>BSBM01001102.1:12985000-15485000 GCA_027924585.1 Larix kaempferi
TATTAAAAAAGCAGACTACAAAAAAATTTCAGATACTCTAATTGTGTTTTTGCAAGGTTCTTCATGGCATAACATGGCTAGGCCTTGTCGATACTGCAAGGGAAGCTCTTCACTTGGCATAACAGAGAAGGAAAATTAAATGTGTGCAGGGATAAAGAGCCTTATGGAAACAACCTACACTACAATGCCTAAGGCAAATTAAATGTGCTCCAGTGCCAAAAGCTTTGGGAAACTAAAAGCTTCCCAAAACACTTATGTCAGATAAATACTTGGCTAAAGTCTAAAGTCTTCATAATATTATTTTTATTTTCTAATTTTTAGTAATAGTTTCAATGATAAAAAATGTCACATCCCTGGTCATTATCCAATAAACTTTGAAATAAATAGTAATAAAAAATATTCAAAAATAATATTATTTCTAATGACTTTGTAAAATATGATTGGTGATTATCATTGTCAAATTAATTGAAAATAGCGGAACATATAGTCTATGTCGTAGACAAGGACTGATAATAAGATCATTATCATAAAAAGTAGCATTTTACAAATATTAAAAGATCTTAATACTAGGGTTTAGGACTAGAATATTCATGCAAATTTTGTTATAGACTATAATTCCATTTCTACAAAACCATTATCCATTTAAGATTTTAAATTAAATTGAAAACTTTTACTATTTTCATAATTAAGACCAAATACTTCGAGATTCAACTAAATGTGAGTTAATTCACCAATTAAAATAGAAATGTAGTCTTTAAAAAGAATCAGTATTAATATTAAAAGGTTTTAATTGTTAGAGAAAACTATTAAAATCTAATCATTGTTGTATATCATAGTGTAGAAAAATAAAGCTAGGGAAGATAATGTTATAAATCATATTTGCGAAGACTTGGCCCGATGGATTCCTTAAGGGGAGAGCCCACAAAGATCATTCAACCATGAATTATTGCCTAAATAATGTGTTAAGAATCTAAAACTGTGCCTCTGTTATTTAAAACTTTATATACAAAATGGGTATGAATAAGATGACATGCTCAAAACTTTGCATTGGTTTAGTCATAAAACTATGTAATTCTTGGTAGCCTTTTCAATCAGAATATAAGTCATTTGATTTTCTATCTCTTTTATCACAATGAATCACAACCTGTTTTTGCTCATACTTCATGCTCTCCACATCTTTCCTTAAGATCTTTCATTAATCCTATTTCCAACATGTTATTCTCACCTTCTTGTCTCTCACATGGTTGCTCTTCTACTTCAACCCCTCCTTTAAGGCTAAACTATAAGTCTCATTTATGGAGTGCATCTCCACCATGCCAAACTCTTTCTAAATGGATAATTTTATAGCATCTAGATACTTACCAATCATATCCTCATTGTCTTTTACAATACTAGCTCTAATAGCTACTCCGCACAATTTTGTAGTGTATTTGTTCTTTTTCACCTTTAATTTCAAATATGCTTTGCAAGCACAAAAAATAATAAAAATACTAACTACCTACCATCTATCTACTAGATTGTAGGAGTTGTTGACAATGTTAATGTTGTGGGAGTTGTGGAGAATGTTAATGGGTAGAGAAATGTGTTTCCCTTCTCCCTATCAATAGTTAAAATGAATGCATAAATACTCTTTGATTGCAGGAATCCTCAACTTCTTGATGTTACCAATGTCTCTTAGTAGTTGTTTCCCTTTTATGCATCCATTTTCCTTTCCTTCATTCAAGTGTATCCAACCAAGTGCATAAATGCTCTTGGATAAAGGGAATCCTCCACCACTTGATGTCAATCGAGTCTCTTATATTAGTCATCGGCATTGTATACGTCTATTTTTCCTTCATTCAAGGAGAAACATGTCCACCCACTTTTACTAATAAATCAATATAGTTGGTTCAAAGGGACCTTTTTCTATTTCAACAAAATAAAAGTGCATGTTTATTGATCCTTGAATGAGCTAAGGGTTGCTCCTCAACGGATTCATTCAAGTCTATGTATTTGCCTGCATGGGTGAGGTGGATCATTGGATGACTTAATCACTAAAAGATGGATGATGGCCGAAATCACCCAAAACTTAATATGGTGTTAACATTGGGCACAACATGAACCCTCCCATCCGTTCACCAGCCACAATGGTATTTTTTGGATGGTTGTGAATTATTTTCTCTTTTGTTGATAATAATAAGAAACAATAAAATCCTAATGCAAGTTTAATCCAAAGGCATTAAAGCCTTTATTTTTGTTATATCAATTCGTTATTTTGTTTTTAATCTATGTTTTATGAATGCAACAACTATGTAATACTTTCTTGGTAGTAGAGTTATATCAAGTTGCTTAAATGATTATCAATTAACTTTTCAAATTAGTAAGAAATAGACAATTAATATGAACTTACAAGATATGTAGGTTAGTCATTAGAAAAATTCAAACTAAAAACCCATACTAGATCACTAATCAAGATGCTACATTTGCAACTAATTTATTTAATAAGAAACCTTATTATTCCCTGCCAAGGCATGGCAGGGATATACTTTTCATTCAGAAGTGAAAGGTCATTGACTTGCATTAGTTTGCATTTTTACACAAAATATTTTACAATGTTTTCTAAAGTTTGTAAAATTTTGTTATTAAATATAATTTTGTTGAAAATTAAAATAAATATAATATTTTTTAAAATTCAATAATTATGTTTTTCATTGGTGTAGTACACTCCCGATGGGACATAAATCCCTGAAGGAGTTGTTTGAATTTTCATAATTTAAAAATAAATAAAAATAATTTATAAATAAAAAAATTATGGTAACAACACCTGTACATGTTCATAATACAGTACACCACATGGAACTCGTTGACTAAGGGAAGCAGAGGGAAGCAGTTGAGAACTGGCGGGACACTATTGAATACTGCTCCGACCACTATTCTACAGAATTTCAGAGTCAACCTTTGGCAGACCACTATGGGGTGAAGAATGGATAAGGTCTATGAGGCTCTGCCTCTTTTCCATTGGAGGCCATGGCCATGCGATGATCAACCTGGCTGTCTATCATTTTCTCAGCGAATGCGTCAAATATTTGTATGGCTTTCTTTATGTGGAGCTTGGCACCTTGCAAATCAACTCAATCCAAAGAAGGAATGAAGTCTCCAATATTAAAATCTCTTAGCGCAGTTGACACCTCTAGTATCAGATCCTTGAATCCTCTAGCATTGTACCGTGTTTAATTTTTCTAATCATGAATACTTTCGCATGCATTGTTTTGTTTGTGTTGTGTATAAGCTCAACCCAAGTGAATTATATCAGAAGTTCTTGATAGACCTGATAGGCGTCAAGAGAAAAGGACAGAGACAGTCAATGGGCATGTTTGGATTCAAGACGATAATCTCTCTATTTCTAGATATTCCAAGAATTTCCATCAATAGTTGGTCAGTTGATGGGTTTGATAATCTAATAGTTAATGAAGTAGAAAAGGACATGCTCATTTCCCATTTCATGATGAGGAGTAGTTGCCTTATTATGGCTACATGTAACGTCCCCATATTGACCCTATTGCATTAAGATTGTAAATGATGTAATATTGTTATAAAATAGTGGTGAGGAGCTCAAAGCCAAGGCCCCGCCATCGATTTATTGATGCATATGGTTTATGTGCTAGCCAGGCACATTGGAATTTCGATATTATGTAAATATGCATTTTAATAAAATACCCACAACTGGCTATGCAATGCAACAAGAGATGGGGCATGATTTTACAAGGAATTGGGAGGAAAAACATTCAAACCCTTGAGCCAATCAAGTCAAGCCAAGTGTCAATGAGAGAAACCATCAAACCCTCAACTACCCATGTTGACTTTTGTACCCAATCATTCATTTCTCCCAAGAGTTGGGTGAAGTCGTTAATGCCTTGGGGATTGGGGAGGTATGGCTATCCAAATTCGAGAATGGGCAAGCCACCCTCATGGAAAATCATTTTTTTCCTTCTTGGGCAAGAAAACACCCACGAATTGCCTTCCCAAGCCATTATTCATGATCAGACTTCACTCTCACGTTTTTGGAACTGCCTGGGCGTTTTCCAACCACGTTTTTATGGTTTCTCTGGGTCTTCTAGCTAGGAAGAGGGCGTTTTTGTGTTGCAGACCTGTTGGGAGCTGCCTGGGCGTTTTTCTCCACTGATTTCCAGTGTTTTCCTCCCTTTTGGCATTGCTGGGAACTCGATTTTGTATTACATACCTATTAGGAAGGAGAGAACACAATTTGGGGGTTTGTAGAGACCATTGCGGCTCTTTGAATGCCCAAGGACGTTTTCTGAAAGCGAATTTACTTTCCCTGGCTTGACTCACCATCTATCACTTCGTTTTGGCTGTCCACGTTTTTCCTCATACCCAGCACTTGGGATTTTGTTGTTATGTGTATCCATGCTCAGTTATGAGTTGCTATGTGTTAAGAAATGTTGGGGTTGAGATGGGTATCCATTGCTTTGGGCTGTGATGAGCTTGAGAGTCCCCTTTTCCTTGTAGATATCATGCCCAGCTCGGGGGTGGTCTCTGAGTGCTAAAATAATACAGGCTGGGCAGAGACCTACGGTTGGGAGGAACGTTGCAGCAACATAGCTAGTTGTTTGGGGCCATTTCACCATAAAGATAAGTGCCTTGTTGTCTATGCATTTACTTCTGCAATGTTTAGATTGATGACTGTTTTTGATATGTTGTATGCATATAAAATATGTGTGTGGATGAGTTTTAATTCCAGTGTGCATATTTGTTAATTTGCATCTACATACATTTGAATTTATGCGTATGAATCTAATAAATGGGCTGAGTTTATGTAAAAGCCCAAAATATGGCATCATGTTCCCTTCCAGGAGTTGGGTCCACGGTTGGGTACGTTACACTACATATGAGACCTGTGCAAGCCATCACCATGTTCCTCAGCACAGTTGTTTTTGGTATATGTAGGTAGGACTATAGCCATTGTATGGTGGAATTTGTTGGCACTAAGTTTATTATGTGTGCAAATGAATGTTCATTGTGGTAGCGAACGCTCTATGAGCCTCCCTTTGATGTGTAGTTGGATGAGGGTTTTTGTGCAGTTGTTGATGGAGTGGAAAATCTACTATTAGTTCTTTTATGTTCTTAAGTCGCAAGCCTTGCAAGTCTAGTATCATTTAAAAGTTACTCAACCTCTTGAGATCCTGAGAGTGATGTGCAATGCAGGAAACCACTGGCTAGAATGAGCTCCAAGGTTTCCCTTTCACCCATTTGGTATGGAAAAATGGCATGCGTTGTGTAGTATGCCAAATTATTGGTTGTGCAGTATTCTTGATGAGTAGGGTGTTTTATTACACGGCAATTTTCTCATCGCTCAATGAACCCAGTCATCTTGGCATGTGGGTTGCATGGCAATATCTGGTGATATACACAATACACAAAGAATACATGGCATGGATGGAAGGGGGTCGTGGAGAATACGTAGAACCCAGATGCAATACGTGTTGGTTGCGCAGTTGATGGGTGATACATGGTAGTTTTCCATCTGCGTGGGAAAATGGTGTATACAGTAAATAAGACACCGAGCTCAGAGTTCTAATTTAGTTGTGTGGCGAGTTTTATTTTAGTTTGGAGGGGCAACAAAATCACTCTATGCACGTTCGACAATATAGGTGATATGAAATCATCGTGCCTCAATAAACCTCTCAAGAACTATCTATGCCTAGTATTTGGAAAATGAATCCCAAGAGAAGGGAATGAGAGTTGCGCGGCTTGTAATAGCTTCTCTGGTCAACTAGACATTCAAATTCATGGAGCCGTTGGAAATGGTTTGTCTCTCTCAATCGATGGCAGTTGGTATACTAGATGCAAAATTGTTGCAAGATCTGGAACACTAAGTCTACGGTATGCGCCCAACAAAATCGTCATTTAGTATTTCCACGGTATGTTGAAAATTGGACCTGCTCCTATTAAAATATCACATTCAAAGGAATTTTATTTATTATTTATTATTCAATGATTATATAAGGTGATAACGAGCTTCCCTAAAGTGCATATGAAAATCCTATTTTGAGATCATCTAACCTTCAATTGGTGCATTTTAAGCCATGCATGGCATAAAACGTGGATATCGTGCAAGTGTTTTTTAATGAACTTTTGCAAGGGTAAACAATTTTCATGATTTGGTTAGTTGATGGTTTTGATTTTCAAGCTACATAAGCTGAATTTTAGGTTCAACATTTTTTTTATTCAACTTATCTTTCACGGAGTATATGCTCCATTCATTTTCACCTAGAAGAATGTCAGATTAGGATTGCACACTTGACATGTTTTGTTGAAAGGAATTTCAGAATGTATACATGCAAAAGATACCCTTCAAGGAAGGCACTAGTAATCCATTTTACACAGGCATAGTATTCACATCTCAAGCAACTAAAGAGTAGATTTGTTCCACTTTGAAAGCCACTTCTTCTAGTTTTTTCAACGTGCTATTTATGCTTTCCAAGCTCAGTGCATAAATTTTCGTTATATGAAAAGTAATCAATTGCGGATCATCAAGTTATTTGCCAACATTTTATTGTAAGGAATGGTCTTTCTGGCTGAACAAGCGATCTAAACTGAAACTAGGATACAATGTTGTCAACTTCCAACTTATTGGACTATGCTTTCCACTATATTAAAAGCTTGTAAGTATAGCTATTGATTCCAGTTATAAATTATAATTCCTGTGCATGCATTTTTTGGGTTTTGAAGAAACAAAGGTCTTGCAATGACCTACGCCATTTTTTAGCAAATTTTTGTGGTTGCACTTTGTGGGTAAGTAGATACTCAAATCCTCCTGCGCCACTGCAAAATCTATTTCTATTTGATTGTTACTATTAGTAGTATTGACTAATCAAGGTCTGGGATTTCTCCAACGACAACAAAATTGCAGGATCACCATTTATCAGAATTTATATTTTACATCTCTTTTATACACTTATGCCATATTTGCTTCAGTAATTCAAACATCATCCTTGTTTTTGTATTCATGGTGGCTACAACATTTGGGTGCTCACGCTAATCATATTTCAATTTTTGAGCTCTCTAAGCTGCAATTAATTCTAATTTTGTATAAATCAAATTTCTAATAAATATTGTACATAGCTCCCACACTTATGGTGCAGCCTGCCTAGAGCCTGCAAACTAAGTCATACATCGAGAATAAAAATGGCAATATAGTTGTAACGTAAGTAAGATTTAAGCCTACAATTTACACTCTCACAAGTCTCTAGAACCATGGACAAAACCTTTTTACACTTGCATTTAGAATACCAAGAGCCTCTTTTTCTTGATTATCCACATATTTAAATTTGATCCATTGGAAAAAATTTCAATACATGATTACTTCATCCTTTTCTCTTTGAATTGTATTCTAAGTGTATATAACAAATGGACCATTTGTTGGCATTAAAAATATATATTTTTCTTAAAATAAATCAATGCATGAGTATGCCAAGCTATTTGGATTCCAAAAGTACATGGTCGAACTCAACAACCTTGTATACAAAACTCAAGTGTTAGAATTTTGATGTAGCATATTTTTTGTAGCTGACCTTCTCATGTGATAGATCAACCATTCCAATTCATAATTGTTGTTGTAAAAATACATCAAAAATATGTTATTGTCACATAAATACAAATTAAGTTGATATCTCATTTTGTAACACAATCAAATCATGTCAAAATTCTTTCATGAAAAACCCCAAGGTCGATACAATGCTATAGTATCTCAGGTATATCACAAACCTTCAAAATTCTTCCCTGAAAAAACCAAAGGATACAATGTTGTAGTATCATAGTTATAATACAAACTTAAATAGTCAGAACAATTTTGTTCCTCTCTGTCAAAATGAAAATGGGAAGCAACGTCAACAGGGAGAGGGAGAGGATAATACGTCAAAATTAAGACACACCACGCCATTGAAAAACTGATATCTTATCATGAGTTGGGTGTCCAGGAAATATGTACATATAGAGAGTGGGGAAGGCTATCATGTTAGAATAATTTTTGTAATTAATCTATAATTTGGGCCACACATGTAAATAATTAAAATGTGTGTGCTATCATTTAATTAAGCCTAAATATAGTGATCTAATTAATAACTGATTAATTGGCTTAAGGGTATAATTGTCATGAGATTATTGTGTAGATACCATTAGATAATTATTATTTCTATGAGAGGCGGAAATATAATTATGATAAAGATTAAAACTGCCCTAGCGGTTATTGTGAACTGCCCTAGCGGTTTATAAATAGGGTTATGGTCCCCATTCTACCACGACGCATTCCAATTTCTGAAAATCCTCTCAAGAGAAGTTGACGCAGAATCTAGTGGCTAGAATTGGAAGATCATCTCAAAGGGTTCTCTTCCTGTAAGGTTTCTCCTTCAATGGATTCAGGTATGCTTCCGCTATTAATTTTCTACTCATTGTTTTAATCAGAAGGTGTTCATTTTGTTTGATTAATTTAACAAGTGGTATCAGAGCGTACTTCTTGATTAATTCTTTGAGTTATTAATTTAATATATATATATATTTGTCAATGGATTCTCTTCAGAAATTTTTTTTAGAGTCTCAGAGAAAGTAAAATATTATTAGTGCTTTGAATAGCGATCCGTTTTTATTAAATATATCTGCACAGCAACTGTATTTGCATCTCCTGCAAGACCAAATCTGAGACATCTGAATCCATTTTATAGAATAATCTGGGCCTCCATCCAAACGTTTTTTTCTCCCATGCTAAAAGATGCCCAATTCATTCTAAAAACATGTTCAGTGCTGGGCGTCCCATTATAAACCTGCCAAATGTCGAGGGAAGCATGGCATGGATCAACCCCGAGACATATTGGTTTCATTGATCCCTTAAGAAACCTGGTTTGGCGGCTAAAGATTCAATGGATGTTTCTTTAACCTAAAAGCTAAGAACTGGGATCCATCGTAGTTGGAATATTGCAGATGTTCGCATATGTTCGTCGGTGTGACTCTCGTTTTCCTGAGAATTCAATCCCTAGTCTCCTATCTCGGAAGGCAACAATGACATTGTGAATAATCTATGTGTATTCCTCTGGAGGTTCTGGGGGCTGTTGTTATTATTATACATTGGTTTATTGTATTCCCGTGGCAGAGATTTCATTGCTGGTCGTTTATTTGTTGTTTCCGGCTATGCATTTGTTCCTGACAGCAAACTCCATAAAGCCATAGCCCATAAAGCCATAGCCCGAGATTTTCTTAATCCGGCCAGACCAGAATTGATATCTATCGAGGTTTTCATCTGCAAATCATTCTTACAAACGTCATAAACAACCGTTTTATATTTAAAATAGCGCGGTTTATTACAAGTACAGATAAAATTTTCACAGATCTTTGTTTTACAAGTTTACATGTAGCGTCACGCTCAGAATTTATATTCCCGCGTCTCGTCTTCTTAGTTGGTTTGTCTACCCGGCGTAGCACTTGTTATTATTCTATTAAATGGTCTTGGTATGCCATCTGTAAGATGATGTAAGAATCCTTGCGTGATTTATTTTGTTTTAATTGCACCGGTATGTTTTTTGAAAATTATGGAGGGTATAACCAACCGTGTATGATGTATTTAATTATCTTCATTTGTCACCTGTTAGTTGCGGTGGGCATCCTTCGTATTATGTAAAGTTCTGCGCAAAAGATCATAGGGTTTTATTTTTATTTTGGTTTTGAAAATTAAAATTTATCTTTCAGCGTCCTTCGGTTGATTTTTTTTGGTTGAATGTATGTCGTAAAGAATGTTCAACGTCAATTTTATTACACTTTGTTTTATATTCATGATATATAATTCCATTCCGATCAGCATTCATGATATCAGAAAGAAAGAAATCGTATTGAGTTATTTTTTTTGGCCATTTCGTTGAACCATTAACATGAACCAGTTTTTGGCTTAGAAAATTACTCCAGATTACATGGATACATTATCAAAAGAATGTATTTACTTTAGTGAAAATTTTTGTCATACGTATCATTCATTTAATTATCCTGAGCATGTTTTGTATGAAGTCATTTTTCTGAAGCAATGAAAATATATTTCCTGTCATTTCTATTTTATTTCATTTAAAGTTTACTATTTAACCATGCGTTCACCATCGTCGTTCATATATTTCTGTTTCTCTGCATATTATTTATTTTATATCATAATTGAGTTTGACAACAAAATGTATATATATAAAACAAAAAGAACGCAAAAGTTTTTGACTTGTTTCAAAACTCGCGATCCTTTCTTGAACCCCGTGACAGTCCATCAAATAATGAAGCAGTAAATACTTTTAGAATTTTTCCAAACCTGTGAATTTGAATTTGATTTTTTTTAATAGCATTTTATGATATTTAAGTTATTGATCTAGCATTTTTAATAAGCTAATTAAAGCGGAAAATCACCAAAGTGACATCTTTCGTGTAGATTAGTCTGTTCAAGGTGTTAGATTTTTTGTGTGTATGTGATTCATGCGGGTATTGACTGGCCCAAAGGAAAGTTAATATTTGGTCAAATTGCATACATACCTGTGGTGATAAATATGTGACGATTATAAAGGTAACTTAATGTGAATAATAACTCAATCCAAAGATAGATTTATTATTTGACATAACTTATCATCAATGTTTGATCACTACAACAAGAGTACCACTTACAGTTAATATTACTGTCCAAAGACTTGATATTAATGTTGTGCCAGGTATCTTGAAATGTCATAATTTGTTAAATTTAAAGATTATGCGTTTAATTGCTTATTTTATGTGAACATGATGGTTTATTTAATTCATTTTATTTTGTTCTCTATTTTCAGCTTTTATATCAACTACTTCTATATCTGCCAACATCAATAATGTCCCTATGTTAAATGGGACTAATTTTAAGGACTGGAAAGAGAATATGATGATTCTCTTAGGCTGCATGGATATAGATTTAGCCTTGAGAATGCCCAAACCCGATGTACTCAATGAGGATAGTACTCAAGAAAATATGCCATTAAGGAGATCCACTAGAGAGAGGAGAAGTGCAATTTCGGACGATTATATCGTATATCTCCAGGAGCGTGAGGTAGAAAGTGGAATGATGGAAGATGATCCAATCAACTTCCAGCAAGCCATGAAAAGTTCCAACTCTCAGAAATGGATTGAAGCCATGAATGAAGAGTACAAATCTATGCAAGACAATAAAGTTTGGGAACTTGTCCCATTACCAGTTGGTACGAAGCCCATTGGTTGTAAATGGATATTTAAAACCAAGCGGGATTCAAATGGTAATGTAGAAAGATATAAAGCACATCTTGTAGCTAAAGGCTTTACTCAAAAAGAAGGAATTGACTTCAAAGAGACCTTCTCTCCAGTTTCTACGAAGGACTCTTTCAGGATAATCATGGCACTAGTTGCACATTATGATCTTGAGTTACATCAAATGGATGTTAAAACAGCGTTTCTCAATGGTGACATTGATGAAACAATTTATATGGTACAACCAGAAAATTTTGTGTCCGAAGACTCAAAGAATATGGTTTGTAAATTAACTAAATCCATTTATGGGCTCAAGCAAGCTTCTCGTCAGTGGTACTTCAAGTTTCATCAAATTATTGTTTCATGTGGTTTTGAGGCAAATCTTATGGATGAATGTGTGTATCACAAATTCAGTGGGAGTAAGTATATTTTCCTGGTTTTATATGTCGATGACATATTGCTAGCCACAAATGATAGTAGCATATTGCACGACACCAAGAGATTTTTATCAAAACATTTTGAGATGAAAGATCTTGGTGATGCCTCCTTTGTCTTAGGAATCCAGATACTCCGAGATCGTTCTAGGGGTATTTTAGGATTGTCACAAAGGACCTATATTGATAAAGTTCTCAAAAGGTATGGCATGCAAAATAGCAAACCAGGTGATACCCCTGTCGCTAAAGGAGACAAATTCAGTCTTAATCAATGCCCTAAAAATAGTTTAGAAAGTCAAGAAATGCAGAAGATTCCTTACGCTTCGGCTGTGGGGAGTCTAATGTATGCTCAGGTATGTACACGTCCGGATATTGCGTACATTGTTGGCATGTTAGGCAGATATCTAAGTAACCCTGGAATGGATCATTGGAGAGCAGCCAAGAGGGTTATGAGATATTTACAGAGAACAAAAGAGTACATGCTTACATATAGGAGATCGGATCAGTTAGAGATCATTGGGTATTCCGACTCCGACTTTGCTGGATGCCAAGACAGCAGAAGATCCACATCAGGCTATATTTATCTGTTGGCTGGTGGAGCAATTTCATGGAGGTCTGCCAAACAAACACTCATAACTTCATCCACCATGGAAGCAGAGTTTGTAGCATGTTATGGGGCATCCAATCAAGGAATATGGCTACGAAATTTTGTCACTGGGCTGCGTGTTCTAGATGGTATTGAAAGACCACTGAAGATATTTTGTGACAATAAATCAGCAGTTTTATATTCCAATAACAACAGGAGTTCTACAAAATCAAAATACATTGATATCAAGTTCCTAGTTGTAAAAGAAAAAGTACAGAGTGGACAGATATCCATAGAGCATATTGGAACAAACTCCATGATAGCGGATCCGCTTACAAAGGGATTACCACCCAAGGTCTTTCATGAGCACACTGCTCATATGGGTGTTGTCTCATTTAAGGATATTCAGATTTAGTGGGAGTTTATATTATTCATTGTATATTGCTCTATGTTTGGATTGTGTTCTGCAGAAATAAAGTATTTATTTTATTGCACTCTGTTACATTATGATAAAAGTTTGATCTTAATAAAGTTAAGTAGGACCAGTTGGAAATAGGCATGAATAGATCACATTGCATGTAATTTCCATGCTATGCACTCATGATTGATCTATGTCATTTAGCTATGCAGATATATGTGACCATTGATTGGTCTAGTAACGATTGATGTAACAAAGGCCACCTTGATCCTATGTCAGTATAGTTAATGGACCAGATTGTTCGGATATACCCTAAGGACATGATAGCAAATTTTGAGCTCATAAGGTTAAGCACATTTATTTGATTACATATGCATGTGGCCCAGTGGGAGATTGTTAGAATAATTTTTGTAATTAATCTATAATTTGGGCCACACATGTAAATAATTAAAATGTGTGTGCTATCATTTAATTAAGCCTAAATATAGTGATCTAATTAATAACTGATTAATTGGCTTAAGGGTATAATTGTCATGAGATTATTGTGTAGATACCATTAGATAATTATTATTTCTATGAGAGGCGGAAATATAATTATGATAAAGATTAAAACTGCCCTAGCGGTTATTGTGAACTGCCCTAGCGGTTTATAAATAGGGTTATGGTCCCCATTCTACCACGACGCATTCCAATTTCTGAAAATCCTCTCAAGAGAAGTTGACGCAGAATCTAGTGGCTAGAATTGGAAGATCATCTCAAAGGGTTCTCTTCCTGTAAGGTTTCTCCTTCAATGGATTCAGGTATGCTTCCGCTATTAATTTTCTACTCATTGTTTTAATGAGAAGGTGTTCATTTTGTTTGATTAATTTAACATATCATAGTAATGCTTATGGCTTCTAGTTACATAATAAAAGCAGTTTTGAAGGCATTCTCAATGAATTGACTATCACTCCATATCCATGTCCTTATTCTTTTGAAGCTTCTTCAAAGCAGCATATATATTTCGTCGACTTACTTTTGGCTGGTATGTATTGCATAAAATATGTTCATTATGCTTTCTTATTGGCATACAGATTCAAAGCTATGTCTCCCTGATAACAGTACTCCAAATGGAACATCGGCCATGAACCTTTTTATGACTTCCCGTATCATTCAAATAGAGAATATCAGTACAAATTATCGTATAGAGAAAATTCTCGTCATAATTACTGGATGCCATGGCGAGAAAGAATCTCTAACTAATGAGCATTTTGTAGTGTTCATGGATTCATGAGAATATATCGTCAAAATTGAAATGCTTCAACTTTAACTGTATATATTTTCAAAAAGAAGCATAAATATGAAGGATACTTTCTCAAATACTTAAGTAGATAGGATAGTGCTTGTGGCCATCTGCAACAAGATGAACATGTTCCACCGAAAAATGGTGCGTGGGTTGAAGGGCTTCGATCCTTTTTTATTTTTCATGAATCTGGTGCCCGCCTACGAGATCACATTCTTGGATCAGTTGGCCACGGATCCCATGACATGCCCAATCTTGGGTATGAGTGCATCAATTTCACCCAGAGAGACAAGTACCCGATGCTAGAAGGCAACGATGACACTGTTTCCATAAGAAATATTGATCTACCAAATTCCAGGCTATAGATTATGCTATAATTCCTATTATTACATGTATGCAAATGTTAACCACGTGGTGAACCGGAACCATCCCACGACCGTTTATGCCTCATAATTGGTATATCTCTTCATCATATTGCAAATTAGGTCGTAGTTAAAGCATAATCCCACCAATGCGCCATAATTGGCACATATGTTCATTATAATGCAAATTATTATTGTGATTTGCTTGTACTGTATTATGCTCAAGTATTTGAAATATTAGAATGCCCAAAGAATTGTTTTTTGCCAGATTTAAGTTTGAAATATGGACGCAATATTCACACAGAACCGACAGATCTACGCTCTAACGATGGCTTGTGCCAAGCGTGCGCTCTCCTGCAAGCCTTGCAACACTCCACCATCGGTAGACATATATGTCATATGGAAATATGCTTGCAATGAAATCATTGCGTCTTTGGCCTCGATCGTCTACAAGAAACTCACCTTTGACCTCATCTGTTGCACGCGATTAACGAATGACCAACGGGAGACTGTATGCAGAGAAACAAAGGACGGCTTTGACTTCCCGGACCCCGACGCATGAGAACACTTGACTTCATGGAGAACGAGAACATAACTAAATTTGTAAATATGAAGAGCAGACCTGTATGACTTGTGCCCCTATCTCACAAGGCTCCGCTCCACTTTAGGTCATAAAACATCATAGCTTCGACATAGCAGCGTGGTAAAGAACGTGGAGAAGTGGGACAACGGACCATAAACATCTTCGCGGTTGACATTGAAACTGTGCATTTGCATCTGCAAAGTACAAGGATCAAGGCCTCACTGAGGGAATCAAGCCACTGTGGACTTCTTTAAAGCCTAGCAAAAAAAGGGCACTATAGAATAGTTCCCCACGACAAGTTTCAGCAAGATTTCGGAGTCCAAAGGACAGTCGGTGAGGCACTATCTCATTGCTTTCAAGGCACTATCAAATAATGCTCCTATAAATATTTGGTCACTTTCTCAGCTGTTATGACATTGGCATCTTATAATATAAACAATGGCAGGGAATTAGCTGCATTGCAGCTTTCCTTCTTGTTTATATAGCAATGGCATTGTAAAACAAAAGAATTTCATTTCTTGTTAATGAAAAATAACTATTTATAAATTTGTCCTTTTCTACAAAAACAAATGTGTATATATATGTGTAATTTTCTACCATTGTTGGATTCAAGTGTTGATTCTCTCATAAGCAAACCTTTATTGTGACAATTCATAAGCTTTTAGGAAGACAAAAAGAACATTTGTAAGAATTTTGTACTAATTTATTTATATGCCCATGATATATACTACCTAAATATGTGGGATCTAATCTAATGAGTTTAAATAATGTCAACACCTCTAACCACAACATTTAATCTCAAAAATTGAATATAGATAATTACCAATCTTAAAATTTTATGGTCCTATTCAAAGTTTGAGATTGAGAACATCTATCTCTCACCATTCTTGTGTATACCATTGGCTCAAGCTACACCACTAACCCTTCCTACCAAATCAAAACAATACCATTTCTCCCTTCTTAGTCTTCCAAACTATCTATATAATTTGTATTTAACAATTACGTTTACTATTTCAGTAAAAAGATTTTCAACTAGAAGGTCACAACTAGTCCAAGTATAATGCCTAAAAACCAAAATCCCCCTTTAAATACAATCCTATGTGGGTTGTGGAAGAAGACTTCCAGGACATCATCAATTCTACTTGGTCACATTTTGATCCCTCCTCAACAACATTTGCATGCATGCTCTCAGTTCACCAAATCTTTTACTTTGGTAAAGCAAGTCATTGCCTAGGCCTCTCAAAGATTTTTATCCAAAGACAACCTGTCAAGGGAGGCAAAACTCAACTTAGATTTACTTTATGGCCACGAACACTCAAATGGCCTTTTTTATGAGGACTGAAAGGCTCAGATAAAAAATTGGGAAACAAGGAGAAATAAGCTGCTTATTGACAATGGGAATGACTGGAGGATAAAATGCAAGGCCATCTAGCTAATTTCTAGAGATCAAAACACACAATTTTTTCACAAGTATGCCAATTATATGAAAGCCTTAGTACCATCTAGGAGCTTTGGGATGCAAATGGTTCAAATGTCAAAGGTTTTAAGAATTTAGCAGGAATGGGGGTTAGACATTTCTCCCATATGTTGAAAGAACCTGAAGGGTCAAACCTAGAGGATATCATTAAGGTACTTCCCAAGGATGGTTGAGGATAAGGAAAACAAAGCTTTGTTTCAAGAAAGTTCTAATGAAGAACTATCGAATGTGCACCAATCATTTCAAAAGGCAAAAGCCCAAACCCTAATGGTAATGGGTGGCCTATAGAATTTTTCCTATATTTTTTCAAACTTCTAGGTGTTGTCCTCCTGAGAGTAGTGGATGAAGTGAGACTAAGGGGGAAGGCACCAAGGAATTTTAACTCTACCCTTATTGCTCCAATTCCCAAGCAAGACAACCCTCCTTCCTTTGATAGGTTTAGGCTTATCTCATTGTGCAATTATGTCTATAAGGTAATCTCAAAGGTCCTAGTATTGCGACTAAATCCCTTATTCTCACAATACATCTACCCAAAAAAAATTGGTTTTTTTGAATGGCACTTAATTCATGAAGCTATTGGAGCTACTTAGGAAGGACTACACACTATAAAAAGAAGAGTAATATGACTACTATCCTAAAATTGGATTTTTCTAAAGCATTTGATTGTATGTCTTGGCTCTACCTTATACTACTCTTTATTGATATTGGCTTCTCTATTCATATGGTAATATGGATTACGACTTATGTGGTTTTGATCTCCTTCTTTGCTCTCATAAATGGGGTAGCTTCTCCTTTTTTCCATCCTTCTCAAGGGGTTGAGACAAGGATGCCCCCTTTCACCCCACCTATTTTTATTGGTTATTGAAGGGATAGACATAACACTACATCACATGAGAAGAATTAGAAAGAAGAGTGGCATATATATGGGAGGTGACATCTCTCTCACACATCTACTTTTCATGGATGACATTTTACTTTTTGGAATGGGTTCATAAATGGAGACTCGTCACATAAAGAAGATATTGGACCTTGATTCAAATGCCATAGGGATGGAAATAAATCTAAATAAGTCGGCCCAGTTCAATTATGGTATGACAAAGGAATCCAAGAATTTAGTGGAGATAATATTTTCTTTGTATACTAAGTCTTGAAGAAGGATTTAGATACCTAGGATTATTCTTAGAACCTAATAAGTAATGTAAAGAAGATTAACAATGGATGACTACAAAAATTGAACAAAGGATCTCTTTTTGGGGTATCATACGTGGATATCTAAAGGAGGAAGGCACATTTTAGTAAAATCTATTATACATGCCATTCCCATGATCCGACCAATATTGGCTCATATTTCAAAAGGCACTCTAGAAAGATCAAAAAAACTAAATAAATTTCTTATGGAGGGGAAGTGCTAAAGTACAAAGGCCTACACTTGGCAAATTGGAGAACCATAGATTTTCCAAAGAAACTAGTGGGGTGGGGGGTTCAAAGACATCCACCCTTTTTGGAAGTCATTTGTCAAAAAAATCCCTTTGCCATATGCTCAACAAACTAAGTCTTTGGACTAGGATCTTGATCCAAAAATATATTGCACCTAACTCCACTTTGGATAAGATTAGGACTATGAGAAAATCGATCTAGAATGTATCCATCCAATGGAAAGCTATCATTGGTAACTATCTAGCTTGGAAGGTGGATAGTGGAGCATTAACTGAAAATGATATCACAATAAAAGACGATAAAGGATTTCACAATAAAAGTGAAGCAACTGCACCTGCAACTCCATGATCATCCTATTAGATCCAAGCTCCTGTCAATTGAAAAAAATATGTTGAAACCCTTACACAATTTAACTCACAACCCTTGACGAACTATCACTTCCTCAAAAAATAATTGAATAAAATACAGCTAACTTGCAAATCACTGCAGCCTCCAAGAAAAGCAACAGAATCCACATTCAACAGTACCAAACAGGTTTTAAAAATTTTAACAAATACATAGGCGGTGGTGGTGTTTAGAGACACCAAATGGAATGATGCATAGCAACTGCAACCACACCTACAACTCCGAGATCATCTTATTAGCTCCGGCCTCCTGTCAATTGTAAGAAATACTGAAACCCTCGCACAATTTAAGAAATGATGAAACCCTAACACAATTTAACTCACAACCCTAGACGAACAATCACTTGCTCAAAAAGTAATTGAATAAAATACGGCTAACTTGCAAACAACTGCAGCCTTCAAGAAAAGTGGCGGAATCAACATTTAGCAGTATCAAATTGGTTTTAAAAATTTCCACAAATACAGAGGTGGTGTCCAGAGACACCAGATTGAATGATACATAGCAATCAAAGTGAGACTGCTCAACCTCCGAAGCCGTAGAGGGTTCGGCCCTGCCTTTTTAGGGAGTAAACGACATCCATCGCTGTTACGGTCTTTCTCCTGGCATGCTCTGTGTAAGTCACAGCATCTCTAATAACATTCTCCAAAAATATCTTCAAGACGCCCCTGGTCTCTTCGTAGATGAGCCCGCTGATGCGCTTGACGCCTCCTCTCCTGGCGAGACGCCTGATGGCGGGCTTGGTAATGCCCTGGATATTATCTCTGAGCACCTTCCTGTGCCTCTTGGCGCCTCCCTTCCCCAAACCCTTTCCTCCCTTGCCACGCCCAGACATCCTTGCTTTCTCCCTTCCTGCTGCTGATCTCGACCAAAATGAAAATGGTAATTGAAGATTGCGGATGAATGGAACAATCGAAAGGGCAAAACAAATATATAGAGAGCGCCTCTCCCAGATCTTCGCGCTTCAATTCAAATGCCGCTCATCAACGGCTGTGAGCTCCCGATCTGTTGCCCCGCGATTTTAACCTGTGGACCGTCGATGAGGTTTCATTAACGGTAGTAATCAAAAGGAGGAGGATTGAGGCATTCGTCCAAGAGTTTGAACGATCGATCATTTTTTTACCGAAAGTCACGTACACCTCCACGGATCAAGTTGGAGGACCAGGTTCCTTGGTTTCATTTTTAGTATGACATAGGATTATAGATTTATAAGGCAATATAATCCTAGGATTATAGATTTAGAGGATCCTTTTAGACCTCCACAGAAGATGTTTTGTTTTGATGCTATGTATCTATGTTTGATGAGGACTTTTCCTTCGTTTTATTAATATAAATATCTATTTTTTCTAGTAAAAAAAACAGTTCCTCCTTAGATACCTCATCCTTTAGATCCCAGTTGTCCTCTTCATTCATGAAACTTGGAAAGGATGGGATATTCGAATGATTTATGCAATTGAAGCTCTTTCCCGCGCTTTGTATAGTGTTTGAAAATGTTATTTTCCCAATTTGGCCAAGCCTTCAAAAGTATTAATCTCTCAACCTTCTGAATCTAGCATCCCCTAGATAATGTTCCCCAGTTTGTGACCTTTGGAAACTACTTGAAAGAATTTTGTATTCTCATCTCCGCAATTCAACCACAAAGCACGACTTTTCAGTCTCCATACCTCTTCTTGTTGTGATAATAGCTTATTTTTCATCCTTTCCATCTGATAAAGGACCTTCTTAGATTCATTTGTCAAGAAACCTCCCCCTTCTTAATCATACATAGCTTGTAGAGATTATTTCCACCTCTTTGAGCTCTCGTTCATCCTGAATCCTCTTTTCATGTGCCCATTTGATTGTTGCATGCCTCAGCTTTTTCAAGTTGTTAACAAAATTAACAAAGGCTGACCTTTGAGAGCCTAGATCAGTGCACTGCCAAACCTCTCTTAGTATAGCTTTGAATTAGTCATCCTTTAACCAACATGAAATGAATTTGAATGGGCTGGGGGTTTTTTTCTGGTAACCCTTGAATTTCAAAAAGATAGAACTATGGTCATATTCTCCCCCACACCCAATGCATTGTCTCACACTATTCAATTTATCAACCAGTTGAGCAACAACTAAAAATTTGTCCAGCCTTTTTGAGATGCAGTCCTCGCCTAATCTCATGTTCCTCCAGGTTAGGAACAATTTGATTGGCTGAATATTTACAAGAATTTTGTCCTCTAATTGATGAAGGAAATATTGTGCAAGTGGGTCGAGGTTTTCCTTTGGGCCCCAAACCTCTGATGATTGCAAAGTAAAATTGGGGTCTCCTCCAATAATGAGATTTGGGGAGCTTATAAAATATTTAGACATTAAATCATCCCAAAAAGTTTTCATGTCTCCATACGTCCCATAACAGTTTAGAATAGTCATTTCCATCCCTAAGTCTTCTACCAAAAAATCAATTTCCAATCTTGATTCACATCCCCAGCTATCATTAATCCTCATAACTGAAGGATTCCAACCTACAGTAAGTCCTCTAGATATTCCCTCACATCAGAGGTGATGAATTGTCAGTCCTTGAATAATCCTTTAAGATTATTTTCAATCTCTTATCCTTCCCCCAAAGTTTCTTGAAGGAGTAGAATATCAGGAGATTTGATAGTAAACAACCTCTGAAGTGACGATTTTTTGGACGGGTTCGCCAACCCCCTACATTTTAAGGAGAGTATTTTCATTTGGAAACCCTTTCTAGTGTTCTCACTGACCTAAGTATCCCAATAATAGAGCATTGTTTTCCAGCTGCCAATTTAAACTTGGATTTTCACTGTGCCTTATGTAAGTTTGGTTGTCTCCCCTTCCCCCTCCCCACACCGGCAAAATTTAAGATTTATCCCAGGCCCCCGTCCCCAAGCTGGGGATCAAATTGCAAGGTCTTGGGACTAAAGTTGTATCTAGAAGCATTTTCCTCATATTCTTTTGAGGACTCCTGCTCTAGTGAGACTATGGGTCGGGATATTCATTCCATCGTCCCAAATACTAGGGCAAAATATTGAGGAAGAGGGAGCACACAATGATAGTGAAGCCAGTGAATCAATAAGTGAAAGTAGAGCATGGTGTTGTGTGGTGTTATTAACTTGAATAGGAGAACATGTTGTGATAGTATGAAAATGGGAGAAGATCATATATGAGGTCGAGCATGTCTCAAATCCAACTTCTTCAATGATCGCTTCGTCCTTCTGGAGTTCCACCTGGCCAAAAGTCTAATCACACCCAATAGCCCTTTGTTAATCAAATCCATTCGATTCATCCGATTGTGTCTGTGCAGCCATGCCCATATCCACCCCTACCTCGAATAGTTCGCTCTCCCACCTCCATCAGTTCTAAATTCGAAACTTGTTTGATTCACTTGAATTTCTTGCCTCTTGCCTCGACCTGAAAGGGAGATTACAAGAATCAGCCAAATGTCCATTAAATATTTCACCTCCTACACCTGAATGGAACATATTCATAGTCCAATTTTTGAATGAGGGTGAACCGACCCCTCTTTATTTCCATATCCTCCTTAAGACCTTCACGAGTATCCACCCTTATCGATATTATGGCCACACTCATTTCTCCAGTCTCTTCGAAAGGCATACATGCCTCTAAGAATTCCCCCAATAGGTTACCAATGCCTTTGAATACATCCATGGACCAATAATCGAGTGGAAGGCCAGGAAGGTAGACCCAAATCGGTGCAATATCCAACCACTCCATCTTAGCATCAAAAATTGGCATCCAAAGCTTGAGAGCCATCGGGGCCACCACAATGCACCATTTTTTTTGTAGGATCCATTGTGTGTCTTCCACTTTTCAAGAAAAAAGACGAACCACCCTTTTGCGAGAACTAACACCTTCAGAATATATCCAATCCTTTCACCCCAGCGTGTCCTATCCCAATTGGTAAGGGTTTTGACATTATATTTATGGTCATGAAATATTCCTATGATAGCCAATTCTTCCATATCAACCACTCTGTGAAGTTGAATGTCATCCCCAACTACAAACTTATCTGCCCTCCCTTGATTCTTCAAAATCCTCTGCTTCTTCCGAACCTACTTGTCGTCTACCTTCGGCCCAGAGATGTTGTCTTGCTCCTACTTCCTACTCTCATCATCCATAACAGGCCTATCCCCTCTAAACACGTCTTCCTTTTCTATTAGAATCCCTTCACAGGGGCGACCTCCAAAAACCCTCACAGGTTGTGCAGATGATTCGCTGGAGAGTGCTAAGAAGCCATTTGGGTCAAAAGGTACATCTTCAAGTGCAATTGTTGTCTGAGGAGCCAAGATTGAAAACCCCCTAAGTGTTGGAAGGGCCGAGAATAGTGCTCCATTTTCTAGCATAGCAGATCCAAAGACCTCAAACAGATCAACACAGTATTGAGACGCAACAAGACCAAGTTCATTGGACCGAACCGACAAGGATTGGGGGACCTCCATACCTTGTGGAGACCGTGCACATGTAGTTGTGGATCTAAAATTCCTTCCATCTCACTTGTCGGTGGACCGCCGACAGAGGGTTCAAGATCCATCAACATGACTGTCTTGCGCCCTTCGTCCACAACGAAACTTTTACCTAAAATAAACTTATTCTCCGACTCCTCCATACGCCTTCCAAGTGGCATGTCCCATATGTCAACTTCAGCAAGGGGTTTAGAGGAATAATCTATTTGTTCCTCTTCTTCTTCCATAATGTATGAGAGCCCATTAAAACCTCGACCTAGAATAGCTTGTGGTACCGCATGGTTTCCCTACCTCCAAAAACCGTAGAGCTCAACCTTTATTGTTCCATTGCCTTTGAGAAGCCTTATCATTTCTACAAGACCATTATTGGCATTGAAGCTTTTAATTAAATTGAAAGCTTTTTTTTTGTTTTTTTGTTGGCAAAGTGGTGGAACCTCCTTGACTAGCAAGTTTTCCTTTGGCTAAGTTACCACGAACCAGGGGCATCTAAGCCGTCAAAATCACTCGGGGATCGCACCCCGCCTGGACCGCACCAACCCTTAACATGGTTGGATTTTTTGGTATCCACGGGATTAGAACCGGCGACCTTTCCGCTTAGGGGGCGTCTTAACCATACCCCGCCACCAACTGTTCTACATCTCACGGATAAATTGAAAGCTTTTACTCTTTTCATAAATAAGACCAAATAATTCAAGATTCAAATGTGAGAAAATTCACAACTTAAAATAGAAATTTAGTCTTTAAGAAGAAACAAATTTATTATTAAAAGGTTTTAACAGTTAGAGAAAACTATTAAAATCTAAAAGTTAATGAGAACATGCTATAAAATCATATTTGTGAAGACTTGGTCCAATGGTTTCCTTAAGTGAAGAGCCCAATAGTTTTGTATGGATTGGAAAAATACTAGAAAATAAATCTCCACAATATTTAAGCTTAAGTGGACAAGACAAGGTTATTAGTCCCTTATTTGGCCAGATATCGGCAGTTCACATATTAAGTTTCGCTTCATTGTCGGAAGGCCTGGAGATGGGCATGCCTTCCATCTAGCAGGGAATCGAAAGACCTCTGGCAGGGAATCAGAAGGCCTCTGGCAGGGAATTCCAGATGGTAAGTGACCCGGGTTCCTTTTCCCACAAAGGTCCCATCTGGAAGGACGTCATCGTGCAGGTCGTGCTTCGAGTCCAAGGGATCCGACGAGTAAAGTCTCATGGATTCACAGATTGAGGCGTGTAGATAATTCATGCTCTGCAGCTCCTCGTAGGAAAATTCAAGCACGACCGAGCCAGATGAATTCATATTTCCTGCACCTTGAAATCTTCTTGCAGCGACAAGATCAGTTATTCTTTGAATATCGTTTCCTCTGCGCAGGGATGAGAAGACAAGAGCCAGAAGAACCACGTCAATGCCGTCGAGGTGGTGTCTCTGCCCGCCAAGATGAAACAAATGGCGGTGTCTCAGACCCGCAAAGGTCGTCCTCGTTTGAACCTTAATGGAGGGGTGAACATGTTATCAAAACCTTGCATCAAACTGCACAACAACCTTATGTAGATGAGACAGCCCATGAGTGCTTTGTGCAGAAGATAGTCGTTGTATGAAATTTCCAGTCGCTCCATAGCATAGGACGGTTTACTTTTAGCTTAGAGCTTATATTATTTTACTGCTGGCCAGATTTACTCAATTTTAGTTTCAGACTGGTAAATGGTTGCTAGGAAATCTGTACCGGGGACGGACGTCGCGGAGTGAAGAATCCTTACAAATTCAGGGCGGGCACTGTTGTCATCCGTGAGATCCGAAAGTACCAGAAGAGCACCGAGCTTCTTATAAGGAAACTTCCCTTCTAGCGTTTTGTGAGAGAGATCGCTCATAAATTTAGGTTTCAGTCTTCTATTATGTCTATTGTGCAAGAAGTGGCGGAGGCATATCTGGTTGAACAATTCGAAGACACAAACATGTGCGCCATCCATCATGCCCAAAGACATGCAACTCGCTCGTCGCATTCGTGGAGAGAGGGATTAATATTTCTGCAAGCAATATTAGCAATAACACAATTGGTGTGTTTTACAAGACTTAGAACTCTGATTCACAGATTTCTTCATCTTTAGTTTCTTCATACAAAACTTAGAACTCTGAGGCAATAACACCAATTTTCCTCTTATTATCTTCGTTATATATTTGTTTAGAAATTTAACACAGAAGAAATTGCCTCTTATTATATTGATTATATATTCATTTACAAATTCAACACATAAGAGGCAATATTTCATTGAATATTTCATGTTTGGTGTTGTTTAATGTTTTAATTGTGTGCAATTCAGACAGTGCATTTAGATGACAGAATATTTATCCTTGCATTTGATACAGACGGGTTCAAAAGGAGTGGAATATGCAGTTGTCTTTCATGTTAACTTTGAAATCTCGTGTTTTTGCATGTTGGGTGCAATTTCTTTTCAAAAAAAATCTTAACAGGTATAAACGTTTGTTGTCATTGAATAATGAAACCTTTCCTATCTCATTCATGCAAATTCATTTTCGTATGACTGGTTCATTAACATTTTTTGGAATATGAATTTCATTCTTAGGATGCAGTTGTATCTCATTCATGCAAATTCATTTTCGTATGACTGGTTCATTAACATTTTTTGGAATATGAATTTCATTCTTAGGATGCAGTTGTGGGGTTAAATGTAATCAGTAACTGAAAATTTGCATTAAGTATTGTCAACTAACCATTGCACGGGTTACGTTTTCATATATATGTGTGTGAGACATGGATGAACTATGATATAGAACCGATAAAAATGAACTGTGATGCAGGCTAAGATATATGCTTCAAACTACGTACAGGAAGAGAATTACAATGTTTAACACATACCGATGGATCTACCAAAAAAGGTCAATCAGCTTGTACCTACTTATTTGCATGCCAATATTCCCCTAGATATATATATATTCCCCCATGCCAATATGCCAATAATTATATATATATATATATATATATAGATATAATTGCATGTTTTCTTATTATGATGTTTTAAAGTTTAATTTCATATTATGATAATTTTTTAAAATTATAATTCCACTTTCATTTTCATTTTACTTCTATTTATTATGAATTTCTAAAATTTTATATAATTAATGTTTTTTTCCCTTCTAGTTTCATTCTTTATGATTCCACTCATTTGCGTTACTTTTAGTGTTTTATATTATTTATGGTCCACTTAGTCTCGTTTAGAATTGTTGACTTAGTCTTGTTTACTTGTAAATGATGTATTTGTTTAATGAATATATTTGATAATAAAATAATGGGACTTGACAGGCCATCCAATAGTTATGGAAATAGTTGATAATGTATTATTTATCTGATGTTATTAACACTTCGGGGTTTTGATCTTCTGTCATTATTAGGGGAGCAATTAATAATTTAATGATATGTGATATTAAAATCCTTTACAGGATTCAAACTATGGTAGTGTTTTGTTTATCATGGAGATTAATACTCTGCAACCATATCCACTGTATAAAAAAACTGAGTTCTATAATTTATGAAGCTAGGTGCAAAACTTTGTAGCTCTTCAAAGCCAAAAGATGAAACAAATAGAGTTATTATCCTTCTGACGAAATAATTATGGCAGGGACTTGAAGCTCTGCTTCTATCTTCCTTGTTTTATAAAGATAATCTTTCAACCATGAATTTTTGCCTAACCAATATGTTAAGAATCTAAAAAGTATGCCTATATTTTAAATTGTAAGTAATGGAACATATTCAAGGAATGTAAGTAAAAAGTAAACCAAAAAAGACTTTTGAGATAACTTTGAAGAACTGCAAATTTATATACAAAATGTGTTTGAATAGGACGGACATGGTCAAAGCTTTGCATTGGTTTTGTCATAAAACTATGTAATTCTTGGTAGCCTTTTAAATCCGAATATAAACAAGATCCCAATTTGGATCATTCAAATAGTATGTTAGTCACTCACTCACATGCTCCTCCATCTCCTAAGGCCTGAATTCAATGACTCGATCCCCTATCTATTTTATAACAATCAATCACAACCTATTTTTGCTCATACTTCTTGCTCTCCACATCATTCCCCGAGATATTTCATTAATTCTATTGCCAACATGTTATTCTCACCTTCTTGTCTCTCACATGGTTGCTCTTCTACTTCAACCCCTCCTTTAAGTCTAAACTATAAGTCTCTTTTATAAGGTGCATCTCCACCATGCCAAATTATTTCTATATGGATAATTTTATAGCATCTAAATACTTACCAATCATATCCTCATTGTCTTTTACAATGGTAACTCTAATAGCTACTCCACACATTACAATTTTGTAATGTATTTGTTCTTTTTCACATTTAATTTCAAATATGCTTTGCAAAAACAAATAATAATCAAAAGACTATCTACATACCATCTATCTACTAGACTAGACTGTTGGAGTTGTAAAGAATATTAATGGTTGGAGAAATGTGTTTCCCTTCTCCCTTTCAATAGGTAAAATGAGTGCATAAATAGTATTTGACTGAGGGAATCCTCAGCTTCTTGATGTTACCAAAGTCTCTGAGTAGGTGTTTCCCTTTTCATTTCCTTCATTCAAGTAGAAGTGTGTCCAACCATCTGAAGTAAGTGCATAAATGTTCTTCGATAAAGGGAATCTTCCACCTCTTGATGTCAATCAAGTCTCTTATATTAGTCATCGACCTGTCTCTTATATTATTCATCGGTCTTTTATACATCTCTTTTTCCTTCATTCAAGGAGAAACATGTCCATCAACTTGAACTAATAAATCAATATAATTGGTTCAAAGGGACCTTTCTCTCTTTCAGCTAAATAAGAGTGCATGTTTATCAATCCTCGGATGACGTAAGGATGGCCCCTCATTCTTTTGGATGAATATGAATTATTTTCTCTTTTGTTGACAATAATAAGAAAGACTAAAATCTTCATGAAAATTCAATCCAATGGCATTAAAGCCTTTATTTTTGTTATATCTTAGTTATTTTGTTTTTAATCTATGTTTTATGTTTTGTGAATGCGACAACTATGTAATACTCTTTTGGTAGTAGGGTTACATCAACTAAATGATTATCAATTAACTTTTCGAATTAATAAGAGATGAACAATGAATATGAACGTATAGGATATGCAGGTTAGTCATTAGAAAAATTCAAACTATAAATATCCAAGATCACTAATCAAGATGCCACATTTGCAACTAATTTAATAAGAAACTTTATTTATATAGAAAAGGCATTTTACAACAAGATAATTTCTTGTTAATGAAAAAAGACTACTTATAAATGTGTCCTTTTTCTACTTTTAAAAAAAGTGTATATACATATGTGTAGTTTTTTCTCATAGAATACATATTTAAATATATTATACATTTTAAATCCAATTTATCTTCTTGCCCATCAATTTAAATTGAAAATTCTCTACCATAGTTGGATACAAGTGTTGATTCTCCCATAAGTCAACTTTTAGTTCTGCATATTAACTATATTTACTGTGACCATTCATTGACTTTTAGGATGATTTATATGTACATGATATATACTATCTAAATATGTGGGAGCTTAAACCCAATGAGTTTAAATAATGTCAACATCTCTAACCACAACATTCAATTTCAAAAATTGAATATAGATAATTATCTACCTTAAAAGTTGATGGTCCCATTCAACTTTGAGATTGAGAACGTCTATATTTCTATCATTCTCATATATACCATTGTCTCAAGGTACATCACTAACCCTTTTTACCAAATCAAAGCAATACCATTTTTCTCTTCTTAGTCTTCCAAACTATTGTTGATGTATTTGTAACTTCAGAAGATATTCACTTGTATATTGTATGTATTACATTTGTATTTGCAAGTGTCGCAAGTTACATTGTAAGTGTCATCATTTGTATTTGATAGGTTATTAGACCACCTTAGTGGGTCGGCCCTGTATGAGTCATGTCGGTTAAAGGGTTATTAGACCAACCTAGTGGGGTCGGCCCAGTAACAAGTGGTAATGGGTTATTAGACTCTCCTAAGGGAGGTCGGCCCAATTAGATTAAAAGGCAAGTCAAGTCATTGTATAAATAGAGAGTGTGTCTCTCTCATTTATTCATTCACATACTCACTCACTTCACATTAGTGAGAGAGAGGAGGAGTGCACACAAGTGGAGGAGGAGAAGTTGCTAGGAGAATATCTCTCATTGTGGGGTTTGATATTTGTGATCTTTGTATTGATGCTCATTCTATCTTTGAGGAAGTTGCGGGGTTTTTCACCTTCTTGGTTTTCCCCGGTGAAATGATTTATGTCTCTTGTCTCTTTTGTTTGATATGTTGTACATGTTGTTCTCTCAGTTAAGATCCTAGATCAGATTGACTTAAATGCTGAAAAACTAACATGGTATCAGACCTATCCTGAAGGAAGGCATGGTATGTCATTTATGACACTTGTTGCACTTGCGACAAATTGGAAACTAGGGCTTGGTATAGTAAAAACCAGTCATTGTGGCACTTTTGGTATAAATCAGTTTTGGCGAAGGTTCAGGATTTGAAACTTTTACAAGTCGAAGATGAAATGTCCATGTACCTTGTATTTGAAGGACAACCTCATATTCATTGTACTTTGTGATATATGATCCATACAAGTTAGGGTTTATGCCTCTTCCATAATGCAGTCCTAAACAGGTGACCTAGGAAAAAAGGTCATATCTCGGGATAGGAAGATCCAAATGGAATTCCGTAAAAAGTGACAGTTAGGGCACAGAATTTAGTTTCACAGGTCCAGGTTTCAGAGGCCGAAGTTGAAACACTGACACGTGGAACGCCGTACAAGTTCGCTATACTATTTCATCCCATAAACAGGTCACGTTGCAACACTTGGCATATCTCTCTCTCAGAGAATCCATTTGAGCTCAGATCTGTGGGGTTGGAGAGATGACACGTCATTCTACCACAGGACGAAGTTTCAGACCCTGAGGATCCGAAATTTTAGAGATACATCAGAAACAATATGGCATATATTTCTATGCAAATAGAATTGGATTCTAAGCACTTTCATTTTTGGTTTGTCACTGCTGCGGGAAATTAGGGTTTCGGAGAAAGTTGGAATTTCTTGAATATGAGACCACGACTGCATGCTCCTTAGAAAAATCTAAATTTAGAGATCAGGATCAAACCTTTTGGTTGGGAAAAACTCTGGGCTCTATCAAACCCTATTCGGGATCTTGATCGGAAAAGTGGGAAATTAGGGTTTCTACAAAAGTTGGAATTTTTGGAATCTAAGACCATGGCTGGATGCTCCTAATCAATATCGAAATTTAGAGACCAAGATCGAAGTTTTTGGTTGGGTAGAACCCCAGGCTCTATTAAACCCTAGTTCAGGATTTTGACCAGAAAACCAGAATTTGACAAAAGCTGCAGATCCGAAACTTTCAAAGTCAATTTTGAGGGGTCAAATTTTGGAGATTTTAAAATTGAAGTATACCAGCTTGATCAGCTCAGCAAGGTGCATTTTTTCTTCCAATCAGAAGTTTGAAATTCAAAGTTTGAATTTTTAGGGTTTCTCTGACAAACCTTGATCCAGCTCCAAATCCAGCTTCAACAAATCAAAGTGGATTGGGTTAATCCTAGAAGAGAATGAATTGGACACCTACATAAGTGAAGAAGTTCTAGTTCCAGAGGGAGATGAGGTTAAAGCCTTACATAAGAAGACTACAAGCAATCTCGACAGTTATGACTTGAGGAGATTCAGGTATGTTTTGAAATCTGTTCATGATTAAGTTTATGATATGTGTGTCTTCATATTATTAAGGTTAGTACCATCTTGATCAATTTTAGACTTGTCTTATCACCTTAGTAAAAGTATGAATGCATGTGAATGATAGAAGACATTCATTGATTAGGGTTATGACACTTATGATTGTACTAATGCATTGTGGTGTTATATGAGGATGTTGTTGTCCGCTAACATGAAAGGTACATCAAGAAAGACAAATCAAGTTCTAGATCAAGAACATATGACCATAGTGACATGAATACAAAGACTCATCCATAACCATTGATCACATAGAAGCTCTACTTACGAGGTATGTATAATTTGGTTCTACAATGATTAACTTATGAGATATGCAGGTTACTAGCACAAGTCATTGAAGAGAACAAGAAGACATTATGTGGGTATGTTAGACATAACTAGCAAGCATGATAATCCAGGTATGTTTTTCCTATATCAAGTTAGAATCCTACCTTGTGTTAGGATCTTATATAAGTATACTTGGTATGATTGATAATTCATGAAGTTATAAGTTTGGGAAATCATGGGTTTATTCATATTATGCTTCTTAGTTTGATATGACAAACTGCAAGAGTCCTATGGTCAAATAAGAATATGCATGAGTAAAAGAAGTCCTCCCTAAAACCTTGAATACTAACGCTTGTGTATGAAATGATCATGACCATACATGATTAAGATTATTTAGAATCATAATGTTTTGATAGTATTGAGATTATACTAATGCATGTATGATTATGTATGAGATATTGAGGATGACACAATGATGACACTAGTGCACACTTAAGCATCCATAGTGGTCCAGGATGGACAGAAGTTCAAAGACATATAATCATGATGATATCATAAAGGAAGCAAAGATCAAGAGGGAGCACACTCGAGTAGTTCCTGCAAGGAAGCAAAGATTGAGAGGGAGTCCACCCAACAACCAAACAAAGATAAGTATTTGAATTGTCATTTATTATATATTTGATTACTTAAATGATGTTGTCCAGTCATGTACATGCTTATGTTACTAGATTTAGGATGTATATTATGCATATTAGAAAAGTTGCATTAATGAACAAGATACTACAAATATGCAAGTAATGGGTAAGTGGCCTATGGTACTGTACAACATTCCATTGCTACTTATCTAGAATGAAACCTCTTTGCTGACATGTTGGGAGTTGTGCACACTCTTAACAAATGTTCTGGTAGAGATGGAAGGCATCTAGAAAGTTACGGGATATGGATAAATGTTGTATTGAAGCATTGGTTGAGATAATTGCATGACTGTATGACATACATTCTTATGTGTAAGAATTTGTTTTTGAAAAAATATGAGAAGTTTCTAATCATGCAATTGAACTTGACTTGTAGGAAAGATCGTGTACAATCACCTACAAAAGAAGGACAATGACATTTGTTCCAGCGACGAAGTTCAATAAAAATACCTATTGAAGATATTAAAGAATCTGAAGTTCCCAGGATCAGGGATGCAGTAATGGAAGAATGACATGGTCGAGGAATACCAGTCGATCATGAAGAATGATGTTTGGGATGTGGTCCCAATACCATAAGGGAAGTTTGTTGTGACTTCCAAGTGGATCTACAAGATCAAGCATGCTGCAGGTGGTAGCATAGAAAAATACAAGGCAAGGTTTGTGGCTCATGGCTTCTCCCAGAAAGAAGAGATAGATTATGAAGAGACCTTTGCACTTGTAGCCAGATAAACTTCCATCGGAACAGTTGTTGCTCTGGCTGCAATGATGAAATGGAAGATACACCATATGGATGTCAAGACAACTTTCTTGAATGGTGTAGTCGAAGAGGAAGTGTATGTGGAGTAGCCACTCTGATTTGATACACATGGCAGGGAGTCACATGTGTGCAAATTGAAGAAAGCCTTGCACGGTTTGAAACAAGCACCCAGGACATGGTACGGCAGGATAAACAGCTTCTTAACCAGTTTGGACTTTACCAAGAGTAAGGCGGATTCCAACCTTTACTACAAGGTTGAGGAAGGCAATCCAGTGATACTCCTACTATATGTGGATGACCTGTTTGTGACAGGTGAGGATAGGTTGATTGCCGACACGAAGAGGAAGCTTGCTGTCGAGTTTGAGATGAAGGACTTGGGTATGATGCATTACTTTCTAGATATGGAGGTGTGGCAGAGTGCAGATGGAATCTTCCTTGGACAAGGGAAGTATGCAGAAGAGATCCTGAAGCGGTTCGGGATGATGGACCGCAAGGCCATGGCCACACCTATGGCATCGAACCCGAAGCTATTGAGTGATGCTTCATCAGAGTCGGTTGATGCCACGATGTATTGTCAGATGATTGGGTCCTTGATGTACCCGAAGAACACGAGACCAAATATTTGTTTTGTTGTAAAGCATATTCTGAGGTACCTAAAGGGTACGGTTGATTATGGGCTCAAGTATGATGCGAATCAAAAGTTTAACCTGGAGGGTTATGTTGATTTAGATTGGGCAGGCAGTGCTGCAGATAGGAAGAGCACTTCGGTGCTGCTTCAGTATGGGATCAGGTGTGATCGGTTTAGCAGGAAGCAGTCCTGTGTAGCACTAAGTACAGCCGAAGCAGAGTATGTCATAGCTTGTTCGGCCAGTTATGAGGCAGTATGACTAAGGAAGCTACTGTCTGATTTATTTGATCTCCAGTTGGATGCTACTTGTATCTATTGTGACACCAGAGTTGTGTGAAGTTGCCAGAGAACCCGGTGTTCCATGACAAGTCGAAGCACATAGAGATCAAATATCACTATATCAAGGATATGGTGCAGAAAGGAACAGTAAAGCTCCAATATGTTGCGACAAATGAGCAAATTGCAGATGTGTTGACCAAACCACTAGCCAGAGTGAATTTTGAGTACTTCAGAGAGAGACTTGGTGTACTTCAGATCGAGGTTCCTTCCAAAGGGGAAGTGATGAGTCCAGAAGATGCAGATACACATGGGATTTTCCGACATGGTTGTAGATGTGTTATCCCATGGTCGTGATGTAATTGCTGAGCCATTTTTCACATGGTGGTAGATGTGTTCTCCCATGGTGAAAAAGTAAGAGTTGGACCCTTCCCCGAATGGTGGTAGATGTGTTCTCCCATGTCGGTGGTGTAAGTGTTGTATGATGTGCATCTGGGCTGTGCTCCGTGGACGATGAGATGATCTGAAGAGGATGATAATGAGATGATGATGATCAAGACGATCATGTGTGATGAGCATCAGGACGATGCTCCAAATGATATGCATTAGGACGATGTTGTGATGGTGATCAAGATGATCATGTGATGATATGTATCAGGATGATGCTATGATGATGATCAGGATGATCATGTGTGGTGAGCATCAGGTCGATGCTCCATATGTTGTACATCAGGATGATGTATTGTATGATGATGATCAGTACGATCATGGGCATCAGGAGGATGCTCCGTGCGAGGATGATCAGGTGGATCATGAGTATCAGGTCAATACTCTGTGGCCGTGGACAGGTTGTGCAAGTAGCCGCCATTAGAGAAATTTTGAGGTCAAAAAAGGGCCTCAAAACAAAGAAAATGTACTATAAAATACAACCAATCACATTCTAGTAGATGACATCATCCCCCTTGGTGAGGTGGCATTGCATGAGTTAAGAATGCTTATTTGTCAAATTTTCTATGGTGGATGAAAACACATAGTTAACCAAGGTAGTGGTGTAAGTACTTTTAAGTCATAAAGTAAAGTACTCATAATGATAGTCTTTTCATAAAATAATATTATTGTTATTTTCAAGTAAAGTACTCATAATGAATGTCTTTTCACACTTTCACATAAAATAATATTATTGTCATTTTCAAGTGAAGTACTCTTAATTCATAAAGAAAGTCCTTTCACATTTTTTTATAAAATAATATATTATCATTTTTATGTTTTTAATTTTAAATTATATATTCACTCCATTTTATTTAATAACATAATGTCAAACTAATAAAGAATAATAATAGATTTAATAAATAATAATAAAATAATAATAATGCAATGTGGATTATAATAATATTATTGACATTTTACATGTAAATAAATTTTCAATTAAATTACATTATTAAATTCATGAGGAAAGTACTAAATATAAAAAGTCAACATAAAATTTTAAAAAAAGCTCTTAAAAATATTTTTTATTATTTAATTTCATTTGCAAGTTCAAGACAAATAAATGTTAAAGGACAATACATTTTTGGGAATTTACAATGAATCTTAGTCACATCAATGTAGACTTATTTTATTTATTTTATTTCTAGTGAATTTTGAAAAGTAACTCAACCATGGTTATTTATATTGTGCATAGAAAATAGCGTGGGAGGTAACTTGTCATATATACCTACCCCATAAAACCCCCAATTCATAATATTTTAATATATCTCATATTTTTGTAGTACATCTCTTAGGAGGCCCTTTTTTGACCTCAAAATCTCTCTAATTGATAGAAAAGATCCTGGGAGATCCGATAGGTTGAGCTATGTGCTCGTAAAAGTCCTGGGATGCTCTTTCGAGGTTTTGCTATAAGTAGCATAGAAAATATCCTGGGAGATCCGACAGGTTGAACTGTGTGCTCGTAAAAGTCCTGGGATGCTCTTTCGAGTTTTTGCTACAGAAGGCATGTAATCAGTCCTGGAGATCTGATAGGTTGAGTTGTGTGCTCGTAAAAGTCCTGGGATGCTCTTTAGAGATCTTGCAGGTTGCAAGACACTCTTTTAAGGTTTTTCCTAACCACATGTAAAAGATCCTGGGAGATCCAATAGGTTGAGATGTGTGCTCGTAAAAGTCCTGGGATGCTCTTTCGAGGTTTTATGGTGGTCACATGTAAAAGATCCTGGGAGATCCGATAGGTTGAGCTGTGTGCTCGTAAAATTCCTGGGATGCTCTTTCGAGGTTTTGTTGACGCACGTAATCAGTCCTGAGGATTCCATAGGATGGCTAGCTTGCAGAGATGATGAAGACCTACAGGAGGCTAGGCCTACATCCAGCATGAAAAAATGTTGGCTCTGTAGAACTTCCTATGACGAGAAGAATTGAGAGATAGCCCAGCTGTGATCGAGATGACGAGTACAGCAGCAATGACGATGATACTCCAGTGATCCAATGACGATGATCCATCTCCAGTATTGAAGACTTGTGCCTATATGTATTGATGGCTTATGTCAAGAGAATAGCTTCCTAGTTAAGAGGGAGTGTTGATGTATTTGTAACTTCGAAAGATATTCACTTGTATATTGTATGTATTGCATTTGTATTTGCAAGTGTTGCAAGTTACATCGTAAGTGTAGTCATTTGTATTTGATGGATTATTAGACCACCTTGGTGGGGTCGGCCCTGTATGAGTCATGTGGGTTAAAGGGTTATTAGACCACCCTAGTGGGGTCGGCCCAGTAACAAGTGGTAATGGGTTATTAGACTCTCCTAAGGGAGGTCGGCCTAGTTAGAGTAAAAGGCAAGTCAAGTCATTGTAGAAATAGAGAGTGTGTCTCTCTCATTTATTCATTCACACACTCACTCACTTCACATTAGTGAGAGAGAGGAGGAGTGAGCACAAGTGGAGGAGGAGAAGCTGCTAGGAGAATATCTCTTGTTGTGGGGTTTGATCTTTGTGATCTTTGTGATCTTTGTGATCTTTGTATTGATGCTCATTCTATCTCTGAGTAAGTTGCGGGGTTTTTCACCTTCTTGGTTTTCCCCGGTGAAATGCTTTGTGTCTCTTGTCTCTTGTGTTTGATATGTTGTACATGTTGTTCTCTCAGTTAAGATCCTAGATTAGATTGAATTCAATGCTGAAAAACTAACAACTATCAATTACAATTTTTATTTATTTTTAACAATTATGTTTACTATATCAGTCCAAAGGTTTTCAACTGGAAAGTAACAAGTTGTCTAAGTAGAATGCATAAGAAGGGATTTTTTTCCAATGGAATAGAGAGCGCTAGGGTTTGATCCAAGCACCACACTGGCCTATTCGACTAGGCATGTGACCCTCTGCGAGTCATAGAAAAGAACTTGTTTCGATCGAGTTGGGATACGTTGTTGTAAGGGTATCTCCTCAATGGGTGAAAGGAATGTTTACTATTTTAGAGGGACTTTTTCCTAGTAGTGGCATTGTTTGAGTTTTTTATGTTTTCTAGTGGAGCTAGCAAGGTGATAACATTGACCTATGGTGTTGTCCTTAGTGGCATTCTGCTTCCATCAACAAGATTGGTGGGGATTGTCAAGATTTGGATCCAGTACTATCCACGTGGTCTCCCGAAATGTTAGGGCTTGCCTAGGGTTTCAATGAGCTTCTATCCGAGTTCGATTGCGGGCCTCCTGATGAAAGGATATGGATTGTTCGATTGGGAGTGGATCTTGCAACAAATATCTCTCCCTCTCGCTTCTCTCTGTGTTGACGCGATGGGATACTAATTTCCAATCGTTAACTACAGTGATGATGACTTGTTTGAGGTGGGGATGGTGTCAAGTTCATCATGGGTAGCCTTATTAGTAGTACTAGTGCATGCAGAGTTAATGGGGGATTCACTAGTGGAATACCTACCAATCCCAATGTACAATCAAAGCCACTTGTACAAGTCCCCTTTATAGAAAAATCCATGGATCTATCTGTTAGTTAGAATCATAATATCTCAATCTTGGTCATAGAAGAAACTCATGAGATCCTGATTTTTGAAGAGCCTTCTACGATACTTGGGCCACGTTCGTTAGAACTGGTTTTGAAAGACCTTGCTATGGGGGTTTGTGGTTTTGATATGGAGTTTGGAAATTTAGGTTTACCTTCATAGGTGAGTTCCCGTTGCTCATAACAGAAAGGTCTAGCTTGAGGGAGGAAGAAGTAGGGGGATCCTGCTCGAAACCCTCCAAGATCCCTAATATAAAAATGTGACTGGTCATTAAGTACCGAGGTGGTGAGATATCCCTTATTGTCAGTAAAGACGTGAGCCTAACCCAGATCAGTGAGTTCTCTGGAAAAACACTAATGGGTAGACTCATGGATTGAAAGGTTACAATGCAAAGATTAAATAACTAACATAGTTTCTCAGATCATTTCCCTATCTTTTTGGAGCTAGGGTTGAATGGGGACAAACCAAAAGCCCCCTTTAAATACAATCCTATGTGCGATGTGGAAGAAGACGTCCTGGACATCATCAATTCTACTTGGTCAGATTTTGATCCATCCTCGGAGACATCTGCCTCCTCTCAGTTCGCTAGATCGCTTACTTCAGTAAAGGAGGTCATTGCTTGGGCCTCTTAAAGATTTATATCTAGAGACAACCTATCGAGGGAGGCAAAACACAATTTGGATTTACTTTACGACCAAGAACACTCGGAAGGCCTTTTTTATGAGGACTCAAAGGCCTAGATAAAACATTGGGAAACAAGAAGAAATAAGATGCTTAATGACAATGGGAATGACCAGAGGATAAAAAGCAAGGTCATCTTGCTATAGTCTAGAGATCAAAATACACAATGTTTTCATAAGCATGCCAATTATAGGAAAGCCTTAATACCATATAGGAGCTTCGGGATGCAAATGGTTCAAATGTCAAAGGTTTTCAAAATTTAGCAGGGATGGGGGTTAGACATTTCTCCCATAAGGCTTCAAAGAACCTGAAGCGTCAAACCTGGGGAATATCATGAAGGTACTTCCCTAATATGGTTGAGGAGGTGGGAAACAAATCTTTGTTTTAGGAAATTCTAATGTAGAATTATTGAATGTGCTCCAAACATTTCAGAAGGACAAAATCCTAGGCCCTAATGGGTGGCCTGTAGAATTTTTCCTTGATTTTTTGAACTTCTTTGGGTTGTCCTCCCGAGAGTAGTGGATAAAGTGAGACTAAGAGGGAAGTAGCAGGGAATTTTTGCACCAAGTGTAAACGAGGTGCTTACAACCCCGTATGGGGGAGATCCTGTAACGGATGTCACATGTCACATGTCACATGTAACATTTTCAAAAGTAATAAAATGTAAAAAGTAATAGTATGGGGGAGACCCTGTAACGGATGTCACATGTCACATGTCACATTTGTCACGTTTGTAGTATGGGGGAGATCCTGTAATGGATGTCACATGTCACGTGTCACATTTGTCACGTTTGTCACGTTACGTTACAACCCAGTATGGGGGAGATGGTTTATCACATTAGTCACGTTTGTCACATTACGTTACAACCCGGTATGGAGGAGATGTTGTAACGTTTGTCACATTACGTTTCCATGTCAGCTCATAACTTTTAAAAAATCAAAAGTAATTAAAAATTTCATGTTCGCTCATAACTTATCAAAAATAAAAAATAAAAATAATTAAAAAATTAAAAAAGAGGGATCCAATTTCTTGAGGGGTAATTTTTTTCTTAATGTGTAAAAAATTTAAAATAAAACAAAAAAAATTACACCTCAAGAAATTGGATCCCTCTCGATGCTTGATAGATCCGGGTTTGAGATGGATCTACGTTGGTATCTCTACCTTTATTGCTATGATTCCCAAACAAGACAATCCTCCTTCCTTTGATGGATTTAGGATTATCTCATTGTGCAACTATGTCTATAAAGTAATTTCAAATGTCTTGGTATTGCAACTGTCTTGGTATTGCAACTGAAGTCCTTACTCTCACGATACATCTCCCCATAACAATTGGTTTTCTTGAATGACGCTTAATTCATGAAGCTAATGGAGCTACTCTGGAAGGAATACACACTATAAAAAGTAAGAGCAATCCAGATACTGTCATCAAACTAGATTTGTCCAAAGCATTTGATAATGTGTCTTGGCTCTACCTTTGACTACTCTTTATTCCTATTAGCTTCTTTATTCAGATGGTAAGATGGATTATGGCTTGTGTGGTTTCAATCTCCTTCTATGTTCTCATAATTGGGGTAGCTTCTCCTTTTTTCCATCCTTCTCGAGGGTTGAGACAAGGATGCCCCCTTTCACCTCGCTTGTTCTTATTGGTTGTTGAAAGGATAAACATACCACTACATCACGCAAGAATAATTAGATAGGTGAGTGGCATACATATGGGAGGTGACATGTCTCTCACACATCTGCTTTGTGTGGAAGACATTTTACTTTTTGGAATGGGTTCAAAAAGGGAGACCCGTCACATAAAGGAGATATTGGACCTTTATTCAAACGTCACATGGATGGAAATAAATTTGGAAAAGTCGGCCCTCTTCAGTTATGGTATGACAGAGGAATCCAAGAATTTAGTGGAGATAATATTTTTTGTATGCCGAGTCTTGAGGAAGGATTCAAATACTTGGGATTCTTCTTAAAACCTAACAAGTATGTTAAAGAAGATTATCGATGGCTAACTGCAAAAATTGAATAGATGATATCTTTTTGGGGTCACAAGTGGATATATAAGGGAGGAAGGAAAATCTTAGTAAAATATGTTCTAAAGGCCATTCCTGTGTTACGACAAACTTTGGCTCATATTTCAAAAAGCAATCTAGAGATCAAGAAAAACTGCATAAACTTCTTATGGAGGGGGAATATTGGGTACAAAGGCCTACACTTGGCAAATTGGAGGACCATAGCTTCTACAAAGAAACTTGGGGGATATGGGTTCAAAGACATCCACCTTTTTTGGAAGTCACTTGCAAAAAAAAACCTCTACCATATGCTCAGCAAACTAGGTCTCTGGAGTAGGATCTCGCTCCAAAAATATATTGCGCCTAACTCCACTTTGGATTGGATCGAGACTATGAGAAAATCGGTCCAAAATATATCTACCCAATGGAAAGCCATCACATCAACCTTTCAAGTTATTGGTAACCATCTAGCCTAGAAGGTGGGTAGTGGAACAAATGTGCACATAGGGGTTGATGCAATACTTGGATGTGGCCAGGCTATCGTCCTCTCATGATTTTTAAGGGCACAATTGAGGGCCTTGGGGTTTTTTACGTTGGATAAGATAGGGAACTCAGAGGCATCTACTATCTGGTTTCAAATATGGTTTAGGGCACAAGAAATTGGACTATAGGAAGTACACTACCAAGAACGGCAAGAATTCCTAACCAAACTTAAGAGGCCTCATGTTAGATTGAGTAACAATCCTAATGAGTTGGTATGGACTAGAGCGAAAGGGGGTGGACTATATATTGCAAAACTAGGATACTTTTCCTCCAACCACCTCCTGTAGGTAGAGAGATCTGGTGGTGGGAAAAGCTAATTATTTAATTCCTTTTGTGCTTTCATTGGCAATGCAACTCTTGGAGATGAATGGCAAGGGATTGGAAAAGCATGGGGCCCTTCACATTGTCAAATGCTTCCTTCAACCTTGTCATCAACCTTGTAGCCTTGATCTTCACTTCCATAGCCAACATTTTGATTTTGCCAAGTATTCTTTATTATTAAGCATTAACTCCATCTAGTTTTTTGTGCAGATAGATCACCTCCCCATTGGGAGTCTTTTGGTCTCAAATGATGATCTATGGAGGAGATGGGAGCACATGGCCTCGACTCATTTCTTCAATTCCACCACTCCATTCTTATGGCGGAAACCTACTTATTGTCTACCCCATTCAAGTTGATGGTTTTCTATTGTTCCACTACTATTGTAGATGTTCTTCCTCCCCTTTTGTGTGCTTTGATGAGGCATGACTTACCACCTTTAACCAAGTGATATGTGTTGTTGCATCTTAATCCCGTAGGCATGAATTGCCAAACATCACTTCACAAACATCTAGTGGTGCAATTTCACATTTTACTTCATTTGTGTAAGTAATGTTAATGGAAAACTTTATTTTGCATCTCTTGGTGATTCTCATAACATATATATCTTGGATCCAATCCAATGAACATGATTGTACCATATCATGAGTTTCTAGACAAAGCTCATCTACTAAGGATTCAAAATTCACCTTTGATCCTTCAACTAAAAATAAGCACTTACTTGGGATAGACTTCAAAAACTTATGCCATCCAAATATAAATGAATATTTATTTTTTACTTATTCTTTATTCAAGCATGGAAAAACATGGATCTCTCTTCAAATTTACAAGATTTGTGGGGCAATCTTTGGAGGCATGCTTGAAAGTTTGGTTTGAAAGGAGAGAACTAATGAAATATCATGCAACTCCCTATCTTGTTTTATGGGGAATTTCAAGAGCAAGAAGCCTAAACATTTTTTAAGATAAAATTCTTCCATCCTTTCAAATTGTTGCATAGACAATTGTCATCCTTGGAAATTTTCACCAAAAACTCAAAGTCAAGGCACTTCAAATACCATAGGATATCTCAATGGACAAAGCCCTCGAGCTTTTTTTATGAGGCCAACCAAGATGAGGGCACTCTATGTAAAATTGGGTTTATTATTTATCTTTTTGATGGTAATCCAATATCTAGGAAAACTCATCTCAAAGTAGGCTCTAACAACTATGGAAAATCCAATGCACAACTCTTTCTTCTCAAATTAGCTATCAACAATGGACTTGAAAGTTTATAGGTTTTAGGTGACTCAACCATCACTATAAACTAGATGAAGAACACCATGCAAGTCAAACACTCAAGACTTATTTGCCTAGAACTACACATGAAAGAATTTGTTGTGTTTTTTCAAGAAATTCCCTTATGTCACATCTTCAAGGAGATGAATACTCAACCAAACACCTTGATAAAAGCTTGTTTGGAGGAGACTCCACTTCAAGAATCTAAACACAAATTCAAGGATAGCTATCTAACAAACAAGACTGTTTGAGTCAAGGACTAATAGTGAAATAAGGGTTTGTTGTTAAATTTACAAAAGTTTTTTTGCTGTTACATGTCTATGTTATGAGTTGTGTTAAAGGACAAATGCTTCTCTAATACTTTCTGATAGGATTAATTGTTTTGGAAGAGCAAATCTTAAAAATTAAATATCTGAACAAGTTTTTTTGTCCTGATATCATTACAAAAATTTATATACATTTTAATTTCAACTTGAAATAAAAATTCAATTCTTTTATATAGAATTAAACTAGAAATCTAAATCTTTATCTATATATAACAATAATGTATCAAATAATATTTCTTCACAACAACCTATGGTTTTCAAAATAATTTTTGTACAATCCAATGACTCAAACCATCCAAGTTTTGAAAACTTAGTATATGTTAATGCTAGGGCAATTATAACTAAAATCATTAAATCTAATCTTCTTAATAATTGAAGTCCCATACTTATCTCATTCTTTTATCTGATTCCTTGAACTTCTTTTGTTTGTAATTTTAACAGAACATTTTTTTATTTGATTCTTTGAACTTCTTTTGATTGCAATTTTAACAGTTTCCACTGTATTTGAATCACCAGGAAATGCAAAAAGAAAACAATTAGATTCCTTGAACCTTTTTTTGCAATTTCAACAGTTTCCATTGGATTTGAACAAATAAGAACTTTAAAAATACACACACAATTCTAAAATCCAAAACGTAGAACATTTAACTTACCACACCCATTGTACCCATACCGATTTCAATTCCAAAACTGTAAGCAAAAGCAAACTTTTTAGAGTGCTTCAGTGCTCTAAGGAGGTCTCGGATTTTATAAGTAAGTCGCATCAACTGTTAAAAGACTTCACAATAAAAGATGTTAAAGGATTTCACAATAAAAGCGAAGCAACTGCACCTGCAACTCCATGATCATCTTATTAGCTCCAACCCGCTATCAATTGAAAAAAAGAAATGTTGAAACCCTAGCACACACTAGACGAACAATCACTTCCTCAGAAAATAATTGATTAGAATACAACTAACTTGCAAATCACTGCAGCCTTCAAGAAAAGCAACGGAATCCACATTCAGCAGTACCAAACAGGTTTTAAAAATTCCACAAATACAGAGGTGGTGTCTAGAGACACCAGATGGAGTGATATATAGCAATCAAAGTGAGACTGCTCAACCTCCGAATCCGTAGAGGGTTCGGCCCTGTCTTTTTAGGGAGTAAACGACATCCATGGCTGTCACAGTCTTTCTCCTCGCGTGCTCCGTGTAAGTCACGGCATCTCTGATCACATTCTCCAAGAAGATCTTCAAGACACCTCTGGTTTCTTCATAGATGAGGCCGCTGATGCGCTTGACGCCTCCTCTCCTGGCGAGACGTCTGATGGCGGGCTTGGTGATGCCCTGGATATTATCTCTGAGCACCTTCCTGTGCCTCTTGGCACCTCCCTTCCCCAAACCCTTTCCTCCTTTTCCACGTCCAGACATTCTTGCTTTCTCCTTCCTGTCGCTGATCTCGACCAAAATGAAAATGGTAATTGACGATTGCGTACGAATGGAAAAACTGAGAGGCCAAATAAAATATATAGAGAGCGCCTCTTTCAGATCTGCCCGCTTCAATTCAAATGCCTCTCATCAACGGCTGAGATCTCTCGATCCGTTGCACCGCTATTTTACACATGTGGACCGTTGATGAGGTTTCATCAACGGTTGTAATCAAAACGAGGAGGATTGAGGTATTCGTCCAAGAATTTGAACGATCAATGATTTATTTAATGAGCTAGGTTTAATAAAAACTTCAATTACCACACCTACTTTAGGTTTGATTACTATTCCTCAACCACTATCAAATGCCTACGGTGTTAAAAGCTTGCACACTAACAATAAAGTTTGTAATGAGCACCTGAGTGGGTCTAATGGTTAAGAACATGTGTTATCTATGAGGAGGTCATAGGTTCAAAACCGGCGGGGGTAAGGTTGCTCATTGGCCCGTTGTGACAAGACTCGAAGGGTAGGCGACCCCTGGGATAGAGGCTCTCCCCTGGGATAAAGGGTCTCGGGACATCTCGGCCCCTGCTAAGTCACAAGTTTCTGATATATCTGGCTTGCGGGCTGTTGGATATACCCTTGGGAGGTTGTTGTTCCCATGGTTTAAAAAAATACAATAAAGTTTGTATTAATTCTAATAAGTATCTAAACTAGATTTTAAAATGACAATTTACATGCTACATTAAACATATCAATCACTAAAGGCATGCATATATTCTAGATTCCAAAATTTCCAAGAACTTTTATTAGTTTATGATTAATTTTAGTTGTACTATTATTAGTCATTTTTTTTTCAGTGGAAAAATCACCTTCCTGCTATTCTGAAGGAATCAAGGAAAGCTAACAACGCACGGGAAATCTCAACAAACTTCCTCACATATCGTGGATGGTAGGTCGAGCAAACCGTCAGCCGGTAATCCAAGCCAGAAGATGTCTCAACGGAATTGAACCCAGGTGGATGGAATGAAATCCATCTAACCCCACCAACAGACCACCGTATCCTTGACTAGTCATAGTCATTTTTATTACTGTCTGAAATATAGATAAAATATTTTATTAGTATAGCCATTTGGTGAGCTTTACCCGTCACTCTGCTCACCAAATGCAAGCTCGGGCCGCTAAAGCTCGAACAAATAAAATACTATTTGCTAATGGAAGAAGAATTCATGAGCAATCAGGAATGTCTAAATCTTGATGAGGCCCCCACGAGTGTTGAAAATCTTGAGCAATTGATTGAAAATAATTCTGCTACCATCTCGTCATTCGTTGGGCTAGAGTATTATGTTGCCATTTTGTCTTGTCAACAAAGATCATTTCGATCCATGTTGTGTTGTCCTCATGGATAACAAGGTTTTTCTTTTTTCACTCTATATTTCTGGAAATTTTGTCTCCTTGAGCACTGCATAAAAAATATACATCAAGCTCTTCTAAGTTAAAGCATCTACTAACAATTAGCTTTTGAATATGTGTGTTAGGAACCTATGTAAACCCTTCTCTTTACTATGTTAGTATATTGTTGTTGGACGCATATGCTTTGTAAGTCGTCCCGTAGTATTATATGTCCCATGGTTTTGACTCATGGTATTGGGCATAGACTTAGTATATAAGTGTGTGTTGAGGTCATTGAAGGCACCGTGAAGTTAATTGTATTGAGCTTGGTCAAAGGAGGTTGCCCCCTCGAAGTGGCCCGTGATCAATATAAAAGTGATTATGTTCTATTATTTCTGCTATTTCGCATATTCTTATTAATTAATTGTTACAGGTGCATCACATCTGGTATCAGAGCACTTTCTTGGGCTCGCTGGGTGAAATTTCTGCCAAATTTTTTTTCGTATCTGTTGCAGGTTCGGAGTGAAACCCCTAAACTGTTAGGAAGCCGCACATACCTGGGGTCCATATCTATTTTCAGTTGAATTGTTGCCGATCACTTTCTCTCAAGATCCAGCCGTTTCAGATCTATTATGGTCGTCGTTTCAGATCCAGTCGTCGTTTCAGATCCAGCCGTTTTCGATCCCTTCCGCGCCGTTGCAGCTCCATCTGTTGCGGATCCCTTCCACGCCGCTGTTGCCGATCCATTTCTGATAATAAAAAAAAAATAAAAAAAAATAAAAAATCCCTTCCGCGCCGCTGTTGCCGATCCATTTTTGGAGAGAAAAAAAAAAGAGTATAAAATTCAGTTTTTTCTCCATATCTCCCTTGTTTTCAGTCTGTTTCCCTTGAAATTTTCGGGGAACCCCTGTCATTCCATTCTGCATCTTTCATTCCTGAGAACCCTATCCCCAATTCCCCTTCCCAAAGCCCGAAATCCCACATTTGTCTATTTTTAGGGTTTGCCATAACTTCCTCAGATTTCATCCAATCACCTTCAAATTTTACCACAGAATTCCTTTTTGAATTCTGCGTCTTTGTCCCTCTCTGCCAAATTTTCTCATTCTATCACCCCACTTTTGAAATCCCCCTTTTTGCTTTCTTGTCCTTTCGACAATGTCCAAAATCTAGTCAAACCCCAATTACCCATCAGATTGTTTCCCCAATCCAAATTTCTCTTTACTAAATCAGCTTCTGTTTGTGTTTTTCTACCCATTCCACCAACAAAAAAAAAAAAAAAACCTGGTTATGGTTGTCACCCGTGCAGGAGCAAACACCATGGAGGAAGCACTTGCAGCCATCCAAACCAAACATCAAGATCTGGATGAAAAATTTCTTAGCCTCCATCTTCAGCATTCAGCCATGAACAATAACCGACAGCCAGAATCTTTTGCAGCCACCGGGTTCTCTTCTTTCAACAATTTTCGTGGGCCGAAGCTTGATTTTCCTCGCTTCAATGGTACTGATCCGACTGGATGGATATACCGAGCAGAACAATATTTCAGTCTGCATAATACTTTTGATGTCCAGAAAGTTCCACTTGCATCCTTTCATTTGGAACAGGAAGCCCTTCAATGGTACCGTTGGTACATCAAAGCTCATCCCGAGCCAAACTGGACAGATTTTTGCCAACTCATTTTGCCACGATTTGGTCCTAGTGCTTTTGATGATTTCACAGGAGCACTCACTAAACTTCACCAAATTGGCACAGTGAGAGAGTATCAGACAGAATTTGAGAAATTGGCCAATCACACAGAAGGATTGTCTGATGAATTCTACAGGAGTTGTTTTATCAGTGGTCTCAAGGATGAAATCCGCTCAGAGGTCAAAATGTTTTGTCCCAACACAATGATAGAAGTCCTAGGGTTGGCTAAGTTGGCTGAGGACAAGATTGCAGCTCAACAACGCTCCAAACCCACCCTTGTTCCCTTCAGAAATATGGGTTCCCAACGACCTCCCATCACGCCTTCTCCTCAACCAACTCCTATCAAGCATTTGTCTGAAATAGAAATGCAGGCACGCCGAGAAAAAGGGCTTTGCTATAATTGTGATGAGAAATTCACTCGGGGACATAGATGTGTTCAACAAAAGCTCTATCTCTTGGATGTGGATTCTCCGCCTACCTTAGAACTTGGTGAAGAAGCTACATATAGAGTGGATGATCAAATCGACATTCAACACCCGCCTGTTGACACCCCATTTCAGGACGACCCACCTGAGATCTCTCTCCATGCTGTAACCGGCGTCACCACCCCACAAACAATGCGGGTCAGGGGATACTTCAAGAAGCTCCCTCTTACCATACTCATTGATTCTGGTAGCACTCATAACTTCATTGACCCTCGGATTGCCAAACAGGCTGATTGTTTTGTCCATCCTTGCTCCAACTTTGAAGTCATGGTTGCCAATGGGGGCACCTTACCTTGCAAGGGGAAGTGTCACAATGTGTGTATCTCTATGGAAGATTATAACCTACGCTCTAACATGTTTGCCTTTTTCTTAGGCGGATGTGATGTGGTTTTGGGCGTTCAATGGTTACGCACACTTGGCCCCATCTTATGGGATTTTGCTGAACTTTGGATGTAGTTTAAAGTCAACGGGGCACAACACAAATTTATGGGCTTACAACCAGGGTCTCTCTGCATCATCAGTTCACATCGCCTGGAAAAAATCCTTAAGAAGAATTCACATGGTGTCATCGCTCAGCTCAATTCCATTCAGATGCACCCATCAACAGTCTCCACTACTTCCTTGGATAGATATGCAGGTATCTTTGCTGAACCAATGCGCTTGCTACCTTCACGAGACCTTTTCGGTAAGAATTTAGCCCCATCTACCTCTCAGCAGGAAATGATGGCTATTTTGCATGCAGTACAGAAGTGGCAGCCATACCTATTAGGGAATTATTTCTGCATCAAGACTGCTCTCCCGAGTCTGGAAATTTTTTTGGAACAATGGGTCTCCTCCCCCACACACCTAAAATGGGTTATCCAACTCATGGGTTATCCCTATGTGATCACTTACAAGAAGGGTAAGGACAATATGGTGGAAGATGCTCCTTCTTGCATAATTGATGACCCAGTTTCTCTTACAACTCTTTCTCTACTTGTTCCAAATTGGGTGCAATATGTTCAACATGGCTCTCTCTTCTATGAACTCCATGCTTCTTCATCAACAGGGCACTCTGGGTTCTGCAACATGTATGACCGAGAACAATGTAACTTCTTTTGGCAGGGACTAAAAATGACAATTCAACAGATGGTGGCTGACGATGATACTTTCCAAGTCAACAAGGGTGAAACGACACTCCTTTCGGGATTGCTCAAACCCTTGCCCATCCCTACACAGCTTTGTCCAACTATTTCTATGGATTTCCTAGCAGCGCTCTGGTGGTACAATACCACATCTCACAGGACACCATATGAAGCAGTCTATGGAAAAACACCGCCAGTTCTTCTTCCATACACCCTTAGCAGCTCCCCAATTCAGGCAATTGACTCGGTTCTTCGAAACCGTGATCAGATTCTTCTCATTTTGTAGGACAATCTTCACATGGCCAGAATTTGCCTGAAGCAACAAGCCGATCAGCACCGTTCTGAGCACATTTTCCTTGCAGCTGACAGGGTTCTTCTTCATCTATAGCCTTCCAAGCAATCCTCCTTGACACTCCAAAGGCGTCAGTGGCCTGAAATGCAACCCAAGGATGCTATCGGGGAACCACTCCTTCAGCTTCTGCAGCAATTTCTCCAACCAAAGCTTTGAGGACAAAGCTTTTTCTAAGGGAGAGGGAATGTTAGGAACCTATGTAAACCCTTCTCTTTACTATGTTAGTATATTGTTGTTGGACGCATATGCTTTGTAAGTCGTCCTGTAGTATTTGTTGATCCGTAGTTTATATTAGCCCATAGTATTGATCCATAGTATTGGACGCATATGCTTTGTAAGTCGTCCCGTAGTATTATATGTCCCATGGTTTTGACTCATGGTATTGGGCATAGACTTAGTATATAAGTGTGTGTTGAGGTCATTGAAGGCACCGTGAAGTTAATTGTATTGAGCTTGCTCAAAGGAGGTTGCCCCCTCGAAGTGGCCCCTGATCAATATAAAAGTGATTATGTTCTATTATTTCTGCTATTTCGCATATTCTTATTAATTAATTGTTGCAGGTGCATCACAATGTGTACATTGTGCCAATTCCTGTATGCTCTAGAGTTATGTGTGCACATCCATTCGAGAACAACTCCTCTGAAGATACCAATGTTTCCATGCTCGGTAGTTCTTCTAACTCGGAGAACTTGTTAGTGGAAGATGTTTAGAGCTCGTGTTTGGACCCCTTCTCTATTGCAGTCAATAGTGAACACATGAAACAAATGTGAAACTATAGCACCCATGGATTCTCCATAGAAAAATCCTAGGGTTTTCTTCATAGCCTTTACTAGCTAGACAGAAGCTCAAAAATAAATTTTGGTTTTACTCAAATACGTGTTTGGTTAGTGTGAAATAACGTCATTTCTCACTTACCAATAGTGCCAATAGTGTTCCTAAGATGTGTTTATAATGCAACTTATCCATTAAGGACAAGTTATAGTTTATATACTTGCACCCTAAATGTGGATTTGGATTTGTATGACAACATATCTCAATTTGGAACTTGCATGACAGATACTATGCAATGATATGCCTTGTTTATTGTGCATGGTGCTAGGTATCGTAAATTTTAATGATGCCTAGGTATCTCATTTATACACCAATATCATTACCAACAAATACCCTGTGAGAGCTACCAAATAATAAATTAGGTTTTATGGCATCTATTTTCAAATACATTAGGCGAAGCCTTGAAATTACTGACGATGTCACTTTTTCTAGCATGATATTCAATAATGTATTGGGGGCTTCACATATCCTCCCAAGACATGTCTTGGAGAGAAAGAGATTGGTGCTGATGGAAATTGCATACCAAATTCTAAGTTCCAAGCTAAAGTAAGGTTGAAGGAACACACATCAGGGCTCATTATTTTTTTATCTGCTGACCATTGGTGCCTTCACACTCGTTGACCAAAGCCTTTATATTTTATACTTGCATTCTCATAAACTTGGTTCTTCTTAGCCATTTCCTAATTGTGAGTACAACAAAGGTTATATTTTAATAGATTGCTCCTTAGATATTTGGTGTTTGGAAATATTATCTCAGTTAGCTCTCAAAACAAGGGATGTTTTTTAGATTGTTTAGCTCTTGCCTCTTGTGATCTCTATCTTATTTATTATTCCAGCCTCTCTATCTATAAGAGTAAATAAGATTTCTTTGAGTAAGTTGAAAATAAATAAATAAATGTTATCTCCATAAGCTCAAAGTTCTAAATCTCTTTAATAGCCATACTTAGGGATTACTTAAACCTGTATAAGGGAGAACATGCCATTTATCACTTACCAATAGTGCCAATAGTGAAGTGTTTTGAATGCAGCTTCATCAAGGGGGAGTTTAAGTTTAAAGATGTACCCTAAATGTGGAATTGTATATTATACCACATGTCATTTTGGAATTGGAAAAAATTATTACGTAGCGATATGCCTTGATTATTATGTGTGATGTTGGGTATCTCAGGTCTTTATGAAGCCTACATTTTTTACATCCAGGTTTCTCATTTATTTCCAAGTCTATGGGAGCCCTATCCTTTCCTACAAATGCAAATGCACTCTTCTTGTTTATTTATTTCAATAAAATTTTGTATTTCCATTGTGAAATTCTATGTCACGACAGATCTAAGAGCTGAGTATACCTCACAAAGAAAGAATGAGCAAAAAGTTGAATAAGAGTGAAAACTGCAGTAAAAAAGAGCAAAGAAATAATTATGCAGTAGAAATCAAATAGGAGCAAAATAATGTCACACTATCCAATAATCAGTATAATCAACAATGATGTTACAATGGAGAGAATTTGAATCACTCGGGAGAATTTGAACCTCAGTTGGTCTAGCATAGGGATTATCACCACTGGAGTGCTCCGAAAGACTCAAACTCAATTGAACTAAACATAAACTCAGCTAACTGAAGTCACAATCAGTTAATTGACTAAGGAGTGCGCAATAGTGAGTTTGTCATGCATGTCAATCAGAAATTGGCGCATGAGACCACAATCAATGGCATCCGGAGCTCTAACCCCCCACAACAGTCAACTAAATTAGGTGGACTGCACTTGAACACTCAGTGGGTTCCTATTAAATAGAGAACTGACTGAAGTGGTCCAAAAAGATTCATGCAGGGCTTAGAGGTGGTATATGGATCCTAGATGACATCTACACACCACTAGGGGGGAAATGGCATCATCAACAACTAAGAAAAATAAATAATGCAAGGTAGGAAAATGATGGAGTATTAAAATATCCTAACACCCCCCCTTAATCCATACTTTTGCATCCTGGGCCCTGGTTATTGAGACCAAAGGTCACCCATACAATCCAATAAATGATAAAAAGAAAGAATTGTCCATGAACCAAGGAAAATGGGGAAAAACCTCATGGGAAAAATACCCCCCTCAAAATAACAGCAGTAGGGAAGTCAAAGAACCTTCATACTATCCAGAGAAGGAAAAAACTTTCCTTAGTGAAAGCCTTTGAAAAAATATTGGCAGGTTGCTCCTATGTAGGATAGCAATGCAGGTGCTAGATATGGATCTGCTCCTTTGATGTACCTCCCACTATGTAGAAGTTGTATTTTTCAAAATAGGTCTTTCAGGAACCCTTCTTGCTAATGGAGTGGATGGCTCATTGTGGTCCAAATCATGAACCTTTGAGTACCTTTTGTCAGACAAATGAGATTGTTGCTTAGTTGTATATCCCCCGTGGCAAGTCTCTCCAAGAGATTGTGGATCAAACCCCACCATCATGTAGAACCTCTCTGAGAGAAGTGGATTTGCATGACATAGTGCAAGTTTTGCATGATACTGAGATTAGGTGGTTCTATGGTAAGATAGATCCCCAACTGTGTTCCCAACAGCTACAAGGCCTTTGTGAGCCCATATTGGCCTTGGCCATGGATTGGGAGCATGTGCTGGATCTGGATCTAGATCTGAATCTCCTTGAAATTTATTCTCAACATCAAGATCTTGATCCTCATCTTCATTAGAAGAGATATCACTATGATCTTCATCAAATTTTGATGGGGTAGGCAGAGAGTATGGAAAAAAAATGTGAGAATTCATATGCCTTAGAGGCATGGTTTTCAAACCATTTCGCTATAATCTTCCCAATAGAGATCTCTGCAATCTCAACTGTGTCAGTACCTATTATCACATATATAGTAGTCGGGCTACCATACATTATTTTTTTTATTCTAGTACACTTTTCAGCCAGTTCCCTTGCATTGAGATGCTGAGATGAGCATCTATTATGGATCATGATTATTACATGGACAACATTTCTATTCCCCATGCCATGACTGAGTTTCAGGACACTCAGAGAGATCACCGATGTAGCCATTTAGCCATTGATACAGAGAAGTCAGTATTTCCCAGAGTTACAGCAGCAGTTTCAGAGGACAGATGATGGTTCATATATTGTGCATTCAGGTATACGACTCAACAGGTATATTTTGGTGTTATGGTTATATTGCTTTTATATTCATTCTTGTAGCATGTCTTAGCATTTGGTATCATGATCTGGCGATCATATATATATGTGGACCTAGTTGTACTTATATATATATATATATTTGTCCCCACTCAAACTTAGAAGTTCACTACCCGTACTCATTGGTTTTACCCTCCCTAGGGAGAATAGAGGTGATCATTCCCACCATATTTTGGCTTGCTAGTGTTGGTCTCATTATTCACTGTCTTCATCCATCCATTACCTCCCAGTTTGTTCATTACCCTGACTTACTACTTGACTAGTGGCATGGAGGACCTTTCCCCACCGTAGCCTCTGTGTTGGATAAACTTCCATGTTTATTTGTGTCTCGGCTCTGAGTTGGTGATAGAACTTACCATTGGTGAGTTGGATTGTAGTCCTAAATCATTATGGTCGGTTGTCTCGATGTATGGCACTGGTATGAACTCCCTCTAGTCACTTAAGATGTGTTGGCTAAACTAAAAGCTCATGTACTACTTATGGAAACTTATGTAAATTCGCCCAGGAAACTGTAAACTCTAGAATGTGTTTATCAACACACGTGAGTAAAGGGAAAGAGCAATGAAAAGCTAAAAATACTCCTTGAAGAGTATAATGAAAGGTCCAAAAAAGCAATGGTTCTTAAACTCTATATCTAAACGATTGCTGACCTTATATGTATATGTACAAACATGCCCTGGATGCAAACTGCGATTAGTTGTGCTTATCAGCACACCTGAGATCCGAAGGGTTATGTAGGCCAAAAAGGCCATGAAATGAAATCAATGGATCCTAATGAAACTGGATCATCTTTTATAAAAGTAGACAAGGTGCCTAAATTGAATAAGCACTCTTTGAACAACTTACACATCTGTGAGACACAACCATCCCTCGTGTTATCTTCTTGTCTAGCATATGTTATAAGTGTGTATTCCTTTTCCATTTCCAAAGTGTCACAATGTCAAATCAATAGTCATCCCTTGGCCTAGCCTTTTTATTTTTTAGCCTTCACCCTTCACTAGCAAATTGATCACAACTATGAAGTGAGTATGTTCCTGAAAGTCTAGTCTGAGTAATAATAATAATTAATGACTTTATATGTTTGGTTTTAGATCGCCAGTGAAATGATTACTTCTTGTTATAATTGTTACTTGAATGAATTGTAGAGCATCGCATTAACCTTTGACACTTGCAGCAGTTTGATGACACCTTGAGTTATATTTTGGTCATGTTGACTTGGTCAAACTTACTTTTGACCAAAAGTCAACCACGGGACATGAGGTGGCAGACCTCAGATGATACAGAGATATGATATATGGTCTGGTACAGGTCACCATGGTGATTCTATGCAGTGGTTTCAGGCTTATGATGATGATTTGTGCTTTTCAGCACTTTTACAGATTATTATTATTTGATCTGTCGGTTATGATGGATATTTATTTTTGACCATGCATAAGTCTATATGGTGTATGAGTACACATCTTAGATGGATTTGGTCTCTCTGAGTCCAATGAGACAGTTTGTTTTCAATTCCGGGCAGTTACAGTGATTTTAGCCTCAATTGGCTATCCTGGTGCAGTTTTGGCCTATCAGAGGCCCTGTCAGAGCAGTGATGAGATTTGATGAGTTCACCTAGGGAGTTGTGCATGGAGGGGGTGGTCCATACACTTGATATTACCATATTACCCCCATCCCAGAGATCCTGGTGGCCTCACCTTGACAGCACAGGCACTCCAGGAGCCAGTTTGGGCATGTTCACATTTCCCGAGGCAGTTAAAAAATGGTAAAAATGGCTACTGAAGGATTCGATTTGGGCTACTAAGGCAATGTATTGGCATGGGATGACTGGTGATGATGAGTGGGATGTCTTCCACACCTTATCCAGTAGTTTCAGCTTCCAGTGGGACCCACACCCATCACTTCCGGCATTTTATATTGATTTTGGGAGCCTCCCAAGGCTCGCGACTTTCCCAGAGAGGCACGATTTGGTGTCTAGCTTGATTATTTTATATTATTGTGCCATGGGGATTGACTAGGGAGGATAGATATTGCCCCCTAGATCCACCATGAGCTAGATCTTATGTTTTATCATTCACTTTTGGTGGGACCCCCCTCTCTTAGGGCGATTTGGTCCATTGATATATTATATTGTTATATTGATACATGTACTTTTATGTTGATCTCATCTCAACCATTGATTAGATCACTTTGATCTTTTAATCTTAGCCACTCATTCAAAAAGTGGTTAGGGTTTTGGTGTCTCTCCATCCTATTTAAAGGAGAGAGCTCCTCATTGTAAAGGGGACTTTTGGCTCTGGATTATTGGAATAGAAAAATACTATTGCATCTACTTGTCTTGTGGTGGTGAATGCTTTTGGATTTCGACTGTTTGTTCTTCCTTTGCAATGGGTTATTGGAGATTATCTTGCTATCTTTTTGTCCATGTATTTTTCATCTACAGGTGGAGGCCAAATTGGTTCAAGGAGGATACATTGGTAGGGGAAGACTGTCCCTGCCTCTTCTTTGGGTTTCTTTGTCGGTAACAGGGAGTATTACTGTCTTACTACCTTCTACTTCATGTTATCATTTGCTTTTCATTTGTATTTCCTCCATTGTTTCTCAACTGATTGAAATCGCTTTCCTTGGTTGACAGGAAGAGGAGGTCGCACGTGTGGACTAGGGCATCATTTCGAAGCAAGAAAACTCAAAGATCTCCCATTTGATCTCTGCGGGAACATTCCTCTAACGACAAGGCAACCTCATCCATCACACAGGTATGATCTCAAGCTAAATTTCTCATTCCATGATCTATCCATTTGTCTAAGTCATTAAAACCCTCATTTTACATTTTTTCAGATCTACTTGGATCTAGTAGGCTTTTGGGTAAGATATTGAAAACCCACCTCTATAGTATCCACGACAATTCGGATCTATAGTTTGGTGTGGATTGGCTTCCATTTGACCCCTTTCCCAAGGCACCTTAGCCTCTACAAGTGAGGTCGCACTCCTTGGTTGGGTGAATTCTACTAGTTCTAAGACCTGGGTAGGTGAGATCCCACTTGATTCACACTCCTCTCACCTGATAACCTACTCCTAGTGCTTCACTTTGTTGATTTTCACCTTGTGGGCCCCATTCCTCATTTTGAGGGTTGTGCCTCACTTGGGTCACTTAGTGATGCATTTCGAATCTCAGATCTACTGAGATCTAGCCATTGGATGACCTTGATCTTCAAAACCCACCTTGCCTTACACCTTCACATCCCCGATCTACAGTTTGGTGGACATCTGACTCCATTTGTCCTATTTACCAAGGCACTGATCCTTCTCCTAAGGCTCACAACTTTCATGGGTTGTTAAATTTCCTTGGTGGTTGATCTCTGTCTGGTTGCTTGAACACCTAGATACTGTCATATCTTTTCATCAAGCACAGCTAGAAAGCCCTAACTGTCAGATCTCTGATTTGGGACACTTTCCCTGTTTTAAGGGTCACATTTCCCAAGGTAGTTGATTTTGACCATTTGAAACTAGCTTTGAATCCTGGAATCGCACTTAATCCTAGAATCACTGTGTGTCATCTTTCCTTATCACATCACACCTTTCCTAAGCCTCCACAATGGTCCTACTTTCCTTAATTGTAGGGTTCCATACCTGTCACCCTACGTACTTCATTAGATTGATTTGATCTGGTGTTTGACAGACAATCTACCAAGAGCAGACTCGAGGCCTGATCTCCCTAGCTCAATGCGAGTCTAGAACAAATATGACAGAACATAGAATACTTTCCTAGATCTAATTAGAGATCGAGTAGATAGATGCTTTACCTTTTAGATCGTTGATCCTTTCTCCTTGATGTTTGCTCCAAACTTCATGGCCTTCAGATCTCAGCTGCAAAACCTGTCAGACAACACAGAACAAAACAAGTAGTAAAATGCACCTAAACAATAATAGATCTAAGTAAGCAGTTAAGCAAGCAAACTACACAAAATATCATCAATGTAATGAGATTTGGTGGAAAGCATTTATATTACTGTATAAAAGGGAAATACATAGAAGGAAGTGATTACAACCAATGACTCAACGTAGCAATCCTTCTCCGATCAAGTCAATGCCAAAGCCTCCTAAGGAAGTATTAGTCTCCCAATAGATGAATAGGGATCTCTCCTAAGCTAATTTCACCAGCATGTACATACTATAGACTTCCTCCCCTTGGTATGGGAATGAGCTTCACTTATATAGGACTAGGAGGATATGATAGGTTGAGATATGGTAGGAGAGAGATAGGGGATCTCACCCAAAGGCTAGGGAACCGAATGCCAGCTCCCCTATAGGCTAGGGATAATGCTCCACATCACTCATCTTTGAGAATGGGCTTGAAGATGCACTTTTATTCAAATAATTGACATCGTCGCAGGCTGCATTAGGACAACCTGCGACGTCGCATGTTGCACAAGGGTGAACTGCGACGACCTCCAAAAATAGGTTAGTCAAACCCTCCAATCATGGGAAACTTCAAAGATATTTACACTAGGTCTCATGGTAGCAAGATTTAGGTGTAACAGAATCCCCCTAAAGCATGAAGCTGTTTGAAACTGGACAGTTGAAATGCTTTGACAGAAGGAATGGAAATGGACTTGTCGGACGAAGGACGCTGCTGCAGTACAACTGACTCGGAATACACAATCTCATATGATTCACAGCATGGCTGCCGACCAATACAATGCAGATCCATGGTAGTAATGACCAACTGAACACAATCATGGCTACTAGACACAAGCGTAGATCCATGATGAGATGATAACACAGCCACGACCAATACAAAAGTGGATCCGTGTAATATGACTCAAAACAATCTCCATCGCAACCTGGGTAAAACATGACTCCCCAGGGTCTTCAAGCCAAACCTGCAATGATACGAATCTATCCATGTGATTACAAATGTCTTGACGTCGAACATGGTAAAAACCACTTGATTACCGGTCATTGATGTATACCGTTGTTAACACCCAAAAAGTGCTCACCATCTCATCTCCCTCATTACATGACTCATTTGTCTATATTTCCTACCATATTTGCCTCCAAAACCTTAAAAAAACCATTAAATGGCCACCAAAAGGCCAAAAACCCCCTTTTTCCCCAAAAAATAATTTAAATTTCCTCAAAAGATAGCAACAACCCTCTAAAAGGGCCCTAAATTCCCAAAAATCAAATAAAAGGGAATAAAAAATATAAAAAGAGGAAAAAGAGGAAAAAAGGAAGCAAAAACCCTAAAACAATTGACCTAAACCATATGGTGCCCAAAACCATGGGTCAACATTCCACCACTAAAAAACCTATAAATAGGTGATGGAGGCTCCCCATTTGATATCCACAATCTTTCCTATCCTCACTCTGCCAAAATCACTCTTGAAACCCTAGCTTACCATTTGAGCTAGTTTTTCCCATTTGAGTGCCCCTTTTGGCCCATTATTCAAACACCTTGGAGAATGAGAAGGAACCCATTGGAGCACGGAAGCAACCCTCCTGGACTACTGCAAGAGCTCCACCGACCTCAACATTTGAGGTAAATGTAATTTTGATTATATCATAATACAAAAGAAAATTTTTATTATCTTGTCATTGTCTTTTTATTTTCTGTTGATGCACATGTTAGTTTAGTTTTTAATGTTTTACTGTTTAAATTTACTATTTTATTGAACTGCTACTAAGGAGGCCCTTCTCCTTAGTAGGTGCTCATTTGCACAAGCTAGGGTAAAAACCCTAGCTACAGTTTTGGCGACTCCGCTGGGGAAATCACCATTAATGTCAATGATCCCCAAGGTATCACAGTACATACCACTGAGCGTGAGTTAATGAGTTGAAGTCGAACGCTCAACAAGATCTTTCAATCAAGATTCAATGATGTAAACTCATGTCGAAAGCGAGGTGACCTGCCATTGAGGCATGCAGGTCCAAGGTACTTGGTTGGTTTCTAGATTCAGCCCTTGGATAATGTGTTGAAGTCGACAAGGATGAATCCATCAAAGGAGGGCCATGATGAATCCCCCATCATCAACATGAAACTCGATAACAGATGTTTGGAGTAGATCAGATGCTACAATAACATGCAAGACTAACTCGGAGTAAACCGACATGGTGGAAGGTGTACTGACTGCAGATAATGAGTGGTGAAAGTATCCTTGAACATGGGCATGGCATGACTTGGTAGTATTGACATGACGCATAACGAGTACGACACCAACTCCTAATGCAACTGATGATGGAAGCATTCTTTGAATGACTCAAAGGAGTGACTAGACTCAGGAAGCAGGTAAAACTCGAGGAGAAATGGATGATCCAAGTACTGTATTCAAATGCAAATGAGTGCCATGTTCAAGAACGACTAGGTACTGCCACAGGTAAAGAGTGTAACATAAAAGCTTTCCTTTTTCCCCATCATGACAGATGAGTGCCTCATGTGTTTTTTACGAGCTTGATGAGGGTAACCAGATGATCGGTATAGCTCATCTCATAGATGAGTCCAATCCCAAATATTTACCGAACCTGGGAGATGAGGGGTTCGTCCCATAGCAGGCCCTTCAATGTTAAATTTTAACGAGTCCATAGAAGGGAAACTCGGTTGTCATTTCATGTTTAGAGAGTCTGAAAAGAACTAAAGAATACTCCAACGGTCCTTTTTCGTAAAGTTAGCCTCATCGCCCGAAAAAAGGTAAAACAACGCAGGAGAGGACTCTTCCAGTCATGATTGGCTAGAGTATTCCTTTTTTGTAAGTAGTGACCCCTGGTCCGAAAAAGGGTTAAACTATCACCAGGGAGACGACCGTTCAAATACTTTAACAAGCGTGAACGCGACAAGTTCGCTTGGCGATCTTTTCGTATTTCGAGAGCCTAAAAAGAGCTTAAAGATAGACTTTAGGGGGTTCCTTTTCCGTAGGAGTTTAACGAGCTTGGAAAAGTGATAAATCGTAACTCGGTGTCTTATTCTCATGGTTTTAAGAGCACGAGAAAGAACAAAGAGTAAGCTCGTCATCATTAAATAATCAAATCTAACGGATGAAAATAGCAATAAAAACATTCAACGGGTTGTTCATACCTGACAACATTTATGATGCGATCGCTATGATGCGAGAATGGCGCAAATGAAGCACTTAACGTCTCCTGCATGCTTGATAACTAGGTCAAAACAGTCAATCGGGCATTCAAATGCAGTAAAATAATCCAAACTATAGCAAATAACCCATAAAGCATCTAAATTTGTAAAATAATATTCCCTTTTTGTTTATAAAATAGAAAAAATGACCAAACATAGTTACCATTGTTATTTGCCAAATTTGGGGAGAAGAAAGTGCCATTTGGAGCAAAATTTCATTCGTCGATTGCCGGAGCTATGAGCAACCATTTCACGCATCATTAGGAGCAGGTAAACCTAAATCTCAGCCAACAACTTTCTAGTGGTTTACAATTTCAATTTTTGTTCATTTTTAGGTTTTTGGGGTTGATTTGTGAGGGTTTGTGCACCCTCGGGTTGTCGCAGGCCTCCCTTATGGGAACTGCGACGAACCTGGGTCGTTGCAAAACCCATAAAGGCGTCTTGCGACAATGTCTCCATGTCTGCAAAGACGAAGTGTGATGGCGGAAACGTCCATCTCAAAAATCAAACCCAACCCACAAGAAAAACTTTTAATGGCTTGGGTGAGTTCTAATGGTGTTTAAATGCTTCCTTTGACAGGTTTGTGCCGTCAACATGGTTCTAGAATGGCGTGAGCGTGAACATGAAGTGGATGATGTACAAGCAACAAATGATCCAATGTGTGTGGAGGCATTGAGAAACTGTGGGTTGTTGAAGTTCTTCCAGGTCCAGAGCACGAGGGCCCAAGTCCTACTACTGGAGCATATGATCCAGAGTTGGGATGCAGCACAACAGTACTTCACGATCGGGGAGCATGTACTGAATATAGATGTTGAAGACATCTATTTATTGATAGGACTGTCCCGGAGGGGGGACAATGTGGCTCTCACTGGATCATGGGGGAGTGACCGGACGGTGGATGACTTGATTACCCAACATTGTACTCTACATACGCGTGCCTGCAGTGGGAAGATTCCCATTAAGGAGGTTCTAGAACGTCCATTACGTGCCATACTCTTCACTATAGTGAGGATAGCAGGGAGCCAAGTGGCTCATCTAGCTACCAGGTCCCAAATGTTGTACGCGGAGGATTGTATGTCTCCGAAGGTGTTTAACTAGTGTGAGGGACTCCTCACCAACCTTCGAGCTCAGCTGACCAAGTGTTGGTGTGGTGACCTCAAGCAGTTCGGGTACGGTTCGATAGTGATCTCTTTCTTGTTGGAGCGGGTTCCCCTCTTACTCCTGCAGGTGACTCTGGATGACAGGGATTCCAGGGATCCTCATATGGTCCGATGGACAGAGGTGATGGCCCGCCATGGTGGTGGGGGTCCGATCATCGGGTACGGTTTCAGATTCTTCACCTGGATGGAAGGCCAGCTACTCATGATCGAGGACTATCCGTACAGTGGTACGGACTTCAGGGAGGATCTAGACCTAGTGATGCCCGAGGGAGCAGAGTGGGGAGATATCGGTAAGAACATTGACCCTTGTACTTTTTCATTTTTTGTATTTATAATTTTTTTTGGGTAGTGCTGATGTGTTAATAACATGTGTGTGCAGATGTGGGTCCTTCACGACCGGTAGGAGTTTCACTTCTCGCGAGGAGGGGAGAGGCACCGCCAGTAGCCCCAGCCATGCATGATGCCATCGTAGAGATGGAGGATGCCTATGAGAACCTTACCAGGTTGACATTGGACGTACTAGATGCAACAGTGCATGAGTTACCGAGGCCCATGAAGAGGTACACGGTTGGTGTGACCTTGTGCTTCAGTGGGTTGCTTCGCAAGGTAGTGAGAGCGGTAGACTGCTTCCACGGCCAACAGGCAAGAACTGCAAGACCTACGAGTGCACGGGCCAGGCGTTAGGCTTTATGTTATAATGTATGTACTGAGAGCTATGTGAGCCTCAAATTTTGTACTATTGAAAGCTGTTAGGCTTCATATTTTTGTATAGACTTACTGAAAGCCATCATGCTTCAGATTTTTGTATCGGCACTACTTTATCTATATATATATAGACATTTTGGCGGCTTTATACACTTGTGTTCCATATGAGATCTTGTTTATGTGTTTGCTTATGTGATGAATTATTTACGTGTTATGTTTGCTTTTATAGTTCATCAATATGCTCATGTGTGTGCAATGTACCAGTCTAAGATGAAGTTGGCCATGGAGTCGACAACTGTGTTCATGTCTCGTGGAATGTGCAGGTACTGAATGGATTCGAAAGACCTTTCCAAAAGACGAACTCATCGGAAAAGACGGAGTAGGGTAGGGTCGCAGATGGTGTAAACCCGGTTAAGATGAGAGACCACTAGTTGTGAATCCAAATGGATAACAACATGGTCGATACCCAAGGAAAGAGCGTGAGTTAGGGTTCCAATGACTGCTTGATATTCCGTAGCATTGTTGGTTGCGAAACATAGACACATTCCTCCTGAGCTGATGAGCTCACCGATGGGAGAATAGAGCACCCAGGCTGCCGAGGCAAGGTTGCGAGTATGCCGGCTAGCGCCGTCCGCAAATCTGTATCAAGTTGCCATCTACACACATAGGCATAACATGGTATAAGTAACAAAACAAGACCTAAGCACGCGGAAATCAAAGCGTCACACCAGACAAAACACACGCCATGTACAATATATACAAAGTACTTATGCATGAAAGACTCAGGCATAGTACCTCTTCGGGTAGAGCCCGTTGCGGGGCTCACCCAAAGATATCCCGTCGTAGTATTTTAGCTCGTAGGCTTCCTTCTCTAAAACGCGCTTCACTATGTATGCTCCATGCCACATGGACTCAAACTTTCCTGCCCCCAGCTTATCATGTATTTGGTCGTATGTGAGGACCAAATCACCCTTGCTAAAGACGCGAGGTTCTACTAACTTGTCATACTATGCCTTGATGCATTTCTTGTGCAACGTCCCCTTCCATCATTCCAGTGCAAGGAAGGAAACATGACTGAATTACCGGGCTTATTGACACTCTCAACCCCATACATTACTCGTTAATTCATAACAATTAAAATCTTCTTGTGTGCAGACTCATACTTCAAATAAACACGACGGAAATAAACATACTAGCAAGCACACAAACAGTAATGCATCCTCATATCTAACATAGGCATAAGATGATTCAACACCCAGGGATTTCAATTCCATTCCCAGGCTATGCACAGACTTCATGTCGATTTCATTAAGACAATCATTTCATTTCATTAACATGGGAAATTAACATTAAGAATTAACACACTGCAAAACACATAATGCATATAATGTAAATCACATAGAACACTTATCTTGAAGATGAAGTTGTCTAAACAACTGGCTATGTGAGAGAAACGTTCCACCCAACCATAGATCTATGTCCAGCTTGTATTCTTTCAGCTGAGAGATCACCCCCAAGCCGGGTTGTGTATCCACTAAGGAGGAACTAGTTGGGTTCACTCACAGCCATTATTTCACTCAACAACTATGCTAAGCCGAAACATAGTTGGATTTATCAAGCATACAGTAGACAAAGGAGGGAAATGCTAAGCCAGTGAGCTCAACCACAGAGCTACAGGCATCTCAAATGAATTCAACAGTCAAGGCACCCACATTACCTACCACACCAAACACAAGGAAGGTCCCCTTCTCTGGTGCACAGTTCCTCAGGCGTCCCTTCCCTCCAGTGCTCTTCAGGATGGGTATAGAAAGGTTCAGCTGCTAATTCTTGAGATTCTAGCCTTCACTGGGTTTATCAAGCAAACCCAACCTCTGCTCAGTCATTCACAATTGGATTTCTCACAATTCTATTCATCAAATAACTCAATCCCGTCACTGGTTTTCTGGGCTATAAAAACTGGGTTTTCCAATGGATTTTGGGGTATCTAATACTCTCAAATTCTCCCCAAGGTTCATATCTATGGATCCCCCATTGGATTTCACTGTCCAATACCAAATCTGGGCGTTTTTGGCACTTCAAAACGTGGGTTCTTGCAAAGTTGCGATTTCTGGTTTTTCTCCCTGCTGGCAATTCGTTTTTGGATGAAAATGATGCTGGTCCCTTCCACAATGGAATGGGGATGAGGAAGAAGCAACTTCCATGAGGTAGAGTGACTTGTGGTACAAGAAAACAGAGCCCATACCCGCAAATACGAATTTCTGGGCTTCTCATGCTCCATTGAAGCCATGGACTGAAATCTTCAACAACTTTCTTACAACAGAAGTAAATGTCATCTAGGAAAGTCAAATGGGTTCTCACAATGACATTTGGCAGCCTATGGTTCATCCCCACAGCCCCCTCACCACTCCCTAGTGGATACACATGGCCCCTTCTCATTCGTTGCTTCCATAGTCAGTTTTGGTATTTTATTGAAATATTAACATTTACATCAATTTACAATATTCTATGGCTTAATAGCACATGGGTATCAATATGAAATACTTGCTTGTTTTAAATAAAATCCGAACATACACTAGCAGGGCCTTGGCCTTGAGCTCCACGCTAGGGAAACATACAACGCATGTATACAATATTTACATTAGAAGCCAATATTCATAAGGGTCAAAATTGGGGTATTACACGCGGTGAGTCTCATCGAGTTTAACTAGGTAGAGGAAGCGTTCTTCCTCATCATTAATGTTAGCGAGAAGTTCAACTGCGAGTTTGAGGGACAGAATCTCTCACTCAATCGGTGTGATTGCCTCCAATCCATAAACTAATTAGAAGGGGGTAAATCCAATGGCGGTTTTGACGAAAGTTCGATAAGCCCATAGTGCGTAGACAATCATACTATGCTAGTTGGACTTGTGTGTACCCACCATGCATTGGATCATGGTTTTCAAGACCTTGTTAATGGCTTCTACTTGTCCATTGGACTGCGGGTAGTACGATGTTGAGTTTTCATGGCGAAAACCCAATCTAGTGCTTAACTCGTCGACCATGTGGTTCATGAAGTGAGAACCATGATCAGTAACTATAGCTTGAGGAACTCTGAACCGGGCTATAACATGATTGAACATGAAGAGTGCGACGGTTTTTCCGTCGTCCGTGTATGTAGGCATAGCCTCGTTCCACTTTGTAAAGTAATCCATAGCTACTATGACATAACCATGCCCCCCGACCTAGGTAGGCTTACAATGCATGAAGTCAATGCCCCATTTAGCGAAGGGGCCAACGACAATAACCAGGTGTAACGGGGATGGGTGGGTGCGCTTCTTAGTTTGGAAGTGTTGGCATGGATGACATTTTTTTATGGCCTCGATACAATCTTTAAAGATAGATGGCCAAATATATCCTGCGTGAAGTATTTTCTGGGGGCTAGTCATCCCAGAGAGATGACCGCCACATGCCCCATCGTGATAGTCATTTAGGACGTGTTCAGCCTCCTCATGAGTGAGACAACATCGAAGAATATAATCGATACCACGATGGTACAAAGTATCACTAATGATCAGATAATACTTTGCATGGTGGCGTATTCGACGACGGTCATCCCGCGAAAGTTGGGGGCTAAAATGTTGGTTCTGAAGATATAAAGTGATATCTCCATACCACGGATCAAACGTGTTGATGAGGAACAATGATTCGTCTGGAAGAGAATCATTGGGCTCAAAATCGACATCAGCTTGGGGAAGATCACAGATCAGCTCAACAAACACCAAAGACTTTTTAGACTTAGCCTTTTCGAATAGGAGATCAAATTCTTGCAGTATCACGATCCAGCGTGAATACTTGCCCCCAAGCACCTGGCGTGTCAAAACGTGGTACATGGGCTTCAAATCAGTAATTATGGTGGTGGTGCGAAGCAAGATTTAATGTTGGAACTTTTGGATGGGAATGACTGCCACGAGAACAAGCTTCTCGACATGTGAGTAGCAAGTTTCAGAGTCGATGAGACCCTTACTGAGGTAGTATATCACATGTTCCTAAGCGTTGTTGTCTTCTTGTACCAAGACCATGGCAATCGTAGAGGCAGAAGTGGAAAGATAAAGGATATAATCCTTGTAGTAATTGGGTGATTGGAGCATAGGGGCGTGCGTGATAGCATATTTGAGACTATCGAAAGATTGTTGTGATTGGTTGTCCCAAATGAACGGGACGTCTTTCTTTAGTAGTCTCATGTAACCTTGCGTCTTTTGCGCAAAATTACACACAAAACACCTTAAATAAGTTGCCTTCCCTTGCAAACTTTGAAGTTCCGGAATGTCGGTGGGAGGTGGGAGAGCGACAATGGTTGCCACCTTCAAGGAATCAATGCGGATCCCATCCTTCGAGACTATGAAACCGAGGAGGCATCCAAACTCGACGCAGAAGATACACTTGTGAGAGTTCAAGCGGATTTTATACTGCCTGCATCTAAGGAATACCGCCGTCAAATGGTTAATGTGGTACTCGCGCTGCCGTGAATGGGTAGGTAAATCTTCTAAGTAGGGTTCCAAAAAGTCCTTCACGTCGTGAAAGGCATACGACATGGCCCGCTGGAATGTGGCACTAACATTTTTGAGGCCAAAAGGGAGCTTGCAATAAGCAAATGTACCCCAAGGACAGATGAAAGTTGTCTTGTGTTGATCAACCGGGTGGATCTCAATCTGGTTGTAGTCGGAAAAGCCATCCTTAAAAAATAAAATGACACTTCTAGCACAATTGTCAATTATCTGGTCGATAAAGGGAGTCAGGTAGTTGTCCTTAGGACAAGCCTTGTTGAGATCCTGATAATCAACGCAGACGCGAATGGTACCCTGCTTTTTAGCTACAGGGACGACGTTAGAGACCCATTCTGTCAACGGGACAGGGTAGATAAAACCAACTTTCAAGAGTTTTTAAATCTCTACCTTGATTGCCGTAGTCTTTCGTGGGTGTACCGGCCGCAGTTTTTGCCGGACAAGTTTGGCATTGTGATAGGTTTGAATCGTGTGCGAAACAATAGCGGGGTCTATCCCGGGCATCTCCTCGTACGTCCAAGCAAACACGTCTCGAAATTGCTTGAACAAGGCCGTGAACGTTGTAATTTCTTCAGGGGAACACTTATGGCCCAAACGAATGTGTTCCACTACACCAGGAGTAACCAATATGTCGACCGAAATGGTAGGCTCAATGTTGGCCAAGTTGCCTTCAGAGTCCGTTTGACATGTGAGTATCGAGGACTGAGAGCAAGGGTAGACATCCGGTGTAAAGAGGGTGGAAATGATATTCTCCACAGAGTCCAATGAACGAAGGAAAGACGACCGATGATGGAGGTATTCCCATGGAGGGTCATCCACACTCATGATTTCCATAATGAACTTATCATAATGAAAAGTCCGGAGCAGAGGATCAGGTAGGGATGATGTCCGCTGTAGAGAACAGGAGGTGGAGGCCATGGTTAAGTGGTTTTCCGGGGCTGACTAGATAGCCTTGTAAGTGAGTTCGGCAGGTGAAAGAGGCATAGTGTCTCCAATCAGGTGTGTTGTGGCTTCATCAGGTACAAGCCATTGATCAGTAGAGTCGGGAATTGATGAAATTCGCGAGGAGATCATGTTCACCGTGGCAACATGATTTGGGGAATCCGAGGTTGGAAAAACGCCCATAAGGGATGAGTCCTTGATAAGGCCAACCCCCACGTTCTCATATGGGTGCGAAGATTGTCCAAGTAAAGGAATATTATCGCCTAGATGAGTAGCGGTGTCAAGTGTACAGAAATCCAGTTGGTCGATAGTAACAATTCGGCCTTGATGAGGGAATTGTACTATGTGGAAGACAGATGATGCGACCGCAGTCGTGGCGTAAAACCAATTACGACCAAGGAGAATATTATAATCTAACGGGGCAGCGACCACTTCCACGTTAATGGTTGTGGTCTTGCCCCCCAACTCGACTGCTAAAGCTTGTAACAACCTATGAGGTTGAAAGCCACGTCCGTCGAATCCCTTCAAGGTGGTAGGAGAACGGTTCAACTAGACAGAGCCAATGGCTCTCAACATGAAATTGACATGACTAAAGTAGAGGCACCTTCATCCAAGATGGTATGATGGATTGTCTTCCTAGCAATGGTTGTGGCAACTTGAAATGCCAACTGATGGGAAAGCCTCAGTTTAAAGTATTCCATCTGAAACATGATGGTATTAGACGAATCTGGGTCAACCGCGTCGATCGTAGTGAGGAGAGTCTTTCGCTGATTAGGGCAGTTCTGCAAGACCTCAAGCGTCGACATAGCACAAGGAGCTTGAGCCAGGTCCTCTACAATATTGTAGTTCTGAGCAACCCGAGAATTGGGATTGAAAACAACTTTTCGAATTGTGCTCTTGGGCGGACGCAACACAAACTCTAAAGAGGGCTTCTCAATGGTGAGAGAAGCATGCGACACAGTGACTTCAGGAATCAAAGTGGAATATTTTTTAGTATTACTGCCTACGGGTTCCTTCGGTGGGACGGAGTCATACGAACGAGAACGTGTGTTCAAGTTGACGGTCTCACTACGCATCATGAGAACATGCGCGGTGGAGGATGCCTCTTCTTGGGAAGGAGAGGTTTGTGCGATCAACTATTGGTTTTGAGTGGGGAAGGGATCGTTGAGAACTGCGGTAGTAGAGTTTCCTTTGAGAAACTTCTGCACTTCGGCTCGATGAGGACACTCCTTGGAGAAATGGTCTTCACCGCACAGAAAACAAGGATACTTTAACTTTCTCTTCTGTTTGGTGTCTTCTTGAGTGGGTTTGGGCTCCTGTTTGTTAGAAGATTTATTAGGTTCCCCTTTGTTTTTCTTCTTACCATCGAATTTATGAGATGAAGTTGATTGCACAGAATTCACCTCTTCGGTGGAGGCAGGAGTGGTGGACTTGGTAGTGTTGTTGCCAGCCTGTGTTGGATATGGGGAGGAACCCCGGGGGTTCGACGATCCAACAGTTTGAATAGGAGGCTGGGTGGTAAGGGAACCAATGATGCCATCGGCTTGAGGTCCCTTAGGGGGTTGTGCCAGGTCATACGTAGGGCGGGGTGTGTCAGGAACAATTTCGTATAACATGCCAGATTGAGCATAGACCAAGTCTAAGTAATCGACACGGGAAATGGCTTGTTCTTCAGTGATGGTCCCTCCCATGGCTACATCTCGAGATACGATAGGTAAGAGTGACTTTGTAAACCAGTCAGCTAAGAGTTGGTTCGGGATATGAGCCTTAATGATACGTCGTCTTCGCTGCCACTAATGGATATGATCCGAGATGTGGGTCGCGGTGTTCTGGCGAAGGGAGGTCAATAAGTCGGTACGAGTCTCATAACGAATGGGTAACAGGAAGTGGGTCAAGAATGACATAGCAAGAGAACCAAAATCGGGAAAAGAGTTGGGTGGTAGTTCAATATACCACTTGGCAGCGGGGCTGGTGAGAGTCCGTTGAAATAACCTAAGACGGATCGAGTCGTCCATCAAGGAGTTGGATGAGCACCATAGATGGTATGTCATCACATGATTTTTTGGGTCTTCACCAGGCTTGCCATCAAATTTGGGGATATCTGATGGTAACTTAACCGGAATGGGTGGCCAGTTGTGCCCATGGAAGATGGGATCATTCGTCAGACGAGACATGTTGGGTAGGTCGAAAGTAGCAAAAAATGGCAGATGTTGATTCAGTTGGGGGTAATGATAGTATTGATAAGGCATGTATGGACCGGTAGGACATTGAATCGACTGGTTGTAAGGTGTTCCCCAGGGAAATTGACCATAAGGGGGTATGCCTCCTGGACCGTATGTAGGTCCACCACCGTAATAAGGTGGTCCAAAACCATAGGGTGGGGGTCCACCGCCGCCACCAGGGAGGTGGAGGTCCACCGCCATCGCCAGGAGGGGGTGGAGGTCCGCCACCACCGCCGGGAGGGGGTGGAGGTCCGCCACTACCGCCGTAATAAGGTGGTTCCCCACCACTTCTGCCGGAGGGGAGGGGGCCTCCACCACCATCGCCACCAGAAGGATAAGGTCCTCCACGACCACCTACGAAAGAAGGAGGTCCGCCACCATAAGGTGGGGGTGGTCCTCCACCTCCGCTAGAAGGGGGAGGACCTCCGCCTCCGTCGCCGGGAAGGGGTGGGCCATTATTACCAAAATGAGGTGGGACTCCACCAGAAGGTAGAGGTGCGCCGCCTCCGGGATTGAATGGGGGCCCATTGCCTCTGGAAGGAGGTGGAGGGGGACCAAGCGAGGGTGGTGGTACTTGAGGGATTGTAGGTGGGGGTCCATGTTATAAAACATTTTGCTGCCCCCATAGAGTGTATGGGTTTCCGGGATAGGGTATCCCGTAGAGTGCGTTTCCGGGATTGAGTTGTCCCGACACAGAATTAAGATAACCTGGATACGCTTGACTCCAGGGTGGTTGAATTACATGGGATAATCCTGTGGTGGAAGGTCCGGCAGGTAAGGAATTTCCAACGAAAATACTGATGGGAACTCCTCCAGTAATATGGTTAAGAGACGGGTGTTTCCCCCTAGCAACAACTTGTTGACCATGAATCAAAGGTTGAACCAACACGGGTTGTTGATTATCTACTATGGGATTGACATTACCCGTAAGGAAAGCAGGGGGTAAAGAGTATCCTCCCCTCAAATTTTGGGGTGGGGGAGGGGCAGGTAACGTAATCGTGGTAGTAACAGGTGTGTTGGACTGTTGTCCTTCAACAGGTTGGGTCGTTAGAGGTATAGAACTGGTCTCCTATCTAAGGGGTGAATGTGTAGAAAGTGATGGTTGATCAGATTCAGAAGTGGTCATGTGTTGTGTGGATGACTCCGATGAATCATAAGATAAAACATGACTTGGGAGTGGTTGATAGGGATGTAACGTCGGGTCTTCAACTCTTCGTGAAAGAATTTGACTTCTAATTTCATCAGCCCTGGTACGTAATCGATCTAAGCGATCACGGAGGGGTCCGAAGAGTTCTTCAGGAGTAGGCCAACTGGGTGGTGATGCAATGGAAAAATGGGCCACTGGGTGGCCTAGAGATGATGTCCAATAAGCTACTGAAGGACCAACAACTACTGCAGGGTCGTCCTGGGGTGGATTTAACCATTCCACCGATCCAGGCTCTCGTGATAACATGGGAGGTAAGTTTTGTGAAGTGGAAATGCCTGCCTCTTCGCCCGGTGGGGGGTTGGAGGCAGGTGAGTCTGGAGGGGTTGGAGGGAAGAAATGTGCTCCAATGTTCAAAGTAGGGTTTTCCACTTCAGTTGACACGACCGTGGCTTGTGGATCCATTCTTAGCCTCAAAATTACCTCTTGGTTAAGGGGATATTCGGGAGGTAAGTTCTGAATCCTACGAGACCTTCTCCAAGGAAAGTCAGCTAGAATGACTGAAACAAAAGTTTCTCCCAGGGCAAGCTAAACAAAAGAAAAGCAGTCCAGAAAAATCCTACACAAACTAAGGCTGCAAGCAAACTTATGTGACAAGAGTGGATTCAAAAGTATGGTACCTCACGAGATTATCAAGGCTTCGCAAATCGCTATATACCACAGGGTCCAACAGTAAAACACGACAAGGAGGATTGGGACAGTACCCTTTCCTGAATACCCGACTACGTGGACAGTACGTGCGTAGTAATCTCCCCGAGTGTTGTTCTCGGTGTATTGCTCTACCAAGACAACCAAAAGGTTAACTCAGTTGGTCTCAGGAATCCTAATGGTGTCTCCCGATATACGCAAGGTACGTGAGAGCTCAAATCCGTAGTGGTATTGTCTAATGCACAACCGTATGACATGAGACCTTCCTATATTCTACCAAGTACGTGAAACACCTTTCTATATACGCCAAGTATGTGAAACACCTTTCGATATACGCCAAGTACGCAAAGTACTTGGTGGGTACATAAAATAGCTTCGATATATCTGGTTGGTACGTGAAAGAGCTTCGATATATCGATAAGTACGTGGAAGACTACAATACCCCCGGAATATATTTCTAGCAAGTAACGACAACTGCCACATTTTACGACGCCGAAACACGTCTCTAACTTACACACAAGTTACTAAAATTTTTACCCTAGTTCTTCCGTTAATTTTATCTGGACGGTTAAGTGAATGCATGAGGTGAGTACATAAATGTAAACATAATGCAAGCCCTAACTACATGCAAGAAATATGCCTTTCTTTTGATGAACTCTATATATGGGAGGGAGAAATTTCTTTCCAAGTGATTTTACCAAAGCAACCAAATGCAACACAATCCCAAATCTATCAAATTTGATAAAAAATACTCTTTTCACTTTTTCCGTTTTCCAAGCAAAACACAAATCAACAAGCGTCATACCAAAGTTTAAACATTTTCTTTTTGTCTTTTCGAATCAAAATGCAACTAAGCGACGAAAAGAGAGAAATTCCCTATCTAGAGCACCCTAACTTTTCAATTCACTATGACGGATTAAAAGCATAAGAAACCAAGAATGCATACAATTCTTTCAAGCATGGAATCACTTTTGTAAAAACTTGATCTCATTTGCATTCTTCAAGAAAATGAATACTTCATAATTCCTAAAAAGTACAAATGATTAACTTTTTCTCTCAAACTTTTGCAAAAGATTAATGAATGATACATTCCAATGCGTGAACCAATTTCTACAATCATTTCCAAATGCACTTGAAAATCAGTAAAAATGATGCACTCTTACTTTTCGAATGATATGCCAAGATAATAACTTGGTAACAATGATATTTTTAAGCATGGATAACTGAAAAGAAAGTTGATTTGCAACACTCTAAACACTCAGGAAATATCAAGAAAATGACAAGCACTCATAAGGACTAAAAACACTTCAAAACACTCAAAAAACTCAATCAAGCAACTGAATGCTAAAAAAGCTAAATGGTAAGTGCAAAGGAGGTCTGGGATCTAAGCCAATGGAAGGACTAGATCAGGGGAGGAGAGCATGGAAAACAAGGTCAAGGGGATGAAGGTGGGGGAGACCAAATTGTCCACCGCTACCGAAACTCAACTCGTGTAAAATGAAACCTAAACACACTCTGAAACAACCCAACAAGACCAAACATCAACAATGCAACATCAAAAGGGTCCCTGACTGGATCTTATAGTACAGAGGGGTCTGCACATCAAACCAAAACTCAAATAAAAAATGGAGGGGGGATGCCCACATGCCAATTTTAGCAGATTGACGCAGTCTATGTTCATACACAGAGCGACTGTCGCAGGTCACCAATGCGAGGATTGCGACGATGTCGCAGAACACTAGTGGAAAGGTTGCGACGACGGGCCAAAAGACAGAGAATAGAGATCAAATCAACGCTCTGGTTCCACTGCCCAGGTGCGACGGGTGATATCCAAACTTAAGGATCAACAAATCTTCAAGAAATGAGCAATAAAATGGTTTGAAAATGGTGAGTACAAACTCATAGGAGGACTACAGACTCTTCAAAGTGAAGATCTGATGGTGAAAAGAGACTTAGAAGGAAAATAAGGTGGCTTGCAAAAGAAATTAACTGAAAATTATATTCAAATTGAAAACTACAAACAATGTATATCCCCAGTATGGTCGCCAGATTTGTTTGACGAACAATCTACCAAGAGCGGACTCGAGCCCTGATCTCCCTAGCTCAATGCGAGTCTAGAACAAATAGGACATAACATAGAATACTTTCCTAGATCTAATTAGAGATCGAGTAGATAGATGCTTTACCTTTTAGATCGTTGATCCTTTCTCCTTGATGTTTGCTCCAAACTTGATGGCCTTCAGATCTCAGCTGCAAAACCTGTCAAGACAACACATAACAAAACAAGTAGTAAAATGCACCTAAACAATAATAGATCTAAGTAAGCAGTTAAGCAGGCAAACTACACAAAATATAATCAATGCAATGAGATTTGGTGGAAAGCATTTATATTACTGTATAAAAGGGAAATACATAGAAGGAAGTGATTACAACCAATGAATTAACGTAAAAATCCTTCTTCGATCAAGCCAATGCCAAAGCCTCCCAAGGAAGTATGAGTCTCCCAATAGATGAGTAGGGATCTCTCCTAAGATAATTTCACCAGCATGTACATACTATAGACTTCCTCCCCTTGGTATGGGAATGAGCTTCACTTATATAGGACTAGGAGGATAGGATAGGTTGATATATTGTAGGAGAGAGATAGGGGATCTCACCCAAAGGCTAGGGAACCAAATGCCAGCTCCCCCATAGGCTAGGGATAATGCTCCACATCACTCGTCTTTGAGAATGGGCTTGAAGATGCACTTTTATCCAAATAACTGACATCGTCGCAGGCTGCATTAGGACAACCTGCAACGTCGCATGTTGCACAAGGGTGAACTGCGACGACCTCCAAAAATAGGTTAGTCAAGCCCTCTAGTCATGGGAAACTTCATATATATTTACACTAGGTCTCATGGTAGCAAGATTTAGTTGTAACATCTGGTGATTGGGTTGATCTCTCCTATCGAGAGTAGATCTGGGTCTCCACCTTGCTATCTTGGCTTTGATAGCTAAAGCGAAGAGTGTCTTGGTTGGCGTGACAACCATCCATTTGGGAACCAAGGTCCTCTTGGTTCACCACTTTAGTTGCCTATCCCCTCTACCATCCACCTTGGATCCATCTGTAGGGGCAACTACAATATTGGTGACAACAGGACCAAAGACCACTTTCTTCGGTGAACCCGTGTGAGTCATCTGATATACATACAACAAATTTGCTGACAAAGAAGGCACAAATATAACATTTTTTAACTTACCATGCTCCATATGTATTGTTCCCTTCCCTTTAGCAGAGATCTGAGAGTTGTCTCCCATGTGAATAATCATACCATCTTTGAGATCTAGAGAAGAAAATGATTCTCTGGAGGCAACCATGTGGTTGGAGGCTCCTGAATCTATGATAAGGGATTGTGATTATGAAAATCCAGCCTTCAGTGCATGGCATCTCTCATGACCATCAGGCTCACTTCCAGAATCAGTCTCTCTTGCACCTTTTGGGAGGGGAATGTTGTGTTGTTCAAGAAGCTTGGTCATCTGATCTATCTTCTTCTGCATGCAAGATCTCTCTAGGTGGTTTCATTTCTTGCAATAGGAACACTTGGATTTCTCAAATCCCTTTTGTTTGTCCTTCTTGGAGTTGGAGGCTCCTTCCGATGGACTTGACTTGGCATTCTGCTTGGGGTCAGATGGTCTCTTATCCTTTCCTTTGTGCTTCCCCTTCCCATTCTCACTTTTTGGTTCTCCAGCCAAAAGAGCTTGCTTTTTGGAGGCCATCAAGGCGCCCATCTAGATCAACTTATCTTGTTCTTGGGTGAGAGATTCAGTGAAAATAGCAAAGGAGGGCATCTTCCAACCAGGGATTGATATTTTCCTAGAATGGAAGGTAGAGACAAAGATGGAGAACTCAGGACCTAGATTGCTCAGAATGGATAGCACCAAATGCTCATCCATCTTCTCAATGCCACACTACTTGCATTGCATAACCAAAGATTTGAGTTTTGAAAATAATTGCTGGATGGTCTCGAAACTGCTGGGTTGAAGAGTAATCAACTCATTTTCCAGAATATGGCCTCTTAGCTCATCTTGTTTTCCAAAGAGGGTCTCTAACTTCAACCATAACTCTCTTGGATTCTTCAATCCTTCGATGTGGAAGAGTAGATCTCTGGAAATATGAATACACATGAAACCAAATGCTTCATCCAATCTATTCAGATACTTGGTTTTCTACACAGCTGGTTGTGGTTCGAGATCCTTCCCCATTGTTACCTTGCATAGTGATTTGTTGCGCAATACCATCTGCAGATCATCCCTCCAATCAAGGTAATTGAAGGGTGTTAGGATCTTGGGAGAGAGAGGAGAGTTTGAATTGTCCATTACAACTGCTGGAGCGAATACAAGGTGAAACTGCGGCTAAGCAAATTGAGTGCAGAAACACAGGTGCAGAAAAACACAGGTGCAGAAACACATGTGCAGAAAAACACAGGTGCAAAAACACTGGTGCAGAAAAACATAGGTGCAGAAACATTGGTGCAAGTGCAGAAAACTACTGCAAGTGTAGGAAACTGCTGTAACTGCTGTTGTACTCAAAAACTTTGAATAACTTGCAAAAAAATCTCAATAATGTAGGTAGACTACTACTGAGCATTGCTTTAGGACAATAGGCACTTTTATCTGGATCCTTCACACCTGGCTAGACCTCATTGGATTTATCCAATGAATTCAATGCAATGGCACCATGATTTGTTGTGGAAATCCAGAGGCTTCTGGTGCACTACCGAAAGTAGTTGCTCAACCTATTCGCTCAATGGCTCTCATACCATGTGAAATTCTATGTCAGATTAGATCTAAGAGCTGAGTATACTTCATAAGGAAAGAATGAGCAGGAAAGTTGAATAAGAGTGAAAACTGCAGTAAAAAAGAGCAGAGAAATAATTATGCAGTAGAACTCAGATAGGAGCAGAATAATGTCGCACTATCCAATAATCAGTATAATCAACAATGATGTTACAATGGAGAGAATTCAAATCACTCAGGAGAATTCAAACCTCAGTTGGTTTAGCATAGGGATTATCACCACTTGAGTGCTCCGGAAGACTCAAACTCAAATGAACTGAACCTAAACTCAGCTAACTAAATTCACAATCAGTTAACTAACTAAGGATGGCACAATAGTGATTTTTTCATGCATGTCAATCAGAAATGGGTGCATGAGGCCACAATCAGTGGCATCCAGAGCTCTAACCCCCCACAAGAGTCAGCTAACTCAAGTGGACTGCATTGGAACACTTAGTGGGTTCCTATCAAATAGGGAACTGACTGAAGTGGTCCTAAAATGATGCATGCAGGACTCAGAAGGTGGTAGATGAATCCTGGATGGCATCTGCACACCACTAGGGGGAAAATGACACCACCAACAACTAGGAAAAATAAATAATGCTAGGTAGGAAAAGTATGGAGTATTAAAATATCCTAACATCCATGAGTCATAATTTATTTTTCACTGTTTAAACTTTAAACAACTCATTTATTGGAACCAATGTTGTTACTCTGAAATCTGAATAAATATATTGGCAGAGCTATCAAATAATACGTATTTTTTATGATTACATATTTTCAACTCCATGAAGCAAAGCATTAAGCATGTATTCTTTTTCAAACTCATTTGATATTTGAAATTGCATTCTTCAAAACCTTTGCATCATTTATTTTTTTATTTCCATCGTGGTTAGTGGAAATAGTTGAGGAGAGTCCAAGGCGCGACGAATTTCGTCCACGGGGCATAGTTGAGAAGAGTGGGTCGTGGAGGTCGCAGAGCGAAGTTCACGGGTGCAGCAGAGTATAGGTTCGCGGTGGCCATTGGTTGTCGACCATTAGTCGACAGTGCTCAATTGGTGGTCGTCGATCGTCGGTCAGGAGTCGTCAGTCTGTGGTCATTGGTGCACATCCGCATGGGTACAAAACGTGCTCTGAGGAATAGGTCGTGGGGAGAGATCCATAGTGGTCGTCGGTGCACATCTGCGGGGAAATGAAATCGTGATCGATGATTATGATTCACAATAATTATCATTAGTGGCTCATTGCATATGTAAAATCATACTACTTTTACCAATTTGCAACATCATGTGTATGCACAAGCATATTCACATAAGAATTGCATGCTAGGAAAGTAGCCAGTTTAAATGCCATACATGTGTATATGTATTGAATTGCTACTTGGTGAGAAAATCATAGCTAATGATCCCTTGTGTGCTTGATAGAGAGGCTATAAAGCGGATCAACTATGATATGGAAAAGGAAATCCCATGCTATGATAAGGAATTGGAAAGGGAGAATTCCTCAACTCTTCTCTTGCTGATATATTTATATTTTTTGAGTTTTATGCATAGAAAATTTGGCATAGGAATGCGAGAAATGCAAGAGATTAGATAGTTGAAATGCATATGCACTAGTGGGCATATTATGAGATAATGCATATTTCATGTGAATATGCTTGTGCATACACATGATGTTGCAAATTGGTAAAAGTGTTATGATTTTACATATGCAATGAGCCACTATCTTCTTCTTTATCATTTGAAAACAAAGATGTCATATTCTTTTCCAATTCCTCCTGATCATAAGAACCATAAACACATGCTTTTGGAGTCAAATCTGGAATATATCTCAAACTGTGATGAATATTGTCAAGAACTTGATTTGATGTTGCTTCCAAATCTTTAGCTTTCTTATCTTCTTCATCTTCATAAGATGAATCTGGTATGCTAATAGTTTGGTCTTTCTTAATCTTTTTGTCCAATATAGCTCTCATGTTTAATCTCAACTTATTGACAGGCCAAGTTTTAGGTCTTTGATATGCTGGTTCAATTGGAATTTCTACAGGATTTGACAAGCAATTAAATTCTTCATTAGCACTGATTGTTTCCATCTCATGATCAGGATCTTTCTCTGTATCCATACCATTCGCATCTTCATCATCGATTCTACTTTGTTCAAACTTTGCAGGTGTGTGAACAACTATCTCTTCTTCAATGATTTTAGAACTAGACTGATTTCTTGTTTCTTCATTCTGAATCACATATTATACTTCAACATTATTCTTAACCAAAGGGGTTTTCATGCTTTTCTTCTTAGCAGAGGTTTTCTTCTTATTACTCTATTCAGGTTCTTTAATTTCCGTTTTGAAACCCAACCATAAGACAAAATGATCCCATCTTCTATTTTTCTTCTCTAATTCCTTATCTATTAGAAGCTTAATTAATCCATGGTGAAACACACTACGACTAGAAGACTTAGGATGATTTTGAATTCTTGTAGCCATCTTGTTTAAGCTTCTCAGAAAATAATAAGGCAAATAGAGTTTCTTGATACCTGATATGTGCTGAAGAAAACACATGTGATACAAGTAAATTGTGGCAAACCTCCCTTCACAAGTTACATACTTCTGAATGATCTGCAATATATTTCTCCAGCACTCCAACAAGTAAATTCTTGGGATACCCTGACTCCAATATGGATTTTTATGTGCAAGAAACAAGAATTCATTAAAATCTTCATCAATTAGTTGTCCTTTGAACCAACGTTCACTTTCAGGGAAGAATCCTATTGCCTGAGCGATGGATTCTTTAGTAACAGAGATTTCGAAGTCATAAAAAGTCACCACTGTCCCTTTAAAATTTAGGGCAAAGTGCTTTGAAACTTCGGTATTATGGTATTTGATTCTCTCACACAGAGAAAACCAACCCATTTCATTTAAATTCATTGCAGCAAATGGAAAATCTTTCTCCCATTCTGTGTTCTAAGGTTCTTTCCGCAACACAATACCACTGGGACCACTTCTGCATTTCATTTCTGAAGGCATGATTGAATTCAAAGCTATGGATTCGATACTGGATGTGGAATTTGCATAATGAAACATGAAACCCCAAATGTAAAAACTTGCCGCTTTATACAACTTAGCAGGTACAGAGCACTAAACTTTGATAATTTCCTTGAACTCGGGGCGGTCTTGTTCCCTGACAACTTGTAAAATCTTGAGCCAAGTGTTATTCAACGAGCTTCATATCCTGCATTCGGCTCTCATGATATGATTTTACATTGGAATTTGCAGAAAATATAATTGCACAATCTAGCAGCGCGCATGCAAATACAGAAAATAACACATGTTGCCAGATTGTATTAAACCCTAAAGCATCACATCAGTCATTTCATAATCAAACTCATTCACTCATTATTCGAAGTGGAATTTAAACTATGGGAGCTAAATCAAATCTCATATCATTTTGAAAAATAAATCAAAAGATTAAAGGCAAATAAATCAAAAGAAAAACATGCAACATAAAATATGGAAAATAAATCAACAATAAAAAGATTGGAAAAATAAAAAATGACTTAACAAACCTAGGACTAACACCAGCTGTTATCACATATATAGTAGCTGGGCTACTATATCTTTATTGTCAGATTCCAGTACATTTTTCAGCCAGTCCTTTACATTGAGATGCTTGAGATGAGCATATATATTGGATCACTACTATGATTATGGACAACAGTATATTCCTATGCCATGACTGAGTCTCAGGAAACTCAGGTTTGATGACCGATGTAGCCATTTAGCCATTTATTACAGAGAAGTATGTATTTCCCAGAGTTGCAGCAACAGGTTCTCAGTGGACAGATGATTGCTCAGATAGTTTATGCACAGGTATATGACCCAACATGTATTATCATGTGTTATTGTTATTATTGCTTCTATACGCATTCTTGTGGCATGTTTTAGCACTTGGTGTCATGATTTGGCGATCATATATATATATGGACCTAGTTGTATTATTTATCTATCTATGTCCCTGCTCAGACTTAGAAGTTCCTGGTTATACTCATTGGTTTTACCCTCCTTAGGAGAATGGAGGTGATCATTCCCACCATCCTATGGCTTGCTAGTGTTGGTTCCATTTTTCACTTTCTCCATCCATCCATTACCTTCCAGTTATTTCATTATCCTTGACTTACTACTTGACTTGTGGCATGGAGGAATTTTCCCCACTTTAGCCTCTTTGTTGGATGAACTTCCTTATTGTATTGTGTCTCGGCTCTAATTTTCCTAGGTTGTGTTGACTAGACCTGAAACAGATAGTACTGCCATCATTACAATGTGTCTGGAAATGAAATGTATATCTTAAATGAAGCCCATTCTAGAATGTGTTTCTCAACACACGTGAATGAAAGGCATGTGAAATTAATGAAAATCCAAGAATGTGTTTCTTAACACACATAGATAAAAAATCCTAATAAATGTAAATCCAAGAATGGGTTTTTTAACACACATGGATCAAGGCTATGGAAATGAATGAAAGGCCTAAAAAAAAATGGTTTAACAAATGCTATATCTAATGATTGCTCGCCTCACTTGTAATGATTTATTCTTCACTAGCCTGCGGGTTATCATGTGAGATGGAGTAAGGGACAACTAATTCTAAGTGTCCCCTAGAGTCTCAAGTTATGGTTTGTTGGGAACCTAGTCATGGAGGCTCTAGAAAATATCCTCACGGAGTTGTATCAGCTTGGATGTGAGTTGCAGACATCTGTCAAGGTTGAATAAGCACTTCTGAAACAACTTATCCATTTGTGAGACACTTCCATCCCCTGTGTCATTGCTTGTCCAACATATGCTTTAGTGTGTATCCCCTTTCCCACTTCCAAAGTGTCACAGTGTCAAGTCAGTATAGTCATCCCTCAGCATAGCCTTGTAGTCTTCAGCCTTCACCCTTCACTAGCAAAATGGTCACAGCCATGAAGTCAGTATAGTCTTGAGGTTTTAGTCTGAGCCGTAATAATAATATAAAACATTGAATATTTGATTGTAGATCGCCAGCGAATTGATTAGTATATGTTATTATTATTGCTACTTGAATGATTTGTAAAGCATGTCTAAAACTCTTAACACTTGCAACAGTTTGATGTTAGCCTAGGTCATTTTTTGGGTCATGTTGACTTGGTCAAACCTAGTTTGACCAAGGTCTACTATAGGACATGATTTGGATAGACCTTGGATGATGCATGTGGATGATATATGGTCTATTACAGGTCACCAGGTGGTTCCATGCATTGGTTACAGATTTATGATGATGATCTGGCATTTTATTATATTTGATCATTTGCAAATTATTATTAGTTTTTATATGTTCGGGCATATTTGAGATATTATATGATCATGTAGAGATCCATATGGTGTATGAGTACACACCTTTAGTAGATTTGGGATCTCTGAGTCCATTGAGACAGTTGGGTTTCAAATACAAGCATTTATAGTTTGTATTTTCCTCAGTTTATCATTCTGGTGCATATTTGCCATTAAAAATGGCCCGTCAGAGCAGTTTGATGATCTATTTGGTTCACCTAGGGCGCTACAGAGGGAGTATGGGGTCCAACCACTTGTTTTTACTATTATTCCATACTCTCGGACATTATGGTGCAGTCAGATTTGGCCCCGGATGAACATACAGAGAGTTACAGGCATTTTTATACTTTACAAAGGATTTACAGAGGCATAAAAATGGTAAAATGGCTACAGAGGAAATCAATTTGGGCTACTGAGGTAAGGAAATGGAATGAGGATATTTTTGACGATGAGTGTGATGTTTTCCACCCCTTCTACAACAGTTTCAACATTCAGTGGGTCCTGTTATCACCAAACTTGTAGGTGCACCTAGAGATGAATCTGAGATGGATGGCGGAAGGGAAGGGCAACCAAAGAGGTGCAACCAAGATGGCCTCGACTCCCAATGGATGGTTTTCATTCCAATCGAGGCAATCTTCACTTTATGTTATTTAGCCCAAGACAACAATGGGGGAGACCCAGATCTATTCCCGATAGGAGAGATCAAACCAAAACACCAGATCAAATCAAATGATGATGAAGTACGCAAGGTGTATGGTAAACCCTAGATCTATGGATAAAGTCACAACGAAACTGATAAGTTGGATCAAGGGGTTTAAACAGTGTAGATTTGGTGCAACATGTTTATGTGAGTGACTTATGAAGTTTATAATGAGATCAAAGATTAGGGTACTAGTCAATTGTGAAAAAACTCCACTGCCTTGGGAACCGTGTCCAATGCAGGGTAGTTAAGGTCCAAATTGGGGCTAACCAGTACCAAATGTAAGCTTGACGAAGTGATATGACAATGTCAAGGGGTTCAAGCAACCAAAACAAAGGTCAAACCACAAGCTAACCCAACAATCCAGGAAAGTTGAATGGGCTTGGAGAAAGATCAATGCCTTGGGAAATGGGCCAAATGGAGTTAGATGTCCACCAAATTACAGATATGGAATGTTGAGGTATAGAGGTATGTGGATCTAAAAGATTAGGGCAACCAATGGATGGATCTCAGTAGATCTGAGATTGAAGTATGCCACAAAGTGACCCAAGTGGGGCACAACCCTCAAAATGAGGAATGGGGCCCACAAGGCAGAAATCACTGAAGTGACACAATGGGGGTAGGTTATTGAATGTGTAGATTACAGATCAAGTGGAATCTCACCTACCCAGGTGCTAGATCCCTGCAAACTCACCTCTCCCAAGGAGTGCGACCTCCCTTGGAGAGACTTCTTTGCCTTGGAAAGTGGGTCAAATGATGGCCAATATTCACCAAACTATAGATCCGAATTGCCGTGGATACTGTAGAGGTGGGTTTTAAATTTTATACCCAAAATCCAAGTGGATCTTACTAGATCTGAGAAAGTGTAAAATGAGGGTTTGTAAATTAAGGGTTTTATCAATGAAGTAGTTATGTCAATGGATTGGAGCCAAGACAAGAAGAACAAACCTGTGGATCTTACCTGGATAACCTTGTAGATTCCTTGATGATGATGATGTATGCAAACCCGATCAATTTGGAGTGATTTGAGGTAGTTTTCTATGAAATCGATTTTCCCAAGGAAGCCAATGCCCCCTCTCTCCTGCACAATAAACGTCAACAATATCAGATTTACTGCGAACAAGAGATAAGACTAATGCCACAAGAGAAGTAACATAAAGATAGCATATACTACAATGATACTAATGATAACCCCCTGATACAAGCGAATGCCAAGTGGAGCGAGTTGAAGAAGCCTTGCAAAAACGCCCAAGTGAAGTCGCCCTCCTGTAACAAGACAAAAGTTTCCAAAAAGATAGATCTTACCACAAATACCCAAATGCTAGGATGCAATAGACTTTCCAATCACCATCTAAGAACACCAGATGCAAAGGAGACCACAACAATTTCCACAAGAAAGTTTTTCTATATCAAGATTCCAAGAGCCAAAGACCCCTTTACAATGAGAAGCCCTCTCCTTTAAATAGGAGGGAGAGAGTCCACAATCTAACCACTTTTTGAATGAGTGGCTAAGATTAAAATATTAAAATGTCTAATCAATGGTTGAGATGAGCTCAACAATACAATACATGGATCAATAATAAAATAATACAATAAGTGGACAAACTCACCCTAGAAGAGGGGATCCCACCAAATCATGATGACAAAATAATAGATCTAGCTTATGGTGGGTCGAAGGGGTAATTTTAGACACCCTTGGTCAATCCCCATAGCACAATATCAATAAAATAATCATCAAAGTACCAAATCGTGCCTCTATGGACAAATCGTGTGCCTTAGGAGGCTCCAAAAATCATCAGAAAATGCCATAAGTGATGGATGTGGGTCCCAATGAAGCTGAAATTGTTGGAGAAGGTGTGGAAGACATCCCACTCATCATCACTGATCATCCCATGCCAAAAATTTGCCTCCATAGCCCAAATCGAATTCCTTTGTAGCCATTTCTACCATTTCTCGACTGCCTCAAGAAGCATGAAACTGCCCAAACTGCCTCCTAGAGTGCCTGCGCTGTCAAGGTGAGCTCACCAATGAGTCTGGGAGGGGGGGTAATATGGTAATAACAAGTGGCTGGACCACCCCCTCCATGTACATCTCCCTAGGTGAACCAAGTGAATCCTATCACTGCTCCGACAAGGTCTCCAATAGACCAAAACTACACTAGGATAACCCACTTAGGCTCCATCATCACTGTAACTGCCCGGATTTGAAAACAAACTATCTCATTGGACTCAGAAGGTCCAAATCCATCTAAGATGTGTACTCATACACCATATAAACCTCTACATGGTCCAAAATAAATGCTCATCATATCCGGCAGACCAAATAATAATAATCTGAACAAATGCTGCAAAGTACAAATAATCATCATAGGCCTGGAATCATTGCATAAGCCCACCATGGTGACCTATACCAGACCATATATCATCTATCTGTAACATCTGAGGTCTACCACCTCATGTCATGTGGTTGACTTTTGGTCAAACTGAGGTTTGACCAAGTCAACATGACCAAAATATGACTCAAACTGTCATCAAGCTGCTGCAAGGTGTCAAAGGTTAAAACATGCTTTACAATCCATTCATATAGCAATTATCACAAGTAGCAATCATTACTGGCGATCTAAAACCAAATATAATATGTCATTAATTATTATTAATTACTCAGACAAGACTTTCAAGGTCATACTCACTTCATAGTTGTGATCAATTTGCTAGTGAAGGGTGAAGGCTAAGAATGACATGGCTAGTTAAAGGGATGACTTACTGACTTAACACTGTGACACTTTGGAAACGGATAAGGGAATACACACCATAGCATATAGTGGACAAGCAACAACACAGGGCATGGCGGTGTCTCACAAATGGATAAGTTGTTCAAAGAGTGTTTATTCACCTTACACAGATGCGCACAATCCATAATACAAACGAGGCCAACAATATTTTTGATATAGCATTTAAGTTCCATTGCTTTTTTGGCCTAGAGTTTCCATAGCCTTTGATCTATGTGTGTTTAAAAACACATTGCATAGATTTACATTTATTTAGGATTTTGCTGTAGGTGTGTTTTTAAGGCACTTGTTTACCTGAGCACTTCTAGGTGTGTCACAGACAGCTTGTTTACCTAGGTATTTTACATTTCACAAAAGATATAACATTTGATATTTCATAGGCACTTTCATTTGGCTTGCCTTTCATTCATGTGTGTTTAGAAACACATTGCATGAATGGGCTTTTCATACAAGATATAACATTTCATTTCCAAATTTTGTATTCATGGCAGCACTAAGAGATTCAGGTTTAGCCAACAACATCTTTAGTGACTAGGGGGAATTCAAAAGGAAATCCAACTCACCATCAGTAAGTTTTGTCACCAACTCAGAGCCGAGACACAATAAACATGAAAGCTTATCCAATATAGAGGCTACAGTGGGGGAAGGTCCTCCATGCCACTAGTCAAGTAGTAAGTCAAGGTAATGAATCAAATTGGGTAAGTCATGGATGGATGAAGACAGTGAGTAATGAAACCAACACTAGCAAGCCAAAGTATGACTGGAATGATCACCTCTATTCTCCCTGATGAGGGTAAAACCAATGAGGATAGGCCAAGAACTTCTAAGTCTGAGTAGGGACAAGTATGATATATATATAGTATAACCAGGTCCACATATCTATATGCTCGCCAGATCATGATACTAAGTGCTAAGACATGCTAAGAAAATGGAAATAAAATATATATAACCACAACACCATAATATACCTGCTGAGTCATATACCTGAATACTCATCAATCTCAACCATCATCTGTCCTCTGAAACTACTACTGTAACTCTGGGCACTACTGACTGCTCTGTACAAATGGTATAATAGCTACATCAGTCATCTCTCTAAGTGTCCTGAGACCCAGTCATGGAATGGGGAATATATATGTTGTCCAAAATCTGATAGTGATCCATAGTAGATGCTCATCTCAGCATCTCAATGTAAGGGAACTGGCTGAATAGTGTACTGGAATCTAACAAAAAATGTATGGTAGTTCGGCTACTATATATGTGATAACATCTGGCTCCGGCTAGGACAAGTGCTCTGCTAAAAAGAGTGCTTGAGAACCTCAGAATCTCTGGTCCTCGAACTCTGCTACTCGAATCCCTGATCCAACACTCTACCATTTTGCTTTCAGCTCTCTCTTTTTTTTTTATATATATTATGCACTTGTATCTGCATTCGCAAACATCAAAATACCTCATGCAGCATGTATGGGAAAAATATAAAATCCAACTGAAATAAAATCTATTCTATGACAGAAATCTAAATGTATGGAATATAACAACAGAAAGTAAATTTAATCTACTAACATAACTTGCAAAGTTTGAAATTTTATTGTGTAGGAAAAGAAAAAATGACAGGTACTCAGTTAAACTAGGAACTTCAAAAGGAGCTCAGGAAAAGACAACAAAAGGCGCCAGACTTAGTGGCTGAAAAAGATTAACTACTGCCTAAGTAGGCTTATTCGATTCCTACCTACTCTAATCTAACCAATAGGCACAAATGCTAGGTAAAATCATAAATCCAGTGCAACCATTCATCAAACCAGCTAATGACTTTTCTTCGATTTTTGTTTATAAAGCAAGTCAGGACTAGATTAAGCATTAATGAAATTGATAGAATAACTTTCCCGACTTGTTCAAAAATTGAGAAAGGGGTTGAATGGTGCAAAATGAAATCATGCCAAGGGAAAAAATTGATTACTGCAAACATCCTCCATCCAAGAATTGATAGGATCATAAAATTCATGCAGGTGATTGTTTAAAATTGATGGAGGGAAAATACATGGAATTTGATTTAATAAACTACTTTCCTCATTCACTTCGCTTGTATATTCAATTTGATTCTCCTTGGGATTGATAATCAGATAAAAACCAAGTGGGGATAAATTAAAGTTTAGAAGACAAAAAGTCAAAATCAAACCCACTTGATGCTCAAAAATGGAGAAAAGATGAAATTGATCTTTAAACACCTTTTCTAGCCACCAAGAATGATTGATAATTTGACAACAAGCATTATGGTTCCAAAGTGACTGAAAAGGGAAATAAAGTGCTTTTTCTCCAAACATGTAATTATGATTATACTCTTTATTGAAAATTTCCAAGGTAAAAGATTGACTAGAACACCAACCCAAAGATGATTGAATGAGTTGGGAAAGGAGGATGGAGTGCAAATATGGAAATTCTCCCAAATGGATAAACAAGTTCGACCTTGGATTTTGACAAAAGAAAGTACTCTTTGCTCTAAGAATTATTTCAAGCTCTTGATCAAGTTTAATATTTACAATCTGAGGACAAGATTGACCATAGCTGTCTAACTCGAAGCTATCTTGATTTAGGATGAAAAAAGGAAAATTTAAAGATTTATTATAAGAAGTGGAACAAAGATTAGAACATCTAGTGTGACTCACTAATTCATCCTCATTTTGAGATTGACTTATTGATTTAACATTAAATTCATACGAGGATAAATGATCATTTTTATTTAATTTTTCAGGGAGAAAATTAATAAGCTCATTTAAAACATCCCGATTATTTGCACAATCATCATGTGAAAGCACTACTAAACGATCTTGGCTAATGTCTCCACTTTCTTTTTCTTCAATAAGTTGATAAGGAATTGAATGATCACTAAAGATATAATGACTAATGAGTTTCTCTGAGGGAGGAACTTCAATAGATTGATTTACTAAAAGCTCATCCTTAGAAATTTCCTTAGGATCAAGACTAGGGATACCTAAAAAGCAATTTGAAAACTTATGGTTTGTACAATGATTAGAGATTTGACCTTCGAGTGACTCAAAAGTAGAAGACTTATCCTCAAAAGAAATTGGGCAGGAAAGGTCATCTTCGGATGTTGACAAATCACTTGATATTTGATTGTTAAATGATTCAATAATAGGATCGGAAAGGGGAAGGTTTTGATCTTGGATTTGATTTGAAAGATACATATCATCGAATTCACTTCTCGATTCTTCTAAGAATTTATTTTCAAACATGTCATATCGGGAAATGCTATTGGGTTACAAATTCGAAAGCTAGAGCCCAACTCTTTCTTTGAAAGATGAAGCCAATAGTTTCATACACACATCCTCATGGGTTATGGATAACTCTTTAATAATTTCCCTAAAAATTTCAAGGTGTCTTTTAGGAGAGATTTCATAACTTCCATCGAAAATAGGCAACCTTGTACAGGCTTGATGAGGAATATGATGAGGACACCCAACAATTTTTGAGAAGTCAAAAAATGTTAAACGACCGAAAGTTCTAGGCCGCTCAAAAGCAGCCATGGATGGCAAAAAAATTCTATTTTTTTATTTTTTATTTTTATCTTTTTTATATTTTTTAATTTCTAAGAACCTAAATACAAAGTGATGCACCCCACGGGTTCTGGATAATGATAAGATCTGTCTTAATTCTAGTATTGTAAGGATTCAAATGAGCTCGCTCCTCAACAGAGTCACGATTTGGAGTCTCCAGGTAGACTTTAGACTCTTCTACCGAGATATATGTCGTTTAAGAATGCAGGAGAGAGTGAGTGACAAATAATATGTCAAACCAAGGTAGGCTTCTGCCCTCCCCCACAATGGCGCCAAAATGTTATCACTAAACTTGTAGGTGCCCCTAGAGATGAATCCGAGATGGATGGCAGAAGGGAAGGGCAACCACAGAGGTGCAACCAAGATGGCCTCGACTCCCAATGGATGGTTGTCATGCCAATCAAGGCAATCTTCACTTTATGTTATCTATCCCAAGACAACAAAGGGGGAGACCTAGATCTATTCCCGACAGGAGAGATCAAACTAAAACACCAGATCAAATCAAATGATGATGAAGTACGTAAGGTGTATGGTAAACCCTAGATCTATGGATAAAGTCACAAGGTAACTGATAAGTTGGATCAAGGGGATTAAACAGTGTAGATTTGGTCCAACATGTTTATGTGAGTGACTTATGAAGTTTATAATGAGATCAAGGATTAGGGTACCAGTCAATTGTGAAAAAATTCCACTGCCTTGGGAACCGTGTCCAATGCAGGGTAGTTAAGGTCCAAATTGGGGCTAACCAGTACCAAAAGTAAGCTTGATGAAGTGATATGACAATGTCAAGGGGTTCAAGCAACCAAAACAAAGGTCAAACCACAAGCTAACCCAACAATCCAGGAAAGTCGAATGGGCTTGGAGAAAGATCAGTGCCTTGGGAAATGGGCCAAATGGAGTCAGATGTCCACCAAATTACAGATCTGGAATGTTGAGGTATAGAGGTATGTGTATCTAAAATATTAGGGCAATCCAATGGCCGGATCTCAGTAGATCTGAGATTGAAGTATGCCACAAAGTGACCCAAGTGGGGCACAACCCTCAAAATGAGGAATGGGGCCCATAAGGCAGAAATCACTGAAGTGACACACTGGGGTAGGTTATTGAATGTGTAGATTACAGATCAAGTGGAATCTCACCTACCCAGGTGCTAGATCCCTGCAAACTCACCTCTCCCAAGGAGTGCGACCTCCCTTGGAGAGGCTTCTTTGCCTTGGAAAGTGGGTCAAATGATGGCCAATCTTCACCAAACTACAGATCTGAATTGCCGTGGATACTGTAGAGGTGGGTTTTAAATTTTATACCCAAAAGCCAAGTGGATCTTACTAGATCTGAGAAAGTGTAAAATGAGTGTTTGTAAATTAAGGGTTTTATCAATGAAGTAGCTATGTCAATGGATTGGAGCCAAGATAAGAAGAAAAAACCTCTGGATCTTACCTGGATAACCTTGTAGATTCCTTGATGATGATGATCTATGCAAACCCGATCAATTTGGAGTGATTTAAGGTAATTTTCTATGAAATCAATTTGCCCAAGGAAGCCAATGCGCCCTCTCTCCTGCACAATAAACGTCGACAATATCAGATTTACTGCGAACAAGAGATAAGACTAATGCCACAAGAGAAGTAACAGAAAGATAGCATAGATCACAATGATACTAGTGATAACCCCCTGATACAAGCGAATGCCAAGTGGAGCGAGTTGAAGAAGCCTTGCAAAAATGCCCAAGTGAAGTCGCCCTCCTGTAAACAAGACAAAAGTTTCCAAAAAGATATATCTTACCACAAACACCCAAATGCTAGGATGCAATAGAATTTCCAATCACCATCTAAAAACACCATATGTAAAGGAGACCACAAGAATTTCCACAAGAAAGTTTTTCTATATCAAGATTCCAAGAGCCAAAGACCCCTTTACAATGAGAAGCTCTCTCCTTTAAATAGGAGGGAGAGAATCCACAATCTAACCACTTTTTGAATGAGCGGATAATATTAAAATATCAAAAGATATAATCAATGGTTGAGATGAGCTCAACAATACAATACATGGATCAATAATAAAATAATACAATAAGTGGACAAACTCACCCTAGAAGAGGGGATCCCACTAAATCATGATGAAAAAATAATAGATCTAGCTTATGGTGGGTCGAAGGGGTAGTTTTAGACACCCTTGGTCAATCCCCATAGCACAATATCAATAAAATAATCATCAAAGTACCAAATCGTGCCTCTATGGACAAATCGTGAGCCTTAGGAGGCTCCAAAAATCATCAGAAAATGCCATAAGTGATGGATGTGGGTCCCGATGAAGCTGAAATTGCTGGAGAAGGTGTGGAAGACATCCCACTCATCATCACTGATCATCCCATGCCAAAAATTTGCCTCCATAGCCCAAATCGAATTCCTTTGTAGCCATTTCTACCATTTCTCGACTGCCTCAAGAAGCGTGAAACTACCCAAACTGCCTCCTAGAGTGCCTGCGCTGTCAAGGTGAGCTCACCAATGAGTCTGGGAGGGGGTTAATATGGAAATAACAAGTGGCTGGACCACCCCCTCCATGCACAACGCCCTAGGTGAACCAAGTGAATCCCATCACTGCTCTGACAAGGTCTCTGATAGACCAAAACTGCACTAGGATAGCCTACTGAGGCTCCATCATCACTGTAATTGCCTAGATCTGAAAACAGATTGTCTCATTGGACTCAAAAGGTCCAAATCCATCTAATATGTGTACTCATACACCATATAAACCTCTGCATGGTCCAAAATAAATGCTCATCATATCCGGCAGACCAAATAATAATAATTTGTAAAAAATGCTAAAAAGCACAAATCATCATCATAAGTCTGCAACCACCGCATAAGCCCACCATGGTGAACTGTACCAGACCATATATCATCTATCTGTAACATCTGAGGTCTGCCACCTCATGTCATGTGGTTGACTTTTGGTCAAACTGAGGTTTGACTAAGTCAACATGACCAAAATATGACTCAAACTGTCATCAAGCTGCTGCAAGGTGTCAAAGGTTAAAGCTTGCTTTACAATCCATTCATATAGCAATTATAACAAGTAGCAATCATTACTGGTGATTTAAAACCAAATATAATATGTCATTGATTATTATTAATTACTCAGACAAGACTTTCAAGGTCATACTCACTTCATAGTTGTGATCAATTTGCTAGTGAAGGGTGAAGGCTAAGAATGACATGGCTAGGTCAAGGGATGACTTACTGAATTAACACTGTGACACTTTGGAAACGGATAAGGGAATACACACCATAGCATATAGTGGACAAGCAACAACACAGGGAATGGCGGTGTCTCACAAATGGATAAGTTGTTCAAAGAGTGTTTATTCACCTTACACAAATGCGCACAATCCATAATACAAATGAGGCCAGCAATATTTTTGATATAGCATTTAAGTTCCATTACTTTTTGGGCCTAGAGTTTCCATAGCCTTTGATCTATGTGTGTTTAAAAACACATTGCATAGATTTACATTTATTTAGGATTTTTGCTGTAGGTGTGTTTTTAACGCACTTGTTTACCTGAGCACTTCTAGGTGTGTCACAGACAGCTTGTTTACCTAGGTATTTTACATTTCACAAAAGATATAACATTTGATATTTCATAGCCACTTTCATTTGGCTTGCCTTTCATTCATGTGTGTTTAACACATTGCATGAATGGGATTTTCATACAAGATATAACATTTCATTTCCAAATTTTGTATTCATGGCAGCACTAAGAGCTTCAGGTTTAGCCAACAACATCTTTAGTGACTAGGGGGAATTCACAAAGAAATCCAACTCACCATCGGTAAGTTTTGTCACCAACTCAGAGCCGAGACACAATAAATAGGGAAGCTTATCCAATATAGAGGCTGCAGTGGGGGAAGGTCCTCCATGCCACTAGTCAAGTAGTAAGTCAAGGTAATGAATCAAACTGGGTAAGTCATGGCTAGATGAAGACAGTGAGTAATGAAACCAACATTAGCAAGCCAAAGTATGGCTGGAATGATCACCTCTATTCTCCCTAGGGAGGGTAAAACCAATGAGTATAGGCCAAGAACTTCTAAGTCTGAGTAGGGACAAGTATGATATATATATAGTATAACCAGGTCCACATATCTATATGATCGCCAGACCATGATACTAAGTGCTAAGAAATGCTAAGAAAATGGAAATAAAAGCAATATAACCACAACATAATAATATACCTGCTGAGTCATATACCTGAATGCTCATCAATCTGAACCATCATCTGTCCTCTGAAACTACTGCTGTAACTCTAGGCACTACTGACTGCTCTTTACAATGGTATAATAGCTACATCAATCATCTCTCTGAGTGTCCCGAGACTCAGTCATGGCATGGGGAATATATATGCTGTCCAAAATCTGATAGTGATCCATAGTAGATGCTCATCTCAGCAACTCAATGTAAGGGAACTGGTTGAATAGTGTACTGGAATCTGACAAAAAATGTATGGTATCCCGGCTACTATATATGTGATAACATGTCCCTCACACATTTTTCCACCACATTTTATGATTTTCTAGAGCCTTTGAAGGCTCACGAATTTCCCAGAGGAGGCTCACGAATTTCCCAGAGGAGCACGATTTGGTGCTTGGTTTGGTCATATATTATTATTGTGCCATGGGGACACACTAGGGAGGTTGGATATCACCCCCTAGACCCACCATGAGCGGGTTATCATGTTTTTCTAGTCACTTTGAGTGGGATGCCCCCCTAGGGCGATTTTGTCCATTTATTATGTTATATTTTTGAGTTGATCCATGTACTTTATGTTGAGCTCATCTCAACCATTGATTATAACTTTTATATCTTTTAATCTTAGCCATCCATTCAAGAAGGTGGTTAGGGTTTTGGTATCTCTTCTTCCTATTTAAAGGAGAGAGCTTCCCATTGGTAAGGGAGCTTTGGCTCTTGGAATTTTGATAATAAATATTTATTTACAGAGACTTCATGGATCTTCTTTGATGTGATGTTCTTAGATATTGATTGTAAAGTCTATCGTCTCCTAGCATTTGAGATTTCGTGGTGGATCCATATATTTTTGGAATACTTTGTCTTGTCTACAGGAGGGCGACTTCACTTGGGCGTTTTAGCAAGGCTTCCTCAACTCGCTTCATTGGGATTGTTTTTATCAGGGGGTTTTCATTAGCTTCATTGTGATCTATGATTTCCTCTTGGTATATCTTTGTAGCATTTGTCTTATCTTCTTGATGCATCAAATCTGATATTGTTGACGTTTGTTGTGCAGGAGGAGAGGGCGCATTGGCTTCCTTGGGCAAATTGTTTTCACTTGGATATTCACCAGAAACACCTCAAATTGACCGGGAAGGCATAGATCATCCATATCAAGGCATATGCAAGATTATCCAGGTAAGATCTACAGGTTTTTCATTTATTTTGGGGTTCCAATCCATTGGCCATTTTATTTTACTGTCAAAACCCTCACTTAAAATAACCTAAAAATTCTCTGGATCAAACCACTTGGAAAATTGGCAAAACTTTTCTGGGTTTTCTACCTAAGGGAAAACGTAAGGTGGGTTCTCAAGGGCGTCACCCCTCGAGGACTCCTTGTGGCCCAAATCCCTAGGCACTAGTTCTCCTTACCCTCACTCACTTCCTGAGATGTCCGCACTTCCTGAGCTGTCTGGTTTGCCTATTGTTTGATCTCTTTTCTGAGCTTGTGTGCTTTGATACTGCCACATCCAATTTTAGAGCTGTGCCAGAAATACCTAAAGCTCAATTCCTCTCTTTGGGTTACTTCCTTATTTTAAGGGTCACATTTCCCAAGGCAACTGAAAATGGTCATTTTAAACTAGCACTTGAATCCTGGAATCATACCTAATTATCAAGTCACTGTGTTCAATCAATCTCTATCAATTCATATCTTTCCTAAGCCTCCATAGTGGTCTTGTTTCCTTAATTATTGCGTTCCATACCTGTCACCTTATGTATCCTATTTTTCTAGCTTGATCTGGTGATCTGGTCAAATCTCTCCAATCAGGAGTAGATCAGGGTCTCCCCCTTTGTTATCTTGGCTTTGATAACATCAAGTGAAGAGTGCCTTGATTGGAGTGAGAACCATCCATTTGGGAGTCGAGGCCCTTTTGGTTCACCTCTTTGGTTGCCCGTCCCCTCTACCATCCTTACGGATCCACCTATAGGGGCAGCTACAAGTTTGGTGATAACACCAGCTATCAAACCCTCTTGAAGGAATTGACTCTAATACCAATTGATTGTTGGAAAATTATACTAAGATGGGGGTGAATCATTATTTAGCACTTTTTAACATTTTTAACCTTAAGTACAACATGCAACATTAACCATTAACGATGTCATTCACCATCACATAAAACCAACACAGACAAGAGAAAACCACATAATGCTTTTCCTATATAAAAATAACAAGATTGCATTCATAGGAAGCACCCAAGCACCAACTGGAAGGAGGCGCCAACCCCTTATTTTACAAGATCCAACTTGAAGGAAGCTCCAACTCCCTGATTTACCTGCACCAAATGGAAGGAGGCCCCAACTTGAAGGAAGCTCCAACTCCTCAGTTTACTAGCTCCAACTAGAAGGAGGATACAACCTCTTAGTTTTCATAATTTCCAACCTATAGATTGGAATCCAGTCCTCAGTAAAATCCAAATCAATAGTTTTACTAGCACCAACTGGAAGGAAGTCCCAACTCCCTGAGATCACAAGCACCAACCTAAAGGAGACTTCAATATCCTATCCTTGCCCCATCCTGCCACCCTAATATGAATAAGAAGAAAAATATTCCACTGCCATTGTATCACTATCTCCATCAACCTATAAATGTATCTATGCACTTGTACCTATATCACTATCCTTTTACCTATATCTATCATTGTCACAATCATTGTATTGCTGTCACTATCACAATCCCTGTTCGTCACAATGACACAGACATTGTCTCTGTCACAATGCCCAAAAACTATCTCTGTCACAATGTCAACCTGTACATGCCTCAAATTTGTCCTCCAATAATGCGAACAACTTCTTCCAAGACATACTTCGGGTGTATAGCAAGACCAGAAAGATGCCTCCAAAGAGTGTAATCAAAACCCATAAATAATCACCAATAAACTTCATCTATTTGCACCTTCGGACCTGTTATCACCAAACTTGTAGGTGCCCCTAGAGATGAATCCAAGATGGATGGCAGAAGGGAAGGGAAGGGAAACCAAAGAGGTGCAACCAAGATGGCCTCGACTCCCAATGGATGGTTGTCACGCCAATCGAGGCAATCTTCACTTTATGTTATCTAGCCCAAGACAACAAAGGGGGAGACCCAAATCTACTCTCGACAGGAGAGACCAAACCAAAACACCAGATCAAGTCAAGTATAGTTGACGTACGTAAGGTGTATGGTGAGCCCTAGGTCTATGGAAGAAGTCACAAGATGAATAATAGTTTGGATCAAGGGGTTTAAACAGTGTATATTTGGTCCATTATGGGTGGAATAGTGACTTATGATGTTTAAAATAAGATCCAGGATTAGGGTACTAGTCAATTATGAGAAAATCCACTGCCTTGGGAACCGTGTCCAATGCAGGGTAGTTAAGGACTGAATTGGGGCTAACCAGTACCAAAGATGAGATTGATTGAGTGATATGACAATGTCAAGGGGTTCAAGCAACCAAAACAAGGATCAAACCACAAGCTAACCCAACAATCCAGGAATGTCGAATGGGCTTGGAGAAAGATCAGTGCCTTGGGAAGTGGGCCAAATGGAGTTGGATGTCCACCAAATTACAGATTTGGAATGTTGAGGTGTTGAGGTAGGTGGATCTAAAAGATTAAGATCATCCAATGGCTGGATCTCAGTAGATCTGAGATTGAAGTATGCCACAAAGTGACCTAAGTGGGGCACAACCCTCAAAATGAGGAATGGGGCCCACAAGGTCAAAATCACTGAAGTGACACACTAGGGGTAGGTTATTAAATGTGTAGATTACAGATCAAGTGGAATCTCACCTACCTAGGTGCTAGATCCTTGCAAACTCACCTCTCCTAGGAAGTGCGACCTCCCTTGGAGAGGCTTCTTTGCCTTGGAAAGTAAGTCAAATGGAGGCCAAATCACACCAAACTACAGATCCGAATTGCCGTGGATACTGTAGAGGTGGGTTTTAAATTTTATACCCAAAAGCCAAGTGGATCTTGCTAGATCTGAAAAAATGTAAAATGAGGGTTTGTAAATTAAGGGTTTTATCAATGAAGTAGCTATGTCAATGGATTGGAGCCAAGACAAGAAGAACAAACCTGTGGATCTTACCTGGATAACCTTGTAGATGCCTTGATGATGATGATCTATGCAAACCCGATCAATTTGGAGCGATTTGAGGTAATTTTCTATGAAATCGATTTTCCCAAGGAAGCCAATGCGCCCTCTCTCCTACACAATAAACGTCAACAATATCAGATTTACTGCAAACAAGAGATAAGCCTAATGCCACAAGATAAATAACAGAAAGATAGCATAGATCACAATGATACTAATGATAACCCCCTGATACAAGCGAATGCCAAGTGGAGCGAGTTGAAGAAGCCTTCCAAAAACGCCCAAGTGAAGTCAACCTCCTGTAGACAAGACAAAAGTTTCCAAAAAAGATAGATCTTACCACAAATACCCAAATGCTAGGATGCAATAGACTTTCCAATCACCTTCTAAGAACACCAGATGGAAAGGAGACCATAAGAATTTCCACAAGAAAGTTTTTCTATATCAAGATTCCAAGAGCCGAAGACCCTTTTACAATGAGAAGCTCTCTCCTTTAAATATGAGGGAGAGAGTCCACAATCTAACCACTTTTTGAATGAGTGGCTAAGATTAAAAGATCAAAAGATCTAATCAATGGTTGAGATGAGCTCAACAATACAATACATGGATCAATAATAAAATAATACAATATGTGGACAAACTCACCCTAGAAGAGGGGATCCCACCAAATCATGATGATAAAATAATAGATCTAGCTTATGGTGGGTCCAAGGGGTAATTTTAGACACCCTTGGTCAATCCCCATAGCACATTATCAATAAACTAATCATCAAAGTACCAAATCGTGCCTCTATGGACAAATCGTGAGCCTTAGGAGGCTCCATAAATCATCAGAAAATGCCATAAGTGATGGATGTGGGTCCCGATGAAGCTGAAAATACTGGAGAAGGTGTGGAAGACATCCCACTCATCATCACTGATCATCCCATGCCAAAAATTTTCCTCAGTATCCCAAATTGAATTCCTTTGTAGCCATTTCTACCATTTCTGGGCTGCCTCGGGAAGCGTGAAACTGCCCAAAATGCCTCTTGGAGTGCCTGCACTATCAAGGTGAGCTCACCAATGATTCTATGAGGGGGGTAATATGGTAATAACAAGTGGCTGGACCACCCCCTCCATGCACAACGCCCTAGGTGAACCAAGTGAATCCCATCACTGCACTGATAAGGTCTCCGATAGACCAAAACTGCACTAGGATAGCCTATTGAGGCTCAATCATCACTGTAACTACCTGGAACTGAAAACAGACTGTCTCATTGGACTCAAAAGATCCAAATCCATCTAAGATGTGTACTCATACACCATATAAACTTTTGCATGGGTCCAAAATAAATGCTCATCATATCCGGCAGACCAAATAATAATAATCTGTAAAAAAATGCTAGAAAGCACAAATCATCATCATAAGTCTGTAACCACCGCATAAGCCCACCATGGTGAACTGTACCAGACCACATATCATCTATTTGTAACATCTGGGGTCTTCCACCTCATGTCCCGTGGTTGACTTTTGGTCAAACTGAGGTTTGACCAAGTCAACATGACGAAAATATAACTCAAACTGTCATCAAGCTGCTGCAAGGTGTCAAAGGTTAAAGCATGCTTTACAATCCATTCATATAGCAATTATAACAAATAGAAATCATTACTGGTGATCTATAACCAAATATAATATGTCATTAATTATTATTAATTACTCAGACAAGACTTTCAAGGTCATACTCACTTCATAGTTGTGATCAATTTGCTAGTGAAGGGTGAAGGCTAAGAATGACATGGCTAGGTCAAGGGATGACTTATTGACTTAAAACTGTGACACTTTGGCAATGGATAAGGGAATACACACCATAGCATATAGTGGACAAACAAACAACACAGGGGATGGTGGTGTCTCACAAATGGATAAGTTGTTGAAAGAGTGTTTATTCACCTTACACAGATGCGCACAATCCATAATACAAACGAGGCCAACAATATTTTTGATATAGCATTTAAGTTCCATTACTTTTTGGGCCTAGAGTTTCCATAGCCTTTGATCTATGTGTGTTTACAAACACATTGCATAGATTTACATTTATTTAGGCTTCTTGCTGCAGGTGTGTTTTTAAGGCACTTGTTTACCTGAGCACTTCTAGGTGTGTCACAGACAGCTTGTTTACCTAGGTATTTTTCATTTCACAAAAGATATACATTTGATATTTCATAGCCATTTTCATTTGGATTGCCTTTCATTCATGTGTGTTTAGAAACACATTGCATGAATGGGCTTTTCATACAAGATATAACATTTCATTTCCATACTTTGCATTAATGGCAGCACTCAAAGTTTCGGGTTTAGCCAACAACATCTTTAGTGACTAGGGGGACTAAGCCAACTCACCATAAGTAAGTTTTGTCACCAACTCAGAGCCGAGACACAATAAACATGGAAGCTCATCCAATATAGAGGCTACAGTGTGGGAAGGTCCTCCATGCCACTAGTCAAGTAGTAAGTCAAGGTAATGAACAAACTGGGTGAGTCAATGGATGGGTGAAGACAGTGGATAATGAAACCGACACTAGCAAGACAAAGTATGGTGGGAATGATCACCTTTATTCTCCCTAGGGAGGGTAAAACCAATGAGTATAGGCCAAGAACTTCTAAGGATGAGTAGGGACAAATATGATATATATATGTATAAATACAACCAGGTCCACATATCTATATGATCGCTAGATCATGATACTAAATGCTAAGACATGCTAAGAGAATGGAAATAAAAGCAATATAACCACAACACCATAATATACCTGCTGAGTCATATACCTGAATGCTCATCAATCTGAATCATCATCTATCCTCTGGAACTGCTGCTGTAACTCTGGGCACTACTGATTGCTCTGTATAAATGGATAAATAGCTACATCGGTCATCTCTCTGAGTGTCCTGAGACTCAGTCATGGCACGGGGAATAAAAATGTTGTCCAAAATATGATAGTGATCCATAATAGATGCTCATCTCAGCATCTCAATGCAAGGGAACTGGCTGAATAGTGTACTGGAAGCAGAAAAATAATGTATGGTATCCCGACTACTATATATGTGATAGTAGGACCCTTACATCATATACATCATAGTACATTCCAAAATATTAGAGGTATCTCATGCCAATAACATTACCATGGAATATTTCAATACAATCACCAATAATACCTATGCCATGATCATCATATAATGTGCCAAGATAATTACCAAGATCATCATAGAATGTGCCAAGATAATTACCAAGATCATCATTAAGTATGCTGATCCAACGTGCCAACAAGTTTGTGATTATGATACCGTATGAGAAAGTTATGCAAGATGTTTTCAACCTTCTTCTCTTGAATTTTCATTGTCTCTGTCATTGTCATAAACCCTAACATTCAAAAAGTATAACTCTTAAAATTTAATGAATAAATATATGAAACTTTTACCACATATTCTTCAATATCTCTACGACATCTCCTCTAAGGGTCATTCTCTGAAACGTCATGGATCAAAAGTTATAGTGAAAATACCAAACTAACTTGTTTAAAGATTATTTTTGAGTCATTTAAAAGTCATGTATTCCCAAGTTCATATCTTCGAAAAATATAGCGAACCAAGATCTGAAATTTTAACCATATGTTCTTAAAGATCTATTTTACATCTCCTCCAAAGGGCACTATCTGAAACATTATGAATCAAAACTTATAAGGAAAATGCCAAATTGACATGTTTGCAGGTTATTCAAAAACCCTAACTTTCTGAGGTCATATCTACGGAACTATAGCAAATCAAAATATGAAATATTTTCCATAGGCACTCACAAGTCTTGACATGTCTCCATCCCATGAACATTTCATGATCTGAAAATCCCAGAAACAAATATATACTAAAAATTCCAAGATGACCTAAAAAAAAGAAAGAGTAGAAATCATCGCAAGATTTCATCTTCCACTAGAATTTCGGCCTTCTTCACTTCATCTTTCCCTTAAATTTGACCCTCTACTCTTGCATATGAGCTCTTCAATTTTGGATGATAAAGATGAAAAATTTCCTCTCCTATTTATACTACTCTAAGAGCATGATTTAGCTTAATATTTTATTGTTACCCTTTAAGAGCCTTTAGCTTTAGCTTGATTAAATCTTGACCCTTGCTTGTGAACTTGAAAGTGAACAACAAAGTGCAAAGGTACTAATGATCAAGAGTCGGCGATAAATGAATTAAAAAGTCAAATTACCAAGATGCAACTAGATGTCCATGGTGAAGAGTTGTCGAGAAGAACTAGAAATACCCTTTGGGACAAAATATCAGTTGGAATGCTAGATAGATGGGATTATTTTGATCTTATACAAGATGAGTTCGATATGTATGAAAAATGTCAAAAGGAAATCAAAGATGTTGAAAAGAAGCTTGGAGAAATGATTGAGTAGGATGCTGAAATAATAAATGTCCTAAATACTAGTATAACTAAGAAGCAATTAGAGGGCTTGTAGGTTGAAAACATGACTCATATGATAAAGATAGCCAACCAAATGATTACCAATGAGGTCTTGATGTCCAGAACTCAAGACAAAGCTACAACATTGGCTGAAGAGATTATTAGATTCAAAGGTCTTTATAAAGAAAAGTCTTGCATAATTTAGTCTTGGTTTACCTCATCCATGGGATGGGAATGGTGATATGTATAAGAAGGATGAGTACAAATCCAATCTATTAACTCAAAGGATAGATGATGTTGCATAGTTTGATTATTTAGAAGGAATCATAATTGGTGATGCAATGGTAGACAACTTGAGATATGAATAAACCTTAAAAGCACACTCAATTTAAAGAGTAAATGCCATATCTTATGAGAAGATTATTAATGTTGAAATAACATTAGAGTACTTAAGGGACAACCAATTCCCAATTGGTAATTTGTGGCAGTCATTTTCCAAATACCTTTGCACTTTGTCGTCCACTTTCAAGTTGCCAAAGGGCTTCAGAGGAGTGAAGTTTGTTGTTGAAGTGATTCAAGATAATAGTTTTTCTATTCATGAACATATTTTTTAGATTCACTCCCTCTTTTGTATTCATTGATCTCTATGTTCATTGGACATTGCATAGATTGTATTTCATTTCCATCCAACCTTGATTTTTCTATTAGAAGTTTGATTACTTTTCAATTCAATCTCCATGATTATAAATATTTTTCAATTTTTTTTCTTCATATTGTTAGGTATTTTTTATGTTTCTAAAATTTCCTTTATATGGGTTCTTGGTTTATTTGTGTTAGACATTGCTTATTAAAAGATATAGAGTGGAACGATGCAAATTTTGTCGCTTTTTTGAGAAATTGGATGCAACCATTCCCAATGCTCCAACTTTGTCATGTTCCATAACCTCCCAGGTGGCCTTTAGAGGCCATGGGAGACCCTCTGGTTCATTTTTTTTCTTCCAAATGCTTCCAATTCCACACACAACCGCAATGGGATTGGGTCTGCAATCCCCATTGCAATCTGTAATCCGCTTGTTGTGCAGGAATATACCCTATAGTGGGGAGATGATACTACCAACTTACATGGGGTGACAGGTAAATACATTATGTTTTGCATTGATTACTATGAATGAAACGAGATTAGGATTCCGAAAATGGTACATTTTTAACGACGGCTGGTCCTAGCTTTCACCCAACCTTCCCCAGTAATGTACCTGCAAAACAAGTTAACCTTCCTCAGCGTATCTTGACTGTAATATATATAATGAAATTGAAATCAATTTAACATCACAATCATACATTCAATAAAATAGACTTCCATTGGGACGGGAAGGGTATTTCCACCTTTTATTGTCAAAGAAATGTAGTTAAGTACAGATATACCTGATCTGTCCAGATACTTCTACAACCGAGTCCTGGGCTCCTGCTCCTCACAATGACTTAGAAAATCCTTTAGCGTAACAGTAGCTTCTTCTTCATTGGCGCAACAGTAGCTTCTTATTCATTGGCCTCTCCCTCATGGCTTCCCCTTGTATTTATGGGACAAGGCTGGAAGTTAGATTCGTGAGGCAGTTGAATTGGGAGGTTGGGGGAGTTACAAAACCAACCTCAACTAATCCCAATTCGTAATCTTAATATATTTTTTCCATTCATCTTAACATGTGTGCAAGTATCATAACAGTAAACCAGCGCACAATATGCAACTTTTGTTCTTTACAACCAACGCACACATCTTTGAGGTAAGTGTGCGGGTTCTCTTCAGCAGAACCAACATTTAGAACGCTAGATGTCAGTGGAAATAGTAGCGCACACATAGTGAAAACTGTAGAAAAATATGATTTTTAGCTGAAGATGTGTGATCTCAGCAATAACTCATCAAGGTCAATCCAGCTCTTCCATCCATAGTGTCCTTTTGTGTGATCAACAGGGCAATGTGATCACGGACGGAGAAGTGCAGATTTGACCTATAACAGATGCCCCCTAATGTGTGAGGTCAGAGGGAAACGATGGCTGAAATACATTATAATTCCAAGTCAGAGGAGTAGCAAGAAACCATAGGGCCAAGTCACAAAAGTACCCGAAAACAACGATCAAGGTCAATGAGCAAGTATAATCTTGACATCATATAGATGTTCAATGTGATACAACATGATATACAATACATAAATGGGAGATGTATATATAGCATGGCCACTGAAATACAAGCGTGGATCCATGTCAAAGATAAGAGATCATAACCATAACAACAAGCTGGATCTATGTCTCATGAAGCGCCAAAAATGAGTGTGGCTTAGTCTTGCGCAACTTGGGTGATAACATGAATATAATGATGCTATAAGAATCCTAAGGTCTTCATCCAGAACAACCCAAGGTACAAACCGTAACCATGTGAATAAATGAGTTGAAGTCGAACATGGGGGGTATCATTTGATTATCGATCATTAATGTATACCGTTAACAAATGCGAAGGCTTCCATTGATAATGATAATGGGGCCCAAGGTACCTAATACGTTTCAACAAGTCTGAATAAGTGGACTTGAAGTCGAACACTTGAGAAACCTGTCGAATAAGAGACATTAATGTATTCCCTTTATCCAACAGCGAGGGAAACTGCCACTGATGACTACAATCCCCAAGGTACTAACCGAAACTCTAAACTTCATTCCTAGAGCATAATGAGTTGAAGTCGATGGGAAGAAATTCGTTGGAAGGGAGGCCTTAATGCATCCTTCATCATCCAACACGAGGAACACTCAAAAGTTTGAGCTGATTTGGAGTAGAACAAACACAAGATGAAACAAGCTGATACCAGGATGGTCGACACATGAAGTCAAGGTAACTGCAAAATGGTCGACACAGGTTGTATCCTTGAATAGTGAGCATGACACGAAAGTGACTTAGGCAGCTTTCAACATGAGGGGGATGTGATATAAACTTCCAATGTAGGAGACATTAGCAGATTCTCCATATGATTGGAAGAATAACCAATCGGATGAGTAAAAACTCTGAGATCAGGTTCACCCAAAGGTCAAAAACTGAAACCCAACTGAATGATGGACTCAAATAGGACATGAATGACTTAGCTACCTTTGAAACTGAAAAGATGTAAGATACCCTTCTCTTCCCTTATTCTTTTTGAAAAATAATATCCTTCTTGTTGTTTTAATGAGTCCAAGAAAGAAAACTCAAAAGTCTTTCTTCATTTTTTACAGAGTTCGAAGAAAAGATAGACGAATACTTTATAACACTGAATGGGCACTCTTCGGGGCATTGAGGTGGCTTCTGACCTTTTCTTAACGCATTTACTTTTTGTAGATGATATTCTTATTTTCTGCATCGGTGCATCATGTGATGTTGATACTCTTCGAGATACTTTGCAACTATTCTCAAAAGCCACGGGGATGGAAATCAATGCTGGGAAATCCACTATGTCGATAAAATTGTTAAGGGATGCTGAGCTACTAGCCCTTCAAAGGGTCTTTCCCTTTACTCTCACAAATTTAGATGCTAGTATTAAATATTTGGGTTTCCAGTTGAAACCAAATGCATACAAAAAACTAGATTGGCTATAGTTAATTGAGAAATTGCACAAAAGACTAAAGGTTTGGAGTCATAAATGGCTTTCCAAGGCGGGCATATTGGTACTGGTTAAAACTGTTCTGGAGGCCATTCCTGTGTACTAGATGTCATTATCCCTGATTCCTAAGGGGATCTTGGAGAAGGCTTGAAAAATTTGTTTTCGCTTCCTATGGTGTGGCAAAGATGATACCTACGTCTCGCCTTGCGTAAGGTGGCAGCAGATTGCAATTCCTAAAGCACTGGGAGGTTGGGGGCTGAAGAAATTTTTTCAATTTTCTAGAGCATTGGAGGCTAAGGGGAGTTGGCGGATTTTGAAGTCTGATAGCCTTTGGACCATGGTGGTCATACATAAATATATTGCTCCGACATCTGTTATTAATTGGGTAAGGGATACTGGAAAGAATCATCGTGGGGGATCGGTTATTTGGAAAGTTGTGGTTGATTCCTTCCCGGTTATAGGGAATATTTTGGCTTGGGATATTGGTGATGGACGGAGTTTGCGGGTAGGGGAGGATCCATGGTTTGGCTGTGAGGGACAACATCTTTTATTGGATAGAACGTTGATGTCTCTTAGGAACATGGGAATAAATTTTTTATATCAGTTGGCTGATCCGATTCTGGATAGACCTTGGGTTCAGTATTGGCGAGCGGTGAACACCTTGAACCTAATTGAACCGACTCAATTGGAGGTGGCTCGAATATATTTGGATTTCAATAGAACTCAGGTAAAACTTAGGGACAGGGCTGATGAACTAGTTTGGGAAGGAGATCCGATGGGCAAATATACTCCGACGGGAGGGTATATTAGCCTTGGCACACTTGAAAACCTCCGTGAACCAGTGTGGTGGTGGAAGTCGTTGTGGAAATTTAGATGCCCTTCTAAGCATAGATTGTTTATGTGGAATATCCTTGAAAACAAAGTTCCAACCTGGGATAACCTTCATAAAAAGAAAAGAGTTGGCCTGGGTTGGTGTATTTTGTGTAAAGCGACGGAGGAGACCATCTTACACCTGTTTTTATAGTGTCCATTTACGAACAACGTTTGGTGTGAATGTTCCAAGTTATCAGGGATTCAATGTAATTGGGCTGGGAACTCAATGGTACAAGCATGGGCCTCATGGAATGGTACACTATTACACAAAAATGTGAAAGCTCTGCCATTAATGGTGTGTTGGGGCATTTGGCTGGTTCGTAACAGCTTGATATTTTCAGATAAGAATTGTACCTCGGAGACTTCTGCTGCACATATTTGTGGTATTCTCACTGCTTTTCCTCAACACATTAAAATTATCAAACGGGAGATTCTTGAGGTGGAAATTGATCGGTTTGTTCCGTGGGTTTTTTTTGATGGGGCTGCACAGGATAATGGATGTGGGGGTGGGGCTTTACTTCGTATCACTTCTACTCATTACTACATTCTGTATTGGGGGTTGGGGGAGGGTGGCAACAATTTTGCTGAAATTATGAGTCTTAAACTACTCTTTCTATTTGCGGTTGAGAAAGGCTGTCAAAACCTCAATATATATGGTGATTCAATGAATGTCATAAACTGGTCTAAAGGCATACAACAATGCAGAGACATTAGATTAGCTAATATTCTCCAATTTTCTTGCAGACATGTTTTTAGGGAGAACAACAAGGAGGCGGACCAAGCCTCTAAGGAGGGTCGGCACTTGGCCCTGGGCATGTGGAAGGTCAAGGAATATCGTGAAGGGGCAACACAGGAATACTACCATCGACCCTTCGTAGATGTAGCTACATAGTGAAAGGATTTACAGATATCACAGTGTTTCTTCTTATCAACGTTTTGGCAACTTGTTTTTTGTTTAATTTTTGTCTCCATATTATGTATATGAATGCAGATCCAGGAGCCGGATGTAATATTTTTTGAAACATATATGAACTGGTATCCAGTATATGTATAAGCACTATAAAAGAACTCTTGATGAGAACTATGATGTTACTCTAACTGATACAGTCTCTGTACTGATTATCACATGCACACTTGATGTGCATATCCAGAATGTAATTTTGTTCACCGCTGATGAAATAAAATTACGTTTTTTTTCCCAGGAAAAAAAAACACTAATCTTTGGATTTTAATATCGAGCCGAGATCTGTTCTTGCTCGCCGGTGTTTTCAATTTTAAGGAGTCTGAAAAACTTAAACAATAACTCCATACACCTACTCGTGGATTTTAATATCGAGCTCGAGTTGGTTTGTGCTTGCCAGTGTTTTCCTGTTTATAGAGTCTGAAAAAACTTAAACAAACCTCTATATGCCTTCTTGTGGATTTCACATCGATCTCGAGTAGGTGAATGCTCGTTTGGTATTTTCATGTTTCAAGAGTTTGAAAACCCTAAAGAAGACTCCAAAAGGTGCTTTTTTCGTACAGTTAGTCTCCTCCCCCGAAAAAGTGTAAAAAATGAGAGAAGAACTCTTCTGGCCACGGATGACTAGAGTATTCCTTTTTCGTAAATAATCCGCAAAAGTCCATAAAAGGGGTAAACTTATACTTAAGCGGATGTTCCTTCAATTCCTTTAACGAGTTTGAAGAGAACAAGTATGCTTGGCAATATTGTTTGTTTTTGAAAATTCAAACAAGAGCTTAAAAAAGACTTAAAACAACTTCAGGAATCATAAGTTCATGACCTGCCAGATGACAGAATTCTAGACAACCAAATTAGTAATATATTGCAAACTCAAAAGAACTTTTCTCGATGACATGAAATACTGGGCAGCACATACCTAATCCGACATGTCAATGAAGAAGACACACCTTGACGGGAAAAAATAGTGAAGTTCTGCCATATACAATTCACCTAATTCACCAAAACTCAAAAGGATATTAGTGAATTAAATGGTCATTAAAAAATAAATTGAAACTATACCACATTGAATAAAGTGCGTAAAAATTTAAAACCCAAATTATATAAATAATTTCAATTTAAAAACATAATTTCCTTTGCTCGTTGCGATCAAACCCTCAAATTTCCTTTGTTCGTTGCGATCAAACCAGGTTACCAAACCGACTTCCGCTTTCACCAAGTAAGTTATTTCATCCTGCTTTGTCATTTGCATGCAAATTTTTAAATTTTTGATGGTCAAAATCATTTTTTATTGATGTTTTAATAATGTTTCTACGCGAGTGCGACTAGTTTTGAAGGAAACTAGCGCTCTCGACAAAAGTGCGCAAGTATTCCTGAAACACAGCAGTGTTCAGGATGCTACTGTCTTAGATAGACATTAGCGTTCACCGCAAGAAATAGGGAAAACAATTAAAAATGACCAACGTTTACATGGTTTCTTGGCAGGATGGTGCTTGTATGGCGTGAAAGGGAACATGATGAGATGGATCGACATGCTTTGAATGATCCATTGACCTTACATGCATTAAGAAGATGCGGTTTATTAAAATTCTATCGAACGGTCAACATGTGGGCACAAATCCGACTACTCGAAAGGTTAGTGCAGTATTGGGATGCCAATGCATTGGTGTTCAATATCCAAGGGTAGATTTTGGAACTTACTGTTGATGACATCTACTTCATCACAGGTCTCTCTCAAAGGGGATATGTGGTGAATCTCAAAGGTACCTCTCGAAATGTGGGTGCCTTGTCCGTTCAAGACTATATCAACACCTATTGCGTGGCAGGTACCGAAAAGACCGGTAGCCAAGTTCTTATTTCCACTGTTGCGAGCTTCCCATTAAAATTCATCTTGATTATTCTGAACCAGATGGGAGGAAGAGTGACACAACACTTGCCTTCGAGGAACTATATGCATGTGGGAACTGAATGCTTGTGAGGGACAATGTATGACTGGTGTTCTAGTTTATTGGAAAACATGAAACTTCAACTTTCCGGGTGCAAAACCAGGAGGATGAAGAACTTTGGTTACAGGAGTATACTTTGTACCTTTTTCTTTGAAAGGGTACTTGCATTGAGTCTGGGGATGGCCTTGCCCCCACTCAACCCTCGTGAGCCTATTATGTCTCGTTGGGGAGAAATCTTCCTACGCCAGGGTGGTGGTGAGAGCAACTTCTGCTATCACGTGGATGATTTTTGGGCGTGGTGGGACCGACATGTACCCGCTCTTGAGCAATTCCCTTATGCGCGTATAGACTTCTGCAATGATCCTAAGCTAGATCTTCCTCCAGGGGAAGCCTGGGGAGAGATAGGTAAGTTTAGTTTTTGAAAAATTATTTAATTTTTTCATTTTATATATATGATTTTTAAATGAGTTTGAAAAACTGAACAAATTGTCTTTTGTAGATGTGGGGCCAGTGCGTCCTGAGGGACACACTCCTACATTCGTATGACCAGTTGTTGTAGGGGCAGCCGATGCTATGTTGGCAAACATAGAGGGGAATATGAGTCGATTGACTCATGACATTCCGACATACAATATCGAGAGGATGTCGCTCGATATGCAAGAGAATGTTGTGGGCGTGCCCCCAGCATGGATTTAGCTACTGAGGAAAGTAGCTAGGGTAGTCATTTGCTACAGAGAGGTTGTGGCAGAGATGGCAGAGACAGATGAGGCCCCTCCTTCTCCATAGGAGAAGGACATATATATGTATATTTTTTAGGCTGTTGAGCCCCTTTTTGTATTATGATATGACACTATGACAGACTTATGATTCAAACTCATATATTTTTTGATACGGTTTATATATACAGTATCGCCTTTATTTACATGTGTGTTATTATCTTTATGTGTGAAATGCTTATTATGGATGTGTGTGATGTAGATGCCAATCTAAAACATAATTTGCATATGAATCAGCTAGTGCATTTAAATTTCTTGGAATGTGTTGATATGTAATGAAATCAAATTGTCTCTCAAGTAACCTAACTCGCAAGAACTGACGTAGCAAAACATGATCTCTAAGTTGATATTCACCCATTAAATGAAACACAACCAGCTGCGAGTTGAGTCTTACCTCCAGATGTGAAATGCCCTGGGAAAGAGCATCTCATAGTAACTCTATGACCGCACTGTATTCAACCACATTGTTCGTTGTGGGACCTAAACAAGCCTCTCCCATAGAGACCAGTTGACCAGTCGATGAGTAAATAACCCAAGGAGCTACAACCAACTGACGGGTGTGGCGACTAGCGCCATCAGTAAATCCTATAAAGTGTTCAGTCGACATCTTAAACACAAAGCAATAGACACATAAGACATAACGACAACTATAAGCAAAGCTAACTCTACAAAATGTACAGCTATAATACATGAAAAAGCACAAAGGCCTAAGCATAGTACTTCTTCAAGTAGAGCCCATTTCTAGGCTCCGACAACTTATTACCCTCATAATCTGTTAACTCGTAAGTACCCTTCTTCAGAACCTTAGAGAATATGCAAGGAACGAGCCACATTGACTTGAACTTTCCAGCTCCTAAAGGTTCCTTGTCCTGGTCATAGAGCAAAACAAGGTCTCCTTCGAGAAAAACCCTAGGTTTAACTGACTTATCGTATTGACCTTTGACTTGATTCTTATGTGCTTTGTTTGTTGTGAGCACATCACGGCGCTTCTCATCAAGATGTTCTAGGTGCAACAAACGTTCTTCTAAGACTGAAGTGTCGGGGACTAGTTGGATAACCAACTTCAATGAAGGGATTTCGCATTCAACCGGGATAACTGCTTCTATCCCATGAACAAGTTGAAAGGGAGAGAACCCGGTGGTAGTATTGAAATTAGCCCAGTATGCCCAAAGAGCTGGATACACCATGATGCGACAATTGGTTCGACTAGCATTAACGGTCCTTTGTAAGATGGTCTTCAAAGTTTTGTTAACCGCTTCAACCTGACCATTCGCTTGTGGATAAAACAAAGAAGAATGTTCCTGCCGAAAACCTAACATCGTGTATAAATCGGTCATCATGTTGTTATGAAAACGTCGATCGTGGTCAGTAACGATATCTTTGGGTACACCAAACCTAGCAATGATCTGGTTGAATATGAAGTAAGCAGTCGTTTCCCCATCTGCTTTGACAGTAGGCATTGCCTCGGCCCACTTGGTGAAGTAGTCGACGACAACAATGATATGATGATGACCGCCCACCGAAACTGGATTACAATTCATGAAATCAATCCCCCACTTGGTGAAGGGGCTTGCTGTAATCACAGGGTGGAGAGGAGTTGGATGTGCTCTCATCTTTTCGGTGAAAAACTGACATCGCTGACAACGTTTCACAGCTTCCACACAATCTTTGAAGATCGCGGGCCAAAAATAACCAGCACGCAGTATTTTCTGGGTTGTTTCAACCCAGAAAGATGACCCCCATAGGCTCCACTGTGAGCATCATTCAATACTATTTCGGCTTCTTCTAAAGTCAAACAACGACGTAAAATGGAATCTATCCCACGTCTCTACAGAGTGTCAGAAATGATGAGATAGTTCCTTGCATGACTCTTAAGTTTTCGTCGTTCATCTCGAGAAAAAGCAGGGGGACACCTCAAATTCTGTAGATATACCAAAATATCCCCATACCATGGGTCAGAAGATGCAATGATAAAGATGTGTTCATCCGGGAATGATGACTCTTCTTCATTGTGTACTATGTCACTAGGAAATTCAGAAATCAGTTTGGTGAAAACCAGTGGCTTCTTTGACTTAGCGGACTGAAAAACCAAGTCAAATTCCTACAGGATTACAGTCCATTTATTGAATTTCCCACCGATGATACGTCGAGTGAGAACATATTGAAACGGGTTAACCTATGCAATCACTGTGGTAGTTCACAATAAGATATAGTGACGTAGCCTCTGAACAACATAGACAATAGCTAATTCCAACTTCTCCACATAAGAATACTTAGCCTCAGGAGCTATTAAGGCGCGCAACAAATAGTAAATGACATGCTCTTGGAGCTTGTCATCCTCCTGAACAAGTACTATGCTGATTGTGTATACGGATGCAGCCAGATATAGAAGGAAATCCTTCGTATAGTCTGGCGGGCTCAATAAGGGGGCTGATAGTAATGCCTTTTTCAATGCCTCAAATGATGTTTGAGCATCCTCATCCCACAGAAAGTAGGTATCTTGTTTGAGCAGTCTCATGAAACCTTTTTTGATTTTGGCATAGTTAATGATAAAACACCGTAAGAAGTTAGACATACCCTGCAGACTTTGAAGTTGTCTTAGGGTTCAAGGAGGAGGCAGATTTACAATAGCCTATACTTTAAGTGGATCGACCATGATACCACTACTGGATACAATGAAACCTAGTAAACGTCCAGACTCGACGCATAATACACATTTATTAGGATTCAATCGAATCTTGTAATATCTGCACCGTTCAAACACAAGTCTCAAATGATCAGGATGATCCCGTCTCTTACGAGATCGCACTGGGAGGTCATCCAGATAAGGTTCAACTAGGTGCTTGATATCATGAAAAGCGAAGTTCATTGCACGCTGAAAGGTAGCTCCATCATTCTTCAGGCCAAATGGCATCTTCCGATAAGCGAAGGTCCCCCAAGGACAAATAAAAGCTGTCTTATGTTGGTCTTCAGGTTTAATCTGAATCTGGTTATACCCTGAAAAACCATCCATGAAAGAAAACATTTCATGGCCTGCACATGCATCGATAATTTGATCTATGAACGGTGTGGGGTAGTTGTCTTTAGGACAAGCTTTATTTAGATCCCGAAAGTTTGTGTAGACTCGAATGTGTTGGTGTCCATTTTGTCACTATTTTTTATCATCAAATCTATTCTGAATGGCGTTAATTTCATTATTTTTGATATAATAAGTTATCCTTTCTACCATTCAGCCCATCAAACAGACCAGGTATGCATGTATTCGTTTATCATATAAATTTTGGTCAAATCTCGTTATATTATGATTTATCAATGATTAAATTAACAATTCCAGTCATGCATGGCATTTAGTTTTGATCTACAGGCTGCGATTTTTCAAATGACCATTCATTCAGACTGCGTGTTTATATTGCTTAAGCTCAGTCGCGTTCAGCTCGTCGTTCAGTCTTGCATTCAGCCCGCGAAATCCATGGTTGGTAAGTTTTGGGCCATTAAAGACAAGATCAAGCACGTGGATTCTGTTAACCATGTGATGGTTATGGTTGGTGAGATTTCGTTCTGGAAGGTTCTCCTTCCTGCTTTCTAAACTCGACAACACACCATGCTTCCACATCAACACTCCACACGCCAGTTCTCTCGTCCGTTCAACTTGGAATCATGCATGCCCATTCACGTCGGTGTTCTAGAAGACTTCGCCCATCCACGCTCAGCCTGCCAACACAATGCTTCGCCCACGTCAATGCTCCAGCAACCCTCTCCTCCGTTCGTTCAGTTTGCCAACACACTACCTCTCTGCCCTCATCAAAGGAGGATCGACATTGCAGTTGCCTTGTGAAGGAATCGGTCCCGTGAAGCCTGGTGTATGCTACCTGTGCTGTCACGCATCACTCAAAGCAGCCAGTTATAGCCATAAACACCTCTGTTATTAGAGAGGTCGACTATGTCGACCCTCTCATCCATTGTAAATGTATAAATAGATGCTTGTGTAGAGAAACAAAGTTAGCTTGTAGTTGGAGAAGATCATCTGATTAGCAGATAGTTCGTAGAATTTGCAAGCAGATAGTAGACGTTTTGTAATTTTCTTAAGTTAATGGAAGTTCCAATTTGTTGATATTTTGAGTAGCTAAACCAATTTCGTTTTCCATCTCTGATTGCTGGGAAGGGCCCTTCATCAACCAAAGGTTTTATCTTTGTTTTCTGCAAATAGTTAGTTTATTTTCCTGTATATGTAATTAATTCGTTTCCCTGTATATGATATTTCTTTCTCTTCTGTAATTTATATTGTGTTGCTAACATAGTTTGTGTTTACAAAATTAGCAAATGGTCGACCAACAGTATAGTTTTGATAGTTTCATTTCAGTCTTCTATAACTAGATAGTTTGTTTTTTCTAATCCTCTGCAATTAGGTAGGACTTAGTTAGTTGTTGTTTCCAGCTTAGTTCTGATTAGAATTAGTTTAGTTAGCTCCTCCTCTGTAGCTGTAGGTTAATTCTCTTCTCTCATCTCAATCTTGCTTTAGTATAGAATAGGAATAGTTGATCTCTCCAACCATGATTAGAATAGGTTGCTTTCTATTATCTTAGCTTCTCAACAAGTCTTCTCACTGATTTCTTTGCATTGTAGGTTCATATGCATTCGCTAGCTGACGTCAAGATCATCCAAACTACTCTTTTCCTTAGTTTAATTCGTTTTTCCTCCATTCGGACTGGCATTCGGATTTTCACTCTTTCTGCATTGTTTTATGCTTATTTCGAATTCAGTTTCTTAGTTTTCTTAATTGTAATCTTTCTTGCTCTTAATTAGTATTCTCAACCATAATTAGGCCCCTGTTTTACATTCTATAAAGTTTTAATTAGAGTCTTGTTATCATTCCTAGTTTGCTTTAACTGTTTTTTAAATTATGTCTTTCATATTTATCTTGCTAACATGTTGTTGTTTCAGAACTTATCAATATTATTCATAATCTAGTTTATCACATGCTCTTAAGACTTAGTTAGAATAGAGTTAATAATTCCATTTCTCAAGTATTCTAGTTTTGATAATTTCCTTCATTAAGATTAGGATCAGTTTCTTATTTCGATAAATAATGAAGATGTTCATGGAATAGGATTTGGATTCAGAAATTAATATCTTTATCAAGTTTTCTACTTGATTCTATATAAATATCTTTATCAAGTTTTCTACTTGCTTCCAAATCAAGTTCAGAAGTAAATATCTTTATTAAGTTTTCTACTTGCTTCTAGTTTTCACTAGTTTTATATTATTATTCTGCTCATGGATAGTAGATAGATCAGAATGTTTAAAGTTAATTGTAATTTGTCTCTTTGTAGTTTACATCTCTTTGTTGAAGTTAGATTAGATTTAATCACGTTTTGTTTTGCTATTACATTTGAAATCCATTATGATACATTCACTCCAGTTCCTGTTACATGGGAATAGATGTTTTTCTTGAATTAGTTGTTGAAGTTATTTAATAGTTTTTAATTTGCTTTGATCAGCATGGCTTTCTACTTATATAGTTTATTATCAAATTAATCCATTTCATAGATAGGTCTCTAATTAATTTATTTACAGTTATTTTCTAATTCTTAGATAGAATCTGAAATTGTATAGTTTCCATTTTCATAGTTCATAGTTTTATTTTCAATCAGTTTTCATTATTCAATTATAAGATAGAGTAGTATGAATTGACACTATTCTAGTTTATCTGTTTAATTAAGTTTGATTTAGTTCTTTTATTGTTTTTCTGAAGTTTGACTCGGTTTTTCATTTTGAAAGATCTTTCGATCTTTTCTTTATTAAATATTTTTAAGGTCTGACAAGCCGAAAATCTTAGGTTCCATTCTACCTTAGCATATACTTTGCCTCAACTCTAAGATTACCAACCCTGGTCGATAATTAAATATTAGGTGTTTTCTTTGAGATAGCTCACACACCCAATAGAATGGTTCCTTGCTTTTTATCTACCGGAACAGGGTTTGAGACCCATTCTGTCATAACAATTGGATAGATGAATCCGGCTTTGAGCAACTTCTCAACTTCCGCCTTAATGGATGCTGCTTTTCTAGGATTGACTGGATGGAGCTTTTTTCTCACAGGTTTAGCATTTGGATAAGTTGTGATGACATGCTCTACAATGGTGGGGTCGATGCCTGGCATCTCCTCGTAAGACCAGGCAAAAACATCATGGAATTCCTTAAACAGATCGATATACAAAGTGATCTCCTTAGGAGAACAATCTGCCCCAATGAAAAGGTTTTTCACGACTCCAGGTTTGATGGAAATTTTGATCGAAATAGTTCTCGATATGTTTGCCATATTCCCTTTGACATAAACAGCTTTTGAAGTAGAAGGGATAGCGGACAAATCAACATTACCACCGGGTCTCATAGAAAATTCTCATCTCTCTATCCTGTCCTGATCAGGAAGAAAATATGACCTGTGGTGCATGTGTTCCCAAGGATGGTCCAGGCCTATCATTGCTTCCAAAATAGCCTCATCAGAAGGCAAAACAATATCTATACAGTCAAAAGAGTGGATGGAGTCCACTGACCATGCCGATGCATAGTCCATATTTGACTCGACAGAGACCAATGGAGTCATGATATGTTATGTTGCAGCATGTTGTGAATCTAAGTAGGCCACCTCCGCAACATATAAGGGCACTACTGGTTCCAATTCGGTGGGGAGAATCCATGGATCTGTCATTGGACAAACCGTGAAAATTTCAGACGATGAACACTCCTTAGAACCAATAAAATGAACAGGAATAGGTAGGTCAAAAGTGCCCATTAATGACCCATAAAGTACCGCTCCTAAACTCTCAGTAGCTGGGTGAGATTGAACAACCAACAGAATTGTTGAATTCGACGAAGTCTAGTTATTCTTCTAAGCAAACGAAAATTGATCAACTGTTATGATCTTGCCTTTGTGAGGGAACATTAAGACTTAGAAAACGGTCGACGGAACTTCTTGCATTGCATACGTCCAACTCCTACCTAACAGTAAATTGTAGTCAAGTGGAGCATCCAATACTTCAACCTCCACAGACACTAGCTTACCAGCGAGTTCAACGTCAAACGATGGTAAGACTCTGTGTGGACGAAATGATCTTTCAGCAAAGGTGGTAAGCAAGGTGTTCGAGGGGGCTAATTCGGGTGAGCCCAAAGCCTTCCAGCAAGAAATGGACATTATGCACTTAGACTCGCCCTCATATAAAATAGTTCGTCTAATGGTCTTGGGACCATGGACTACTTCTATCTGGAGAGCGACATGGTACGACAATCGGGGTTTGATATTTGACATATCAAAATGAGCAAGCATGTTGGATGAATCTACGCTCCCGATCGCTGCAAGAAGTGCAATGCGTTGTAATGGAAAACTCTGCAGTACTTCCAAATTGGACATGGCACAGGGGGTTTGGGATAAATCTTCCACAACATTGTAGTTGGGAGCAGCCCGCGCATTAGGATTGTGCACAGCCTGTTTGAAGACACCTTTCGGAATCTTTGGTAGTGAATCTACTGGTCTCTCGATGTGGAGAGGGGTAGAAGATTCAGGAACATCCTTATCCTTTTGCTGCGAGTCCGGAGTGTAGTTTCTGGCTCGAGTTTGTAAAAGCGCATCCGAATTAACCATATTAATAAATGATTGATCAGCAGATGAGGCATGATGAGTGCCCCCAGCACTAGAGTTTCCAGAAGCTGAACCTTGTCCGTGAGGGAATGGGTCCTTTAAGACAGTTGGTTTCTTCTCACGGAATAGCTTCTGGGCTTCTTCCATCAGAGGGAATCGATGGGTGAGGTGGTCCTCTTTGCATAAATTGCAAGGGAAATTCACTTTCTTTTTATCTTTTTTGCCCCCCTCGACATTTTTTGTGTTCTTGGGATTTTGGTGGTTCCCCTCTCCTTTCTTGCCCTTCTTTTTATTGTTGTTGGGATGCCGAGGGCCCTTTTGATTTGTATGCCCTTGTTGTATAGATTCTGTTTGTGAAGGAGAGGTTGCAACTGAAGTTGCTTCCGCAGCAGACTGTTTGACAGATAAGGCATGAACCTACTTTGTTAAAGCTTCAAACGCTACAGAATCTAGTGAACCCACGATGCCATCAGCATGTGGTCCAAGCTTGGGTTTACCTATATCTATATTAGATCTCGGCGCATTAGGAATAATCTCATATAAGAGCCCAGACTGAGCATATACCAGATCAAGCTGTTGGGTTCTAAGGATAGCTTCCTCTTCGGAGGACACCCCAAAAGTTGCCACTTCCTTAGAAATATAAGGAAGGAGTGATTTGAGATACCACTCTAACATAAAATATGGAGGGATGTCGGCTTTAATGAGCCTCTTTCTCCTTCGCCACTCCTGAATATGGTTAGATAAGTGAGTGGATTTGTTTTGTTTGAAGGTTGACAGAAGGTCTATGTCGGCATCATACCGGACATGAAATTGAAAGTGATTCAGAAAAAATGTAGCCAGATCCCAAAAGTTATCATAAGCAGCTGTAGGTAGTTCAATATACCATTTAGCTGCAGTGCTAGTAAAGGTTCTTTGAAAGAGCCTCAATCTGATGGAATTGTCGTTCAATGAATTAGAAGAGCACCAGAGATGGAACGTAGTGACATGGTCACCAGGATCATCACCAGTCTTACCTTCAAACTTTGGAATGTCTGAAGGCATCTTGGTGGGAACTGATGGCCATGTAGGATTGTGGCGCACCGGATCGTTAGTAAGTTTTGAAAGATCTGGCAAGTTCAACGTTGCCAGAAAAGGTAAATGAGGTCATGCCGATGGCATTTGGTAAGAAAGAATTCAGTAGGAGGAACCTCCCAAAACCTGGTTCGTATACTGTTGGTTGGGGTTGCCCCCATCCATTGGTTGTGAGGTAAAAGTGTTGTTAAAATTGCCCCATCCATAAGAAAGAGGATTGATTCCCAGGTTACTCGTCCATTGCGGCTGGGTGTTAGCCCCTCTGTAATGTGGGTTTAAAATGTTACCACCTCCTCCAGCAAATAGTGAGAAGGGGATGCTCCCTACAGGTATATTAGATGGATTTACATTATAACCTGTGTAGGGGTTAAAACCAGGTGTAGTTGTAACAGACGGTGCTATCATCGAACCCATAATAGGCATCGATGCAATAGGGATTGATACTATTAAATATGTGGAAGGAGCAGACTATAATATGCCCTGGAATTGTTGAGTAACACGAGGTTGAGTAAATGTCACTAAAGGTATCCCCGTCAAAGGGATATTAGCTGGTCCAAAATTGGGAGTAGAGACATTAGCTGATGTCGAAGCTTGTGAGCTTGACATGCCTACAGTACCAGCATTAAAACTAAAAGACGTGCTTGAAGCAGAAGTAGTCTGCGAAGAGCTAGGTGCCGCAGTGGTTGCAAAGGAAGAAGAGAGAACTCTTGTAACCATTGTTGTGGTGGGAGTTTGAGGAACTCTCGACTCATCTCCTGGGTTAGTCATGAAACGACCAGGGGTAAACCAATACGCACTATACTCGGGTTGGCCTAGAGAGTCTACATTTATAAGTAATGGATCATTTGGTCCAGTTAGGGGAGGGTTGAAAGGAGTGCTAAACTCTCGAGAAGTTAAATCCTCAACCTCAACAGTATCAAAGACTTGTTGATCCTGAATTCTGACCTATGGTTCTCCAGGTAGTTCGATTTCTCCTGTCAGTTTGTATAAACCACGGGAATCCGTCCTCCGGCATCGCGGTGGCGGTGGAGGCTCCACAATGAGTGGGGGAAGGTTTTGCAATCTCCGATACCTACAAAGAGGTTGGTCCTCCACTGCTATATCAAAATAAAACTAAGTATAAAACCTAGTGGCACTAAACAACTAGGGAGCAAACAACATACCACTAACAAAAATGCCCTAAGTGATCAAAACTAGGAAAACAAAGATAATACTCTCAGAAGCAAGTCTAGGATGATGAGGGCCTAGAACGAACTAATAGAGTATCGACGGTCAGTTACAGGGCATCCAATGGAGGTCCTCTGGGTGCAAGCATTTGAATCACCAAACCACCCTCCCGGGATTACTTCAAAGGGTTACCTTCCGTGTCTGTCTGAGGTGAAGTGGAAATAGCCTTCCACTCTACCTGTGAAGAGCCCTAAATGGTCAAGATACTGAGGGTACCAAAAATACGAAAATACTTGGGGGAACAGTCGTTAGCCTAGCCAAAACGCATGGGAAGGGTAGCAAAGCCTAAAATCCAAAAGCACTTAAAAGTACTAGTGGACCCCCGTACGTGAATCAGCTCTGGTTTATGTTTGAAATGAAAGTGAGGCGGTATCCTCAGCAGTTCCAGTCGCACACGGCCTCGTGCTTAACTCTGGTTTGAGTAGAGCGTTCCCAGGATATTTTGATATAGGTGGGTTTACCTAAGAGATTGTCTTACTACGATTATTGTAGTTTAAAGCGATTTACCCCGAAACCCTAGCCTAAGCTAGTTGATGAACTGTAAAACCTAAAAAGAAAAAGTTGCTAATTAATTTTATTAAATTTTCCTTTTAAAGGCTACTTTTTACTCAAGAAGGGTAATGAAGTGTGTGGAATGGTTTCGACAGAAAGCAAAGTGTGTACAAATGATGCTTTTAAAACTTCACAAAGACTCTTTTTGTTTTTTCGTTTATGTTTTTCAAAACAAGAAATAGGCAGTCCTAAGCCTATGCATTTTTTCAATTTTCTTTTTAAATTTCCAAAGCAAATAGAAAAATAATCTATCCTACTTCGAAACAAATAAAGGAAAATATTACAACTATGCTACCACTTTTCAATTTTTGATCTTTTCTTCTACTTTGCAAAAGAAAATGAATCTGAAAAAGGAAACAAGCAAGATCTAACAAGAGTGTGTGTAAAGATGAAAAACCTAAAGGCTTAAACCAAACAAATCAACAGACTTGACAAAGACTTGACTTACAGAGTTGTTCGAATAAAAAACTCTAGATTTGGAATGAGATGTAAAAGAAAAAATGGAAAACAGATGCATGCAACAGGAAAAACAAACCAAAAGGCTGCTCCTAAGCATCAAAACCCAAGAAAAACATCTGCCAAACAAATAGGGTAGGCAAGTAAACCGAGGTAACTCTACCGCCACACAAACTCAAAGGAAAAGCTAATCAGAAGGCTTCAACCAGCTTAGACTGATATGAATAGGAGTTCAGAAGGTATCCAGACCAACAAACCTTTCAAAAGCCACCCAAAAACTCAAATTGGGATCAAACCCTAAAAAAAGACAAGACTCAGTAAAAGTGCGCAGGTATTGCAACAGAAAACAGGCGTTGAGTGCACAGGTCTATATCAATGCAACATGCGTCTAGGGGAAAAAGTGCGCTACTATACCTAACAGAAAGTCAAGCAAAGCTTCAAAAGGCCTAAAAAAATGAAAAGACACCTAAAACCAAGTGTTGAAGTAAGTGAAGCAAACCAAAGGGACTTTCAAGAGGTTATACAAGACTCAAAGAAGACAAAGATGTCTTAGTAACAATTAGAGAAGCAAGAAAAATGCCATAAGTAAACCCAAAAACCTGGAAACCAAACCCTAGTGGAAGGCTTAGACCTACAGGAAAAATGCGCTTCTATCTAGTATAACAACCAGTGCTTGCAACAAAAAATGTGGGACTATGTTTCATAGAAACTAGCGCACAAGGTAGAAAGTGCGCTTCTGTATGCACAGAAGACCAACACAAAGGGACTTAAAGCAATAAATAGATCTTTGCTCAGTCAAACTTAAATGAATCAATATAAAAAGGGAAACCAAAGTAACCTATAAGAACCTCTTAGAAAACCAATAGACTGTAAAACTGAAAGAAAACCTAGACAAGGTCCCCATAGCAGAAACAACCGGTGCTCCCCAGCGGAGTCGCCAGTTCTGTTGTGCAGGAATATACCCTATAGTGGGGGAAATGACACTACCAACTTACATGGGGTAACAGGTAAATACATTATTTTTTGCATTGATTACTATGAATGAAACGAGATTATGATTCCGAAAATGGTACCTTTTTAACGACGACTTGTCCTAGCTTTCACCCAACCTTCCCCAATAATGTACCTGCAAAACAAGTTAACCTTCCTCAACGTATCTTGATTGTAATATATATAATGAAATTGAAATCAATTTAACATTAATCACAATCAAACATTCAATAAAATAGACATTCCATTGGGACGGGAAGGATATTTCCACCTTTTAATGTCAAAGAAATGTAGTTAAGTACAGATATACATGATCTATCCAGACACTTCTGCAACTGAGTCCTGGGCTCCTGCTCCTCACAATGACTTAGAAAATCCTTTAGCGTAACAGTAGATTCTTCTTCATTGGCATCTCCCTCATGGCTTCCCTTTGTATTTATGGGACAAGGTTGGAAGTTAGATTCGTGAGGCAGTTGAATTGGGAGGTTGGGGGAGTTACAAAACAAACTTCAACTAATCCCAATTCATAATCTTAATATATTTTTTCCATTCATCTTAACATGTGCGCAAGTATCATAACAGTAAACCAGCGCACAGTATGCAACTTTTGTTCTTTACAACCAGCGCACACATCTTTTGAGGTAAGTGCGCGGGTTCTCTTCAGCAGAAACAACATTTAGAACGCTAGATGTCAGTGGCAATAGTAGCACACACATAGTGAAAACTGCAGAAAAAAATATGATTTTTAGCTGAAGATGTGTGATCTCAGCAATAACTCATCAAGGTCAATCCAGCTCTTCCATCTATAGTGTCCTTTTGTGTGATCGACATGGAAATGTGATCACAGACGGAGAAGTGCAGATTTGACCTATAACACCACCTTTCTGTATTCCACAATCCACATGCGGGACTCGGAAAGTGTTTCCAAAACCAATTCAAAATCGAAATCGCGCTTCCGACTTCCATAATCCGCATTGCGGAACTCGGAAGTCAAAATCCATATCCGGCCTCGAAAACTAGTCCATTCGACTTCCACAGTTCCGCAATCCACATGCGGAACTCGAAAGTCAGATTCCTCCAATCCCGACGATAGTTGCTTCCCGTAACTCGCATTCTTCATTCCACATTGCGGGTGCGGAAATGCGGAATTCCATATTCCAACTCCCGGGATATTTTACCTCTCGTAATCCGCATTCTGCATTCCGCATTGCGAATGCGGAAATGTGGAGTTCCATATTCCAGTTCCCAAGATATTTTAACTTCTGCAAACCGCATTCCACATTCCACATTGCGGATGTGGAAACGTAGAATTCCATACGCCTCTAAGGTTGGTTCCTGACCTCTGCAATCCGCACTACGGATGCGAAAAGGACCTTGCGGATGCGGAAGGGTCAGGACCAAAGACCCCTGCTCCAATAATCTTCCAGGGAAAACTTCAAAGGGTCATAATGTTAAATTTTCAAAATTTACTTCAATCTGATCTAGGATCTTAACTGAGAGAACAACATGTACAACAAATCTACAGCATATCAATCATGGACACAATAATGCAAGCACACAAGAGACACAGAGTTTACTTGGGGAAAACCATAAAGGTGAAAAACCCCAATAACTTCCTCAAAGATAGATAGAGCAATGATACAACCAGAATACAAGAGATAGTCTTCTCCTAGCAGTAGAGCCTCCTCCTCCACAAGTGCACCACTCTCCAAAGTGTGAGTGAGAGAATAGAATGTGTAAAATGAGAGAGACACACTCTCTATTTATACACTAACTTGACTTGACCTTTACTCAACTAGGTTGGACTCAACTTAACCACTTAACATAATGCTAACTGGGCCGACCCCCACTAGGGTGGTCTAATAACCCTTTGAACCACATGGACGACCCCCAATAGGGTGGTCTAATAATCCTTTGACCCACATGACTTATACAGGTCCGACCCCAACAAGGTGGTCTAATAACCCATCAAGTATAAGTTATGACACTTACAATATAAATGACGACACTTCCGTATAGAGGAATAATAACATCTCTATAGGAATACAACCACTTCCATATAGAGGAATAATAACATCTCTATAGGAATACAATATACATATATGTGAAATACATTCCGAAGTTACATATACATCAACACATAACTCCCTCATCCTTTGTTCAAATGGGACAAGGTTGGTACCGTTGGAAAGCTCTTGGAGATATCTATCCAATGATGCAATCCCCACCCCATATGATCACTCCAACCATCCCAAATTCCAAACTAAATTTTTGTTAATAACTCCACCTAAGTGCCTTTATCCTTCTGCTAGGGATTCTGCCTCCTTCCTTCCATGAATTCTCCCTTCACCTAACCACATAAGGGCTCTGAAACACATCGGGATCTGAAAAACATCAGGGGTTATCCCGTTTCTTCCCCAAATCCAGGTGAGGTCAAGCCATCCCTTTGAATGGTGAATACAATGCATAATAAAAACATCTAATGGACTAAACTAGTTAACATACCAACAACCTGCAGGGGTTATCCATGCATATCTTTCAGGTAAATGAAGGTGCAATCAAACAAGAATTAAACTTCATATTCATGCTTACACATAGATTCCTATTGATACATTCCATGTAACCATTCAACCATTATCCTAGAGCATGACAAGCATAGCATAACAACTAGATATAATACATGAAATAACATCATTTAACACATAGAAATACATATATTTGGAACTGAGGCTAACCCAAGAAAATGGATAAGTGAGGAAAACTTTCCACCCAACCTTAGTTCTCTGTCCAGCTTGTACTCTTTCAGTTGAGATACCACCCCCGAGCTGGGTTGTGTATCCACTAAGGACGACTAATGGGCTCTCTCAAAGTCAAGGTCTCATCCCAATGCTACGCCAACTTATAGCTGGGTTTATCAAGCAATCCAGGGAACAAGGAGGATATAGCATATCAATATGAATTGTGACTCAGCATAATCTCATTCACAACAAATAACAACAGGAGAATATCTACTCACATAGGAAACACAATGGAAATATATAACAGGAATAACATTCACATAAGGAGAATCGAGCATTTTTGTTTAACATTTCTTTGTCGGTTCGGTCGAGCATCTTTGTTTAACATTTATTTAACATAAAACATCTAACAAAACAAAATAATAGTTGACACTGATATTTTTGGTGCTAAAGTGAAGAAGAGATTTGGATAAGCATACTTAAAATAATATGAGATGCGCTTTACATTATGTTCTTAGATGAAAATGAGGAAATGAGGAATACTCAGAAGAATAAAGCAAATTTTCAAATGCAAGATATTTCATGCAATTGTGACAATAAAAAGAAAATATCTTGAAATCAGTAAAAGGGCGGTTTTTGTAAGAGGTTCGTGGATCAATGGTTCAGATCAAAGCAGCGACAAGATCGACGGTGGATACGATTTTCGCTGGAGAAAGAAGCAGGGGATTTAACACATAATAAAGTTACCGAAATGACCGTTAACTTAATGTTAAAGCGAGAAAGAGATGAACAACCATCCATCAATCGACAAGAAGATCAATGGATCACAAGGATTCCACATCACCAACTTGCACGAACAAAGGAAGTGTTGGGCGGTTGCGAAATCTAAAACCACCCGCCACATGTCGATACAGTGTCATTACGTTCGTTGAAAAAGCGGTAAAGGAAACCACCTTATAGGGTTTCAAAACTGCTCTGGGGGGTTATAAAAGACAAAGTGCACGAGATAAATGACACTTGTCATTTGGCATTGAACGGTTTGGACGTGTTGCGTGTGGTTGGAACACAACAGAGAAGACCTCTTGTCCAGCTCATGTATTTCTAGGTAGGCTTTCAAGACTCTTATAGATATTTCAGACACTTATTTCAGTGGAAAATCAGAGTGAAGTAGGGGTTCAAAGTGGGGAATGTGCAAAATTGGAGGAATTTCTTGAAGACAGGGACGGGGATGTGTTTGACATGATTATAACTAGAAACACGGTTAATGAGATTAAAAACAGGTTGGGAGATTTGCAGAAGTAGGGTATATATGTACATAACATTCATCAGTTTCATTTTATTCACTTTTGTCAAGAACAAACCCAAGGTTTCCCAGACTTTGTTTCCCAGTGTGCCCAAAATTATTCCCAAGTTGAAAGAGTCATCATGGATCCAAAAAGACCGAAAATACTGTGCCCTATCAATTCCTCAGTGATTAAGAAATCCATATGTTTATATTGAAATGCTACCACTTTAGATGGTGCAAAAGTCATTAGCTTTACCTATTTTTTAGGAATTACCATCTATAATTCTGACAGAACACACTATTTCCAGAAAATATGAATTTGGAGGAATATTTGTATCGACCCATGATATGCATCTTAAACCTAAATTTTGAAACATATCAGCCACTCCACTCTTTCTCTTCATTTATGGAAGCTTTTCTTTGAGACCTTGTATGCTTGGGTAGTTTTACAAAATATGCTTCAACAATAGAGTCAACACGGTCTGTATCCCTAATAGATATGTGTGACATCGATGTTGTTTTCCTTTGTTTGTGGGCCAAATTTGGAAATGCAGGGTTTATTTTCTTCTTTTGGACGGATATTTTACTTACATATGTCCTTTTCTTTTTATCTTTGGCTTCCAAGTGCTCAATCTCTTGGATTTTGTGACTCACTTTGTCTCCTGTCAGTATTTTCGCACCACAGTGGTTTCCTCTTCTTTACTATCATCATCATATTCATCATCGTCTATGGTGATATTTTAACCCTTAATTGCACGATTTCTTGGATTTTTCCTCGATGTTTGTGCTCTTCAATTGGATTTACTATAACTTAAATCCATATGTTTATATTGAAATGATACCATTAATATCCTTAATATTCATTTATACAATATTTAAACTAATTATTAAAATCAAATATGCCACGTGTCACAATCTGAGCGTTCCACGTGTCACCCTGGAAACTAGATATCGACATTTTAACAACAAAATTTATAGAAATTTTGCTTCAAAGAGTTTGCTTGCAAGTTGAAATTTTGTCAAAGAAAGAGAGGTTGCTCTTTCCTCAGGTTGTTCTATTTTGGGGTGTTGGAAGTAGATGTTGAGGAGAAAGAGCGTCCGCTCCTTCCTCCGGTGATGTTTTGTAAAAGTGGGGAAAGTAGATATCGGCAAACACAAATTTCATAGGATTATTGCTTCGCACAATTTGTTGGCAAGTGGAAATATTCTTATAGAAAGAGCGGCCGATCTTTCTTCAAGTTGTCCTATTTTTAAAATTCCCTCATAAATGAAGGGGCGACTGACTCTTCTTCTGTATTCACCATTTTGGATATAGGTGAATTGTTGGATGTAGGTGTTCACAATTATCTACTAAACGAAGGGGCGTCTGATCCTTCTTGTCCGAAAACGGAAGTCGGGAAAAATTTTTTTACATGTTATAACTTAGTTGAGGTCTAGATCCCTAATATTTATAGCAGAAGTCGGGGATTTTCGGCCTAGTCTTCGTAGATTAAATATTTTTACATTTCTCTCATAAATGAAGGGTTGGTCGACCCTTCTTGTGCTCAGTATTCTTCCAGTGTTCACCATTTTGGATATACATAAATTGATGGCCTAACCTTCGTAGGTTGAATATTTTTACAATTCCCTCATAAATGAAGGGGCGGACGACCCTTCTTCTGCCCAGTATTCTTTTCATAATAGTTCTAGACTGTAAGAAGGGTCGGTCGATCCTTCTTGTGTTCTCCATTCTGGATATAGGTGTTCACAATTATCTACAACGAAGGGGCGACTGATCCTTCTTGTCGAAAAAGGGAAGTCGAAACAAACATTTTTTATATGTCATAACTTAACTTATGTACGGATCCCTACTATTTACAACAAAAGTCGGAAGGCTGGAATTGTCGGCCTAGCCTTCGTAGATTAAATATTTTTACATTTCTCTTGTAAATGAAGGGTCGACCGACCCTTCTTGTGCTCAGTATTCTTCCAGTGTTCACCATTTTGGATATACATTAATTGACGGCCTAGCCTTCATAGGTTGAATATATTTACAATTCCCTCATAACCGAAGGTGCGACCGACCATTCTTCTTCCCATTATTCTTTTCATAATAGTTCTAGACTGCAAGAAGGGTCGGTCGATCCTTCTTGTGCTCAGTATTCATCTCGTGTTCACCATTTTGGATATACATGAATTGACAACCTAGCCTTCGTAGGTTGAATATTTTTACAATTCCCTCATAAATGAAGGGGCGATCGACCCTTCTTCTTCCCAATAATCTTTTCATAATAATTCTAGACTTCAAGAAAGGTCGGTCGATCCTTCTAATGTTCACCATTCTGGATATAGGGTATTTATGGATATAATTGTTCGCAATTCTCTACTAAATGAAGGGGAAGTCGATCCTTCTTGTCAGAAAACGTAAGTTAGGACAATTTTTTTTATATGTTATAACTTAGGTGATGTCCAGATCCCTACTATTTACAGTGGAGGTCGGAAGTCGGGAATTGTCGGCCTAGCCTTCACAGATTAAATATTTTTACATTTCTCTTGTAAATGAAGGGTCAGTCGATCATGTTTGTGCTAATTATTATTCCAGTGTTCACCATTTTGGATATACATGAATTGACAGCCGAACCTTCGTAGGTTGATTATTTTTACAATTCCCTCGTAAATGAAGGGGTGGCAGACCCTTCTTCTCCCCAGTATTCGTTTCACAATAGTTCTAGACTACAAGAAGGGTCGGTCGATTCTTCTTGTGTTCGCCATTCTGGATATAGGGAATTGATGGATATAGGTGTTCACAATTATCTACTAAACGAAGGGGAGTCGGATCCTTCTTGTCGGAAAATGGAAGTCGGGACAAACATTTATTTATATGTTATAACTTAGCTGACGTCCAGATCCCTACGATTTACAGCGGAAGTCGGAAGTCAAGAATTGTCGGCCTAGACTTCGTAGATTAAATATTATTACATTTATCCATAAATGAAGGGTCGGTCGACCCTCCTTATGCTCAGTATTATTCCAGTATTCACCATTTTGGATATACATGAATTGACGGCCTATCATTCGTAGGTTGAATAGTTTTACAATTCCCTCATAAATGAAGGGGCGACCGACCCTTCTTCTGCCCAGTATTCTTTTCATAATAGTTCTAGACAGCAAGAAGGGTCAGTCGATCTTTCTTGTGTTCACCATTTTGGATATAGGGAATTGATGGATATAGGTGTTAACAATTATCTACTACACGGAGGGGCGACCGATCTTTCTTGTCGTAAAACGGAAGTCGGGACAAACATTTTTTATATGTTATAACTTAGCCAATGTCCGGATCCCTACTATTTACACCGGAAGTTAGTAATTGTCGGCCTAGACTTCGTAGATTAAATGTTTTTACATTTCTCTCGTAAATGAAGGTTCGGTTGACCCTTCTTGTGCTCAGTATTCTTCCAGTGTTCACCATTATTAATATACATCAATTGACGGCGTAGCCTTCATAGGTTGGTTATTTTTACAATTCCCTCATAAATGAAGGGTCGTCCGACCCTTCTTCTTCCCAATATTCTTTTCATAATAGTTCTAAACTGTAAGAAGGGTCGGTCGATCCTTCTTGTGTTCGCCATTCTGGATATAGCTGAATTGCTGGATATAGTTGTTCACAATTATCTACTAAACGAAGGGGCAGTCGTTCCTTCTTGTCGAAAAATGAAAGTCGGACAAACATTTTTATATGTTATAACTTAGCTGATGTCTGGATCCCTACTATTTACAGCGGAAGTCGGAAATCGGGATTTGTCGGCCTAGACTTCGTAGATTAAATATTTTTACATTTCTCTCATAAATGAATGGTCGGTTGACCTTTCTTGTGTTCAGTATTCTTCCAATGTTCAACATTTTGGATATATACATGAATTGACAGCCTAGCCTTCGTAGGTTGAATATTTTTACAATTCCCTCATAAATGAAGGGGCGGTCGACCCTGCTTCTGCCCAATATTCTTTTCATAATATTTCTAGACTGCAAGAAGGGTCGGTCGATCATTCTTGTGTTCGTCATTCTAGATATAGGGTATTTCTGGATATAGTTGTTCACAATTATCTACTAAACGAAGGTGCGGCCGATCCTTCTTGTAGGAAAACAGAAGTCGAAAAAAACATTTTTTACAGTTTATAACTTAGCTGATGTCTGGAACCCTACTATTTACAACGGAAGTCGAAAACCAGGAAATGTCAGCCTAGACTTCATCGATTAACTATTTTTACATTTCTCTCGTAAATGAAGGGTTAGTCGAACCTTCTCGTGCTCAGTATTATTCCAGTGTTCACCATTTTTTATATACATGAATTGACAGCCTAGCCTTCGTAGGTTGAATATTTTTACAATTCCCTCATAAATGAAGGGGCGGTCAACCCTTCTTCTGCCCAGTATTATTTTCATAAAAATTCTAGACTTCAAGAAGGGTTGGTTGATCCTTCTTGTATTCGCCATTCTGGATATAGGGTATTTCTGGATATAGTTGTTCGCAATTCTCTACTAAATGAAGGGACGACCGATCCTTCTTGTTAGAAAATGAAAGTCAGGACAATTTTTTTTATATGTTATAACTTAGCTGATGTATGGATCCCTACTATTTACAGCGAAAGTCGGAAGTGTGGATTTTTCGCCCTAGCCTTCTCAGATTAAATAATTTTACATATATTTCATAAATGAAGGGTCGGCCAATCCTTTTTGTGCTAAGTATTCTTCCAGTGTTCACCATTTTGGATATACATGAATTGACAGCCTAGCCTTCATAGGTTGATTATTTTTACAATTCCCTCATAAATGAAGGGGCGGCATACCCTTCTTATACCCAGTAATTTTTTCCCAATAGTTCTAGACTATAAGAAGGGTCGGTCGATCCTTGTTGTGTTCTCCATTCTGGATATATGGAATTAATGGATATATGTGTTCACAATTATCTTCTAAACGAAGGGGCGGTCGATCCTTCTTGTCAAAAAATGGAAGTCGGGACAAACATTTATTTATATGTTATAACTTAGCTGATGTTCAGATCCTTACTATTTACAGCAAAAGTCGGAAGTTGGGAATTGTCGGCCTAGACTTCGTAGATTAAATATTTTTACATTTCTCTCGTAAATGAAGGGTCAGCCGACCCTACTTGTGCTCAATATTATTCCAGTGTTCACCATTTTGTATATACATGAATTGACGGCCTATCCTTCGTAGGTTGAATATTTTTACAATTCCCTCATAAATGAAGGGGCGCCCGACCCTTCTTCTGCCCATTATTCTTTTCATAATAGTGCTAGACAGCAAGAAGGGTTGGTCGATCCTTCCCGTGTTCATCATTCTGGATATAGGGAATTGATGGGTATAGGTGTTAACAATTATCTACTAAACGAAGGGGAGGCCAATCTTTCTTGTCGTAAAATGGAAGTCGGGACAAACATTTTTTATATGTTATAACTTACTTGATGTTTGGATCTTTACTATTTATAGGGGAAGTCAGGAATTGTCTGCCTAGACTTCCTAGATTAAATATTTTTACATTTCTCTTGTAAATGAAGGTTCGGTTGACCCTTCTTGTGCTCAATATTCTTTCAATGTTCACCATTATTAATATACATCAATTGACGGCCTAGCCTTCGTAGGTTGGATATTTTTACAATTCCCTCATAAATGAAGGGTCGTCCAACCCTTCTTCTCCCCAATATTCTTTCAAAATAGTTCTAGACTGTAAGAAGGGTCGATCGATCCTTCTTGTTTTCGTCATTTTGGATATATTTGAATTGTTGGATATAGGTGTTCACAATTATCTACTAAACGAAGGGGCGGTCGATCCTTCTTGTTGGAAACAGAAGTCGGACAAACATTTTTATATGTTATAACTTAGCTGATGTCTGGATCTCTACTATTTACAGCGGAAGTCGGAAGTCAGGAATTCTCGGCCTGGACTTCGTAGATTAAATATTTTTACATTTATCTTGTAAATGAATGGTTGGTCGACCCTTCTTGTGCTCAGTATTCTTCCAGTGCTCAACATTTTGGATATACATGAATTAATGGCCTAGCCTTCGTAGTTTGAATATTTTTACAATTCCCTCATAAATGAAGGGGCAACCGACCCTTCTCTTGCCCAGTATTATTTTCATAATAGTTCTAAACTGCAAGAAGAGTTGGTTGATCCTTCTTGTGTTCGCCATTCTGGATATAGAGAATTTCTGGATATAGGTGTTCACAATTATCTACTAAATGAAGGTGCGGTCGATCCTTCTTGTCGAAAAACGAAAGTCGCACAAACATTTTTTATATGTTATAACTTAGCTGATGTCCGGATCCCTACTATTTAGCTGTTGTATGTGTTCTTTTATGAATCCAATATTAACTTATTTTGTTGTATTTCTTCCTTTATGAATCCAATATTAACTTATTTTGTTGTATGCGTTCTTTTATGAATCCAATATTAACTTATTTTGTTGTATGTGTTCTTTTATGAATCCAATATTAACTTTAGAAGAAGGTTTTTGTGAATACTTGAATCCTATGAACCAGAGCATATCAATATGAATTGTGACACAACAAAATCTCATTCACAACAAACAAAAAATAAAAACATGAGAATCTCTGCTCACATAGACAACACAATCGAAATAAACAACAAGAATAACATTCACATAAGGAAATGAAATACAGACTGAAAAATAACAAGAGAATCTATGCTTAGAAAAGTCTTTGCTTAACTCTTTAAATTTTTTATTATTCCTGAAATTGATCAGTCAAACAGGTCTCACTGTCATGGGTTCCAACCCCAATTAGAGAGTTGATATCTAAGTGATTTCTTAACTATTTGCTTGCAAATAGGAATTTTATAACTACTTATTACATCTGTCACAAAACTAATCCTTCATAATCCTCGAAATGTTGAAAGACAATTTGATGCCACATTGAAGTGGGATTTGGCATAACCTTCGCTTGAGAATCACTGACAGGTGTCCTCATTGGTGCATTTTGTACTTCATCCTCCCAATTTTTTCAACTGTCTTCCATTGCTCCACAGAGGGGACTTCATAATTAATCATATCTGTTGACACAATTTTTTATTTTTATTTTTATTTTTACAGAAACAATTAAATTTTGTATTATCAAAAGCCAAATGTGGGGACATCTGGAAAATTACAGACTAGTCTTCAAAATACCACAGAGATGTGTCACGGATAAAAACAGAACTTGCAAGTTCCAAACTGTTAATGAAAAGGAAAACTAGAAGCCTAACTAAATCTCTAAATACTAGGGGACTTATTAAACATACAAACTGCCCCAGGAGGAGACTAAAAAACATCCATTAAAGACCTGTTGATTTGCCAAGGGAAGTCCCTGGAATTTTTCATCCAACTTGCTTCGAGACAGCTTCGAATTCCTAGCAGACATGGGATTGAAAGGTCATGGTACCTAGCTAAATTTCCACCCGAATAAGTCTGTCAAACATAACCTGATTCACCTGGTATTGATCTTGTCTTTAGGACTCTACCAATGTTGCTTGTTTATTCTGAATTACTCGGGTCTCATGGACCTATTCCTCCATTTGTTCCATCCTTTCCTCGATTTGCTCCAACCTTACCTTCACTTTCTCCTTTATCCTTTTCATACTTTTTTTTTTTTTGAGCTTTTGTGGTTTCTTTTAACTCCCGCAGACGTCTCTCCATGACCGCAACTTCATGTTCCAGAAAACAATCTCGTCTCTCCTTGCTTGAGTCCATATCCTTGCTCCTTTTTCCACCCAGGTTCTCTGTGCACACAACATAAAGGATCCGCGGGAACACGATAAGGAGTGGCCTACCGCTAGTCTAAGGTTGAATCCTTTCGAAATATCCCAACAATTTTGGATGGGAGAATGGTAAAACATCTGAGTTTGGTCTCCCATTAATATCTCGTCTTCCATTGAAATAGGTATGTACTCTCCCAGATCCCAGATTATAACCAAATGTACCTTTCTAACTTCAATCTGCAATGTCGTGCAAAAGTTCGGACGGAAGGAGTATCGGAGCACCTGAAGGTCCATTTCTTCTGCATTCTTCTCACGGGTCAAAAGACTTCCCAAACTGAATTTTAAGTCCAGCGAATCTGAATTGACATAACTTCATTTGCACCTTTTAATGCTCCATGCGCTAGCACCTACCGCCTAGTTCATCCACCTGCTTTTCCTTTGGTTTGCGATCTCCCACTTGTCCTTCATATTCCTCCACTCAGGTGGATAACCACCAACTGGCCACTGTTCAACGTGAATCTGATTAGGGGAGTGGGTCCACCTCCAATGTATGCTCAGTAAGGAATGAGTTGGGTTCCAGCGCCACTGCCCTATTGGCATCTAGGTCAGCCTCCTTTTTGTTCTTATGTAACACATGGAAGAACTGAAGATTATGGAAGAGGAAGGATAGATCTAGAATTCTGGTGACTATTTGATTTAACTAGATTTCGGTTGGATTTGTGTTTTTGATCATAAGATTTATGAGACTTTAAGAGTCTCCAATAATTCTTGCTTGCATAATTCCTTTTTTTTAGTTGTCGAAGACCTTGCAGGAGAGCCAAATATTCTGCTTGGTTATTGGTTGCAGTACCCAATCCCCAAGAGTACTAGAGTTCTTTTGATCCATCGGGACAAAGGATTATAACCTTCGCTTGAGTATCACTGATAGGTGTCCTCATTGGTGCAATTTGTACTTCATCCTCCCAAACTTTTCAATATGTCGACTGAATCATCATCATCACTATCAATTGTTTGTGACAAGTCATAGTGTCGACTAAAGCATGATGAGATTATTTTCTTCACACAAGTGATACAAGTCATCATTCACCATTAGCACTGTCAGGATAACCGCCATTTCAGAATTTCATCGTATAAATCATCTCCATGTCAGCATACAATCCTTTCTCAAGGCATAGATTGGAGTGATACATGTACAATTACTACAGCAAAATCTAGAATCGCTACATATGATATCTATGACCACCATCCCACCATACTGTGATAACTACCATTCCCCATTTGTCCCATCCCATTCAATTCACCAATTCACTGGCCACTCACTATATATAGACTAAACCATACCCCATATCGTAGCAAAATGAAATCTTCGGGAATTCATGGCACTCTTCTTTACCCCCTTTGTTCCTTTTCCTTTGTTGTTTTATTAGAAATACTTGAGTCTTATGGTCACTCCCCAATTCTCTTCATGATATATGAGAATTTCGATATCAGTTCCCTAACAAATCCTCACCACACCATGATATATGGGCATTTCAAGCACTCTCGAAGCCCCAGTACACTAACTGATTGGTGTACAGTTGGAACGGACGTGAGAAGATTGGTGGTCCATGTACCTATTTTCTTGGACACTTCCTTCTCTAAAAAACATGGGCTTCCACTATCATCAACTTTAGGCTTGCAGCAGTCGTCCAAGAAAACCCATGTTGTCAGCTTTCGTCTACCAGCTCCCAGAGTTGAAGACCCATTTTCGGCCATGATAGTAGTCAGTCATCCAAAGTTGTTTGGTACTAGACCATGTTGTCAGCTTTCATCTACTAGCATGGAAATGCTCCCAAACTTGATGACCCATTTCCAGCAACGATAATAGCCGGTACCAGCTCAGAGACATCAACTGTCTACACTTAGTTACAGGACAAGCCGCAGTGAAGTTCATCTATTTATCCAGCTCCAGTTATTTTCTGATTTCTTCGGGACAAAGAAAGATATTGTTCATGGGGGAGATGTTGGAGGAGCCTAGGTCGGTCGCCTGACTAGGTCCTCTGTTCGACCACCACAGAACATGTCAAACCGTTGTGTCGACCACCACATGTACAGATGTTGGAGGAGCCTAGGTCAGCCACCCGACTAGGTCCTCTGTTCGACCACTTCAGAGAACATGTCGAACCGTCATGTTGACCACCACATGTCGAGTCAGTTAGTCACGTCGGTTAGTGAATCGACGGGTCGTTATGTAACTGTCTGTAAACTATATATATATATATAGGATTGGAAAGAGAAAATAGAAAACCTTTGTCTATGTCGCGATTGGACAGAAAGTTTCCTTAAATAATAAAAAGAGTGATCTTTTTATCAGAAAGAATTGGTTGTTGGCAGGCGGTTTGGCAAGCTAGCATCGCGGGTGCTGCAATAGTCAGAAGATATGGCGGAGGGCGGAAAGGTGGGCGCAAATGAGAATATTTTAGGTATCTTTTGAGTCAGTTGGACCGTAGCATGCGGGTTTTGGGTCGTTTGGACCATATGTTATGTAACTTTGGGTCATTTGGACCATGTCAGTTAGATTTTGGGTCATTTGCTCGAAGTGTCGGTTAGGAAGTTGTTAATAAGTGGACAAGCAATGTAAAGACGAAAGCCTATATATAGTTGTTAGCACTTAGATTTTATTCCGGTTGTAAAAGAATAACACCTAAGGTAACCTATTTCAAACCAAGCTTTAGGTAGAAAACTCAGCCATTTTTCCACCAGAGAGGGCTCTCTCACGATATATATGTAAAGACTGAAATATATATAAAAGTTCTCTCAAAATTTCTCAAAAGGATTTTCTGGTTGAAAAGGAAAACAAGAAACGTTTGGGCATGGAGTCAAAGTTTCAAATATATAATATACCAGTAAGAGATTTATACCAAACAGATTTTCACAGAGGCAAGATAGCAATCATATCACAGTCAATTTGATTTTTTCAGGTGGTATAGAAAGAAGTAATGACATTCCATCAACAACAGGCATCTAACTGGGATGAATCCATTATCAACTTTGGAGAAAATAGTGAATATTTAAATGCGATAAAACGAGGCATAACCAGTATGAATCTCAAGTTATTTCAAGTGTTCATTTAAATATAGAAGAAAAACATAATGGAAGATATAACATAGAGAGTAAACATGCACATATAAAGATAAAGGAAAAAACAGACTGTAAAGTTGATCAACACATGAATCTCTGGTCTCAAAAGATGGGTATTTTCACTGTACTGCCTTTATTTATCAAAAAATAGACTTCAAAACATATTCGTCTCTCAAAGAATTTCCAACCCTTTAAAAAATGACTCTCATTGTTTTTATACAAAATTCGGAAGAAGCTTGACATAACTGCTTCTTCTAACTAATAACTGAAAATACTTTAACTTAAAAGATAACTGTCTCCAAATAATATTACAAATTTAAAATAAAAGTATATTTTTGCCACTTGGCAAAAATGTTGAATATCATCTTTTCGCCACTTGGCAAGAGTTTTGAAAGCATCTATGAATGGACATAATATCTTGAACTTCCATATTTGTCCACATAATTCCACTGGTCGGCCGTGGGTAAATCATAGTTGGTCATTTATTTTACCAAGACTCGCATTTCAACATGACCTGCATAAGAAACAGGAAGAAGATTCTCACAGGTTGAGATTAGCATATTTAAAATTTCAAAGTCCTCTGCTATTTTCTCCATTAAAATTTTTCCTGTAAGCATATGATCCAACTGCTGGAACTTTCTGTTATCCATCCTTATGTCAAACAACAATATCTTATACTCATTAGGAGGAATCAATTCATTCTTTTCATTCCAAAAAGCAGGGAATCCTTTGTTTACTAATTTTTCAAATTGCTTCTTAAACTTTACTACTTCTTCCCTTATATCTCCAGCTTTAGCTTCAATATTTTCAACATGCAAGTACTTTCCCAAGATCCTTCTGGCCCATGTAATGACTGAAATTCTGTTCATTATATTCATGGCTGTCAAGTCTGCTTCAGTTAGACTGTTTAAGAATGTTATAGCTTTATGGGCTACTTCTTTTGGCTTTTTATTTAAGTTCTCCCTGACTTCTCTGCAACTTTCGAAGGCATCTTTGGCTACCTTTTCTTTGACTCTTATGTAATCCAGATATGGTCTTAATTTCTCAACTTCCTTTATTATTTGGTCCCATACCATGTGTTTGCAACCTTGCATAGAAGCTTGTCCTGTCACATGAGCTGCCAAACCTTTGTTATTATCACCTAATTCCTGATTCCTTGTCTGCAAAGTTTTTATTTCCTTATTTTTAATTTCATTTTCTTCCTTCAGCTTCTATATTTCCATCTTCAATTATTTGATTTCTCCTTCTTTCAAACTTACTTGGGAATGGCTTGTAAAATACCATCTACTCCAGTTTTATCTTCATCTGTGGCTGTTTGTACTTGTTGCTGACCACTTTCTGCTAATCTTTTCCTTGCTTCCTCCAACTGCTCTTCTAAAATGATTTTCTCTTTTTCCCAATGATCTTTTTCATCAGAGAGCTTTAACATTTTTGCAGTAACATCGTTTACTTCATTAGATAATTCTTATTTTTCCTTTTCCAGTACCGTTAGTTCTGCTCCTTGGATAAGCATAGTGTCTGGAATTTTTAGCTTTCGTCTTAACATCAGGATCGTATCATCTTTTTCTTTGAGCAATTTTGTTGCTGCATCTCCTTCTTTATTTATCAAATCTACTTGAAATTTTTTAATCTGTTGCTGTCGAGACTTATTTTCTGCCTTCTCTTGTCTCAACTGATTATTCAATTTATCCAGTGAATTTTTTAATTTGTCTGCCTTCAATATTGCCCCCAAATAATCTGAATATATAACTTCTCATGTTTGTCTGTGCAATAAAATTTTATCTGGGGCATTTATTTTAGACAAATCTACTTTCATTTCTGAAATCTTATCTTTTGTGACAACTGAAAATTTCAAAGAATTCTCTCTGATATTTCTACTAGTAAATAAACTTACTTCAGTATTGGATATATTTCTAACTTTTGAAAACAACTGACTGGTTTGCTTGGAGGATTCCTGTTTATTCTGACTATGTTCATTAAATACATCCATCATATTCTGGGGTCTATTTACATCGCCCTCTACTGGGGTTTCTTCAATACTGTATTCTTTAACCGTGACCTCTGGTATTTTTTCTTTAGTTCTTTTTACCTCTTCTGAAACTGCTATCAACTCTTGTTGTTCATTTATTTTCAACTTTTTTCCTCTTTCTGTTCCTTCATCTTCAATGTTCATTACATCCTGTATGGGTCTCTTAAACCCCACCAATGCAGTATTCATTGTGTCTTCTGTCTCTGTTGTTGTATCTGTCAATACCATTTCTTTGTCGTGTGCATCTGGAATGATTTATTCTTTATATTCCAGCCAATTGGCTCTGTCAGACATCCCTTCAATCATCTGATGGTTCAGTGCTTTGATGCGATGATCTGTTCTCCGTTTTGATATTATGTTCAACGGATCATACTCAATAGCCATATTTGTCTCAAAACTCATATCTTTCAATAACTTCTCTATATACACAGCAGCATTTTTATTCTTTATTGTGAATGGACCAAGTGTGAACGAATATTCAATGTCTGTTGCTTGTTTGTAAACCAAAAAATTGTTATCTTCAACAATCAACTTTTGTCTCAGGAATTCCAAAGCAAAGACTCTTAAGGTAAGAAAAGCTGGTAAAACATAAGGTTTATGTTTGAACCCGTATAATCTAATTACTGTACTATCCTTTGACAAGAACCAATCTCCCGTCGCATACTCTGCACTCAATTGCATGCATGCCTGCATTTCTGGTAATACTCTAGGAATTTTTTTACCAAAGATCATTCTGTAAATCTCGGAGAGCATGTAATTGATGTAATTGAACATGTTATTTTCTAATAAAGTTGTGAAAATGATTTCTGGGAACTGCAATTCTTCTTAACTAGCTATCATAATCATTTTCATCAAAAAAGACTGAAACCTGAAATGTCTCAGAGTGGAAAAATTGACCATTTGGTCGTGAATCTTCTCTGTCAAAAATACTTCAAAATTAAGTCGAGGGATTTGATTTTCATCGATCCCTGACTGAATTGTACTCATTTTGTACAACAAACTCAATTGAAACTCGGTTACATACCTGTCTGTATCAAACCCTAGAACTAAAGCCAATAATATCAAAACTAATTGGGTATTTTCATCAAACAAATCGATATCTATAGGGTACGGGACTTCCGAAATGTTGGTTTCTGGTTTGAGACACGACGACAAAAACCTTTCTCTATCATTTTGAGAGATTTGATGATAATTTTCAATAATGGAGATTTCAGAAAAAATCTCGGACTCGAGGGTTTGGGAAAAATCTATTCCTAGGGATTTAATTATTTCGGTCGGCTTTATTTCACAAAAGACTCTGGTTTTCTGACTGTCTAGGACAATTCTTTCTTCTCGGGAGTAATTCTCGGCACACCATGACACAAATTCTGGGAAAAAAGGGATTTGGTCTGGGTAAAAGGCTATCAAAGACGACTGGTGGACTCTATGTAGGTCTATCCCTTCCTTTAACAATTCAGACAACCTAAGTTTAATCTCAGAGACTGGTAACCTAATTAGGGTATCATGAACGTCTTCGTCTCTATCCTCTAGGGCTTCTTTTGATTTAAAAACGTCTATATCGTGTACAGTTTCCATTTAAACGTTTCTTTAAACAAAATTCTGTTTAAAAAAGTGAGCCAGGTCACCAGACCCTACCTGTATGTACACGCCTTTCGCCTTCTGTCGCAATCGCTGATCTCCACCAGTCCTCAGAGCTCTCCAAGATAGCGACACATATGCAAAATGCCGTTACGTGAAGCCCTTTTTGTTTTATATAATCCTTTTTGATTAACTTCCTGGCAACTTTCCGAAAAGGGGTTCATATTCGACCGTTGATCTAGAGCTTTTGATTTGGGCCGTCAGATCTCGCCTCCTTTTATCCCCTATGGTGGTATCCGCGATCTTAAAGCGGTTTTTCTTCTCCGGTTTGTTCCTTGTGCGGATCAACCATATGATGACACCTGTTTGAGTGGTTTTACTTTCCGCGACCTCTCTTCCTTCTATCCAGTGTGCACCTTCCCAGATGCGAATGAACATTGGCTGTTGATTTTGTTTCAGATTTATATCGTCCCTCCGATTGCTATCGACGTATGGCGTATTCCCTTACTCTTTCTCCATCTGCCACGTACCAGGTCCCACCACGCCACGTGCTATGGCCCACCACGCCTTTCTATTTGGTGGTTCCGCACGGCGCTGTGGTGGTTTATGATACCACTATATCACATATGCGGACTGATGAGATTAGGACACGTGCTCGACGGTATTGAGTCCGCAACCGCTCACAACTCTTTTCAAACGATCACTTTGGCGATGCGGGAAACTATATTAGCCGTTGATCTTGATCCTTATCATCTCCGCCATCGAAACTTGATCTGGATTTAACCTTTTTAAAGATTTGTTTTCGGACTTTGCATATGTGGGTTTTTTCCTTCTTGTTGTTTGTATTCAAAACCTTTTCTTCAACCTTTTTGGGGTAATTTCACTGCTTTTGGATTATTTTGGCAAAAACCTTTTAGGATTTGAGCATTCTCAGATATAGTGTCAACAATAGTCATAGAGTTGTATGTGTTGAATCATCTTGGATTGATGCGTCTTTTGATTGTGTGTATAAGATTGAGAGATACCTGTGAGATTTGTATTTTGCGGAGATATTGTATCTGGGTTTTTGCAGAATTAATATGACATGACAGAGATATTTTGCAGAATCCTTGTGTATCTTTTGTTCATCTGTGGTAATGCATGTTGCGATATATGAATGATGCTACGCTTTCTTGCTGCAATTAATGCTTTAATCTTATATTTGTTGCGATGATGAATGTTGAATGATGCTATGAATACAAATGATGTCAAGGTTAAATGCATAGATCTATTTCTGAAATGCTACAATAAGTTATTTAATTGAGCCGCAACCATCCTCCTTCATTCGGCGGAAACATGGTTCCGCCAACTCTCCTTTGAACATCTCGAGTGAGACCTCATCTGCTCTGCAGGTGTTGTCGGACGGGGTAAAACCTGTCTGGGCCGGTGCTCAAGGAGATCACGGTGGTTTGGGTGTCGACAGTGAGTGGAACCCCTGTCAACTGGGTTGAATCAACATTGGTCAATTGTATTAAAGTATTTATTAATTTAATATCCATATACTTTCAATCTATTCTTTTAATTCTTAAAGGCAAGTTCGAGATAACTAGAATTTTTCGACATGCTACAAGAGCGAGATAATGTTCTGAGTATATTTATTGACAAGTAAGAAAGACATTCCAAAACACACTAATCTAATTGATCAAGTATCATTTACTGACTGACTCTTAATGCATGTATTAGAAAATAACAATGTTAAGAACATAACAACGAATAAGGTATTGAGGATAGGCCCTAATGGGTATCCCAATTGGTCAAATATATCAGCCAAAGCTGACCCTTTATCATGAGGTTGTGGGTTTGATTATGCTTGGGTCCATCAGGACCAGGCTTGCGCTTTTCGGCAACAGATAGGTGATTCCTCCAATGTGGATGTGGGTTGGTGAACGTTGCATGGTGTACAATGTGCAACAACACTTAAATCCAGTAGAGATCGGTATCGTGTGCTGTAATGATAGATAATCATACACTTCTCCTTCGTTATTTGAGAGTAGGACTGAAATGCTTGGTGTTTGGTCATGCTTAAAAATACTGATACTGAGTGCACACTAAAGTATATGGTATAACAAGCGGACTAATATATATATCGGCCACCGCGAGTACTTGCACAAATGATGTTCATTATCTATAGTTCGATTAAGAATATAAATTTCCAATAAATATAACTCGTCAATACAATAACTATTTGATTGCCTTCTGATTTTCTACTTCTGGAAAAAAAGATTATATTGAAGGACACAGGATCACACCTAGTTGCATGGGTAATTGCCATCAATCATAAGAAGATACCAGCTTTTATAATATCTCATATAGGTGGTTTCGGGATCACAAGAAGTGGTTTTCCATTACAATTTTTCATTCAGCGGAACAATCCTCGACTCGACATGTGGTAAGCGGTAAAAATTTCGCTATCGCTTATCCTTTTCATTCTCAGCGTTAGTTGAAAGTGTGAAATCAACATCAACCATAGATATTTTATTTCGTCGCTCATCCACCGTAGATTGATTCCTGACTTTAACACGTACCAAAGGTCATTTCTCCAAAGTTGCCAACGTTGTAGAACATGCACCTTTTCCTAGCGGATTCCCTGTCCACCACAGATCTCAACCCTACTCTAATATAAACCATTGATTTCTTATAAATTTTTACAAGACGTTTCATTAACCATTATGATCTCATTTTTTCCTGGCGGCAGCATGTAATAAAGGTGAATTTTGTCTTAAATTACTTCGTTTGACGCATCAAGTTTTCACGGGCATTGTCTAGCCGCTATCGTATTTACCTGACCACCAAAATCTTCGCAGTAGTTCCGAGCAATAGTTACGAGATATAATTTTCGAGGGTTTGGGTTCCAGCTCCCCTGCAACAACAAGAAATCTCTAGTGCGACAGTCGAAGCACAGGTAACATTTCCATGCAGCGGGCTCTGTTTTACGCTCGGCCCCATATACGTTCAACACAACTAAAGCCATACGTAGGTTCCATGCTCGGTCCAGAATCTAGTCGCATGCTGCCACACTCCAGTTCCTATTCTAGGCTTGGTCTACTCCAAAGTCCACGCAGGTTCTAGGCTATTGAACTCTTATATAAACGAATCTCTGAGATGGGGTTAATTATTATTTTCACTGCAACTTTATATACAGGACCATGACTGTTTTATATTTTAATTTTTTTATAAACATGATGAACATCTTTTTCATAAAATTTAACACTAAGCCGTGTAGATCAGAAATTTAACCTTAAAACATGAGATTTATCATAATACTGTTTAACCAGAACAATAAACCAAAATTACATATACTAGTGAGTCCATACCAATACTCCTTACAGAACATCATATAATCTAAACTACAGGACATGACCCAAACACTAGTACTTGTGATCTTTCTAGTCATAAAACATCTAACAGACCAAAATAATAGGGTTATATTAATGGAATTGTAGTTATATCAACAAGGGAGATATAGTTGTCCATAGAATCAATTTCAGTTGAACAATTTGTTAGATGTTCCTTATTAAGTTGGGTGGCATGACATTGTTAGACCTCACTTTCTTTAAGTGTATGCAGGGGAATATGTAATGTATTACTCATATCCAGTAATATTTTATTTAGCAATTTTTTTAATGAAATGTTGAGTTAATTTATTATTGTCAATTGAAGTGTAATTTTTTTAATTAAAGCCCTTCATGCTAGAAGGGTGGTATGAATATAAAACCTTCAATCTGAAATTAAGTTCATCCCTTCAAATTTGATCCCCGATACCTATTCCAAAAATTTATATAACTTAAATACATTTGTTTATATTGAAATGGTACCATTAATATCCTTAATATTCATTTATACAATGTTTAGACCAATTTTAAAAATCAAATATGCCATGTGTACAATATGAGTGTTCCACGTGTCACCCTGGAAAACTAGATATCGACATTTTAACAACAAAATTTATAGAAATTTTGCTTCAAAGAGTTTGCTGACAAGTCGAAATTTTGTCATAGAAAGAGAGGTCACTCTTTCCTCAGGTTGTTCTATTTTGGGGTGTTGGAAGTAGATGTTGAGGAGAAAGAGTGTCCGCTCCTTCCTCTAGGGATGTTTTTTAGGAGTGGGGAAAGTAGATATTGACACTCTAAACACAAATTTCATAGGAACATTGCTTCGCACAGTTTGCTGGCAAGTGGAAATATTCTCTGAGAAAGAGCGGCCGCTCTTTCTTAAAGTTGTTATATTTTTACAATTCCCTCATAAATGAAGAGGCAGCCGACCCTTCTTCTTGTAACATCCCATAAAATACCAATTTTTTTATTTTTACTTTAAATAGCAATAATTATCGAAATTGTTAATGCGAAACATATAAAATAGTTAAATTTCTTAACTAGGATAATTAATAACGATGACACGTCGAATTTCTCAAAATAAAATAGTATGTTAGTTGTAATTGCTATTGCGGGTTAAATGGATGCTAATCTCTTTAACGAAATGCATTTTATGATCATAACACAAGAATACAATCTTCAGATCTGTTTAAATTCTAAATGTAACTTTACGCTGTACGTAGGTTTGTATTATTATAATTGTCTTGATAATGTGCTGACAGTTTGTTTTGTATGATGACGAAGGGGTCCTACGAGGTACCCTGGGGTTTACTTAGCTACGTTTAGCTAAGGCATTTGAATCATATTTACATGTGCAGAACGCAGGTAAGAAATTCTACGACAAACATGAGTTAAGAGTACATGTTTCTTTCAATTCATCGTCAATGTAATATGAAAAATACTAAGTACTTCCTTGCAAATCAAGTTACTGGAGGTATGGATATTTTGGTTTCAATTCTCATTTATGTGCTGGCTTACAAACTCTTTAGATTTATTAAAATCACGTTGTCATTTTGTTTTTACATTGCTATAACTATTACCTATGGAAGATCATCTTAATATGACTATTATCGTTAACAGTAAGTGGTGTTTGTCCATTTGTCACATTATTGAAATCTTGTGAATATAGTGCCTATGCTATTGCAAAATGGACTAGCATTATATTGTGCATTAATAAAATCTTAAACTATAACTATAGTCTCATATTTATCCAATGTTTACAATACCTATCTAATCTATGAAATATATAGTGAATATAGTACTTATGCAATGACTTAGCATTATAGTGTGTATCAACACCACTTAAACTATACCTATAGTATCACATTTATCATTTGACTTGACAATACATGGCTAACAAATGAAATATATAAGCTTTACCCTATATGACTATACATAAGCTATAGAAATGAAATATATAAAATTTAAAGTGACTATGCATTCACGCAAATACATTAACATGTGATATTATCACGATGCTTAACAATAAACCTTAGGAACTATTATAAGATATGAACTATGGATCTAACATTGCAATGATTTCGATGTTGACAGGGTATTAAAGCTCGGTACTTGACATGCTTTCAAACTGGCGATGACAGGTCCTAGAATTAACGTCGCTCAATTGTTAAGTGAGATGGAAGCTCAATTGTATGGTATTCATGTGATTGTGTTTGCAATGAGCACCAAAATTTGTTGAGTTGTGCCATGCACTAGCCCTCGGTCTGTTGATTTGGCAACTTGGTAGATGCAACAATCAATGCAGTATTGATTGCAATGATCTCTTGAATCTCTGCATGCCCGGCTGGCAACTAATCCACTGTTGATCTTTACAAGATCTAGGGCTTGGAAGAAACCCTAGTCTTTCGTTGGTAAGTAATGAGAAATGGTTTTCCTGGTCTTCAGCGGTTAGGTAGAAAAGCCGATCATGTTGCTGCAATGTAGGGTTTAGAGTTTTGTTGTGAGGAGGACTCCTTCCTCGGTTTCGAACCTTAGACATGTGAGAGGAATTTTATATGTTACAGGCCTTTAATCTTGTTCAATAAAGCCACGATACCACCATTAGACTTGTGGGTGGTCCTTCTGTCAGTTTGTTTGATGTAATTCAAACTGGGGTTCGATTCTCCAATTTACGAAATGGTCTTCTGAGTTTGAACTTGTGTTTGATGCAAATGCCATCAGGCTTCGTCGTTTTGGTGTGGTGTGTCTAAGTCCAGGAGATTCAACGCAATGGTAAGCTTTCAATGGTAATAACAGTCATACAGTAATACTTAGTTTATATCTGCATTTCTTGTTTTTAACCTTTCCGAACTGTGACTGGAAGGTACCACTTTGTTGGAGGATTTCTTTGAACAAGACTTGGAATGGGGATGTTGCAACTACTTCCTGGTAAGCCTCAGTGGTTCTTGAAAACTCGTAGGTACCTTTGGCATGGTTTAGCTGGTGAATGCGATGTGCCGAGAGTTGGAAATACAACCCTGTTTGGAGTAATGGCTGATTGTTAAGTTTTAATGTTTTAATTTGATCAATGTTGTAAAGAGGATAACCCTCAATTGTTAAGTTTCTATTCGGCTCTGTAATGAATGCTGCATCGTCTTGAACTTGTTTTTTTGTTCTTTTGGTTGTGTAAGGGAAAGACCCTGTGTAACTTTGGAACCTTGAAAGGTCCGCAATGTAAACTTTGTCGAATTTTTAATATACTGTTGAACAAGAAAATCAATAGCCGAGGGTTCACTTACCTCTGTAAGATAATGGGTCGACTTGTATTTAAATGTTTCTGTTGAAATAATGGTTGAGAAATCGTTTGTATAACTGTTGATTTGGTATCGAACAACAATAGTTGTCTCTGGTCGAGAGTAGTGGGTTGCATAACTTTTGATAGATAGTCCTTGTACTTCGTATCGTTTTTGGAAAATCAAGTGTAAAATAATGATGTTGTACAATTTGATCTTTCGTATGTTTCGAAATGGCTAATGCCACATGGTTCAATTTTGTTTCAATGAATGAAACCCTACCCTGTAGGTTTTGTTGGCAACCTTGCTTGTACTGAGATTTTGAACCCGAGAAATGGGCCTTAACTCGTGTCTCCAAAGGTTTCAATAGTGTGTATAATTCTTGTTAGGGTTTAATAGATGATGATACAAACAAAATCATGCTTTCGGCTAAGTAATGTTATTTGATGTTTAAGTGTCTTGTTCGTATTCTCAGCACGAAAATTAGATAGTAAGTTAAATGAAATGTTGTTTAGGGTTTAGATAACAGGTCTGCTATATCCTCAGAAATCTTTATATGTTGTTGCCATTAATGGCTTGATAAGAAGTTTATTGAACTGTGTACTAAATAAATGTTTAAAATCTAGGGTATGTAAAATCTTAGGGTTTTGATTTTTATAGTGAAAGCATTTGTGTTAAAAGATTGCAATATCTACCAAATCAAGATATGAGAAAAATGGAATAGTGATAACTAGTGATGAAATAATAAGTGTTTACTTATAACAAATCTGTATAGAGAATAATTTGCAACTGCTATATTTCTTAGAATATGAAGTGCTTGAAAACATTGGATTTATAATATTGAAATGCATATTATTACTATCTGAAATAGATGGAGTTGAATTGGAAAATATAGATCTGTGCAGAAATAAAAGTGTTTTTCTTTTGTTATGAAATAGAAGAATGCTATACATCTATTTATACTATGCTGTACTATTTCCTGCGTTTTAAACTTATGATTGAAATGACAGGATTTAACAGAAATACTATTGTGTTTATCTATTCATTCAAATGGCATTCTGCCTATCACTCATCACTATATTTTACTTTTCTGTACTAGAGTACTATACATATAACAGTATGGGAAAAATACAGAAAATAATTTAATCATTCATTTAAATTAATTAATCACTCTTGAAACATATCATCTTTAAGTCAGAAAATGAAATAGTTCCTTCTGTATAACTCTAAATAATAATTCTACCATGCAGAAAACATTTAACTGTAAACAAAAGTAAGAACAGTAGAACCTAGTTGACTGTAGGAGAAACAAGCAGCCCAAGGAACCTGTTCCACCCAACCTATTCCTGAAGACAACCAAATTACTTGTCTTAGGACTCCAGAGCCTTTTCACTGAACCACTAGGAAGAAGAGTCTGTAGAAGCCTTAGTTCATCAACTTGCAGTAGAATATAGATTATCCAATCATAAGGACTCAGCAGTCAAAGAGGCCTGCACCAGCACCTCTGGTTTTCCTTGTCAGAATAACTAGCAGACTCACAATGCACTCTCACATAGCCTCCCTATTCGAATCTCTCAGTGATCACCTGATACACTTGGGGAAATATTTCTGCAGAAAATATTGTAGGAGTTGCCTGCTCAATTCGAATTGCCTTATCTAGGCTGCCTAGGCCTTTTAGTGGTTAACTGGTCATTAATGAGCTGACTGTTCTCTTCCACCCATCTGGGGGATAATTCCACAAATTTAGGGGTATTTGTCCCATAACCAACAGCTAGTGGTGGAGTGCAAATGCTGCCATCTGTCCCATGCCTTCTAACAACTTCCATTCCTCCTAGTGGGTCAGTAAACACTCATTTAACAGTTCCCTTGGGTGTTTGTCTCCTATTTTAATTTATTTAATAATGACAATCAATAATTACAATCATCCTTGACCAAACTTGGTCATAATTACAAAACTTTGTAATTATAATTTAACATAAAGTATTTTGCAATAAAATAAATATTCTCAAAATTTGGGTAGGTGACATACACCCCCCTTAAGTCTCAACATCGTCCTCGATGTTGTTTACTCACTCTCCGAGTGTTCCTGAAATAGAGTTGGGTATGCTGCCCGCATACTACTCTCCAACTCCCAGGTTGCCTCTTCTGGGCTAAGGTGCTTCCATTGCACCTTTACCTACCCAATGGTGCGATTCCGGAGTAGAGTCTTCCTCCTTTCGAGGATACAGTCCGGTTCCACCTGAAAATCGTCGTCTTGTCCCACCTTCAATCTCTACCATAGAGACTTGATGTTCTGCTTGCCTGTTGTCTAGAGCTGCATTAATTCTGGGCATCTTCCTTGCCAAGTCTCCCACAGTAGGTTCAGTCTATATGGAATGAATATTGTTAGCTGTCCACTTCCTCTTGGGGCATTCTGAAGCATAATGAGGACCTTGACACTCAAAACATTTGATAGGTTCCTTTTGGTCATTAGTTCTGGTAGCATTGGGAGTATTTCTAGGAGCTGTAAAATTATGCTGCTGATCATTTCTGGGATTGTTTCCTTGAAAATTCCGATTCTCGAATTTTTTTCTTTTGGAAACCAGAATTTCCATTAAACCTGAAATTTTTCTTTTTCAGCTCAAAGTTACTAGGTTTATGATTTTTCCAGTTAGATATCCCTTCTCTTTTTCGATTAGTGTCATAACATAAGGTTTCTTTTCTCATGGCCTCTTCTAAGGTCTTTGGATTGTCATACTCTATTCTGTCCTTGATGTTGAAAGGTAGACAACTCAGGTATCTTTGAATCTTCAGTTTTTCTTCCACGAGGTATGGCACATACCTCAGTAGATTTAGAAATTTACTGTTCATCTCTTTCATGTTCATAGTTCCCAGCTTTAAATCATAAAATTCCTTGGATTTTTCTTCATAGTATTGTTCAGATAAGAACTTTTTCTTGAAGTATATTTTAAAAGTGCTCCAATTCACATCCTTGTCTTTGATGCCCTTCACTCTTTTGATGTCCTGCCACCAAATATTTGCCTTCCCAATCAAGTTGTATATTGCCATCTTTTCCTTCAATGATTCAAAATAATCATAAATTTGGAAGTACTTCTTCATGCTAGACAACCATGCTTCTGTTGTCTCTCCTTTCTCAGTTTCACCATTGAAGGTTGGGGGTTTGATTTTTTTTTTAACCCCCCAGAAATTTGTTCATACTGTTTGTGACTTTTTCTTTTGGGTTTGTAATCTCCTTCACTGCTATCACTTGAATAATTATGTTTCTTTTTGTGTTTTTCATTGCAGCTTCTGATGATGTTGAAATGTTGTTCGTATCATCAGTTTTCATTTTCTTACCCCTGTCTCGATGAGGTAAGTCTTCAACCTTCGAGGTATCTTCAATCCCTTTATCATGTTCATCAGTTGGGAATGTATCGAACAGTACTTGGTTAAGTTCCTCTTGTGCTTTTAGAATTTTCTCATTGTCTTGTTTTACGGATCTGATTTCTGCTTTTAACTCTTGAAAAGCACGTAACAATTCTAATGAATTGTCATTTAATTCGCCATGGACTTCTCCTTCATAATGTTGTCCCATTCTATGACTGTTGGGTCGAAATCTGTCCTCCATATGTTCAACTAATCCTTCCATACCTATAGCTTAAAATTTTTATTTTCTTCTGTATAACATAAATAGTTTAAATTTGTATTAGTAAGTTTTCTGCTATAATAAAATTTTATGTTGCGTGTTCTTTGGACCTTGTTTAGGCCTAGAGTTTGAACGTGAGCTCTGATACCACATGTAACATCCCGTAAAATACCAAAAATTTAATTTTTTTTTTTAAATAGCAATAATTATCGAAGTTGTTAATGCGGAACATATAAAATAGTTAAATTTCTTAACTAGGATAATTAATAACGATGACACGTCGAATTTCTCAAAATAAAATAGTATGTTAGTTGTAATTGCTATTGCGGGTTAAATGGATGCTAATCTCTTTAACGAAAGGCATTTTATGATCATAACACAAGAATACAATCTTCAGATCTGCTTAAATTCTAAATGTAACTTTATGATGTACGTAGGTTTGTATTATTATAATTGTCTTGATAATTTGCTGACAGTTTTTTTTGTATGATGATGAAGGGTTACTAAGAGGTACCTTGGGGTTTACTTAGCTACGTTTAGCTAAGGCATTTGAATCCTGTTTCCATGTGCAGAATGCAGGTAAGAAATTCTACGACAAACATGAGTGAAGAGTACATGTTTCTTTCAATTCATGGTCAATGTAATATGAAAAATACTAAGTACTTCCTTGCAAATCAAGTTACTGGAGGTATGAATATTTTGGTTTCAATTCTCGTTTATGTGCTGGCTTACAAACTCTTTAGAGTTATTAAAATCACGTCGTCATTTTGTTTTTACATTGCTATAACTATTACCTATGGAATATCATCTTAATATGACTATTATTGTAAACACTAAGTGGTGTTTGTCCATTTGTCACATTATTGAAATCTTGTGAATATAGTGCTTATGCTATTGCAAAATGGACTAGCATTATATTGTGCATTAATAAAATCTTAAACTATAACTATAGTCTCATAGTTATCCAATGTTTACAATACCTAGCTAATATATGAAATATATAGTGAATATAGTACTTATGCAATGACTTAGCATTATAGTGTGTATCAACACCACTTAAACTATACCTATATAGTATCACATTTATCATTTGACTTGACAATACATGGCTAACAAATGAAATATATAAGCTTTACCCTATATTCCTATACATAAGCTATAGAAATGAAATATATAAAATTTAAAGTGACTATGCATTCACGCAAATACATTAACATGTGATATTATCACGACGCTTAACAATAAACCTTAGGAACTATTATAAGATATGAACTATGGACCTAACATTGCAATGATTTCGATGTTGACAGGGTATTAAAGCTCGGTACTTGACATGCTTTCAAACTGGCGATGACAGGTCCTAGCATTAACGTCGCTCAACGGTTAAGTGAGATGGAAGCTCAGTTGTATGGTCTTCATGTGATTGTGTTTGCAATGAGCACCAAAATTTGCTGAGTTGTGCCATGCACTAACCCTCAGTCTACTGATTTGGCAACTTAGTAGATGCAACAATGTATTCAGTATTGATTGCAATGATCTCTTGAATCTCTGCGTGCCTGGCTGGCAGCTAATCCATCGTTGATCTTTACAAGATCTAGGGCTTGGAAGAAACCCTAGTCTTTCGTTGGTAAGTAATGAGAAATGGTTTTCCTGGTCTTCAGCGGTAAGGTAGAAGAGCCGACCGTGTTGCTGCAATGTAGGGTTTAGAGTTTTGTTGTGAGGAGGACTCCTTCCTCGGTTTCGAACCTTAGACCTGTGAGAGGAATTTTATATGTTACAGGCCTTTAATCTTGTGCAATAAAGCCACGATACTGCCATTGGACTTGTGGGTGGTTCTTCTGTCAGTTTGTTTGATGTAATTCGAGTTGGGGTTCGATTCTCCGATTTATGAAATGGTCTTCTGAGTTTGAACTCGTGTTTGCTGCAAATGCCATCAGGCTTCGTCATTTTGGTGTGGTGTGTCTAAGTCCAGGAGCTTCAACGCAACGGTAATCTTTCAATGGTAATAACAGTCATACAGTAATGCTTAGTTTATATCTGCATTTCTTGTTTTTAACCTTTTCGAACTGTGACTGGAAGGTACCACTTTGTTGGAGGATTTCTTTGAACAAGACTTGGAATGGGGATGCTGCAACTACTTCCTGGTAAGCCTCGGTGGTTCTTGAAACCATGTAGGTACCTTTGGCATGGTTTAGCTGGTGAATGCGATGTGTCGAGAGTTGGAAATACAACCCTGTTTGGAGTAATGGCCGAGTGTTAAGTTTTAATGTTTTAATTTGATCAATGCTGTAAAGAGGATACCCTTAGTTGTTAAGTTGCTATTCGGCTCTGTAATGAATGTTGCGTCATCTTGAACTTGTTTTTTTGTGCTTTTGGTTGTGTAAGGGAAAAACCCTGTGTAACTTTGGAACCTTGAAAGGTCCGCAATGTAAACTCTGTCGAATTTTTGATATACTGTTGAACATGAAAATCAAGAGTCGAGGGTTCACTTACCTCTGTAAGATAATGGCTCGACTTGTATTTAAATGTTTTTGTTTAAATAATGATTGAGAAATTGTTTGTATAATTGTTGATTTGGTTTGAAACAACAATAGTTGTCTCTGGACAGAGTAGTGGGTTGCATAACTGTTGATAGATAGCCCCTATACTTTGTATCATTTTTGGAAAATCAAGTGTAAAATAATGATGTTGTACAATTTGATCTTTCGTATGTTTCGAAATGGCTAATGCCACAGGGTTCGATTGTGTTTCAATGAATGCAACCCTACCCTGTAGGTTTTGTTGGCAACCTTGCTTGTACTGATATTTTTAACTCGAGAACTAGGCCTTAACTCGTGTCTCTAAAGGTTTTGATACTGTGTATAATTCTTGTTAGGGTTTGATAGATGATGATACAAACAAAATCATGCTTTCGGCTAAGTAATGTTATTTGATGTTTAAGTGTCTTGTTCATATTCTCAGCACGAAAATTAGATAGTAAGTTAAATGAAATGTTGTTTAGGGTTTAGATAACAGGTCTGCTATATCCTCAGAAATATTTATATGTTGTTGCCATTAATGGCTTGATAAGAAGTTTATTGAACTGTGTACTAAATAAATGTTTAAAATCTAGGGTATGTAAAATCTTAGGATTTTGATTTTTATAGTGAAAGCATTTGTGTTAAAAGATTGCAATCTCTACCAAATCAAGATATGAGAAAAATGGAATAGTGATAACTAGTGATGAAATAATAAGTGTTTACTTATAACAAATCTGTATAGAGAATAATTTGGAGCTGCTATATTTCTTAGAATATGAAGTGCTTGAAAACGTTGGATTTATAATATTGAAATGCATATTATTACTATCTGAAATAGATGGAGTTGAATTGGAAAATATAGATCTGTGCAGAAATAAAAGTGTTTTTCTTTTGTTATGAAATAGAGGAATGCTATACATCTGTTTATACTATGCTGTACTATTTCCTGCGTTTTAAACTTATGATTGAAATGACAGAATTTAATAGAAATACTATTGTGTTTATCTATTCAGTCAAATGGCATTCTGCCTATCACTCATCACTATTAATTTTACTTTTCTGTACTATAGTACTATACAGATAATAGTATGGGAAAAATACAGAAAAGATTTAATCATTCATTTAAATTAATTAATCACTCTTGAAACATAGCATCTTTAAGTCAGAAAATGAAATAGTTCCTTCTATATAACTCTAAATAATAATTCTACCATGCAGAAAACATTTAACTGTAAACAAAAGTAAGAACGGTAGAATCTGGTTGACTGTAGGAGAAACAAGTAGCCCAAGGAACCTGTTCCACCCAACCTATTCCTGAATACAACCAAATTACTTGCCTTAGGACCCCCGAGCCTGATCACTGAACCACTAGGAAGAAGAGTTTGTAGAAGCCTTAGTTCATCAACTTGCAGTAGAATATAGATTATCCAGTCATAAGGACTCAGCAGTCAAAGAAACCTGCACTAGCACCTCTGCTTTTCCTTGTCAGAATAACTAGCAGACTCACTATGCACTCTCACATAGCCTCCCTATTCGAATCTCTCAGTGATCACCTGATACACTTGAGAAAATATTTCTGCAGAAAATATTGTAGGAGTTGCCTGCTCAATTCGAATTGCCTTATGTAGGATTCCTAAGCGTTTTAGTGGTTAACTGGTCATTAATGAGCTGACTGCTCTCTTCCACCCACCTGGGGGATAATGCCACAAATTTAGGGGTAGTTGTCCCATGACCAATAACTAGTGGTGGAGTGCAAATGCTGCCATCTATCCCATGCCTTCTAAAAACTTTCATTACTCCTAGTGGGTCAGTGAACACTCATTTAACAGTTCCCTTGGGTGTTTGTCTCCTATTTTAATTTATTTAATAATAATAATCAATAATTACAATCATCCTTGACCAAACTTGGTCATAATTACAAAAATTTGTAATTATAATTTAACATAAAGTATTTTGCAATAAAAAAATTATTCTCAAAATTTGGGTAGGTGACACTTCTACCCAGTATTATTTCCATAATATTTTTAGACTGCAAGAAGGGTCGGTCAATCCTTCTTCTGTTTTCCATTCTGGATATAGGTGAATTGTTGGATATAGGTGTTCACAATTATCTACTAAACGAAGGGGTGGACGATCATTCTTGTCAGAAAATGGAAGTCAAGACAAACATTTTTTATATGTTATAATTTAGTTGATGTCCGGGTCCCTTCTATTTACAGCGAAAGTTGGAAGTCGGGAATTGTCGTTCTAGCTTTCATAGATAAAATATTTTTACATTTCTCTCGTAAATGAAGGGTCGGTCGCCCATTCTTGTGCTCATAATTTTTTCAGTGTTCACAATTTTGGGTATACATGAATTGAAGGCCTAGCCTTCGTAGGTTGAATATTTTTACAATTCCCTCATAAATGAAGGGGTAGCCGACCCTTCTTCCACACAGTATTCTTTTCATAATAGTTCTAGACTTTACGAAGGGTCGGTCGATCATTCTTCTGTTCGCCATTTTGGATATAGGGAATTGTTGGATATAGGTGTTCACAATTATCTACTAAATGAAGGGGCGATCGATCCTTCTTGTCGGAAAATGAAAGTCGGAACAAACATTTTTTATATGTTATAACTTAATATATGTCTGGATCCCTACTATTTACAACAGAAGTCGGAAGTCGGAAATCGTCGGCCTAGCCTTCGTAGATTAAATATTTTTACATTTCTCTTGTAAATGAAGGGTTGTCTGACCCTTCTTGTGATCAATATTCTTCCAGTGTTCACCATTTTGGATATACATGAATTTACGGCCTAGCTTTCGTAGATTGAATATTTTTTCAATTTTCTCATAAATAAAGGGGCGGTCGACCCTTCTTCTACCCAGTATTCTTTTCATAATAGTTCTAGACTACAAGAAGGGTCGGTCGATCCTTCTTGTGCTCAGTATTCTTCCAGTGTTCACCATTTTGGATATACATGAATTGATGGCCTAGCCTTCGTGGGTTGAATATTTATACAATTCCCTCATAAATGAAGGGGCAATGAACCCTTCTTCTGCCGAGTATTCCTTTCATAATCGTTCTAGATTGCAAGAAGGGTCGGTCGATCCTTCTTGTGTTCACCATTCTAGATATAGGGAATTGTTGGATATAGGTGTTCATAATTATCTACTAAAGGAAGGGGCGGTGGATCTTTCTTGTAGGAAAACGGAAGTCAGGACAAACATTTTTTATATGTTATAACTTAGCTAATGTCTGGATCCCTTAGTACTATTTACAGCGAAAATCGGAAGTCGAGAATTGTCGGCCTAGACTTCGTAGATTAAATGTTTTTACATTTATCTCGTAAATGAAGGGTCGGTCGACCCTTCTTGTGCTTAGTATTCTTCCAGTTTTCACCATTTTGGATATACATGAATTGACCTCCTAGCCTTTGTAGGTTGAATATTTTTACAGTTCCCTTATAAATGAAGGGGCGACCGACCCTTCTTCTACCCAGTATTCTTTCCATAATATTTTTAGATTGCAAGAAGGGTCATTCGATCCTTCTTCTGTTTTCCATTCTGGATATAGGTGAATTGTTGGATATAGGTGTTCATAATTATCTACTAAATGAAGGGACGGACGATCATTCTTGTCGGAAAATGGAAGTCGGGACAAACATTTTTTTATATCTTATAACTTAGTTGATGTCCGTGTCCCTCCTATTTTTACATTTCTTTCGTAAATAAAGGGTCATTGCCCATTCTTATGCTCATAATTTTTTTAATGTTCACCATTTTGGGTATACATGAATTGACGGCCTAGCCTTTGTAGGTTGAATATTTTTACAATTCCCTGATAAATGAAGGGGCAGACGACCCTTCTTCTACGCAGTATTCTTTTCATAATAGTTATGGACTGCAAGAAGGGTTGGTTGATCCTTCTTCTGTTCGCCATTCTGGATATAAGGAATTGTTGGATATAGGTGTTCACAATTATCTACTAAACGAAGGGGTGGTCGATCCTTCTTGTCGAAAAACGAAAGTCGGGACAAACATTTTTTATATGTTATAACTTAACTTATGTCTGGATCCCTACTATTTACAGCAAAAGTCAGAAGTTGGGAATTGTCGGCCTAGCTTTCGTAGATTAAATATTTTTACATTTCTCTCATAAATGAAGGGTCGACCGACCCTTCTTGTGATCAGTATTCTTCCAGTGTTCACCATTTTGGATATACATGAATTTACGGCCTAGCCTTCGTAGATTGAATATTTTTTCAATTCCCTCATAAATAAAGGGGCGATCGACCCTTCTTCTACCCAGTATTATTTTCATAATAGTTTTAGACTACAAGAAGGGTCGGTCGATCCTTCTTCTGCTCAGTATTCTTCCAGTGTTCACCATTTTGGATATACATGAATTGATGGCCCAGCCTTCGTAGGTTGAATATTTATACAATTCCCTCATAAATGAAGGGGCAGTGAACCCTTCTTCTGTCGAGTATTCCTTTCATAAAAGTTCTAGATTGCAAGAAGGGTCGGTCGATCCTTCTTGTGTTCGCCATTCTAGATATAGGGAATTGCTAGATATAGGTGTTCATAATTATCTACTAAAGGAAGGGGCGGTGGATCTTTCTTGTAGGAAAACGGAAGTCAGGATAAACATTTTTTATATGTTATAACTTAACTAATGTCTGGATCCCATTTACAGTGGAAATTGGAAGTCAAGAATTGTCGGCCTAGACTTCGTAGATTAAATGTTTTTACATTTATCTCGTAAATGAAGGTTCGATTGACCCTTCTTGTGCTCAGTGTTCACCATTTTGGATATACATGAATTGACGTTCTAGCCTTTGTAGGTTGAATATTTTTACAATTCCCTCATAAATGAAGGGACGACCGATCCTTCTTGTCGAAAAACAGAAGTCGGGACAAACGTTTTTTATGTGTTATAACTTAGCTGATGTTCGAATCCCTACTATTTACAGTGAAAGTCGAAAGTCGAGAATTTTCGGCCTAGACTTCGTAGATTAAATATTTTTACATTTCTTTCGTAAATGAAGAGTCGGTTGACCATTCTTATTGACTTATTTGATAATATATACTAGTGGAAACAATTATTATTTGTTTAAAATAAATATTATTTTTAGTGTGCTTATGTTATTTTATATTTCATAAATCGCTTTTGAAATCGATTTTGGTTCTCAACAATGTGTCATGTTATTTTATATTTCATAAATCATTTCTGAAATGGATTTTGGTTCTCAACAATGTGTGGACCTCCTTCTGAATGGATTGAAATCTCTTTTCCAGAAAGAAAAATATTGCATAATATCAGCATTCATGATAGATGTATCATTGTAAACGTTACCAAGACTTTAAATGCAAGTCTTCAATTTCCATATCCATCAGAAGGATATTGTCAAAGGCAGTTGGTGGTTATATTCAATGGCCTACATCTGAGATCGTTTACCACATTGGATCTGCTCTTCACGAAAATGAGGTGAATGATATACTAGCTTCTACTTCGACGAGTGTAGAACATATCATAACAACTGAAAGTAAATCTTCTTTTATTATGAGAAAAGTTAAGTTGTTACATAAGTGTTCAAAATGCAAGGATTGCATTTCCATTGGTTTTGTAACAAATGTGAGTGGGACTGATTTTGCTAGGGGAAGGTGTTTGGGTGACTTCTCCTTTGGTATTTTGGTTTTTTCTTGTATGGCATGTTGTCCAGAGTTAAGCAGTGGAGGATTTGTTGTATGGTCGATTAAAAGAATCATATATTTTAATACATAAACATTGCTTTCTGTTGAAAGCAATTTCAACAATAATCAATCTGAAACTAATTTCAAAGTATTAAGAGAAAATCACAATATCAAGTTTGTGGGAGAGAAAGTTAATTTGATACATCAACATTCTTTAAAGCCACATTATGTTGCTCAGGGAATAATGTCAACCATTTTTTAAGGAGACATTGTGCAATTCAAACCACGAGATATTGGTGAGTTAGGTATTTTAGTTCTTAAAGTCTTTTGCAATTGTGAGGATTGTGGTGTATTTGAGGGCTCTCTTGTAAGATGGTCTGCAAACAATTTTCTTGACCTCAATGATGTTCCTTTGGATGTTATACTAAAAAAGAACACAGATGAAGACATGGTCAAAATTTGGAATATTTTTGAAGAATATCTTTTACAGATGGTCCTTCCAGGTACTCCCCATTGTGAATATACAAATGTTAAAGGTAATGGAACAAGGCCATACAATTCCCTAAAGCGGCAAGCTGGATCTAAAATTTCTGAAAGAAATTCAAGCTGGGTACCTTACAACCTTGGAACTAATCAGGGTGCATTCCTTTAAAAAATTGTCACTAAACATTGTTGCTCAAATCTTTGTATATCAAAAATTTCACTTCAATCAATAGTTGAATGTGTGAATAAATTTCATAGTATGAATGGAAATTCAAGAAGACAGTATGTTATAAATTCTATGGGATCAAATGCTCATTTGGCCAAAGAAGGAGATGACAGAAAAAGAAGCATGTTTACAATGAGATTAGACACAATAGACATCTATCAAAATGCATGGTATAAATGCCATGGGATAAAAATGAGCACTTTCTATAATTATAAAAGCATGTTCTTGAATGGTGATGTGAGAGTTGTGCATGGTAACAGTGGCTTGGAAAAATCTAGGGCAAAAACTGTTGCACTGTTAGCTACTATTAATAAAATTGTAGAAGAGAATTTAGACAAATCTCCACATCTTACATGATTAATCTGTGAAGATGGAACAAGGACAACCTTGAAATTATTGACATCTAATATATCTCATGGTTTGACGCAATAAATGACAAATGAATAAATCGAAAGTATTGGTTTGCCTCTAGTATCACAATCCTCCTTTAACAAGGTGATGAGAGAAGATTTTCGAGATGCTAAAATTTCTAAATCAAACTCCTTTACAAGGTGTAATGAGTGCATTACAATACAGCATAGGCTTGAGGGGACCACTGATCCAGCTGAGGTGGAAAGGTTGCGAGGACATCAGGCAGCTCATAATAAATATATCTCAAGTTGTCACCAAGCATATTATTCTCACATATTAGCTTCACAAAAAAATCCAAATACTTTTCTGAATATTGTTCATGACAAAATGGATAAGTCAAAGACTTCCATTCCAGGGATGGGTAAGAAGGAAAAAACGTTTAGTAATGTTATGAATCTTTTGATATCATTGACTAGAATGTTGACTCATGGGCACATGACTGGTGGTTTTTCCCATTTTAGCTTCTCATTTTTAAAGATGGGATCGAATTTCACTGTGACATCCCTAGCTAAATGCTTGAAGAGCCTTGAAGAACCAATGGTTAATAAATATGGTGATTTTCTCTACAAATGCGGAACATCTAAGCACCAATTGCATGATGCTCTATTGCAATCAGATTCATATGAAAAGTGTGTGATATATAGACAAGATGTAATGCAACATGATATATTGTGTGTTGATGGTACTAATCAATGCATGCCAAATAGAAAACTACCACCCATATTGTTATTGCAAATGGATAATTGTTCAATCGATAACAAAAACCGCTTTATATTTGCATTTTTATCTCTTTTAACAACAAGGAGAGTGTTCGAGATAGTTGAAGTTGGATTCCTCCCGGTTGGACACACCCATGAAGACATAGATGGAACTTATAGAAGGTTATCAATAAAGCTAATGCGCAAAGATATATTTTCACTCTTGGAAATTATAGATATGTATAGGACATGTGAAGATCAAAATTTATATGTCTCTTATCTAATTGATGAACTTTACAATTTTAAGAGTTTTGTGAAACCCCACCTTTTGGATGGAAATGCCAAAATCATCGGTATCAAAAATGTCATTTTTTTTTTTAATTTCAGTTCATAGATAACATTCCAATCATGCAATGGAGGGCATCACTTCGGAATGAAGCTTGGTCGTCTCCTATTCATCTATGGTAGTCATTTACAGATGGTAGCGCAGACTTGTCAGTGGGGAAACCTAGGTTATTAAATCTACAATAAAAAATACCTTCAAAGATTGACGAAATAAAAAAAGGAATAGCAACATAGATTTCATTCTGGAATCGAGGGATTGAGAAGGGAGGTGAACAATTTTAGCGTCCCAAGTTAAATTATTGGGAGGTTGTATATAAAGCTTTGGACAGTCCCTTCGAGAGTGTTGATTAGTCAGTGACTAAATTTTGGCTTTCGAGAAGCCATGATATTCATAGTAGTGAACCTACAAGATCTGAACATGAAATTATGGATGCCTATTTGAAGGAAAATGTTCCTGCTTTACAGGATTGCTATGTTGGACCAGTATGCAACAAGCCTAAAGATGAATTCATTCCAAAAGTGGATGTTGTAAATGGCCAAATGGTCATTGTACAATTACTCTTGAGTCTTACAAAGTAGAGGTGCAATGGTGGAAGCCAACAAGAGCATCAAAGGATCTGAAAGTCTTGTACAAAAAATGCTTAAATAGAAAGCAACAATGGGTTCTTGGTGCAGAAGAAAATATGATGATCGATGTAAATAGCATCATATGGGAATGGTCACCAAGGCTAGGATGGACAGGAGAAAAAATTAGAATAAACGAGAAGGACCTTGCAGCAGTTAAGGCACTATTGATGTATATGTAACTTCGGAATGTATTTCATATATGTATATTGTTACCCTACAGAGAGGTTATTATTCCTCTATATGGAAGTGTCGTCATTTGTATTTCCAAGTGTCGCAAGTGTCGTAACTAATACAAGAGGCGTTATTAGACCACCAAGTGTGGGGTCGGCCCTGATTTGAGTTACCATGGGTTATTAGACTCTCCTAGAGAAGTCAGCTCTGTTAGGTTATTAGGCAAGTCGAGTTGTGTATAAATAGAGTGAGGGTGTCACTCTATTTGATCATTCAATTACTCATCTATCTCTCTCATTGAGTGATGCGCACTAGTGGAGGAGGAGAAGCTGCTAAGGAGACTATCTCTTGTACTTGGGTTTTGTATCATTGCTCTTTCTCTCTCTGAGGAAGTTGCGGGGTTTTTCACCTTCTTGGTTTTCCCTGAGGAAACTCTATGTCTATTGTCTCTTGTGCTTGTCTCTTATGATTGATATGTTGTGCTTGTTATTCTCTCATATAAGATCCTAGATCATTTTGAATTAATGCTCAAAATCTAACATGGTATCAGAGCTAACCTGAGAAGAAGACAATGTGCAGCTATGGAAGCTAGAGATTCTTTATTTTTGGGTTTCTCTCCACAAATATTCAAAGGCAGGAGGCTATATCGACTCTCCTTGCAAGGGCGCATCTTTATGTCGAAACAAAATTCAATTCTGAGCACTTTCAGTTTTTGACCTAAAAATTAGGGTTTTTGCAAAAATTGGAATTTCTGAAATCTAAGACCACGGATGGAAGCTCCTCAAAAAATTGAATTTTAGAGCTTTGGATCGAACTTTTTGGTTGGGTGAAACTCCGAGAAAATCAAACCCTAGTTTGGGGTCCTGTCTAGTGAATCCGAAAATTAGGGTTTCTGCAAAAATTGGAATTTCTGAAATCTGAGACCATATCTGGAAGCGCCTTGGAAAAATTGAAGTTTAGAGCTTTGGATCGAACTTTTTGGTTGGGTGAAGCTCCGGGAAAATCAAACCCTAATTCAAGGTCCTGCCAAGTGAATCCAGAAGTTTCAAAAGCAATTTTGAGGGGTGAAACTTTGCAGTTTTCAAATTCTGAGTATACCAGCTTGATCAGCTCGTCAAGGTGCATCTTTCTATCCTTTCAAAAGTTTGAATTTTTAGGGTTTCTCTGACAAACCCTAATCCAGCACCAGATCCAGTTTTCAGCAAATCAAGTGTTAAGACCTAAATCTTTTCTATTTCCCTTTGAATTACTCTTTAAAGATGTATCACCACACCAAGCTTGAGGATAAGCTTGAAGGGGATGATAATTTCCGAGCATGGAAGTATAGGATTGGGTTAATCCTGGAAGAGAATGAGTTGGACACTTACATAAGTGAAGAGATCCCTGTCCCAGAGGGAGAAGAGGCTAAGGCCTTACACAAGACGAACTTGGTGAAGGCTAAGAGGATCATTTTTTATTCTATCAAAGACCATCTCATACCACATGTGTCATCTCTGAAGACACCCAAGGAGATGTTTGATTCCTTGACCAAGCTATTTGAAGGGAAGAACATAAATCGGAATATGACCTTGAGGAATCAATTGAAGAATATCAAGATCCAGAATGCAGAGACCATGCAGTCTTATTTCTCAAGGGTCTCCCAGATAAAAGATCAACTTGAAGCTGTGGGAGAAGATATAGAGAATGGAGAAGTGGTAATGACCACTCTTAATGGCCTTCCTAGGTCATGGGATTCCTTCATCCAAGGAATTTGTGCTAGGAGGAAACTTATCACTTTCAGTAGGCTATGGGAAGAATTATCACAAGAAGAAGCTCGAATTGTAGCTCGAGAAGAGAATATGGGGAATGAAGACCAAGCTCTCACAGCACACTCCAAGAAGTATGATGATAAGAAGGGACATCACCATCGTAAGAAAGAAAGGCACCACCATCAGAATCAGAGGGATAACCCCAAACCTCAAAGAAACATGTCATATGTCTGATGTTATACATGTCATGAGAAGGGACACTATTCCAGGGATTGTCCCAAAAATAATAAAGAAGGCTCTCACAAGAAGAAGAGCAACAAAAGAAGACATCATGCTCACACTGCAGAGGATGATGAACCTCCTAGGAAGAGGGCTAGGGAAGAAAGTGAATATTCTTCAAGTGATGAAGAGTATGTTTTGATTTCTTCCCTCACTGGTACCATTACTCATGGAAGTAATGATTGGCTTATAGATAGTGGGGATTCCAAACATATGACAGGATTCAAGGAATCCTTTGTGAACCTATCTGAACATGATTCACCCCACAAGGTGAAACTTGGGGATGACTACCAGTATCCAATAAAAGGAAGTGGTGAAGCCTCCTATAAGCTAGACTCTGGAAAGTCTATGAAGATGAAAGATGTACTATATGTTCCAGGTCTCAAGAAGAACCTTCTCTCCATATCTGCATTGGATGCAAAAGGCATGAGGGTTGCATTTATAGATGGCCTAGTTCTTATGTGGCCAAAAGTCAAGACAATAGATGATGCAGTGGTGATTGGAGAGCAAGAGGGAGGATTGTATAAATTGAAGGGATAAACTGAACGAGCCATGGTACATGAATCCATGGAGCCAAATGAACTTTGGCACAGAAGGCTTGCACATGTGCACTACCAATTGCAAGCAAAGCAGTAGAAGGTCTTCTCGAAATCCAGTCAAAGATGAAGTGTTTTGATAAGTTCAAGGAATTTAAAGCCTTGATAGAAAATCAAACTAATAAGAAGATCAAGATCTTTAGATCCGACAATGGCAGAGAATTCACTTAGAGGGACTTCAAGAATTTATGCAGTGATTCAGGGATTAAGAGGGAGTTGACCACTCCTTACAATCCACAACAGAAAGGAGTAGAAGAAGCTACTTCAGAGTCGGACTCCAGCAGCTCTTGCAAGGAAGCGAAGGTTCAGAGGGAGTCCACCCAACAAACAAACAAAGATAAGTATTTGAATTGTCATTTCTTGTATATTCTATTTGTTTAAATAATGTTGTTCAATGATGTATATACTTATGTTCCTAGACTTAGGTTGTGTATTATGCATATTGGAATAATTGCATTAATGAACAGTATACAACTAATATGCATGTGATGGGTAAGTGGCCTCTGGCACTATACAACATTCCATTGCTACTAATCTAGAATGAAACCTCTTTGCTGACATGTTGGGAGTAGTGCAAACTCTTAACAATGTTCTGGTAGAGATGGAAGGCATCTAGAAAGTTATGGGATATGGATGAATGTTGTATTGAAGCATTGGCTAAGATAATTGCATGACTGTATGACATATATATATTTTTATGCGTAAGATTTTGTTCTAAAAACTATGAGAAGTTTCTAATCATGCAATTGAATTTGACTTGTAGGAAATATCGTGTACAATCACCTACAAAATAAGGACTACAACATTTGTTCCAACGATAAAGCTATCTATTGAAGATATTGAAGTTCCCAGGATACGGGATGCAGTAATGAAAGAATTGTTAGAAAAACAGGATCGCGGAGCAATAACAATAAACAGAAATGCAAATATAATCACACATACACATTACAAGAGAGACACAGATATATCGTGGTTCACCCAACTTGGGCTACGTCCACATTGAATTTGCCAGTCCTTATTATTATTACCGTCCAGCAAGGTGAAGGGATACAACCTGCAGCACAACCGCTGCACTTCCTCTTCTCTTTTCACAGTCTCTCTCCTGATCTCAGAGATCTTTACAATGCATAAAACCTAATACATAATCTACCCTAGCCGTCTTACAATGTCTTTATTTTATAGGGGAAATACAATGGGAAAATACCACGGGATACCCAAAACCATGGGCCCGCAAAACAACTGGCGAAAACAGCCCTAAAAATTTTCTTCGGGGGCGTTGCCCCCGGACCCCCCAGCTAGGGGGGGTGGTCCCCCCTGGAACCCCGTGGGGGGGCGATGCCCCCCCACACCCCCCCCACTGGGGTGAGTGTACAGTCCACCTACATATCATATAGAACTGGGGTACAAACATGGCTGATACAATATCATCTATGAGACTAGAAGATCTGGCTCCACAACCAACAAGAATGCCGTGATCAAGGAGTACCAGTCGATCATGAAGAATGATGCTTGGGATGTGGTCCCAAGAGCAGAAGGAAAGTCTGTTGTGACTTCCAAGTGGATCTATAAGATCAAGCATAATGCAGATGGTAGCATAGAGAAATATAAAGTAAGGTTTGTAGCCCGTGACTTCTCCCATAAAGAAGGGATTAATTATGAAGAAACCTTTGCACCTGTGGCCAGGTACACTTCCATTAGAACAGTACTTTCCTTGGCTACAGTGATGAAATGGAAATACACCAGATGGATGTCAAGACAGCTTTCTTGAATGGTGTAGTCGAAGAGGAAGTGTATGTGGAGCAGCCACTTGGGTTTGAGACACATGACAGAGGGACTCATGTGTGCAAACTGAAGAAAGCCCTGTATGGTTTGAAACAGGCACCCAGGACTTGGTATGGTAGGATGGATAGTTTCCTATCCAGTTTGGGCTTTACTAAGAGTAAAGCGGATTCCAACCTTTACTACAAGGTTGAGGAAGGCAATCCAGTGATACTACTATTGTATGTGGATGACATGTTTGTGACAAGTGAGGATAGATTGATTGCCGACATGAAAGGAAGCTTGCTGCCGAGTTCGAGATGAAGGACTTGGGTATGATGCACTAATTTCTATGCATGGAGGTGTGCGAGAGTGCAGATGGGATCTTCCTTGGACAAGAGAAGTATGAATTAGAGATCCTGAAGAGGTTCGGGATGATGGAGTGCAAAGCCATGGCCACACCTATGGCATCGAACATGAAGCTTCTGTGTGATGCTTCATCTGAGCCGGTTGATGTCACGGTGTATCGTCAGATGATTGGGTCCTTGATGTACCTGAAGAACACGAGACCAGATATTTGCTTTAATGTGAACACATTGAGCCAGTTCATGACGGCTCCAAGAAGTGTTCACATGGTTGTTGTAAAGCATATTTTGAGGTACCTGAAGGGTACGGTTGATTATGGGATCAAGTATGATATGAATCAAAAGTTTAACCTAGAGGGTTATGTTGATTCAGATTGGGTAGGCAGTGCCATTGATCAGAAGAGAAATTCGAGGTACTGCTTCAGTATGGGATCCAGTATGATCTCTTGGTTTAGCAGGAAGCAGTCCTGTGTGGCACTGAGTACAGCCGAAGCAGAGTATGTTGCAGCTTGTTCAGCTAGTTGTGAGGCAGTATGGCTTAGGAAGCTACTGTCTGAGTTATTTGATTTCCCGTTGGATGCTACCTGTATCTTCTGTGACAACCAGAGTTGTGTGAAGTTGTCTGAGAACCTAGTGTTCCATGACAGGTCAAAGCACATTGAGATCAAATATCACTATATCAGGGATATGGTGCAAAGAGGAGCAGTGAAGCTCCTGTATGTTGCAACGGACGAGCAAATAGCTGATGTGTTGACCAAGCCGCTGGCCAGAGTGAAGTTTAAGTACTTCAGAGAGAGACTTGGTGTACTTCAGATCGAGATTCCTTCCAAGGGGAAGTGATGAGTCTGGAGACACAGATGCACACGAGTCATTCTCACATAGTGGTAGGAAAGTCCTCCTATGGTGAGATGTAAGGGCTGGGGCCATTCTTACATGGTGGTAGGAAAGTCCTCACATGGTAAGATGTGAGGGCTGATCCATTCTCACATGGTTAGAGGAAAGTCCTTCCATGTTGAAATGTAAGGAATTGTTAATTTTTGAGTATTAATTCAACATACTCTAGGATCTTTACTGAGAGAATAACATGTACATCATATCAAGTATAACAATGCATATCAATCACACCAAGCAATCACATGAGACAATAGAGACATAGAGTTTCATTGGGGAAAACCATAAAGGTGAAAAACCCCACAAATTCCTCAAAGATATAAAGAGAAATGATACAACTCAAGTACACTGAGATAGTCCTCCTAGCAGCTGAACCTCCTCCTCCACTAGTGCGCCACTTTCCAAGTAGTGTAAAAGTGAATAATGAAATGATCAAATAGAGATCTCCCGCTCTCTATTTATACTTGTTCCGACTTGCCTAATACACTAGCAGGGTCGACTTCTCTAGAAGAGTCTAATAACCCATGGTTACATTAATCCGGGCCGACCCCACACTTGGTGGTCTAATAACCCATCACAGCAAGTTACGACACTTGCGAAACTTGTCATACAAATGATGACACTTCTGTATAGAGGAATAATAACATCTCTATAGGAGTACAATATACATAGGTGAAATACATTCCGAAGTTACATATACATCAACACTCCCTCTTAACTAGGAAGGTATTTCTCGACACAGATCTTCTAGCACAAGTCTTCTTCTATGGATCATCGTCAGCGAATCATCGTCCTCGAATCATCGTCATCATCACTGCTGCTGCTATCTCAATCAATCTCCAATCTACTCGTCATAGGAAGTTCTACAGAGCCAATCCTTTTTCATACTAATGTAGGCCCACCACCAGTAGGTCTTCATCATCACTGGCCATACTGTGGAATCCTCAAGACTGATTACGTGCATCAACAAAACCTCGAAAGAGCATCCCAGGACTGATTACGAGCTTATTGCCCAACCTATCGGATCTCCTAGGATCTTTTACATGTTGACCTTCACAAAACCTACTCAGAGCATCCCAGGATATTACGAGCACACCGCTCTACCTATCTAGATCTCGATAGAGCATCCCAGGCTGTTACAAGCACACCGCTCTACCTGTCCGGATTTTAAAGGATCTTTTCTATGTGAACTTTTGCAAAACCTACTCAGAGCATCCCAGGATGTTACGAGCACACTGCTCTACCTATCTGAATCTCGATAGAGCATCCCAGGATGTTACGAGCACATCGCTCTACCTGTCCGGATTTTAAAGGACCTTTTCTATGCTACCTACACAACCTGTCCACAGCCATAGAGTATTAACCCGATACTCACCGTAGATCATCCTGATGTACATCATCACATGATCAACCTGATCATCATCATAGCATCAACCTGATGCATATCATCTGGAGCAACATCCTGAAGCTCGTCATCTGTGATCATCCTGATCACCATCATAGCATCATCCTGATGCATATCATCTGGAGCAACATCCTGAAGCTCGTCATCTGTGATCATCCTGATCAAACAATATATCCATCTGATGCATACAAAGTATCTACCTGATACATATAATCATACATGATCTACCTGATCATACAATGCATCCACCTAATACATACATAAGTACATGATCTACCTGATCATACAATGCATCCACCTGATACACACATAAAAATACATGATCCACCTGATCATACAATGTATCCACCTAGTACATAAATACATGATCCACCTGATCATATCAAGCATCCAACATGATGCATACACAAATATCCAACATGATGCATATACAAATATATCAAGCATCCAACATGATGCATATACAAATACATGATCAAAGCATCCAAATGATGAAAATACATAGCAGTAACTGGAGCATCGTCCTGATGCTCATCATCCAACGCTTACATCCACAGCCATGGGAAGGATCCTCCTCTCACCATGCTTGAAATGGCTCCTGCAAATGTGTCCATCACTTCTTCCTCGAAGTGTCGTCAATCTGAAGAACACCAAGCCTCTCTCTGAAGTACTCAAACTTCACTCTGGCTAGTGGTTTCGTCAACACATCTGCAACCTGCTCATCCGTCGCAACATACAGGAGCTTCATTGCTCCTCTCTGCACCATATCCTTGATATAGTGATATTTGATCTCAATGTGCTTCGACCTGTCGTGAAACACCGGATTCTCAGACAGTTTCACACAACTCTGGTTGTCACAAAAAATACCAGTAGCATCCAATGGGAGATCAAATAACTCAGACAGTAGCTTCCTCAGCCATACTGCCTCACAACTAGCAGAACAAGCTGCAACATACTCTGCCTCAGCTGTACTCAGTGCTACGCAAGACTGCTTCCTGCTAAACCAAGAGATCACACTCGATCCCATACTGAAGCAGCACCCAGATGTGCTCTTCCTATCTGCAGCACTGCCTGCCTAGTCTGAATCAACATGACCCTGCAGGTTAAACTTTTGATTTGCATCATACTTGAGCCCATAATCAATTGTACCCTTCAAGTAACTGAGAATAAGCTTTACAACAACCAGGTGAACACCTCTGGGATCTGCCAGGAACTGGCTCAATGTGTTCACCGCAAAGCAAATATCTGGTCTAGTGTTCGTCAGGTACATCAAGGACCCAATCATCTGACGATACACCGTGACATCAACCGGATCAGATGAAGCATCTTGAACTCGGCAGCAAGCTTCCTCTTGGTATCGGCAATCAATCCATCCTCACTTGTAACAAACAGGTCATCCACGTACAGAAGTAGTATCACAGGATTGCCTTCCTCAACCTTGTAGTAAAGGTTGGAATCTGCTTTACTCTTGGTAAATCCCAAACTGGATAGAAAGTTGTCTATCCTACCATACCAAGTCTTAGGAGCTTGCTTCAAGCCATACAAGGATTTCTTCAATCTGCACACATATGATTCTCTATCATGTGTCTCAAAACCAAGTGGCTGCTCCACATACACTTCCTCCTCTACTACACCATTCAAGAAAGTTGTCTTGACATCCATCTAGTGTATCTTCCATTTCATCACTGCAGCCAGGGCAAGTACTGATCTGATGGAAGTGTACCTGGCTTCAGGAGCAAAAGTCTCTTCATAATGAATCCCTTCTTTCTGGGAGAAGCCACGAGTTACAAATCTCGCTTTGTATTTATCTATGCTGCCATCTGCAGCATGCTTGATTTTGTAGATCCATTTGGAAGTCACAACCGACTTCCCTTCAGGTCTTGGGACCACATCCCAAACATCATTCTTCATGATAGACTGGTATTCCTCGACCATGGCATCCTTCCATTCTTTCTTTTCCGCTGCTTCTTCATAACTGGAAGGTTCTTTGTTCATAACATCACAGAGTAGGGCAACATAACTTGTATGTGATCTAGTCCTCTTCCTTTCTCTGTGTTCTTCTTCTGGAATGCCATATCTTTCTTCATCTTGAATGAGCTCTCTAGCCCATGCAGGCTTCCTCTTGTGAGAGTTCTTCTCACAGAGTGGATCTACAGGTATTTGCGTATCTTCAACTTCACGATCTGCTTCTGGTATTGCTTCATTCATGGTGGTGTCTTGAAATCTGGTTTCATTTGGTTCTTCATGATCTTCAACATGTACCTTTCTTGACTTGATGAAAGCTGAGTCTTCATCAAATGTTACATCCCTGCTGACATCAATCTTCTTGAACCATGGAAAGTATATTTTGTAAGCCTTCGAGCTTTCACTGTACCCCACAAAGATGCCCTTCTTTCCTGAAGGATCTAGCTTTGTCCTCTTTTCCTTTGGAATATGTGTATATACTGGACAACCAAATATTCTAAGATGGCTGACTTCAGGTTTCTTACCAGAGAATGTCTCTTTTGGTGTTTTGTTGTCCAAAATCTTGTGAGGTGTTTTGTTTTGCACATATACAACTGTCCTAGCTACTTCTACCCAAAGATGCATAAACAGATCCTGGTCATGCAACATTGCCCGTGCTGCTTCCATGATTGTTCTATTCTTCCTTTCTGCAACTCCATTTTGTTGTGGATTGTAGGAAGCAGTCAACTCCCTCTTAATCCATGAATCACTGCATAGCTTCTTGAAATCACCTGAAGTGAATTCTCCGCCATTGTCGGATCTGAATGTCTTGATCTTCTTATCAGTTTGATTTTCCATCAAGGCTTTGAATTCCTTGAACTTATCAAACACTTCATCTTTATTCTTCAAGAAATAAACCCAAGTGTTCCTAGAGAAATCATCAATGAAAGAGACATAGTATACATACCCACTCAGAGAACTGGATGACATCGGACCGCATACATCAGAGTGGATAATCTCCAAGATTCCTTTTGCTTTGCTTTCACTGCTTGGAAATGCCTTCTTAATGTTCTTTCCTTTTGCACATTCTTTGCAAACACCTTCATGCTTTATCTTGATTTCAGGAAGACCCTCTACAACTTTGCTTGCAATTGGTAGTGCTCTATAGTGCACATGTGCATGCCTTTTATGCCAAAGTTCACTTGGCTCCATGGATTCATGTACCTTGGAATGTTCAGGTTGTCCTTTTAATTTGTACAATCCTCCCTCTTGCTCTCCAATCACTACTGCATCATCTATAGTTTTACCCTTTCGCCACATTAGGACTTGGCCATCTATAAATGCAACCTTCATGCCTTTTGCATCAAATGCAGATATGGAGAGTAGGTTCTTTTTGAGCCCAGGTACATATAGAACATATTTCATCTTCAAGGACTTCCCAAAGTTTAGGTTGTAGGAAGCTTCACCACTTCCCTTGATAGGATATTGATAGTCATCCCCAAGTTTCACTTTATGGGGTGACTCATGTTCAAATAGATTTGCAAAAGATTCTTTAAACCTAGTCATGTGTTTGGAAGCCCCACTATCAATAAGCCAATCATTACATCCATGAGAGATAGTACATGTGAAAGCAGAGATTAGAACATATTCATCTTCACTTGATGAAGCATCACTTTCTGCCCTAGCCTTCTTCTTGGGAGGTTCATCATCCTCAGCAGCATGAGCATGAAACCTCTTCTTGTTGTACCTCTTCTTCTTGTTGAATTTGTTGTTGTTATCTTTCTTCTTCTTGGGACAATTTGAAGCAAAGTGTCCTTCATTGCAATCAAAACATCGAACATGAGATAGATCTTTCTTCTTGTGATGAGAGTGAGAATGATTCTTGTTATGAGATCTCTCCCTCTTAAACTTGCTTCCCTTGGTGTGTGTTGTGAGAGCTTGATCTTCATTCCCCATCTTTTCTTCTCGGGCCACAAACCTTGCTTCTTCTTGTGAGCATTCCTTCCATAGTCTACTGAATGAGATCAACTTCCTCCTTGCACAGAGTCCTTGGATGAAGGAGTCCCATGACTTAGGTAAGCCATTCAATGTGGTCATGACAACTTCACCATTGTCCACTACTTCATCCACAGCTTCAAGTTGTTCCTTGATCTGAGAGACCTTAGAGAAATAAGATTGAATGGTCTTTCCATTCTGAAGCTTTACCCCTTTCAATTGATTCCGCAGAGTCATCTTCCAATTTATGTTCTTCCCTTCAAATAGCTTGGTTAGGGAATCAAACATCTCCTTGGGTGTCTTTAGAGATGACACATGTGGTATGAGATGGTCTTTGATAGAATCAGCAATGATCCTCTTTGTCTTGACCAAGTTCTTCTTATGTAAGGCCTTAGCCTCTTCTTCCTCTGGGACAGGGACCTCAAAACTTATGTAGGTGTCTAATTCATTTTCTTCTAGGATTAACCCAATCCTATACTTCCATGCTCGGAAGTTATCGGCCCCTTCAAGATTATCCTTAAGCTTGGTGTGGTGAGACATCTTAAAGAGTACTTCAAATGGAAATAGAAAAGATTTAAGTCTTACCACTTGATTTGCAGAAATCTGGATCTGGTGCTGGATTAGGGTTTGTTGGAGAAACCCTAAAAATTCAAAATGTGAATTTCAACTTTCTAAAAGGATAGAAAGATGCACCTTGATGAGATGATCATCCTGGTATATTCAAAATTTGAAATCTGCAAAGTTTCACCCTTCAAAAATGCCTTTTAGTCTTCCCGGATTCATTGGGGAGGACCCTGAATTAGGGTTTGAATTTCCCGGAGCTTCACCCAACCAAAAATCTCGATCCAAAGCTCTAAACTTCGATTTTTCCAAGGAGCTTCCAGCTATGTCCTCAGATTTCAGAAATTCATATTTTTGTGGAAACCCTAATTTTTAGGGCAAAAAATGAAAGTGCCCAGAATTGAATTCTGATTGGACAGAAAGATTCTCCTTGATGAGTGGAGTCAATCTACCTTGCTGCTTTTCAAAATCTGTGGAGAGAAACCCAATAAACAAGAAACCTTAGTTTCCGCCACTGCACAATGTCTTCTTCTCAGGTTAGCTCTGATACCATGTTAATTTTTGAGTATTAATTCAACATACTCTAGGATCTTTACTGAGAGAATAACATGTACAACATATCAAGTATAACAATGCATATCAATCACACCAAGCAATCACATGAGACAATAGACACACAGAGTTTCACTAGGGAAAACCATAAAGGTGAAAACCCCCACAACTTCCTCAAAGATAGAAAAAGCAATGATACAACCCAAGTACATAGAGATAGTCCTCTTAGCAGCTGAACCTCCTCCTCCATTAGTGCACCACTTTCCGAGTAGTGTAGAAGTGAATAATAAGATGATCAAATAGAGATCTCCCGTTCTCTATTTATACTTGTTCTGACTTGCCTAATACACTAGCAGGGTCAACTTCTCTAGAAGAGTCTAATAACCCATGGTTACATTAATCCAGGTTGACCCCACACTTGGTGGTCTAATAACCCATCACAGCAAGTTATGACACTTGCGACACTTGTCAATACAAATGACGACACTTCCGTATAGAGGAATAATTACATCTCTATAGGAATACAATATACATAAGTGAAATACATTTCAAAGTTACATATACATCAACAGGGCTGGGCGTGGCTTTTCCGACATGATTAGAGGAAAGTCCTTCCATGGTCGTGATGTAATTGCCGGGGCTTTTCCAACATGGTTAGAGGAAAGTCCTTCCATGGTCGTGATGTAATTGTCGAGCTTTTTCCGACATAGTTAGAGGAAAGTCCTTCCATGGTTGTGATGTAATTGTTGTAGCCTTTCTGACATGGTCAGAGGAAAGTCCTTCCATGGTCGTTGATGTAAGTGTGAGCCTTTCCTGGATGGTCAGAGGAAAGTCCTTCCATGCCGGTGAGTGTAAGTGTTGTGATGTGTGTGCATCTGGGTTGTGCTCCGTGGACTATGAGGTGATCTGAAGACGATGAGGTGACAATATGGTACACAGGTTTTGCAGAGGCATATAATCAGTGCTAAGATGTTCTTTCAGGTTTTGCAAAGGCAGTTTAATCAGTCCTGAGAGATCTTGCAGGTTTTGCAAAGGCAGTGTAATCAATCCTGAGGTGTACTTACTTGATGGCTTGCTCGCAGAGATGATGAAGACCTACATGGAGGCTAGGCTTACAACTAGCATTAAAAAGGGCTGACTCTGTAGAGCTTCCTATGACGAGTAGATTGGAGATTGATTGAGATAGCAGAAATGACGATGACGATGATCCGATAACTATGATCTGATGATCCAAAGAAGAAGACTTGTGCTAGAAGACCTATGTCGAGAAATACCTTCCTAGTTAAGAGGGAGTGTTGATGTATATGTAACTTCAAAATGTATTTCATATATGTATATTGTATCCCTACAGAGAGGTTATTATTCCTCTATATGGAAATGTCGTCATTTGTATTTACAAGTGTCGCAAGCATCGTAACTTATACAAGAGGGGTTATTAGACCACCAAGTGTGGGGTTGGCCTTGATTTGGGTTACCATGGGTTATTAGACTCTCCTAGAGAAGTCGACCCTGTTAAGTTATTAGGCAAGTCGAGTTGTGTATAAATAGAGTGAGGGTGTCACTCTATTTGATCATTCACTTACTCATCTATTTCTCTCATTGAGTGATGCACACTAGTGGGAGAGGAGAAGCTACTAAGAAGACTATCTCTTGTACTTGGGTTTTGTATCATTGCTCTTTCTATCTCTGAGAAAGTTGTGGGGTTTTCACATTCTTGGTTTTCCTCGAGGAAACTTTATGTCTATTGTCTCTTGTGCTTGTCTCTTATGATTGATATGTTGTGCTTGTTATTCTCTCAGATAAAATCCTAGATCATTTTGAATTAATGCTCAAAATCTAACAGGCACAACGAGAACATATGGGGCATAGTGTTGAAAGTGGGATGGATGTTCCTACAGATATCATTTGATGTGATCTTAGCCAAACAAATTTGTATTTTGTTACCATCCTTCTAGTATGTCTATCATTTGACTGAGCAAGCAAACATCGAGCATCTAGAACGTCCACAAGCCTCTAGGCATTTGAGGAAAATTACTACTATGATGCAAAATACACCGTTTACTAGTTAGTACTGTGTAAATAAGTTGTGCCTATACAAATTATGCAAAAAATTCATGTCATTTGGAAACTATTAAAATTATTTATGTAAAAAGATAAATATTTTTAATACTGTATCAAAAAAGAAACAAGAACTAATAAACTTGTTATTCAAACAAGGACTGAATATTATAAACATTGCACTTTTCACCTTAAAAGATTACACATTTCCAAATGAAAATTGCACTTTTTAAATCAAAATTTACATTTTTTTATTTGAAATTCACAATTTTTGAATTGAATCATAGTTTTCTAATAAAAAACTGCAATTTTAGGGTTCATTAATAAAAAAACACACTATTCAAATAAAAAAACACACTTTTCAAAGCCAATATTGTCACTTTCAAAACCTAATTTTGCACTTTAGAAAGGTTGATAATGACACTTTCAAAATCTAAATTCACATTTTCTTAGTTTAATTTTTGCCCAATAAGTCCAAATTTAATGAAATTGGCATTCTTACCGTAATGCCTCAGATGCCAACATGGACAACTATCAAGTCTACTAGGAATAAAGGTTGTATACAAGGTTGAACCTAACCAATTGTCTGCCACAATAGAAACACCTCATCTCTCTACAACTCATCACCATCTATTAAATTCTATTTCATAACAATGATCCCTCATGCTCTAGCTTGCCATGTGTAACATCCACAAGTTGATCATGTACTACATCTATTTGCAACTATCATAATCTAGTCATCTAACCCAATTGAATGACTTGCACTATCTAGATGTCCTCATAAAAGCTCGCCTAGTGCTCAAAATTGTTGATCATAAACTCTATATGCAACCTACCAAAGCAAACCAACTACTGAAAAGATAGTGCAACCACTACAGTGATCATGCCTAATAGTTACCCTTAGAAATCATCTCAAGCTGAAACAAATCTATAAGATCCACAACTAGAAATTAATAAGATGCACTTAGTCTACCACACCAAGTGTTTTCTTTCCACACCATTCTCAACCAATTATAGGAATCCACAAAATCAATCAAACCAATTCATATGCTCATTACTTCAAGTGCAAAAGTTCCAATTCCTACAACAAGGCATAAAATTTCAACCACTTTTCACAACACTTGTTCTCCTTAGGCATTCCATATCTCCTATTTCCACAACTATTCTCTATGCTACAAATTGCATACTTCTCTAATACTTTGGCATAAGATTAATTGTTTTGGAAGAGCAATCTGGACTAGTTTTTCTGTCCTGACATCATTACAAAAATTTGCATAATGTATTTTAAATTCAACTTACAAAAAAAATTCAATTTTTTTGTATATAGAATTAAACTGGAAAATAATAACAAATCTAAATCTTTATCTATATCTATATATAACAATAATGTATCAAATAATATTTCTTCACAACACGCTATGGTTTTCAAATTAATTTTTGAACAATCCATAAATTGCAAGATGATTCAAACCATCCAAGTTTTGAAAACTTAGTATGTGTTAACGTTAGGGAAATTACGACTAAAATCATTAAATCTAATCTTCTTAATAATTGAAGTCTCATATTTATCTCATTTTTTTAGTTGATTCCTGACAGTCCATTTTTTATTTGATTCTTTGAACTTTTTTTTATGCAATTTTAACAGTTTCCACTGTATTTGAACTAGCCGTAAGTGCACAAACAAAAATTAGATTCCTGGACTTTTTTTTTGCAATTTCAACAGTTTCCACTGGATTTGAACAAATAGGAGGTGAAAGAAAAAAAAATTCTAAAATCCAATAGAATACCAAAAAGGTAAGCAAAAGCAAACTTTTTAGAGTGCTTCAGTGCTCTAAGGAGGTCACGGATTTTACAAGCGAGTCGCATCAACTGTTAAAGGATTTCACAATAAAAGCAAAGCGAGTGCACCTGCAACTCCATGATCATCGCATTAGCTCCAACCTGCTATCAATTGAAAAAAAAAAAATGAAACCCTAGCACATACTAGACGAACAAACACTTCCTCGGAAAATAATTGAATAGAATACAGCTAACTTGCAAATCACTGCAGCCTGCAAGAAAAGCAACGGAATCCACATTCAGCAGTACCAAACAGGTTTTAAAAATTCCACAAATACAGAGGTGGTGTCTAGAGACACCAGATGGAGTGATATATAGCAATCAAAGTGAGACTGCTCAACCTCCGAATCCATAGAGGGTTCGGCCCTGCCTTTTTAGGGAGTAAACGACATCCATGGCTGTCACAGTCTTTCTCCTCGCGTGCTCCGTGTAAGTCACGGCATCTCTAATCACATTCTCCAAGAAGATCTTCAAGACACCTCTGGTTTCTTCATAGATGAGGCCGCTGATGCGCTTGACGCCTCCTCTCCTGGCGAGACGTCTGATGGCGGGCTTGGTGATGCCCTGGATATTATCTCTGAGCACCTTCCTGTGCCTCTTAGCGCCTCCCTTCCCCAAACCCTTTCCTCCCTTTCCACGCCCAGACATTCTTGCTTTCTCCTTCCTGTCGCTGATCTCGACCAAAATGAAAATGGTAATAGACGATTGCGTACGAATGGAAAAAATGAGAGGGCAAATAAAATATATAGAGAGCGCCTCTCTCAGATCTGCCCGCTTCAATTCAAATGCCTCTCATCAACGGCTGAGATCTCTTGATCCGTTGCCCGCGATTTTATACATGTGGACCGTCGATGAGGTTTCATCAACGGTTGTAATCAAAACGAGGAGGATTGAAGGATTCGACCAAGAATTTGAACGATGAATGATTTATTTAATTAATGAGCGAGGTTTAATAAATACTTCAATGACCATACCTACTTTAGGTTTGATTACTATTCCACCCCTACGATAGCCTCCGCATATGATGCTAAAAAGCCCCCTCCGAGCGAGCTTCAAGGGGGCTTCTAGATTCCAAAATTCCCAAGAATTTTCATTAGTTTATGATTAACTTCAGTTGTACTACCACCCTCCCAAAAAAGTATGTGGACATTAAACTCTGAAAATCATTTTCATTTGGCCTTGCACCATCAAATGAGTATATGGTCGAGTTTTCTCCTTATCTTTAGTGCCCATTTGACTCGCCTCATTGAGTTTGGGGAAGTTTACAAAAACACCTCAAATTGTTTAGTCATTTCTGTCAATTTTTTTTCCTAAATTCCCAATGTTGTTACTCTGAAATCTGAACAAAGACACTAGTAGAGCTATCAAATAATACTAGTTTTTATGATTACATCTTTTCAACTCCATGAAGCAAAGCATTGAGCATGTATTATTTTTCAAACTCATTTGATATTTTAAATTGCATTCTTCAAAACCTTTGCATCGTTTTTTTTTTTTTTTTTCGTGGTTAGTCTATGAACTTAAAGATTGCATGGAAGTTTATCATCGTCCCGCTTTATGAGCAAAGCAATGATGCCATTTCTCACCAGAGTTCAGGTAGAGATTGAATTTGACGAGCATATGCCCGTCATGAGGTATTTTACCCATCAAAATACGGTTAAAATTTTTAACAAACCATAGCAAATAACGGGCAAACAATTTGCTAAGACGTATTTTGACCGTTATTTATTTTTCTAGACCGTCATTAATTTTTATTGATAAGCTTGTTAAGATATGTGTATGACTATATAATTTTCATGCATTAGGTGGCATGTTATTATATATGTAATAATGGAGATTGAAACTTTCCCATTTGATGAAGAATAGGTGGGTGAGTTTGCCTTCAACCGGGATGGATTTTCTTTCATTCCATTTTTTATTTCTTTCTTATATTGCCCTAGCATTGTCCCAATATGAGGTTGTGTCCTTCCTTTTAGTGCCTCTCCCTAGCCTTTGTGCCCTTCCTTCAGAAGATAAGTCAGTTCTCAAATTCGAAAGCGCAACTCCAAGAGAGAGGTGGGTACCATTTTAGAAAAATAAGTCGGTTTTAAACTATGTTAATGAAGGAATTAACCTAGCCACCCACCAAGCATCAACAATTTATTAGCTACCAACTTTACCAAGCATCATCAATTTATCATAGTACTGAATTTACCAAGCATCACCTATGGAATTTCAGACATGCTTGCTTTGGCTACCACAGACTTGGAGCTACTAATTTTGGTAAGATGTTATTTTCAATTTATTTTTTTAATTTGATAATAATCTAAAAACAAATTTTAATGAAACTATTATGTTTTTTTCTTAAACATGAAATTGTTTTTGTTATTTTGATATTGAGTCGGGTCAAGACTTGTGACTAGACAAAGGCATGGAAATAGGGTTTTGTTGTGGGAGGCTCCCAATCCCACTTTGGACACTTCCAATACTTCCAAGTTACAATTTATAGGTCTTGTTGCTAAAAGCATTTTACTTATCTATTCACATTTTTTTTAAATGAATTATTTGATATATGTTAAAACTTAATAACATTTTATTATTCTTATAGTCTTAGTAATTACTTGAAACAATTACTTTTACTCATGGGTAGAAAAGCTTCTAAACATGTTTGAAGTTGAAAGTGGTTTCTTCTTATCCATTTATAACCAAGGGAAAATGAATGGCTCAAAGAAGAAAGAAGGAACCATGAACTCGTTGGTACAAATTTTGACCCTCCCCCACAAAAACACATCGAAAATTAAATTGAATCCCATGGTTGTGAATTTGAATGGAAAAAATGTATCACATCACTGGCTCTATATTAGCAAAACTTGTGCTCAAAAAATAGTTTTTACCGTAAGTTTGCATCACAGATAATACATAGACAACTCGACTTCTGTGAAAGATTTGTTGTAGCTTGTTATGTGCAAGTTCACGTGCAATAATAGTTGAGGAATCCAAAATAGTCCATACATTGGAAAAATAGCCTTATTAAACTTATTTTGACAAAGGACGGGGAGAACATCATGGTACAATCTCAATTTCGATGTGTTTTTTAATGAATTTCCTCTAGAAAGGGCAAATTATATTTATCTCACCTTTTAACTCAAGTCCTTTGGAATAAAATGTCACATTTTCAATTACACGATTGATGCAACATGTTAAACTTGAAAATTTTGGTATGTTGCATTACATGTGGCTAACATTAACCTCTAGAAAGGATTATAGGTTCCACCTTTTGTTTGTTTCCTAACTTTATCACTTAATCTACTTCAGATGCATAATGCCGACACATGTTACTTTTGACTTGTCTGTGTCACTATTAGTAGGTTTTTTTGTTCCACCCTTCCACCCTTGATTTTCAGAGTACATGATCAAGGAAAAACAAGGGTAAATGGGTTGATTGTTATCTTTTAATTGGAAATTAAACTCCTTAATAAAAACATATCTTTTAAATGAAAATTAAAATTTCACAATTTCAATTACACCATTGATGCAACATGTTAACCTTGCAAAATTTTATATGTTGCATTACATGTTTGTTTGTTTCTTAAGTTTATCACTTAATGTACTTCATATGCATAATGATGGCACATGTTACTTTTGAGTTGTCTATCTCACTCTCAGTGGGCTATTTTTTTCCACCCTTGATGTTCAAAGCACATGATCAACAAAAACATGGGTAAATGAATCCATTGGTATCTTTTAATTATAAATTAAAGCATATCTTTTAATTGAAAATTATATTCTTTAATAAAAACATTATTATTAAAGGGTATTTTTTTTAATAAAACTTCATTGTTGAAAGGTTATTTTTTTTCACTAAACGTTGTGTGACGAGCAAGATAAAAGTTAAATTGACATGTTTTGTATCAAATTTTATGTATATACTAAACTATATAACCTTACAAATTGACATGTTTTGTATCAAATTTTATGTATATACTATTTATCACTCTTTTCAATTCAATTTATATATAATATTTTTTGATGTGACTTTGCATTTTCAGTTTAATTTATTTCCAATTCAAATGTGAGTTTACACATAAATCATCATTATCTATACTTTGGCAAGGATTAAACTACCACGTAGCCTTGTTATGGATTGTATGTATTTACATAAAATTGAATAGTTGGAAGATTTCCTATATGATATTTGAAAGGCATTGTGGTTGTTGTTCTTTATGATCCCCAGATAATTGATGAGGATTCTTCGTTCTTAAATTCAAATGATCGAATCGATAAAACCCTAATCATAAACCCATTATGTCTGTAAATCATCAACGAAGATTAGTCTTAGCTTTACAACTTCCCAAACTCTTTGTGATTTGCAACATTCATCTACATTTTACCCTTAAATATGAGTAATCCTTATAGGTTGCATTCAATGTTTCTCTCTTGTAACGATGGCATAAACATGTTTGTCGATACAGATAGTGTAGAGATGTAATACCCCCATTTTGACCCTTTGAATGATTGGCTTGATATGTAAATATTGTAAAAATGTGGTGTATGATTCCTAGTGTGGATCTCAAGGACAAGGCCCCGCTAGTGAATGCTCGGCTTATAAAAGCAAGTATATTATATTTTGTGGCATGATCTAGTCACCCATGGAAAAAAGTAAAACCATGTAAATGTTTATAATGCAAATAAAAGTCTAAGAGCTGATTATGGAAGTAACAAAAATGAGGGGTTTTGCTACCCAATAGGGAGAGGAGACGGGTTGTGGGATTAAATCATTTGTTTCCACGTGTCATCTTGAGAACCCATGTGTCATGAATGGTAAGAAACTACCCAAGTGAACTTCCTTGCTGATATGTATTTCCGTTGTTAGAAGGTAGCTGAGAAATCAACTCATGAATTTAATAGATCATGGGCTAAGCCTAGAAATTCGTATGACAGGTTATGGGATTAGTTTAATTGACCCAGAAGTTAATTTCCTTCATGGGGATTCGTTTCCCTTGATTCCCATTCCATTGTTGGGAAACCAAATTGCAATTTGGAGTATTATGCATTCCAGTTAGAAAAATAACATAAATCGTAACCAGAGAAAGAGCCATGTTTTAGAGTGTTAAAAACGCCCAAAAATTCTCGTGGATTGTGAAATCCAATGGGGAATCCATATATGTTAACCCTGGGTCAAATTTTAGAGGGTCAAAAGCCCAAAAATCCATGGGAGAACCCATATTTGGAAGCCTGAAAATTGAATTTCGTGGCTGCAAATTAGTATGGCCAAAAAACAAGAGAATCCAAGAAACAATTGAAGTTTGAGAGGGATCAGAGGTTGGAATTGCTTGATAAACCCAGTGAAGGAAAGATATCTCTAAAGTTTTAGCAGCTTGGACCTTTCTATGCCCACCTTGAATAGCACTAGAGGGAAGGGGCACTATTTTCGGACAATCTACTCGAGCGGACGCGAGCGTGATCTGCCTAGTCCAGGTGGAGCTAGAACAAATGAATACAGAATATAGATCTACTTTCCTATATCAATCAGAGATTAAAGTATATGTATGCTTTACATTCAGATTCACGAATCCTTCTCCTATTTGTAGCTTCAATCTCTATGGTCTTCATATCTAGAGCTGCAACACCCTGTCAAGCATATAGAGGCAAACAAACAATAAAAGCACATCTAAACACTAACTTATCTAAGCCAACAGTTAAGGAAGAAAGCTCTAAATATCATTAACACAAATACATTTATGGAAAGAGATTATATTACTGTAAATAAATGGGAAATACATAGAAAAGTGATGATTACAACCCAAGCCTTAACGCTATAATCTTCCTCCAGTAGTCTGTAATGTCCCTTATTAGGAATTTTATTAAAATTGCAATTTTCCATTTTTTTTCCCTTGTTCGACCTTTGACTAGTTTTGATCTCTAGGTCCCAAATTTGCCCCAAATGATCCCAAATCTTCTGAGAAGGTGTATGAATGATATTAGAACATAAATATGTATTTCAGGGATGCCTTTGGACCTTTAAAATACTTCTACAAATCCTCTTTCAATTCTGATCAATGTAGGTAACTTTACTAGTGATTTTCCTTTGACTAGTATTGGTCTCTAGGTCTCAAATTGACTCCAAATGCCTTCAAATCTTCAAGGAAGGTGTATGAATGATATTATAACTTGAATATTATGTTTATGGATGACATATGGCCACCAAAAGACCTCTTCAAACTCTCTTAATATTCTGGACCAATTATGCAATTTTACTAGTAATTTGGGGTTCAAATCCCCCTGGGGTAAACAATGAAAATGGCTTCCCAAATGCCTCCAAACCCACTCAAATTTATGAACAGAGGTATTTAATGTGTTAAGTATGTTATTAAAGTCTCATATGCACCATTAATGGATTATTACAACTGTTCTCACCCTCTCCCATTCAACTGCAAAAATCCCCAATTCGACCCTTGGGGAAATGGCACTATTTCACCTCCCAATACAACTACACTGAGTAAAAATGATTCAAATGCTCAAGTACAGTACATGAAACTTGTAGAAGACATCCATGGCAATATATTTATCACAAATATATCAGAGAATCATCCATTCATTTGAAATAATCATCAATACATTGGCTCACAACAAGGTAGTGGGGAAATGGCATTGTTCTTCCATTAAAAATGAGATTTATACATTTCTACTTGGAATTTCGACCTGAAACTTTTTGGAGATGAAGAACAGAGTATTTAATTCATATTACAAAATAAATGGGGCATTAAAAGCTTCCCCAAAGAGTACAATAGCTCACCAAAAACGCCCTCCCTCAAGGATCAAGAATATGCCATCAAAACTGGAAATGGTTGAAGGAGTGAGCTGCAATAGAAGAAACCATGAGCTGCCCTGTAGCTTACACCTGCAAATAAAGACTCCATTAAAGCTCCAAATGAAAGGTCTGAATGGCATTTCCAATTACCAACTTGGATGGGAATCTTTCACCCTCGAAATTGGCTAAGGCAAGAAACTAGTCATCCACTAGCTCTCCCTCTTCACAAATGCAATTGCAAATTCTACAAATGATCAAAAGCCGGTTTCATTCTTTGTTATTGACATTTATAAACTTCTAATGTCCTCCATGGGTCGAATTCATTCCAAGAGACTCATGCCAACTCATGTTGGGAAGAGATTCCAAAGAACGCCACTTGTACAACAATTCCTAGTCTCCCACTTCCACCAAATCACATGTGGAAGCATCTTAGCTGCCCTAACACCCTTGAGCGCCCTCTTGGAGTCTATTTTTAGCCCTGACATGTCATATATGTCATATGTCAGCCTTCAGGTCTGATTTGTGTCATAGGTGTCATAGCATCTTCATCATTGTTGTCATAGAGCTAGGGAATCTAGCCCAAGTGTCTCACTAGCTCCAAATTGCCTCTTCCTCTTCCATGGGAGTTACTCTTCCTCTATATTTCGACCTTGGATGAGTCATGCAATGAATAATACCTTTTGGACTCCCCCAAGTATGTTACCATTCACCTTGAATTCGAATTGGTGAGAGAATGATGCCAAGTGTAGTGGGGAAATCTAGCCATATGTGGGTCCCACTTCCTCCATGTGTCTTCATGATGAAATGCCACTTTTATTTTCACTTGTATATATTTATTTAGCTCATTTATTAAATATTTATGCCATTCTAATGTTCAAACATCATTTATTATCCCCATTATTCCAAATCCCAAAGCTTCCACCCCAAACCTAGGAAACTAGTAATTTTCCTCCTTGGCAATTATTTGACCTTTAGCATCAATTTGACAAACTCTAATGAATAGGGCCAATGTGATTAGGCCATTGTGACCCAATACCAAATTTGGGACATGACATAGTCCAAGCCAAACCTCCAAAGGGTGTGTGTGCCTCCCAAGAGATGAAAAGGAATCACCTAGGGTAATTCCACCAGCATATAAGTGCTATAGTCCTTCCTCCTTTCTCAATGGAGAGAGAGGTCTTATTTATAAGGCTAAGAGGATAGAGTAGGTTGAGGATTAGGGGGAGAGGTCTAAGGGATCTTCCCATTAGGTTATGAGCCGAATACCAACTATTCCTACCAATTAGGGATAGGTATCCATGTCACCCAACTTCAAGAATTCACTTGAAGCCCCTTGTTATCCACTCTAACCAACCCTGGCGCACTCTGCATGAAGACAACAGGCGTCAGAAAGGGTCAGGCGCATGTTGCATGAGGACAACAAGAGCCACTGGCTCAGGCTGCCAGTGTACATTAGGTACCAGCCAAGGTTTGGCGCCCCTTGCTAGGCATTAGCATGCGCCAACCTCACTAGAAAAGGTATAAGACAGGGTCAACAACTTGCTCAATGATGTTCTTGTTAAATTTTGAGCATTAATTCACAATACTCTAGGATCTTCACTGAGAGAATAACATGTACAGTATATCAATGCATAACAATCACAATAAGCATCACAAGAATCAAAGCATGAGAGACAAGAGACACAGAGTTTCCGTGGGGAAAACCCTAAGGTGAAAAACCCCACAACTTCCTCAGAGATAGAGAGAGCAATGGCTCAACCAAAGTACAACCAAAATACACTTGAGATAGTCTCCTAGAGCAGATGATCCTCCTCCTCACTAGTGCGCCACTTTCTGAGTGAGAGAAGTGTGTTTTTCTGAATGATCCAAATAGAGATCTCCCGATCTCTATTTATACTTAACCTATTTTCCCAGTTACACTATGGGGCCGACTTGTCTATCTAGATACATCCACAATATAATATATATTTCAGGGCCGACCCCACACATGGTGGTCTAATAACCCATCGGCAAGTACACACACTTGCGACACTTGTCAATCCACATGACGACACTTCCTTATAGAGGAATAACACATCTCTTATAAGCGTAAAATAAATATATATGAAATACATTCCGAAGTTACATATACATCAACACTCCCTCTTAACTAGGAAGGTATTTCTCGACATAGTTCTGCTAGACAAGTCTTCTTCTCAGGATCATCGTCATCATCATCATCACCGCTGCTGCTATCTCAACCAATCTCCGACTCTACTCGTCATAAGAAGTTCTACAGAGCCAGTCCTTTTTCATACTGGATGTAGGCCCACCACCTGCAGGTCTTCATCATCTGTGCGAACGGTCTGATAGAGGTGGCCTCTCAGGACTAATTTTATGTGCGGATGCAATACCGGAAAGAGTATCCCAGGAACATTTATGTGCCTAAGCACGACCGGCAAGATCTCCCAGGACTAATTACATGCATCTCCTCCACAATACCTTTAAAGAGCATCCCAGGAACATTTATGTGCCGCAGCACGACCGGCAAGATCTCTAAAGAGCATCCCAGGACTTATTATGAGCATACAGCTCAACCTCTCGGATCTCCAGGACTGATTACATGTGGATAGACAAAACCTTTAAAGAGCATCCCAGGAACATTTATGTGTTGCAGCACGACCGGCAAGATCTCTAAAGAGCATCCCAGTACTAATTACGAGCACACAGCTCAACCTCTCGGATCTCTAGGACTGATTACATGTCTCCGTAGTAATACCTCATCCCAGGACTGATTACGAGCACACAGCTCAACCTATCGGATATCTGAGGACTGATTACATGCTACATAGCAATACCGGAAAGAGTACCCCAGGAACATTTATGTGCCGCAGCACGACCGGTAAGATCTCCCAGGACTAATTACATGCTATTTGCACAACCTGCCACATATCATCTCTGACCTCCAAGTATCAACCTGATACTCATGATCCAATGGATCATCATCGCACAAGGCATCATCCTGATGCCCATGATCATACTGATCATCATCACTTGTACCATCCTGGTACATATCATCTGGAGCAACATCCTGAAGCTCATCATCATGATCAACCTGATCATACAATGCATCCACCTGATGCACACCAAGTATCTACCTGATACATATCATCATACATGATCCACCTGATACAAATACAAATATATGATACATATCAACATACATGATCTACCTGATCATACAATGTATCCACCTGATACAGATACATGGTCCAAGCATCCAACATGATGCATATACAAATACATACAAATGATCCAACCGATCATATCCAACATCCAACATGATGCGTACATACATATAAATGATCCAACTGATCATATCCAGCATCAACACGATGCGTACATACATACAAATATAAATGATCCAACTGATCATATCCAACATCAACACGATACGTACATACATACAAATATAAATGATCCAACTGATCATATCCAGCATCCAACATGATGCGTACATACATATAAATGATCCAACTGATCATATCTAGCATCAACACGATGCGTACATACATACAAATATAAATGATCCAACTGATCATATCTAGCGTCAACACGATGCGTACATACACACAAATATAAATGATCCAACTGATCATATCTAGCATCCAATATGATGCATATTCAGAGCAGTAACTGGAGCATCGTCCTGATACTCATCATCCAACGCTTACATCCACAACCATGTGAAGGATCCTCCTTCCAACATGCTTGGAATGGCTTCAGCAAATGTGTCCATCACTTCTTCCTCGAAGTGTCATCGATTTGAAGAACACCAAGCCTCTCCCTGAAGTACTCGAACTTCACCCTGGCTAGTGGCTTCGTTAGTACATCTTCAATCTGCTCGTCCGTCGCAACATATAGGAGCTTCACGGCTCCTCTCTGCACCATATCCCTGATATAGTGATATTTGATCTCTATGTGTTTCGACCTGTCATGAAACACTTGGTTCTCAGACAGCTTCACACAACTCTGGTTATCGTAGAATATACCAGTAGCATCCAATGGGAGATCAAATCACTCAGACAATAGATTCCGTAGCCATACTGCCTCACAACTAGCTGAACAGGCTGCAACATAGTCTGCCTCAGCTGTACTCAGTGTTACGCAGGATTGCTTCTTGCTGAACCAAGAGATCACACCTGATCCCATACTGAAGCAGCACCCAGATGTGCTCTTCCTATCTGCAGCACTGCCAGCCCAATCTAAATCAACATAACCTTGCAAGTTAAACTTTTGATTTACTTCATACTTGAGCCCATAATCCACTATACCCTTTAGGTACCTCAGGTCATGCTTTACAACAACCAATTGAACACTCCTCGGATCTGTCAGGAACTGGCTCCATGTGTTCACTACAAAGCAAATATCTGGTCTCGTGTTCGTCAGGTACATCAAGGACCCAATAATCTGACGATACATAGAGACATCAACTGACTCAGATGAAGCATCACATAGAAGCTTCAGATTCAATTCCATGGGTGTGGCCATGGCCTTGCAATCCATCATCCCGAATCTCTTCAGGATATCTACTGTGTACTTCCCTTGACCAAGGAAGATCCCACCTGAATTTTGCCACACCTCCATACCTAGGAAATAATGCACCATTCCCAAATCTTTCATATCGAACTCAATAGCAAGCTTCCTCTTAGTATCTGCAATTAATCTGTCATCTCCTGTTACAAATAAGTCATCCACATACAGAAGTAGAATCACAGGATTTCCTTCCTCAACCTTGTAGTAAAGGTTGGAATCCGCTTTACTCTTGGTAAAGCCCAAACTAGATAGGAATCTGTCCATCCTACCATACCAAGTTCTGGGGGCTTGCTTCAAGCCATACAAGGCTTTCTTCAATCTGCACACATATGAATCCCTGTCATGTATTTCAAAACCGAGTGGTTGCTCCACATATACTTCCTCTTCAACTACACCATTCAAGAAAGCAGTTTTGACATCCATCTGGTGTATTTTCCATTTCATTGCTGCAGCCAAGGCAAGTACTGTTCTAGTGGAAGTATACCTGGATATAGGTGCAAAAGTTTCTTCATAATCTATTCCCTCTTTCTAAGAGAAGCCACGAGCTACGAATCTTGCCTTGTATTTCTCTATACTGCCATCTGCAGCATGCTTGATTTTGTAGATCCATTTGGAAGTGACAACAAACTTCTCTTTAGGTCTTGGGACAACATCCCAAACATCATTCTTCATTATTGATTGGTATTCCTCAACCATGGCATCCTTCCATTCTTTCTTTTCTGCTGCTTCTTCATAACTGGAAGGTTCTTTGTTCATAATGTCACAGAGTAAAGCAACATAGCTGGTATGTGATCTGGTTCTCTTCTTTGCTCTGTGTTCTTCTTCTGGAATGCCAAATCTTTCTGCATCTTGAATGAGCTCTCTAGCCCATGCAGGTTTCCTCTTGTGAGAGTTATCCTCACGGGGTGGATCTACAGGTTCTTGCGGATCTTCAAACTCATGAACAACTTTTGGAATTGCTTCAGTCATGGCAGTGTCTTGAAATCTAGTTTCCTTAGGTTCTTCATAAACTTCGATAGGTGCCTTCCTGATTTGATGAATGCTGAGTTTTCATCAAATGTTACATCCCTGCTAACATCAATCTTCTTGAACCCTGGAAAGTATATTCTATAAGACTTCGAGCTTTCACTGTAACCCACAAAGATACCCTTCTTTCCTGAAGGATCTAGTTTGGTCCTCTTTTCCTTTGGGACATGAGTGTATACTGGACAACCAAATATTCTGAGATGGCTGACTTCAGGTTTCTTACCAGAAAAGACCTCTTCTGGTGTCTTGTTGTCCAATATCTTGTGGGGTGTTCTGTTCTGCACATATACAGCTGTTCTAGCTGCTTCTGCCCATAGATGCATAGGTAGATCCTGGTCGTGCAGCATTGCCCTTGCTGCTTCCATGATTGTTCTGTTCTTCCTTTCTGCAACTCCATTCTATTGAGGATTATAAGGAGCAGTCAACTCCCTCTTAATCCCTGAATCACTGCAAAGCTTCTTGAAGTCACCTGAGATGAATTCTCCACCATTGTCAGATCTGAATGTTTTGATCTTTTTGTTAGTTTGATTCTCCATCAAGGTTTTGAATTCCTTGAACTTATCAAACACCTCATCTTTGTTTTTCAAGAAGTATACCCAAGTCTTCATGGATAAGTCATAAATAAATGAGACATAGTAAACATACCCACTTAGAGAACTGGATGGCATAGGACCACATACATCTGAGTGGATGATTTCCAGGATATCTTTTGCCTTGCTTTCACTGCTTGGGAAAGCCTTCTTAATATTCTTACCTTTTGCACATCCTTTGCAAACACCTTCATGTTTGGTCTTGATTTCAGGAAGACCCTCTACAACCTTACTTGCAATTGGAAGTGCCCTATAGTGCATATGAGCAAGTCTTCTATGCCAAAGTTCACTTGGCTCCATGGATTCATGCACCATGGCATGTTCAGATTGTCCTTTTAATTTATACAAACCTCCCTCTTGCTCTCCAATCACAACTGCATCATCTATGGTCTTTCCATTTGGCCACATTAGAACTTGGCCATCCACAAATGCAACCCTCATACCCTTTGTATCCAATGCAAAGATGGAGAGTAAGTTCTTCTTGAGCCCAGGTACATAAAGGACTTCTTTCGTCTTCAAAGATTTTCCAGAATCTAGGTTGTAGAAGGCTTCACCACTTCCTTTGATGGGATATTGATAATCATCCCCAAGTTTCACTTTATGGGGTGATTCATGTTCAGACAGATTTACAAAGGATTCTTTAAACCCAGTCATGTGTTTGGAAGCCCCACTGTCAATTAACCAATCATTACAACCATGGGAGATAGTACTTGTGAGAGTAGAGATTAGAACATACTCTTCTTCACTTGATGAGTCATCATTACTATCATCACTTTCTGCCCTAGCCTTCTTCTTTGGAAGTTCATCATCTTCGACAACATGAGCATGGTACCTTCTTTTGTTACCCTTCTTCTTCTTGCTGGATTTGTTGTTGTTGTGGTTGTCCCTTTTGTTCTTGGGACATTCTGAAGCAAAGTGACCCTTCGCATTACAAGTGAAACACCTTATATCTTTCTTGTCTTTGTGAAAATGATGAGAAGATTTCTTCTTCTGATGGGATGGCTCCCTCTTTAGCTTGCCCTTCTTAGTGTGAGCTGTGAGAGCTTGATCTTCATTTCCCATCTTCTCTTCTATTGCCACAAGCCTTGCTTCTTCTTGAGAACATTATTCCCATAATCTACTGAAGGAGATTAACTTCTTTCTGGCATAGATCCCCTGGATAAAAGAGTCCCATGACCTAGGTAGGCCATTCAAAGTAGTCATAACAATTTCACCATTCTCCACCATTTCATCTACAGCTTCAAGTTGTTCCTTGATCTGAGAGACCTGGGAGAAATAGGATTGAATGGTTTCTCCATTCGACATCTTGACCCCTTTCAATTGATTCCGTAGGGTCATCTTCCGATTTATGTTCTTTCCTTCAAATAGCTTGGTCAAAGAGTCAAACATAGCCTTGGGTGTCTTTAGAGAAGACACATGGGGTATGATATGGTCTTTGATAGAATCAGCAATGATTCTCTTTGCCTTGACCAAGTTCTTCTTATGCAATACCTTAGCCTTTTCATCCTCTGGGATAGGGATGTCTTCTTTTATATATGAGTCCAACTCATTCTCTTCCAGGATTAACCCAATTCTATACTTCCAAGCTCGGAAGTTATCATCCCCTTCAAGCTTATCCTCAAGCTTGGTGTGGTGAGACATCTTAAAGAGTACTTCAAATGGAAATAGAAAATATTTACGTCTTACCACTTGAAATGCTGAAAACTGGATCTAGTCCTGGATTAGGGTTTGTTGGAAAAACCCTAAAAATTCAAAATGTGAATTTCAACTTTCTGAAAGGATAGAAAGATGCGCCTTGATGAGATGATCAACCTGGTGTATTCATAATTTGAGATCAGCAAAGCTTTACCCTTCAGATTTGCCTTTTTGTCCTCCCGAGTTCACTAGGGAGAGCCCTGAATTAGGGTTTGAGTTTCCCAGAGATCTACCCAGCCAAAAATTTTGATCCAAAGCTCTAAACTTCGATTTTTGCAAGGAGCTTCCATCTATGTCTTCAGATTTCAGAAATTTCTATTTTTGTGGAAGCCCTAATTTTTAGGGCCAAATCTAAAAATGCTCAGAATTGAATTCTGATTGGATAGATAGATTCTCCTTGATGAGTAGAGTCAATCTATGATACTGCTTTTCCAAAAACTATGGAGAGAAACCCAATAAACAAGAAACTCAAGTTTCTGTCACTGCAAAATGTCTTCTTCTCAGGTTAGCTCTAATACCATGTTAAATTTTGAGCATTAATTCACAATACTCTAGGATCTTCACTAAGAGAATAACATGTACAGTATATCAATGCATAACAATCACAATAAGCATCACAAGCATCACAAGAATCAAAAGCATGAGAGACAAGAGACACAAAGTTTCCGTGGGGAAAAACCTAAGGTGAAAAACCCCACAACTTCCTCAGAGATAGAGAGAGCAATGGCTCAACCAAAATACACTTGAGATAGTCTCCTAGAGCAGATGATCCTCCTCCTCACTACTGCGCCACTTTCTGAGTGAGAGAAGTCTGTCTTTCTGAATGATCCAAATAGAGATCTCCCAATCTCTATTTATACTTAACATGTTTGCCCAATTACACTATGGGGCCGACTTGTAATTCTAGATACATCCACAATATAATATATATTTCAGGGCCGACCCCACACATGGTGGTCTAATAACCCATCGGCAAGTACACACACTTGCGACACTTTTCAATCCACATGACGACACTTCCTTATAGAGGAATAACACATCTCTTATAAGGGTACAATAAATATATATGAAATACATAGATGAAATACATTCCGAAGTTACATATACATCAACAGTTCTATCCAGAGAAACTTCGGGGATTAAGGCACCAAGTTGATACATGGCTCATGATGATGAGATTTTGGTATAACGGAATGCCCCCCAAAGTGTGAATCTGGTAAAATAAAATAGGTGAAATGCTTTGTAAGGATTGACGACAAGGACTTGTTGGACGGAAGAAGCTACTGCAGTACAACTGACTCTGAGATACTAGTCTCGCATGACCCATAACATGGATGTCGACCAATACACTGCAGATCCATGGTAGTAGGGACCGAATGAACACAATCATGGCTACTGGACACAATCGTAGATCCATGATGAAATGATAACACAACCACGACTAATACAAATGTGGATCCGTGTATTATGAATCAAACAATATCCTTCGCAACCTGGTTACGATATAATTTCCCCAGGGTCATCAAGCTGAACCTACAAATGATACGAATCTAACCATGTGATTACAAATGTCTTGGAGTCGAACATGGTAGAAACCACTTAATTACCGGTCATTGATGTATACAGTTAACAAGCGCGAGGGAAATCATCATTGATGTTAATGATCCCCAAGGTATCACAGTACATACCATCGAATGTGAATCTATGAGTTGAGGTCGAACACTCGATGGGATCTTTCAATCAAGAGTTAATGATGTAAACTCATGTTGAAAGTGAGGTAACCTGCCATTAAGCCATGCAGGCCCAAGGTACTTGATTGGTTTCTAGATTCAATCCTCGGATGATGTGTTGAAGTCGACAAGGGTGAATCCGTCGAAGGATGGCCATTGATGAATCCCCCGTCATCGACATGAAATGGGGTCATAGATGTTTGAAGTGAATCAGACAGTAATGTGTGAGACTGACTCAAGGATGACCAACATGATGGAAGGTAAGTATGACTGCAAATAGTGAATGACGACTGTCTTTTGAACATGGGAATGCCATGACTTGGCAGTATTGACATAACGATAATGACACCAACCCCCTAATGCAACTGATGATGGAAACATTCTTTGGATGACCCAAAGGAGTAACAAAACTCACGGAACCGGTGTGACTCGAAGACAAACAGATTACCCAAGTACTGAATGCATATGCAAATGAGTGCCATGTTCAAGAGTGACTATGTACTGCCGTAAATTATAGTGTAACACAAAATCTTTCCTTTTCCCCGTCATGATTGACAAGTGCCTCTTTTGTTTTTTAACGAGCTTGAGGAGGGTAAACAGATGCTCGGTATAGCTCATCCTTTGGACAAGTCCAATCCCAAATGTTTTACAAACCTAGGGTAGGAGGGGTTCATCCCAAAACGGGCCCCTCTATGTTAGTTTTAACGAGTCCAAAGATGGAAAAATCGGCGTCATTTCATGTTTAGAGAGTCTGAAAAGAACTAAAGAACACTCCAAAAGTTTCTTTTTCGTAAAATTCAGTCTCCTCACTCGAAAAAGGATAAAACAATGTGAGAGAGAATTCTTCCAGTCATGATTGGCTTGAGTGCTCCTTTTTCATATATAGTACATCCTGGTCCGAAAAAGGGGTAAACTATCACCAAAAAGACGATCATTTAGATACTTTTACAAGCGTGAAAGCATCAAGCTCGCTTGGCGATCTTTTCGTATTTAGGGAGCCTAAAAAGAGCTTAAAGGAAGACTCCTGTGGGGTCGCTTTTTCGTAGGAGTTTTACAAGCCTAAAAAAGTGATAAAAGATAACTCGGTAACTTAGTCTCATTGTTTTATGAGCACGAGAAGGAAAAAAGAGTACGCTCGATGTCATTAATATTTAGTTTTCATGAGCAGAATAACAACACAAAAATGCTCGAAGAGTTGTTCACACCTGGTAACAGACATAGAAAAACCACAAACACGATCAAAAGTTAAACATGACACTTTACTTCACCTGTGGACTTCAAAAACTAGGTCAGAATGATCAATCAGGTATATAGACACAAAAATAATCCCAACTATAGCAAAATAACCCACAAAGAATAAATCAAAAAAGAAATATTCCTTTCCAAATATATAAAATAGGGGTAAATAGTAAAAACTAATTATTATTTGTTTTTTACCAAGTTGGGAGGTGAGAATACCATTATGAAGCTATTTTTCAAGTGTCGATCGCAGGAGCTACGGTCAACCGTTTTCAGTGCCGTCGGTGTCAGGTAACCCTAAACTTTGCCCTTTACAATTTCATCGGAGTAGATTTGATTTTTACTTCCAATTTCCCATTTCTTCACTTGTGTGAATGGGGGGGATTACACCCTCGGCCCGACGCACTTCTCCCTTTCGGGATGTGCACTGAGGGCCTCTTGGTGCCAAACCTGTGGGTACGTCGTGCGCTGATGGCGCCCTATCCGTATGGACGGGGTGTGCCGACACCGAATACCTCCATGAACTCATGCACAAGCAAAAAAATGAGGAGTTGGGTAGTTGGACCCACTTCTAATGAGTGTCATTTTTATGTTTGGACAGGTTTAGGTGGCAGAGATGGTCCAATGGCGTGAAAGAAAGCATGAAATGGATGATGCCCACTGGAAAATGACCCTCAATGCATGAATGCATTGAGGAATTGCGGGTTACTGAAATACTTCCACGTCTAGGGGATGAGATCCCAAGTACCGTTACTAGAATACTTGATCCAATGTTGGGATCCTGAGAAGCAGTACTTTTGGGTTGGTGTGCATACATTGACTATAGATATAGAGGATATCTATTTTCTGATGGGGTTGTCCCGACAGGGAGCTCCCGTGTCTCTGACAAGATCACGTGGGAGTGATCGGACCACTGAGGATGTAGTGTCCCAATGGTGCCATCTTGGCACACAAACAGTTGGTGGGAAGATCCCCATCAAAGATGTGAGGGATCGTCCCCTGCATACAGTCTTGTTCACCATCAAGAGGGTAGTAGGTAGTAGAGCACCTCACTTGGCCAACAAGGCCCATATGCTATACGCAAAGGAGTGCATGGCTCCCACAGTTTTGAACTGGTGCGAGGGGCTCCTTGTATCTCTTAGAGAGCAACTCACCAAGTGTCGGTGTGGTGAGATGAAACGGTTTGGATATGGATCAATTGTGGTCTCATTCTTCCTAGATCGGGTTCCACATATGCTCCCTCAACTTGAGCTGGATCAGTTGGATTCGAGGGATCCACATATGGTATGATGGTCTGAGGTGATGGCCCGTCACAGTAGTGGGGGACCCATCATTAGTTATGGTCCGTCTTTCTTCAGCTGGTTGAGGGGACAACTCCTCATGGTGGAGGACTACCCCTACTAGGGTGTCGATTTCAGAGGAGACCCAGACTTGGTGATTCCTGAGGGCGCGTAGTGGGGAGACATAGGTAAGAACGATAACTCTGTTGTGTTTTTCATTTTATGATTTTTTGATGTTTTTGGTGTGGTACTGATGATTTGTATATGTTTATGCAGACGTTGGTCCATCCCATCCAGCGGGCGCTTCTCCGATTGCGTGGAGGAGAAGTACGAGATATGGAGGTTGCAGATCGTGATGCCATGGAGGAGCTGGAGGAGAACCTCCAGCGGTTGACTCTTGACATCCAGGATCCACGCGTACATGAGATGCCTCGTCGTCGCTACCAACGACATACAGTGGGCGTATCTGAGTATTTTGGCATGTTACTCAAGAAGGTGGCTAGGGCTATAGTATGTTATCATGAGCGTCCTAGGGATTAGGCTCATGCATATATGTATTATACTAAAATTCATGGACTTCAAATTTTTGTAGAGATAACTCTTACTGAAATCTCATGAGATTCAGATTTTTGTATCAGTACTACATTTTGATATGATATATAAAAACTCTATTGGCGGATTTATACACTGTGTTCTTATGGATGATTATGGGATCTTGCTTATGTGTTTGTTTATGCATTATGCACATGTCATGCCACTTTTATGTTTATGAAAGTTTCGTGTATGTTCAATATACCAGTCCAATATGAAATTGGCCATGGAATCCGCAACGGTGTTCATGTCTCTTGAAATGTGCAGGTACTAAACAGATTCGAAGGACCTCTCCAAGAGACATACTCGTCAGAAAAGACGGAGTAACGTGGGATCATGGATGGTTTAGAAACGGTTAAGATGGGAGACCACTAATTGTGAGTCGAGGTGGACGACAATGTGGTCCATACTGAGGGAAAGAGCGTCGGTTAAGACTCCAATCACCGCGTGATACTCTGCGGCGTTGTTGGTTGCGTACCCTAGACAACTCCCTCCCGAACTAATGAGCTCTTTGGTAGCGGAATAAACTACCCAGGATGCCGAAGCGAGACTGTGGGTATGTCAGTTGGTGCCGTCAGCGAATCCAAAACAGGTTGTCATCTGCACATGCAGGCAGAACATGATATAAGCGTAAAAACCAAGATCCTCGGACACTAAAGCAAAGCGTCACACCACACAAAACACACGCCATGTATAGTATATACAAGATACTAATGCGTGAAAGACTCAGGCGTAATACCTCTTCAGGTAGAGCCCATTGCGAGGCTCCCCTAGAGATATTCCATCATAATCCTCAAGCTCGTAAGCTCCCTTCTCCAAGACACATTTTACAACATATGGCCCGTGCCACATGGACTCAAACTTGCCTACCCCCAACTTATCATGTTTTTGGTCATACGTGAGGACCAAATACCCCTCGTTTTCATCACTATTTATCACATTCAGATTAATATAGATTTCAATCTCAGATACAAGTACTATCATTGTAAAAATCAAAACCCTAAGTTATCACAAAACCTAGAATCTGAATGTTTATTTAGTACACAGTTTATAAACTTCTCATCAAGCCATTCATGGCCAACATTAGACATTTATTTCTGAGGTTATAACAGTTATGAATTTCCAAACCCTAACTAACATTTTATAAAACCATACCATCTTTTAAACATATCGAGACTACTAACAAGACAATAAGCATCACTTAGCAGAAAGCACGATTCAGTATCAATATCTAACAATAGCTCACAACCCTAGCAAGAAAACATACACAGTGTTGAAACGTTCACATGTACGAGTTAAGGTCCAGTTCGTGGGTTCAACTTCTCTGTACAAGCAAGGTTGCCAACAAAAACTACAGGTAGGGTTTCATTCCTTGAAACAAAATAAAACCTTGTGACAATAGCCATTTTGAAAACGTATAAACAGACCGAACTTTATCTCATCACGATTCCAAAACATAAATATCAACAACGATAATGAAGTACAGGAAACAACTATCTACAATTATGCAAACCATAACTCTCGGCCAAAGACAACTATCGTTGTTCGGCATCACAACAACAGTTATACAATTGTTTTCTCAACCATTATTTTAAACAAAATATTTCATTTCAAACGAGCCATTGTATTACAGAAAAAGGTGAACCCTCGGCTCTTGATTCACATTCAAAACTATAAATAAAACTTTAACAGAGTTTACATTTCGGACTTTTCATGATTCCAACATTACACAGGGTCTATCCCTTATCAACCAGAAAACTAAAACGAGTTCAAGGTTCCACAAAACTACACAGGGTTTAACCCTTAACAAATAGCAGTACAAACACAAGATCGAAGTTCTTTTCAAATGATGCAGCTAGGCATCACAGAGCCGAATAGCAACGTAAACAACTGAGGGTTATCCTCTTTAGGACATGGAGCAAAATAAACATTAAAGCTTAACACTCGACCATCAACCGATTAAGGTCGAATATTTCTAACTCTCGGCACACAGTAATCACCAACAAAACCATGCCAAAGGCACCTACGAGGTTTCAAGAACCACCGGGGCTTACCAGGAAGTAGATTCACTATCTCCATTCCAAATCTTTTGCTTAGCAACCTCCTACAAAGTGGGTACCTGCCAAAACATAGTTTGAAGGGTTAAAACAAGAAAATGCGAATATAAAAATAAGCATCACAGTATTGCATTCACTATCATAAAACACTTACCCTTAGAAAAGAATCTCCTGAACATTGACACACTACACCAACAAAACGACGAAGCATGAGGCCATTTGACAGCAACCACGAGCTAAACACAGAAGACCATTTCACAAACTAGAGGATCAAACCCCAGTTCGAATTACATTCAATACACTGACAGAAGAATCCCCATCACTACAACGACGTATGGTGGCTATAGTGCAAAGAGCATAACCCTGTAACTTTTAAAACTATCTCTCACAGGTCAAAGGTTCGAAACTGAGGAAGGAGTCCTCCTCACAAAACTCCACTAAACCCTACATTGCAGTAAACGGTCAGCTCATCCACCTTACCACTAAACGCAACAATGAATGCCAGAAAACCAATTTTCATTACTTACCAATGCAAGATTAGGGTTTCATCCTCAACCCTAGATCTTATGAAGATCAACGGTGGATCAACTGCCAGTCTGGCACATTGATAATCGAGCAACGGTTTCAATCAATATTGCATTGAATTACTTCATCTACCAGATCGCCAAGTAAGCAGACCGAGAACCAGTGCATGGCACAACTCAGCTTATTTTGGTGCTCATTGCAAACACAAACCACATGAAGACCTTACAACCGGGCTTCCACATCACTTTACACGTTGAACGACGTTAATGCTAGGCCTGTCAACGCCAGTTGGAAAGCATGCCAAGTTAATACCCTGTCAACAGCGAAATCATTGCAATATTAGTGTACATTTTATATAGTTCAAAGAATTGTTATAGGCATCATAACAATGGTATTATATGCCAAGGTGTTGTGTGATTGCATAGTCACTATATAAGGTTTACATTTCATTTCTATGGCTCGTGTATAATCATATAGGACAAAGCTTATATGTCTCATATCTTAGCCATATAGTTGTTAATTATTTGACAAATGGAAACCATAGATATAGTTAGGATTTTATTTATGCATAATGTTAGTTTATAGCATAGATACTATGTACATTATATGTTTCACATATTAGCTTTATATTGTAATCAATTGAGAAGAGTAGGACTATAAGTATAGTTCACATGCAAATTATAATGTTAAATCATAGCATAAACACCATATTCACAATATATTTCATATGTTAGCCATGTATTGCAAATACTAATGATAAATGTAATACTATAGGTATAGTCTAAGTGGCGACGATATACACTCTAATGCTAAATTCATAGCACAAGCACTAGTCATTATACTTTTCATATATTAACTATGTAATGATAATCAAATGATAAATTCGGGACTTAGAATAGTCTAAGTTCTGTAGATACAAAACGTAATGATAGGTCAATAGTATAAACACTATTTCTACAAGCTTTCTAATAGAATTACCAATGGATATTGGTATCATTGTTTTGATATTAATGACAATAGTCATATGATAATAAACGTAGCATTATAAAAACAATTGGACGACATGAATTTATAACACTGAAGAGTTTTGTAAGTCAGCACATAAACTAGAATTGGAACCAAAATATCCATACCTCCAGTAATTTGTTTCGCAAGGAAGTACTTAGCATTTTAATATTACATTGACGATGAATTGAAAGACACATGTACTCTTAACACATGTTTGTCGTAGAAATTCTTTCCTGCGGTCTGCACATGGAAACAGGATTCAGATGCCTTAGCTAAATGTAGCTAAGTAAGCCCCAGGGTACCTCGTAGGATCCCTTCGTCATCATACAAACAAACTGTCAGCACATCATCAAGAACATCATAATAATACAAACCTATGTACAGTATGTAATTGCATTTAGAACTTAAGCGGATCTGAAAATTGTATTCTTGTGAATAATCATAAAAGATCTTTCGTTGAGGAGATTAGCATCCATTTAAATATGAAATAGCAAATACAACCACATCATATTTTATTTTGAGAAATTCGACATGTCATCGTTATTAATTATCCTCGTTAAGAAATTTAATTATATTATATGTTCCGCATTAACAACTTCGATTATTATTACTATTTTAAAAACTTTTAAATTTTGGTATTTTTATGGGATGTTATAGTATGTGAATCATATTCTTTGCACAAGTCACAGAAACATCTGGATTGAATGAGTTTCACTTCTTGTCGCCGATCCTCAATTCGACAAGAATATTTGGTATGTCCCGAAGTTCGACAATTTGTAGACCATAATTCTGGCACTTTTAGCATCATGTTTTGGATAGCCTGCTCCATACTTTCAAGGCGTTCGTCGACGTGTCTATCCAATGATACTAGAGGGTATTCATCATCCATTTCAATTTCTTGTGCTACTTTTAGTGCATCTGCATATGTATTAATACTTTGTCGACGGACATGTATTCTGATTTTACTTATTAGACCAGCAATAAACCATTTGATTAATAGTTTTTCTTCAATTTCGTAGTCTAATTTGCTTAGGAGGTCTTTGAACCTCTTGTCATACTCCTTGATAGTTTCTGTTGGCTTTTGGACTGTTGTCTTCAGTCATTTTGCCGCCAGGTATGTCGCATCTTCAATCATAAAGAAGGCCAAAAAGCTTTGTTTGATTTGTGCTTTTGTTTCATTTGGTGATTTTGCTATGTATCCCATGTACCATGTCAGTGCTCTTTTCCTTAACGAGACAACAAATTGATCAATATGTCTTTCTTCGCTGGTGATTTGGTTGGCTGTACATATTGCTTCGCACACAAACCAGTGTCTTCTTGGGTCTTCGTCACCTTCATAGAATAGAAGGTGTTCCGTTGTGTGTGCCATGTCTGTTGGTGTATTAGTTTGAGAATTTGATGGTGGTGTGGGTGGGTTATTTCCACAATCAAAACTTGGTGCGTTGTTAATTTGAATTAGCTGTCTTTCTGGACATGGTCCTCTGTCTTCAGAATCAGTGACTATAACTTCTTCTGTACTGCTAGATCTTCCTTCTTCTATCATTTCTGTCGAAATCCAGTTAAAGTTCTACTCGAATGGGATTTCACTAAATCTCGGGCTTTTCGACATGCTTGTCGAGTCGCTCAAATTAGGTATTGGTAGGGGGGCGCTTCCTCATGCTATGAGTACACTAGATGAAAGCTTCTATTTGAAAATTCGGGTTGAAAAGACACCCAATTTCCTTCCTCTGGTCGATGAATCAATAGTCTATTAATATCATCGCCTTCTATACTTCGACGGCTCCAAATTCCCGACTGACCAGTATGGAGACCAAGATTTTGTTCTACAATTTCTTCCACCCGAACGCTTTGTGTTAAACGAAATGGAGATGGAGGTGTTACCGTTTTAGGTATTTGAACTTGGAGAGCTCTACCACGCTCTATCCACAAGTCTTCATCCATCGGTGACAATTATTCTTTGACATCCCGATCATTGCGAGCTAGGCTTGATTCTGGCAGATTTCCTTCTGCATTTGTTGCGACATTTGATCCTCGCGTCCTCCGAAGCGCAATTTCCTGCTCCCCAAGCTCTTCACGCTGCTGCCTCCTCTTTTCTCTCTCAATTTTCTGAATGTCTGGTGTGCTTTTATGACTCAAAATTCTGTCTTTGTCGGGTATTTTTTCCACTGCTAGCCATGTTGTCTTGTCATATGTCGAATTTAATCAAACTAGGTACATCAGAGCATGCTTCATCACCCCCCCAATGTCGGCTCGAAGGTTTCTAGATTATTGGGGAAGTGCAGACCATCATTTTTTCAAGAAAAATTCCCATTCGCGCTCCTTTACAAAATTTTCCCACTTACGTTCTTTCTCCTTCCAGTTACATTTTGGAAGGGGCGGGAGTAGCAACGGTCTTGTTTCGACAATATGCGCAATGCCTTTGTCAATAAAAAATTTGAACAGTAAAGTCGGCAGAGAACACAGAAATTGATCAGCTAATTCGATGAAGAACTTTCTTCTTATTTCGTCTACCGAGACTCGATATTCAATCGCCTGCTCTTCACAGAAATCATCTGCAATATTTTCTCACCACTCCGTGTTACACCCAAAATCTACTCATCATGAGATCCAGTGTATAAACCCCTGAAGATACCTGGACTAAGTAATCATCCTGGGAGGATTTGTACCCAATTGTGCTAGGTTTTGATGGGTCGTCGCAGGCTGCACACTAGCAACATGCGACGTCGCACCTTGCTCCATTACAGGGTGCAACGAAGTCAGTTAAAAGGCAAAAATAGCTTCTTCGAGGTCCATCTCGAAGCTTGCTGACTTGGGACCCTATCCCTAACCTCTTGGAAGAGCTGGCACTTGGTTCCTAGACCTTTGGAGAGATCCCTTAAGCCTCTCCTACCATCTATCAACCTATCTTATCCATACCCTATCCACTTAGTCCTATATAAATGAAGCTCACTCCCATCCCAAAGGGAGGAAGGCTATGGTATCTACATGCTGGTGAAATCACTCTTAGAACATCTCCACTCACCTATTGGAGAACTCATACTTGGAAGGATATGGCAATTGGATTTGTTGGAGAAGGGCTACAGCATTAAGCCTTGGTTGTGGTTCTATATCTCTATTATGTACTCCTCTATTTGCAGTAATACAAATTCTTTCCACCAATGTTGTTCACGTGTGCAATGATATTGAGTAGTTTACCTGCTTAACTGTTTACTTAGATCTCTTATTGTATAGATGTCTTTTACTGGTTTCTATTGTTTCTTGTCTTGACAGGTCTTGCAGCTTGGATCTGACGACCATGAGACGTGGAGCAACATTCAGGAGAAAGGATTGCTTAGTGAAAGGTAAGACATCTAGTACTCGATCCTTAAGTAGATCTAGGAAACGCATTAGTAGTCTGTTCTATTTGTTCTAGACTCACTTTGAGCTAGGGAGATCCGGCTCGCGTCTGCTCGAGTGGATTGTCCGATAACACTCCGATAGATTTGTACGTCCTCCGTTGATCATCTTCGACAATAGCTTTCGCTTTGCTTCATCAACTGGTCTGTAAATCTAGAAGCTTCTTCAAGGCGGTCGGCACGGATTCTACAAATTGCTCATGGGTCTCAGAGTAGAATTGATCTCTCGCTTGGCTAATCGTCAGCTTGTTACGTCGCGCATAGTTCTACAGATAATTCACGATTTTCTTCTCCCACCAATCTCTAATCTCCTATTCTGAAATCATAGGTCATGCTGCTATTTATTTTTCATGCGTCAACCGGCAACAGAACCAGATGTTGTAGTCCCAAGGTTCAAGTGGTTACCATTGATACATTACATGATATAAGCAAAGCATACACAATGATATAGATACAAGAGACGAGAAAAATGGAGAGACACAAGCCTTTATATTAACCAGCAAGAGCAGAATACAGTCATAGAACCAATCTTAACTAGTACATCGGCTCAACAGCCTATATATATATATATCTATGCAATTACAGTTACATAACCGTCTGTCGGTTTATCCAACCGACCCGACCTATACTAGTCGACACGACCTATCGACATGTGTTGCAAATTGGTCGGCGGAGGGCCTAGTCGATAGGCTGACCTAGGCCCCTCCAACACTTTCTGCTTCCTTTGGCTGATCTCGACCAAAATGAAAATGGTAATAGACGATTGCGTACTAATGGAAAAATTGAGAGGGAAAATAAAATATATAGAGAGATCGCTCAGTGCCTCTCTCATATTTTCCCACTTAAATTCAAATGCATCTCATCAACGGCTCAAATATCTCGATCCGTTGCCCCATGATTTTATACATGTGGACCGTCGATGAGGTTTCATCAACGGTTGTAATCAAAACGAGGAGGATTGAGGTATTCATCCAAGAATTTGAACTATGAATGATTTATTTAATTATTGAGCGAGGTTTAATAAAAACTTCAATTACCACACCTAATTTAGGTTTGATTATTATTCCACCCCTAGGATAGCCTCCGCATATGATGCTAAACATCCCACTCCAAGCGAGCTTCAATTGGGCTTCTAGGTTCCAAAATTCCCAAGAACTTTTATTAGTTTATGATTAACTTCAGGGTCACGGGTTCAAAACCCACGGGGGCTAGGGTTGCTCATTGGCCCGTTGTGACAAGGCTTGAAAGGTAGGCGACCCCTGGGATAGAGGCTCTCCCCTAGGATAAAGGGTCTCGGGATGTTTCAGCCCCTGCTAAATCACAAGTTTCCGGTATATCTGGCTTGTGGGCTGTTGGATATACCCTTGGGAGGTTGTTGTTCCCATGATTAAAAAAAAACTTTAGTTGTACTACCAGTCATAGTCATTTTATCATCGTCTGAAGTTAGGAAGTCATCATACCCTCCCTCCAAAAAGAGTATGTGGACATTAACCTATGAAAATCATTTTCATTGGGCCTTGCACCATCAAATGAGTATATTGTAGAGTTTTATCCTTAGCTCTAGTGCCCATTTGACTCGCCTCATTGAGTTTGGGGAAATCTACAAAACCACCTCAAATTGTTTAGTCATTTCTGTCAATTTTTTTTCTAAATTCCCAATGTTGTTACTCTGAAATCTAAACAAAGACACTGGCAGAGCTATCAAATAATACCTAGTTTTTATGATTACATCTTTTCAACTCCATGAAGCAAAAAGAATTGAGCACGTATTCTTTTTCAAACTCATTTGATATTTTAAATTGCATTCTTCCAAACCTTTGCATCGTTTATTTTTTTATTTCCATCGTGGTTAGTCTATGAACTTAAAGATTGCATGGAAGTTTATCATTGTCCCACTTTATAAGCAAATCAATGACGCCATTTCTCACCAGAGTTCAGAGTAGAGATGGAATTTGATGAGCATATGCCTGTCATGAGGTATTTTACCCATCAAAATACGGTTAAAATTTTTAACAAACCGTAGCAAATGACGGGCAAACAATTTGCTAAGACATATTTTTGACCGTTAATTATTTTTCCAGACCGTCCTTAATTTTTATTTATAAGCTTGTTAAGATATGTGTATGACTATATAAGTTTCATGCATTAGGTGGCATACTATTATATATGTAATAATGGAGATTGAAACTTTCTCACTTGAGCGAAACTTTCCCATTTGATGAAGAATAAGTGGGTGAGTTTGCCTTCAACGGGAATGGATTTTCTTTCATTCCATTTTTTATTTCTTTCTTATATTGTCCTAGCATTGTCCCAATATGAGGTTGTGCCCTTCCTTTTAGTGCATCTCCCTAGCCTTTGTGCCCTTCATTCAGTTTATAAGTCAGTTCTCAAATTCGAAAGTGCAACTCCAAGAGAGGGGTGGGTACCATTTTAGAAAAATAAGTCGGTTTTAAACTATGTTAATGAAGGAATTAACCTAGCCACCCACCAAGCATCAACAATTTATTAGCTACCAAATTTACCAAGCATCTTCAATTTATCATAGTACCGAATTTACCAAGCATCACCTATGGAATTTCAGACACGCTTGCTTTGGCTACCACAGACTTGGAGCTACTAATTTTGGTAAGATGTTATTTTCAATTTTTTTTTTTTAATTTGATAATAATCTAAGAACAAATTTTAATGAAACTATTATGTTTTTTTTCTTAAACATGAAATTGTTTTTGTTATTTTGATATTGAGTCGGGTCAAGACTTGTGACTAGACAAAGGCATGGAAATAGGGTTTTGTTGTGGGAGGCTCCCAATCCCACTTTGGACACTTCCAATACTTCCAAGTTACAGTTTATAGGTCTTGTTGCGAAAAGATTTTCACTTATCTATTCACATTTTTTTTAAATGAATTATTTGATATATGTTAAAACTTAATAACATTTTATTATTCTTATAGTCTTAGTAATTGCTTGAAACAATTACTTTTACTCATGGGTAAAAAAGCTTCTAAACATGTTTGAAGTTGAAAGTGGTTTCTTCTTATCCATTTATATCCAAGGGAAAATGAATGGCCCAAAGAAGAAAGAAGGAACCATGAACTCGTTGGTACAAATTTTGACCCTCCCCCATATAAACACATTGAGAATTAAATTGAATCCCACGGTTGTGAATTTGAATGGAAAAAATGTATCACATCACTGGATCTATATTAGCAAAACTTGTGCTCAAAAAATAGCTTTTACCATAAGATTTGCATCACAGATAATACATAGACAACTCCACTTCTGTGAAAGATTTTTTGTAGCTTGTTATGTGCAAGTTCACGTGCAATAATAGTTGAGGAATCCAAAATAGTCCATACATTGGAAAAACAACCTTATTACAGGGAGAACATCATAGTACAATCTCAATTTCAATGTGTTTTTTAATGAATTTCCTCTAGAAAGGGCATATTATATTTATCTCACCTTTTAACTCAAGTCCTTTGGAATAAAATGTCACATTTTCAATTACACCATTGATGCAACATGTTAAACTTGAAAATTTTAGTATGTTGCATTACATGTGGCTAACATTAACCTCTAGAAAGGATTATAGGTTCCACCTTTTTGTTTGTTTCCTAACTTTATCACTTAATCTACTTCAAATGCATAATGCTGACACGTGTTACTTTTGACTTGTCTGTGTCACTGTTAGTAGGTTTTTTTGTTCCACCATTCCACCCTTGATTTTCAGAGTACATGATCAAGCAAAAACATGGGTAAATGGGTTGATTGTTATCTTTTAATTGGAAATTAAACTCAATAAAAACATATCTTTTAATTGAAAATTAAAATTTCACAATTTCAATTACACCATTGATGCAACATGTTAACCTTGCAAAATTTTATATGTTGCATTACATGTTTGTTTTTTTCTTAAGTTTATCACTTAATGTACTTCATATGCATAATGATGGCACGCGTTACTTTTGAGTTGTCTATCTCACTCTCAGTAGGTTGTTTTTTTCCACCCTTGATTTTCAAAGCACATGATCAACAAAAACATGGGTAAATGAATCTATTGGTATATTTTAATTAGAAATTAAAGCATATCTTTTAATTGAAAATAAAATTCTTTAATAAAAACAATATTATTAAAGGGTATTTTTTTTAATAAAACTTATTGTTGAAAGGTTATTTTTTCACTAAATGTTGTGTGACGGGCAAGATAAAAGTTTAGGACGTCAAAAAAAAATTGTTAGAAGGGCAGAGTTGAAATGAAATTCCAACCCTGGTTCTGGGTGGTGATGCTTGCCTGCCTTTCTAGCTGGATTATTTATAATGTTCATGCATAAGAGCCCGGTTGGAATGAATGAATATAAAAGGGTAATTACTGCAGGCAATCAGAATAGGTTCTTCTCCAATTATCTCGACCCAGTCCAAATTTCAAGAACATATATCACAATCCAAATTCACTTCATACATTAGTTTTGTTCAGTGAGTGAATGCCTTACAATCTACATAAAAATATATTAACTTTAAAAATACATGCTTATATATATATTCTTCAAACTTCATTACTGTAAACTCTCTATCATGTACTTTCTTTTGTTGAGTTGACCTATTTCATTACTCTACATAAAAAGTACACTAAAATCTTTAACATTGACATTTTTGTGTTGAGTTGACCTTCAATCAACCTCTTATTGTTCTTTGTCCACAATGGTGTGTCTTGTGATGATATGCCATTTGCTTAGGTGGGGTGCAAATAAAGTTCAAACATCATAAACCTGGAACTAAAATGCATCAGGACGATGCCATATTCAAAAATAGCTTTGAAAAATAAAGACCGATAATTTTCGATAGCATTTCTGGTTACATTTATATCTGAAAACGAACTACGTAGCATAGTTGGCTACAAAACAATACAAAATAATGTTAAAACGCTGAACCAAACTATATAACATTACAAATTGACATGTTTTGTATCAAATTTTATGTATATATTATTTATCACTCTTTTCAATTCAATTTATATATAATATTTTTTAATGTGACTTTGCATTTTCAATTTAATTTATTTCCAATTCAAATGTGAGTTTACACTTAATCATCATTATCTATACTTTGGCAAGGATTACACTACCACGTAGCCTTGTTATGGATTGTATGTATTTACATAAAATTAAATAGTTGGAAGATTTCCTATATGATATTTGGAAGGCATTGTGATTGTTGTTCTTTATGATCCCCAAATAATTGATGAGGATTCCTCGTTCTTAAATTCAAATGATCGAATCGATAAAACGTTGATCATGAACCCATTAGGTCTTTAAATCATCAACGAAGATTTCTTATCTTTACAACTTCCCAAACTCTTTGTGATTTGCAACATTCATCTACAGTTTACCCTTAAATATGAGTAATCCTTATAGGTTGCATTCAATGTTTCTCTCTTGTAACGATGGCATAAACATGTTTGTCGATACATATAGTGTAGAGATGTAATACCCCCATTTTGACCCTTTGAATGATTGGCTTGATATGTAAATATTGTAAAAATGTGGTGTATGATTCCTAGTGTGGAGCTCAAGGCCAAGGCCCCGCTAGTGAATGCTCAGCTTATAAAAGCAAGTATATTATATTTTGTGGCATGAGCTAGTCACCCATGGAAAAATGTAAAACCATGTAAATGTTTATAATGCAAATAAAATTCTAAGAGCTGACTATGGAAGTAAAAAAAAGAGGGGTTTTGCTACCCAGTAGGGGGAGGAGAGGGGTTGTGGGATTAAATCCTTTGTTTCCAAATGTCATCTTAAGAACCCATGTGCCATAAATGGTAAGAAACTACCCAAGTGAACTTCATTGCTGATATTTATTTCTGTTGTTAGAAGGTAGCTGAGAAATCAACTCATGAATTTAATAGAGCATGGGCTAAGCCTAGAAATTCATATGATAGGTTATGGGCTTATTTGCTTGACCCAGAAGTTAATTTCCTTCATAGGGATTCGTTTCCCTTGATTCCCATTCCATTGTTGGGAAACCAAACTGGAAATTGGAGTATTATGCATTCCAATAAGAAAAATAACATAAATCGTAACAAGAGAAAGAGCCATGTTTTAGAGTGTTAAAAATGCCCAGAAATTCGTGTGGATTGTGAAATCCAATGGGGAATCCATATATGTTAACCTTTGGTCGAATTTTAGAGGGTCAAAAGCCCAAAAATCCATGGGAGAACCCAGATTTGGAAGCCTGGAAATTGAATTCCGTGGCTGCAAATTAGTGTGGCCAAAAAACAAGAGAATCCAAGAAACAATTGAAGTCTGAGAGGGATCAAAGGTTGGAATTGCTTGATAAACCCAGTGAAGGCAAGATATCTCTGAAGTTTTAACAGCTTGGACATTTCTATGCCCTCCTTGAATAGCACTAGAGGGAAGGGGCACCTGGGGGACTGTGTAGCAGAGAAGGGGATCTTCCTTGTGTTGGGTGTGGTAGGTATTATGGGTTCCAAGGCTGGCTAAGACCAATTGAGATGCATGTAGCTATGTGGTTGAGCTCACTAACTTAGCATTCACCTTCCTTGTCTCTCTACATGCTTGATAAACCTAGTTGTGCGATGGATTAGCATGAGTGTGTGTTCCTATGGCTATAAGTGAGCCTGTGTAGTTCCTCATTAGTGGATACATAGCCCCAACTTGGGGGTGGCCTCTCAACATAGAGATAAAGTGTTGGATAGAGTGCCTACGGTTGGGTGGAACGTTGCTCTTCCATAGCTAGTTGCTTGGACAACTTCAATTAAAAGATAAGTGTTTACTTGTTAATTTACTATCGTGTTGATTGTGCATGAATTATTATTATTATCATTATGCATGTGATGAGTATGCTGGTATACGCATGTTGTCTGTGTGTGGAATGAATGTATTTTCTATTGTGTATTTAATCATACATCTGCACACATATTTAAATGCTTATGAATTTCATAATATGGCAATGGGGGCGAAAATTAGAACCCCACATATCGTTCATGTTCCCTCCGTTGGTCGGATTGATGGGTGGGGACGTGACAGAGTGGTATCACAACTAATGGTTGCAGTACTGGGACTGTTTAGGGCCAAAATCCACACTCATGGGCAGGAAATCATATGCAAAAGAAGCGTTGATAAACATTTTTGTAAAAATTTTGCATTTAAATTAACGACTGTTGTTTCAATGGAGCAAGGGAATGGAACCCATGATTCTCCTAGCAATAGTAGAAGAGTGGTTAAGGAAATTCAAGAAAATTTCAGAACTCAAAGAGTCAGCAACGATGAATTTCCTCTTTGTTATGCAACATAGATATCCCGTAGCATGGAGGAAAATGAAAAATTTCCTTATTTATAAAAATATGAATATTTGAGAAAATGGAGAAGTGGACCCCACCCATGTAATGTGGGCAAGAGGGGTATGAACTGGACCAACCACATTAGAAGGACATGCATGTGGGCGACATCCACAATTTGCAGGCGTAATAAAGTATAGATCCACGATGGTCGTCGGTCGGCGTCGTTCATCGGTCATCAGCATGCATTTGTGGGGGTACCTCAAAGAGAAGTTGTTGGGAGTTCACGAGTAAAGGTCCGTGGGCGCGGTGGAGCAAATTACGCGGGAGCTGCGGAGAGGAGTCCATTGGGAAAGGCACGCGGTTGCGTCGAATAGGAGTTTGTGGGGAAAGGCCTGCGGACTCAGTGGAGAAGATGTCTGTGGAAACAGTTGAGGAGAGTCTAGGGCGCGATGAATTTCGTCCATGGGACGTAGTCGAGAAGAGTGGGTCGTGCAGGTTACACAGCGAATTTCGTGGGCGCAGCGGAGTATAGGTTCGTGATAGTCATTGTTCTTCGGCCATTAGTCGGCAGTGCTCAGTTGGTGGTCATCGATTGTCGGTCAGTAGTCGTCAGTCTGTGGTCATCGGTACACATCCGCATGGGTACAAAATGTGCTCTAAGGAATAGGCCTGTGGGGAGAGGACCGCAATGGTCGTCGGTGCACACCTGCGAGGAAATGAAATCGTGATCGACAATTATGATTCACAACGCATATGAAACTTGCACATTGGATAATGAAGAGTGGGAAAAATGTTGGGCGGATACTGCATACCCACGTGTCTGATGTTAATTGGCAATGGCTCTAACAACAACCATTCGAAAATTGCTTCTTAGTGAGCCGTTACCACTTTTGGTAATGGAATACAACTAGCCCATTACCGCCAAGGGGAAATTGGGGAAATAAACAATGGTTTTGACCCTCGATTTTCAAATGCTGGGAATCAGAAAATGGCATTGAAATTATGTGATAGATTGCGTGAAATTCAATGATTTACCAAAAAAGGAGGTTGTTGCCATCGACCCGCCCTACAGCGGCGCAGGAAAGCCGCAAGGGGGAAATCCCCCTTGAACCCCATTTTTTTTTAAAATATACAAAGTTAGTTCTTGAGTTTAAGCATGGTTACATGAACAGTATCAAATTGGGAAAATTTTGGCAATTTTGATAGGCTGTAACTTTTTCTCAAGAACTACAAAAATTTCGACTGAGAAAAACTGCAAAAGTGAAAAATAGTCAATTCCATAATTTTATAAAAGTTGACTGGAGCATCAGATTGAAGATATGAAAGTTTCTAAGTGATACTTGTTATATGTACTAAGAGTGCCCTATAGGAAATTTTTTCTAGTTCTCTCTATATTTTCTTCTATAGGAGGCCGAAGTTGGTCTCTGCAGCTAATTGCACATGTAGAAGAAGTGCATAATTGGGCAAAATCAATAGTTTTGGAAGGCAGTAACTTCTATCTCCTAGATTTAAATTAAGCATAGAAATAGGCATAAAAAAGCTTATCCATAAGGGAATGATGGTGCATAGTCATAATCTGAATGAGGAATTTAGATGTCTCATAGATCATAACAAAAAAAATGCTTATATCCGATTGTTTTGACAAAAAATGTCAATTTGGGTAGTTCCCAGAATTCATGAAAATCAATTTTGTGGATTCTAAGAATGTAATGAAGCTAAAATATAGGAGAATCAAACCGAATGTTATTATATTTTGAAATAGATTTCGAGTTGTTTCAAATAACAGCTAGAGCAGAGCCTCTAGGCTTGATTGGGCAAGAAATTATTAAAGTGGGTGACCTCCAATGCGACCAAAAATTTTGAAAACTTTTGTAAGATGGTACAAGTGTGTGCGAAAGGTGAGAGTAACTCAAAATCAATATATGTAACGATACCCATACTATGTTAATGGTGATCTCACCATAAAGTGGAGGCATAGTTGGAAACATGCATAATGGAGGCCTGATAACCATGTCTAATGATGAAAGAATAAAAGCGACCAACGATGAACATTGGTGCCATGGATAAGAATGCATCCAGGGTATTATTGTGATTAATATGTGCAATTTGAATTGCATGGAAGAGCCACGGAAGCTCTTGATTATTGGATATGGATATTGTATAAGGGAATGCTCATCAATGTATGGCATAGGCTAGCAGGTAAAGAACATGCAGATTGTAAGGGTGATGGGTGAATCAACCTTGTGGGCAAGTGCATGTATGCTAAAAGAAGTTGTAGGATGTTGCAGGATATGAACCAACAACTTATGTGTAAGCAATGATAATGGGTAAGAAAAATCCATTCGTCAAGAAGTTGTCACTAATACATCAAGAAATTCCAATTTGTGGATCTTCCATGTGGTTCATTATAGTGACATAATGGCCATGCAAAGGTTGCTAATTAAGGGATGAGGAATTTTTGTGTGTGAATCTATTGTGTGGTTCAAAACTGTGGAAAATATTTCCATGGGAAAAGAAAGCAAGTCTCATAGTTGAATGAGGTGCAAGGGAAAATAATGGAGTTGTAATGGAATGAATTGCAGCGTTATAAAGTGTTAGGAAGTCCATGGAAGGGAAAGGTGGACTTGACTAGAATTCACCAAATCAATTGGAGCAGCAAATCAATGTGAACATAGTGCAATGAGAGTTGTTATAATGACCAATGAATGAAACATAATGATGACAGATGATTGTAGCAGAAATTGGAGAATGGTCTCCATAAGACAACATTCATAAAGAGGGAAATTTCTCACCTTAAAAATATTTTGTTTATAGCATAAGAATTGCATGCTAGGAAAGTAGCCAGTTTAAATGTCATACATGTGTATATGTATTTAATTGCTACTTGGTGAGAAAATCATAGCTAATGATCCCTTGTGTGCTTGACAAAGAGGCCATAAAGCGTATCAACTATGATATGGAAGAGGAAATTCCATGCTATGATAAGGAATTGGAAAGGAAGAATTCCTCAACTCTTCTCTTGCTGATATATTTATATTTTATGAGTTTCATGCATAGAAAATTTGGCATAGGAATGTTGGAAATGCAAGAGATTAGATAGTTGCAATGCATATGCAGTAGTGGGCATATTATGAGATAATGCATATTGCATGTGAATATTCTTGTGCATACACATGATGTTGCAAATTGGTAGTAGTATGATTTTACATATGTAATGAGCCACTAATGATAATTATTGTGTTTGATAATAATTATTGTCGTGGTAATGGTTGTAGGACCAAGATAATAGAAGCATGCACAGAGATTTGGATGATGTTGTTGCATGTGACCAACAACCTTGTGAAGAAAGGCTGGAACAAAAAATCCATGATCAAGATGTTGGTGGAAGGACTGTGTAATCCTTGGTAAGAGGCCAACTAATCAAGTAACATCAGATATGTTAATAGACGCCATGCAGGTAATGTTTTATTTATGTTGGTTGTATAGGTGTTGAAAGAAGGTGGGTAAGAATCCCTTCAACCATGTTTTAATCACCATAAAATGGTATGCATGTAATATTGAATGCATTTATGTGAATGACATCCCACAGGGTATGGTGAGGTATGGGGTAGTAAGGGAAAGGATCCTTATACCATGTGACCATTTAAAAATTTGAATGCATTCATAAGAAATAAGAGCATGTCATGTGTGAGACCATGAGGATGTTGGGTTGTGAAGCCTATAGTGTTGAACAAGTATCCCATGAACTCCCTATTGGTGTTAATTTGGGATTAAACCTCTTTGCCAACAAGCACATAATGAGTGGACTCTTGATGTTGTGTTTGGGTGAAGAAGAAAGGAACCCATATAGTTAACCAAGTGATTTGGGAGATGGTTGGGTATTGTGTTGAAGCATTGGTTATGAGGTCCAACTTACCATCGTAGGGCACATGTCTAGGCACATAAATGTTCTAGAGCAATGCCAAAGTGCATTGTGGCATAAGTATAAGTGAATGTGCATTAAAAGATTATGTAAAAATTATGGTTTTGCATGCATATGTGGGTACATATGTTAATATGCATTGTGTGAATGCATGGTTGTGATATTTACTTCATTGTAATTCACTAATAGATGAAATGATATAATTATTGACAATTCTAAGATCATTTCATGAGTTGTTATGGATGCAGGGGAAGGAATTGCATGAAGACGGTAGTATGTTTGATGGCCTACCAGAATGATCTGTTGGGAGGACAGAGTTGTATGAAAGTATATGATTGTGTAATCATGAGTATTTAAAATTTTATTTGATTGCATAGATAATGTGCCCATATTGTGCAATTTTATTGTGATAATGATCCATATAAAGTAAATTCATTTCATTGCCTTTGAGATATTAACAGGTAAAGTGTGAAATGAAAGATTATATTCATCGTTACTCACAACCTATTTGGTTGATAAAAAATATTCAGATAGATGGTAGAATTGCCTTGGATATGGAATTAGTAAGTGTAAGTCCTTAATGAAGATTGGAAGCTACTGTGTGCAAAAGCAAAACATTATGAGAAGGATCTCATGGTTGTCAAATCTGATTTCTATATGAAACATATTTGAAATTTTCTGATTTAAGTTTATGAGAAGCATCTCATGGTTACAAATTCTGATTTTTGTAGGAAACAAATTTGTAAATTTCAGATTTGGATTTTTTTCTAATGACTGTTTTGTTGATCTAGAATTATGTCAAGAGGACATCCTGTTGTAGGTGGATGTCCAGGTTATGAAAACAAATGTAAAAACATGAGAGAAATAAAGTTACCCCATACATACAACAGCCAAACAATATGAGGATAGCCTCATGGTTAAATAAATCTAATCTTTGTAGGAGATAAAATCGTAAATTCAAATTTGAATTTGATTACTAATGTTATTGACTAGTTGGTTGTTTGTGAATTGTGTCAGGAGGACACATTGCAGGAAGACCATGTGATATGGCTTGCAAGAGTTAAATACCATGAGAAAGACCTCATGTTTGGGAAATTTGGTTTCTGTATGGAACATATTTGAGAATTTATAATTCAAATTATTATGATAAATATCTCATGGCAATGAGATGAAACATGTATTGCTTCAGCTATAAATTTTATTTAAATTTGTTATGACATCTCATGTGAACTGTGTTACACCTAAATATTCCCATCATAATACTCAGTGTAAACATCCCTGAAGTTCCTTTGACTAAGTTGTCAACTTGGAAGAGATACTGACCTATTTCTATTGGGTTTAGTGAGGTCGTCACAGGTCACCTTTGTGCAACCTGCGACGTCGCAGGTCACCCTCACGCAGCCTACGACGATGTCAGTTAAATGGATAAAAGGGCATCTTCGAGCCCATTCACGAAGGTGTGTGATATGGATCTCTATCCCTAGCCTATAGGGGAGCTGGCATTTGGTTCCCTATCCCTTTGGGAGGATCCCTTAACCCTCTCCCACTATATCTCAACCTACCCTACCCTCTTAGTCCTATATATATGAGGCTCATTCCCACTCCAAAGGGAGGAAGTCTATGGTACTCTTATGCTTGTGAAATTAGCTCAGTAGTTCGACACTCTAGTCTTGGAGGCACCTACTTCTCTTTAGGAGCTTTAGTTTGGCTTGTCGGAAGGAGATTGCGACGTTGAGGCATCAGTTGTAATCATCTCTTCTATTGTACTTCCCACTTTTTATACAGTAATATAAACGCTTTCCATAAATGTTGTTGTGTTAATGATATTTATAGTTTACCTCCTCAACTATTTACTTAGACTAGTTAGTGTTTAGGCATACTTTACTGCTTATCTTGTTCCCATATGTTTTGACATGTCTTGCAACCATAGATCTGACGACCGCAGAGCTCGGAACAACCACGAGGAGAAAGATCTACGAATCTAAGGTAAGATGCTTAATTACTCGATCTCTAACTAGATCTAGGAGAGTAGTTTCATATTCTGTCTCATTTGTTCTAGACTTACATTGAGCTAGAGAGATCACGCCTTAAGTCCGCTTTTGGTAGATTGTCTAATAACAAACTGCATGCTTGTATGTAATGTAGGTGAGATGGTGAAAATATGTTAATGAAGCAAAAATTGGATGCTGATGCTAAAAACACAAAGGAAATGCCAAGAATGGCTTGGGTTTGAGAAACCCTATAAAGTTCCTTGCATGTGCTTGTCTCTCTGCAGTGTTGTTAAACCCAGTAAGAATGTGGTAAGAATATGGGTACTCAATAGGCTTGCATGGGTATTGGTAACCTTTCTACGCTCACATTGAAGAGCACTGGAGGGATGGGTATGCCTGAGGTACTGTGTAGCATAGAAGGGTTACCATCCTTGTGTTGTGTGAATGGGTATTGTGGGGTCGTTCTAGCCTGCAGTCAAGTGAGTTACCTATGGAGTTCTTGGAGGCAACCACTTGTTTGCATAGGAGAAGGATCCATGTGCTTGTATTTTTTTTATTTCCTGATAAACCCAGTAGAGGTGCTAGATTGGAAATAGTTGTTGTATGCTTGATAAACCCATTCAGAGAGATAACTTAGCATACTGGTTAATGGAATGCTTGATAAACCCAATTGGCATACTGGCTTGGAATTGGTTATTAGAATATTGTGGCGTAGCTAGCGTGTTGGCCTAACATTTGATTTATATGTATACAGAGGTGATCTAAGGCTTGCAAAAACTTGTTTACCTTTCAATGCACACCCTGAAGAGCGCTGGAAGGGGTGGGTACACTCGAGGGACTGTATAACAGAGAAGAGGTACCATCTTTGTGTTGGGTGAGGCAGGTCTTGTGGGTGCCATAGTTGTTTGAAGTCAAAGTCGGATACTTGTGGATCCAAAGGAAGATGCTTATGCAAATAAGTATTTAGTTTATTTTGCATCTTCTTGTTGATTTAATGTAAATATACATGTGTATATGCTTCGGCTATGGTTCTGAAAATTTTGTTAAGGGATGAATCCTACGAGAACAAATTTGACATGTGTATTTACTTATTATTGAGCATAGGTATTGCTGGATGCAAGGACCCTAAAGGCATCTTAAGGATGTAGTTGGAAATGTGACTGTCTCGAAAATCTCAGTATGAGCAACTAAATATAGGGAAGAGATCCAATGGATGTTGATGAAGAGAAAGAAAGGCATCATGTGAGCAGTTGGAAGCTAAAGAAATAATTTTCCGAGGAAAGGAAATCATGTGAAAACCGAGGACGGTGTTGTTCTAAGGGGTAGGGGAATGTAATACCCCCATTTTTACCCTTTGAATTATTGTCTTGATATGTAAATATTGTAAAAATGTGGTGTACAATTCCTAGCGTGGACCTGAAGGCCAAGGCCCTGCTAGTGATCTCCAAAAAATTGAGTGTTAGTCCTTCAACGTTCAAGTTTAAAAAATTTACTCTGCCACGCATAGGTGACAGTTAGCATAATTGCGCACTACACGCAAGTGATCCAAGGCCCACTTGCGCGTATCGAAATTACATGCAACCCAACAATGTCCCACCTACGCGTGCATCTTTAAAGAAATAGAATGAGGCTAAAAAATCCAAATCGGAACTAAAACCTAAAATGTTTTGACGCAAAATGACGAGGACAGTGAAAGGAATTACCTACAAGTGAGAGATTCAGAAATAATCTACCGGATCGATCACAACAATTCTTCAAACTTTTAGGGATTTCTAGGCTCTTCAAAGTGGTAAAGTGCAAATGAGCTATTTATTTTCATTATTTTACTATTTAAAAAAGAAATACTTCTATTTTTTAACCACTTTTATATAGTTTTATATTTTAACTTATTATATTTGGTACTAATGGTTCATTTGTGGTTAATGTTTGACTTTAATAAGTAGGAGGGTGGGTATTAAAATTTTTGTCTACACATGTCATGGAATAAAATGTTCATACTTTTTAACCAACATATAGGTTAGGTCACATTCATTCTACATAATGCATTAAGACCTTACCACACGTTATGCCATAGGACCTTTATTCCATGGACTATGACTTTTAACCTTCTTATAGCATCCTAATTGTCGTTGTCCCTCCATGGATAGAACCTACCACACATGGGACACCCTAGTTAGCACCCATTTTTAAGTTTGGTGCCCGTACTAATTTTTATCACAGTCAGGATCCTACTTACTTTATCATATTCATGAAGAGAAGCCACATACTCTCTGTCATTTTTATGACCTCCCCTTGAAAAGATCCCGCACTTTATGGAGTGCCTTTAAGCTCTTTTCTGCCTCCTCAAAACGTGAAAAGATTGTCAAGCCAACTTGTCTCTTTCATCCTCGTTAAAGTACTTGAAAGGTCATCTATACGGTATAATTTTAACCACTTTTAGAACCATTTAGACTATATATGAAAAATGAATACTCTATTCATACGTGGCTAGAAGAGTTCTTTCTTGCAATGTTTTACCCTTTTTCGGGCAAGGACACTAACTTTACAAAAAAATTCACCTTAGAGTCTTCTTTAGGTTTTTAAGACTTGTTGGCTCTAGATGTGTTCTTTAAGCTTTCAGAGAAGTAGATAGACCGAAGTTCTGTGTGGTTCAGGGAACCAAGAAAAACCACTTTTCACCGACCCTTTCAGCAACAGTCTACGAACAGACTGAGGTCTCACCCGAGGCGAAGTTATCGGGAGGTTGCAGAATCAGGTTTCCACAACCGGGTGATGCGTGCTTCAACGGAATGGTGGAAAACGTGAATTTATCCTGCTTCGAGGTTAATGCTTAAGCTATCGCGCATCCAAGTACTGCACGATGCGGGATGGTCACTTAACAACAGGACAACGCCACAGAGGATTGCGCTTCTTCGTCGATACTTATGCAACTTTGACAGACTTTACTTAGTTCCAAATGACGCATTCAACATCATAATAGATTATAATGATAAACCTTGCAAACTTATACGATAAGATGAACTACAAAGTAACTGCGCACTTCCGGTGTTGCGCTTCGGGGACTCGCACTATACAGACTTCGCTGATTAAGTGTTACCCAATACTCAACTTATGCATTTATCTGACTTAGAAATACTGATGCATTCAACATTCATTCATCTATGTCAACGCTTGACATATTATTCCCATCATTTATCCTTATGGTGAATACATATAAAAGCAAGAACACATGAACTAACCATTCAACATAAGCAAATACATAGATGCAAGCACATGATCAATCACATAACACAGAATTTAACATGGTTCACCCCCATGATGGGAGCTACGTCCACAGGAACTGTTGTTATATTATTATGGGAAGGGTACAACAGTTCCAGTCTGTGCACACAGCTGCAGACTCTCTTCTCTCTTCAGTAGGTCTCTGCGCACGCAACTGCAAATCCTTTTACAATCTTCTCTCAATAGAGATTACTCTTCAACAATAATCAACTATTCACAGTTAGAGATTAACCCTTTGCCTTACAAAAATGCCCTTTATATCGAGATTGTGCCCATAGGTCACGTATGTTACAATGCATAAGCCAAAAACCCTAAGGTTACTCAAAATGGTGCGGTTACCCACCGACTCGGCCTGTCGCAATCGACAGCTGCTCAACATGCTTCTGGCTGTTCTGTTGGACCACTCGTAGCTCACATGCCCGTCTGACATCTGCAGCCTTCATAAAATGGTTATACTACATCGTGGCGTGTCTCTTTCCGCCCCTCTGGCCAGCATGTTGCTGTCAACTTCGTGGCTTAGATTCTAATTGTTTTCCGCCACTCTCTTGACAAGTCGCTTTCATCCACCTTCACGCTGCTCCATACCCATTCCCGGGAATCCTGGAGTCGCTTACTCAAAACAGGTCGCTTCCACAGCTCAACCTTCCCTTATACTCTTTACCCAAAATAGGTGCTCTGTTGGCACTACGTTGTGCTTCCACTTCGCGGAGCTGGCACTTAGCTGCGCGGTTCCTACCTTGCCTCGATATAAAATCCACAAGATGGTGAATAGATTTCTTGTTTAAGTTTTTCAGACTCTTTAAATATGAAAACATTGGCGAGCACGAACAGATCCGGACTCTATATAAAATCAACGGATCAATATTTTTATTGAGCAATCTTCTATCTTGTCTTCAAGATCGTTAAATAATGAAGAAAGTGTTGAGTTTCCCTTCCATGAACTCACAAAATTACACATGGATGGACCCTTTTTTGGATCGACCCCTCCTTTTTCAGGTTTGTTAAAAATATGTTAAGGGACTCATCGTCAGGTGAGCTATATTGAGCATACTTTTATCTTTTCGCGCTCATTAAAACATGAAAAGTACAAAAAGAGAAATGGAAGGGAAAGTGTCATATCTCTATTATTAAAAATGGCAGCAATTCCAAATCTATCCTTGAAACGAGCACTTATTTCAAGTATACCACATTTATTGGGTCTTAGTTTTCACTTTAGGATGAACCCCATTCTCAGCATATTTACTCCTCCAGTTAGTTACTCTTCCAATCACATGGAGAATCTGTTAATGTCTCCTACATTGCGTATTTAATTATTTCATCCAAAGCTGCCTAAGTTATGTTTATCTCGTGCTCATTGTTCAAGGATGTATCCTGTGTCAGCCATTCTGTAGTCACCCAGATCTTTTGTGTTGGCCATTCCCTGGTGTCAGTATGTTTCATCATGTATTCAGTCTTACTTGAAGTCACATAAATCCTTGTTTGTTCCTCATGATGGATGATGGGGGATTCTTTAAGGCCTCCCTTCCAATGGACTTCTTCCCATCGACTTCATCTCATCTTGCTCTGGGAATGAAGTTTAGAGTTCTGAAAGTACCTTAGAGATTGCATTCATTAGTGGAAATCTACCTCACTATCCAATAGTTGGAATACATCAATGTCCTCTACTCGATGGATTCTTCAGGTGTTCAACTTCAAGAACATATATTCACACCTGTTAGAATGTACTAGGTACCTCAGGGTCAATTTTCGTTATCCGTGGAACCCCTCGCATTTGTTAGCGGTATACATCAATGACCGATAATTAAACGGTTTCCCCCATGTTCGACGTCAACTCATTTATTCGCACGGTTTGGATTCGTACCTATCGAGGGTCGTTTTGAAGACCTTAGACTCCTCATAACATTTTTCCCAAGTTGCACAAGACTGTGCCTTTTTTCTTATGATGGCACTTGATGAGACATAGATCCACTTGTGTATGTCTGTGGCTATGTTCCTGCTCATGTTTTTCTCATGGATCCACACTTGTATTCCTGTGGCCATGATATATACATTGTTTACGGATTATTCAGTCAACGTGGACAAATACTGAACTACCTAGTCCAAATGGTTTGGATCTAGAACAAAACAACACAAAAACACACACCTTTCTCTAAATCAATCAAATTACTTAATGATGAAGAAAGTACATACCTTTGTATTGAAAGTTCTCCTCGTTGGCTTGAAGCTCTTGTAGTCCCGCTCCTTAGATCGGACAGATAACCTGTAGGAGATATAAAGCAAACAAGACCAAGTTAAGGCTACAAATATAACTTGATTAATCTAATCAAATGACCAAGGAGAAATTATATAAATGAAACTCAACGTCACTTATGAGAAAGGAAATGTATTGATGTATTAAAAATGAGGAAACAAGTACAACTGAAACGACTTGGTGTTGTAGGTCCCTTCCAATGAATCCTTTTCCTTAACTCACCACCTTTCCCCAAGAGGATAGCTACCAAAGGTTCAAATATCTAGCACAATTACTCCAACATGTAGCTATCATGGACTCCTCTCCCCACCCAAGGGAATGAGCTTTCTTTTATAGGGAAAAAGGGATAAGGAGGATATGAGAAATAAGAGGAGAAGCATAGGGTGAGATCCTAATAGGTTAGGGGTTCGGCTGAGGTCCAGCCTAATAGGAGGGGATATCCATCCACATGGAATTATTTCTAGAAGCTCCTCGAACCTTCCTTTTTTCAATTCTAATGAACAGTGTCGCACCCTGCTCAAGCGAAACTTGTGACATATGAGGGTGTTGCAAGTTGCATGAAAGAAACTTGCGAAATTGTCTAAAGTTGTCAGAAAGCAACTTACGATAGTGAAGAGTGTCGCAGGTTGTCTGACGGAAAGCTGCGACAATGTTATCAAGGGAACTTTAGGGATTGTGGCAAGGTTGAAGGTACATGGTTCATGACGAAATTTCTGTGTAACAGATTGCCCCCCAAAGTATGAAATTAGAGCAAAGTGATAGTTAAAATACTTTGTCAGATGAAGGTTAAGAAAAAGAACAATCGGTCAGAAACCTGTCAACAAATAACAAGGACTTTCATCTCTGAAACATGTATGACCCATAGCATGGTTGTCGATGAATACATTACATATCCATGATAGTATTGACTCAGGATACGGCCACCGATATACATTTTGGATCCGTACCTAACAATGGTTGAAGACATATCATGGCTACTAGAATACAAGCATAGATCCATGATACAGTAATAACACAACCACGACCAATACAATAGTGGATCTGCATGACAGTACATCAATGAGGTCACCAACATGGGGTCCATGTGGGAACCTACTTAAAAAAAATTCATCGCAACCTGGTTAAAGTACATAATGATAGTCCCCAGGGTCTTCAACCTAAACCCAAAATGATACGATTCTAGCCATCTGAATAAAGGACTTGACGTCGAACATGGTAGAAACCACTTGATTACCAGTCAATGATGTAAACCGTTAACAAGTGCAAGGGAAATCACCAATGATGACAGTGAATTCCAAGGTATCAGTTAGCACATTCCAATGAATGTGAATAGATGAGTTGCAGTTGAACACCCTTGGAATCATCCAATCAGAGGTCAATGATGTGAACCTACTATCAGAAGCGAGGAAACCTACCATTGAGGTATGCAAGCCCCAAGGTACAAACTGGTTTCCAAGTCCAATTTCTAGATAATGTGCTGATGTTGATAGGAACAGACTCGTAGAAGGAGGTCCATGATATATCCCACATCATCGACACGAAACCAACACAGGAAAGTGACATGAAATGGAAGATCAAATGAGCATGAACTGACACAAAGGTGTAACGAAAAATAATGTTTGAGAGGTTATTTCAAGGATGGACAACACAACATAAGGCTTAGTAACTACAAAGGTTTATTGTGGCAGAGACTTTCCTTGAACATTTAATGGCACGACAAGTGACTTGACAACATTGAATCAACGAGGCAGAGACCAAAACATAATGTGATATTACTGAGGCATTCTTTAGATGACCCAAAGCAGTGAAATGAATCATGGAATTGGTATGACTCGAAGACAAGCTGATTACCCAACTGTTTGAATAAGATGGAAACAATTGCCATGTTCAAAGGTGACAACAAGCTGCCATAAATACAAACTCAAATACATTCCCCTTCCCTTATTTTCCCCATCATGACTGATGAGTACCTCTTTGCTTTTTAACGAGCTGGAAGAGGGTAACAAACGCTCGATATAGCTCATCATAAATGAGTCCAATCTCACATGTTTTAAGAAACTGAGAAAGGATGGGTTCGGTCCCAAAAAGGGTCCTTCGATGCGTAATTTTACGAGTACAAAGAAGGAAAACTCAGTGGTTTTTCATGTTTAGAGATTCTAAAAATCACTTAAAGAAGACTCTGAAATGGATTTTTTCGTAATTTTAGTCCCCTAGGCCCGAAAAAGTATAAAATAATTCCTAAAAGAACTCTCTTAGTCAATTTTTAACCAAGGTATTCCTTTTTTTGTAAATAGTCTAAACGGTCCTAAAAAGGGGTAAACTATCATCGGATAGATAACCTTTCAAATACCTTTACAAGCGTGAAAGAGTCAAGTTCGCTTGGAAATATTTTCCTATTTAGAGAGTCTGAAAAGAGCTTAAAGAAAAGTTCAAGGGGTTCATTTTTCGAAACAAATTTTACGAACCCGAAAAAGCGATAAAATTATAATCAGTAACTTATTCTCATGTATTTACGAGCACGAGAAAGAACAAATGGAAAAAATAATAAAAATAATGAAATAAAAAATATATATATTTAATTTCAAGTTCATAAAAGGGGTAAAAGTATTTTCATTTTTACCATTGTGTTTTTACCATTTGCTAAGAGAGAAAAAACCCTATTTTGGTTGAATCTTGTGGTGGAGATTTCGGGCACGTCAAACAACCATTTTCAGTTTAGTCAGCTCTAGGTAAATCCTTTTTTCCTCCCTTTCATTTCTATCATTAAAATTCTTGTTTTCATATTAGCTTAGGCTGTTGTTAGAGTGGTTTTTTGAGCTAAAAATCACGCACAGAGTTTCGCAGTATCGCTTTTTGGGGACTGCAACAACTGGAAGTGTCGCAGTTCCCAATAAAGTGGACTTCAACATTTTCACATTGTGGGTGAAGCCAGGGTGCAACACCTACATAGTGAACCCCAAAAAATAAAAATAAGTCATTTAAGTTGGGATTTTTTGGATGGATGTATTCTAATCCTTCTTTTTTTGGTTTTTATGTAGGTTTCAACCATCAAAATGCTTGAGTGGAGGGAAAGAGAGCATGAAGTGGAAGATATGCAAGCGGCCAATGATGCCAACACCATGCTTGTCCTCTAGGAGTGTGGGATAGCCAAATTATTCCTTATTCTAGGAATGAGGGCCCAGGTTCCATTATTGGAGCATATAGTGAGAATGTGGGACCCGAATGAGCTCCATTTTCAGGTTGGGGTTCACACTCTCACATTGGAAGTAGAATACATTTACTTCCTTACTGGGATTTCAAGATGGGGAGCACATATTTACCTCTTTGGAACTAGGGGAGGTGAAGGCGACACAGAGTCATTGATCCACCAATACTACACCCCTGGAACCCGAAAGATTAGCGGGAAAATCCTAATTAAACAGGTGATGGATCTTGCACTAAGAACCGTCTTGTTTACCATTACACAGGTTGCAAGGAGAAAGGCTCCACATCAAGCAATTAGGGCCCAAATTCTATATGAATTGGAATGCATGGAGCCTAAAATTTTCAATTGGAGCGAGGGTCTTTTAGAAAACATGAAATATTAGCTGACTAAGTGCAAAACAGGCCGACTGAAATAGTTTGGCTATGGATCCATTTTGGTCTACTTATTCCTAGAGCGAGTTCCTCTCTTCCGTCCACAGAACATAGAGATTGGGAGCCCAGACAGACGAGACTTGTGTATGAGATGGTGGGTAGATCTGATGTCTCACCATGGTGGAAGTCCCATTATTTCCTATGGGCTGGCATGCTTCATATGGATGTGTGGGAAGCTCCTTATGATTGAGGATTATTCCTACGCAGGCACAGATTTTCGAGGTCACCCAGACTTAGCGCTTCCAGAGGGGGAACACTGGAGCGATCTAGGTAAAAGGAATTTTCTCATATTTCCAATTTTTATGTATTTTTTAATATTTTTTTTGTTGTTGTTGAGACTTCATGTTTCATTGATGCAGATGTTGGGCCTATGAGGTCACCCGGATCTTCCCCCATCCAGAGGCAGGGAGAGAATAGAACCATAATGGCTCAAGATCGTGAGGCATCTGAGGAGCTTGAGGAGGTCGAGGAGAACCTAGAGAGGCTCACTACTGACATACATGATATCTCTATGGATGAGCAGCCATGACGCTACCAACGTCATACAGTAGGGGTTTCCGGACTTATCGACCGTTTGCTTCGACGAGTGGATCGTGCCATCATATGCTATTACGAGCACTGTGATTAGCTTTTTTTATCTACATGTAGTGACATCTGAAATCCATGTGCTTCAGTTTTTGTCTCGGTACCTTTTTTGTAAAACCATTTTGACATGCTTAATATAAAAGCGACTTTTAGCGGCTTTACTATACATTCTGTCTATGGTGGATTTTATGTACATGGATCTCTTTCGAATACTTGTTTTTCATATGGATTATTTACATGGTGTGATTTTAATATACATCTCATGATGAAATGTTTAAGAATGTGTAATGTGCCAATTTAAGATAAAATTGGCTAATGAGTCAGCAATTGTATTCATGTATCTTGGAACATGTTGATATTGTATAAATTCAAATGATCTCTCAAGAAGACGTACCCTCCAAAACAAATGAAGTAGTATAGGATCATGAATGGTATAAATGCAGCTTAACTAAGAAACCACAAGTTGGGAATCCAGATAGACAATAATATGGCTTACAACATTAGAGGAAGCAGCGGTCAATAATCCAATCACCGCGTGATATTCAACAATATTATTAGTTGCGGGACCTAGGCAAACTCCACCTGAGCTTACTAATTCATTGGTAGGGGAATAAAGTACCCATGCTGCCAAAGCGAGGTTTCAAGTATGTCGATTGACACCATCCACAAATATGGAATACATTTCCATCTGTGCATTCAAGCAGAACATGGTATAAGTAGTCATAGCTAAAAAGAGACCCTAACACACAAAACAAAAAAAATTCACACCACACTAACACACACTTTATGCAAAAAAGGTACAAAGTACACATGTGGGATGTTCTTAAGCATAGTAATTTTTGAGGTAAAGCCCATTTCGAGGCTCTCCCAAAGGTATCCCATCATAATATACTAACTTATAGGCCCCTTTTTCAAGGACACATTTGATAATGTAGGGGCCATGCCACATGGATTCAAACTTCCCTGCTCCTAACTTATCATGCATCTGATCATAAGCCAAGACCATATCACCTTCATTAAAGGTGCGGGTTTGAACATATTTTTCGTACTAAGCTTTGACTTGATTCTGGTGAGCCTGATTAGCGAGAGCATCATCATGATAAGTCTAGCCTAGTTTTGTCAGATACATGAACCGTTCTTCCTCGACAGTAGTATTGGGTAGAAGTTCGACAGCTAGTTTAAGAGATGGGATGTCACACTCAATAGGTAAAATGCCTTCTAGTCCATAGACCAATTGAAAAGTTTTGAAACCAGTCACAGTTTTTACTGAAGTCCTATATGACCAAAGAGTTGAGAATAAATTCAAGTGCCAACTAGATTTGTGCATTCCTACCATCCGTTGGATCATTGTTTTCAAGACCTTATTGATGGCCTCTATTTGCCCATTTGCTTGGGGATAATATGGAGACGTTTTCATGGTGAAAACCAAGTTTGGAACTTAATTCCACCATCATGTGGTTCCTAAAATGAGAACCATGGTCAGTAACTATGGCCTACGGGACTCCAAACCTAGCGATGATGTGGTTAAACATAAATAGTGCGGTCATTTTGTTGTCTTCAGCATAAGTAGGCATACCCTCATCCCATTTTATAAAGTAGTCAACGGAAATGATGACATAACCATGCCCCCTGACTGAGGTAGGATTACAATGCATGAAATCTATGCCCCATTTTGCAAAGGGACCAATGACAACGAAAGGATGAAGTGGAGAGGGATGGGAGCGCTTTTTAGGATAGAACAATTGGCAAGGAGGACATTTCTTGACTGCTTCCATGCAATCTTTGAATATGGAAGGAAAAAAGTATACAACGCATAAAATATTCTAGGTTGTAGCCATCCCAGAGAGATGACCGTCACATGCTCCAGAGTGACAGTCATTTAGGACGCATTCTGCTTCCTTGTGAGTTAGACATCGCCGTATGATAGAGTCGATACCGCAGTGATATAATGTGTCCCCAATGATAAGATAATACTTTGCATGATGGAGAATACGATGGCAATTGTCAGGAGATAGTTCAAGCCAAAAATGTTGGGTTTGGAGATACAAAATGATGTCTCCATACAATGGATCAGACGAACTGATGAGAAACAAGGACTCATCAGGAAGGGAGTCAATGGGCTTAGATTTTGAATCAGTACGGGGAAGGTCACACATGAGCTTGGCAAAGATAAAGTATTTTTTCGATTTAGCCTTTGCGAACTCCAAATCAAACTCTTGTAGGACCACAATCCAATGAGAGTACTTTCCCCCTAGTACCTGATGAGTTAAAATGTGATACATAGGGTTGGAATCCACAATGATTGTTGTTTTGCGAAGCAGAATATAGTGACAGAACCTTTCGACAGCGATGACGGCTACCAAAGATAACTTCTCAATATGTGAATATCAAGTTTCGAAGTCAACGAGACTCTTACTTAGATAATAGATCACATGTTCAAGGTCGGTGTTATCTTCTCGCACTAACACCATCCCAATGGTGGAAGTGGACATTGTGAGATACAAGATATAGTCTCATGTATAATTAGGAGGTTGCAACACGGGTGCGTTTGTCAAGGATTTATTGAGGTTGTCAAAGGACAATTGAGCTTGATCATCCTAGACGAAAGGGACATTCATTTTCAACAATCTCATATAGCCTTGAGTGATCTCCGCGAAATTACAGACAAAACGACGTAGAAAGTTTGCTTTCCCTTGCAAAATTTGAAGTTCAGGAATGTTTGTGGGGGATGGTAAGGCTAGAATATCCTCAACCTTTAGTGGATCAATCCTGATCCCATCATTGGAGACTATCAAGCTGAGGAGTCTTCCGGCTTCAATGCAAAAAACACACTTTTGTGGATTCAAGCATATATTGTAGTGACGGAACCGAAGAAAAATGGTTCTAAGGTGCTTTGGATGATCATCTCATCGAGTAGAGTGAGTGGGTATATCATCCAGATAGGGGTCCACAATATGCTTGATAACATGAAAGGCATAGGACATTTCCCATTGAAAATTAGCCCCAACATTTTTTAAACCAAAGGGCAGCTTGCAATAGGCGAAGGTTCCCCATGGACAAATGAAAGCAGTATTGTACTAATCGGATGGGAGAATCTCGATCTGATTATAGTCGGAAAATCCATCCATGAATGAGAAGACGACACTTCCATCCCAGTTATTCATGATCTGGTCGATAAAGGGAGTAAGATAATTGTCCTTTGGACATGCCTTATTTAGGTCCCTATAATCGACACATACTCTAATAGCGCCCTGCTTTTTCAATACCGGGACAATATTAGAGACCCATTAAGTTAGCAACACAAGATAAATGAATTCGTCCTTCAATAGTTTTTCAACTTATGCCTTGATGGCAGAAGTCTTGCGAGGGTGTAACGGGTGGAGTTTCCGCCTGAGAAGTTTTTCTCCCAGGTAGGTCTTGGTCTCATGAACTACAATAGATGGATCAATCCCTGGCATTTATTCATAGCTCCATGCGAACACATCACGAAATTCTTGAAACAAGGCCTTATAGATTTTAACCTCTTCTGAGGAACAAGTTTTCCCAAGATGGATATTTTCCACGGCATCGGGTTTCACCGATATATCAATTGACATCGTGGGTGTAATATTTCCTAAATTTCCTTTGGAGACTACACCCTAAGTCAAAATAGGATACTCCGGATCATTGATTACATCGGGTGGAACCACAAATTTAATGTTGTTTTCTACCTTATCCTGGTCAGGGAGGAAAGATGACCGATGATGATTATCTTCCCATGACTATTCATATAGACTCATAACCTCCATTATAGATTCATCCGATGGAAAATTATTCAATAAATAATCCATGGAATGCATAGAAGAGTCCATCCAGGACGGTAGAGAATGTCGGTTTGATGCCACAAGGTGTTGGTCATCGGATGTGGATTGAATAATGTTATATGTTACCTTAGTGGGGTTGAGCGGCATAGAATCAACAATGGACTCAAATTGGGATGGATTGGGTACTACCTAAGGGTAATCTGACTCATTGGATTTTTGCACCACAGACATAATCATGTTAACTATGGAATATCGTGATGGAGGATTGGGTGTAGGGAAAGGGAAGACTCCCATGAGTGAAGAGTCTTTCAGGATCTCGACTCCAACATCCTCATATTGAGGTTTCGCATGTCCTAACAAAGGAACATTGTGTGCAGATTTTTCATGGATATTAGGTGTACAAAAAAATCGAGCTAGTTGATAGTGACAATATTCCCTTGATGGGGAAATTGTACCAAGCAAAAGACCAAGGATGCGACAGCAGTCATCACGTAAAACTAGTTACAACCAAGTAACACATTATAATCCAACGATGCATCCACCACTTCCACATGAATGGAAACGGACTTTCCCCCTAACTCCACAACTAATGAAGGTAGTATTCCATATGGTTGAAAACCACGTTTGCAAAAGGCTTTAAGTGTGGTCGGATATCGATTAACCTTAGGAGAATCGATGGCTCTCCAACATGATAGAGACATGATCTAGGTAGAGGCTCCTTCATCAAAAACAGTATGATGAACATTATTCCTAGAAACTATGTCATTAATTTGAAATGCAAGTTGGTGGGACAACCTTGGTTTCAAATATTTCATATGAAACATGATAGAATTGGATGTTTCAGGGTCCACTACTGCTAAATTTGACAAGAGAGTTATACGCTAAATGGGACAGTTATATAGAACCTTGAGGGTCGACATAGCGCAAGTTGCTTGGGCCAAATCCTCAAGGATATTATAATTTTGAGTGGCCCAAGCATTCAAATTGAATGTCTCCTTTCGAATAGTGGCCTTGGGTGGGCACAATATCGAGTCAGTCACAAGTTTCTCTATCTGAAGAGGACCTAAAGAAGGGAGGAGTAGTGGATGTCTAGGTTGAAGTCACGTTGAAGTCTTATCAGAAGTATCTCCACTAGGTGTCTTATCCAGAATGCGATCATAAGTTTGTGATTGGGTGGTTAGACTAATTGTTTCTCCACACATCATGAATACATCTGCGGCTGCGAGTGTATCCCCTTGATGGGGGTGGTTTGTATTATCGGAACAGGGTGCAATGTCGTGAGTGACCATTTGCTATTGTTGGGGTGGGAAAGGATTAGTTAACACCGCAGGATGTGATGGACCCTTTAGAAAAAATTTAATCTCCTCGCGATGAGTACATTCTTTAGTAAAGTGGTCTCCTTCACATATTAGACAAGGGAACTTAGCATTTCTCTTAGGCTTAGTGTCAGCATTGGTCTATTGGGATTTTTTGTTCTCCTGCTGGTTTGAATACTTTTTGGATTTTCCTTTCTTTTTATTCTTCCCTTGAGATGAAGAGAATTTAACTGCATTCACCTTAGAGGATTGGGCAGGAGAAGAGGTATTTTTGGTGTTGTTCATAGCCTGGTTTGGAGATGGAGTAGAGGTCGAATGACTTTGTTGCCCAACCGATTTGGATGCAGGTTGGGCCTTCATGGAACCAACTAAACCTTCAAAATGAGGTTCAGTAGAAGGCCAGGAAGGGTCGTTTGTGGGATGGGGAGCGTTGGGAATCAAATCATACAAATTTATGGATTGGGAATAAACCAAGTCCAGGTACTAAGCAAGACTGATCGCTTACTCCTCTGTAACAACGCCTCCTACAGTGACATCCCTAGAAATGGATGGAAGAATCAATTTTGTGAACCAATTAGCTAGTAATTGATCTAGAATAGGAGCCTTATCAACCTATGTTGTTGTGAAGAACCTGCAATAATTAATTAATGCAAATACACGAGATATCATAAATAATAGAACTTAGAATCACTTTTATATTGATCATGGGCCACTTCGAGGGGGAAACCTCCTTTGAGCAAGCTCAATACAATTAACTTCACGGTGCCTTCAATGACCTCAACACACACTTTTATACTAAGTCTATTCCCAATACTATGAGTCAAAACCATGGGACATATAATACTACGGGACGACTTACAAAGCATATGCAACCAATACTATGGGTCAATACTATGGGCTAATATAAACTATGGATCAACAAATACTACGGGACGACTTACAAAGCATATGCATCCAACAACAATATACTAATATAGTAAAGAGAAGGGTTGACACAGGTTCCTAACATCCCCTCTCCCTTAGAAAAAGCTTTGTCCTCAAAGCTTTGGTTGGAGAAATTGCTGTAGAATCTGAAGAAGTGGTTCCCCGGTAGCATCCTCGGGTTGCATTTTAGGCCACTGACGCCTTTGGAGTGTCAGGGAGGATTTCTTGGAAGGCTGTAGACGAAGAAGAACCCCATCTGCTGCACGAAAAATGCGCTCAGAACGGTGTTGATCGGCTTGTTGTTTCAGGCGAATTAGGGCCATGTGAAGATTGTCCTGCAGAATGAGAAGAATCTGATCGCGGTTTCGAAGAACCGAGTCAATTTCCTGAATAGGGGAGCTGCTAAGGCTGTATGAAAGAAGAACTGGCGGTGTCTGTCCATAGACTGCTTCAGATGGTGTCCTTTGAGATGTGGTATTGTACCACCAGAGCGCTGCTAGGAGATCCATAGAAATAGTTGGCCAAAGCTGTGTAGGGATGGGCAAGGGTTTGAGCAATCCCGAAAGGAGTGTCGTTTCACCCTTGTTGACCTGGAAAGTATCACAGTCAGCCACCATCTGTTGAATTGTCATTTTCAGTCCCTGCCAAAAGAAGTTACATTGTTCCCAGTCATACATTTTGAAGAACCTAGAGTGCCCTGCTGATGAAGAAGCATGGAGTTCATAGAAGAGATAGCCCTGTTGAACATATTGCAACCAAGTTGGAACAAGCAGAGAAAGAGCTGTAAGAGAAACTGGGTCATCAATTGTGCGAGAAGGAGCATCTGCCATCATATTGTCCTTACCCTTCTTGTAAGTGATCACATAGGGATAACCCATGAGTTGGATAACCCATTTCAGGTGTGTTGGGGAGGAGACCCATTGTTCCAAAAAAAATTCCACACTCTAGAGTTCAGTCTTGATGCAGAAATAATTCCCTAATAGGTATGGCTGCCACTTCTGTACTGCATGCAAAATAGCCATCAGTTCCTGCTGAGAGGTAGATGCGACTAAATTCTTACCGAAAAGGTCTCTTGAAGGCGGAAAGCTCATTGGTTCAGCAAAGACACCTGCATATCTATCTAAGGAAGTAGTGGAGACCGTTGATGGGTGCATCTGAAGGGAATGGAGTTGAGCGATGATACCATGTGAATTCTTCTTAAGGATTTTTTCTAGGCGATGTGAACTGATGATGCAGAGAGACCTGGGTTGTAAGCCCATTAATTTGTGTTGTGCCCCATTTACTGAAAACTGCATCCAAAGTTCTGAAAAATCCCATAAGATGGGGCCAAGTGTGCATAACCATTGAACGCCCAAAACCACATCACATCCGCCTAAGGACAAGGCAAACATGTCACAGCGCAGGTTATAATCTTCCATAGAGATATGCACATTGTGACACTTCCCCTTACAAGGTAAGGTGCCCCCGTTGGCAACCATGACTTCAAAGTTTGAGCAAGGATGGATAAAACAATCAGCCTGTTTGGCAATTCGAGGGTTAATGAAGTTATGAGTGCTACCAGAATCAATGACTATGCTAAGAGGGAGCTTCTTGAAGTATCCCCTGACTCGCATTGTTTGTGGGGTGGTGACGCCAGTTACAGCATGGAGAGAGAGCTCGGGTGGGTCGTCTTGAGATGGGGTGTCAACAGGCGGGTGTTGAATGTCGACCTGATCATCTACTGTATCTGGAGCTTCTTCATCAAGTTCTGAGGCAGGCGGAGAATCCACATCCAAGAGATAGAGCTTTTGTTGAACACATCTATGTCCCCGAGTGAATTTCTCATTACAATTATAACAAAGCCCTTTTTCTCGGCGTGCCTGCATCTCTGTTTCAGACAAATGCTTGATAGGAGTTGGTTGCGGGGCAGGCGTGATGGGAGGTCGTTGGGAACCCCATATTTCTGAAGGGAACAAAGGTGGGTTTGGAGCGTTGTTGAGCTGCGATCTTGTCCTCTGCCAACTTAACCAACCTTAGGACTTCCATCATTGTGTTGGGACAGAACATTTTGACCTCTGAGCGGATTTCATCCTTGAGACCACTGATAAAACAACTCCTGTAGAATTCATCAGACAATCCTTCGGTGTAATTGGTCAGTTTCTCAAATTCTGTCTGATACTCTCTCACTATGCCAATTTGGTGAAGTTTAGTGAGTGCTCCTGTGAAGTCATCAAAAGCACTAGGACCAAATCGTGGCAAAAGGAGTTTGCAAAAATCTGTCCAATTTGGCTCGGGATGAGCTTTGATGTACCAACAGTACCATTGAAGGGCTTCTTGTTCCAAATGAAAGGATGCAAGTGGAACTTTCTGGACATCAAAAGTATTATGCAGATTGAAATATTGTTCTGCTCGGTATATCTATCCAGGTGGATCAGTACCATTGAAGCGAGGAAAATCAAGCATCGGCCTGCGAAAATTGCTGGAAGAAGAGAACCCAGTCTACCACCATCCGTTGAATTGTCCTTTTGAGTCCCTACCAAAAGAAGTTACATTGTTCCTAGTCATACGTTTTGAGCAACCCAGAGTGCCCTACTGATGAAGAAGCATGGATTTCATATAAGAGATAGCCCCGTTGAACAGATTGCAACCAATTTGGAATAAGCAGAGAAATAGTTGTAAGAGAAACTGGGTCATTAAATGTACAAGGAGGAGCATCTTCCACCATATTGTCCTTACCCTTCTGGTAAGTGGTCGCATAGTCATAACCCATGAGTTGGATAACCCATTTAAGGTGTTTTGGGGAGGAGATCCGTTGTTCCAGGAAAGTTTCCAGACTCTGGAGATCAGTCTTGATGCAGAAATAATTCCCCAATAGGGATGGCTGCCACTTTTGTACTGTATGCAAAATAGTCATCATTTCCTGCTGAGAGGTAGATGTGGCTAAATTCTTACCGGAAAGGTATCTTGAAGGCAACAAGTTCATTGGTTCAGCAAAGACACCTGCATATATATCCAAGGAAGTAGTGGAGACTGTTGATGGGTGCATCTTAATGGAATGGAGCTGAGCGATGACACCATCTGAACTCTTCTTAAGTATTTTTTCTAGGTGATGTGAACTGATGATGTAGAGAGACCCTGGTTGTAAGCCCATAAATTTGTGTTGTTCCCCATTGACTGAAAACTGCATCCAAAGTTCAGCAAAATCCCATAAGATGGGGCCAAGTGTGCGTAACCATTGAACGCCCAAAACCACATCACATCCGCCTAAGGACAAGGAAAACATGTGAGAGCGCAGGTTATAATCTTCCATAGAGATATGCACATTGTGACACTTCCCCTTGTAAGGTAAGGTGCCCCCATTGGCAACCATGACTTCAAAGTTGGAGCAAGGATGGACAAAACAATTAGCCTGTTTGGCAATCCGAGGATCAATGAAGTTATGAATGCTACTAGAATCAATGAGTATGGTAAGAGGGAGATTCTTGAAGCATCCCCTGACTCGCATTGTTTGTGGGGTGGTGATGTGGGTTACAGCATGGAGAGGGATCTCGGGTGGGTCGTCCTAAGAAGGGGTGTCAACAGGCGGGTGTTGAATGTCGACTTGATCATCTACTGTATCTGGAGCTTCTTCATCAAGTTCTAAGGCAGGCGGAGAATCCACATCCAAGAGATAGAGCTTTTGTTGAAAACATCTATGTCCCCGAGTGAATTTTTCATCACAATTATAACAAAGCCCTTTTTCTCAGCGTGCCTGCATCTCTGTTTCAAACAATTGCGTGATAGGAGTTGGTTGAGGAGCAGGCGTGATGGGAGGTCGTTGGGAACCCATATTTCTGAAGGGAACAAAGGTGGGTTTGGAGCGTTGTTGAGCTGCGATCTTGTCCTCGGCCAGCATAGCCAACCCTAGGACTTCCATCATTGTGTTGGGACAAAACATTTTGACCTCTGAGCAGATTTCATCCTTGAGACCGTTGATAAAACAACTCCTGTAGAATTCATCAGACAATCCTTCTGTGTGATTGGCTGGTTTCTCAAATTCCGTCTGATACTCTCTCACTGTGCCAGTTTGATGAAGTTTAATGAGTGCTCCTGTGAAGTCGTCAAAAGCACTAGGACCAAATCGTGGCAAAAGGAGTTGGCAAAAATCTGTCCAGTTTGGCTCGGGATGAGCTTTGATGTACCAACAGTCCCATTGAAGGGCTTCATGTTCCAAATGAAAGGATGCAAGTGGAACTTTCTGGACATCAAAAGTATTATGCAGACTGAAATATTGTTCTGCTCGGTATATCCATCCAGTCGGATCAATACCATTGAAGCGAGGAAAATCAAGCTTCGGCCCAGAAAAATTGCTGGAAGAAGAGAACCCGGTGGCTGCAAAAGATTCTGGCTGTCGATTATTGTTCATGGCTGAATGCTAAAGATGGAGGCTGAGAAATTTTTCATCCAGATCTTGGAGTTTGGTTTGGATGGCTGCAAGTGCTTCCTCCATGGTGTTTGCTCCTGTGCGAGTGACAACCATAATCAGTAAAAAAAAAATTGTGGGGGGGGGAATGGATAGAAAAACACAAACACAAGGTTATTTAGTAAGGGGAAATTTGGATTTGGGAAAAACTAGGAGGAGTAATTGGGGTTTGACTAAGTTTTTGACACTTTCTGAGGGACAGGGGAGCAAAAAATGGGGATTTCAAAAGCGGGAACTCCATGGTAAAATTTGAAGGCAATCGGGTGAAAATTGAAGAAGTTATGGCAAACCCTAAAAATAGACAAATGTGGGATTTCTGGTCTTGGGAAGTGGAATTTGGGATAGGGTCTTCAGGAATGAAATATGCAGAATGGGATTGCAGGGATGTCAGTGAAGTTTCAGGGAAAAAAGAGTTGAAACAAGGGAGATATGGCCGAAAAATAGTTTTTTTTTCTTTTCCTAGAAATGGATCGGCAACAGCAGCGCGGAAGGGATCCGCAACAGATGGATCTACAACGGCGCGAAAGGGATCGAAAACGGCTGGATCTGAAACGGTGATTGGATCTGGAACGACTTTCATAATAGATCTGAAACGGCGATTGGATCTGGAACGACTTTCATAATAGATCTGAAACGGCTAGATCTGGAGCGGAAGTGATTGGCAACAGTTCAACTGAAAATAGATATGGACCCCAGGTATGTACGGCTTCCTAACAGTTCAGGTGTTTCACTCAACCACCAATGATGTCTAACGACTTGCATATTGGGGCAGTACCCCTCACTCCACGGCTCAGGTAAAACTGATAACCGCTTTGCCACAAACGACGACTCTTGGTTTACCTCACGGGTGGGAACTAGTCAATCAGGTAGGGGTCGTTGCCCTTTTCGCTGGTAGGTCCTCTCAATGGGCCAGCTACTTTGGGATTCCTGTGGTACTACTCACAATGAGTTTTAGGGCTTATGCCCAAGTACTTCCCACAGTTAAGCGGATAGGGATTATTCCCAAATCCGAAGCTGCAACAGATGCGAAAAAAAAAATTGGCAGAAATTCCACTCAACGAGCCCAAGAAAGTGCTCTGATACCAGATGTGATGAACCTGTAATAATTAATTAATGCAAATACATGAGATATCAGAAATAATAGAACTCAGAATCACTTTTATATTGATCACGGGCCACTTCGAGGGGGCAACCTCCTTTGAGCAATCTCAATACAATTAACTTCACGGTGCCTTCATAGGCCTCAACACACACTTATATACTAAGTCTAGGCGCCAATACCATGCGTCAATACTATGTGTCGATACAAACCATGGGCTAAGTCTAGGCGCTAATACTATGAGTCAAAACCATGGGACATATAATACTATGGGACGACTTACAAAGCATATGCGTCCAATACTATGGGTCAATACTATGGGCTAATATAAACTATGGATCAACAAATACTACAAGACGACTTACAAAGCATATGCGTCCAACAACGATATACTAACAAAGTAAAGTCATGGGTTCCTAATAGGAGGCGAGCCGGATCTCCCTAGCTCAATGCGAGTCTAGAACAAATAGAACAGACTACAAACACGTTTCCTAGATCTACTTAAGGATCAAGTGCTAGATGTCTTACCTCTTTGATTCGCTATTCTTTCTCCTGAATGTTGCTCCACGTCCCACAGTCATCAGATCCAAGCTGCAAGACCTATTAAGACACAGAAAAGAGAAACGAGTAAAGAGCATCTATACAATAAGAGATCTATGTAAACAGTTAAGCAGGTAAACAACACAACATCATTACACATAAGAACGATATTGGTGGAAAGCATTTGTATTACTGTAAATAGAGAAGTACATGATAGAGATATAGAACTACAACCAATGACTTAACGTAGCAGCCCTTCTCCACACAAGCCAATTGCCAAGCATGAATTCTCCAAGATGTGAGTGAAGGTGTTCTAAGAGAGATTTCACCAGCATGTAGATACCATAGTCTTCCCCCCTTTGGTATGGAAGTGAGCCCCCTTTAGTATGGGAGTGAGCCTCGTTTATATAGGACTAAGTGGATGAGATTATGGATACGATAGGTTGAGAGATGGTAGGAGAGAGATAGGGGATCTTCCCAATGAGTTAGGGGTCGAGTACCAGCTCTCCAAGAGATCAGGGATAAGCCCCCAAATGGGAAAGCTTCGAGAAAGATCTCGAAATGGCTATTTTTTCCCATTAACAGACCTCGTCGCACCTTGCTATGGAGCAACCTGTGACGTCGCATGTTGATAGTGTGCAACCTACGATGACCTCTCAAAAGGTTGTACAAACTGAGTACAAATCCTCTCAAATGAATACTTGGTCTAGATGACTTCAGGGATGTATACACTAAATCATGATGATGGGTAGATTTTAGGTGTAACAGAATGCCCCCCAAAGCATGAAGTTGTTAAGGATGTACAGGTGAAGTGCTTTGATAGAAAAAATGGCAAAAGACTTGTCGGATGAAGGACGCTGCTGCAGTACAACTGACTCTGAACTGACAATCTCATATGTAGTACAACATGGTTGCCGACCAATACATTGCAGATCCATGGAAGTAATGACCGACTGAACACAATCGTGGCTACTAGACACACGCATAGATCCATGATGAGATGATAACACGGCCACGACCAATACAAAAGTGGATCCGTGTAATATGACTCAATACAAACTCCATCGCAACCTGGGTAAAACATGACTCCCCAGGGTCTTCAAGCTGAACCCGCAATGATACGAATCTATCCATGTGATTACAAGTGCCTTGACGTCGAACATGGTAGAAACCACTTGATTACCGATCATTGATGTAAACCATTAACAAGTGTGAGGGAGATCACCATTAATGTAAATGATTCCCAAGGTATCACAGTACATATCATCAAGCGTGAATAAATGAGTTGATGTCGAATGCAGGATGAAATATTTCAATTAAGAGTCAATGATGTAAACTCATGACGAAAGCGAGGTGACCTGCAATTGAGGCATGCAGGACCAAGGTACTTGACTGGTTTCTAGACTCAATCCTTGGATGATGAGTTGAAGTCGACAAGGATGAATCCGTCGAAGGAGGGCGATGATGAATCCCCCATCACCGACATGAAACATGACAAAAGATGTGTAGAGTAGATTGGGCGGTACAATAATGTGCAAAACTGACTCAAGGTAGACCAACATGATCGAAGGTATACTGACTGCAGAAGATGAGTAACAAATGTCTCTTGAACATGGGCATGGCATGACTTGGCAGTATTGACATGATGAGACTGATACCAATCCCTAATGCAACTGATGGTGGAAGCATTCTTTGGCTGATCCAAAGGAGCGATGCGACTCATGGAATTGACAAGACTCGAGGACAAACATATTATCCAAGTACTGAATGCAAATGCAAACGAGTGCCATGTTCAAGAGTGACTATGTGCTGCCGTAATTAATACGTAACACAAAATATTCCTTTTTTCCCCATCATGATTGATGAGTGCCTCATGTGTTTTTTGACGAGCTTGATGAGGGTAACCAGATGCTCAGTATAGCTCATCTCATAGATGAGTCCGATCCCAAATTTTTTACGAACCTGGGAAAGGAGGGGTTCTTCCCATAATGGTCCCTTCAATGTGAAAATTTAACGAGTCCAAAGAAGGAAAACTCGGCGTCATTTCATGTTTAGAGAGTCTAAAAAGAACTAAAGGAGACTCCAACAGTCCTTTTTCGTAAAGTTAGCCTCATCACTCAAAAAAGGGTAGAACAACGCGGGAGAGGACTCTTCCAGCCATGGTTTGTTGGAGTATACCTTTTTCGTAATTAGTGCTTCCTGGTCCAAAAAAGGGAGTAAACTATCACCAAAAAGACGATCATTCAAATGCTTTTACAAGCGTGAAAGCATCAAGTTCGCTTGGCAATCTTTTCCTATTTAGGGAGTCTGAAAAGAGCTTAAAAAGGACTCAATGAACAACTTTGTCATGGTTGATAACCGGGTATGGCAAAGGAAAAAGTAAACTCGACACAGTTCCTTTTCCGTAAATAGTCTAGCGAGGCCGGATAAAGTGATAAACCTATACTCGTTAGACACACCTTTTTACTCAAATTTTTAACGAGCACGATAATGGTATCAAAAGCACTCGGAATCTTTTTCATGTTTGAACCAGAGCACGAAAAAGTAAAAACTAAGCTCAAACCACTTTTCATGTTTCAACCAGAGCATGAAAAAGTTGAAAAGTAAGCTCAAATGCTATCTTACTGTTTTTAACGAGCTCGAAGATAGGTTGGAAGAATGCTCATGATGTCTACTTAATTTTTTAACGAGCTTGTAACAGAAAATGAACTATGCTCGGGATAATTTTCATGGTTTAATGAGCTCGAAACCTAAAAAAGGAAAGTATGCTCAAAAATGTTCCCAATGGTGGATTTCTTCCCGTCGTGAAATCCAAAGGTTGGTGCATGCCCCCAGCATGATTGCTAGAATTAAGTGACTTAGCTCCAACGTGGTGTGGAGAGGCAATCGAGTTGACTTCAACGTAACTTCCAGAGGTTGAAGACATGCCCCCAAGCTTCATTTCATCCGCCTAAGGAATAGGTGGGTGAAAAGAAGGTTCAGGTACTAAGTCTACGAGGAGACTCGACTCAAAGGGAAAGGATATGTTTCATTTTTTAACGAGCTTGACATAGAAAGGGAACTATGCTCATAGGTTAATGCCCATTGATGGGTTCCTTCTCGACATGATTCCCAGAGGTTGGTAAATGCCCCCAGCGTGATTGCTAGCGGCTTAACATGGTAGTGTTCCTTCAACATGATTGTTGACGGTATGACATGTGACATGCCCCCCAAGCTTCATTTTGTCTAAAAATGATGCTTGCTAACCCAACTACCAACTTGGCTACTAACATGAAAATGTTCACCAAGGGGGGGAAACGAGAATCAAATGAAATGAAGGTTCAAATTCTAGCGAGAGACTCGAACCGATGGGAGGGAGATCTATTTCATTTTTACACAAGCTTGAAACTTGAAATAGATAATAACTATGCTTGAGGGGGGCCATCTTATTTTTTAACGAGCTTGAAATGGAATAAAACTATGCTCGAGGGGGCCCATCTTATTTTTTAAAGAGCTTGAAATGGAATAAAACTATGCTCGAGGGGGATTGGTTTCATTTTTGTGCAAGCTTGAAACCAAAGTTAAACTATGCTTAGAGGGGCCTATCTCATTTTTTAACAAGCTTAAAATAGAATAAAACTATGCTCGAGGGGATGGTTTTATTTTTATGCAAGCTTGAAACCAAAGGGAAACTATGCTAGAGTGGTTGGTTTCATTTTTTAACGAGCTTGAAACATAACATAAACCGTGCTCGTAGGAACCTATTTCATTTTTTAACGAGCTTGACATAGAACGGGAACTATGCTCATGTGAAATGGTTTCATTTTTATGCAAGCTTGAAATCAAAGAGAAACTTTGCTTGAAGGTTGGTTTCATTTTTATGCAAGCTTGAAATCAAAGAGAAACTTTGCTTGAAGGTTGGTTTCATTTTTTAACGAGCTTGAAACATAACATAAACCGTGCTCATACCCTATTCTTAGGGGGAAGAAACCACTAAAACATGTGGAACATTCAGGGAAGTCTGACGACTAGGAGTCATATGATGAGTGGGTGTCATGTAGGAAATCTGATCAATGGTCACAATCCTCCCATCATAGGGAAAATACATCACTCGAAAGAGTGTGGACATGACGAATTTCATAGCATAAACATAATCACGTCCAAGGAGTAGATTGAAATCTAAAGCACCTTGGACAACCATGACATCAACATAAACAGTTTTACCTCTCAACATGATAGGTAACTGCGGGAGAATCCCTAAAGGTCTGGTAGGCCTTCTATTAAAAGCCAAAATCTGGTCATTTATTGGCACAAGCTGAGGCGAACCTATAGCTTGCCAAGCAGTTGAGGATAAAATACTAACAGAATCTCCCTCATCAACTATCGTACGAAATATTTCTTTATTGGAAACTCCTACATATATTTGAAAAGGAACACTCGAAGGAAGACGATAATCTGTTAGATCATTCCAATCAAAGGAGATGACCTCAGTACTGGGGGGGGTCCTGTAGGAATGGACAAGGTTTCCCCTTACCTAGGACATTCTGAACTGACTAGGAAAACATCAGTGGTTTCCAATTCACTCTCACTTGGAAGATAAGAATGAGACGAAGATTGTGTCATGGTGACTGCTTCAGTCTGGACTTTCTCCAATGAAAGAGTGGGATCGAGTGGAGATGACAACGACTCGATCACTTCACTCTCTGAAGGAAGAGTGGGACCAATTACAGATGAAACTGAATTGATTACTTGGTCAACCAGTGGGGGGTCGAGGGACAACTTACTATCGCTTGTTGGAAGCCCCTGTTGAGAGATAGTAATATCTTCCAACCACCGTGAAGCTTCATCCATGCTTGGACAAAGGTAAGTACGATGCATGCCCTTCCATATCCAACAAGGGTCTGCAGCTCTACCCTTCCGACCCTTCACCAATGCGTCACTGGTCGAGGGAGTATCATCAACTTGATGGTCAGAGGTTGACGATACAAGCGGTTTGGGGTTTTTAGACCACACTTCTGACACATGGGAAAGACCGGGACAATTCTTGAGAAGGTGATCACCCTTGCAAAGTTTGCAAGGAAACTTTGGCTTACGAGGTGTTCTCATAGAATGAGTGCCATCAGAGGCAGATGGTTGATGCTTTGTCTCTTTCTTATCTTTCTTCTTCTTAATATTCCCTTTCTTCTTCTTCACACCAGCCTTCTTACTAACATCAGAGTTTTCAGTAGGAGAAGAGGAAGAGATGGAAGCCGATTCGACTTTCGATGGAGAAGTAGAAGGGTCATCATGAGATTGATGCTCATGTGGTGAAGGACCTAGGTCAGACAAGATTGGTGCACTTGGCGTAACTGGATTGGAGAATAACCATATTGGTAATCCTATCGTCAATCCAGGAAGACTCAACGTAGCCTTAAAGGGAGGACCAATAGTTCCACAAGGGGGACTAACAAATGGAATACCTTGGAAAGGGGTGCCTTGGTTGGTAGTCCCGGAAGAATCTTCCATATCTAAACTTCCTAAGAGTCTCTAAAGGACTACACAAGACAAACACTACTCAAGTCTAAAAGAAACAAGCAAACTGTGTGAATAGGAGTGGATTCAAATTCTGGAACCTCATGGGATTATCTAGGCATCGCAAACCGCGATATACTGCAGGGTCCAACAATATGACGCGATAAGGAGGATTGGGACCATACCCTTTCCTGCATACCCGATTACCTGGACAGTACGTGCATGCTAATCTCCCCGAGTGCTGTTCTCGGTGTATTGCTTTGCCAAGACGGCCAAATGGTTAACTCGATTGGTTTCAGGAATCCTAATGGTGTCTCCCGATATACGCAAGGTACGTGGGAGCTCAAATCCGTAGTGGTGTTGTCTAATGCAAAGTCGTTGGCACGAGACCTTCCAATATACGTGTCGAGTACGTGATACACCCTTCAATACACGCCAAGTACGGATTATGGTACTTGGTGGGTACGTGAAGGAGCTCGATATACCAATGTACATGGAAGACTACAATACCCCCGGACTACAATGTTGGCAAATAATGACAGCTGTCGCGCTTAAAGACGCCGGAACATGTCTCTAACTTACACACAAGTTGCTAAATGATTTTGACCTAAGCTAGCGTTAATTTTATCTTGTACGGTTAGGTGGATGCATGAGGTGAGTACATAAATGTAAACATAATGCAATCCTCAACTACATGATAATGCACATTTTCCTTCCCTTTTCAATGAAAACTACTTAAGGTAGGGAGAGATTTTTTTTCTTTCAAACCAAAAGTACTCAAGTAGTAACGAAAAGAAGAATTCCTTCCTAGAGTGCAATAATTCTAAATTTCTGCAATAATCATCCAAAAAGCGTAAAGAAAATGAAAGATGCAACTAATCTTAACAACGTATAAGACAAAATAATGAAGCACTTTCAATTTCCAAATGCACGTACCAAAAAATGGAATTTGATAACTAAACGCTTTTCATATCTATATACAGAAAGTGAGAAGATATCTACAGCACTCTAATTTTTCAAAAATTCCCAAAGAAAAATGGCAAGCACCCAAACAACTCAAAGACATTTAAGAAAGGCTCAAAATCTACCAAATGCAATAATTTTAACTCATTTCCTATCTTTTTACACTTGAAAAAGACACATCTAAGCTACGGAAAGAAGGATTCCACTAATGTTTCCAATCAAATGCAAGACAAAGGAAAGGATTTAACAATCTTATCTAACTCAAATGCATACAAATCTAAAATGAATCTTTCTTCTTCTTATGAGTGTGAGACCAAGAATTTCAAATGATCAAATTAAAGCAAGAAGAATATTTATTTTTACCAAATTTATGAATATAGCAAAAGAGTGACAAAATCAAGATTTTCTTTGAACTAAAGCGAAGACAAAGAATCAATCTTTTCCAATAACCATCGAATAGCTTATCATGTAAATGAAACAATATTCATAACCCAAGAAAGAGAGGCTCAAAAAGACATGGACATCCCACACTCTTCAAGTCTTTAAAACAAGCCAATCACGCCAAACCAAAAAAAAGATCTCAAAACCTTGAGATGGGTCAAAACGACTAAAGAATGCACGATTCATGGCTCCCCCGGCCATGAGGGGGATTGTTTTTTTCAAAAATAGAACCCATTTTGCTTTAAAATGCAAGCAAAACACTAGTTTTTACTCAAGGGGCCAAACATGAATCCAAAACTCAAAAGACCCAAAAACCAATACAAACAAGACAAATAACATGTGCAAAAAGAGGTTTGGGATCAAATATAGTGCAAAGATCAGATCAGGTGAGGATAGGAGGGATAACAAGGTCAAGTGGATGAAGATGGGGGAACCAAAGTATCCACCACTACCAAGTTGAAACTTGTTAGAATGGGACCCAATACAAATCCACACAAACTACCAAAAAATTTCAACACACAAAATCAAACAATGGGGTCTCTGACTAGATCGTACAGTACAGAGGGAGTCTGCACACAAACCAAACTCACAATAGAACTGGAGAGGGCATGCCTGTATGGAAAAAATGGCAGATCGGTGCACTTTATGCTTATGCACAGTGCGATGTCACATTTCACTGGTGCGGGAAGTGCAACGACGTCGCAGTATGCCAATGGAAGGGATGTGACGACAGACTAACAGGAAAAGAACAGAGATCAAAAACAGCACAGTGTCACTCTGGGTACACTGGCCAGGTGCGACAGGCAAGATCTAAGTCCAAAAATGAACCAATTCTCCAGATAATGAGCATAAAAAGGTCTGCCAATGAGAAGTACAAACTCAAAGGAAGGAAATCAGACTCTTCAAAGCGAAGATCTGATGGTGAAAGGGCTTAAGAAGCAAATGGCCAAAGAGATGGCTTGGAAAAGCAATCAACTGAAACTGACATTCAGATTGAAAACAACAATGTTCTTCCCCAGTATGGTCGCCAGATTTGTTACCGGACAATCCACTCGACCGGAGGCGAGCCGGATCTCCCTAGCTCAATGCAAGTCTAGAACAAATAGAACAGACTACAAACATGTTTCCTAGATCTACTTAAGGATCAAGTGCTAGATGTCTTACCTCTTTGATTCACTATCCTTTATCCTGAATGTTGCTTCACATCCCACAGTCGTCATATCCAAGCTGCAAGACCTATTAAGATACAGAAAAGAGAAACGAGTAAAGAGCATCTATACAATAAGAGATCTATGTAAACAGTTAAGCAGGTAAACAACACAACATCATTACACATAAGAATGATATTCGTGGAATGCATTTGTATTACTGCAAATAGAGGAGTACATGATAGAGATATAGAACTACAACCAATGACTTAACGTAGCAGCCCTTCTCCACACAAGCCAATTGCCAAGCCCTTCCAAGGAAGCATGAATTCTCCAAGAGGTGAGTGAAGGTGTTCTAAGAGAGATTTCACCAGCATGTAGATACCATAGTCTTCCCCCCTTTGGTATGGGAGTGGGCCTCGTTTATATAGGACTAAGTGGATGAGATTATGGATAGGATAGGTTGAGAGATGGTAGGAGAGAGATAGGGGATCTTCTCAATGAGTTAGGGGTCGAGTACCAGCTCTCCAAGAGATCAGGGATAAGCCCCCAAATGGGCAAGCTTCGAGAAAGATCTCGAAATGGCTATTTTTTCCCATTAACAGACCTCGTCGCACCTTGCTATGGAGCAACCTGCAACGTCGCATGTTGATAGTGTGTAACCTACGACGACCTCTCAAAAGGTTGTACAAACTGAGTACAAATCCTCTCAAACGAATACTTGGTCCAGATGACTTCAGGGATGTATACGCTAAATCATGATGATGGGTAGATTTTAGGTGTAACATGAATTGCAGCTGAAGATTGACCTCCAACCGCAGTTGAAATTCCAACATAAGGTGTATATGAACTTCTTAATTAAGGATTGAAAGGAATTCATCAGGCAATCTGAGTAATTGTCGTGGTATTTCCAACTTGAGGAGTGAAGTGTGTACCCATCCTAGTAACCACATGGGATGGAGTGACATTAGGATTAACCACCTGACTAGGAACAATCCCTATAGAGCGGCCAAGGATTTCACTTGGTAACATAAGTTGGAGAGTTCTAAGGTCTCGAGATGGAGTCAACTCCATGGACGTGGATAGGTACCACTCCTGTTACAAAATTAGAAATAGCTTGACTTAACGTAGTGTTCCAAAGCAAGGAAGACGAGTCAAAAATAGTCGTCACTGGATGATTTGGTGGGGGCTGGGTGAACACCCAATCTGTGGGTGCAGAACGCCCTACAAACAACATACGAAAGGATGTATCACGGGAAGAAGCATTAGTACAAAATGAGAGATAAGTGACCAAGCGACCAAAAATTTTGGTCACCACATCTTTTTCAAGGGATAAATGACCAAAATTGAAAATTTTTAAGTGAACTGACTAAAAATGACCAAGATAAATGACCAATTTGGTCATGGGATAAGAACTAAACTAAAAATGACCAAGATAAATGACCAATTTGGTCAAGAGATAAGAACTAAACTAAAAATGATCACATAACAATTGGTCATTTATGTGGTCATTTTTAGTTGTGTCATTCTGTCAATGGAAAATTATAATTTTGATAATGAATTTGTAGAATTTACTAAATGTTAACACTGCGGATGGATTCGGAGACCCCCTAGAAAGGGGTCCATCTGCAGTGTTAAATTTAGTAAATTGTAACATTAATAGTACACAACTTGGATTATTTTTCAATACATGTCTTCTAAGCGATCATTTCTTTCATGCCATCCCGATACCTATTGTGTTAGATGATAGGAGAATCATTGAGATGCTCATTTAGGGGTTTCTCTACTAATTAGTGCCTTGGGTGTGGTGAGTTGATAACTAGATAATACATCATGTCTTTCATATAGTTTATCAAGTGATAGATGAGTTCTTCTAGTACATGTGGTTGAGTCGAGTCTTGGATATTTGTCATCTTTCCCTTTTGGAATTGTCATGTCTTGAATTTAGTGTTACTCCGTTCAGCTTGTTGTACTAGTTGTTTTCATATTTTGTTTCAACAAAAGCATTGTCGTTTGACCATCTCGGCAGTCTATTAAAGTTTCGACAAGTTCATGTATTTTGTGTCATGTTAGCTAAAAATTGTCAATTTCACAACCTCGATTAATTCTCCATATGCATTCATTCACCATGGTTCTCTTTTCACCTGAGTTCAAAAATCTTTAAAGTCCCCATGGGTCCCTCCCTTACAAGAAATAGCCAATATCCTCCATTTTGAAGAAAAAAATAATTCATCCCTTTTTGTAAAAATCCATTTGTTCCCATCTCCTTGAATAATAATAATAATAAAAATACCCCCATAATCTCAATTAACCCCTTCTCCTTTCACATATAAAATAAATAAATTATCAAAAACCTTTTTTCCCTGTATCGTTTCACCCATATATAATATTAATATATTGTATAGTTATTATATATGTATTTATATAATTAAATATGACGTAACTATTATTAACAAATTAATAAAAAGAAGAATATAAACAAAACAAATGTAAGAGATAGAGAGAAACTCAAAAAAAGTGAAAAGTGAATGAGTGGTAAATTAGAAAATAGATTGATAGGGAAAATAAAAGAAAATAGGGCCTCCAATAGATCTAATTTCCATGAATTGCTGAGAGAAAGCAAAGTTCTCCATATGGTTGCAAGGATATCCATATGATCTCCAGGAATTGCGCACAGGAAGCAAAGTTCTCCATATGGTTGCAAGCTGGATCTCTATGTGATAAGCTTCTTGATTTTGCTTCAGATCATCTATTCGCCATCAATTTTTTCAACAAGCTTTGGGGTGGGTTCAAAACCCTAGCTCAACTACTGTAGCACAATCATGATTCAGGTAACAATTCCTACCCTTATCACTTTGGTTCCATTGTATTTATGGTCTTTATTTAATCTTTGAATTCATGGTTTAATGGTCTCAATACGTAGATATCAATCCGATCGCTGATCTATACAAAAAAACTAGGATGATGAAATTTTGCATTATGACAGTCCTGAGTAATTGATAGTTACGAACAGAGGCCCAAATCCAATTCATTGTTTCACCGCAACGATTTGCTGGATCTCAATGATCCAAACGTAAAAACTTAAAGAGGAAACGATGGATAATCGGTACAATACAAAAACAGGGCTTGACGAGGAGGATGAATCATGGATACCCATGTCTTAGAAGAGGACAATTTACCTGCTACGTTACCAATCTTCCTTCATCCCCTCATTTAGTCTCCATATATGTTAGCTCAAAGCTACTGTAAGCTCAAGCTAAACACGTGACCTACTTTACATTTGATACATTTCACAGGTGGGTCTCAGAGGGGACTGATTTCCAAACAATCTGTTATTTTAAGCGGAGGATTGAAATGGGTTATAGGTGACTGTTTTCATCATCCACACTACAAGGTTTTTGAACCGATTCTCGGCATTATGCGAGCAAAAACTGGCAGAAGTACACCGACATGTTCATTTGCTTGTGAATTTTTCGCTAGTTGTTGTTTTTCCTTTATGCCTGCATCGTTTTTTGGCTCTGTCTTTACAATAGTCAAGAGACCATGTTGCCATCCTGAATTTCATTGTTTGTGGGCCTCCAAATATACATATTTTTATTTTGCGCTGGCGAAGCTCAGGCTTGGAACGTAACTTGGTGCTTATTAGGAACCCGGTTCTCATGGCTCAGGAGTTCCACACTGGTTATGATTTTTCAAATAGGCCATCTGCTTATGATTTTGTTAATAGGCGTTTGGTGTCCCGAAGAAATGTCCAAATCAACCCCCTTCTGCTCCTCCCCCTAAAAGGGATCAAAGAAATTTCCTAGAAATACGTGGGCCCTAGCTGTTTATATTACCAGAAACGAGAATCAGGTATGCTAGGTATGACACAAGAAACACAAATTCTCAAGTTTCCTCCAAGTAACATTTTTGGGTTATTTTAAATTTTTAATAGAGGCCCTTGTTCTATTTGCTTTGGTTTTTAGGGTTTCATTTTAGGGTTTCACGACTTTAAGTGTTACAAGTTGCTTTAGTGATATAAATTAGGGCTTAGGGCCTACCTTCGATGCGTTTCGTAAAAAATTTATTTTCTACCAATTAAGCCTTGTTATATTCTGTGCTATTGAGGTTATTTTTATTTTTGTCTGGTTTTCTTTATTTGATTGTTTTAGGGGTTTTAACACTCGTATCTGGCACAAAACTCTTGTTCTATGACATATTTTATGCATCCTATAATTATTAGCTAATGGGAAATTTTGTGTACCTTCTTTTCTCTTTGCAAATTTTTCTTTCCCAAATTCGATATAAAAACTTATGTACCGGTTTTGTTTTATTTGGGACATTAGGTAGTCATTTGACTATTAATTAGAACAATATGGACATAGCTTTAATACAAAAGTGTGGACCGCACATAGTCTCCACGAGCACCAATAGAAAAAACCACAAACCTTCCAAGTAAAGAAGTTACCAGCAATAGAAAAAAACAGAAACTACCAATTTTGGGAATAACATGGGGACGCAGACCCCGTGCTCCCCACACTTCTGGTACCCACGTACACCCTTTTGCGGGATGCAACAGGAAACGCCCCATAAAAAAAAGTGAGATGATCCAATTCTCCTTTTGACCAAAGTTCCTTCAAGCAATTGTTGGTTGTAGAGACTTTTGGGGCATTGCCTTGAGCAGTGATGTTCATTTGTCATTACCTATGAACAACTAGATTCTTAAGACTTGGATCTATATCTTCTGAATTTTCTAAATATAATGAGAAATACAACGGAGACAAATTATTTGTGAATCCTAATTTCTATTGACGTATGTTATTGGAACATTATTATGTGTAAGATTTCATTCATTAATATTTCAGTTTTCATATATTTTAATTTTTCTTTTTAGTATTTTGGGGTGGTACCCTATGTAGTTGGTCCTAATGATCCCTATTGACGTCTCCTATATTTTGGTGGGTGCTTCCACGCGTCCTCTTGTGTCCTAAAAACTTGGTGGAACATAAACTGATCCAGATACAAATGGCTCTAAAAGGAACTTGGTGGAACATAAACTGAACCAGATACAAAGGACCTGTGTTGCAGGGGTACCTATCCCCGGGGGTTGGGTTCGCGTCCCCATCCAGGGTACTGTCCCCACGTCTCGTAAATCAGGTTGGGGACCTCTCAAGTGTTTCCTAAAGTCCCCGTCGAAGTACCCGAGTACCGGAAACCTTTGGAAAAAAATTAGGAAACTTCGCTTGGTTTGAGGACCCTGTCGCCCAATTTTGGGGACTTTGAGGAGACTTCATTGACTGAAAATTAAAAAAAACATATTTTTTTATAAATATTTTTACCATTTTGAAGAGGGAAGGGGTGGGTGTGGGTCCCCGTACCCTCTTAACACCATGCCATAAACTCCCAACGCATTTATGTTTTTCATTTCACATTGGACTTGTCACTTGGAGAGAGGCGGTGATGGGAAAGGAAGGCAGCCTGCAAAGGAGAATTTCCATACTCTATGTTGTATGACATTGGACATATATCAATTGCCTTCATACTCTATGCTATATGAAATTGGACATATATCATGATTCATATCAATCATATCAATATGCAAACAGTAATTTGAATTTCCACTTGGTTTGTGTCATTAATAATTATGATTGTCTGATATCATGTTTAGACTTAAGGTTCATATGTAATTTCCAATTTATATCAATGATTCGTGAACTTTGAAGGAATGTGCATGTTACTTATTGAATACTAGTGAACATGATTTGAATTTTAAAATTTTTGATTTCATATATATATATATATATCAGATATCTACAGTACCCCTAATGTACCCAAGTCCCCTATTTCAAAAAGTGGCGTCCCCCTCCCAGTCCCCGTCCATGTCCCTGTACCCAAGTTTCCTGGAAACTTAGCAAAGTACTATAATAAACAAAAAAAAATTCCAAAGCGGCAATGTCCCAAAACCACATGGTGAACTGCTTGTTCAGGAACGCTGAGAAACATTAATGTTGCAGCGCCGGATTAGGAACATAGAAACATTAATGCTGCAACGCTTGATTAGGAACACAGAAACATTAATGCTACAGCAGGTGTGGGATTATTATGGTCACCTTGGGTAGGGCCCCATCCAATGACTGGGGGAGCAGCATCCATCATTATCCTTATGGCCTTGTGGTTCTCTTATATGGCCAAGGTTATGGTTGGAAAATGCTTATAATTCCTCTCTGGGGCAGGAGACCAGCTATGCCTATGCCCCCTTGGTGAGATGGGGTCTGAGATGGGCCAGGTGGTTCCTGGCTTATAGCGTAGTAGCAAGTTTCGTTTCTATGGGTCCTTGCTATATGTAAATTCACAGGTAGTATGGATTTCAGTGGATATTTGGTAGAATATGGATACAGTACAGTAAGCACTACCACATCTGTATTATCAAAATCCCAAAATGAACCCAAATACTACTAAAAAATTCCCAAACTAAATGATTTAAAGCCACAAAATTCCATTTAAAAACATATAAATACCTGGTTAATTGCTAGATCGCAATTTCAAAGAATTTAATTGTTTTTTCTTGATTGATTGTGCGTTCTAAAGCTTAAATACTTAAATACAAGTGATTTTCCAAGAGATAATATTGGTTGTGTAATGTGTTTATGGGTTGTGTTCTGGGCCGTGACTAGGTAATTATATCCTTTCATTTTCTTCTATGTTTCACCTCTAGAGTCCAGGCTCCAAATGTAATAAATTCAGGTACTTAAAAGTTATGTTTAGACTATAGCTTGCAACCACATTTTAATAGTGAGCAGTAGCGCGCAGCCACACTGTGACATGAATCATGATGCTTGTAGGGTGTAGCTTTAATTCTCCTATGAAGACTTGTAGAACATTTGAGTTATTATTTTAGCTCATTAACATTTGCTTATACTTTTCTATGGGGAATACTTTTACATATTGTCATCTAATGGGGGTTACGGGAGAGGCTAATGCAGTTGCTAAGTGTTTCTGCAGTATAAATCCAACAATTCGGAAGCAGATAATACTGGGCTGTAATAATGTTCATACACAATATAAAATTATTTTTTCCTATCAAATTAACAAACAAAAAATATCTTAAAAGTGAACACTATTTTGTGTTTCCCTCTATTCTGCTGGTCTTTTCCTAGACCCCCAAATTCCATCAAAAAGATTATTTTATGTTCTTGTCAGTCTTCATTTCATTCACCTCGTGCATCCTCCTAATGAAGCACAAATCTCTATAACATTCTTAGTAATTTTCTTACAAACTATCTCTATATAGTCACTTTATCCTGCTATCTAAAGATTTTGTAATTATTCTCAGTAATTCTAGGCATGCTCATCAAAACCAAAACTATCTAAAGATTGTACACAAAATTACTATTTTTAAACCGGGCACAAACATCAGAAGTGAACATTACTCAAAATTACTATTTTCAGTGCACCCAGCACAACATCTTTTCTTAGAAGAATTTTCTTCGTGACAATGGGTGATTGCAATATTATAGATTTGGAGCAAGGATGGAATCATGTGGGCAAGGGTATTGCAAAGTTAAAGAACATCTTGGAAAGGGTGCCAGAGCATCCATTTGATTCAGATCGGTATTCATTGCTTTATATGTATCCTTTGGAAAAAATATCTATACCCTCTTTAGGTTATTCTTTGTTGTAATCCCAATATTTAAATCTTTAAACTTCTAACTTTTTGGAATGAATGAGCCTTAACTTTTATTACATAACTATCTACAATTTGTGCTCACAGATATATCCATATGAATACTCGCAACAACTCTATGATAGATATAGATCGGATTTTGTGGTATACATTAAGTCATCGGCAAGTGAATTTTATTTATGTGCTTATGTTAATATGACTTTACTGGCAATATTCAATTTGTTTATTCTTCTTGCTTCTTTACAGTCCAGACCCGATAATGTAGTGAATTAAAGTATTATCTTTGAAGTTCAACTATACACATCAAGTTTCAATTAGCATGATCATTAGGTAGCTTGGATGTAGGCTAAACATGGTCATTATACTGAATCTCTATTTTCGATATACTTTACGTGGTTCCCATGCTATCCAGCCAAACTTTGTACAGCTTCATTGTCAATGAAATCAGAATTCACATTAGTATTTAGTGATCATACTTCACCTAATTTTTCAAGTAGCTTGAATGTAGATGGGTGGAAAGTATGGAATATAGCACTATTGATTCAAAGGATGATGTAGCGCATCCAATATTCTGGCTGCATGTTTTGTAAAGTATGAAAATAAGCTCTTTCCTTTTTACAACATTCTTCGAATACTTGACCACTTCGAAAGCTTTTTTTAAAACAATATTTTGTATACAAATTTGGGCATTTGATTAGATACATCACCATGGTTTAATACAACATTGCAATATTTACAGCAATAATTGTTGAGTTATAGGGGCTGCCATCATGATAAAACATGATACATGCAAGAAAATGTGAGGACCATTGAGATAAAAATATGTGGAGAAGAAAAACACACACATATCCAAAAATATGGAAGAAAACATACAGCCAAATGATACATAACTGAGTGCAAGTCAAAAGAGGAGGTAGAGGTAGATTTGAATAAAAGGACGCATGAAGAAGAAATACGAATGAAGAACAGCATAGGAGAATAACAACGTTAGGACAAAGTCTGGGATGCAAGGAACATAAAGCAAGGAATAGTTGTACATAGTCCAATATTGGAGAATAGCCCATGTTGAAAGTCGCATTGAAGCCTTCAACATAAAATGTTCACGAATCAAGATCTATGTAACATAATTTATGGGTGACCTACGATTAAATACTCTAGATTGGACTTAAAAAGTAGAGCAATTATTCAACACATAGGGATTTTCCAAAGAAGGTGCAAGCACAACAATTGGAGATAACAACATTGAAGTTACTGAACTTCATGCAGTGATGTAGTTGGACCATGTGTAGCAGGATAAAGTGACTATAAGTGATGTCATTTTGGTTTGGCAATATGTTTGAATTCTTTGTTAGGAGGCCTACGACTAATTGCCCCTGTGATCCTCCAAGCACCCAGCCAGGCCCTTTCATCCCAAGGCACTCATGAGTCCCCAGAAGACATTATCAGGTGTTGCACTTTAAAGTCCATTGTTGCTTACAAGGAGAAATGCAGTAGTTTGTGGTTTGTTCTATGATACCTCTATCAGATTCTACCTTTGAAAGATTTATGTGTCACCTTAAACTTTGTCTATCTCGCTATGTACAATGGAAGGGGTTTTATATTAGGTTGTCGTTTTCCTACTTAGGGGTTTTTGAAAGATTTTGGAAAAAGAAGGTTACCATTAACATGACCCTTTTTGGTGACTATTGGGTAATCTTTGTTTCTTACCTAGGTATGTGACCCTTTTCCAGAATTTGTCAAGATGGTGTTAACTGTTAGAAATTTTATTCTCATATCTATCCATAAGGAATTCTATTTAAGGGTGCTAGCTCAATGGTAGAGCACCTGCCGTATAGGCAGGAGGTTGGTGGTTCGATTCCTCCATGCCCTATATATATTCTTGTTGGCACAGGATTAGTCCGCATGAAGTGCGGAAGCCGACAACTACGAAGAAGGACCATCCGTGGAAGAAAGGGTCATTCGCGGAGAATGAGGAAGCGCAAGATTAGTTTAGGTTGTTAGAAAGGTTCATGTGGACCATTTTGTAACCATTTAGTTGAAATAAATAGGAGTATGAATGTAAGCCTAAGGGCATCGATGTGAGACTGGATTGTAGAATCATTATCATCGTGATTATGCGGTTCGATTGGGTTTTGTTCTGTTTTCGCAGTTTTGTATAGATCCGCAATAATATGTTCTGAACTATTTATGTGAAGGTTATACCGTGGGTTTTGATTAATGAATGAAGATGTTCGGTTATGGTTATATCTTTTGTCTCTATTTCTATTAAATGATGAATACAAGTGTTTGTGATATGCTTAAGGTTTTGAGGTTCGGTATAAATTGTTGTTGATGCGAATGATCAGTTTAACCATGTTGATGCAAATGTCCATTATGTATTGAATCTGCGAATGGTGAATATGGGAATGATGAATGTATAAATGTATGTGGATCTAAATCTCTGTTTTCTATTGCGGTAGAGTTGAAGTGGTTGCATGTCCTTTCCCCACTGTGGAAACTTGGTTCCTGTAGCCCCCTTAATCATCTCGGGTGAGACTTCACTCGCTTCGCGGGTCTTGCTGGAAAGGGTTTTTGGTTGGGTTTGTTGACGACAATGCAAAGTGAACCCCTGTCGATAGCCGCTATGTCAACAATTCTGAAACCACTAAAAAGAGATAAATGACTTAAAAAATGACCAAAATTTGCATATAAACGACCACGAGTACAACATGAGAGATAAGTGACCAAAAATTACCAAAATATGCATATAAATGACCACTTTTGAGTTGGCGATCGCTGGTAGCAAATTAGCGGTCATTTATCACATGACAAAAAATGTGGTCATTAATTGTGACAATTAATGACCAAATATACGAACAAATATATGACCACAAGATAAGCTATAAATGACCAAGCTAAATATGACCACATTTTTTGTTGCATGATAAATGATCACTAATTTGCTACCAATGGTAACCAACTCAAAAGTGGTTTTTTCAAGGAATAAATGACCAAAATTGAAAAATTTTAAGTGAGCTAACTAAAAATGACCAAGATAAATGATCAATCTGGTCATGGGATAAGAACTAAACTAAAAATGACCAATTTGGTCATGCGATAAGAACTAAACTAAAAATGACCACATAACAATTGGTCATTTATTTGGTCATTTTTAGTTTTATCACTCCGACAATCGAAATTAATTACAATTTTGACAATGAATTTGTACAATTTACTAAATTTTAACATTGTAGATGGATTCACAGACCCCGAAATTAATTACAATTTTGACAATGAATTTGTACAATTTACTAAATTTTAACACTGCACATGGATTCACAGACCCCCTAGGGGGTCTGTGAATCCATCTGCAGTGTTAAAATTTAGTAAACTGTAACATTGTAGATGGATATAGAGACACGAGCTAGTGTCGAAACATGACATCATAGGAGAACCTACTGAATTTTTTTGCAATATTGTTTCATCTATACTGTCACATCCAGTTTGATGTGCTTATCATTTCCATATCTTATTTCACCATTTTTTTCTTTCGTATTATCCCTTCGACAGATTGGCCAAGTTGCATCGTGTGCATCATCATAGTGTGGTTGAGTCGAGTCTTGGATATTTGTTTTCTTTATGTTACACCTAAAATCTTACCATCAAGAGACTTGGTGTATACATCCCTAAATTTTAATTGGCTAATTCATCAACTTGGAAGAGATTCCATTGCATTCATGCTAGGTTTTGAGAGGTCGTCGCAGGCTGCACTCACGCAACCTGCGACGTCACATCTTGCTCTCTTGCAGGGTGCCACGATGTCAGTTAATGGGAAAAAATAGCTTCTTCAAGCTCATTCTCAAAGCCTTCTGACTTGGATCCTTATCCCTGAACTCTTGGGAGAGCTGACACTCAGTTCCTAACCTCTTGGGAGGACCCCCTATCTCTCTCCTACCATATCTAAACCTATCCTATCAATACCCTGTCCACTTAGTCCTATATAAATGAAGCTCTACCCCTCTCCAAAGGGAGGAAGTCTATAGTGTCTACATGCTGGTGAAATCATCATTGAGAGATATCTACTCATCCATTGAGAGACTCACACTTCCTTGGAAGGATATGGCATTTGGCTTGGATGGAGAAGGGCTGCTTTGTTAACATTTGGTTGTAGTCATTCTTCTATGTACTTTCCCTATTTACAGTAATATAAACGCTTTCCACCAATATTGTTGTGTTGATAGTATTGTGTAGTTTACCTACTTAACTGTTTACTTAGATCTATTATTGTATAGATGCTCTTTACTTGTTTTCATTGTTCTGTGTATCTTGATAGGTCTTGCAGCTGAGATCTGACGACCGCAAGGCGTGGAGCAACATCCAGGAGAAAGGACTACAAGTTTAAGGTAAGACATATAGTGACTCGATCCTTAATTAGATCTAGGAAAGTGGTTTATAGTCTGTACTATTTGTTCTAGACTCACATTGACCTAGGGAGATCCAACTCGCGTCCGCTCGAGTGGATTGTCCGTCAAACAAATCTGGCGACCATACTGGGGAAGAACATTGCTTTGTAGTGTCAATTTGAATGTTATTTTTAGTTGATTTCTTGCCAAGCCTTTTTCATTTGTCACTTGCCTCCTAATTTGGTTTCACCATCAGATCTTCACTTTGAAGAGTCTGATTACCTTCCTCTGAGTTTGTACTTTTCATTTTCAAACCAGTTCATTGCTCATTACTTGGAGATTTAGCTCATTTTTTAACTTGGATCTCGCCTGTCGCACCTGGTCAGTGTACTCAGAGCAACACTGTGTCTTTTTTTATCTCTGTTCTTTGTCTGTTGGCTTCTTGTCGCAACCCTTACTTTGGTATACTGTGACATCGTCGCACTCCTTGCATTGTGGAACTGCAACGTCGCACTGTGTACAAGCACAGACTGCGCCGATCTGTCAGAGTTTCCATACAGGCACCTTTTCTCCGTTCTACTTTTGAGTGTTGGTTTGTATGCAAACTCTCTCTACACTGCAAGATCCAGTCAGAGATCCCATTTTGCTTTGTGTGATTGAGTTGTTTGGTTTTGTTTGGAGTTGTTTCGGGTTCCATCTTGGACAAGTATGAGATTTGGTAGTGGTGGACACTTTGGTCTCCCCCACCTACATCCGCTCACCCTTGCATTCCCTCCTCTCCTTGCTAGATCTGGTCAAATGTATTAGATCGTTTACCCAGACCTCATTTACATACGTTTGTGAGCTTTGCTTGCTTTAGTGCCGCTTGTTATTGATTGAGTTTGAGTGTTTGTGTGTACTTTCAGTTCATTGAGTGCTTGCTTTCTCTTGAGATTTTCTGAGTTGTTGGAGTGCTGCAAGTAATCTTTTCAAATTCAGTAATTATGTTTAAAAGCATCGTTGTTATCAAATTGTTATTTTGATGCATCCATTGAAAGATCGAAAGTACTTTATTACCATCATTTTTCAAGATCATTTGAAGAATTGCACATGCATTGGAACGTCTCATTTATAGATCTTTTGGAAAAGTTGAAAGAAAATTGCATTATTTGTGTTTTTCATGAATTATGAGTTGCTCATCTTCTTGAAAAATTCGAATAGGTATCAAGTTTTGAAAAAGTAGTTCCATGCTTGGAAAGTTGCATTGCATCTTTTGATTTTTATGCTTTTAGGCCATCATAGTGAAAGTGAAAATCTTGCATACTCTACTTAGCAATTCTCTCTTTTCAGCATCATTTTTGTTTTGAAAAGACAAAAGAAAAAGAAAAACATGCTTTGATTTGGCTTAGTAGTGTTGTGTTAAAAAAATTTGTGTTTCACTGAAAAGGAAAAAAATGCTTCATTATCATTTTTCGTAGATTTGGGATTGTGTTGTATTGCATTGTTTTGGTAAAACAGTTGGAAAGAAAAAGAAAGTTTCTCCCTCCCATACATAGAGTTCATCAAAAGAAAAGTATATACTTTTTGCATGTAGTTAGGGCCTGCATTATGTTTACGATTATGTACTCACCTCATGCATTCACCTAACCATCCAGATAAAATTAACGGTAGAACTAGGGTAAAAACTCTAGTAACTTGTGTGTAAGTTAGAGACGTGTTCGAGCGTCGTTAAGCGTGGCAGCTGTCGTTATTTTTCAGCATTGTATCCCGAGGGTATTGTATTCTTCCACGTACTTATCGGTATATCGAGCTCTTTCACGTACCCACCAAGTACCACATGTACTTGGTGTATATCGAAAGGTGTTTCACGTACTCGGTAGTATATCGAAAGGTCTCTTGCCGAACGGTTGTGCATTAGACAACACCACTACGGATTTGAGCTCCCACATAGCTTGCGTATATCAAGAGACACCCTTAGGATTCCTAAAACCAACTGAGTTAACCTCTTGCCGTCTTGGAAGAGCAATACACCGAGAACAGCACTCGGGGAGATTACTACGCACGTACCGTCCAAGTAATTGGGTATTCAGGCAAGGGTACGGTCCCAATCCTCCTTGTCGCGTTTTATTGTTGGACTCTGCGGTATATAGCGATTTGAGAAGCCTTGACAATCCTATGAGGTTCCAAACCTATGAATCCACTCTTATAACATCAGTTTGCTTCTGGCCTTAGTTTGTGTAGGGTTTGTCTGGTCTGCTTTTCTTTTGTGTAGATTTCCTTAGGAGAAACTTTTTGTTTTAGTCACTCTAGCTGACTTTCCTTGGAGAAGGTCTCGCAGGATTCAGCATTTGCCACCCGAATATCCCCTTAACCAGGAGGTAATTTCGAGGGTAAGAATGGATCCACAAGCTAGGGTAGGGTCACATGAAGTGGAAAACCCCACTTTGAATGTTGGAGGACTTTTGTTTCCTCATACTCCTCCAAATTCACCTGCTTCTCACCCCCTGCAGGATGAAGAAGCACAAATCCCCACTGTCACGAACCCAAAATTTGTAAAAATTTAAAATTTTTCCAAGTGGTCTTATTGCCACTAAAATGATTTGCGGAATTATAATTATATAATTAGTATCTAAATTTTTATTTAATAATTGCGACATGTAACGCTTCATAAAATTTATCATTGAATATTTATGAAAGGGTATTAGTACATACTTACAGCGGGTGGAAATTGCCTTTTTAGCTTAAGTGATTTTTATGCACTTCATTGGTCCTCATATGAAACCTTTGTATGTAAAGGACCCAAATGATTGTATGCTATGTTTACAAAAATATAACTTCAAACATTGAGACCTTCCAAACATTTATAACATACTAGCATATACTTAAATACTACCATTCTAAATTGAGGATTTACAACTTGAACCAAAATAATACTTACACCCTTGTGGTCCTCATTTGATCATATGAAATATCCGTTAAACAACATTTAGCATGAAATATCTTTTAACAACATTTAACATGAATATCTTTTGTTAAGATGCATTCGACAAATGCGATATAAACATCAAGAATAATATCAATAGGGGTCGAAATTGAGGGATGTTACACCCACTTCACAAGACTTAACTCTCGTTTCGCTGGGAGATCCTGGATCGTTGGAATGGATAAATCAACCCAAGGACGACCCCACAGCAGTTGTTGGTCCTTCAACAGCTTATTGGACATCTTCTACGGCCACCCAGTGGCCCATTTTTCCATTGCACCCCCACCCAGTGGGACTACTCCGGATGACCCCTTAGCTTACTATCGTGACCAATTGGCTCACTTTCATTCTATGGCTGAGAGGCTCCAGAGATCGAGTCTCCAACGAAGGGTTGAGGACCCGTCGTTACCCCCTTACCAACCAATCCCAGGTCGTTCTTTATCTTTCGAGTCACCAGAATAATCCATGCAACATGTGACCACTTCTGAAACTAGTCAACCATCCATTCCTACACATGCATCCCCTAGACAAGAAACCAGTTCAGTGCCTCTAATGACCCAACCTGTTGAACAACAACAGTCCAACACACTTGTGGTCACCACGGTTACATTACCTGCTCCTCCCCCACATCAAACTTCAAGGGGAGGATACTCTTTACCCCCTACCTTCCTTACAAGTAACGTTAATCCTACGGTGAATGATCACCAGCCAATGTTGGGTCAACCTTTACTTAGTGGTCAACAAGTTGTTGCTGGGGGGCATTCCCCATCTCTTAACCATAATACTATAGCAGGAGTTCCCATCGGGCCTTCCGTTGGAAATTCCTTACCTCCCGGACCTTCCACAACGGGATTATCCCATGTTGGGGGACCGTCCAACGTAATTCAACCTCCATCGAGTCAAGCATATACAGGTTATCCTAACCCTGTGTCGAGTCAACTTCATCCCGAAAATGCACTCTACGGGGTACCTTACCCCGGCAATCCTTACACTCTATGGGGATAGAAAAATGTTTTACAACATGCACCCCCACTTACAGTCCCTCCACTCCCGTTTGTTCCACCCCCACCTCCCATCGGAGGCGGTGGGCCTCCAAATAAATCTGGAGGAGGCGGACCTCTACCTTCTAGCGAAGGAACACCTCATTTCGGTCATCACGGCCCACACCCCCTAGTGGAGGCGGTGGAGGACCACCACCCCCTTCTAGTAGTGATGGTGGTGGAGGACCATCCCACCCTGGTGGTGGTGGTGGAGGACCTTCTCATCCTGGTGGAGGTGGTGGTGCCCACCACCCTACTATAGTGGAGGTGAAGGAGGAGGCTCTTACCCTTCCGAAGGCGGTGGTGGCCCACCACCCCCTCCCGACGAAGGTGGTGGAGGCCCATCCTATTCCGGTGGTGGTAGCGGACCACCACCTCCTCCCGACGAAGGCGGTGGTGGTCCATCCTACACTGGCGGTGGTGGCGGACCCCCACCATTTGGAGGCGGCCCACCCCCTCCTGGTGGCGAAGGCAGGCCCCCACCTTATGTTAATGGTCCACCTTATTATGGTAATGGACCACCTTACTATTGCGGCGGACCTACATTTGGTTCGGGTGGCCCGTACCCCTATGGCCAATTTCCTCTTAGCACACCCTATGGTCAGTTGATACAAGGTCCCACAGGTCCTTACATGCCTTATCCGTACTATCAGTACTCGCAGCCTAATCCGCAGCTGCCCTTTTTTTCCACTTTGGACCTACCTGACCTGTCTCGCCTCACCAACGACCCCATCTACCACGGAACTAATTGGCCACCCATTCCGATGAAACTTCCATCATATATCCCGAAATTTGATGGCAATCCGGGTGAGGATCCTAAAAACCATGTGATGACATACCACTTATGGTGTTCATCCAACTCCTTGATGGATGACTCGATCCGTCTTCAGTTATTCCAATGGACTCTCACTGGTTCGGCTGCCAAGTGGTATATTGAACTACCACCTCATTCTTTTCCTGATTTGGTTCTCTTGCTATGAACTTTTTGACTCATTTCCAGCTGCCTATACGGTAAGAAACTGGTACAGAGCTTTTAACCTCGCTCCGTTAGAATACCGCTACTCATGTATCAGATCATATACATGAGTGGCGGAGGAGACGATGTCTCATTAAGGCTCCTATTCCTGATCAACTCCTAGCAGACTAGTGTACGAAATCTCTCATTCCTACCATAGCACGGGATGTTTCCATGGGTGGCACTGTCACTGAGGAACAAGTCGTTGTTCATGGCTATTTGCTAGACTTAGTCTATGCTCAATATGGCACGTTGTTTGATATCCTTCCCGACGCGCCCCGCAACACTTACGACCCCGCGAAACCACCCAAGGGACCCCAAGCCGATGGCATCATTGGATCCCTTCACACCCAACCTTCCTCTCAAACTGTTTGTTTGTCGAACCCCCAGGGTTCTTCCCCATCACCAACACCGGCTGGTCACGGCACCACCAAATCATCCACTCATGTTGTCACCGAAGAAGTGAATTTTGTTTCATCAGTTTCACCTCAAAAGTCTGGTGGTAAGAAGAAGAACAAAGGGAAACCTAAGAAATATTCCACCCAGCAGGAACAAAAGAGCACCCCTGATGATACCAAACAGAAAAGGAAGTTGAAGTATCCTTGCCTATTGTGTGGTGACGATCACTTTTCTAAAGAGTGCCCCCATAGAGACAAAGTTCAAAATTTTCTTAAGGGAAAAACCACACCCGCAGTTCTCAACGATCCCTTTCCTGCTCAAAATCAGCAGTCGATCGCTCACACTTCTTCTTCCCAAGGAGAAGCATCCACCACCGCACATGTTCTCATGATGCATAACGAAACTATCAACTTGAACACCCGTTCTCATTCGTATGACTTCGTTCCAGCCAAGGAACCCATTGGACGTAATACTGAAAAAGATTCCACTTTGATGCCCGGCGTCACCGTATCGGCTGCTCCTCTCACCATTGAGAAGCCCTCGTTTGTGTCAATATTATGTCCACCCAAGAGCACGATTAGAAAATTGGTTTTCAATCCTAATGCTCGAGCTGCTCAAAACTACAACATTGTAGAGGACCTAGCACAAGCTCCTTGTGCCATGTCGACGCTCGAGGTCTTGCAAAAATGTTCAAATGAGCACAAGACTCTCCTTGCTACCATCAGTGCAGTTGACCCGAATTCATCGAATACCATCATGTTCCGGCTAGAATACTTCAAACCGAGGCTCTCCCATCAATTGGCATTTCAAGTTGCTACAAACATTGCTGGGAAGATAATCCATCGTACCGTTTTGGACGAAGGAGCCTCTACGTCAGTCATGTTGATCACATGTTGGAGAGCCATTGGATCTCCCAAGTTGAACCATTCTCCTACCATTTTGAGATCCTTCGACGGACGTGGCTTTCAACCTCATGGGTTGTTACAAGCTTTACCATTCGAGTTGGGGGGCAAGACCGCAACCCTTAACGTGGAATTGGTCGCTGCCCCGTTAGATTATAACATTCCGCTTGGTCGTAATTGGTTTTACGCCATGACTGCAGTCACATCATCTGTCTTCCACATAGTACAATTCCCCCATCAAGGCCGAATTGTCACGGTCGACCAACTAGATTTCTGCACACCTAACACCACTACTCACCCGGGCGATAACGTTCCTTCGATTGGACAATCTTCACAAAAGTATGAGACTGTGGGGGTCAGCCTCCTTAAGGATTCATCCCTTATGGGCGTCTTTCCTACTTCGGATCCCCCAAACCATGTTGCCACAGTGAACATGATCTCCTCACAGATTTCACTTATCCCTAACTCCCCTTATTCATGGCTTGTACCCGATGAAGACACCACACACCTGATTGGAGATACCATGCCTCTTTCACCCGCTGAACTCATGTACAAGGCTATCTAATCAACACCAGAGTACCACTTAGCTATGGCCTCCACTTCCTGTTCTCCACAATGGACATCACTCGATCCTTTGCTACGGACTTTTCACTCCAACGAGTCCATTATGGAAATCATGAGTGCAGATGATCCTCCATGGGAAGACCTCCACCATCGTTCGTCTTTCCTTCCTTTTTTGGACACTGTGGAAAACAACATTCACACCATCTTTACACTGGATATCTACTCTGTCTCTCAGTCCTCGATACTCGCGTGTCAAACGGACTCTGAAGGCAAGTTAGCCAACATTGAGCCTACCACATTGATAGACATTTCGGTTACTCCTGGTGTAGTGGAACACATTAAGTCAGGCCAGAAGTGTTCCCCTGAAGAAGTCATCGCCGCCATGGCCTTATTCAAGCAATTATGAGACGTGTTCGCTTGGACCTACGAGGAGATGCCTGGGATAGACCCCTTCATTGTTTTACACGAAATTAAAACCTATCCCGACGCCAAACCCATCCGCCAAAAGTTGTGACTGGTACACCCTCGGAAGACTGCGGAAATCAAGGCAGAGATTGAGAAACTCTTGAAGGTCGGTTTCATTTACCCTGTTTCCTTGACAGATTGGGTCTCAAACGTCGTCCCTGTTAATAAAAATCAGGGGACCATCCATGTCTATGTCAATTATCGGGATCTCAACAAAGCTTGTCCTAAGGACAACTACCCGACTCCTTTCATCAACTAGATTATCGACAATTGTGCTGGAAGTTTCATTTTTTCATTTATGGATGGCTTTTCCAAATACAACCAGATTGAGATCCACCCCGCCGACCAACACAAGACTACATTCATCTATCCTTGGGGAACATTTGCATATCGTAAACTTCTGTTTGGTCTTAAAAATGCTGGTGCCACATTCTAGCGGGCCATGTCGTACGCCTTCCATGATGTGAAGGACTTTGTGGAACCCTACTTGGATGACCTCCCTGCTCACTCAAAGCAGTGTGAGTTTCACTTAGATCATATGACGGTCGTTTTCCTCAGATGCAGGCAGTACAATATCCGTATGAATCCTCACAAGAGTATTTTTGTGTCAAGTCCAGACGCCTCTTAGGCTTTATCATCTCGAAAGATGGGATCTGTATTGATCCCTCGAAGGTGGAAGCCATCGTTGCTCTTCCACCTCCAACCAATATTACGGAAATTCTGAGTCTGCAAGGAAGAACAACTTATTTATGGCGCTTCGTTTGTAATTTTGCGTAAAAAACGCAGGGTTACATGAGATTGATGAAGAAAGACGTCACATTCGTTTGGGATGACCAAGCTCAATAATCTTTTGATAGTTTGAAACATGTCATTACGCATGCCCCTGTGATCCAACCGCAGAATTACTGTCGAGATTACATTTTATATCTCGCCACTTCCGACACCACTATCGCCATGGTTTTGGTACAGGAAGACCAGAATGCCCAAGAACATGTGATATACTATATCAGTAAAGGTCTCATTGATGTTGAAACTCGCTATTCACATGTTGAGAAGCTCGCTCTCACGGCAGTCATAGCCATGCAGAAGTTTTGACATTACATTTTGCTTCGCACCACCACCATAATTGTTGATTTGAACCCCATGTACCACGTTCTGACTCGTCAGGTACTTGGGGGCAAGTATTCATGCTGGATCGTGATACTGCAGGAATTCGATCTTCTTTTCGAAAAAGTCTTTGGTGTTTGCTGAGCTCATCTGCGACCTCCCCCGTACCGATGTAGAATCTGAGCCCAATGACTCTCTTCCGGATTAGTCATTGTTTCTCATCAGTACGTCTGATCCATGGTATGGAGATATCACATTGTATCTTCAAACCCAATGTTTCAGTCCTCAATTGCCTCGCGATGACCGTCGTTGAATACGCCACCATGAAAAGTATTACCTGATCATCAATGATACTTTGTACCGTTGTGGTATCGACTCTATTCTTCAATGTTTTCTGACTCATGACAAGGATGAACACATTCTAAATGACTGTCACGATGGGGTGTGTGGCAGTCACCTCTCTGGGATGGCTACAACCCAAAAGATTCTTCGCGCAGGATATTATTGGTTGTCTATCTTCAAAGATTGCATCGAGGCCGTAAAACAATGTCCTCCATGTCAACATTTTCATTGGAAAAAGCGCACCCATCCCGCCCCGTTACACCCGGTTATTGCCGTTGGCCCCTTCGCTAAATGGGGCAATGATTTCATGCATTGTAAGCCTACCTCGGCCGGGGGGAATAGTTACGTCGTTGTAGCTATGGACTACTTTACAAAGTGGGCTGAGGCAATGCCTACATACACGAACAATGGCAAGACCGCCGCACTCTTCATGTTTAATCATGTAATAGCGTAGTTTGGAGTTCCTCAAGCGATAGTTACTGACCATGGTTCTCACTTTATGAACCATATGGTTGACGAGTTGAGCGATAGATTGGGTTTTCGCCATGAAAATTCAACACCATACTACCCACAGTCAAATGAACAGGTCGAGGCCATTAACAAGGTCTTGAAACCTATGGTCCAACGTATGGTGGGTACGCACAAGGCTAATTGGCATAACATGCTCTTCTCCGCACTTTGGGCTTATCGAACCTCCATTAAAAATGCCACTGGATTTACTCCCTTCCAACTAGTGTATGGATTGGAGGCAGTCCTTCCTATTGAGTGCGAGATTCCGTCCCTCAAGCTCGCCATCGAAGTTCTCCCAAACACTACTGTCGAGGAAGAACGCTTCCTCTACCTAGATAAGCTCAACGAGACTCGCCAAGATGCCTCTCTTTCCAACGAGGCTCATAAGAAACGCATCAAAGCACAGTACGACAAGTCGGTAGAACCTCGCACCTACAGCGAGGGATATTTGGTCCTCACATATGACCAAAAACATGATAAGTTGGGGTAGGAAAGTTTGAGTCCATGTGTCATGGGCCTTACATAGTTAAAAGAATCTTAGAGAAGGGAGATTATGATCTTGAAGACTACAACGCGATATCTTTGGGTGAGCCCCACAATGGGCTCTACCTGAAGAGGTACTATGCCTGAATCTTTCACGCATAAGTACTTTTGTATATATATATTGTACATGGCGTGTGTGTGTGTTTTGTGTGGTGTGATGCTTTGATTTTTTGCGTGTTTAGGTCTTGTTTCGTTTCTTATACCATGTTTTGTCTGCGTTTGCAAATGGCAACGTGCTATGGATTCGCGGACAGCGCCAGCCGGCATACCCGCAACCTTGCTTCGGAAGCCTAGGTACTCTATTCACCTACTGGCGAGCTCATCAGCTCAGGGGGAATGTGTCTAGGTTTCGCGACCAACAATGCTGCAAAATATCAAGCAATCATTGGAACCCTAACCAACGCTATTTCTTTGGGTATGGACCATGTTGTCATCCATTTGGATTCTCAACTAGTGGTCTCTCATCTTAACCGAGTCTACGCCATCTGCGATCCCACCTTACTCTGTCTCTATAGACGAGTTCGTCTTCTGGAAAGGTACTTTGAGTCCATTCAGTACCTGCACATTCCACGAGACGTTAACACAATTGCCGACTCCATGGCCAACTTCATCTTAGATTGGTACATTGCACACACATGAGCATATTTATGAATTGTTAAAAGTAAACATAACATGTAAATAACTCATTTCATAAGAAAACACATAAACAAGATCACACCATTCATCCATTTTAAACACATATATGTATAAAACTGCCAAAATGTCTGTATATATATCATCATAAAAAGTAGTGCTGGTACAAAATCTGAAGCACAACGGTTTTCAGTGAGTCTCTACAAAATTTGAAGCCTCATAGCTTTCAGTAAGTACAAAAATCTGAGGCCTCTAAGATCTCGGTACATGATAACAAAATCAGGCCTAGCACCTGGCACGTACACCCCTAGGTCTAACAGCTTTGGCCTGCTGAGTGTGGAAACAGTCAACTTCTCTCGCAACCCTGCGAAGCAACGCGTTGAAGCGCGCAGATTCTCCAACTGTATGCACCTGCATGGGCTGTGGTACCTCATCTACCGTCGGCTCGGGAACATCTAACGTCAACCCACTCAGGTTCGCATAGACTCCATCCATCTCTGCGATGGCAGCATGTACGGCTGGAGCCATGACTGCTCCCTCTCCTCTCTCTCTCTCCTCACAAGAATAGAGACTACTACTGGTCGTATGAGGCCCACATCTACACACACATGTTGTTAACTCGTTAGCACTATAACAAAACAAAAAAATCATAAAAACACAAAACTAAAAGTACAAGGGTTATTGTTCTTACCTATGTCTCCCCATGCTGCTCCCTCTGGCAGTGCCAAGTCTGGGTCATCTCTGTAGTCTGTACCATTGTACGGGTAATCCTCTACCATAAGTAGCTGGCCCTCTAGCCAGCTGAAGAACTCAGCAACATATGAGATGATGGGGCCCCCACCATGTCGGGTCATCACCTATGTCCATCTAGCCATGTGAGGATCCCTAGGATCCCTGTCATCCAATGGCACCTGCGGGCACAGAAGGGGAACCCGCTCCAATAAGAACGAGATCACTATCGACCCATAGACGAACTGTTTGAGCTCTCCCCGCCAACACTTGGTCAGCTGAGCTCGCATGTTCGCAAGGAGTCCCTCGCACCAGTTGAAGATCTTCGGAGACATACATTCCTCTGCATATAGCATGTGAGACCGAGTAGCCAAGTGAGGATCCTGACTCCTTGCTATCCTCATAATGGTGAAGAGAATGGCACGCAACAGACGCTCTCGCACATCTTTTATGGGAATATTCCCACTAGAAGCACGAGCATGAGGAGTGCAGTACTGTAGGATCATGCCCTCCACGGTCCGATCACTTCCCCGTGATCCAGTATGAAGCGCATTGTCCCCCCTCCAGGACAATCCAGTCAGAAAGTAGATGTCCTCGACATCTATAGTAAGTACGTGCTCGCCGATCAGAAAATACTATTGAGCCGCATCCCAACATGTAAGCATATGCGTTAGCAAGGGGATTTGGACTCTCATGCCCTGGATCTCGAAGAACTTTAGAAGACCACAATTCCTCAACGCCTTCACACACAATGGATCATTTGCAATTTGCATATCATCTACCTCATGCTCTTGTTCACGCCACTCCAAGACCATTTTTGGCTGCTTGTAACCTGCCAAAAGGAGAGTTTAAACACTGTTAATACTCACTTCAACCACTAAAAGGTATTTTTTTGGGTTGGGTTTGTTGGTTGGGTTGGAGGTTTCCGCCGTCGCACCTTGTCATTTATGATAGTGCGATGTCGTCACAGCCCACCTTTGCGGTATTTGCGATGACCCAAGTTCGTCGCAGTTCCCGTAAGGGCCACCTGCGACGACCCGAGGACGCAATAGCCCTCCACAAATCCACTCAAAACCCAAAAAAATGAACAAAAGTAAAAAATGTAAACCACTACAATTATGCTGGATGAATTTTAGAGTTACTTGCTCTGGATGGTGGGTGAAATGGTTGCTTGTAGCTCCCGGAATCGACAAGTGAAGTTTTGGCTTCAAATGGCACTTCTCCTCCCAAATTTGGCAAATGAAACAATGGTGACTCTATTCGACCCATTTTTCTATTTATAAACAAAAAGGAATATTCTCTTTTCAAATATTTGATGCCTTTAGGTCATTCGCTATAGTTTAAATCATTTTTTATTGCATTTGAACGCTTGGTTGACCATTTGACCTAGTTTTGGAGTGTACAGGAGTCATTAAGTGTCTTTTTACGCTGCTTTCGCATTGGAAGGATCATCTCAGGTATGAACACCCCTTGTGTATTTTGTCATTATCTTTTCATTCATTAGATTGTAATTATTTAATGATAATGAGCTTACTCTTTGTTCTTTCTCGTGCTCTTGAAACTATGAGAATAAGTTACCGAGTTACGATTTATCACTTTTTCGGGCTCATTAAACTCCTACGGAAAAGGAACCCCCCCGGAGTCTATCTTTAAGCTCTTTTCAGGCTCTCAAAATACAAAAATATTTCCAAGCGAACTTGTCGTGTTCACGCTTGTTAAATCATTTGAATGGTCGTCTTCCTAGTGATAGTTTACCCCTTTTTTAGACCAGGGGGCACTACTTACGAAAAAGGTATACTCCATCCAATCATGACTGGAAGAGTCCTCTCCCGCGTTGTTTTACCCTTTTTCGGGCGATGAGGCTAACTTTACGAAATAGGACCATTGGAGTCTTCTTTAGTTCTTTTCAGACTCTCTAAACATGAAATGACGATCGATTTTACCTTCTATGGACTCGTTAAACTTTTACATTGAAGGGCCCGCCATGGGACGAACCCCTCCTATCCGAGGTTCGGAAAATATTTGGGATTGGACTCATCTATGAGATGAGCTATATCGAGCATCTGGTTACCCTCATCAAGCTCGTAAAAAACACACGAGGCGCTCATCGTTCATGATGGGGAAAAAGGAAAGCTTTTATATTACACCCTTTATCAGTGGCAGTACTTAGTCGTTTCTTGAACATGGCACTCATTTGCATTTGCATACTACACTTGGATCATCTGTTTGTCCTCGAGTTTCACCTATGTCGTGAGTCTTGTTACTCCTTTGAGTCATTCAAAGAACGCTTCCATCATCAGTTGCATTAGGATTTGGTACCATAACTCGTCAATCAATACTGCCAAGGCATGCCATGCCCATGTTCAAGAATACTCTCACTATTCATTATCTGCAGTCAGTACACCTTCCATCATGTCAATCTACTCTGAGTCAGTCTTGCATGTTACTGTACCATCCTATCTGCTCTACACATCCTTTGTCGTGTTTCGTGTCGATGATGGGGGATTCATCATGGCCCTCCTTCGACGGATTCATCCTTGTCGACTTCAACACATCATCCGAGGATCGAATCTAGAAACCAACCAAGTACCTTGGCCCTACATGCCTCAATGGTAGATTACATCGCTTTCAACATGAGTTTACATCATTGACTCTTTATTGAAATATTTCATCTTACGTTCGACTTAAACTCATTTATTCATGCTTGATGATATGTATTGTGATACCTTGGGAATCGTTGACATCAATGGTGATTTCCCTCGCACTTGTTAACGGTATAACATCAATGACCGGTAATCAAGTGGTTTCTACCATGTTCGACGTCAAGACATTTGTAATCACATGGATAGACTCGTATCATTCCGGGTTCAACTTGAAGACCCTGGGGAGTCATGTTTTACCCAGGTTGCGATGGAGTTTGTATTGAGTCATGTCACACGGATCCACATTTGTCATTAGAGAGATTTTGAGGTCAAAAAATGGCCTCCTAAGGGATGTACTACAAAATATGAGATATATTAAAATATTATGAATTTGAGGTTTTATGGGGTAGGTATATATGACAAGTCACCTCCCACACTATTTTCTATGCACAATATAAATAACCATGGTTGAGTTACTTTTTAAAATTCACTAGAAATAAAATTAATAAAATAAGTCTACATTGATGTGACTAAGATTCATTGTAAATTCTCAAAAATTTATTGTCCTTTAGCATTTATTTGTCTTGAACTTGCAAATGAAATTAAATAATAAAAAACATTTTAAGAGCTATTTTTTTAATTTTATGTTGATTTTTTATATTTAGTACTTTTCTCATGAATTTAATAATGTAATTTAATTGAGAATTTATTTACATGTAAAATGTCAATAATATTATTATAATCCACATTGCATTATTATTATTATTTATTAAATCTATTATTATTCTTTATTAGTTTGACATTATTTTATTAAATAGAATGGAGTGAATATATAATTTAAAATTAAAAACATAAAAATGATAATATATTATTTTATAAAAAAATGTGAAAGGACTTTCTTTATGAATTAAGAGTACTTCACTTGAAAATGACAATAATATTATTTTATAAGAAAGTGTGAAAAGACATTCATTATGAGTACTTTACTTGAAAATGACAATAATATTATTTTATGAAAAGACTATCATTATGAATACTTTACTTTATGACTTAAAAGTACTTACACCACTACCTTGGTTAACTATGTGTTTTCATCCACCATAGAAAATTTGACAAATAAGCATTCTTAACTCATGCAATGCCACCTCACCAAGGGGGATGATGTCCTCTACTAGAATGTGATTGGTTGTATTTTATAGTACATTTTCTTTGTTTTGAGGCCATTTTTTACCTCAAAATTTCTCTAATGATTGGTCGTGGCTGTGTTACCATCTCATCATGGATCTACGCTTGTGTCTAGTAGTCATGATTGTGTTCAGTCGGTCATTACTACCATGGATCTGCATTGTATTGGTCGGCATCCATGTTGTACATCATATGAGATTGTGTACTCAGATTCAGTTGTACTGCAGCAGTGTCCTTCGTCCGACAAGCCATTTCCATTTCCTTCTGTCAAAGCATTTCACCTGTCCAATTTTTCAATAGCTTCATGCTTTGGGGGGCATTCTAAGGATATGGCATTTGGCTTGGATGGAGAAGGGTTGCTTCGTTAAGCTTTGGTTGTAGTCATTCTTCTATGTACTTTCCCTATTTACAGTAATATAAATGCTTTCCACCAATATTGTTGTGTTGATAGTATTGTGTAGTTTACTTGCTTAACTGTTTACTTAGATCTATTATTGTATAGATTCTCTTTACTTGTTTTCATTGTTCTGTGTATCTTGACAGGCCTTGCATCTGAAATCTGACTACCGCAAGGCGTGGAGCAACATCCAAGAGAAAGGACTACAAGTTTAAGGTAAGACATCTAGTGACTCAATCCTTAATTAGATCTAGGAAAGTGGTTTATAGTATGTACTATTTTTTCTAGACTCACATTGAGCTAGGGAGATCTGGCTCGCATCCGCTCGAGTGGATTGTCCGTTAAAAACTTTCCCTCTCGGCATTTCCATGTCGTAAAGTTGGTTTCATTGTGTTTGGCTCGGCATTCTGGCCACGTTCATATTTTGTTTGAACAAAACCATCGTCATTTTACCCTCTCGACAGTTTGTTAAAGTTTCGGTAAGTTCATGTATTTTGTGTATTGTTATCTAAATATTGTCAATTTCACAACCTCAATTAATTCTCCATATGCATCCATTCATCATGGTTCTCTTCAAGCCTAAGTTTGGAAAGTTTTAAAGTTCCCCCCGGGTCTCTACCCTGAAAAAAAATCGCCAATATGCTCCATTTTGAAAAGAAAAAAATTCCTCCTTTTTTAAAATTATTTTTAAAAAAGAGTTACCATGATTCTAATATTTCCTCAGGTTGACATTGAATAAATAAATTGTTAATGGTGTAAAATAAAACTCTAATGTCTTAACTTTGTTGGGATATTCCTATACTCCATCCTAGTCGTACCAGAATTATCCATTTTTTCATTTTCAGTCATACATGCATTTTACATGCAGTCATGATTTTGCATGCATGCATGCAATTGCATGCATCCCATTCATCAGTCCCAGCACCTAGCCCTCAGTTAGATAGCCCCGGGAGCTTCTTTCTGATCATTTTTAGCCCTCCTGGTGCTTAGTACGCCCTGCATGCATCCCAGGTGCCCTCTCTCACCTACCACTTAGTTGCACTTCAGTTAGTTGAGTTATCTTTAGTTCTTTCCTTGATTTAAGGCTAGACTAACTCTCAACTGACTATATCACTCCGATGGACCTCCAGTGAGACTAGACTGCCCATTATGACTCTAGTTAGCTCCTCATGCACCCTCCATTGAGCCTCCTTCATCCAGTTAGTGCCTCCATGTTCCAGTTACACCTACCACACTCAGTTAGACTCAGTTTGACATCCGGTTGACAGTTGCTTGTGCATTGATGACTCCACTGATGATGATGAAGACTTCTAGTTGTGCTTTGATGACGCTCCATTGATCTGATGATCACTCCATGAAGTCTAATTCGAATTTCCACCTTTGCATTCGAATTCTTGTGCATTGTATTATTTATTGTCCATATTGTGATTAATGAATTAGTGTGTGGTGTTATTCTACTTCTATCTGAGTTATACTGTATCATAATTTTGTTTCTCCTTTACACTACATTGACCACTCTTCTTCTATTTTCCTGCTTAATCTTAATCTTTCTTGTGAGGTATACATCAACTCTTAGATCTGCTGTGAGGATTTTCACATGGTATCAGAGCATGTTGAGAGTATTGTCTATCTCCATTCCTGAGAGTTTTTGGTAGGTTATTATCAAGATTTCGAGTGCAGCAATTGCAGCAGTTTCTGCACTTTTGCAGCAGTAGCAGTTGCAGACATTTTCTATTGTTTTTGCAGGTCTTCTGAAACAGCTTCCATGAATTCGGAAGGAATTACTCCTCTTTCTCCATTCGACTATGATGAATGGAAACCACAGATGATAGCACATTTGAAGAGAAATTGTCTCTTTGATTATTGTTTTGAAAGAGAGTTTGAATCCTCTGAAGAAGAGAATGACTGGTTAGATGAAGGTGAAAGAGCCATGATGCTTAATATGTCTCGATGCATGGTACACCACTTCTATTCTGTTGAATCTCCAAAAGAGCTATGGGCCCATCTGGATGAAATATTTGGAAAACAGAATGAAGGTATTGGTCCAAACCATTTCGAGAGCAAGCCCATTGTTGCATTCGCCCTGCTTGATGGTCTCTCTGATCATGAATCAGTATAAAACATATCTCATATTGAAGTTGTCCACAAAGAAGAAGAACTTGCAGATTCTACACTCATGCTCCAAATTTCTTCTATTTCGAATTTTGTGCCAGCTCACACTCTAGAAATTGCAGAGGTTCTTAAATCCTCTCTTGCACAAGAGTCTGTTGGTTTGCATCATGATCTATTGAATGTTTCGGAGGTCAAATCAGCCATTGGAGGTAATACATTTGCTCTCCTTGATCAATCACCTCTTATTTACTACTGTAAGATCATTTTTTCATGCTCTCCTAAGTTTATTGAAGATGAAGGCCATTGCCATTCGCTTGGGATAATTTCTCATGCATTTCATGGTTTAGATCTCACCTCTAATGGTTCAAAGGAAATCTTAAGAAACCATCTTTCAAGTCTTGGATCTGATTTGGATTCCAAGCAATCATTGACATTTGATGGTTCTTTTGGGCATAATCTCACCCACGATGGTTCGAAGGAGAAAACAAAAGACTATCTACACGTTCATGGTTTTGATCCTACCTCGGCTGATTCGAATCACAGGTTCCAAGATCATCCTCATACTTTTGGATTTGTTCTCGTCACATTCGATCTGAAGAGCAAGCACATGCTTTTTGAGCATGATCCACTTCTTCCCAAGAAGAATATACCTCCAGACATATGATCAAGCATCACACCTGCTTGAGTTTGGAGCATTTATTTTTTGTGTGTGCCTTACAATCTATTTTGAGGGGGGGTATTTTTCCCATGAGATTTTCCCCATTTCCTCGATTTATTGACTGTTATTATTATTCATTGTATTGGGTGACCTTTGGTCTCAGTTACCAGGGCCCAGGATGGATTAAGGGGGGGTGTTGGGATATTCCTATACTCCATCCTAGTCCTACCAGCATTATCCATTTTTTCATTTTCAGTCATGCATGCATTTTGCTTGCAGTCATGATTTTGCATGCATCCGAGTCATCAGTCCCAGCACCTAACCCTCAGTTAGATAGCCCCAGGAGCTTCTTTCTGATCAGTTTTAGCCCTCCTAGTGCTTAGTACGCCCTGCATGCAATTGCATGCATCCCAGGCGCCCTCTCTCACCTACCACTCATTTGCACTTCAGTTAGTTGAGTTATCTTTAGTTCTTTCCTTGATTTAAGGCTAGACTGACTCTCAACTGACTGTATCACTCCGATGGACCTCCAGTGAGACTAGACTACCCATTCTGACACCAGTTAGCTCATCATGTGCCCTCCATTGAGCCTCCTTCATTCAGTTAGTGCCTCCATGTGCCAGTTACACCTACCACACTCAATTAGACTTAGTTTGACATCTGGTTGACAGTTACTTGTGCATTGATGACTCCATTGATGATGATGAAGACTTCTAGTTGTGCTTTAATGACACTCCATTGAGGCTAATTCGAATTGCCACCTTGGCATTCGAATCCTCATGCATTGAATTATTTATTTGTCCATATTGTGATTAATGAATTAGTGTGTGATGTTATTCTGCTTCTATCTGAGTTCTACTATATCATAATTATGTTGCTCCTTTACACTGCATTGACCACTCTTCTTCTATTTTCCTGCTTAATCTTAATCTTTCTTGTGAGGTATACATCAACTCTTAGATCTACTGTGAGGATTTTCACAAACTTAACTCTAATGTCTTAACTTAACTCTAAGATCTTAACTTGTGCAATGGCAATGCTATTTTTATCTTCTTCGTTTTTTTTAAATTTAAATTTTATTTTTATTATTAAATTTTTAATTTTATATTATATAAATAAACAACAAATAATATTATATATATTATATTATATAAATAAATAAATAACAAAAAATAACACTAAATATTATATATATATATATATATATATATATATATATATATATATTAAAAATAAATATATTATTCAATATAATATTTAAAAAACAAACAATACATAAACACTAAACAAAACAAACACCTCCAACCTAAAGTATCCTTCCCTCTTAACCTAGTGGGTAGACTTCTAACTATTTTTTGGCGCTAATTTTTGGTGATTTAGAATATGCCCGCTCTTCTTTGACATAAATGTGTTCATTATGAGACCTCGAAATTTGGGAGCGAAATTTATTTATTAGGTGATTTAGAAAATGCCCCTTTTCTTTGACAGGGTTTTCATTTAATATTTTTTGGGGGTTTCTGGACTATTTTATTGAGTTGAACAGCTCTTCCTCAGCTGCAGTGTCCAATGGATCTTCACTGGCTACCTGCATCTCCAACTGAAGATGAGGGAATTGCAAAGGAATGGGAAATCCCCTCTATTCATTTACAATTATTTCGGATTTTCCTGCTTGACAGTAGATACAACGTACAAGAGTTAGGGTTTTTGATGGGCCCAAAGTTAAATTGCCATAAAATCGGTGATGAGTCTGCTAGTAGGTTATGGTCGATGGTGGTTGATGGTGGCCTTCGTTGCATTAAGTAGGTGCAAATTCAAATTGGAAATTTAAGTGGAGAATATGGCGAGTTAGGCTGTTCAAATATTTTTACGGTTTTCGAAATTTCCCAGATCTGGTAGTTCTGGGTTGCTTCTCCTAACTGTGTTATAGGGATATTACCATATTTCTGGCGAAGAGGGTTTCGAAGAGGTGAGTTTTCCTTGCGTCTCAATTTTTTGAAACATTTTACCGTGGTTGTCTGGATCTGTTTTTTGAAACTATGTGTGTATTTTGCAAATGTTTTCGTTTACGATAGCCTTTTTTCTTCCATTTTTTCAGTTTACATAAGCACGAGATTGCAGTAAATTCTACAAATTGCCTGTTTTATTTTTTTAGATGAACTTGAAACGAACGGTATTTGTATAATTCCTTACCTTTAGCTTCATGGAAATCCTTTTTAGGCCTTCAATGAACTGTTGGACTCACTATATAGGAGTCTGTCAGAGTGCAGCCATTGTGCCAAAATTACATCCTAGTTTCGAACCAACTGTTTGGCCGAGCCAAGCTAAGTATACTAGTTGAGTAGTCAAGCCGCTAAGTATCTCCATTCAAGTAGTCCACCAAGTCGAATAGCGAAGCAGGTAAGTTTATTATCTAAGCCGAGCATCCCAACTGTGCAGTTCAGTCGAGTAGCCCACTAAGTGTAATAAATCAATTTGCTCGTGTCAGATCTTGGACCATTATAGTACCCGAACGGCCCAATCATGCTTCCCTTCAACCCTTTCCTTTTGAACCGAGGAATGGATTAAATGCTTGTACCACTTTATACTTTAAAAAAGTAATAGCTAAAGAGCGTCTTTTCCTTCTGTTGCTACGAGACAATCGACTTCTTATCTTATCTACGATGGGTAAATATTCCCGAAATAAACAATGCGAAAGATTCGTATCTTCAAGTAATAACCTGCATAGAATCGGAGAATCCTTTTAATTGGAATTCTAAAGGTTCAAAAGCCACAAAAATCCTATTTATAAGTTCTCCCCGTTTGTGGGATCCTATAAATTTAAAAACAAAGTGATAGAAGATTTAATGGGGGGAAGATCGAGACAAATATCCAAATGAAGCTCGAGCAAAGCCAACTAGAGAAGCTAAGGCGTTAATGGTCTACTCGACCTAATGATTCTGATGAATTACCTAGCTTCGATAATAAAGCATGTGTCCATAGTGATTATTTATGCATGCACAGCTCCTGCTCGCTACATTATTGAACAAAAGAGAGAATCATTTTCTTTTTGTATCGGATACTCTTTGTCTCCTGCATTAATCTTTCATATAGTGGATCTGGATCTGGATCTGAATAGAGTAACATACAAATTCCCTGTGCTCCATAAAACGTTCATGAAACTCAACATCACTTATGAGAAAGGAAATGTATTGATGTATTAAAAATGATTAAATAAGTACAACTGAAACACCTTGGTGTTGTAGGTACCTTCCAACGAATCATTTTCCTTAACTCATCACCTTTCCCAAAGATGAAAGCTATCAAAGTTTCAACTCTCTAGCACAATTACTCCAACATTCAACTATCATAGACTCCTCTCCTCACCTAAGGGCATGAGCTTTCTTTTATAGGGAAAAATGGATAAGGAGGATATGAGAGATCAAAGGAGAAGGATAGGGTGAGATCCCAATAGGTTAGGGGTTTGGCTGAGATCCACCCTAATAGGAGGGTATATCCACCCACAAGGAATTATTTCTAGAAGCTCCTTGAACCTTCCTTTTTTCCATTCTAACGAATAGTGTCGCAACCTACTCAACAACAACTTGAGACATATGAGGGTGTCGTAAGCTGCATGAAAGCAACTTGCAAAATTGTATCAAGTTGTTAGAAAGCAACCTGCGATAGTGAAGAGTGTCATAGGTTGTCTGACAGCAAGCTGCGATAATGTTGTCAAACAAGTTGTTTAAAAAGGAAAAACTCTCATCTTCTTAACAAGTTTCATCAAGGGAACTTTAGGTATTGTGGCGAGATTGAAGGTACATGGTTCATTACAAAATTTTTGTGTAACATACATCAGTCTTACATTTGTATCAAGGTCGCGTTCTAACATTTTGAACATTGACAGTACATCGGGGATCAAATTGTCTGACAACTTGCTTATGTTTCAGGTACTTCGCTGAGACTAAGACTCTTTGTTTTCCACAACCTACTTTTATAATGTATTTTTTCCATCGTGTTCCTCTCTGACCTCATACATTAGGGGGCATATGTTATAAGTCAAAATGACACTTCTCCATCCGTGACGACATTAAACTTGTCAGTCACACAAAAGGACACTATGGGTGGAAGAGCCTTGGATTAATATCTAATTTAATGGTTTAAATTATCCTATGTTCATCCAGCATTCTTATTTTGTTTATGTTGTTTTGTGACATACGCGCAGTTGATGGTCATGCAACCTGCATATTACGCGCAGTCTAATTATTCAACCACCTGCGTGTGCAATAAAAAATTGAACATGCACGCTGTAAAGAGGTGAATTGCGTGTTACGTGCATGATGATATTTTACCACTCACGTGTGGCTTATAAAAATTCGAAAAATAGAAAGAAAATCAAATTTTAAAGTAGGTGGGGTAGTTCTTGATAACTTCCCCCAACAGTTACGACCTCTATCCATTCAATGGTTGCCTCCTTTTACTATAAAAACAAGAAAGGTTGGACATGAAGAGGACTTTCTGGCTCATTTGTAAATAAATTTTGGAAGAATTTAGACTTCCTCCAATCCCCTATGTTCTGTGACTGAGATACCCCTATTCCCTATCATCTAGATATTGTTGGAGCTTGTGGAGAAGAGAAGAAAGAGAACCTAGGTCAAGGTTTCGCGAGGTGTCCAACCATAGCAAGGTATCTTTGTATTTTCTATTGTTCATTAATAAATACAATATATCTTTCCTTTCCCAATATCATGTTACAGTTTGGTTCAATGAAATGATCAGTTTTTGTATATTAAGATTTAATATATATATTTGAATTCATATTAATATCTTTGTCTCAATTCATATATATTTTGTTGTAGCCATAATATTTGAGAAAGGTATTATCTTTGTTTTGCAGGTGTTCTAGTGAATAAGGTGAAGCTTTGGAATCACAGGTTGAAGAATTACTAAAAGCTCGGACCAACCTTCTTAAGCAAGGTACACAATTGCCATTTCCAAGTTTAACTTTCATCTTATACAAACCCTATTCTTGATTCTTGCATGAATGTAGATGTCTTATTATTTCCATTAATATGTTGATGACCTCACCCCAGTCATAGGATAGTTCTCCTTACAACAGTGCAGTGCAGCAAGACCAAAGACAAATGACATCTACTTTATTTCAAAATGTTTCATTTCAAAAAACTATTTCACAAGACTAATAATATAGTTTAATTTTCTTAAGAACTCATATAGCAAAGAAAACATGTTATATGATGTTTATCTCAATGCTATGATTTCTATTTTATATGAGAATGTATGTTGAGATGTTATGAAATTATTTTCATCTATAGAAATGTTATTGAGAAGTCTCCATTTCCCTAATTGTCCTAGATACAATGTTTTCTAGCAAATTGGTCCTCTTTTATGTAAAAGATGAATCTCATCAATGATCTAAAGCTTGTAGTTTGAAAGTGTTGTAGACAATCCCACCAATCTAATCATTTCTTGAGAAGTCTCTATTTCCATAATTATCCTAGATACAATGTTTTCTAGCATTAGTCCTCTATTATGTAAAAGATGAAACTCATCAATTATCTAAAGCTTGTAGTTTGGAAGTGTTGTAGAGATTATGTCTATAGAAATGTGATGATGAATGCTATGTGCAATTAGTATGCAATGATAATAAAGAATGCTATGTGCAATTAGTATGTCTATAGAAGTATGCTATGTGCAATTAGTATGCAATGATAAGAAAGAATGTTATTATGTTTTATCTAATTGCTATGTTTATATCAAAATGCATGTGAATATGTTATGAAATGATGTTCATTTGTAGAGAAGTGTATGAATGGATACATGTATGCCACGTTTCATAGTCCTAGATACAATGCTTTAAATCAAAATGTTTCATTTCACAAAAACGTTCAAGGCAAGCCTACTGCCAACTGAAGGTCGGAGGAATATTTGGGGTAGTAGTGGAGGATCCACTATCATTATCTTGTCTTAAAGGTCCTTTTAGACATATGGGGACCAAATCAATAGCTTTGGCCAACAGACTGACATAGTATGAAAGTACATGGCATGGCACGACAATTACAGTGCATATAAGTAAACAATTAAATGCACATCCTTATGTACCATAATTCAATATAACCAAACAAAGTATGACAAAAATGTTTCAAGAGGGACCAACCACTAATCCAACAATCAACAATGCACATCAGAAATAAACAATACACTATTCCATCTAAAATCACTATGTTTGGTTGTCACAATACAAATCCAATGAAGATAGAACACTACATATCCATTATATATAATGTGGAAGATGTTGAGTCTGGAATCTTGTCTAGAAACATCGCAATGGAATGTTGTATTCAACTATTCATTCATGATCAACTTTAGTGCAAATATCATCCCTTAAAGGTCGTTTCGAACATATGGGGACACGAATCGACAATTTTGGCTGACAGATTTAAAAAATGAGATCTTGAATTAGATAAGAAAGATAGTTCTTTTATATTAATAAACAACAAGTTACAACTAAAATGCTTTCACCTAATTTTTGTTGTTGGCACCATTCTGAAACTAGAAATATGATATCCTCCTACCCAAGTTCTTCACACACTCATTCCTTGTTCACTCTGAAATATATACCCAAAAGAATCATTGCAATTCTTTGGTATAATAAGGTCTCCCAATGGTGACTAAAAATCAAGTTTTAGATAAGGGAATAGGGTTTTGCAGACTAGGGAAACAAGGGTTTCAAATCTGGTTGAATTCCAACAGCATGAGGGTGCTCTCTCTTAGATTGAAAGTATGATTTTTCCTCTCCTATGCCTCTTTTATATTGATGGGGAGAAAGTTAGGGAGATTAAGATATGGTTATTTACGGGAATGGTAAGTTGGGGAACAGAAAGAATTGTCATTTTCCCGTAAAATAACTTTACTTTTTATTTTTTACCCTCGCACAGGTTGGTATGCGGGCTAGACACTACCAGGTCACGTGGACGCTGGCTAGCCATACATAGGTCGCATACGTCTTGGAAAAATTAGTTTTTAAGAGGTATTTCCAAGGATAGATGTTGTTTATAGATGATTAAGGATCAGGGGAGTCTGCAAAAGAGGAACATGGGTAAGATCGGTCATCATAACGTCTATGGAAACAATGTGGCAAAAGACGCTATAACATTAGAGTTTTTTTCTTTTCATTATGAACAACATCATCTCGAGTGCGATAATATTTTTTTAGCGTTGTCTTTCATTGCCCATGATTTTTCAATCTATAAAGGTTATTAAAAAATCAACACCTTAAAACAAAAAAATATAAATTGCAGCTTTAAATTATAAGTAATTTAAAATTGAATAAAACCAAATGCTGAAATTATATCTGATTTAAAAGAAACTTATCTTAAAATAAATAAATAAAAAGATAATTTCATAATCTCACCTTAAAATACTTGCAAGAAATTGGAAGAATCTTCACTTAATAATAAATTCACTAAGAGAACCTTCACCATAGAAGAAAGTGGATAAGAAAACCTTCACCTCAGAAGAAATTTGATAAGAGAACTTTAAGAATATTTTCACTATAAAAGAAATTCTCCAAGTGAATTTTTACTGTAAAATAAATTGATAAGAAAGTTTTTCTCATTAAAAAAAACACCTTAAAATAAGTTGCATTTGAGATTAAAAAAATCACCTTAAAAGAAATTGTCTTTGAAAAAAAAAATCACCTTAACATAAATTGTCTTTTAGCCTTTGAGAAACCGCCTTAAATGAAAACGAAGCTACCTTTAAGCCTTTGAGAAACCACCTTAAAAGAAAAAGAAAAAGAAATTATCTTTGGGCCTTTGAGAAACCACCTTAAAAAAATTGCCTTTGAGAAAGAAAAAAATTCCTTTAAAAACCTTTTGTAAAACCCACTATGAAAATGAAATATGTGATATTGTGGAATTGGATTACTGTATAAATATGATTTTTATTTATTAAAAGTGGTCCCGTGTTATTTCAACTGGCGAAATATTTTTAATATCATTCTTTTGACTGGAAACTTTTCTTTGTTAAGTTTAACAGCCAATGGAAGGAAAAAATACTTTCGGACGAAAACTTTTAAATTTCTGGCTGAACTTCGGAAGGTGTGGGACATGTTCAATACTGAAAATATTCTTTGGAAACTAATAGCATTACTTTCGTCAATGAATCTGTTGTCCATTGATGCAAATTTTGTTGAATTTGGTTGTGATCTGTTAATTTTAATTAATTTTATATTAACATGTGTCTGTGTTGTTTTAATTGTTATTAAAATTCAATAAAATGAAAAATCAATGACTTCAAAAAAACCATAATGAAAAAATTGAAAAAATTATGGTACAGATCATTGGAGTGTCTACTTCAAAATGATACTTTTAGATTTTTTTTAAAGTGGAAATTGAGGAAGATGGTGAGTCTGAATAAACATGTTTATATTCTGCAATTTTTTCACATTGATCCAATTCAAAAATTTAAATAATTAGTATATTTACCTATTTGATACAAAATTATAGTGATACATTAATATAGTATGTCTAGATTGTCATAGCATATTTTGTTTTTAGTAAACAAAAGTTTAACAATGAATAAATGAGTCTTAAAACGTGACTATTTATCAATCATTTCATTTTATAAGAAAATATTGTCAAACATTTGCTCCATTGACATATCAAAACTCAATTAAAAAAATCAGAAATATAACGAATAGAAAGCTAACAAAATTCTTCACAAGTTTTGTTTTTACTAAAAAATGAAATTATAAACACAAAAATAACTTTTGTTTGCCCGGAGTTGAAAAACTTGTGTAAACCATATTTATTTTCTTAAACCCCCCCCCCCCCCAAAAAAAAAAAAAAATAGACACCCACATTCATGGTTTTATCCTTAAATCAAACTCGTTGTTTAAAGTTTCAGAGGTATCTCACGAAAATGCTAAGATCGTGAAACAATTTTCGAAAATATAAATGATAAAGAAATAAAGAGGAAAAAAATATAACCAAGATTGGGAGAAGGAACTTGTGTACTTAATTAGGTCAAGCTCATTGATAAAGGTTTCAAAGGTATGCCATGAATTGTCAAGTTCATGAAGATGCTTAGTGAAAATGCCTCAATGAACATGTTTTCTTTCCTCTAGTTTGTTTTTCTCCCTAATACAAACATATATTATAATATTACATAATAAAAATTTTAAATAATTAGTATGTTTACCTGTTGGATACAAAATTATAGTCATACATTAATATAGTGTGTCTAGATTGTCATAGTATATTTTGTTTTTAGTAAACAAAAGTTTAACAATGAATAAATGAGTCTTAAAACATGACTATTTATCAATCCTTTCATTTTATAAGAACATATTGTCAAACATTTGCTACATTGGCATATCAAAACTCAATTAAAAAAATCAGAAATACAATGAAAAGAAAGATAACAAAATTCTTCACAAGTTTTGTTTTTACTGAAAAAATGAAATTATAAACACAAAAATAACTTTTGTCTGCCGGAAGTTGAAAAACTTGTGAAAAACATATTTATTTTCTTAAACCCCCCCCCCCAAAAAAAAAAAATACCTTTAAATCAAACTCGTTGTTTAAAGTTTCAGGTGTATCTCATGAAAATGCTAAGATCATAAAAAATTTGGGTGAAAATGTTCCATCAAAATTTCTCGTGAAACAATTTTCAAAAAAATAAATGATAAAGAAATAAAGAGAAAAAAAATATAACCAAGATTGGGACAAGGAACTTGTGTACTTGATTAGGTAAAGCTCATTGATAAAGGTTTCAAAGGTATGCCGTGAAATGTTAAGTTCATGAAGATGCTCAGTGAAAATGCCTCAATGAACATGTTTTATTTCCTCTAGTTTGTTTTTCTCCCTACATTTTGCTTTTTCCTCTAGTTTTTAAATTTATTTTGTCACTTTTGTTAACTTTTTTCATTTTTGTGATTTTGTTAAATTTTTAAGGTTTTTGTCTGCAACAGTATCAATTGTCATGCCACGGTTTCAAACAATTTTTAATTTTAACCTAGGAAAAAAACTAATAACACCATTTTTTGATTCAAGGGTTGATTTTAAAGCTTATGTTCGCATTGGTACCAGTTGTTAAGGCCGTGGTTTAATTAAGTTGTAATTTTAACCCTAAAAAAATGGGTGCTAGTCGGAGCACCACTTTTTGATTTGGAGGTCAATTTAAAAAAAATGTCGCAATGGCATTGATTGTGAATATCACAGTTTCAAACAAGTTGTGATTTTAATCATCTCCCCCACGATAAAAAGGAAGTCTCTAGTAGCACCACTTTCTGAAACGAGGGTAAAAACAACAATTATATATGGCCTCTAAAAAATGAGAACTCTAAAAGGTTCATGTCAAGTAGGTAACTACGTTGTGGATCTTTTGGTAAGAGAAATCAATTATTATTTGATTGCACAAGACTTATGATGTGTGTATTCGCACATTATTTTTTTCCTTCTATGGTTCGCTCTATATCTCTATGTACTATACTAACGTGTGGAGTGATATCGGAGGATTGATATTGAGTGTCATGCTCCATGTGGATTTCGAGATTTACTTTGTTTGGAAAATAAATAAGCATTTGTATTAGATGCCCAATTGTCACCAGACTCATTGATATTGTCAAACACTACCCTATTCACAATTAGTTTATTGTTGCTTCTCTTGAGCTACCTTTTCCTTTCAAGTAAAAGCATTCATCATAACATTTCATAAAAAAATATTGTTTAGGCACTCTCATATTCTTATAATTCCCCTCCCCATGGAGAGTGTAAGAATTCATGTTGTTCTAATTCCCCTAGAGAGTGTAAGAACCAGTGTTGTTTTAGATACCTTGAAGAGTGTAAATACATCGAGGTTCATGTCCTCAAATTCTGGATTGTAGTTTGTGTCTTCCAACCTAAATATATAATGGTCGGAGTAGTTTTAGTGCATTAGTCAGAGATGTAGTCATAACTGGTGTTGTCATCTTAGTTGTTAAATGAGCATGCATTTGTCCTACACTAAATTATAGTATCACCCATAAAATAACAATTGTATGGAGTTTGCATTCATACTAGTCCGTTGAATGATTGTCTCATTTAGATGGTTGAAAATCATTATGTATTTTCCAAAAAATGTGGAATTGTTGCCTTTACTTGGAGGATACTTGGACAATGAGCATTGTTGAACTAAAAGCTTATTTAGATGCACAATTAACATGTTGATCGTATAAGGAGGAAAAAATTAGCAAAGGAAATCCAATACAAAGGGTTATCCTTAATTAATCACAGCAATTCAACTCCATTCCATTTCACTACCCATGAGGGCTTGGTTGCAAAATCTCATGGTCTCACTAAAAAAACCTATTGGGGTCTCTCTTGTAAGTTAACAGGAATACCCTAGACTTTTATAATGAGAGCTCAAAAGAGGTTTTCTTCCTAGCTACACCAAAATTTGAAGTTAGGTTATTCATCACACATATATCCATCTCAGGGCAATTCCTTGTCTTGCAAACACTACTTTTGAAATGGAATACATTTGGTCAAATCGAATGGAATTATCGATCAACCCTCTAGAAAATACACATGCCATCAATGATAATCAATATTATATAAAGCCTAAAATCTATAATATTATATGGCCAAATGAAAGCATAACAATACCACGTGGTTGAATGATGGCATGCAACTTGCAATTAGTGTGCCAAGCAAGATAGATTTTGAAGAATTTGTAACTATTCTAGCAAGCCTTGGATATTGTATAATTTATACTTTGGGTTTTGAGACAATTTTATTTATGAAATTGTTGGTTTGAGGTACTTTCCTTTGTACATTTCTTAGTGAGTTTGGGTTCGGCTTTTTCCTTCTATGAGTTGCATGTATTCCCCATCTTTTATAGTGGGTTAACAATACAAAGCCTAAAATAAGTTGTTTCTTATAATTAGTATTGTATAGTTGCTTGGAAAGAAAAAGAGAGGAAAGGGTCTTATGGAGATTCATTGCATGTACACCTAGTACCTTGAAATTAGGTTTATGCCAAAATATATCTAATGAGGGATTAATATATATTGGTACTCACTATTCGAACCTCTAGAAAAGCTCGATTTATGTAGGTTTGTATTCTCTTCCTAGGACATTTATCATGCTTTCAACATTATTTTGTAAGCATGTTTATTTTTTAGACTAGCCTCAACATGTGTTTTTCAAACTACTCACAGATATGCGAGGTTTGTGGGAATTGGTAATATGTGGTTTCCCAAACCTTAAAATACTTAATCTCTCATTTTGTATAGGTGTCAAGAATTATGGGCTAAATCCTTTGACTCAACTAGAAGAGTTTTACAACCTTGAGATCCAAGGTTGCTTACTTGTATCACCTGCAAGGATTTCTATCATTTGCTTGTGTCTGGTAGAGTTGAATATCATGAATTACTACCAAGTTGGTGATATGGGAATAGTGGTTGTAGTCCAATGTTTCATAAACCTAAAACAATGAAGGACATAAACTAACTATTTTATTGTGCTCAATTTAGCATTCTTTAGGCCTTATGTTTTCCCAAAGTCATATTTCTAAGATCTCGCACATATACACATTTTTGTTTACTACTATGATATTGTTTTAATATGATGTTTAGAGCAAGAGGTTAATTCTCATTGTAGTTCTAATGGAATTTTGATATCTAGTTCAGGGCAAGGTTGTTTGTCACTGGATGATGCATCCACTTCACAGTGTGCTACTAATGTGATTCAAGCATGTGAAAAAGGCATTACCCCTCAAATAAAGACTACAACTCTAAAGATGAACTATTAGCTTTGCGAAGATTATTTAAACTTGCTTTGGATGAAGGGGTTTGAGATACCTAAGTGTATGGAGTTCTTCTTAATAGTGGTTAATTGGATGTTGGGTGCACTGTCTTTTAACAACATTTATTTACAAAAATTCATTTTTCTCTTTAAGGATATTGTAAGATTTCAATTCCTTTCAAATCTACCATGTCTTCTAAAAACTAAATAATAGCAGATTCAATATATCAAATTCTAGGAGGGGATTGTTTTAGAGAGGCAAACTAAACTGGATTTTATGTAAGAAGATTCAAAGTAGGGTGATTGTAACTTAATATTTGGGTAGTTAACATTTTATTTTTTGTGGTAGAGGCATCATATGGCATATAAGTCATAGGAAAGTTGTATGTATTGATGCATATAAACAATTATACAAGTCAATGTAAACAGCATAATGAATGTGCAAAACAATATTGACAATGCAAAGATATGACTCAATGAAAGAAGGAAAACATATTTTGTGCTTCATACTCCTAAGGAATGTATTTTTACAACCTTTTTGGTAATAAAGATGCGACTTTTTTTTTGGAAAAAAACTCCACAACTCTATAACTTGTACTTTTATCACTTGTTCAATATGTTATTTATATGCATGAAAACTTTGCTAAAAATATTTCCATAAGTTTTGTATTCCAAGTCATTATCTCATACTTGCAATGTTACTTGTGGGCATGTATAAGCTTTACATATTTCTTGTTTGAGGATTCAATTGGAAATGTTTTTTTATTAAGATAAACATGTTTTCCTGAAACTAAACTTCAAACTTTTTTCAAGGAGGGTTGTGGAAATTGGAGACACTATATTAACAACACTTGAACTTAAGTTGGATATATTAGATTTTAGTGGTTAAATCACTTTTGTAATAAGTTCTTGATATTGTTCAAGCACTCACTTGGATTTGGTTGTGACACTTTTGTTAAAATTGTATACTTCACAAGAATTTACACTAGATAAAGAAAAACTAGACAATTTTATTTTTTTTTATAGAAACAATTTATTATTATTATATATAAATTGTCAAAAGTTGAATAACCAAAGTTACATAAAGTTCAACAAGATCTAAACTTGTCTTATAGACCAAAATCTGTAGACCATAAATTTTCTGAAAATATCATTATTACAAATTAGAAGTGATTGTCTTAAAACATCTAAAACTATACTAATTGACAAAAGGACTAGATAACAAAATATATATAAACATAGGGAACCATGCTAATCTTGGGTCAAAAAATGCCCACTGTGAGCCTCTTCCATAGAAATGGCCTCCATCTAAAGTCCCTGGCCATGTGGATTTTTTTGCTACCCCTCTGACATTGTTTTTTACTACTATATTGTGTCCTCATCTACCCCTTGCTCCTTGATTGATTTTATTAACACTAGAGGTGGACCAACAAGTGACTAAGAGCTTCTTGCAAATCCTAATATTATATTATAGTGCATATCAAGATCATTTGTTATTTTCTCACCTTTTATGCCCTATTGCTCATGATGCATCTCCAATTCTTCCTACTTTGCTACCTATTTCTCCAAATGAATGTTAATATATTTAATTGTATAACGCATGCCCTCCAACTAGTTGGAGAAATGCCTTAAAATTTTCCTAATATCACTTAGTCCATCACCACAGTTGCCTCTAGAATTAGAATTATAGGCCATTACAAAGTGACAATTGAAGGGTACCAATTCCCTCAAGCTCTCTTCAAAGTGAACTAAAACACAACTCACCACAACCCCACACAAACTTTTGAGAACTATCTATCTATTGATCACATAAACTCAACCTAAAGTTTTAAAACCAAGAAGAGAGCAGGAGACCCCTCACCTCTAAAGGAGACGTTATTCTCTTGCCTTACTGCTTATATTAGATTGTTATGAACGTAAATAACAATAAATAAATAATAAATAATATTAATTATCAACATAAGTCACAATCCTTATGAAGAGTCACTTAAAGGCCCTTTTAAATGATTATATATATGGGCATTCCTATCTTGTAGTATCGTCTTATTATCAACACATATTACTTTTATTCCAGTGTGGATTTATTTTCCTCTTTACAGTTAATTTGTGTGAACAAGAATTGTCCACGCCATTTATATATATATTCCACTACAAAATTCAAGGACAACCATAAATCAAGAAATCCAAGTATACGAGAAGGGAAATAAAAAAGAAAAGAAAAAAATAAATTAGAAAAGAAAAAAACAGAGAAAGTAAAACAAAAGGAGGAAGAAAAAGAAAGAAAAAAAAGTATAAAACCAACACTCGGCTTTATAAAACCCCAAATGTGGGTGAGGATCGAAGGAGAGGTGAGGTGGTGGACAAAACACGCGGTGCTCTTGAGCCGCCATGTGCAAGGAGCCTGTCTTAATGTCTGTAGGTGGCAAGGTTGGTAGACGCGAGCGAGAGGGTAAAGGAATGGCCCCCTCCCAGGGCCTTGTGTGCAAGGCAGAGGAAGAATTTAATGGAGAATAAGAGGGGAAGTACAATTAACCGATGGGAGCTGACAGGGTGCAAGACAGATCGCTTGATGGAAACCGGTGTGGGTGTAAGATCAGTGATTATGGGAGTTGTTGTTCGGGGATTTCTCGTATCCACAGGCCCCCTCGGCATGGATTTTAACCGATGTGAGGCATCAAGAGTGGTCACTGTGAAGGGTGGCGACGCTATCTGGTATAATGCCTCAAGGTGGTGGATTGTGCTCTGTGTGCTTGAGAGTGGAGACATGGACCAAGCCAAGGCATCAAGGGGCTTGGATGCACAAGGAAAAAGAAGGGCCAACTGTGAGCAAATAAGGGCTACCCAAGCTGCATGGAGGTACAGAGCGTCCATCCCTCCTATCTGGGCAAACTTGGAGATGCTTGAGCAAGGCGTCTAGATTAAAGAGCTGGAAAATTCGTCATCAATGCAATCAACTACAGTCAAACAATGGATTCGGGACCTTGATTCGCCGCAGACTCCACATGGGTTGTACGAGAAGACAATAACGTTGTACCGAGTGATTAAGGGGCTCTTAGGCAACGCGCTACTTGAGATGGGGGAGAAGCAGTGTGCCAATGAGATTCCAATGGCGTTTTGGAAAGAATTGTACCCAAGACACCAAGGTTCAAAAGATGAAGATTGATGTTGTTGGGAAAGAGCTTGGAATTCATTTTCTCCCGCAAATGCAAGTGTATGCTCCTGTGAACATTGATGTTCAAACTGGTTTCCATGACATAGTCGAGGACAATGGCCATGAAAAGGTGGCTCAATCCTTTGCTAATGCCCAAGTGCCTTAGTTGTTTAGCATTGGTTCTTTGTTTAACTATTTTAATTTTGTCTTTGCTATATGTTCAATGGTTAGTCAATGCAGTATGGTTTGTTTTCATCCGAGTAGTCAACCTCATGCGACTTTAACCAGTTTATTGGGTTACTGTCTATTGGTAATAGTCCAAAATGTGAGCCATGTTTTCTCCTTCGAGGAAGGGGTATAGGGGTCAATTTTGTTGAATCTCAAACTAGTTTTAAGATGGATCAAACAATCCTGAAGAAATTCAAGCTAGTGGATGTTGTAATTTTGTACAAAATGTTAATATAATATGACTAACTTATTTTACAAAATAACACATGGTTTTATAAAAACAACCTCTTATAAGATTCCTTAAGTTAAAAACTCTTGATATATATATTAATTTCATTAAAACCCTAAATTTACCCAAAGAAAAGTTTTACATAGTACCACATTGGGGGTTCCTTGCATTTTTCATGCCCAATTATTGCCAAGAAGTAACATATAGAAGTTGAAGTCATAACCTTGGTTTATAGTTCATGTTTACAAGTGAAAAAAAAAGATGAATTAGTGCATTATCAAGTTGAAAACAAAAAATTACAAAATGATAATTGATTTACAAAAATTTCAAATGGATTTCAAAGACAAGGCTTACTCTTACCAGAAAAATCGAATGGAAGGTTTGTTTGCACAGATTGAAGACTTGAGGAATGAAAAGCTTCTCAATCAAAAACCACAAAAACCAAGATATCAAAAGGGACTTCGACAACAATAAAGCAAAAAAAAAAATAACGCACTTGAACACTAAACTCTTGAACAACGAGGATAAAGAAATTATGCAAATCCAAAAAAAAATAGAATACAAAAAGTCAAAGGTATGCCAACGTCAACAACAAATTAAAGAGCTCTAGGGGCAAATCGATGACATTAAAGATGTGCACAAAATAGAGATTGCAAGGGTCAATAAAACGCTGTCAAGCAATAGTGAAGAGATCTTCCAGCTAAAAAACCATAATGAAATTGTAGTTACAAAATTCAATGCAATGGATGGCTGGATAGCTGGATTCCAGTAACCCAATTTTGGCAGAAGTTTATCTATCCAATTTTGATCAAAGTTCCCATTGATCCAGAATTCTGTTTGATTTTCTGCTTGATTATCCAATTTTGACAAAGTTCCCATTGATCCAAATTTTGACAAAGTTCCCATTGATCTAGAATTCTGTTTGATTCTCTGCTTGATTTTTTTGAGCATCTAGGTCAGAACAGAACAAAAATGGACCAAAACCACTTGGAACTCTATCACCACACGCTATCACTATGAAACTCTGCCACCACACACCTGACCACTGTGGAACTCTGCCACCACACCCTTGGGACTTTGCTCCCACCTGAAATTTTGTTTCATTCATATAAAAAATTCTGTGGTAGAATTTTACTACTATGAAACTCTGCCAGCGAACACCTGACCACCATGGAACTCTGCCACCACACCCCTGGAACTCTACTCCCACCTGGAATTTTGTTGTATTTATAAAAAAACTCTGCCCTAGAATTTCACTGTATTTATAAAAGAACTCTGGCTTAAAAAATCATCTGAAAAAAAGGATAAAAAGCACAAATTACTGTATTTATAAAGGAACTCTGGCAAAAAAAAATCATCTGAAAAAAAGGATTAAAAGCACAAAACATTGTGATTTTAGAATACTTCAAATTCATATAAAGATAAACATAATAAAGATAAAGATAAACACAAAAATAAACATAACTAAGGGCATACAAAATAAGATTCAATACTAAGCAGAATATCATGCCCTTCTGAATCCTTAAAAAAAAAAACCATAAATATTAGAAACTCGTAATACAATCTACACATACAATATGTGTAGAGTGCTCGGCTCCAAAACCCTTCCATAATACAAGCTACACATTTATGTGTAGAGTGCTCGGCTCCAAAAGCCTTCCCTCTTGTCGATTGGAAATGTTTTGAAACCCTAACTCGACAGGATTGAATTCAAAACCCTAAAGTAAAGTACGCAGATTTCGGAGGAAAACCTGCAGACTTCGGAGGAAAACAATGCAATCAGCATACAGTAGTATCGAATGGGTTAATAGTTTCCCAGAGAAATATAGGTGGTGTCAAAAGACACCATTGATGAATGAATAAAGTGACAGAAAGACTTCTCAGCCTCCGAAGCCGTAGAGGGTTCGGCCCTGCCTCTTGAGGGAGTAGACGACATCCATGGCTGTCACGGTCTTTCTCCTGGCGTGCTCTGTGTATGTCACGGCATCCCTGATGACATTCTCCAAGAAGATCTTCAAGACGCCTCTGGTCTCTTCATAAATGAGACCGCTGATACGCTTGACGCCTCCTCTCCTGGCAAGACGCCTGATGGCAGGCTTGGTGATACCCTGGATGTTATCTCTGAGAACTTTCCTGTGCCTCTTGGCACCTCCCTTTCCCAAACCCTTCCCTCCCTTTCCACGGCCAGACATTTTTCTACCTGCTAAATTTCTCCCTTGCTGCTGCTGATCTCAACTAATATCAGAATGTTAGAACGAATAATGACTTAAACCATCATGAAAGAAGGGATTATATAGGGGATTTTCCTAAATCCCTCTCGCACATCTCATTTGAAAATGTATCTAATCAACGGCTGAGAAGCCTCGATCCGTTGAACCGCGATCTTTCCCTGAGAACCGTCCATGAAACATTATCAACGGCTGCAATCAAATTGACGGGGATTGACGATTGAGGCAAACCTCCATTGTGTGTTGCAATACGGGCACATGAACTTTAGGGGGTTATGGTCAAGTCCATGCAATGTGATTCTTCTTACCACAATTATAACAACTCGTTGGTCCTCTCCTACTTACTCCGCCGGGTTGATCGTAAATGTGACCACCATAGAAAAAATAATGATATAATAATAATAATTCTTTTTTCACATTATAAAATATAATAATATTAATCCTATTTGACATTATAATAATAATCATCATATTTCAACATTTGTTTAACCTTCAATTCAATGTTCTTTCTTTGATGCACTTCTTAACTAATAAATTCAATGTTCTTTCTTTGATGCACTTCTTAACTAATAAAGAGACCCTCTAGCTGGAATTGGAAGTTTGGGAGCGGAGCGGCGATACTAGGGTTTCCATGGCTAGGGTTTACTGAACGCCGACTGGTTTTACTGTGCGGTGAATGGGGATGTTAAGCCGGTGGGAAGGCGGTTACGGTTGCGGTGTGGACTCCCGGAAAATGGCTTGCTTTATCATATTGTATCGGTTCTGGTCGGGATAGCTACTTCGGATTCTTGCTATCCGACGCAGGCGTCATAGGTGTGAGGTCCAACCTTCTGTCTGGGGTTGCTGTCTTGGAAGTCATTATATTGTTAAAAATTTCACAGTTGTGGTTATTTCGCCGTGATTTTCTCCGGTTAGTGGGTTACCGTCGGTATGCCGTAAAGGGTATCGTGGGTTTTCGAAAGTGATATCCCACTGATGCTCCTGACTCTGTAGCTATCATTGATTCTAGCTGCTGGCTTAGAATCTGGCTTTGTGTTCCTATCTGACAGGGGTTTCGATTGTGACAAAATATACACCAGGTGTGGGGTGTGGGGGGCCTATCGGTATGGGGGAAAACGCGACGGCACCTATTCTTCCGGCGGACAACAATCTAAGTGTGTCTGATTACATGATTGAGGAAGCGGGTCTTTTTAAACCGGACTCCTTCTTTAAAAATCAGCTGAAGGGAAAGCGGGCACTAAACCTTACTAATCGACATGTGGCGCCTCGTGGCAAGGCTTTCAGGGCACAGATGGCGGGGGGGAGGACACCTGTTGAGAATGGGGGTTCGGACCCATCCGTCGAAAGTGGTCATGGCTTACCTGGTGCGGTTAACAGAGATAAGCTCGGGTCATCTTCCCGCGCGACTCATCGATTAAATGGTAAATACTTCCGCAGACCTAGTGAAGCTTGGTTAACTGTCGGCCGTGACATTGGGCTTGAGGAGGTGGTAGAGTTTAACATGACTGTTTTGGTAGGCAAATTTTCTTACCATGCCATGAACCGCTGGGATATTGTCAACTGGGTCACGGAGAAGTGGCACCCTTTACTGAAATACACACCACGGATATTTGCCCTGGCATGCGGTTGGTATGGGTACAAATTCGAGCAGGAGGCTCACTGTGACCAAATCTTGGGGCGGCTATGGCTACATGGCCCGGGAAGTCTAATGTTGCAAAAGTGGCAAACGGACTTTGATCCTGATACGGCTTCGGTGAGGCTCCGTCACTTATGGGTCCTTCTGCCGGGACTACCTCTAGCTCTCTGGAATCGTGGGGCTTTCGAAGCCATAGGTAACTGCATTGGGAGGTTTTTACATGTGGAGGAAGAGCATCTTCATGGTTTCGATAGACGTATGGGTCGGGTTCTTGTGGAGGTGGATATTTCATTGGGCTTGATCGATGTGCTTAATATCAACTGGCGGGGCAGAAAACTCACTCAAGTCATTGATTATTGGGGCATCCCATTCAGGTGTTCAAACTGCAAAGAGGTGGGTCATTTATGGCGACAATTCAATGCACCGGCTTCTTCTGGACGTCTCAGGGATGGGGGACCATTCTGGTCCTCGAACGATGGAAGTAACATTGAGATGGACTCGGCGGGCTCACTGGACGGATTCTCCAACAAGGTGCCCATACACGATGCACCGGATTCGGCATTGTTCCGTAAGTTAGAAACACAGGACCCAAACTTCTTCAATTCATTGAATGAGTTAGATATTTCTTTTATAAATGCACTTGATTTAAATCATGGTAATAATGGAAACTATTTGAGTCGGCGACATCACAAGACTCCAAACTCCTCCGGATCCGAACATGTTTCAATTGAATCTACTGGGTATGATGACCCTGCCTTTGAGAAAGAGCCGGTTGGGAATGGGAATACGATTAGCCCTGATGATTCCTCTCTTGTCATATCTGTTTCCCCCGATATCCCATATACAGGGTCAACTACTGTTATCATAAATAACGATTCTGAGGTTCCTACCCTGGCTCGGGATGTTAGTGGGGGTGGGTGTAAACTTGAGGAAATAAATCGACAGCCTGAAGACTTGGGGGGAGAACCGGATGATAATAGCCCTGCGACTCTGCCGGCATCGGTTGGTCATGGTGGTCGACCGGTCTCATCATTGGAACCTAGGGAGAAAATTTTACTCATCCCATCTTACTCGGAAATGGTGAAGAAGCTGCCTATCCCAACATATTACAAAAATCGACCGGTTGATGAGTCTGTACTACCTGGGGGTGTTATGGGGGGCTCGTCGAGTTTGAAAAACACCGACCATGGTGGTGACAATAACAATGCCACTGTGAATCCCCCTGATACCATGGGAAATATATGTGTTCAAAAGGGGGCACTTAGGGGGGGATTGGCCCCTGATTTCTCTCCTCTTAAAACGAGAAGTGCTAGGAAGAACAAGATGGCCTCCATGGGGGGGAATGCGGATGGTCGTTGTGATGTGGAATCCCCCAAATCTGCGAATACCCGGGCTCTTAGAGGAATGAAAGCCCTTGCAAGGGTTCGCAAATGATCTTTTTCTCTTTAAATATACGGGGTGTGGGGGGGTCTACCCAAACAATTGGCCCTCAAGAGAGTTCTACATATCATTAACCCAGATTTGGTACTTCTCCAGGAAACTATGGTTTGTGGCGAGAAGGCTCGCGTTTTTTTTAACAAAGTTAAGCCGGGATGGATGGTCTGTACTATGGATGCTGTGGGTCTTTCGGGCGGCCTATTAGCTGCTTGGAATCCATATGTATTGAGACTTGTGCCATCCATCACCTCCCTGGGAATCTTGTTATTTGGAAACATCAGGGGGGTGGAGAAAAACCTGAATATTATCAACTGCTATGGGCCGTATGCTGACAGGGTGACTTTTTGGGATTGTGCTGCTGCGGGACACCTGCTGGAATTGGAAAACTTGGTGCTAGCTGGGGATTTAAATTTCACTTGGGGGGATGAGGAGGTTTGGGGCAAAATGGCTCGGCGAGATCCGCTGGGAACTTATTTTAGTAACCTTTTCTCAAAATTCTCTCTTGTTGATATTGCTCCTTGACCTCTAGCTCCAACTTGGACTAATGGTAGGCTGGGAGAAATGGGGATTCAGAAACGTATTGATCAATACTTTGTATCGGAATCTCTTCTGGGATGCCTTCAGAACTACAGGTCCTGGATTCATCAAATTAAAATCAGTGATCATCTTCCTATTATCCTACAATTTGATGAGGAAACCACACATAAATGCTATCCATTCAAATTCAATTCCACATGGCTTTCAGATGTGGAATACACTACGGGTGTGAGTTCTAAATGGCAACTGGTGGATGTATCGGGGGAGAGGTCTGCTATGGACAAGTTGGCGGTGAAACTTAAGGCTATAAAAGAGTATACTATTATGTGGGAAAAAAACAAAAAGGCTCTGATGGGTAGAGAACTTGCGGAGATCGAAATGGAAGTGGCCTCTCTGATGCAGAGATCTGCTGGGTCTGGGATTAGCCCCGGGGATGCGTTGAAACTTTCCTCTATGGAGAGCCGTAAATTAAATATACTACTTATTCAAGAGGAATCCTGGAGGCTGAAGAGTAGGGCAATATGGTTGAAGGCTGGGGATCAGAACACAAAATTCTTCCACCAGTATGCGGATTCACGAAAGATGCAGAATACTATATGGGATCTTAATGATCATAGTGGACGGCGGATCTGGGAGGCTGAGGATCTGATGGAGGAGGCCGTGCACCATTTTCAGGAATACTACTGTGACCCAAAAAACACATCTCTAGCGGAACAATTTAAGATTATCAAGGAGTATCCCCGGATGTTTAATGAGGAGGAGGGGGATGATATATTTAAGGATGTAACTTTGGATGATGTGAAAAACACATTACGGGGATTTGCAAAAGATAAATCACCTGGGCCGGATGGCTGGACGGTGGAACTATTCATCCATTTCTTTGATATTATGGGGGAGGATATCAGAATGGCTGTTGAGGAATCCCGGAAATTAGGCAATGTCTCTGGGGCACTCAACACAACATATTTGGCTCTTATTCCAAAAACTTCTCACCCTAATAACTATGGTGAGTTCAGGCCCATTGCCCTATGCAATATAGTATACAAAATTATATCTAAGATCATTGCAGATCGGATCAAACCGGTACTCTCCAGACACATTTCTATGGAGCAGTATGGGTTCCTACAGGGCCGACAGATTCATGATGCGGTGGGGGTGACGCAGGGAAAATTTTCACACTATTAAACAGAAGGGACTTGAGGCACTCATTCTTCAATTGGACTTGGTGAAAGCCTATGATAGGGTGAACTAGGATTTCTTGAGATTAATACTAATTCAGATTGGTCTGCCATGGAGGGTGATGAAATGGATCATGGCCTGTATATCCTCGGTAAATTTTGCTATTTTGATTAATGGACATCCGACTGACTTCTTTAAGGCATCCCGGGGCCTTCGTCAGGGATGTCCACTTTCACCGCTCCTCTTTCTTCTGGTTATTGAGGGCCTGAGTCTATCTATTCATCGGGCTAAAAGAGAGGGATTGATTGAAGGCATCAAAATGACTAGAGATATCTCTGTTACACACTCCTTATTTGTGGATGATGTGATGCTATTCGGGAAAGGTATCCTTGAAGAATGGATGCAATATAAGAGGATCCTTGACCTGTTCTGCTCGGTATCTGGTATGAACATCAGCTTTACGAAATATCAATTTTTGAAACATTCCCTTGGTGGGGATGTGGAAGGCTCGATTAGTACTGTTCTTCCATTTAATTTCAGGGAGATGGTGGATGGAACGAAATACCTTGGCTTTTTTATAAAGCCTTCAAAATACTTGGTGAATGACTGGTCTTGGCTTGTTAGGTGATTTGAGGGACGCATTAGTCACTGGAGTTTCCGCCATTTATCCTTGGGTGGCAGACTTACACTGGCAAAAGCTGTCTTGCAGAATTTGGGAGTGTATTGGTTTTCACTTTGCAAAATTCCTCGATCCATACTGTGCCTTATTCGTAGAAAGCTGTTCAGCTTCTTATGGTCGGGGGGTGGTGCTCAGGAAAAATTTCATCTTACAAAATGGTCCACTTTGGCCCGCCCCTGGAAATTGGGGGGATGGAATATAAAGGACTTGGAATTATTTGTAAAGGCCCTCCATGCAAAAATTCTTTGGCGTGCTCTCTTTGATAATTCTGCATGGGGCAAGATTATTCGTGCAAAGTACCTGAAAAACTCCTCAATTGCAAACTGGCTTAGATTGGAGCGGCCGAAGACTTTGGGTGTATCTAATATATGGAATGGATTGATGGGATCGTTCAAGGTAATCTCTCAATGGATTGCTTGGATTCCCGGAAATGGTCGAGACATTAAACTGGGGCTAGACCCGATCTTGGGGGGACCTTCGGGGCATATTCTATCGGTGGAACTCAGGACTCATCTTAGAACCAATGGCTACTACTCACTGGCACATGCGGTTGGACGGAATATGGATGGTCGCACACAATGGATCTTGGCGGCACAGCTGGGACTATCTGGTTCCATGGGCAATGAATGGAATGGATATATCAGGTCGTTTTATCATTCAAATTTACGACTATAAGATTCTGCTGACAGATTGGCTTGGTCGTGGAATGTGTCCAATGGCAATGTTTCGGCAAAATTGGCATATGATGCATTGTTTGCCGAATCACATCTTGTTATTCGATGGTGGGAAAAATCGATTTGGAGACTGGTCATTCCCCTCAAGATTAAGTGTTTCATCTGGCTGGCATTGTCTAACAGAGTACTCACTTGGGACAATCTATGTCGTAGGGGTTTTAATGGACTGGGATGGTGCCCACTCTGCTGCTCAATGGAGGAAATTGTTGATCACCTATTATCGTCCTGCTCTTTCATTACGGAACTGTGGGAATATATTGCAATTAAAGCCGGTGTTCCTTTCCGATGGGGACAACGAACACTTGAAGAATGTCTGAGGGATTGGTCTCGATTCCCTTCGGGATGTGTTGAGCTACCATACATTATGATCTGGGAGGTGTGGCGAGCACGAAATGCACGTATATTTGAAGGCACACCTCCCATCCGTGATGCTATTTGCTATAGAACTTTGGCTGCACATAAGGAATATACTGCAGCTTGTGGTGTTGTTGTTGGTGGACTGGTTCAGACTCTGAAACATCGATTGGCTCCTCCAATCTTGGTATTTCCTTGTGGTTTCTTTGATGGTGCGGCTGTAAGTCGCTTTGGACTGGGTGGGGGCTACTATCCACATCACCAACAATTTATCTTTCCACCTTTGGTTAAATCTGGGTATTGGAACTAATACTCGGAGTGAGATATGTGCTCTTTGGCTTTTACTTTTCTGGGCTCGTCTGAGAAAGATCTCTTCCTTGGTCATATTTGGAGACTCTTTAACAGTTATCAGCTGGGCTAGGGGCATATCTGCACTCAATGCTCTACTGCTTGCACATTGGATGGATGAGGCTCGAAAGCTTATACTTGAATTTGAGCACATTCACTTTGATCATATATATAGAGAGGTTAATTTGGAGGCAAATATGCTCTCTAAGCGGGCTCTTAACTCTCAGGAGGGGGTCATCATGTGGCAGGAACGGAGGGATGATATACTCATTTCACATGGTTCTTATCAGTTACATTGGTCTGGATGATATATGCTCACACACCATTTTTCCTTCCATGATTATATGCGGTATTATTATATTATATGACTTTTGTTTCCATTGTGCAGATATTTAAAACTTTGTGTCCAACCTCTTGTCGGGCTCTTATACTCTCTCTCTTTTTTGCGGCATATATAGCTGGGGTGTAATGTTGCATTACACTTCGCTTACTAGATGATGGTATTATGTGGGTGATTTGATACAACATATCAGATGTTTGGCTTTTTGTTATTACCTATATTCTGGGCCTATTTTGTTTTGGTACATTATGTATATGGTGGCAGTTTGTCCACAGACTTGTTTGCTGGTTCCTGTCAGTATTGTTATATTTGGACATGTGACACTTTATTGATCCTTTCTGGGCTAGCATGGCTGGCATATGTTGCTGTTGTATTCGGTATACACCCGGCGGGGTGATATGTCTTTTGGTTTGGTCTGACAGTTGGCTTTATTTACTATTTCATATATTAATAGTAAGTTGAATTTTTCTCTGAAAAAAAAAAAGAGACCCTCTAGCTAAGTTGTTAGAATTGTTAAGATAGATATGACTTGACCAACAAAGTTTTCATTGATGATAAACATATTAATGACAAAGGTTGAAGTGAACATGGCAAATGAATGAAGACATTATGATGTTGTAAAACATGACAAGCAAGATTGATAAGGTTGAAAACAAGCAACCAGCTATGACTTGACAAGCATGAAGTGGATGAATTGCCAATGGGCAAGGACAAATGACAAAGAATTGATATGGAAGACAAAGGACAAGATGACAAAGGTGGATGACATGGCTTGAGGGTATGGCAAGCATGCACATGCATGACAAGGCAACAAGCATTGATGACAAGGCATATATTAAGAGACTTGACATGGCAAAGGACAACTGCAGGCATTTGAAGGCCCCTGCGGGCATTTGAAGGACATCTGCGGGCATTTGAAGGCCCCTGCTGGCATAATTCAGGCTGGTGCGAGCATTTTAGCAGCCCTTGTGGGCATATTCTACATGCACCTGGGGGCATGTGGGAAGGAGCCCTTGCGGGCATCCTTTGAGTAGCCTTGTGGGAATTTTGATGAGGTGTTGTGGACATATGAAGAAGCCCTTGCGGGCATTCTTAAAGCCCCCTCTGCGGGCATTTTATAGGTCCCTTGTGAGCATTTTAAATAAGGCCATGTGGGCATAATTAAGGCCCCCCTGTGGACATTTCTAGAAGGAGCCTGCGGGCATTTCTAAAGTGATCATGCGGGCATTTCAAAAGCCCATTGCGGGCATTTCATGGGAGTCACAAGGGCAGGCAAAAAGAGCCCTTGCAGGCATATTTTGAGGAGACTCGCGAGCATTCTGGAAGAAAAAGAAATTACATGGAAAAGATAAAAGAAATCCATGATGATGTGGCAAGAATATATATATTTTTGAAGAGGATTATATGGAAATAAAAAACAAATTTAATAAAATAAAAAATATAATGACATGTCGACCTCCACAAGTTATGGAAAGGAAAAGTATAAATAGAAAACAAATTTTTATTTTTGAGTGGGAATTTGGAGGAAGATTTCGGATGTGTGAAGGAGAGGTCTGATTTTTGGGGTCAGGAGAAGTCTGAAGAAAGGTTCGGTGGTAGCAGCAGCAGGAGCAACAATGTTTTAAGTTTTATATCTCTGATTTAGGGTTGTCTAAGGAAGCAATTCTGGCATGTAAGAAACTCTGAGTTAGAAATGAAGTGACTGTTGGTTAGCGTGGATTCTTGGGGTTTGACTGTATCTTCACCCTCATGAACTAAACCATGACTGTCTTAATCCTTGAGGCTGGGTTGTAACTATCTGTATAATTTTTGGACTGACTGTGGAAATTTTTTATAGTGACAAAAGCATGACATGACAAGTGAAGACATTTGAGGATGTAAGCAGACCTTGATAGTTGACATGTGCAAACTTTTGAAGACATGAGCATTAATATTGAGCAGTTGGTAATGTTTTGTGCAAGATGATTTGACTGTGGACAGACTGATGACATGGTTGTGACAGAGTTGACAAATTGACAGAGATGATCAGATTGATGACAAGACAGTGATAGGTGACTTGTGACAGTGACAACTACAGTAAATAGATTAACATGACAAAGATTGATATGTGATGTGACAAGTATCTATATGTAATTACAAGCTGGGCCTTGTACCATTTTTCTTAGTTGGATCTGAGAAAAAGACCAAGCTATGACTTGGAATAGGAGTTGGTGCTTTTGATTCAGTTGTAGCTGATAAAACCCCCCGGTTGTAGCCAATTGAACCAAATATAAAAAGATTACAAAGCTTAAATCTTGTGTCTCTATTGGTGTGAATTGTTGTGATGAATGACATGTTTAATGAGTAGCTTTGTATAGCTTAGTATAAATGATGATCATTGTCTACATGTTAAAGTGGAAATGTAAATGATATATGTTAGGGTTAGAAGAAGTTGAAAATTGGAATTAAGTGCAAGCTCACTGATTCACCCCCCCTCTGAGTGAGCCACTGTGTCCATCATGACCAACTTCCATACCATAGAGTTATGGTCTTCTTAATATACTTCTTGGTTATTTGGGCTCCTCCATATGAATGAATGGTCTAGGTCTTTGAGCTATGTGGATGGTATGATGGTGTTAATGACTATGATGTGTGCATTCTTAATGGATTAGTTGATGTTTTGGGCTTATTGTAAGTAGTATGTTTTTTTATAATAATAATAATAATATATTTTTAAGGTCATTTCCAAGCAAGACACCAATTTGGTGTATGAGACTGCCTTGTTTGTGGGACAAGGGACCCGCCTTTGCGTAGTGATTTAACTACTAAAGTATACAGAGGTGTGCATACCCTAGCCACCTATAGATTTGAACCTGTGACCTGCTAGGAGGAAACACGTGCTCTTAACTATTAGGCCCACTCAGGCTGTACATGTTATGCCATTCTTACTGATTATACATGTTTAAGGTCTTTTGATCCTCATAACCATTTTTAATTATGTGTAGAACGAGGTTGATTTGCAAATTTTTATTGGGATTATTTTATATTCACAATTGTGGAATCCTTGTGCAAAGATATGTTGAAAGTTAATAATTGAGGCACTTTTGAGAGCCAACAAATTTTGATTGCAAACAAAACTATGTTGATGAATTTTGTCACTTTGAAAAGTTATAATAATGTACACAAATTATCTAAGGAGACAATTGTGAGACATTCCTAACTCCATGTAACATGAGCTTGAGCTTTTCTATTAGATAAGGATTTGAGCAAAAGAAAAGTTGATCACTAGTTGTGTAAGTACCTTAAGCACAAAGATTTGCTTGGATTAGTTTTCCCTACAACTATTTTCTTCAATGTTTATTTAGGTTCTAGTTTGAGCGAGCTAGTATTTTAGATTGAGTAGAGGGTTTTATCAAAGTGGTGATTTCAGTTGTATAGTGGCTTGGTGTTTCGACAAAGTGGATGGTTCCATATGTGTAGCAGTGTTAGGGTTTCAAGCCAGCTATTGTTTTGGATTTAGCTTGAGCCAACAAGTCAATCAATGTTTTCTTCATGTTCTAGATTGAGCCAGTCAATGTTTCATTCAAGCATAGTGTTCCGTTAGAGTGACAACTTTGGTTGTGTTGCAACCTAGTGTTTTGACATAGAGGATAGTTACATATGACCAGGAGCTTTGTGGTTTAATGTAAATGAGGGTTTCTTATGTGTAGCAACATCAAGGTTTCCACTGAGATGTGCCTAATTTCGAATGATGTCTTGATTCTTAATTTGATGGGTATCCAAGTTCATAGCTAGGTTTAGAGTTGGGGTGGAGGTGAGGTAGATAAATGTTGAAAAGTTCAACTCATTAAAAGCGATGAAATGACTATGGCTTTTAGAAAATGAAGAAAAGTTGCATTCTGACTAGGCATGGCAAGACAAAGGTTTCACTATCGTGTGATTGGAATCTATAAGGTGTAGTAGAGTTGAAAGAAGGAGCCCTAATTGGATATTTTAGTGGAAGGAATCCCTCATTAGTTGACTTGATGCACTAGATAGGGAAGGAATGGTCAGCACTAGCAAGGGGTACAATTAAAATGTATGCTTTATGTAATTGCTTATTTTCATTTCTCTTTGAGAATCGTATAGGGAAAGAGGTAGTTTCCATGGGAGGCCGATGGATATATGGGGAAATTGGTCGTGTGCTTATCCCCTAGACTGAACATTTCAAGTATATTATGACAAGAAGAGACCTACAACTATTATGGGTTTGTCGAGTACTAGAAACCAAATCTATTTAAAGCCATCATAGATTATATTGGTCCATTTCGACATGCATCTTCAAAAACTCTTTAAATGGAAGGGATCCTTCGCCTTTTGATTCTCATTAATACCAATGGGGGGTTTCAAGACAAAATATCGCTAAAGAGTGGTAATTTAGTGTGTGTGCATTTTGCATGACTATTCTTAAAGAGCCCTTCCATACAAACTTCAAAATGGAGTGGCCATTCCCCTAAAATATGTGAATTTGGATGCAAATCATAAGGCAACTAATGATACTCCTTCGTGGGAGATTCAAAATTGTGATAAATCAGCATGCTCATAGTAAGCTTGATGCTCATGTCGACATCCTAGATCATATAAAAGATTCTTCACGGGTTTATTTTATGGGTGAGTTATCTATGTGAGTTTCAGATACCCTCTCTTTTCATATATTGTTAAGTGCAAATGGATAGGAATATATGGAGGAAAATTTGCATAAGGGAGGATGTTTGGATCCTTTGTCAGCGTAACAAAGATCTAATTTTTATGTTTAGAACAAGGTTATTTCCTTAGCAGAAGGAAATCTTTCTATTTCGGCAAATTTGGTTTTTGGGGATGAGTAGATTCCCAATTGAGGGGGATTTAAACAAGGAAGTGTTAAGTTTTGATATTAAATATCGGAATTACAATAGTACTTGAAAACAATGAATAATCATAAGCATAAACATTCACAATCGGCACATAAATTTACCTTGGGGAAACCCTCTATAACTTGAGGGAGAAAACCCCAGCAAAATCTTCCTTAGTATATTGATATATAGCAGAGAATGTTTGCATCACAATGAGCAGATTACATGAAGCACCCCTGGTGCAATATCAGAGAGAAATATCAAGCACCCTTGGTGCAATTACAGAGCAAGAGAGAGAGAGAGAAAGAAGATAAATCATAATAATATTCTCCACTCAATCAATTCGTTGATTTTTGCTCACATGCAAAAAATGACTTTATGAGAATTTCCTCTGACGTTGGTTTCATCAATCCTGCATGGAAAAGTGCACCATACTTCTCATGCATTGGCTTTAACTCTGTCTTTTGACTTCAGGATGAAGTCACCCTTCAACTGGATGCTAGATCACTTAGTTAGGTGGCTAACTTAAGTGTCATCATGCAAGTGTCGTAACTCAAGTGTCGTCTTTTAGTTTAACTCAAGTGTCATCATGCAAAACACTTAGTTAACTAAATCTTCTTTGTTAACACTTTAGTTAACTCTTTTTACTGAAATCTTTCTTGTTAACACTTTAGTTAACTCTTTTATTGAAGTCTTTCTTGTTAACATTTTATTTAACCCTTTTAGCACACTTTGACAACTGAAGTCAATAAATTCAAGTTCTCTCTTATCTTAGCTCATCTTATCTCTATCTCTTGTCTTATTTGCATGGTCCACTTGTGCCAACTTAATTGTTTATCATATCAAATATACTAAGGAGATTTTTCCAATGATGCAATCATCTCATTCCAAGTGATCATATGCTAAAGTAATTCATTCTAGAGGTGGCTAGTCTCTAGAGGAGACTTGATAGCTTATCCATCTCTAAGACCATTGTTAGTAGTACGTCACACATCATTCATAATTCGACAAGCAAAGCATTACCTTGACACATGAGGCACCACCTCAACACATGAGTATCCGTCTAGACACACAAGACCTTAGTCTTGAAAAACAAGAATGTACAACACCATTACTTTGGCATACAAAGCACTTACCTCAACACATGAGGTTTGGTCATTCTTGAGTCCAACTCAATATTCTACTCCAGGTTTCCTGAGTCCAACTCATGCTCCTATAAGGCACCGCCTTGACACACGAGGCTCAATCTTGACACGCAAGATTGACTTGGAGAATGACTCGTGATGTTGTAACTTTAACACTCCCTCTCAACAAGGGGGGCATTCTCTACCACGCCAAGCTTGTCTCGGAAGTACCTATACTTTGTTAAGGACATAGGCTTAGTCAACATATTTTCTATTTTCTCACTAGTAGGAATGTACTGAAGTATTATGGCACCTCTCTAGACCATGTCTCTGATGTAGTTGTATTTCATCGCAATGTGTTTCAACCTATCATGAAACACAAGTTTTTCTAAGAGCTTAATGCAACTCTGATTGTCAGAGCAAATGACACTAGTCTCAAGCTTCTAACCGAACAACCCGACAAGTAGCTTCCTAAGACACACAACTTATCTGCATGCATTATTGGCTGCAATATACTCTGCTTCTATAGTATTCTGGCTATGGAGCCCTACTTCCTGCTGGACCAAGAGATCATAGCCGATCCCAAGTTGAAACAATATCCAAATGTACTCTTCCAGTCCATAGTAATACCACCCCAATTAGAGTCAGCATATCCAAGTATCATGAATCCACCATTGGAAGCATATCTAATTCCATAAGCAATAGTATCTCAAATGTATCTAAGCACTTGCTTGGAAGCAACCCAATGTCTATGTCTTGGCTCATACATGAACTAACTCAAGATACTCACAACATAACATATGTCTGGTCTAGAATGTATCAAATACATCAATGAACCAATGAGCTGTCTATACATGGTAGGATCCACTAGATCCGATCTAGAATTTGACTCATGTAGCTTCTTCAGATTAGACACCATTAGAGTAGACATGAACTTACAGTCCATCATACCAAATCTGCACAACACATCAACTGTGTACTTTCCTTGTGAAAGAAAGATATCATCTTTCCTTTGCTAAACTTCAAGACCAAGAAAATAGTTCATAAGACCTAAGTCTTTCATTTCGAACTCAAAAGTGAGCTCCCTCTTGCATTGACCTATCTGTTGTTCCTCTCCATTAAGTAACAAGTCATCAACATAGAGAACCAATATTAATGGTTGGTTCTTCACAACCTTGAAGTATAGGTTGGGGTCAGCTTCGCTTTTGGAGAAGCCCAAGATCTGAAGATAGTTGTCAATCCTCGAATACCAAGCCCTTGGGGCCTCCTTAATCCCATACAAGGCTTTCTTAAGTTTGCATACATGGGACTCCTTGCCATGAACTACAAACCCCTCAGGTTGTTGTATGTATACTTCTTCCTCAAATTCACCATTGAGAAAGGTAGTCTTCACATCCATCTGGTGAAGTTTCCACCCCACAACTAAGGCAAGGGAAATTGTGGCTCAAATAGTAATGTACCTGGCCACAGGAGCGAATGTTTCATCATAGTCTATCCCTTCTTTGTGTGAGAAACCACAAGCTACAAATCTTGCTTTATATTTTTCAATACTTCCATTAGCTGCATGTTTGATTTTATAAAGCCACTTAGAAGTTACTACAGAATTCCCTTCAGGTCTAGGGACCACTTCCCACACATCATTTTGCATAATGGATTTGTATTCTTCCACCATGGAATCTTTCCATACCTGCTGCTTAGAATCTTCCTCATAGGTGGAGGTTTTGAATCACTGATGTGACTCATTTGAGCTATGTATCCTGAATATCTTTCAGGTCTCCTTTGCTCTATGAATGTGCTTGATGGTGCTCCATGTCTTTCTGCATCTTGCAGAATGTCTCGACACCAGGAAAATCTCCTCTTAGTAGGAGGTTCGTCAAGATATCTTTCTACCAATTCTAGTGGATCTTCAGGATCAAGCAGATCTAAGGACTCTTTCTGGCTTCTCCCTCTCAACATATGAATGGGGAGAATCAGAAGTTGGATCCTCCATCATGGGAGTCTCATGCTCCTCCATATATGAATCACACCGAAGTTCTTTAGAACACTTGAAGGCAACCTCTTCGTGAAATGTTACATCTATGATGACTTCAATGTGCCTTTGTCCCATAACATAGATTCTATAAGCTTTAGAGGATTCGTTGTATCTAAAAAATGTGTGTTTCTTTCCAGATGTCTCCATATTTGTCCTCTTCTCTTTTGACACATGAATGTAGACAGGACAACTGAAAATATTCAAGTGTCCAACATCTGGATTTTCACCAGTGAAAACTTCTTCAGGATTATTTTCTCCCAAGACAACATGAGGACTTCTGTTATGTATATAAATAGCAGTACTGGAGGCTTCTGCCCATAAGGAAGTGGGAAGATCCCGATCACACATCGTAGCTTTTGCAGCCTCACAGATTGTTTTGTTCTTTCTTTTAACAACCCCATTCTGTTGGGGATTGTAAGGTACAGTCAGTTGTCTTATTATCCCTGTATCTCGGCAGCAGTCATTAAAGTCATGAGACTCAAACTCTCCTCCATTATCAGATCTAAAAGCACAAATGTGCTTTCCAGTCTAATTCTCAATCAGTACTTTAAACTCTTGAAACTTGTTGAAATTTTCACTATTTTCCTTCAGAAAATGATCCAATACTTGCAAGAGAAGTCATCTATGAAAAGCACATAGTAAAAATAACCACTCAAAGATGGTGTTGACATAGGAACACATAGATCATAATGTACAAGTCCAGGATCCCTTTGGATCTTTTGGTACTGCTCGGAAAGCTCTTCTTGATGTTCTTGCCAAGAGCACAACCTCTACAAATACCATCATGTTTAGATTTAAACACATGCATTCATTTTACCATCTTTTGCAAGCCAGGTAGCGCTTTAAAATGAAGATTACCAAACCTCCTATGCCACAGTTCATAAGGACCAACCTTGTCATGGATCATTGCTTGAATGAGCTTTCCAGGAAATTTGTAGAGAACTCCCTCTCTAGCTCAAATTACAAGTGCAAAGTTCAAGTTTTCATTATTAGGCCACATAAGCATTTTATTTTCCATAAAGATTTCTATGAATCCTTTATCTTCTATAAATGAAGCAAACATGAGGTTGGTCTTTAGTATGGGAACAAACATAATCTCATCAACATGTAGTACATCTTCTGAATCCAACTGAAAAGAAGTGGATCCAACTCCTTGGATCGAATAAATGGCATTATCTCCAAGTTCCACCTGATAGGAGAACTTCTTTTCCTTCAGATACGTGATAGTGATCCTATATCTAGTCATGTGTTTGGATGTGCCACTATCCACCAACCATGTCTCAGCACTAGTGGTAATGGATCCAGATAGGGATAAGACAATATAGTTCTCCTTCCTTGTCTCATGATCATTGGAAGAATTATTTCTTGTAGGTTCATCTTCTATAGCAGTAGAAGCATGAATCTACCCTTGAAATTTCCTCTTTCCTTTGCACGACAGTCTCTTGCAAAGTGACCCTTCTTATTACAATTGAAGCATTTAAATTTGGAGTTATCAAAGTTATTGTTGTATTGATTTTCCTTTTGATGAGGAAACTTCTTCCGCGAAAAGGATTTATTTCCTCTCTTCATCCTTGTCATAAGAGCAACGTTCTCTTCTTTGGAGGAAGCATATTTTCTTTGGATTCTCCCTTCTTATTGTAGGTAATCATGCCACAATATTTCAAAGTTTGGTTGCATTTCTCAACCATTTGCTCCGGCCGATAATGTCTCCCATGAAAATGGAAGGCCATCAACAACAGTCTGTATGAGATCATCATCATCAATAGTTACACCAATACTCATGAGTTGATCTCTTACTTGAGAGATCTTCGTGAAGAAGGAATCCACAGCTTCATCATTCTTCGTCTTCAAATTATGAAGTTTGTTCTTCAATTCTCTGTTCTAACCAAGAGCCTTTTTCTCATAAAGATTGGTTAAAGTGTCGAAGCATACCTTTGCAGTCTTCAATGGAGTAATCACTGCCATAAAATTGTCCATCAATTTGTCTTTCATATAATCACAAATGATTCTCTTTGCTTTGGATTGATTCTTCTTGAAAGTAGTGCGCTCTACATTAGTAGTAGGCTCTTCAACAACATTGGATATGTATCCATCCAGATCACGCTCTTCCAGGATATTCAGAATCCTGGCCTTCCAAGTATTGAAATTCGAAGTTCCTTCAAGTTTGTCTTCCAGTCTTACTGAGATTGAAGCCATTATTATTCAAGTACTGAGCTCACCCATGATCAATGTAGGCTCAAGCTTGACTATTGAACTTAGCTCTTTCATGCCCTAAGCTCCGATACCATGTTAAGTTTTGATATTTAATTTCATAATTACAATAGTACTTGAAAACAATGAATAATTAGAAGCATAAACATTCATAGTCAACACACAAATTTACGCTAGGGAAAAACTCTATAACTCGAGGGAGAAAACCCCAATAAAATATTCCTTAGTATATTGATAGATAGCATAGAATGTTTGCATCACAATGAGAAGATTACATCAAGAACCCCTCGTGAAATATCAGAGAGAAATATTAAGCACCCCTGATAAAATTACAGAGCAAGAGAGTAATACAAAGAAGAGAACTTGGAATAATATTCTTCACTCAACCAATTCGCTTTTTTTTGTCACATGCAAAAAATGCCTTGAAGAGAATTCACTCTGACATTTGTTTTATCAATCATCCATGGAAAAGTGTGCCATACTTCTCGTGCATTGGGTTTAACTCTGTCTTTTGACTTTAGGATGAACTCTCCCTTCAATTGGATGCTAGATCACTTAGTTAGGTGGATAACTTAAGTGTCGTCACTGCAAGTGTCGTAACTCAAGTGTCGTCTTTTAGTTTAACTCAAGTTTCGTCATGCAAAACACTTAGTTAACTAAATATTCTTTGTTAACACTTTAGTTAACTCTTTTTACTTAAGTCTTTCTTGATAACACTTTAGTTAACTCTTTTACTGAAGCCTTTCTTGTTAACACATTAGTTAACCCTTTTAGCACACTTTGAAAACTGAAGTCAACAAATTTGAGTTCTCTCTTATCTTAGCTCATCTTATCTTTATCTCTTGTCTTATCTACATGGTCCACTTGTGCCAACTTAATTATTTATCATATCAAATATACTAATGATACTTTTCCAATGATGTGATCATCTCGTTCTACTCTTAGGCCAAGTGGTCATATGCTAAAGTAATTCACTCTAGAGGTGGTCAGTCTCTAGAGGAGACTTAATAGCTTATCCATCTCTAAGACCATGGTTACTAGTACGTCACACATCATTAATGCTTTGACAAACAAAGCATTACCTCAACACATGAGGATCCATGTTGACACACAAGACCTTAGTCTTAATAAACAAGACTGTAAAGCACCATTAATTTGACATACAAAGCACTTACCTAGACACATGAGGCTTAGTAATTCTTGAGTCCAACTGAAGATTCTACTCCAAGTTTCTTGATTCCAACTCAGGCTCCTATAAGGCACTACCTCGACACACGAGGCTCAATCTTAACACACAATATTACTTGGAGAATGTCTCATGATGCTAAACTTTAACAGGAAGTATTAGTTGTTGATAAATCCTCATTAAAGGAAGCCATCAACAAGGAGGATTTTGTGGTGGTGGTGGTATTTAGTTAGGATTTTCCTGTATACTTTGTGATGATATCATTGTTAGAAGTCATGAAGACACACCCAATGATGTAATTCCTCTTGAATTTCACATGGGAAAAGTGATTATCTAAGGTAAGGGTAGGAAGGTGAAATTAATTTCACTTGATTTATCTTTGTTGCCACCCATATTTTGAACCAAGGGGGTTTCAAGGCCAAATATTTGAGTGGAAGGGTTTGGTCCTTGTTGCTCCAATTGTTCTCTTTGAAACTAATGTAGTTTTATATTATCTTTGATATATTTACCCTCTTGTAATATGATGTAGATAGGTTTTTTAGATAGGAACATGCATATGAAAGTACTTTTACTCATAATTTGATGTATGCAAAAATCACTTAATCATGAGTTTGGGGTTTAGAGAGAGAGAGAGAGAATAATGTATTCGTAATATATTTGTTATTTCAAGTACAAATCCAAATATACATGGACTAGATATCTCTAAGAGAGCATTGCATGTATCAGAAAGGCTCTTATGAATTATAGTCGATTTATTCCACCAAAATTCAACAATTCTGAAACTTTCGACTGAATACATTTTAATAGATTATTCGAAAAATAGAATTGGAAAGAAAAAAAATTATTCATCATGTACAGAACCAAAACAAGAGGCCGATGGAAAGACCCTTTAAACTTGAATCTTACATTCATCCTTAAAAAAATATGAAGTTGTTTCTTTGGAATCACCTCCTCGCCTTGAAACCCTTTAAGTACTAAGAGTCCTTCATTAAGTGCAATTGCTTCCTTAGAAATGGCATTGGCATGTTGATTAAAATCACGGTCATTGTGCTCTATAGAAGCAAAATCAAAGGATTCATGTAGCTCTCCAATCTAACATTACCAAGGTAACAAAAGTAATATATCCAATTGAGCTTCACCTTTAAACCAATCTACCACTACCTTAGACTCACCTACCACATGTACCTATTAAATTATTTTTCTCTAGCAAAGTTTAATAGAACCCACAGAGAAACCAATTCGACTTGAGTGTTTGTACCAAATCTAACTCCTAATTTTATGAAGAAAAAGTGAACTAAACTAAGATGCAACACCATACCAACACCACAAATACCTAGAGGCCTTTGACATGATCCATCAAAATAACTCCATATTGGTATAGCAATGTTAAGGAGGGAACATGTTGAGGCCTTTCTACCTTGCAGGTTCTTTCTTTAATTAAATAAAGGCAACTCGAACCAAATGTGCTATCAGTCTGGGGCTACCTTCTTTTCCTTCAAATAATGATTGATTTCTATGTAACCAGATGCCCTAAATAACAAAACTAAGATTATCCTTGAATGTCCTGACCCTGTCGTTCCTCACCCATAATCACATACATTTCTCTAGCATGACATGATTCCAAGTTTGTGGGAAATTCAGTGTTTGGAGTACCTCTTAACATACTTGCACATCAAAGGAACAAGAAACAAAAAGGTGGTCCCCAATACTTCATAAACTTTACACAACGTACACCTATTCGAACCTTGCCATCCTTGCTTTTGCCCATTATCCTAGGTTAATATCTTATTTATCGTCGCCATCCAATTAAAGATTCAAATATTTGAATGAATTTTCCATTTCCAAAATATGGGCCACCACCACTTACTACCACCTTCCACTAAATTAAAAGAAAGTGCTTTGTCACCCAATTTTTCAATAAGGATACTAGAATCCTTATTCCACATCCAAACCAACTCATCCTCCTTAACATGTAAAATAACAACATTGAGAGAAAGAAATCGAATATAGGCCTTCCATTATGTTGCTAGCACTCCATCAAGACCTAATTCTTCATCCGAGATCCAAGATTGCAACCATTTATCTTGGGCACCCTGCACCCCTACATCCGCGAGCATTGTGTAACCATGATCTCTTAAATTAGATCTTAAATCGTACGATGGGATGAAATAACTAGTATCTTTGACACACGAGTCTTTCCCCAACTTAACTCAGCCTCCCCTATCGACTTTCCAAGCCACCCAGTGGCTATGTACTGTAAATGCCCTTCCAAATATTCAAAGCACCCCTAGATGAATTAGATCAAATCAAATCCATTGTTCCACATTATAAGATTTGAAGTATTTATGCTTCAAAAATTTTCCCCACAATCCTTCATTAAACAAAAGGAACCAAAGACTTTCAGCTTCCAAAGCCTGACCAAACAGATAAATGTTCTTTAAACCCTACCCTCCTCCTTTCTTTGATTTTGTTAAGGTTTTCCAATTCACCAAAGGGATACTCTCCTTCTGTTTTTTAGCATACCATAAGAATCTAAAACATCTCCTTCTTATTTTTTCAAGGATACTTTTTGGTATGTGTGCAAGAGAGAGCCAATAAATGGGGATACTCTCATGTATTGGTTTAAGCAATATTAGTCTTCCTCCAATAAAAAATCATCTAAAAAACCAACAACTAACCTTGTCATCAACTATCCTGAAAAGCCATATCCAATCAACAACTCTGTAATCATTGGGATTCAGAAAGTAACCCATATATTTTAGTCCCTTGTCCATCGATTCTACCCTAAAAGAAAACAAGAGACGAATCCTATAAGTGTTCCTAATAGATTTTAGGGTTCGTGACCTCTAACTTTCTGCACTTTTTGAATATTTATATAAATTTCTAGACTTTTTTTCTCTGCAAAAAATGTAACAGGGCCTTGAAGAAATAATTGAGGAATAAATTCACAATATCCAATGTGAAACGTACACAAACAATGATATGAACCAAATTCCTCGAATAACATAAAAACATGAATAAAAGTAGCTCCACGCTTTAAGAATGACAAAGAGTCAATGGATAATAAGCCTCTTCGAGTGGGAAACCTCATTTTACAATAGATCAAATGCATAAGATGAGATGACCTCTAAAACCATACCTCCTTGGTATATATAGGAGACATAGGTTGTCAACTAAGTTTAGTCCAAGTGGTTTTGGGATGGAGTGTTATCCTCCCCATACAGGTTCTATTATTTTAAGTGACATGTTGAGCTCATAATGAGTATATTATTTGTAATGACCCTTTTTCAAAGATTTATGAAAATGCCCAATTTTCCAATTTTTCCCCAATTTCGACCTTTAACTAGTTTTGTTGTTTTGGCCTCCAAATTAACCCAAATGCTCTCAAATATTCTGTAAGAGTATATGAATGATATTTAGACTTGAATATTAGGTTCAAGGATGATTTATAACCCTCAAAAGACTTCTGCAAACTTGATTTATATTTTGGTCAATGTATGGGATTTTAACTAGTAATTTGTGCATCAAATCCCCCTTGGGTAACACTGAAAATGGCCTCCCAAATGCTTCCAAACTTCCTCGAATTTATGAACAGAGGTAGGGAATTTATTAAGGATGTTATTAAGGTCTCATGTGCACCATTAATTGATGATTATATCTGTTCCAACCCTCTCCCATTCAGCTGCAAAAATCACCCATTCGATCCTTGGGGAAATGGCACTATTTCTTCTCCCAATGCAATTAAACCGAGTAAAAATACTTCAAATGCTCAAGTACAGTACATGAAACTTGTAGAATACATCCATGGTAGTCTATTAATCACAAATGTATCATATAATCATCCATTCATTCTAAATCATCTGCATTATAATGATATACATCAATGTAGTGGGGAAATGGACATTGTTTGCTCATTAATCAACATTTTTGCATACAATCAGTGGGTATTTCAACCTGAGACTTTCTGAATATGAAGAATAGAGGATATGAAGCTATTATAATCAGAAATACATCATATGAATCTCTCCCAATGAGTACAAGAGCTCACCAAAAACGCCCTCCCTCAAGGAGCATGAATATGCCTTCAAAACTGGAAATGGCTGAGAGATGGTGCTGCACTAAACAAACCCCCGAGCTGCCCTGTAGATGATACCTGCAAATAAAACTCCATTAAATCTCCATGAAAGACCTGAGTGGCCTCTCCAAACACCAACTTGGATGGGAATCTTTCACCCTCAAAATTGGCTAAGGCAAGAAACTAGTCATCCACTAGCTCTCTCTTCACAAATGCAATTTTTCTCAAATGATCAAAAGCCATTATCATACTTGATTTCTAAATTTTTTAACCAACGTTATCCTTCTAAGGGTCGAAATCCTCTCATTAGCTTCTAGAGAGTTCCACTTAGGAAATATTCCACATTTGCCACTTGTCTCCTAGTTTCCAACCTTCCATCTTCTCCCAAATTTGAATTGGAGTCTCTTTGGCTTCTCCAACTCCAGGAGCACCTTCCTTGAGCATATTTTTGGGGCTGACATGTCATAATGGTCAGATGTTAGAAGTCATATCTGAATTTTGTCATAGATGTCATAGATTCTTCGTCATTGTTGTCATAAGACTAGGGAATCTAGCCCAAGTGTCCACTAGCCTCCAATTTGACTCTTCCTCTTCCATGGAGCTTACCATTCCATCCCATTTAGACCTAAGATTCTCAATGCTATGTGTATGCCTTACCAAGTGAGATTTTCCATGTGGCAATGAGAAACCAAGCTAGTGTGGGTCCCACATCCTCCAAATGTCCTCAAAACCAGTTGCCACCTATAAGTCCTCTTGGATTCATTTATTCAACTTATTTATTAAATACTTGGACTATTCTAATGTATAAAAATTACTCCTTTGTTCCCTTATTACAATTCCCAATGTACCCATTCAACCTAGGGAACTTGGTAGGATTGATGGGGATTGTCTGCTATACAATTATTTGAATGGGGACATTACATTATTGTAATGTCCTTGTGCCCCAAAGAATATAGGGTTTACCTAGGTACCAACCTCGAAATGAGGGGAAGTGGTCAGGGTTTTCCCTGGGATAATTGACCTGTAAAAAAAAGATAGGAGACAAAGGGTACAATTACAATCAAGGTCGTGGATAGCCAATAAATACAACACTAATATAATAATAGAAATGTAATGTCACGATATCTAGGGCTTAACATGCCCCTCCTCTTTGAACAAGTGCGGTCCCAACACTTGATTAATTATGGATGTTTATGCATGAAGAACCCATCTTCTCGTGTCACCTCTTTTATTGGCAAGTTCTTCTACTTTGTGAGGTAATCAGTAATTGCTTGATTTCGTAGTTGCTTGATTTATGTTTCAAGAATTATTTTGGGTTGTCATATGTTTTTCCCTTCCACATCAATCTCTAGTAAATAGTCTAAATCGAGATCTTGTCGTTGATTATCTTTTTTAGTAAGAAACATGGAAGATTGTATGTACACATGAATATGGATGCAACTTCGAATTGTAAGCCATATTTCCAATCCTTTGCAACACCTTATAGGGACCATAGTACTTAATTGCTAATTTATTGTCCTTCTTTTGTTACTTGAGGAACACATGTTTGTATGGTTGTAGACTTAAAAATATCAAATCCCCCACGCCAAATTTATTTTCACTATGATGTTATCTACTTGGTGTTTCATCTTATTTTGTGTTATAGCCAAGTTTTCTTTTAATAACTGGAAAACCTCTTGCAGGTACTCTATGTGATCCTTCACTACTTGAACCTTAACTTTCCCTTTCAAGGGTGATGTGATGGATGGAGGATCATTATCCATGAAGCGCCATAAATGGGGACATTTTTTATAAAGTATGGAAGGACGTGTTGTACCACCATTACTCCAAGGGAAAACACTTGACCCATTATGTTTGTTTATTAGATGCAAAGAAAGAAAGGTACCCTTCCAGACATTTATTAAAAATATAAATTTTCCCATTGGATTGAGGATGGTAAGAGGAGCCGTGAGAAAATTGAGTACCCAAACGAGAAAACATTTCACTAAAAAAAATACTAGTGAAGATTGGATCTCTATCACTTACAATAATCTTGGGGTTCCATGTAGGTAAGTTTTCAACAACGTTGAACGTCCTCCCATAGGAGAAGTGCGCAATTCCAGAAGGACTTTATAATTGAGTTGGGATTTCTTACATAAATATAAGCGATCAATAAACCATAGTGAATCATTCTTCCACAAAAAATTATCCAATGCACAAGGTTCCTATTGTAGTTTTTTAAATATCTTGCATGTCTTCTAGTCATGCTTGCATTCTATCCTTGCTTCTTCCACCCAATCCAATTGCAGAATGAAAATAACACTGAGTAAGCCCTCTATGTTTTCTTCTTTCCTTGAAAGTGCATCTACCACCACATTTTGTTTTCCTTTTTATGTAGATAATTTCAAGGTCATAACCTAGCATCTTTGTAGCCCATGTTTGTTGCTCCTTTGAAGATAATCATTGTTCCAAGAAATACTCAAGACTATTGTGATATGTTCTCACCTTTAAGTGTCTTCCTATTAGGTAAGGGCACCATTGCTAAAATTCATTTAGTATATCCAACATTTCATTTTCATAAATTGGTTTGAGTAAGTTTTTTCCTTTGAGTTGGAAGGTTTGAAAGGCAAAAGAACTTCCTTGTTGCATAAAAATGCACCAATGCCATGGCCCGAGGCATCACACTACACAATAAAGGTTTTTGTGAAGTCAAGTGTGGCTAGGACAAGAGTTGTACACATAGCCTCCTTAAGTTTTTCAAGACATTTAGTTGCTTCTTGAGTCCAAGAAATTGTCTCCTTTTTCAATAATGTAGTTATAGTTGTTGTTATTTGACCATAATTCTTGACAAACTTATGATAATATACTATCAATCCTAAGGATCCTCTAACATTCTTCAAGGTTTTGGGAATTGGCCATCCCATCATAACTTTAATTTTGTTAGGGTCCACTTCTATGCCTTCATAAGATATAATATGACCCAAATATTCCACTTCCTTGACCCCAAAGGCACACTTGGAAGGCTTTGCATACAGTTGTTGCTCTCAAATAGTTTTAAGACCATGTCACCATGTTATACATGCTCTTCCTTGGATTTATTGTATATTAGTAAATCATAAAAAATTTAACACAAATTTTCTGAGGAAGGGTGTAAAAATATAATTTATCAAGCTCAGAAATGTGGAAGGTCCATTGGTACGGCCAAACAACATCACCAAAAAATCATAACGACCTTCATGTGTTAAAAAAGTTGTTGTTAGAATGACTTCTTGACTAATTATGTTTTGATTATATCCAAAATGGGGATCCAACTTAGTAAAGAAAATTGCTCCCTATAATTTATCTAATAATTCATCAATGACAATAATATGAAATTTATCTTTAACGGTCATCTTGTTGAACCCTCTATAATCTAGACATACATGCCATGAACCTTCCTTTTTTTGAACCATCACCATTGGTGTAGAGAAATCATGTTGTCTAGGTTGAAAGACGCCAACAACTAACATTTCTTGAACCATATGCTCAATCTCACTCTTTTGTGCATATGGGTACCTATAAGTTTTGAAGTTAGGTGGTACACTTATTGATTGCAAGTGAATAGCATGGTGAGGATCTCAAGCAGGTCGAATACCTTTAAGCATATCTCCAAATGTCTCATAGTGATTGCCAATAACTCTTTGGAGATTCACATGAATAAAGGGCCTATATGTTTGAACATCTAGTGAGCACAATTATGCAATTACACCATGGTGTCCCCTTTTTAGCATTTTTTTCATCTTGTTAGAGCTTATCACTTTAGAGGATTTCCATGTGATACCTTTGAGTTCAATTTCCTTTCCTTCTAAGGAGAATCTCATGAAAAATTCTTGAAAATTAAGAGACATTGTTCACAATGTTTGTAACCATTGGACCCCCAATACAACATTAACACCACCCATTTTGATTTCAATCATTGGAATATCCAATAAATACTTTTGCATTCTAAGATCAATACTATGGCACTTCCACGAACAATTTATTCGACCTCCATCTACAATCATTACTTGAAACTCTAGTGTTGGATATATAAAGCAATTTAGAAGTTTGGCTAATTTGGAATTAATAAATTTATGGGTACCACCAAAATCACTCAACAATGTTACTTTTTATTTTTGATATATCCTTCTATCCTAAGAGTTTGAGGAGTGCTAATGCTAGATAATTAATAACAAGATATGGTTGGAGCAGAATATTCCAGTTCTAGATCATGAGAATGTTTTGATCCTTGCTCTTCATCATCTTCACAATCTACGTAGAATAATTTCTTCTCACTGCACTTATGCCCCTTACTGTACTTTTGTCACAATTGAAACATAGTTATTTTTCTCTTCTTTCCTCCAACTGCTAAGGTTTCAATCTCATAGGCCAAGGGAGGTTAGCAATGGGAACATTTCCCTCGCTATAGGTACTAGTGGCAACCCATCTAGTAGCCATATTTTTACTCTCAACTTTTCTTTCCAAACTAAAAGCATTTTCCAATGATATAGGTTCAAAGAGACATATCTCATCTTGAATTTTGTCCTTTAAAGTACCCATAAAGGTATCCAACAAATTATCCTCTGGAATGTTCTTCACCCCAAGACTTAACTTTTGAAAGTGCTAAGTGTGCTCTATAACTAGACCTCTTTACTTGAGATTTATCATTTGGATAAAGAAGGTGTTGCTCTTGATATCCCCATAATGTACTATCAATTCATCCATAAATATAGACCAAGAGATACTAGAGTCTTTTTTATGAAAATAGTTTTGAGTTGAAAATTGAGAAGCATCGAATGGAGGTCGATCTAGTCGATTACTCAGAGGACCCACTCGAAGGGTTTCAAATCTAGTGCAAGGTGGTACTCCGCTGGAAGGTGGGGGTCTTCCTCCTCCATAGTAAGGTGGTCCTCCGCCGAAAGGTGGGGGTCCGATTCCTCTAGAATCGGGTGGTCCTCCGCCAAAAGGTGGGGTTCCTCCTCCTCCGGAATGGGGTGGTCCTCCGCCAAAAGGTGGGGGTCCTCCTCCTCCAGAATAAGGTGGTCCTCCGCTAGAATGCGGGGGTCCTCCTCCTCTAGAATGGGGTGGTGGTGGAGGTGGTGGGATAACTGGTGGAGGTGGTGGGTGATCCAGAATAATATCGGTGGCCACCCACCTATTCCACTGGCTCAAAACAGTTTTCCATTTTGCCGATTTTCTAGTAATTTTTCTACAGTTTTTCGAGTCCCAAACTTACGGGGCCATTTTGAGGCCCTAGATGATGTTTTTTGGGAAATCTTGGTCCTTAGCGTAATCCTCGGATAGATCTTTCAAATGGGCTACCGAGCGCCCCAAACAGAGATCGTATGCAAAAGTTATGACCCCAGGAAGTTGACTGTTCAACTAAACACCTTGGGGCCGCAAACTTTATGACGATTCATCTTCTAGGGTTAGGTTTTTGGATGTTTGGGATTCTTTCCCTCATGCTTATGATAAATAGTCCCTTTCGGCCTCTCTTTGTATTCATCTTGGCACGAATGAGCACAGCGACCACATCTCTTCTCAGAGATAGCTTCTACCATTCTAGCTGTTGTATTTACAGTCTGTTCTATTTCTGATATTTAATAGAATATGTGTTTACTGTATCGCTGTGTTTCTTGCCATATATCTGTGTATGTGAATATATATCTCTGTATATGATTCTGTATATGCTATCTTTTGTTTCGTTCCCACACAAATCTGGATCAGTGGTATCAGAGCAATCTGCTCTTTGATTGTTTCTCGGTGCATGTCCCCGACGAGGTCAGGATACAGAGAGTTCGGTCTTGAACTAGTTTCACTTGGGGAAGATCACTCTCGCTGCCCCAAATGGCCTCCCATGGCGGATGAAAAGAGAGACGATGGATCAAGAGATCCTATCAAGTTGTTGCTCGAGGAAGCCCTCGCGCGACAAAGGAACGAGATGATGGATAATTTCACCCCAATCCTTCAACGCATGTTGACGGCGACAGATACACCTTCAACGAGCAGTCGTTTCGGAGATGCGACTCCCTTTAAGGTACACGTTAATTTTGATATCCCTTTATTTGAAGGCCAGATCGATGCCAATGCCCTAGATAAATGGTTGAATCTACTAGAAGGGTATTTCTCTGTCCACAATTTTTTCGACAGAGAAAAGATCATCTTTACGCTCCTCAAGGCTGTCCCCCATGTAAAAAATTGGTGGGAAACTTATTGTGAGCAAAACTCATCAGATGAGTCTGGATTGTTTGATTACGATCACACTTGGGCCTCTTTCATAGATGTCGTTAAGGAACAATATTATCCGGTGGGAAACTATGATGACCAATACACAAAATGGACCATTCTGTGTCAAGAGAGGGACCAAACGGTGTCGGAGTACACCAACAAATTTCATACCTTGTGCACAAAGCTAGGTATCAAGGACTTCGAGTGGCACCTAGTATTGAAATATCCCAGTGGCCTACACCGGTACATACGAACATAGATGGATTTCCCGGAAATATTTTCACTCAGATCCGCCTATCGATATGCTGTTAAAATTGAGCAAAAATTTTAGCAAAAGAACAAGCGTGACTTCGGACCTGCGCAGAAGCAGGGCAAGGGAAACTCTGGTTCGCAGAACACGGGGTAGGAAAAGGACAACCAGTCCAACCACAAGCGAAGAAGGGTAACAAAAATACAAAGAAGGAAGTGGTGCGAGTTCCACAAAATCCCTTGGCACAACATTGATGAATGTCGCTCAAAACAGTTATTGGTGGCTGAGATCAAAGCTTCAGAATCAGATCCCAGTTCCGATTCTGACTCTGAACCTAATTTCACAATCGCGCAAAAAGGGAAGCAGATCATTGATGAAGAACCCAATGCCGTTGTTTCCACCACACAGATTCAACTAGAGGTACCTGAAGAGTCAGAGGCAGAGGAGCGCTTTTTTCACTCACAGATGTGGGTGAATGGAATTCCCCTACACTTTGCTGTGGACAACGACATCCAAAAGAACCTAATCTCAACATAAGTCATCAAGAAATTGGAGCTACCAATAACACCACACCCGCAACCATACACCATTGGTTGGTTGAGCCAAGGATGAGGGATCCGCGTCAATCGTCAATGTCGCCTACCATATGGCATCAAGCCCTTCAAAGATGAGGTATTGTGTGATGTGGCCCCACTTGAAGTATGCGATGTTCTTTTAGGACAACCATATATGTGGAAGCGTCATGCTGTATATGAATCACGACTTCTTAGTGTCATTGTCACTGTGGGAGGACAACTCTATCGGATACCAGAGACAATTTCACTTACCCCGACCAAGCAGGGAAGGAAGATAATCTCCCACACTGGGAAATTTTCCCTATTCGCAATTTCCACTAAAGGAGAACATCAAATCACAGAGACATCCACAACCTCTGCCCATTATCCCTCTACTTAGCAAAAACAAGAAAAACATAAATCCAGTGCAGCATCGCCTATTCGAGTACCTCTGCAGTGCAAGGCCATGCATTCAAGGTGATCCTCCAAAAAGAAACCATCCACACCAGTGCAGACCAAGGATACCACAACAACCAAAACTGTTGAACAACTCCAGCGCATCCAACAACAACAATTACAACCCTCTGAAGATTTCAAAGAAAGGCAACCTTTTCGCTTCAACAAACACCGCACCAGGAGCTCAACTCAACACACAGTTCGACATATGATAAGGGATTTGACGCAATGGAGACCATTTCTTCCTAAGGGGGGAGGATTGATTCAGACGGATATTGGTGGCCACCCACCTATTCCACTAGCTCAAAACAGTTTTCCATTTTGCCAATTTTCTAGTAATTTTTCTACAGTTTTTCGAGTCCCAAACTTCCGGGGCCATTTTGAGGCCCTAAATGATGTTTTTTGGGAAATCTTGGTCCTTAGCGTAATCCTCGGATAGATCTTTCAAATGGGCTACCGAGTGCCCCAAATGGAGATCGTATGCAAAAGTTATGACCCCGGGAAGTTGACTGTTCAACTAACCACCTTGGGGCCGCAAAATTTATGACGATTCATCTTCTAGGGTTAGGTTTTTGGATGTTTGGGATTCTTCCCCTCATGCTTATGATAAATAGTCCCTTTTGACTTCTCTTTGTATTCATCTTGGCACGAATGAGCACAACGACCACATCTCTTCTCAGAGATAGCTACTACCATTCTAGCTGTTGTATTTACAGTCTGTTCTATTTCCGATATTTAATAGAATATGTGTTTACTGTATCACTGTGTTTCTTGCCATATATCTGTGTATGTGAATATATATCTCTGTATATGATTCTGTATATGCTATCTTTTATTTCGTTCCCACACAAATCTGGATCAGTGGTATCAGAGCAATATGCTCTTTGATTGTTTCTCGGTGCATGTCCCCGACGAGGTCAGGATACAGAGAGTTGGGTCTTGAATTAGTTTCACTTGGGGAAGATCACTCTCGCCGCCCCAAACGGCCTCCCATGGCGGATGAAAAGAGAGACGATGGATCAAGAGATCCTATCAAGTTGTTGCTTGAGGAATCCCTGGCGCGACAAAGGAACAAGATGATGGATAACTTTTACCAAATCCTTCAACGCATGCTGACGGCGACAGATACACCTTCAACGAACAGTCGTTTCGGAGATGCGACTCCCTTTGTTAATTTTGATATCCCTTTATTTGAAGGCCAGATCGATGCCGATGCCCTAGATAAATGGTTGAATCTACTAGAAGGGTATTTCTCTGTCCACAATTTTTTCGACAGAGAAAAGATCATCTTTGCGCTCCTCAAGGTTGTCCCCCATGTAAAAAATTAGTGGAAAACTTATTATGAGCAAAACTCATCAGACGAGTCTGGATTGTTTGATTGCGATCACACTTGGGCCTCTTTCATAGATGCCGTTAAGGAACAATATTACCCTGTGGGAAACTATGATGACCAATACACAAAATGGACCATTCTATGTCAAGAGAGGGACCAAACGGTGTCGGAGTACACCAACAAATTTCATACCTTGCGCACAAATCTAGGTATCAAGGACTTCGAGCAGCACCTAGTATTGAAATATCGCAGTGGCCTACACCGGTACATACGAACATAGATGGATTTCCGGGAAATCTTTTCACTCGGATCCGCCTATCGATATGCTGTCAAAATTGAGCAGAAATTTCAGCAAAAGAACAAGCGTGACTTTGGACCTGCGCAGAAGCAGGGCAAGGGAAACTCTGGCTCGCAGAACACGGGGCAGGCAAAGGATAACCAGTCCCAACCACAAGCGAAGAAGGGTAACAAAAATACAAAGAAGGAAGTGGTGCGAGTTCCACAAAAGCCCCTGGCACAACACTGATGAATGTCGCTCAAAACAGTTATTGGTGGCTGAGATCAAAGCTTCAGAATTAGATCCCAGTTCCGATTCTGACTCTGAACCTAATTTCACAATTGCGCAAAAAGGGAAGCAGATCATTGATGAAGAACCCAATGCCGTTGTTGCCACCACACAGATTCAACGAGAGGTACCTGAAGAGTCGGAGGCAGAGGAGCGCTTTTTCCACTCACAGATGTGGGTGAAGGGAATTCCCCTACACTTTGTTGTGGACAACGACAGCCAAAAGAACCTAATCTCAACAGAAGTCATCAAGAAATTGAAGCTACCAATAACACCACACCCGCAACCATACACCATTGGTTGGTTGAGCCAAGGATGAGGGATCCGCGTTAATCGTTAATGTCGCCTACCATACAGCATCAAGCCCTTCAAAGATGAGGTATTGTGTGATGTGGCCCCACTTGAAGTATACGATGTTCTTTTAGGACAACCATATATGTGGAAGCATCATGCTGTATATGAATCACGGCCTCTTAGTGTCATTGTCACTGTGGGAGGACAACTCTATCGGATACCAGAGACAATTTCACCTACCCTGACCAAGCAAGGAAGGAAGATAATCTCCCACACTGGGAAATTTTCCCTATTCGCAATTTCCACTAAAGGAGAACATCAAATCACAGAGACATCCACAACCTCTGCCCATTATCCCTCTACTTAGCAGAAACAAGAAAAACATAAATCCAGTGCAGCATTTCCTATTCGAGTACCTCTGTAGTGCAAGGCCACGCATTCAAGGTGCTCCTCCAAAAAGAAACCATCCACACCAGTGCAGACCAAGGATACCACAACAACCAAAACTGTTGAACAGCTCCAGCGCATCCAACAACAACAATTACAACCCTTTGAAGATTTCAAAGAAAGGCAACCTTTTCGCTTCAACAAACACTGCACCAGGAGCTCAAATCAACACACAGTTCGACATATGATAAGGGATTTGACGCAATGGAGACCATTTCTTCCTAAGGGGGGAGGATTGATCCAGATGGATATCGGTGGCCACCCACCTATTCCACTGGCTCAAAACAGTTTTCCATTTTGCCAATTTTCTAGTATTTTTTCTACAGTTTTTCGAGTCCCAAACTTTTGGGGCCATTTTGAGGCCCTAAACAACGTTTTTTGGGAATTCTTGGTCCTCAGCTTAGTCCTCAGATAGATCTTTCCAACGGGATACCGAGCGCCCCAAACGGAGATCGTATGCAAAAGTTATGACCCCAGGAAGTTGACTGTTCAACTAACCACCTTGGGGCCACAAACTTTATGACGGTTCATCTTCTAGGGTTAGGTTTTGGGATGTTTGGGATTCTTTCCTTCATGCTTATGATAAATAGGCCCTTTCGGCCTCTCTTTGTTTTCATCTTGGCATGAATGAGCACAGCGGTCACATCTCTTCCCAGAGATAGCTACTACCATTCTAGTTGTTGTATTTACAGTCTGTTCTATTTCCGATATTTAATAGAATATGTGTTTATTGTATCGCTGTGTTTCTTGCGATATATCTGTGTATGTGAATATATATCTCCGTATATGATATCTTTTGTTTCAATCCCACACAAATCCGGATCAGTGGGGGTGGTCCACCGATCGAAGGTCTAGTCGGTGGAACATTATGGTGCCCCCATGGGGTGTATGGGTTTCCAAGATAGAGTAATCCAGGAAAAAGGTTTCTTGGATAGTTTTGTCCTATATTAGCATTACGATGGCCTGGATAGATATACCCCCATGGGGGTTGGATCCAAATAGATGCCCCCCCCCCCCTATAATGATGTGTCCACGTAGGTTGTCCCATGGTTGGGAGAGAAATTCCAACCATACTATAGTTTGGATGTGAATTATATCCTCCACTCATGTTATGTTCGCTAACTAGGTGATGTCCCCTAATTAGATTAGATCCACTAGCTAGGGGTTTCCCCCCAGTTGAAAATTTCCCACTTACTGGAGTGTGCCCAGTAACCGAATGTTGACCAATAGTGGTAGGTTGAACCGTAACAAATGGTTGACTACTAAAAAAAGGGATTAATTCCACTTGACTGTAGACTAATAGGTAGATTATATCCTCCCCTCAAATTTTGAGGTGGGGGTGGTAAAGGTAGTGTCCAAGAAACATAGTTAATATTGGTTGAAGGTTTCCCTCTAGAGGTTGGGGTCAAATAAGGTGTTGAACCAATTGCCTGACTTTGAGGTGTACTCATCAGGAACGATGGGTTACCAGGTTCATAAGTGTTCATAGTGGGCGTGGATGTTCCGGGTGAATAAAATGATAAAGAATGAATAGGGGAATGTTGTTCGATGCCTGACACTTCTGGGTTAGATCTAGGCGGAAAACTCTATCGTTTAAGTTCATTATTGAACGTTCGTAAAGGATCGATAGTCTCATAAACAAGTTGGATAAAGATGTCGTTAGGGATCCATGGAGGAAGCTTATGAAATGGAGTCTCCGCCATCAGAAGTGACTCAAAATAGGAAACATGTTGTCCTAAATAAGTGTCCCAAAATGATGCAATTGGACCAAAGGCTGTTGATACAGTGTCATTCTGGGGCTGACTGAAAATACAATATGTAGCTCCAGAATGTCCTTCCATCGAATGATGAAAATATGTGTCATGTGAAGCAGGTTGTTCCACAATCATAAGACCTGTAGGATCAATGATATGTGGGTGTGCGAGAGGTGAAAATTTCATCCCCGAATCCATGGTAGAAGTGTCTTCTTCACGTGACACAAATGTGCTGGGTTGATCCATGTTTGCTCCTGAGGTCTCCTCCTAATTAAGGGGATATTAAGGTGGTAAGTCAAAAATCCTTCGGGATATTCTTAATGGTTGATCATCCAGAATGACTGAACTAAAATTTATCCTAAGAGTTTTATATACAAAAAAGAAAAATACAGTCCAAAATCTACACAAGCTAATGCCACAAGAAAACTTATGTGGCAAGTGTGGATTCAATGGTCTGGAACCTCACAGGATTATCAAGGCGGTGCAACTCGCAATATACCACAGGGTCCAACAGTTATACTCGACCCAATATTTCGGAGCACTAACCTGGGAGGATTAGGACTGTACCCTTTACCGTATAACCCAATTACCTAAATCACATGCGTAATATCTCCCCGAGTGTTGTTCTCAGTGTATTACCACGCCAAGACGACCAATAGGTTAACTCAGATGGTTACAGGAATCCTAGAAGGGTTCCCGATATACACAAGGTACGTGGGAGCTCAAATTCGTAGTGGTTTTGTCTAATGCACAAACATACAACAAGAGCCTTCATATATATTATCGAGTATGTGAAGTACCTTTCTATATACCCAAGGGTACGTGAAAGGAAATTCGGCATACCAATTGGTACGTGGAATAACTACAAGCCCCCGGGATGCAATGCTAGCAAAGAACGATAGCTGCCACGCTTAAAGACGCCGAAACATGTCTCTAACTTAACACACTAGTTTCTATACATTTTTAACGTAGTGCTACCGTTAAATTTTATCTTTGACAGTTAGGTGAATATTGCATGAGGTGTAGACAAGAATTTAAAAAGAATGCAAATCTAAGTTACATGCAAATGCAAATATTTTCTTTTATTTTCGATGAAAACTAAGCTAAGGTAAGGATAAATTTTCTTTGTTTCCGAAAATGAAATGAACAAGTACCTCTAAGCATTCAAAATCTACCAAAAGAATCAAAAGCACTCTTTCACTAATCCAACAAAAATGAAATAAATAAAAGCACTCTTTCACTAATCCAAAAGAATCAAAAGCACTCTTTCACTAATCCAACAAAAATGAAATAAATAAAACCAAATCTAAATGTTTTTTCTTTTTTTCTTTTCAATTTTAAGCGAATCTACGAAAAAAAATGAAAAGGAGAATTTCCTTTGAATGCAATAACTTCAATTTTCCAAACTAAAGATAAAAAAGTGGAAGAAAATAAAAAAAATGCAAGAATCTTTCAGTCTTTGGAATGCTTAATGAAAAGTTCAACTACACTTGAAATATTCAAAGTAATGATAAACAAGTTTTCATAACCAAGAAAATGTAAGATAATGATAATGTCTTAAAAAATTTCAAAGATCTTTTAATGATAAATTCCAAAGTATGAAAAAATCTCTACAACACTTTCAAGAAAGAAACTTGAAATGAAGATAATGAATTTTTTTTATTTCCTACTCAAATGCACTCAACAGATCTGAGAATGATGCCACTTTCCAGATCTATATTCAGAAAATGAAAGAATACACTACTGCAAACTCCAATCAGTTGAAAATTCCCAAAGAAATGTGATCACCCAAAATCTCAATAACACTCAAAACACACCAAATTTAAGCAAAAAATCGCAATAAGAAAAATGAGAAGGCTCGAAAGTCAAATCGAACAAATTGAATAGATATGGTGAAACGATCGAGGGTCACAAGACTGAGTATATCGATGGGGGATTGAAATTTCCCACAACGATGGAATCACTCGCTTGACTAGCTAGGACCCTAATTGACACTTAAAATTCACAATCAAGCCAAGAATAAACTATGTTGTGCCTGGGGGTTTTGTGACTACAAGGAAAAAAACACAGAACTCAAAAAATCAAACCAAAATCCAAATTGAAGAATTTTTTATACCAAGTGAAAATCAATGGAGGGAAATGCACCCTGCAAGTGTGCACTGGGGCGTTGGAAGATCCAACAACGCACTCTACAAACAGGTAAGTCGTGTCAGTGACGCAGTCTGCAAACATCCAGGTAGCGTCAGCGACATGGGTTGATAACCAACAAAGAGTGTCAAAAACATAATGACACGAGGAATGAATGGCCCAGGTGCTTCAGGCGGGATCTAAGCCACAAAAAATCAAAATACTTCAAGAATAAAAAGGTAACATGTCTGATGATGAGCCTAGGCAGAGTTTGGATAACCCATAGACTCATTGATGATCAAATCCAATGGAAGGAAAGGAAATTAGAGGCTCAATCAAGAAAAATCAAGAATTGAAAACAAATCAAAACTATGATTTATAACTCCCCAGTATGGTCGCCATTTTTGTTTGAAGACAATATGTTAATGCGGAAAAAAAATGATCTCTCTAGCCTAAATGATTTAGATCTAGAACAGAAGAGCACACAACATAATTATCTTTCCTAGTTAGATTAAATTGCAAGGTAGATAACAAAATGAGTTACCTTATGATCGCAATTCCTTTCTTCTCACCTGATTTACTTCCAGTCCCTCGATTTTTTACTACAAAACAAGATGGAGAAAATGGAAACAAACAAACAATATGAAAGCATATTATTATGAATCTAACTAGATAAGCAGTCAAAGAAGCCAATCCTAAACAATATTATAAGACATAACAAGTTTATGGAAAGATATTTATATTAAATGTAATTTGCAGCAAATACAAAGTAGAGAGAGTTACAACTGATTCCTTGACATTATGACTCCAACTCAAATGATCTTGCCTCAAAGATCCAAAGCCTCCTAGCTTGCTATGGATGAAGAAGATAGTCCTGACCAAATTCCACCAACATATGGGTGCTTAATCCTTCCTCTCTTAACAATGGAGAGGGGGTTTGTATATATAGGGCTAAAAGGATAAAATAGGTTGAGGATTTAGGGGAGAGGCTTAAGGGATCATCCCACTAGGTTAGGGGATCGAGAGACACCTTTCCAAGTATCTAGGGATACGCCTCCACATCACCAAGATTCGAGAAGTTGCTTGAAGCTTCCTTTTATCCATTTAAACCAACTCCGACGCACCTTGCATGAAGGAAACATGCGTCAGAGGTAGGTCACCGCACATTGTACACGGGCACACTACGTTAGCAACGCGCTCTGCTAAGGTGCAGAGTGCGTCACCTTGAGGTTGACGCTCCTTGCTAGAAGGCATGGCACATTGGGGTGACTACAAAAGGTAAAGGGAAAGGAAAACAACCTTTCTTCCAATGTTTTAGCCCATAAAATTCAGGGATTAAGGAATAGAGATAACACATGACTCATGGTGACGAGATTTTGGTGTAACATAGGTTGTTATCCACATGATGTGACATGATGGAAGTAGTTAGTTGGTGACGTAATTTATTCTCCTAGGATATAATCACGAGGTTCATGTTGTCGAGATGTGCGAAGAAGTAGGTGGTCACTAGGTGACGTAATTCATGGTCCTAGGCTGGTCTCCACATGATGAGATGTGACGTGTTAGCAGGTAGTCACTTCAGTGATGTAATTTGGGCTCCTAGGATAAACTCACTAGATGATCTAGACACATAGTGTGGTAACGCAGGTGGTTTCTTTGGCAACGCAATGAGGGATCCTGGGCTGGACCCACTTGATGGCTTGCTCGTACAAAACTTCTAGTGATGTATAGATGCAAGAGACATGTCACATTTCAATGGTCATTGTACAAATTTGTAGTAACAGTGATAGAGACAATGATGACGATGATGACCGTGCCAGAAGAATACCTTCCTTGTTAAGAGGGAGTGTTGAAGAATGTAACTTCGTAATATATTATTATTGTATTCTTATTGTACTTCCTTCGGGAAATATTCATATTGTAATTGATCATGTAAAACCCTAAAAGAAATCTAGACAAGTCGATCCCACATAAATTAGTGGGTAAATTGCCCCAAACAATGGGGAAAAATGCCCTAGTCAAGTTGTCCCAGTTAGGGAATTCAAGTCGACCCAATTAGGTAAAAATGTCAATTTGTGACTAGTATAAATAGAGTGGTGCCTAGCGCAAGTGGCACATCACTCACTCAAGCAAGTTCGCATGAGTAGAGAGAGAAGAGCAAGTTCACTTGGGAGAAATAGTAACTGCATTGAAGACATATTATTCTTGTGTTTTATATCTTATCGTATTCTCGGGATCTTTGTGTGAAAGATCCTTTTCTCTTAGATTTACATTGTACTTGTGACGAATCTATATTGAAGAAGTTTTGTTGGGTTTTTCCCATGAGAGGGTTTTCCTAGGGTAAATATTTGTGTACTCTTGTTTATGTCGTGATTGTCTATATTTCAATTATCCTATTACATATGGTTATTGTGATAATATATAAATTGTTTGAATATCTAACATAACCATCCTTGAAGTATCAAAATTCTAACAGCTTTCAAGTGCCTCTCCACCAACTACATTGACCTTATGTGTACAAGTCCACATATTTCAATCCCTTCCACTAAGTGCATGAGGTAGTGTTCCCGTGCATTGAAAAATGTTGGAGGTGGATACTTTTACATCTCACACATTAGTTGGAGAATTTATCTTTTCCAATACTTGATACCTTCTTTATCTATCTCTTTAGATGACAACCCCCTACAAGTGCAAAGAAATTTGATGTATCACAATCAATATAAATAAGAAAGCAAAGCAAGTATTGATTATAAATTAATAATTCAACTATAACTCTATACATACCTCATGTACTTGCCAAGATCATAAATAGCCTTCTTTATTTTGTTGTCAAAGCTATTAGGTAGAGCTAGAGGTAGAACATACTACAACAAGGACGTAACGTATATTACTAACAAATAAGGTATAAATCATTACATATAATTGAAATATATATAAACATTAATTGCTAACATATAATGTATATATCATAAAATAATCGAACTTGAAAATGGTCAAACCTTCATAAATGTATGCCAATCATGAGTTTTAGCCCCATCGAAATCACCTTGATTTGTTAATATATTACTTATGTTTGAAGCAAAACTAGTGGAAATTTTTATCTTCTGTACAACCTCTTTTATAGCAACGCTCTCTTGCTCTGTTAATAACCATGGAAGATTGGTGCAATTTCCACTACCATAACAATCCTTAAAATGTTGCAATAAGTCGGATTCTTGAATGTCACTTATATTTTTTGCAATTTTTTCCTTGGTATTCCTCCCATCTCTAATTTTCCACAAGCACTCTATAACATTCTTTCCAATATGCATTGTGTCAAACAAATGAGCTACTTGTAGGTGCTCATAGTATGGAAACCGACTAAATTGGGCAAAGTATCATTTTAAACTCCGTGGAAGATGACTGTGATGACCTTTGAGAAGTATCAATGAAAGATTAATATTATTTTACTGGTCATGCTAAGTATGGAAATCTAAAAATAAATACAAGTGACCAAGAACGTAGTAGTAACTACAAACAAGTATTGCTTAGCATGGATCTTCTGAAATGACTTTTTCCATAGTTGAGGTGCCATTATTCGTGGTTTTTTCCCACTCTCTTCATTCCAATTAAAGTCATTTCTTTTAGTAATCTAATACCTATGGTCCTTATGGAGAAAATGTCTAAACTCATTGTACACCTCCTGTCCTAAACTTCTTGAACATCTAGATATTATTCTTGGACCACATACTGGACATGCACATTTCCCTTTGTTTGAATCCATGCAAGTTATGGAATAGTGAATTAATATAATGAATTCCATAAATTATAAAAATAGGTTCAATAATAAATGATGCATAGAAATACATGACAAATTTACATACCACAAAAATGTGTAAGACCGAGTGCATCGCGAATTGCCCATGTAAGTATTCCATGGAATTGGAATTTTTTTTGGCCTATAGGTTTGGAGATGTCATACACACTAATGCTCGACCATAATTTTAAATGTTCATCTATAAGAAGCTCAACATATACATCCATATATTTAACTTGGTGCTTACCTAGTAGTTATTTGAAAAGTAAAATACATAATTACTAAGTTCTCGATCATGCAACAATGAAAAAAAATGGATTGCTTATATTGTGTTAACATTATTAAAAATAAGTACATGGAACAATTAATTCCAACATGATGTGCTCCCTTTTAATTGTCATCCATGGAGGAAGGTTATTGTTTATAACAAAAACAAGCCAAAATGAGTAATTGGTTCTAAGCTCTCCAAATGGATTAACACCATCAACTGCCAATGAAAGTCTAACATTATGTGGTTCTTCTTTAAAAATTGGCCATCTTTCCTTAATGTCTCTGAATGCGGATTCATCTCCAAGCATTCACATGACACCGTCTTCACTTCTGTGTCGTGCATGGTAATCCATAAATTTTGCAATGTTTTTACACTTGAACAACCATTGAAAAAGTGGAATTATTAGGATATGGCGAACAATTTTGTGGGGCACCTTATATGTTACTTGATCAATACAATATATACTAATTCCACATTCAGGGCAGTCACTCTTTGATGCATGTTGTCTGTAATATATGATATGATCATTGGGACACACATCAATTATGTTATACGTCATTCCTATATCTTTCAGGACGACACACATTTCTCTGTAAGTGCAGGGTAAAGTTGCGAAATCTATATCACAGTAGGATATAGTAGCTAAATATTACCTTAAAATCAAGAATATATGCTTACTATGCAAGATATAAGTGCAAAAAAAATTATGGAAAATAAATGATAAAAAACCAGTAAAATAAATGATAAAAAACTAGAGATACAAATGATCAAATAACAGATTTATTAACTGTCCAACCCAGAAATGAGTTGTGATCGTCCTTATATAACATTTGGAAGAATTTGATTTCCTTTGGAGGCATCTACAAGTGGATAGCTTAGATTGGACCTCAATCCCCCCTAGGTTGACCAATAGGCTCCCAAATCACCCCAAACTGGTACGAATTGTCCATGTGAACATTGGGTGAGCATGGGAAGACATAAATGAGGCTCACACATGTGGTGGATATGATTGGGTGGAGTTAGGTAGGAAAGGGTAGGCCAAAACAACCAAGTAAGGGCCAAAATGACTAGATACAATGCATGGGCGCCTTAAGTCAAAGACAATTTCCTTAAAACAGGTAAATAGGGCGCCTTTGCTCAAGTGGTGGTAATAAATGCTAGAGGTGGCCATAAATAAGGCGTCCAACAACTATATTGACCAATTTTGGCCCATACTTTGGTGGATACCCAACTAAATTCTAAAAACCTTGGATTGTAATTATTACCTTATTTTGGACCAATTAATCAACAAATACAAGTATGACTAAGGTATAAGGTCTAATAATGTTCTAACACCCCCCCATAAGCTATAATTTGGTAGTCAAAACAAAATTAAGGCCTTGGAAACTAAGGCTCAAGTCACCTTTTACAACATCAATTTTTATTTGTCCATGTAACCAAGGTAAGGAGGAAAACCACATGGGAAATAAAACCTCCCCTCTAAAATGGACATGAAACATATCTGGAAAATGTAACCACTCTTCACCATGCATCACTCACCCCAAGGAGTGATCTAAGGTAAGTGAAGGTCTTCTCAGTGAAACTCTTGGTGAAGATATCAGCAATTTTCTCGGCATAAGGGAAATACTACAATGCTTCATCCCATAGTTTAGGAGACAAAGACTTAGCCTCCATCATGCATGTGTCCATCTCCTTCAGTGCTCTATTCTTGCGCTCTGCAACACCATTTTGCTGAGGTCTGTAGGGCACATCATGTTGCATTTGGATGCCATTTTATTCATCAAGTTGCTGCAGGTCCTTATTCACATACTCCCTTCCATTATCAGTCCTCAAGACCTTCATCTTTCTCCCACAAAAGTTTTCCACATAAGCTTTGAAAACTTTGAAAGATTGGAAGACTTTAGATTTTTGTTTGAGAAAGAACAACCAACAATATCTTGAGAAGTCATCAATGAAAGTTAAGACATACTTTGAGATTCCATAGGAGGGTGTAGGGAGAGGACCTATCATATCTGAATGGACCAAACCAAGTGGTTTATCAGCCCTTCTTTCCTCCCCCTTCTCATACTTTCTCTCAGCATGTTTCCCAACAATGCACCCTTCACAAGTGCCTTTGGAAAATCTGATTTGTGGAAGGCCTTCAACCATCTCTTCTTTGCTCAATGATTGAAGATATTTGTAGTTGAGGTGTCCAAACCTCTCATTCCAAAGCTTTCTAAATTCATTAGCATGCGACAGAAGTGCATTTGGAGAAGAGTACTCAAGAAAATGAGAGAACTTGTACATTCTAGAATCATGGTCTACAACACCAACTGCAACAAATCTTACAGTAGAAATTTTGGATATTTCCACATCATCTTGAGTGAAGATCACTCTCTTGGCCGAACCATTATGGGCCATTTGGTATACAGAGAGTAAGTTTGCTTCAAGATCTGTTACATACAGTACAATACTGAAGTACACATTTTCTATAACTTTTAACAGCATGTTTATTAACTATCCAACCTAGAAATGAGTTGTGATCATCCTTATATAACATTTGGAAGAATTTGATTACCTTTGGAGGCATCTACAAGTGGATATCTTAGATTGGACCTCAATCCCCCCTAGGTTGACCAATAGGCTCCCAAATCACCCCAAAATGGTACGAATTGTCCATGTGAACATTGGGTGAGCATGGGAAGACATAAATTAGGCTCACACATGTGGTGGATAGGATTGGGTGGAGTTAGGTAGGCAAGGGTAGGCCAAAACAACCAAGAAAGGGCCAAAATGACTAGATACAATGCATGGGTGCCTTAAGTCAAAGATAATTTCCTTAAAACAGGGAAACAGGGCGCCTTTTCTCAAGTGGTGGTAATAAATGCTACAGGTGGCCATAAATAGGGTTCCCAACAGCTATATTGACCAATTTTGGCCCATACTTTGGTGGATAAGTCATCATTTGCCCCCAACTAACTTCTAACAACCTTGGATTGCATTTATTACCTTATTTTGGACCAATTAATCAAAAAATACTTGTATGACTAAGGTATAAGGTCTAATAATGTTCTAACAAAAGTATTTGACGGTGGTAGAAGAGTATCACATAACAATCTAAACAAAAAAAATTAATGTAACAATCGTAATTACTACCTTAGCTTACATTTGTCAATGGTAAATAGAAAACAACATCCAATTTCATTTACGAATGTATAAATCTTGCATACCTTAACAACTGCGCCATTGTTGTGTTTGAAATACCATTCATGGCCTTCAATTTAACTAGAAACAAAAGAACAAAGAGAAGACTTGTCTTTGAGTCTTTGTATACGTCTTTTTTTTTGCCTTATCGACATGAAGTACATCATGAATGTTTTCACAGATCTCATATGTAGCTGCATTCTCATCCATGGAAACAAATGTGTCATTGATTCACCTATTTATCCTTTCGTTCTCAATAAGGTTGTGGTCATTTTCTTCTATTGTATTAACCTCAATGTCGCCACCCTCACCATATCTAGTATGAATTGCAGTGATCGGATTTCCAAGCATTGGTGCTCGTGGTTGTGCAATAATTATGGAAAAATAAATACAATTAGTATCAAAATAGACATCAATAATACTAGTATTACAAATGAGAAAAAATATATTTTTTTGATATCTTACTAGGGGATGATATTTTCTTCCACCTTCCAAGTGCCCATACTCAAAGCAATGTTTCCTACTTGTTTCCACAACAACTCTTCTCCTTTTTATCCCTTTTCATTGCGTACAAGGGAAATAACATTTTCCATCACCGATTATATATTCAACATTAAAGGCTTGCAAAATTATTCCACAAAGTATTCTTTCCAAATTGAACCAAAAATAAAACTAAATATGTGTTAAAGTTTGCCCAATTGAACCAGAAAAAACCTAAATAGATGTTGTGTCCAAATATGTTTTAAACTTGTTGACTTTAACCGAAAAAGAAAAAAATACCTTCGTCTTTTACTCATCTCTTAAGTGACTAACATTTTTTTTGGGTCGACGTATGCATGTGGGACATCACTTAAGCGACAACATATAAGGTATCTTAAGCGATGTCTAATATAATGTTTCTTAACTGACATCGAGTAGAGATTTTTGAAGCGCCTTCTTAAAAAACCCGATAAATTCATGTTTTTTCGATGTTTAAAGTGACTTTTAACTTTATAAGATGGTAGAAACATCGAATTTTGACCCCAAATCTAGTCATGACATTTATACTAGGAAAATTTGTAGTGAAATCAATACATCCATCTTTGTTGAAGCTAAAGATTCTTCTACTCATCAAAAACATTTGTTTAAACATGTGAGATGTACTGGAATCAATTATGCAGGTGGCAACCAAATGCTTGCTAATTTGTTTTCTATAACTTTGGATTGTCACAAATTTATATTTATATTTTGGTGATTCATCTATGCTTGTTGTTTCTTTGAAGAAAATATTTCAAATCAGTTCTTTAGATATTACGTCACTTCAGAATCATTGGATTATTATATTAGATCTTCATGATTTTACTTCACATATGAAACCAATTGTTTAATTTAATACTATGGATAGCATAAGAAGAATGATTCGCAAATCGATTATCTTAGGATATGTTTCTCATTCATAAATTTTATCTAGCATGGTCATAGTTTACATTTTTAGTTTCACAATAGAATCACATATTGGTTGGATAATTCTTATTCCAAGAGGTTACAAGAAATGGTAAAGCTATGATTTCCTTATTTGTGAATAGAGATCTAGACGGTAAGGACACTGCATTTATTTTTATTTGTCATTTACTAACATTTTGGTTTTGGTTACTGATATTCAAATTTTCAGTTCCAAGCTTGAATACTGCTCTGGCCATGGCCTTGTTTGAATTTACTGTAAAGACGTTATAGGGAGTTATTGATCCATGGTTAACATGGTGCCAGGGTTGAGTCAGGCATCTAGGTCCTAGTGGTATTGAAGTTATGTTATGGGGAAAATTTATACAAGGTAATATTCGAGTTGAGAACAAAACTTTCCGATGTTGTAACTTTGGCTAAGTCTTGGAAAATATTTATGTTGAAGCCTTCTGACACTGACTAAAAGTTTCTTTTAATTATTATCGGAAAGCTTTGCCCACCTCACAATAACTTGTTGAAGCAACTATGTTTTCAAGTGGATTATCCCATGAGTGCAAGGAGTGTTAGCATTACCAGTAATCCTAAGGCTCGTAACGCCATCCCAAATCTCTTAAAGATTTATTAGACTTGCTCCCCCATCGATTGGAAGATATCTCTGGAGGTTGAAGAATAAATAAAATGCATAGATCTAGTTTATTTCTCTAACCGATAACTTGGGACAAGAGCACTCATGTAAAATTGGTTTAAAAGACATCCCTGTCGGGGCTATAGACCCTCAATAGCAACAATGGCTCATTGGCCCATTGTGACAAGGCTTGAAGGGTAGGCGACCCCTGGGATAGAGGCTCTCCCCTAGGATAAAGGGTCTCAGGACGTCTTGGCCCTTGCTGAGTCACAAGTTTCTGGTATATTTGGCTTGCGGGCTGTTGGATATACCCTTGGGAGGTTGTTGTTCCCATGGTTAAAAAACAAAAACAGTGGCTCTGTCTGTGGAATTTGAGATTCAAAATATTAAATAAATACATATAAAAAAAACCTTTAAATGTATATCTTTTAGGATCTACATGCCATCACATGTTTTTAATAATATTCTGAGTCAGCACCCCATTCACTAATATAAGGAATGTTCTAACTATGTATTTTTCATTAGATTTCGGAGGGACTAGAGCATTTAAGAAACAAGAGTAAGAGGTATCCATGTCAGGGCTATAAACGCCCATTGGATGCAGTTTTCATGCCTATGGTATCAAATTCAAATTTAAAATATTGATTATTACCAAACACAAATTTTCCTCTATGAAATTGAACCCAAGTAAAGCACGGTCTGCAGAAGCCTGGTTAAATAAACCCCTATCATATGGATTTTAGAGAATGGTTGGAATGTCGTGTTTAGGTATTTTAGAAGTGGCTTAAAATATGCTAAGATGGACTAGTTAATGTTGTACCCATGGCCTTATATTTAGTCCTCTTGTACATGTAAATATTCGGGTATTAAGGCAGAGATAACTAGTTCTTCCCCGTGAATCGCCATTTGTTGTGCCCGCAACAACACCCCCTTTATTTATCCATATGACTATAAATACAGGTTATTAATTATATAGACTTGGTTTGATGGGTGGCATACAACCACTCATTTGAAAGCCTTTGTTTCTCTTATATCCCATACAAGAAATAATTCTACAATCGAAGGTCCTATGAGGAAGTTACAAGTTCGACGAATTAGGTATCCAAAAGGTTTTGCATGCCCAAATTATTTAACCTTCATCATTTATTAAAAATTGTTTGAAGTAATCTAATCTCTTTCACGTTTTGCATTTTGTAAAAGAATACAAATATTTGGATACATTATTACAATGAATTAAAGTGTGGATTTGACTTAACAAAATATCTCCTTCTATTAAAGATGTCCTTTTATTAAAATTTGAAGTGTCATGATTTAAAAAATGGCCCCTTTTACCTTCCAAAAGGAAAATTCAAGAATTCATGATTTTATGATTGGGGCGGATTAATATTTAAAAAACATCAAAATTTAGAAATCAGGTCCAATCCATGGATCTCTTCCAAACAAATTATTCAATAACAATTTAATAAATCACTATGAACCCAAAAAGTTACTCAACTTTCTTATGGGCCTTTCCTCTCAAAGTATATAACCATTAGATTCCATTCACTGATCTTTTCTTCTGGCTCCCATATCATTCAAACAAAATTCATTTCTAGCCTGATTTTGCAATTGAATCCAACTGACTTTTAATGGTTTTTGACCCACTCTTTTATGTTTAAGCTTTGAGGCTCTAATGATGCTTGCAATAGATGGAACTCGTTGGCACCTATTATGGGAGAGTATACTATGAGATTCCAATTGGGAGGTAACATTGTGACTTCTTGGAATTACACAAATTAGGAAGTTGACTTCTTAGAATTAATGATATGCTATGATCATGCTTGACACGTGAAGGAGAAAGCACTAATGTGTTTTAAAGACTTGTTGATGTTTAGTTAAAACCAACTATAAATCAGGGTGAATTCCCTATGAGGGATTTTTCATAACTTAGATGGTGTTCACTTGGAACATAATTCCGGAGTGGCCTTGCTTCAAATATTTTCCATATGGTAAGCATTGATAATTTCCAGGAAAGTGAATTGGAGACCTTTGAGAGTGTGTTTACAACCCTTCTTATTGAAGCTCATGTACAACTACTTGAAACCCTTCGTAACCAAATTGAGTTCGCATAATCATTATGTTTCAAGAACAACATCATCAAATCCTATAACTCACAACACATGTAGAGTTAGAAATGTATGGTCTTTCAAAGATATTATAGGTCATAAACCCTAACCCTAATCAATAGTTGGGAACAAAGTTTGTATAATAAACAATCATAATTAATTAAATAAATGCAATAAACAATAATAATTGATCTTGAATCTTAAAAGTACAGTAACTAATACAAGGATTAGGCGCCTGAGGGCATTGGGTGGTGGTTGGGGCTCCACATGTACTAGGATCCATTTTGGGGATGCTTATGTAGCGGCCCTTGATTCCGGGGGTGGAATATTAAGGCCTGCTAAAAAAATAAAAAAAAATAAAAATTGAAAAATAGAACTAATACAAGGGCTAACTTGATCTAAATGATTCATTAATACAAAAGCTAAGTCAAGACTATGTTTTCATCATTAAGAAAGTGAGATCTCCTCAACGCTATTGTCTCCCTACCATCCTTGCCTCTCTAACCTCATTGAGACTCTAATGCCATTATCCTGTAGATATCATTATCTCCCCATCATCATTGAGTAACTATATTATTAATACATGTTATATTATAATGAATACCATATAAAATAATACCCCATGTGAAAAAACATATAACATATCATATGTTATTTCAGTGATAGTTGAAGATTTTGTAGCTTGAACCAACAATGTGAGGATTTCCCATCATAAGCAGTGTGAAGCCCTATGTTCACAGGAGCTAATGCCACATTGGTCCAAGAGATGATTCGACACACACGCATATGGGATCCCATAGGGAGGATGAAGAGAAAGAGTAGCTCACCCACAATAAATACAAAGGATGCATAGATAATAAGAATAGAGGGCAGAGAGGAGATTCTCCATACCAACAACATGCACATTGGAGAAACAAATAATACATAATTACTAACTTCAAATAAAAACTACTCTGGTCAGGAATCCAAACAAGAAATTCCTTCATGCTTTCCAACTTCTTCCTTTAATATCTATAGGGCAACACACAAGCAAATGAAATGAAAAATACACTAGTTACTTGTCAAGTCAACAAAGTATTTTTTTCATAGGAAATTAAGAACAACATATGGTTCTAGGGGGCACATGACATATAACAAAAGAGAATCATAATTTTGTTTACATGAATAATTTTCTCTCATTTACTCATAGAAAGATAGACAAACTAAGACAACCCATTTCATCTTCCAATATTCATTAAAAACTAAGGTAATTACCTAACCCCCAATATAACATTGATTTTTAATTGGACATCATTGGGATAGTGGATCCTATGAGTTATTCTTGGTGGCTCACTAAAGTGTACTATTGCTATTTCAAGACCAATTAAATGAGAATATGACTTTTTAAGAAAAATTTCTAGAGCTTCCGGATATCTACTCTTGTGCTCTACAACCCAATATGTGGGAGATGATGTATCCTAAATAATTGGATCCCTCTCAATGATTGGTAGATCGGATTTAAGATAGATCTATGGTGATTGGTAGATCGAATTTAAGATAGATCTATGGTGATTGGTAGATCGGATTTAAGATAGATCTATGGTGATTGGTAGAAAGATACTCATTTCATTACTAAAAATCATTCTATAAAATTGTAACAAAATAATGCAAATAATGCCATGGAAAATGAAGATGGTTACACGTTACAACAATAAAACAATGTTACAAGTTACAACAATGAAAACCTATAAGCTAACTTTCTCCAAAAAAAAATTAGGTTTGTACAACAATATGGCCTCTAAACAAATTTTAGCGCTGTATAACAACTATTACAATATAGCCTCTAAACGAAGTTTCTCAAAGGAGCCTCTAAACGAAGTTTCTCGAAGGTAAAATTAGTTTTGTATAACAACTATTACAATATAGCCTCTAAACGAAGTTTCTCGAAGGTAAAATTAGTTTTGTATAACAACTATTACAATATAGCCTATAAACGAAGTTTCTCAAAGGTAAAATTAATTTTGTATAACAACTATTACAATATAGCCTCTAAATGAAGTTTCTCAAAAGTAAAATTGGTTTTGTATAATAGCTATTACAATATAACCTCTAAATGTAGTTTCGAGAAGATAAGATTATTTTTTATAACAACTGTTACTAAACAAGTTTCTAGAAGGTAAAATTAGTTTTGTATAACAACTATTACAATATAGCCTCTAAACGAAGTTTTTTGATGGTAAAATTAGTTTTGTATAACAACTATTACAATATAGCTTCTAAACGAAGAAGATAAAATTAGTTTTGTATAACAACTATTACAATATAGCCTCTAAAGGAAGTTTATCGAAGGTAAAATTAGTTTTTTATAATATAAAGGAAGTTTCTAGAAGATAGAATTAGTTTACTTTGGTATAACAACTATTTAAATATTTATTTTTATCTCATTTTAAGGAGGAAGTTGGACATCTTGGAATTTTGCTTTTAGGACTATAAAAACTCTTTTGTCTAAGTATTTCATCATAACCTCTCAGAGTGCTTCTAGGCCTGCTTGCGTTTACGTTCTGCTCTACCTGCACTCGTCTTAATTCCCTCCTAATTGCTTTGTGTGTGAAAGGGGTGTTAAGATGGCTGGGAAAGGGCGAGGGAGCAGCGATCGGAATCGATCTGGGGACGACGTACTCGTGTGTGGGAGTGTGGCAGCACGATAGGGTGGAAATCATCGCTAATGATCAGGGGAATCGAACCACTCCCTCCTATGTCGCTTTTACCGATACCGAGCGTCTTATCGGAGATGCCGCCAAGAACCAGGTCGCCATGAACCCCATCAACACCGTTTTCGGTCAGTTTATTCTTTCTCACCTTCACGAAGGATTTTATTCCACTGCTTATTGTTTCCTGTGTATATAATTCAGTAGTTGTATATAATTAATTTCCTCTTTCTTTCATTCTCGAATATGAAGTTTTTGAGGTGATTTAATGCGATGGATGACGTGCTGTATGCAGCTGTGTAGAATTTGCATCTGTAACATCATGGGTTTATTGCTAGATTATGTGTACTTTGTTTAAAATTTGCAATTCTTTTGTGTTTTCCTGTTCAATCGATATGGCAGATGCAAAGCGGTTGATTGGTAGGAGGTTCGCTGATCCCTGCGTTGCGAGCGATGTGAAGTTATGGCCTTTCAAGGTCATTCCGGGGGATGGTGATAAACCCAGCATCGTTGTAACATACAAAGGGGAGGAGAAGCATTTTGCAGCCGAAGAGATCTCTTCCATGGTTTTAACAAAGATGAAGGAGATCGCGGAAGCTTATCTTGGGACAACGGTGAAGAATGCTGTGGTCACTGTTCCTGCATATTTCAATGATTCTCAGAGGCAGGCAACCAAGGACGCAGGTGTCATCTCCGGGTTGAATGTTATGAGAATTATCAATGAGCCCACTGCTGCTGCCATTGCCTATGGGCTGGACAAGAAGGCTACCAGTGTCGGTGAGAAGAATGTTCTTATCTTTGATTTGGGTGGAGGTACTTTTGATGTCTCTCTGCTCACAATTGAAGAGGGTATTTTTGAGGTGAAGGCCACTGCTGGTGACACACATTTGGGTGGTGAAGATTTTGATAATAGATTGGTGAACCACTTTGTACAGGAATTTAAGAGAAAGCATAAGAAGGACATCAGTGGTAATGCCAGAGCCCTCAGGAGACTCAGAACCTCCTGTGAGAGAGCCAAGAGAACCCTTTCATCAACTGCCCAAACCACCATTGAGATTGATTCCCTCTATGAAGGTATCGACTTCTATACCACCATTACTAGGGCTAGATTTGAAGAGTTGAACATGGATTTGTTTAGGAAGTGCATGGAGCCTGTTGAGAAATGCCTGCGGGATGCTAAGATGGATAAACGCTCCATCCATGATGTGGTTCTTGTTGGTGGGTCTACTAGGATCCCCAAGGTTCAGTCCTTGTTGCAGGACTTCTTCAATGGCAAGGAGCTTTGCAAGAGCATTAACCCTGATGAGGCTGTTGCATACGGTGCTGCAGTGCAGGCTGCTATTTTGAGTGGAGAGGGCAATGAGAAAGTGCAAGATCTGTTGCTTCTAGATGTTACTCCCCTCTCACTAGGGCTTGAAACTGCAGGTGGGGTTATGACAGTTCTCATCCCAAGGAATACTACCATCCCCTCAAAGAAGGAGCAGACCTTTTCTACTTACTCAGACAACCAGCCAGGTGTATTGATTCAAGTTTATGAGGGTGAGCGAACTCGAACCAGGGACAATAACTTGTTGGGCAAATTTGAACTTTCTGGTATACCCCCTGCTCCGAGAGGAGTTCCCCAGATCACTGTGTGCTTTGATATTGATGCCAATGGTATTCTCAATGTGTCCGCTGAGGACAAAAGCACTGGTCAGAAAAACAAAATCACCATTACAAATGACAAGGGTAGATTGAGTAAGGAAGAGATTGAGAAGATGGTTCGTGATTCTGAGACATACAAGGCTGAAGATGAAGAGCACAAGAAGAAGTTAGAGGCCAAGAACTCCTTGGAGAACTATGCTTACAACATAAGGAACACCGTTCGAGATGACAAGATTGCAGCAAAGATTGATTCATCTGACAAGAAGAAGATTGAGGATGCCCTTGAAGAGACTATACAGTGGCTGGATGCCAACCAGCTTGCGGAGGCTGAGGAGTTTGATCACCAGATGAAGCAACTGGAGAGCACTTGCAATCCTATCATTGCTAAGATGTACCAAGCTGCTGGTGCTGCTCCTGATATGCCTGGTGCTTCATATGGAGCTGCTGCCTCTTATGAACATGGTCATTCTGCTGGTGTAGGTGCAGGGCCTAAAATTGAGGAAGTTGATTAAATAGTTTTCTCATGATTACCATGTTATGTTAGAAGATGATAGAGCACCGGTCCCTGAGAAATCTAAGTATTTAGAAGTTGCATGGTTTCTCAATTTTGGGCATAAGAATTGAATGCTACTGTAAGGTTTGTCAGGAATTCAGTCTTGAAGTAATTATTATGATATTTTTTTTAATTTTTTTTTAAATTATAATGATTGGTGCTGCAAAAATTACTGTTTACCATGTTACAAAACATGGTAACATATCTATTTCAGTTTTTTTTTTCAGTTTTATTTGGTTGAAATAATTAACATTTATTTCAATATTTATTTTAATTTTTTAATTTTAGGTAATCTTTAGATCTTATAGTTTGTTTTAGAATAGAAAAGATTTTGAAAAAAAAAAACAATGGAACTTGGATCATGGTAATGGTCATTCTGCTAGCTCTCGTGTTCATGGTCATGGTCATTCTGCTGGTACAAGTGCCGGGCCTAAAATTTAGGAAGTTGATTAAATACTTTTCTCCTCATTGCCATGTTAAAAGATGATAGAGCACCCTCACTTAGAAATCTAAAGATTTAGAGTTGTATGGTTTCTTAATTTTGGGCATAAGAATTGAATGCTACTGTATTATTTTGTATTGTAAGGAATTTGTGTTGAAGTAATTATTATGATATTTATTTTATTTTTATTTTTGTTGAAATTATAATAATTTAGATGGTGCTGAAAAAATTACTGTTTACTTTGTTTTGTAACACAGTAACTTATTTATTTCAGTTTTTGTATTTTAATTTTATTGTCTTGAAATAATAATAATTTAGATGGTGCTGGTTTTTTCATTTTAGATATATTAATTGAATGCTACTTTTGAAATCTATTTCATCTTTTTTTAGTTGGAATAATTGAGATTTGCTTCAATGTTCTTAACATTTTTTTTTAATGTTTTTGTATTGAATTGTTTTGAATATTACATGGTAAAAGTTGTATTATAATATTTTTGTGGTAGGAATTATAGAAGTTTTTATTATTATAAATAATTGGTTTTCTTTTGAATAATACTTTTTTATAACTTTTTAATTTTAAGCCATCTTTAGATTTTATAGTTTGTTTTAGAATGAGAGAATGTTTTGAAAAACAAAACAATTGACTTTGAAGTTCTTATTCTTGAGAATAAGTAATTAATATACTATTGCACACTTCATACTCCACATCACTTATGAATTTGTTACAAACTTTGCCCTTTTGAAAAACAAAACAATTGACTACAATAATTTTCCACTCTCCTTCCACTTTAAGAGTGAACCTAGGTCCCAATTAGCTTCATTATTGAAAAATTTAATAGATGTGAACATTTTTACTAAAGTTCTTATTCTTGAGAATAAGTAATTAGTATACTATTGCACACTTCATACTCCATATCACTTATGAATTTGCTACAAACTTTGCCCTTTTGAAAAACAAAACAATTGACTTCTATCATTTTCCACTCTCCTTCCACTTTTATTTCATGATATAATAAGTTGATATAATGGGAGATGGTTTGGTCTTTTATACTCTAGTTTGGTTTGTTCTCAAATGATGAGACTATGCCAAGTTGAGATTATATGGTTTGTTGTCAAATGATGAGACTATGCCAAGTTGAGATTATACAAAGGAGCTATGAAATAGTTAAGTTTCTGAAGATGGACACTTTTGCCCAATTAGGTTCACACTAACAATTTAAACAATTTAATCGGATGAACATTTTTACTTATATTTAAACATTGTGAAATGAAGTTTTTTGCCCAATTAGGTTTACACTAACGAACAGTTTTACTTTTATTTAAACATTGTGAAATAAAGTTCTTATCCTTGAGCAACTCCACATCACTTAATCCCTTATCATTATTTTGGTAAGTCTAAGGATAAAAGATCATAGGCACACAAATGATAACTTGAAGCATTAAAAAAGGCATAATCATGTTAACTTGCTATCTTGAGTAAAGTGTCCATCCATCCAAAATGCATCTATTATGCAAAAAATAGAGGCATTTAAACATTTAAACATCCAAAGAGTGTATTGAACTTGCAAATTTGAGCAACTCTAATGGATATCAATAAATTATAAGTTAAACTTGAGATGGTTGAAACCTCTCTTTATATTAAAAAGAATAAAAACCTCAACTTAGAAAATAATTGCAAATTTTGTTATATAGACTATAATTCCATTTCTACAAGATCATTATTCATTGAGGATTTTAATTAAATTGGAAGATTTTACTCTTTCAATAGATAAGACCATTTACTTCAAGATTTTAAAAAAATGTGTCAGTTCCCCTTAGCTCATTTAGTTAAGGTGTGGGTCTTGTCAACGGGCGACCTGGGTTCAATTCCCCTTAGGGGTGAGCTAGTTGGGAGGAGACACCCAAAATCCAACCAATTGAGGGTTGGTGTGGCCTAGAGATACTTACTAATCATCTCCTCATTTTCCTTTACAAGAATAGTTGTAATTGCTACTCTACACAAATTTTGTAATGTATTGTTGGTTTTCACCTTTAAATATTTTGAATATGCTTTGCATATGCAAAAATTAATTAGAATATATATACTTACCTCACAATTTAGCATCATGCATACTGTCTAACATTTATTGGATCATGGGAGTTGTGGAGAACGTTAATGGATAGGAAATGTGTGTGCTTCCATTCTTCCTGTTGATATGTAAAATGAGTGCATAAATTATCTTTAATTCAAGGAATCCTTGACCTCTTCATGTTAGTGGTGTCCTTTGTCTTTCCTTGCTTTAGGAAGAAGCATGTCCACCCACTTGAACTAATGATCCTTAAATGAGCTAAGGGTGGCCATTCACTTTTTGGATGAACTAATGATCCTTAAATGAGTTAAGAGTGGCCCTTCACTTTTTGGATGGTTGTGAACTCTTTTTTATTTTCTTGACAATGATAAGAACCACTAAAAATTTCAATCCAATGGAATTAAGGCCTTTATTTTTGTCCTATCAATTAGTTATTTTGTTTTTAATCTTGAGTTATGTGAATGCAATAACTATGTAATACCTTTTGGAACAAGAGTTACATCATGTTGCTTAAATGATTTATCAACCAACATAGATCCATATTAAAACCGGATAGGTGTAAAAAAAATCTGAAATTTTGTACGTGCCCATTAAAAGTTTACACCTCAAGAAATTTGATCATCTTGGTGCATGATAGATTTGGGTTTAAAATGGATCTATTTATTTGGTTTTAATGTTTTATTTTATGAGCCAACATGATTTTTTATATACTTTTTATATTTGGTAACATTATGTTAGGTTGTACAGCACCTCGCTACACTTGGTGCAATTAAATTTTCCAATTAATAAGAGATAAACAATTAATATGAACTTATGCGATATGTAGGCTGGTCATTAGAAGAATTCAAACTAGAAATCAATATGAGATCACTAATCAAGATGCCACACACGAACTGTAAATCTAGTATAATTTCATTTCTTGTTAATGAAAAAAAGACTACTTATAAATATATCCTCTTATGCAAAAAAGGGGTGTGTGTGTGTGTGTGCAATTTTTTCTCGTAGAATACATGTTTAAATATCTTGTTACCCATCGATTCAAATTGAATATTCTCTACCATTATTGGATTCAAGTGTTGATTACCCCATAAGACAACCTTTAGATTTGCATATTAATTGTATTTATTGTGACAATTTATTGGCTTTGAGGAAGGAAAAAATAACATTTGTAAGAATTTTTTACTAGTTGATTTATAAGTTCAAGATATATACTACCTGAATGTGTGGGAGATAACCCAATGGGTTTTAATAATGTCAACATCTCTAACCACAACATTCAATCTCAAAAATTGAATACAAACAACCAGTCACCTTAAAAGGTGATGATACCAATTAAATTTGAGGTTGATAACATTAAAGTACATCACTAATACTTCCTACCAAATCATTGATACTTGTGTATATCATTGTCTCAAGGTACATCACCGATACATCCTACCAAATCAAAACAATATTGTTTCTCTCTTGGGTGAGTGCAAGCTAATGATGGTCACTTTTGGTATGTTAGATGCAACAAAACACTGAAAAACAAACATCCCTGAGCTTTCATGCTATTTTGAGATAGCTACACAATGAATCTTGGTTTCAATAATAAAAAAATGAAATGTAGGAAATTGAATCACCTTTATAAATATATAACTTTTATTTATTGAAAATTTTCATAACTAAATTATGATTTTTTCTAACATTGACATTTTATTTTTTTGGTAAATTATAAGATATAATGTCCTTGTTGGTGCAACCTTTAAGTGCCTAAATAATGGAATCAATATACAAAACTTGTAAATGTGTAGATAACAAGTAGTACTAGTTTAGTGTTATTTTTTCAACAAAAAAATAACATGGTTTAATTTTTATTATTATTATATATGTGAGGAGACCTGGAAATCAATTCACCAAGCGTTGGTGCAAATTTTGAAGGTCTTAATGTAATGATGAAGGATTGGATTTTTTATAGTGTGTAGAGGTAGGTGTCTAGTAGTGCAAGCCCGGTGGGCTAACTCAAGTGGTTGAGTGTTGTAAGTTGTGAGAAGAAGGTCTCGGGTTCAAATCCTCAAGTGGCCATACATTGCTATATAAGGGCCTCACTTGATGTCCCCATCGGGTTAGCTCTGTAATCCAAGAGAACAGGGTGCGGATCCTTCGGGTGGGCCCCCTGTGATTTCTTACCGTGAATGTAGCAGCCCCAATGGGGGTTTTGTGAACCACCTGGGAAAAAAAAAGGTGTCTAGTAGTGTAGCATATAATTTTTTTATGAAATGGTCGAGAAATGAAATAGTTATGGCCAAAACACCAATAGGGTGTTTCTTTTGTTAAGGGGTTACATCACAAAAGCATCCATGTATGTATGTATTCTTTAAAATTACATATTTGTAATTTGCAGAAAGAGCTCTATCTATGTCTACAATTTCATCATCCATGATTGTCGGTAAACTATAGTAGTGGGTCTTGAAACATAGACATATTGAGAAAAGAAAGAAAAAAATGCCACGTTAGCCATGGTTTAACTAATTCAATATGATAGGCTTGCTTACTTCGAAGCTAAGTCCATAGCAAACACTTGGGTGTTACAACGTAATTTTCCACCCTGTGAGCATCAGCACTCTTTGGCCTCCAGGATCCATTTCACTGACTCAGATGTACTTTACGTCCTCCAGACACCTTTTTCCTATTTTTTCTCCCTGTACGCTAGCTATATCACTTTAGCGGGTGTACCCGCGAGCTGCATCTCTATAGCCCGCGGGTAGCAAGTAAAATGGTAAAAATCACTAGTAAATTACTTTTTATTCCCAAAAAGCGGTTTTAGGGTGACCTTTGGCCCTCCGTTTTCCCAGTAACGCTTCAATGTGTCCTTTCACTTACCTTTGGAAGGCTATATATTGAGCTCTTATGGCATATGGAAGGGAGAAGAAAGAGAGAGCAAGATAACTCTAGTGGATTTTTGTCTCATCTTGAGTCTACACTCATTGATCCTTGTTGTTGTGAACCCCTTATGTTCACCTTCCAAACTCCTTCTATAGTTTGAGTTTGCCATTGCATGGAGGATTGAAGTGGTGGAGGCACAAGTGGAAAGACCCAGTTCTTGGTTCAGATTGGTTGTCGGCAAGAGGTCGTATCACATTGTACTTCTTGTTATTTATTAATAGAAATACTCATATTCTTGTCTATTAATTTTGTGAATGTTGTTTATATTACATTGGGTTGCATTTACTTATGACATCATGGACCATTGCTATTGATGATGTTAATGTCTTTCATATATTATATGCGCTTGTTGTGTATTGGCTGTCAAGACTAATTTGCAGGTTCAAGTGCGTGGATTGAAAGCTTGAACGGGGATCTACATCGAACGTCCGGTTCAAGGTTGGTTCTATTCTCCGTTATCTCTGCATTGTCAATTTCATAGCATTGCATTGGGAATTGAGTTATTACAGTTGTCTGTTGTGGTCTACCCCAAGCCATAGGAAGTTTTATCCGTAACAAAAATGGCGACTCCATTGGGGAGAACATCCATTTTTGGGGATTTTTAGGATTTAATCCCTATTTAGAGTTGCTGTGTGTCGAGTCTCTGTGTTATTCATTGGCCATTAGGATACCCTATAGAAAATTGGGTTTTTTCTGAGCCATTGGACTCTTTTACTGCTCATTAGCCTTTCCTTGTACGCAGGTCAAGCTTGTTTTGCCCGCGTCTACCTGCCTATCTATACACTTTAGCCCGCGGGTACCCGCTATTATTCCTTCGACAGTAGCGTGTAACTCTGACTTTGATTGTTTTATGGCCTTGGGTTGTTGCTGGGTTGGTTCTGAGTATTCCTGAGTCTTCTTTGGCCTTGTTCCTGACTGTTCCATGCCTTGTTTGTTACTAGAATCTCTTCTTTCTCTTTGTTTCGAGTCTTGTTATTTTACCACCATTTTTGGTTTTTTAGCTCATTACATTGGCTGAGTCTCACTGTTTGGGATGTGTTGGGTTGTCGTAGTGATCTGCTCTGCATGTCTTTAACCAGATAGGTAGATTTCGCTTGCATTTTTTATTTCATTATATTGAAAAATACAAAAACATAGTTTTGAATTTTCCTTTTGCTTATAAGTGAAAATACAAAAAAAAAATTATGTACTGCATTTTGCATCTGAGTGCTCGTGCTTTCATTCTAGGATCTGCTTGTGCATTGAAAATATGAAAGAGTTGCATTTTTATTTCAAAACCATTGGATTGATTGTCATTATAGTGGCATTGTTTTTATTAGATAGATGAGTCTAGAGTTTGTTGATGGTGCATACTATTGAGTCATATACATCATTAGTTTCATGACCGTATCCTTTGGATAACCACAGCCATTAAAATTAACGCTTAATCTTAAAATTGATTAGGACGATTTTATTTTATAGGGTACACCAACTAGCATAGGTTTAGAGTCTTGGAATAGATCATTGTGAGTTAACAATCCAAGACTAATAGACGAAACATTATGTGTCTGACCAGGGAGTGGTGAAATCCATTGTATACATCGGTGTTCTCAGGAAGCTCTACTCAAACCAGAGTTAAGCACGAGGTCACGGAAGGTTGGTTGAGGAGATAGCCCTCTGATACTGGCTAAACATGGGAAATATATCCAGGATTTGTTCGTATCTGGGGACTCTTCGGGGATTTGACCCTCTTGAGTTTCGGGCTTAACTACCCTGCCCATACGACGAATCCGACTTGTGACTGTCCCCCTGAGAATTGGTTATATTGTGGTGACCTTAGTTTCCTTACCTAGGTATCGCACAGGGTATTCGTAGTGGTTATACTGCGGGTGTCTTGAGTTAGATAGAGGTCGGACAACACAGTTTCCTGTTGTATAGGGACTTGACCCTGTGCACGCAGTGAAGTCTACGGGCCTTTATAACTGATTATGTTACCTCCGGCTATAGTTTGGGAGTCTCAAGCCTCTCATAGGAGAGACATACCTTATCTTATCCTCGTGGTCATAACGCCACCATACCTGCTACTAGTAACACCAATGTTGGGGTTGGTAATACATCTCATGCTTATAGTCACCACACGACTACTCACGCTAATCCTAATGCTAGGGGTGGGAACATACCTCACCATTATTGTCATTACAGCACGGTTCCCGCTATGAATAGTACGTATATGCCCCATACTTATGGTGGCAACCTTTACTACAACACAGTCGGTGCTGGCCACCAGTACAACCCACCTCAATATGGTGCCCAAAACACTTATATACTTGCTTACTCTCATACGGGTCAGGTCGGAGGAGGTTATCAACCTTATGGCCATGGTCAAGCTTATGGTCCGTCAGGTCCTTATTATCAGCAGTTTAATGCTCATGGTCAAGCTTTTGGTCCACCTTATAATTCGGTTCCGTTCAACCAACCTTTTATGGGGGCTTATAATCAATCTTTCGAGCCACAACTCTCGTTCCTTGCACGTTTGAATCTTCCGGATCTTTCGAAGCTCACGAATGATCCGGTGTGTCACGACCCTAATTGGCCTCCAGTCCCTACCAAGCTCCCTTCGGACAATCCTAAGTTTGAGGGGAAAGGTGGTGAGGATCCGAGTGATCATGTCACAACGTTTCACCTTTGGTGCTCCTCCAACTCATTGAATCACGATTCTGTTACTTTACGACTATTTCAACACACCCTCATGGGGGAAGCTGCGAAGTGGTATGTTGAGTTGCCTGGGAACACTTATAGGGGATTCAATGAGATCGCTTTGGTTTTCTTGGACCATTTCCAGTTGCCGATTCGCTATGACACTGGTACTGAACTTTTGTCTACCTTCCGTCAGAATAAGGCCACACATATTTTTGACCACGTTCAAGAGTGGCGTCGGCGAAAGAGATTAGTGAAAGCCAACATTCCTCCAGAGTTTCTGTTGGAATGGTTCCTCAAGTCTCTACTCCCATATATTGCTAAGGATGTTTCGATGTCCAGCATTGTGACTGAGGAACAAGCCATCTTGAAAGTCTAGCAGTTAGATTTACTATACTCTCAATCTGGCATTTTGTATGACATTATTCCTGACACATCGAGCACACGCCATGAGCCCAAGTCGGTTCCTGGACCACATGTCGATGGAATTGCGGGATCCGCAAGCACTCGCCCTGTAGATTTGGTGGCTAATCAAATGCAAAATTTGTCGCTAAACCGGTCTACTCCCGGACAGGTTCACACCTTGTCCACTTCCACCCCGTCGTCCGATGTACACACTGTGCAATCGATGAATCCATCGGGTAACCAGCAACCTGGTGGCAAGAAAAAGGGGAGAAACAACCGTAAGGGTGGAAACAATGGGAACAAAAATAGCAATCGCAATACCTCTCGTAAGGAGAATGCCAACCCTCCTCGGGAAAGTGGAAATGCTGGTGAGGATCGTAAACCTAGGCATAAGGTGAAGTTTCCTTGTAAGCTTTGCGAGGAAGATCATCTTACTCACTTATGTTCTCGAATCGAAGAAGCATCGAAGCATTTGGCACAGAGCCCAGCTGTGTTGAAGGATCCCCTTTCTAATCACCAAAGCATGGCTTCGCATGCTCCCGCCATTGGTTATGGACCCAATGAGACTGCAACGTCTTCTTCCAATACTAGTGGTTATGGATGCGTGAATATGGTTCAATTGGAGGTTAATGTTGCTACTCGTCAACGCGATTATGCTGCACCACAACCTAATATGGGGAATGAGCCTCCCCCTCCTCCTGATAATTCCTTGCATATCGAGAAGCCCTCTATTATGCCGCAGATACCGAAAGGTGTTCTTAAGCGCTCTACGTATAATCCCAATGCCCGAGCCACCCAGAACTACTCCATTGTAGAAGATTTGGGCCAAAATCTGTGTGCCATGTCGGCTCTTGAAGTTTTACAGGCGTGTCCTTCTCAAAGGCATGCCCTTTTGAGTGCGTTAGGAGCTCAAGATGGGGGAAATCCCAACATTATCAAGTTCAACACTAGTGATATTCAACATCGCTTACCTTACCACGTGGCTTTTCAAATCCATGTGGAGTGCCTTAAAAATTTCGTTAAAAGAACGGTGGTGGACGAAGGTGCTTCCGCGTCAATGATGTCGTTAGCTTGTTGGAAAGCTCTTGGCTCTCCTCCCCTACTCATGTCTAGAACCATGCTCACTGCATTTGACGGTCGGTCATTTAAGCCACATGGGATTATCCCTTCCCTTGTTGTCTGCTTGGGGGGTAAGCCTGTGCCTATCGAAGTCGAAGTGGTTGATGCACCCATCGACTACAACCTTTTACTAGGTCGGAATTGGATGTACGCTATGAAAGCTGTCGCATCTACTGTATTCAGGATTATTTGCTTTCCACACGAAGGCAAGATAGTGACGATCGATCAGTTGGATTTCGTTAATCCTCCTCCTGAATCATCCACGGGATCAGTAGTCCCGCAGGTTACAGATTCTCAGCCAAAAACTGGGAACATGGGTGTTGGCATGTACCCTTCATTGATGGGATCTTATGATTTCCCCGCACCCGTGAATTTTATTGGAACCATTTCCGACAATGCGTCTCCTCCTTCATATAATGTACCGTTTCGGACTTCATATTTTGATGATCCGTGGACTTTATCGTCTACGAGCTCTACGTCTGGAGACATTACGCACGTCGGGATGTCGATGCCACTGTCTGTAGCTAAGCTTGCTTACCATGATATTCAACAAGCCACTGCAGAGCCGGATCTCTCTTCTTCTCGGACAGATGAGGAAGATCTCGTTACGCTTCTAGTTTGGGCAGCCAACTCGTCTTGTTCGAACGATTTCCTTGATGGTACTTTACCTTCAGATGAAGCTATTATCGAGGCCATGTGTGGTAGTGAGAGGCCTTGGGAGGATATGCACCATCGCTCTTATTTCCTTCCCAACCTCGATCTCGCCGAGCAAGAAGAGTTTATGATGACTCTTACAGAGATGGTTGGTCACCCTGTGGCTCTTTTAGGGTCACATGAGATTTTCGCACACGGGAACATGGCTAATATTTCCCCGATTGTACCGATCAACATCTCTTGTACCCCTGGAAAGATTGAAAATGTTTACATTTGTGCTGATTTCTCTTCTGAGGAGGTTGCCATCTACACCGAATTTTTTACAAAAGTTTGGGAAGCTTTCGCCTGGTCATACGAGGAGATGCAAGGAATAGACCCTAGTATTGTTGAGCACGAGATTAGAACGTATCATCATGCTAAGCCGGTTTGGCAACGTCTTCGAGTTGTTAACCCTAGGAAGGTAGCCGCTATCAAGGCAGAGGTGGAGAAGCTGCTCAAAGCTGGTTTCATCTACCCTGTTCCCCTTACCGAATGGGTTTTAAACCCCGTTCCCGTGGATAAGAAGTAAGGAACGATCCGTGTATGCACTGATTTTAGGGACCTGAATCATGCATGTCCGAAAGACAACTTCCCCACGCCATTCATCGATCAGATCTTGGATGCTTGTGCGGGAAGTGAGATTTTTTCATTCATGGACGGCTTTTCGGGGTATAACCAGATTCAAATCAAACCCGAGGACCAACATAAGACTGCTTTCATTTGTCCTTGGGGTATGTTTGCATATCGAAAAATGCCCTTCAGCCTTAAAAATGTTGGAGCTACGTTTCAACATGCCATGACCTATGCCTTTCATGACCTTAAAAGTATAATGGAGGTTTTCTTGGACAATCTTGCCGACCATTCTCGCAAGAGAGTGGACCACCCCAAGCACCTCCGATGGATTCTCGAATGATGTATACGCTACAAAATCCGATTGAATCCCAACAAATGCATTTTTGTGGTGAGGTCAGGTTGCCTTCTAGGATTCATAGTTTCAAAAGAGGGTATTAGAGTCGATCCTCTTAAAGTTGAGGCAATACTTCGGTTGCTTGCTCTGCGCAACTTGTTTCAACTTCATAGCCTCCAAGGGAGACCTACTTTTCTACGTCGATTTGTAGTCAATTATGCTAATCTTACCAAAGGTTTCGCGCGCCTATTGAAGAAAGACACACCGTTTATCTGGGATGAGCGAGCCCAGCAGTCTTTCGATAGAAAGCTTTGGTATCAACCCCTGTTCTTAGTCCGCCCGACCTCGCACGAGATTTTATACTTTATGTGGTTGCGTCTCAAGAGACGATTGGCATGGTATTAGTTCAGGTTGATGATGCACTCGTCTAGCATGTCATCTATTACCTCAGTCGAAATATAGTAGACGTTGAACTGAGATATACTCACGTGGAAAAGCTGGCACTTGCGACTGTCCATGCAGTCCAGCGGTTACGACATTACATTTTTCTTAGGACAACCACAGTTGTAGCACATATCAATCCGTTTCAGTTAGTGCTATCATGACGCCTTATAGGGAGGAAGTACAATAAATGGATTGTGATCCTTTAGGAGTTCGATCTCGATTTTGCCTTGGCGAAGTCAGTGAAATCGTTGGTGTTTGCTGAGCTTATGTCGGACCTTCCGAGACTTGATGAGGATGTCATCCATGAGGATTCCTTTGTGTATGAACACTTATTTCTTATCTCGTCTGAGGACCCTTGGTATGGGGATGTCATTGTATATCTCCAAACTTTGCAGTTTCCTTCGCATTATTCACGGGATGAGCGACGGCGTGTGAAACATCACGCTAAAGATTATACTATCGTCGGTGACACTTTGTATCGTCGAGGAAAGGATTCTATTCTCCGCCATTGCTTAACTCACGAAGAAGCGGAGCGTGTTCTTAATGATTGCCATGTTGGGGCATGTGGCGGTCACTTATCTGGGCTTGCTACAGCCCAACGTATTATGCGAGCTGGTTACTTTTGGCCTTCAATCTTTCAAGATTGTATTAACGCTGTGAAGAGATGTCACCCTTGCCAGGTGTTTTCTCGAAATATACACTCGCATCCAGCGCCCCTTCATCCAGTCATCACCGTTGGTCCCTTCACCAAGTGGGGGGTATATTTCATGGATTGCAAACCAGCTTCGGCTGGGGGGCATCACCATATCATAGTGGTCATGGACTACTTTTCCAAATGGGTTGAGGCCATGCCTACCGTAAAAGCCGATGGTGCTACAACAACCCATTTCGTGTTCAATCAGATTATTACTCGGTTCGATATTCCGAAAGAGATTGTCACCGACCATGGCAGTCACTTTCAGAACAAAATGATGGAGGATTTGTCACTTAAGCTTGGGTTTCGTCAAGAACACTCATCTTCTTACCATCCCTAAGTGAATGGTCAAGTTGAAGCAGTCAATAAGTCTTTAAAGACCATTCTCCAACGTACCATCCAACAAAGCAAGAACAACTGGCACATTATGTTATATCCTGCTTTGTGGGCATATCGAACCGCAGTCAAGACTGCCATCGGGTTCTCACCATTTCAGTTAGTACACGGTGTGGAGTCGATTTTACCGATTGAATGCGAAATCCCTTCGCTTAAACTGGCCATAAAGCTCCTCCCTGATACGACAGGTATTGAGCAACGTTTAATCCACCTTGAGCAGCTTGACGAGCAACGTCGAGATGCCGCTGTGGCTATAGATGCCAATAAACGTCGTGTCAAGGTTCAGTATGATAAGTCTGTCCATCCCCGGCAGTGTGCTAAAGGTGACTTGGTCCTCTTATATGACCAAGCTAAAGAACCTTTGGGGGAAGGCAAATTTAACTCCCTGTGGCACGGCCCTTACGTTGTGAAGCGTGTCTTGGAAAAAGGAGACTATGAATTAGAGGACTATGAGGGGAATGTCTTGAAGGAGCCTAGGAATGGGCTCTACCTCAAGCAGTATTACGCTTGAACTTCTCGTTCGAGCTAATGCTTTTGTATACTATTGTATAGTTCTTTCTGTACATAGTTTAGATCTCTTTTGGTCTTCGAGTTTGATGATTCGCTTCCGTTTTATTGAAAGATGTCAGCGGAACCTCCTACGTTCTTAGGTTTCGCGGATGTTGCTAGCCATCATACGTAGCAGTTTGCTTCTACTGCCTGGGTTATTTATTCACCTAACCATCTAGTTGTGTCTTTAGGAGGTGCTTGTCTCGGTCCTACATCTAACAATGTGGCTGAGTATAGTGTCGTGATTGAGCTACTTCGGGACGCTATTTCACATGGTATCCAGTCTTTAGAAGTCTGCCTGGATTCACAACTGGTTGTGTCTCAATTGAATGGTCAGTACCGTGTGCGAGATCCTATACTACTACGGAAATTCCTAAGGGTAAGACTCTTGGAACGACATTTTGTTTCAATTACGTACATTCATGTTCCAAGAAGTGTTAATCATATATCTGACGCATACGCTAACTATGTATTAGATTGGCATTTGTCACATTCACATTGAATCACATAAATAAAAGAAGACATTCATACATAACCACTTATACTATGAAACGAGAACTCGACACAGTTCTCGTTTTTCTCTCTCCTAATTTTAGTAGCTATTTTTACCTCCGTTTCAAAAAGGGTTGATGCCAGTATCACACATTTTCATTTTGAGGCATTTTTCTGGGCCTTTGACACATCTTTATTGTAAAGTATTTTTAATTTCTATTTTCAAGTGTGTTTTTTAGAAATTTAACAAAAAAACATACATTTAGAAGCTAGCTATAATGAAAAACACATACATTTTCGAAATTTATCTTTAAAATTTAATCATAAATAATATATTTTTATGAAAAAATAGTAAACAAATCGAGAAAAAGAAGACATTTAAACCCATTTTTAACAGATTTTTAGTCATTTTGTATAAAAATGATACTATTTCACATTATTTTTCATAATATTTAACCACCTAACCAATTATTATTAAAATTAAAAAAAAAAATTAAAAAAAAATTACATTGTCCTCTTCTACCCTAACCCTATCCCTACCCCCCTCACAAACTATTACAAAAGTTAAAAAAAAATTATAATGCGTCCCTTCTACCCTAACCCCCTAACAAACTATTAATAATTTTTTTAAAAATTTACATTTAAAAAAATAATTACATATCCTACCCTAACCCTCCAACCAACCATTAATAAACATTTAAAAAAACAAAGTACATTTCCTAATGCCCTAGTCCCCTACATTACCCCCTACCTTAACCGCCCAAAAATTACATTTCTTAATGCCCTACCTACTACGTTAACCCCCCAATGTTACCCCATTGCCCCTCACACATTGTTTTAACAAAAAAAATTAAAACCGAACTTTAAAAAATTAAACAATTAAAATAAAAACCCAAACTTAAAAAATAAAAAATAAAACCTAAACTTTACAAACAAACAAACAAAAAAACAAAAAGACAAATTAGACTTTACAAAAAAACAAATTAAAAATTAAAATAAAATACTTTACAAAAAATATTAAAAAAAAAACTTTAAAAAAAATAAATTAAAAATTAAAAAAAAAACTAAACTTAAAAAAAAAAAATTAAAAATTAAAAAAAAAAAAAACTAAACTTAAAAAAAAAAATAAACAAATTAAAAATTAAAAAAAAAACTTTACAAAAACAAAAATTAAAAATTAAAAAAATAACTAAAACTTAAAAAAAAAAAATCAAAACAAAAATTAAAAATTAAAAAAATAACTAAAACTTAAAAAAAAAAAAAAACAAATTAAAAATTAAAAGAAAAACTTTACAAAAACAAAATTAAAAAATTAAAAAAAAACTAAACTTAAAAAAAAAACTAAACAAATTAAAAAGAAAAACTTTAAAAAAAAAATATAAAAATTAAAAAAAAACTAAACTTTAAAATAAAATAATAAAAAAATAAAAAATAAAAAGACAAAGTCCCCCCTCCCCTTCCGCCCGCCCCCGTCTCTCCCCTCCCCTCTCCTGCGGGGCTTCCGCCCACTTGGGCGCCTAAAGGGCTGCCCCACAGGAGCAGCTCGATGCCCAACATCGAGCGGGCGGATGCTGGCTCCGCCCACTTGGGCGCCCAAAGGGCCGCCCCACAGGAGAGGGGAAGCCCCGCCGCCCACTTTTTAATTTGTTTATTTTTTTTTAATTTTTAAATTTTGTTTTTGTAAAGTTTTATTTTTAATTTTTAATTTTTTTTTTTTTTTGTAAAGGTTTTTTTTTAATTTTTAATTTGTTTATTTCTTATTTTTTTAAAGTTTTTTTATTTTTTAATTTTTAATTTGTATTTTTTATTGTAAAGTTTAGGTTTTATTTTTTATTTTTTAAGTTTAGGTTTTTATTTTAATTGTTTAATTTTTTTAAGTTGGGTTTTAATTTTTTTTAGTTAAAACAATGTTTGAGGGGCAATGGGGTAACATTGAGGGGTTAACGTAGTGGGTAGGGCATTAGGGAATGTAATTTTTGGGCAGTTAAAATAGGGGTTAAAGTAGGGGGTAATGTAGGGGGCTAGGGAATTAGGAAATGTACTTTGTTTTTTAAAATGTAATTTTTTCAAACATTTATTAATGGTTCGTTGGGGGGTTAGGGTCAGATATGTAATTATTTTTTTAAATGTAAATTTTTTAAAAAATTATTAATAGTTTGTTAGGGGGGTTAGGGTAGGAGGGACGCATTATAATTTTTTTTTAAACTTTTGTAATAGTTTGTTGGGGGTTAGGGTTAGGAACTTATTTGTTGAAAACAGAAAATTTCAATTTAGGGGTTGATTTTAAGGCTTTCGTAAACAACAATATGAGATTTTTAAGCCACGGCTATATTTTTAACCCAGAGAAAAAAAACGTTGATACTAGTATCAACACTTTTCGATTTGGGGGTTGTTTTTGGTGTTTTTTATGAAAACATGATACTGGTATCAACACTTTTTGATTTGGGGGTTGTTTTCGGTGTTTTTTATGCAAAAATATGAGTTTTTATGGCTAGAGTTCTCGTTCTTAGTATATAGTTCTCGTTTCATAGTATAAGTGGTTACATTTGTACATACACACATATAGTAGAACCGGAGAACCAGAGTTTTTTATAAATAATATGTCCAAAAATGGTAGTGTCATAATACAAAACTGGAGCCCATAGCCCTCAAAAATATACATATCGATACAAAATGTGGGATCCTGAGATATCTACTCCCTACGAGGAGGCCTAGCTGTCGCCCCAACAGGATGAGTCTCATAGTAGTACTATACTGCGTTTGCTATAAGCTGTAGTAGTCGTACCCAGCTACCCGACACCCCCACTACCTGGGGCTGCATATCCTTTGGTAGCCGCGCCACCTCTATCTGTGGTACCCTAGCAGTCATCCGTGATAGATTGCCTTGCAGAGTCTGTAGTGTACGCTCTGCTGCAACACCCCCTGCCTCATCACCCTTGTCCCGGCGACGATGTCTCGGGAAGCCCTCGGGTCTCACTGGGCCCCTATCTACGAGCAAACAGTAAACCATTAATATATGATACTACCCCCAAAAAGATTTGTGCATTTACATCTATAATAAAAAATCCATAAAATTTAATACATTGAAAACCTAAAAAGAGTACTCACCAATGTCTGTGAACGCGACATCCTGTGGGAGCGGCATGTCACGATCTTGCCGGAAGTCTATCCTTGCATAAGGGTAGTCCTCTATGGCTATGACCTGCCGGTCCCACCAGTGAAAGAATTTCTCTGTATACGGTGATGCCTGACGGCCACCACCCTGTCGAGTCAAGACCTATTCCCACTAGGTCAAGGTTGGGTTGTGGAGACTATGAGGAGGGACCTCAACCCTCGGACTGAGCCCCAGAACTCGCTCAAAGAAGAAACTGCACAAGATACTGCCGTAACCAAAGTTTTTTGCTTCCCCTTGCTTGCACTCTGTCAACTAGGTCTTCATGGACCCCAATAGCGTTGTGCACCAGTCAAATATCATGGGCTGCATACACTGTGACACATAGAACATCACTGGCCTGTATGCCTGGTGGAGAGCTTTCGAACCAGTAATCCGCACTAGGGTTGCCACTATGATCTTCATACTCAGATTCACTATGGCTCTGATGGGCACCCGACTCCCCACTGCCCGAGTATCTGGTATACAATACCGCTCTATATAGTCGGGGATGGTGATCCCACCACCCACAGATCGAGATCGAAGGCTTGCCACCTCACCTCGGTGGGACAAACCAGTAATGAAGTAGATATCTTCCACTTCCAGTGAGAGTATTTGCCCGTCGAGATTGAAGTTTTGTGCATTGACGTCCCAGTAGTCTATCAAGCGGCAGAGTAATAGGTTTTGGGCTCTTAAACCCCCTATGCTCCAGAATTTGTATAACCCACATGCTTGCAGCGCTTGCTGTGCACTCACATCATTGCGGACAGTCTCATCCACTTGGTTATGCTCCCTCTCTCTCCACTCTAGAACCATCCTAGAGGGAGAAAAACAAAAATTTTAGCCCTTTTATTTAAAAAATCAACTTCACGGTCGTACCCGCGGGCTACTTTGCTTACAGAGGCGAGTACCCGTGGTCAACGTGTGCATTGACTGCGAGTATCCTGCCCTACCCGCGACTTGTATAGTTATAGCCCGCGGGTAACACCGAAGCCATTTAGGGCTTAGCCAAACTGAAAAACCAACCATTGAAAATTGAAATAAAAGCATTGAAATGGAAGGTATGGATGAGACTACCAACCTGCTCCTGACAGTTCAATGATCGGACGCCCGTAGCTCCCGGAATCAGCAGCTGAACTTTGAGGTGAAAACTAACCACAAAACTCCAAATGGGTGAATAGTAAAATTGAATTGTAAATTGTAAATTTTTGTTACTATTTATAATTTTCAAGACCCACTTATCTATAGTTTTTGCCATTATATGTCGTTTCAGACTAATGTAACGTCTTGGAGTAGCATTTTTTGACCAGATTTTTTCGGCGAGACTTGTATTGGACCATTTCGCGCCTACGGCAGGTATATTTCACACCTGACATATAGGTTAGATGTCATTTTCACATGCATCATGCATTTGACCTTTTGACCATTTTCATAAACCCTAGGTGCAACCCCGCTTCTTAACCGACATGGAACCTTCACAATGTTATATAAGTGTCGTTATGTAGCGGTAGGGCCTTTCCGAACATGGGTACCCTAGTTAGAAACCCCTGTTGCATTATGGTGCCCATGCCGTTGTGTGTCCTTAGGATTGGGAGTCCTTCGTAGTTACGCCATGAATTTGCGATAAAGACTCATACTCTACTTTGTCTTATGCTGCCCATCTCCCATAAGGACTCCCCCCCAGTTATATCATGTTGTGATTGCATTGCATCGTCCTACTTGCCGCTTGAGCCTTGTGCCGACTCCCGCTCACTTAGTTGTTAGCTTGGTGCCTAAGCACTTTTTCCTGTCGAGCCTTGCAGAGCTTCCATTTGTCCTTCACAATTTGATGACCTTTTGACCCTGAGGGAACACCCCCCCCCGAGTGTCCACATCCTGCGCATGTTTCCTTACATTAATCATAGGTATGTTCCACTGCTTGGGACTAGTCTGCTCGCTATTTGACACTCGTTCACAACTTGTTGTACTATAAGAAATTTTATTCTTTTTCAAGCTTTTCTCAAATTTGAAAAAGACCAAAAAAAATCAAATATTCCAAAAAGCCAGACGAGATTATGGTTACTACTTCTAGTTGGAAGTTGTTATGTCGCCTTTGAACAGAGCATTCATTCCACTCCATACATTATGAGTCGGGACTATAGTTGGACCTTAGGAGCTGTACTTGTTTCTTAGTTTACTCCACCGATTGGTTAAGCTTCCAATCATTATGGAGCCCTTTGTGGTGCCTCCTGCATCACACAGTCTATATTGAGTCTATGCTGCCTGAGTCTATCCATCTGCTCATGCTCTTGTTCAAAGGAAGTCCTGAAACCAGAGTCGACCACTCCTCAGATTTCTTGACTATTGCATGTCGACCATCCTTATTGAGTCAGTCCGTTTCACCTGAGATCTTCCAAATATTTCAGCATAGCTGGTACTCGTGCTGGTTGATGGGGGATGCCTTAATGCCCTCCTTCCAGCGAGTCTCGTTCCATCGACTTCAACCCATTTATTCTGGGACTTGAGGCTTAGAGTTCGGTTGAGTACCTTGAGGCTTGCAGTCATCAGTGGCAGGTTCTCTCACCATCGACAGTTTTGGGAATACATCAATGTCTCCTGATCGATGGATTCATCCTAGTGTTCGACTTCAACTCATCTATTCACACTCCGATGATTGTACTCTGTGCCTTGATGCCCATTTTCATTATTGGTGGGTTATCTCGCGTCTGTTAACGGTATACATTATTGACCGGTAATCAGACGATGTCACATCAGGTTCAACCTCAACTCCTTTATTCACTTGATGGGACTTGCACTGTCGAAGACCCCAGGCGATAGTGGCATTCAGTATGCTACTTATGATTATGACTTTACATCTGAGATATCACCTCTCAGATATCAGCAATTTGTACCTCCAGTTTACACCAGTTGTTTGTACTGCCTATTCATCGCCATTGTATCAGATTGTTGTACTACCGACATGTACTCAGGATACTATTGTATTATGACGAGTGAGCTGCTCCTTCCACTTGTGTCTCCATCACTCCACTTCTGAGATTTATAATGTATTTCGGCCATCGTAGCATCAGTCTCTGACCTCACACATTAGGGGGCATCTGTTACAACATAATTTTCCACCTTGTGAGCATTAGCACTCTTTGGCCTACAGGATCCATTTCACTAACTCAGATCCACTTTATATCCTTTAGACACTATTTTTCCCTATTTTTTTCCTTGTACGTTAGCTGCATCATTACAGCGGGCGTACCCGCGAGTTGCATCACTATAGCCCGTGGGTAGCATGTAAAATGGTAAAAATACTAGTTTATTACTTTTTACTCCCAAAAAGCAATCATAGGGTGACCTTTGTCCCTCCATTTACCCCGAAACGACTTGATGTGCCCTTTCACTTACCTTTGGGAGGACTATATATTGAGTACATATGGCTTATGGACGGGAGGAGAAAAAGAAGAGCAAGAGAACTCTAGTGGATTTTTGCCCTATCTCGAGTCTACACTCATTGATCCTTGTAGTTGTGAACCCTTTATGTTCACCTTTCAAACTCCTATCATAGTTTGAGTTTTCCATTCCATGGAGGATTGAAGTGGTGGAGGCGCAAGTGGATTGACCCAGATCTTGGTTCAGATTGGTTCCCGACAAGAGGTCGTATCACATTGTACTTCTTGTTGTTTATTAATAGAAATACTCATATTTTCGTCCATTAATGTTATGAATGTTGTTTATGCTTTATTGGGTTGCATTTACTTATAATATCGTGGACCATTGATATTGATGATGTTAATGTCGTTTATATATTATATGTACTTTTTGTATATTGGCTGTCGAGACTAATTTGCAGTTTCAAGTGCACGGATTGAAAGCTCCAACGGAGATCTACATCAAACGTTTGGATCAAGGTTGGTTATATTCTTTATTATCTTAGCATTGTCATTTATATAGCATATCACTGAGAATTGAGTTAATTTCTAGTAGTCAGCTGTCTGTTGTGGTCTACCCCAAGCCATAGTGAGTTTTCTCCAATACAGTACCTTGTTGAGACTATCCAATTTCTTGAAAGAAAAAATATGGACAAGATTATGATGTGTGTGTATAATTTTGTTAATTTCTGTTTCTTTTTCATAATATTGAGGATGATTTAACCATCAACTACAATAATTATTGGTAATTTAGTAGAACTTAGTTAGATTGAAACATCAAATGCATTAGAACTATAAACCCCACAATAAACTCCACCTTGAGACTATTAATGCAAACCAATCAGGGTGACCCACTGCTCTCTCTCTCTCTCTCTCTATATATATATATATATATATATCATTGTGGGTTAGCCCGAGTGGTTAAGTGCTTTGATGTTCTCATAAGAGGTTTAAAGATTGATCTTCTGCATTGACTACCACTGTTATGTGCCTCAGCCTATGTCCCTACAAGGTCAAGCATCATGATCATTATTGATGGGTTTGCATTGGGTACCGTCTATAAATGGGAAGTGCCCATAAATTTTCCCATGAGGTTTTCTTTGGAAAAAAGGAAACCCCTAGTCACTTTCTTGCATTTCACAAATGGTACCTAATGCAAACTCCTCAACGTTGATTATGACGCTTGAACCAATAGGAACATCGAGTGATTCACACAACAATGGTAGCTAGTAGAAGAATCGACATCAAGACCTCCTGCATGAAGCTCAAAACTATCAACCACTCAAGCGAGCTCACCGAGCTATATATATGTATGTACGTATTTTTTCTAAGGAATAACCTTGTGAGGAAACCAAAGGGATGCTTCGCCACATTAATGGATGGAATCCTTAGTAAAATCATCGACATAGATTAGTGTGCTTAAATTAGGGGTATTCAAACTAGGGACTTGTGGGCATGAAACTATCTAAATGCCCAACAATAGTGGTGACAACTAGTTGAGCTAACCCCTTGGGATTATATGTATGTATGTATGTATGTATGTATGTATATGTATATATAGTTCGACGGGCTAACTCAAGTTGTCGAGTGCTTTGATCTTCATGTAGGAGGTGTTATGATTGATCCCTCACTCAATATCCCTACCAAATTAAGCATCATAATAAACACTAAAAGGTTTTCACTAGATACCATATGCAAAATGTGGGGAAATGCGAAGGGGTTTCTCCACAGGGTTTTCTCTCTCTCTCTCTCTCTATATATATATATATAGCCTCAAGGATTAACAAAATCAATTGTTTGCATTATTGTTAGGGTGTTGTTGATAATTCAGTGCACTATGCAAGTATTTGGTTCAATTCCCATGGGGTTAGGCGTACTAAGTCTACGCCGCCCGTTTTTTAGTAGGTAAAATGCTTGGAATGGAGGGAATTGCCCAAGAGTTATTGGGGGAGTTATTTCCAAGGAAAAATAATCCTTAAGAGTTAGCTCAATCAATTGGTGCCATTGTTGTCAAGATGTTGCAAGTAATCCAATGCATTGTGGAAGTCCTTGGTTTGGGTCCCTTTATGTCAAATGCAATAAGTTTCTTGCTTTACACTAGGTACCATCCTTATATCAAGTGGATGTGCCCAAGAGTTTTGAGTTGTAGAATAACTATGACATTGTATTTGCACATATAAACTATTAGATGTCCACTCATATAGATTTGATGATGTATATACATAAATATACTATAATAAATTCTATGTAACTTAGTTTTTATACTTTCCCTACATTTAGAACCTATGTTGGGTACTATAATTTCAACCACCTGTAAAAGCTATGAATGCAAGAGCAACATTAGAACCATTTTTTTTCCATTCCACTAGATATATGTCTTATTATAGTTTCTCATATGTCCCTCACATTTTTGTTTTCAATTGTTATTATATATGCGATATATGTCATACAAAGAGTTTACGGACATTGTGCTTGATTTATGTCATTCTTTCCTCTAGATTTATGGCAATGGGCATTGGATGTTACCATCTCAATGAAGTTTTAAGGAGTAGAGATTAGAGTCACAAAGCCATTTTTTGTTTTTGTTTTGGAAATTCATCCAAACTACTTAAGCTCGTCCTCTATCAATGTTATTATCAACTTGAGGAGGTTAAATTCCTTTGAGCATGAACCTTTGAATCTCGATTAATATGAGAAACCAAAAGGTCTCATTTAGTTATAAGTGGACAATCATAGATTTTATGGTTCAAATTTTGATAGTGGAAATAAATGTTGGAAATTAATATAGTACAAATGTTACTTAAACATCTTATTCTTTATATAAACAAGTAGATTTTCCTTTAGATTATTGGACATATTACTACAAAAATATGTTTAAAGGCGGGCTAAAATTCATTGGGAAAATCAAGAAGCTCAACCTATCTATGCCATCATAATTGAGTAATATGTTCAACTAAAAATCCCTGAATCCAAGGTGAGAACACAATTAGGGTATGCCAAGAAGACCATGGTGTGAGAAAATTCAAAGTTGATTTATCCTTGAGGAGTTGGAACATAACTAATTCAACGTTTTTTTATTTTTTATTTTAGAAAATTCAAAGTTGATTTATCCTTGAGGAGTTGAAACACAACTATCTCCAAGAATGATAACTCAAGTGAATGAACTTGATCTAGTCACGCCAAATATTTTTAATAACTAATAATGAATTACTAAAACCCCACGAAAGGAGTCCCTCGATCCAACAAGGTTTAATTGTAGCCGTCGACAATAGGTCATCGACGGTCAACATCAAAAGATCATATGGCCACGGATTGACAACTCTGAGCCGTTGATGATGGGTTTCGGAAACATGTGAAGGGTGGAGATTCCGTGCTTCCGGAAAAAAATCTATTTACGGCATTGTACCTATAAATATAATCTTCGCGCACAATTGAACTTTTCATTGTCGTCATTATTTGTTTTTTTTGCCTCACAGTAGCGGACGAATTTCGCATCGTGAGGAAGGATGTCTGGGCGTGGAAAGGGAGGCAAGGGTTTGGGCAAGGGAGGTGCCAAGAGGCACAGGAAAGTTCTCAGAGATAACATCCAGGGCATCACTAAGCCTGCCATCAGGCGTCTCGCCAGGAGAGGAGGCGTCAAGCGTATCAGCGGCCTCATTTATGAAGAGACCAGAGGTGTCTTGAAGATCTTCTTGGAGAATGTCATCAGAGATGCTGTGACATACACAGAGCACGCGAGGAGAAAGACCGTGACAGCCATGGATGTCGTCTACTCCTTGAAGAGGCAGGGCCGAACTCTCTACGGCTTCGGAGGTTGAGAATTCTCAGTCCGAGTCACTCATTTCTCATGGTGCTTTTTCCTTATTTATTCATGGTGTCTGTTGACACCACCCTCCTCTATTTTGGAAATGGTAGCTTCGATCATTCAGTGTCTCTAGATGTAATTACACAGATCCGGTGTAGAGTGCTCTGCACATCCACACAGCAAATTTTTAGCGCTTTGATTATTTGCGTATGTTTAAGGAATAGTCTTTCCGAGATCTCGATTTATAAATCGTGATAATTAGTCACTTGTCATTTTAGTAATAGAATTGTCGAAGATTCTTAGTAATTTATTCTCTTTCTCAGACCTCTGGGAAGGGGGCTTGGGCTTGTTATATGCATTGGGATGCTTCGAATTTAACTTACAGGTTAAACTGAATTCTGCTGAAAATAAAATATGGTTGTAGTTTGAAAATGTATGATGATAAATTAATATTGGTTGTGATTTGAATGTTTGTGATTTGCAAATTTTGATTGGTATTATATTTGCAATTGTTTCATGCAATAGCGATGGATTCATCAGTTTACGCAGCAGCTGTCCATGTTGAATAGAATGTGGGAATTAACTGGAAAACCAACGACTTGCCAAGCCAACCATTTCAATGAATTAGGGATAGCGCTGTATTTGCATAGTGTTACAGTATCCATGAATGATTTCCATGCCCTTGATTTATCAAATTAAATACCTAGCGTTGTAACAGTAAATCGGAGACTCAATTAGAGGAGATTCCAGCTGAATGTGCAACCATTGGTCCAACTAAAGAAGGAATTGAGCTGTGTGTGCAATTAATGTTCCCATGAAGCTGAAATTGAGATATATCTGGGCGAGTCCTAAGTATTGAGTTGCAGAATATTTAATACTGTACCTCAGTGAACTTAGGGTTGGCTAATGATCCCATGAAGCTGAAATTGAGATATATTTGGGTGAGTCCTAAGCATTGAGCTGCAGAGCATTTAATGCTGCAGCTCAGTGAGCTTAGGGTCTGTTGGATCTGAGTTGCAAAGCATTTAATGCTGCAGCTTAGTAAGCTTAAGGTTTGTTGGATCTGAAGATTTTTCAAATCCAATGGATCCTAAACATTGAGCTCCAACATTAAATGCTATACAGCTCAATACCTAGGGCTTGCTGAATATCTACTAAGGCCTGATGGGTGGATGGTGGAGTTGTTCATTCACTTTTTTGATATAATGGGAGGTGATCTCAGGGATTTTGTTGATGAATCACGTTCTATGGGTCTGGTCTCTGGGGCGTTAAATTCCACTTTCTTAGCATTGATTCCTAAATCAACTCATCCTGAGAGTTTTAATGATTTTTGCCCGATTGCTCTGTGTAATTTAATATACAAGATCATCTCTAAGATTATTGCGCAGCGCATCAAACCAATCTTGTCCTCATACATTTCTATGGAACAATATGGGTTCTTGGAGGGTCGTCAGATACATGACGCGGTTGGTGTGGCACAGGAGGTTTTCCATAGTATTAATCAAAAGAAATTGGAGGCACTCATCCTACAACTGGACTTGGTAAAAGCCTATGATTGTGTCAATTGGACCTTTCTCAAATTGATCCTTATACAAATTGGTCTTCTATGGAAGGTTATGAAGTGGATTATGGCATGTGTCACTTCTGTCAACTATGCTATTCTTATAAATGGTCAGTCGACTGAATTTTTCAAGGCGTCCCGGGGTCTTCGGCAGGGGTGTCCTCTTTCCCCCCTTTTGTTTTTGCTGATTATTGACGGGCTGAGTCTCTCTATTCACAAAGCAAAAAGTGAGGGCGCTATTTTGGGTATCAAAATCATGGCTGGTGTAACAGCTACTCATTCGCTGTTTGTGGACGATGTGATGCTTTTTGGGCAAGCAACACTGACTGAATGGCTTCAGTATAAGAGAATACTTGACTTCTTTTGTTTGGTTACTGGTATGCTCATTAGTATGGTCAAATCTTTTTTCCTGAAATACTCCCTGGAGGGGATTGTGGAACATGGCATAAGGGATATCTTTCCTTTGGAATTTAAGGAGTTATCTGGGGACTCTAAATATCTAGGTTTTTTTATAAAACTTGCAAACTATAGAACAAATGATTGGCTGTGGCTTGTTAGACGTTTTGATAAGCGCATTAGTCATTGGTCCCTGCGATATCTTTCTCGGGGGGGCCGGATTACTTTGGCAAAGCCGTGCTCCAGAATTTGGGTGTATATTGGTTCTCCCTATGTAAAATTCCGGCTTCTATTATTCGCATTCTTTGGGGGAAATTCGTTCGCTTCATTTGGTCTGGTGGGGGAGATAAGAACAGGTTTCATTTAATTAAGTGGCAACGTATGGCACAACCATACATTCTTGGTGGCTGGAATGTTAAGAATCTGGAGCTGTTTGTGATGGCTCTCCATGCTAAGAGCCTGTGGCGTGTATTATTCAATAATTCTATTTGGGGTTGTATCATTCGGGCTAAATACCTTAAACATGCTAAGGTGGTGTCTTGGTTTCGGTTTGACAGGTATCCCGTAAATGGTACTTCAAATATTTGGCGCGGGCTTATGGGTGCCTTTTTTGTTGTGGCAAAATGGCTATCATGGATTCCTAGCAATGGTAGAGATATCAGGCTGGGAATGGATCCTGTTATGGGGGCATCACCTTCGTATTCACTCACTCCTGAGCTACTTGCACACCTACATGCTCGGGGGCTCTTTAATCTGTCTCATGCTGTTTCATTCAACAATGGGGGTTGGATCAAAGCTTGTCAACTTGGCTTACATGGGGCGATGGGTTTGGAATGGACTGAATACACGAAGCATCTCTATCATGCAAATATCCGGTTATGCGACTCTTCGGACAGGCTTGTTTGGTCATGGGATGTGGTCCGTGGAATGGTCACCTCAAAACTTGCTTATGATTCAATGTTTGCTGATTTTAAACCGATGGTAGAATGGTGGCACCCTGTGATCTGGAAACTTGCCCTCCCTCCGAGGATCAGATGTTTTATTTGGTTGGCAATGGGCAACTATATTCTTACCTGGGATAACCTCTGTCGTCGTGGCTTCTTTGGGCCTGGCTGGTGTTCTTTATGCTGTTTGCACCTGGAATCGGTTGACCACCTTTTTTCCTCGTGCCCTTATATTATTGAACTCTGGACGCTGATCATAAACACTGTTGGTATTTCTGTGGCCTGGCACTCGTCAAATTTAAAGGATAGCTTCGGCCGATGGCTCCGCGACCCCAACTCAACTTGATGGTTGGAACTCCCGTGTTATATGATATGGGAGTTTTGGAAAGCTCGCAACCGCTTTGTTTTTGATGGTATTGCTATAAATCTGCAGTGGTTATGCAGTCGAATCATTGCTCTTTTCTTGGAGAAGCATACTGTCTCTGGCCGTGTGGGTGACGGGTTTATTTCACGTTCTGGTTACCGTAATACTCCTCCGGTATTGATGTATCCATGTGGTTTTTTCGACGGGGCTGCGGTTGCTGGGGGTGGAAATTGTGGGGCCAGTGCGGTGCTTCATCTAAATTGTAATGTCTCCTATAAAATCCATATAAATCTGGGGAGTGGCACGAATACTCGCGGTGAATTATGTGCGCTATGGTTACTTTTGCACTTTGCTCGGCGCTTACAGCTCTCCACTCTCGTTGCTATGGGTGATTCTTCAACCATTATTTCATGGGCTTTGGGTACTGCTTCACTTAATGTGATGATCCTCTCTAATTGGATGGCTGCTGTTCGGAATTTCATCAATGACTTTCAGCATATTCACTTCGCCCATGTTTTCCGTGAGTTAAATCAGGAGGCTGACATCCTTTCCAGGAGGGCTTTGGACACACCTCCTGGTATTATCTTATGGGAGGAATGGCATGCGGATCTTCTTCACTCTCAGGGATCGGTTGATCTGCTTTGGACCTGACTCTTTTGGTCTGTCTTGGGTCTTGTTTTTTGTTTATTCTCACATGTTATATTCGGCTATATGTGCAGGTACTTAGTGTTTCTTCCTACAACTACTTGTTGGATTTTTTACTAGGATGCTATATGCGGCTTTATACTTTATGTTATTTGACTCTTTACGTCCAGGGCTTAGGGCTGTTTTGGACTATTTTGGTACTGTTTTATATGTATCTATGTCATGGCGTACTTGGCCATCTGGGGACTGTTTGATATTTGGTTATGCAGCTGTTGGGATACTGTGTTTACTGTTTGGGATTGGGATGGGACCCTGGATATGTGTTGTGATCATGGGGCTTAACATGTGCCCGTTTATGTTTTTCATTCATACCTTCATGGTATGAGGACCTGATGTATGTGTTTCCTATTTACTATTTCGCGGTATTAATAGTAAGATATATTTTATGTGTGGAAAAAAAAGAATATCTACCCATTAACAGTGTGTACAAGCCAATGCTCATTACAAGCAAACATAAGGTACGCCATGAGGTGTGGGTTTATGTGCCTAAGCCCAAGTGGCATACTGGCGTCATACTAGTTTAAATGCGATTCAGTGGTCAGTGGTGTTGCGTCAGTCTTCGGTTTGTGTACTTGTGTTCTGTACAGGCTGCAGATGGATTAATGTTGGTTTAATGCATCTGCTCCAGTGATCACATTTGAAGGGTGGGTCTTAATTTTTATGGGAAGGGCATTTGTTCTTGGAGTCTTTCAATCTTCAAAGATGAAGGGTAATTTAAATAATTGTATTTTAATTGACAAGTATAAATTAATTAAACCCTTCCTCCAAAAAATGCAAAACACAAATATTTCTCATCCAAATCTTTACAATCTTAAACAATTGAGCACTTTTGAATATCTACATGATAAAATGGTATTTTTTCAATAAAACTGAATTTAAACACATTAATTTGACATATATGTAACATTAATTTTACAATTCATTAAAATAACAACTATTTTGTTGTATATTTTTGGGTTAGACCACACTTCATTATACAAAAAAACTAGTTAGACTATGCAATAACCATATTGGGGCATTTACATGATGTTATGCATATTGCAAGACGTAACTAGATATAGTCTTAAAATAAAACTAAAACCATTAGAAAATTATTTACTATTAACTATGTACAAAAAGAAACCACTAAGCAAAATGAGGCTATAATAAACCTACAACCAAAATCTACATATAAAACCAACCAAAACCTCAATTCAAAATGGAGAGAGGGAAACCATCCAAGCTTGAGAGATGTAAGAATGATGGACATTAGGCACTTAAGAAAAAACAATACATAGCTCAAAAAAACATTAAAAAATAATCCACCATACCAACCAAGTTAGCAACACTAGCATAAGGGCTTGGGCATTAAATTTTGTTGTTCAACACTTGTCGCGACAACATATAGGTATGGGATGGAGGGGAAATGGAATCGATCCGAAGTCAACTGGAGCCTTGTGACTTGCTACATGTTTGAGTCTCGACAATCTACTTTTTAAATTGAACCAAAACAACAAAAGAAGTTTGTTAATGGCTCAATTTGCGAAAATTCTAGATACATGAGTAATTAAGAGCTCGAGGCTCTAAAATTTGATGTGTTTTTTACCAATCCACAATTCGGTGAATTCATAGTCACTGGCATGAAATTTAAGTTGTTTAATGAAATAATTAATATATCTAGCTCTATGTCGAACTGTTTTCCATGCTAATGTGGGCCACTTCCCTCCTTATTGTTTTACCAAAAGGCATGATAATGAGGAGGAAGACTTAAAATTATGGACTTCACCATCAAAGAATCCTTACAATCGCATTGGTAAGGAGTTATAAGAAGATCACTACAATCCAACGTGTCAAATCTCAGATGATAGTGCAAATTAAAGACTTATATGGTAAATTTAATATAAGACTACAATCCAACGTGTCAAATCTCAGATGATAATGCAAATTAAAGACTTATATGGTAAATTTAATATAAGACTACAATCCAACGTGTCAAATCTCAGATGATAGTGCAAATTACAGACTTATATGGTAAATTTAATATAAGACTTACTTATAGTTTTCTCTTACTCTTTGTGTCTTGACACATTTGATAATTTATGGTTGCCTCTGTGCCTTGAACCAATTGATATTATAAGGTGAGGATGTGCACGCAGAATAATCCTTAGTCATGGCTATGTGATGAGGATTTAAATGGAAGATGATGTGAAGAGGATGTAAAGAGATGTAATTTTTATACGTATTTTGGTGGCGAGTGTCGAAGAGAAATGTGGTGAGAAACCACATATTTTTGGAAGGACAGAGGGAGATTACATGATCATGATCATGCCACCCATCAAATTGAAGACAATTCTTGAGCCAAAAATTGTTTTTTTTTAAATTTTATTAATAACCATTGTGGTACTTCGGTCCAAATGTTTTTTCTAACTCATTGTTTCTCCATATTGTGTGCCTAGTGCCACCTCTCTATATCAATGCATAAATCAACCTCAGCTTGGTTTGTGGTTCTAGTTGCATTCCATTATTTGTAGTTGCATGCCATTGAGTGTTGTTTAGAGTTGTCGTCAGTCTGTGACATTCATGCAATAAATGAAGTGTTGTAGAGGAGGACTCATCAAAGGGGAAATTTGAATTTCATTTTGACGAAAAACTAGTGGACATTGGTATCCAGGTTCACATAGGTAGTAGGCACAATGTTTCGGCCTTGTTTTGGGCCTAGTAGTGGTTCTATTATTACAGCCATAGTCATTGACACATTGCCACACCTTAGATCCAGCTCGAAGTGAGTTGGGATTCAGAGTCAAATCTCAATGGCTAGTACCTCATAGTTGTCAGTCATCACTCGTCACCTTGCAAAGCTAAGCAGTTAGTGCATGACATGAGTGAGTGAATGATTATAATTTATGATATTTCCAATATTTTGAATGACGAGTCGAATTTTATAGAATAGGAATTTCAACATATAAATTGAAATTTATATGGATGGGTAATTTCAAATGTTGATATAAATTATGTCCTTCCTATTGGAAGGGTAAAATTCGGATTTTAAATTTCTTTTTAAGGGCAATTTTAACTTTACACTTCTAGGAAGGGTCAGGAAGGGTTCAAATTTGAACGTCGTTGCTCCTTTGCTCTGCCTTATCATGGCGCGCATTAACAGATGACCTCGTGTTCTTATTTTTTCCTTCCCCGCCCAGGGACATGTTTAGGCGATGATGTACGCGTAGGATAAAAGACAAACAAAATGCCGTATAAAAACTAGGAAATTGTTATTTTTGCATTTTTGTAATTTCAGCAATCAGGATTGGCTGTTGTAGACTAATTGCCCAATTTTAAAACTATCTAAATCATTGAAATTGTGATCTGAGCACTCCAAATTGAGATTTTGACAAAATTGCACTGCTGGATTCTGGTCAGTCTACGAATTGGGGGTGTTTTAGTTACCCCTTATACAACTCTGATGATGTATGGTTTTTAGGTGGTGATGGCTTGCCTTGGCAAGTTCTCTAGTTTGTTCTCTTGGATAGATTGCATGGTCTTGATCTACAATGCAGCCTGCATACACCCTTAGGTGGTGTTTCCTCCATCTACCTTTGCCTACCTTTAATTTCTGTTGTTGGCACAATTTCTTTTCATGGCACACAAGTTTCCTTCATTTTGCAGTGGCAATTTTCTTCAGTCCATAGTTGCATAGTAGTTTCTGATTTGGGCACACATATCAAGGCCATGTTTGTGGATCTTAATCAAGAAGGGTGATGTTTGGTAGTGGAAGCTATAATTGTGGAAGATTAATGCATTGCTTGAAGCCAAGTCATAAGGATTAAATTGTTAACATTGGAAGTCCTCAAAAAATGAAGTTGATAAGGATTGGGTTAAGGATTAAATTGTTAACATTGGAAGTCCTCAAAAAATGAAGTTGATAAGGATTGGGTTGTTTTACATTGTATAAGTAGGAGTTAGAAACCATAGATCAATTTCTAGATAGTTGCTCTTATGTTGGAAAAGAATGGGAAAAGATGAAGTGTTGACATGCTATAGGGGTGGTTGGAAAGGGAGATTATATACGAGTGAAGAATTGATTTTAGCAACAAGTAACAAGACCCACAAAGCTCTCCACTTGGTGGTTTCTTTGGTAATTTATTGGCCATAAGTATTGAAATATTTCAAGGTAGATTATTCCAACTTTTCAATTTACATCTCAAATTAGATATTTTGTTTAGAAGCATACGAATTCTCTCTAAGGCTATGAAAATGGAAATATTGTCTCATCCCCCAATATTTAAGTTAGGTGTCTAGAGTTATTTTAATGGTGCTAGTTAAGGGAAACAAACATCTAGTTATTTTAATGGTGCTAGTTAAGGGAAACAAACATCTCGTAGTGTAGGAGGAACATTATTCTTAAACCATTCGAATTATATAATTTTCAAAGTAGGTCTGGGGTGTGGCACTAACAACTATGCAAAAATGACGGCTTTGAAATTACTAGCAAAGCTAATAGTTGTAAAGCTTGGTTTCAAATTTTTAGGTGTTTGGTGATTCATTTTTGGTAGTCAATTAGATGCGTGGGATTTTTAGTATGGAGATCATGGTTTTCATTTTGATTATGAAATAGGTAAATATAAGATGTGTTTTGAACATCTTTGGTCATTATGTCTATAGAAAGTTTCATATCATAGCAAATGCTTTGTCCAGAGAAAAAATGATAATGGGATCAAATGTAAGTTTTATGATTGAGTTTAGAGAGAGAATCTGTTGGCTAGGTAGTTAAATGCTAGTCATTTGATATGAGGCAAATGCTTTGTCCAGAGAAAAAATGATAATGGGATCAAATGTAAGTCTTATGATTGAGTTTAGAGAGAGAATCTATTGGCTAGGTAGTTAAATGCTAGTCATTTGATATGAGGCAACCGATCTTATACTTGGAAGATTGTGAAATCTCAAGATTTATAGTTTTTATATGATCATTAAACATCTATTTGATACAATATGTGTGGAAACAATGTTTCATGGATTACTTATTAATATATTATGTAATTTTGGTGATATCGAGTGAAAGCTTAAGTTAAGTTTTGGTAGTTATAATAGCTTAATTTGAGAATTGAAAATAAATGTGTATTGGAACCAATGGGTAGTCATAATAATGAGTGCTTTCATGCCCTAGACTTAAATGTGTTGGTGGGAGGGACTTTGCTATTTTTAACAAAAAATTTCATGGAGCTTATTTACAAGCTAGTAGTTGTAAAGCTTGGTTTCAAATTTTAAGGTGTTTGGTGATTCATTTTTGGTAGTCTCAATTAGATGCGTGGGCTTTTTAGTATGGAGATCATGGTTTTCATTTTGATTATGAAATAGGTAAATATAAGATGTGTTTTCAAACATCTTTGGTCATTATGTCTATAGAGAGTTTCATATAGTAGCAAATGCTTTGTCTAGAGAAGAAATGATAATGGGATCAAATGTAAGTCTTATGATTGAGTTTAGAGAGAGAATCTATTGGCTAGGTAGTTAAATGCTAGTCACTTGATATGAGGCAACCGATCTTATACTTGGAAGATTGTGAAATCTCAAGATTTATAGTTTTTATATGATCATTAAACATCTATTTGATACAATATGTGTGGAAACAATGTTTCATGGATTACTTATGAATATGTTATGTAATTTTGGTGATATCGAGTGAAAGATTAAGTTAAGTTTTGGTAGTTATAATAGCTTAATTTGAGAATTGAAAATAAATGTGTATTGGAACCAGTGGGTAGTCATAATAATGAGTGCTTTCATGCCCTAGACTTAAATGTGTCGGTGTGAGGGACTTTGCTATTCTTAACAATTTTTTTCATGGATGTTATTTACAAGCATGCAAAATGTGCACTTTATTTTATAAATAAGAAGATATAATTTTTTTTCTTAAGGAAAAAAAGAGCCTTACAATAAACTTTAGATAAGTTGTTCTTGCACAGTTCATTTGATTATTTATATTATTGCAATTTCATCAATTTATTGTAGTTGGTGGTCTTTGATTCCATCGAGAGGAGTGAGATTCTCTACTACCTAGTGTGGGGGAGATGTTGTAATGTAATGTAACGTTGCATTTCTAAAAATAAAAGTGATTATAAAAATTCATGTCAGCTCATAAAATAAAAAAATTAAAACCAAATGAAAAGTAATTAAAAAAAATCCATGTCGACTCATAAAATAAAAAATAATAATGTAAAACCAACATAGATCCATCTTAAACTTGAATCTATCAAACATCATCGAAAGGTATCAAAATTTTCAAGGTAAGATGGATCTATGTTGGTAATATCTTGTCATATAATTATTCATTGATGCCTTATTCCATGAATATCCTTTATTCTACCATCTTATTCATTTTTAATGTTGATGTTGAATTCTCGTCTTCTTGCCATCTTTTTTCATGATAAGGGTGTCAATACACATTCATTATTGATGGTTTTCTATTGGTTTCCACGCCATTATCATCCACCATTCCTTTCTAGTATAATGATGTACTTCAACTATTGTGCTTGGCCTCTATTTACTTTTGATTTAGATATGATGACCTTCTTGTATCTTCAATTCCATATTCTTCTGATAAGATGACCTTCTTGTATCTTCTCTTCCATATTTTTTTGTAGCTACACTATTTTTTCGTCCATTAGAATCTTGTGTCCTTAAATTCTTGATTAATTATGACTTTACCTCATCAATATTCAGAATTTTTTCAACCTTCTTGCAAACTTTATCTTTGAGTCTTTAGGTAGTTTCTTCATCTACAATCTTAATTTTGACCATCATTATTTTCTTCCTTCAATTTCTTAACCTCTCTAAGTGGTGTTTGATTATGGTTTCATAATCTAGAATTTTTGTTTATCCTTCTTGTATTTGTTTTGTTTTCTTTGTTTTAAATGATTAACCTCTTTAACTAACTAGTGCTTCATTTAAAGATTGCATCCTAGACATCTCATCACTTTTCTTCATGAGCTCTTATTTTGCTTCCTTCAATTCATGTTTTATTGCATTTTCTTCCATTTTCATTTCCTTCTTCCATCCATCTAAGAATAATATTTCAATTACTTCCCAGTTTTCACAATTTAATCTAGTGAGTGTATATATTAAGACTATTCGACCACCTAAGAGCCTCATCTACAAGATAAGAATCTATAGAATTTATAGTTTTCCATTTTTTCTCTACAATAATCAACCATTTTTTCAACGCCAATATCCTTTCCATCTACATTAAAAATTGATATTTCCTTCCATTCTCTTCTTGAACAATTGAGATTTAGTAAAAATCCTCAACTTCCAGCTCTAAAAACCTTCAATTTTTTTTATTTATTTTTATTTTTTTATTTTATTTATTTATTTTTCCATGTGGTTCACTAATCGGCTTAGCCGACCGCTACGTCCACGAAATAATTTCCGGCGGACCCACCCGAAGGGGTCTCACCCTGCGGCCGCTGCGTGCCTAACCCCAAGAGAGTCTATGAGAATGGATCCCGTGACCTCGCATGTTGGGAGGCCTAACTTCCGAGAACACATCCGATCGAGCTAACTCTTGGGGCCTAAAAACCTTCAATTTATATTCCAATTCATCAAATAATTTTTATCAACATATCCTCCTTTGTTTCCTATTTCCAATATTTTAATTTGAATCGCCTCAATTGGACCTGCCATTCAAAATTTATGTCCACATACTTTTTTAAGCTTTATTAAGGTATGCTAACCTTGGAACTTATGCAACTTCAGTTTTTTTGCACTGATGAATATGAAATTTTCCTCTATAATAGCCTAATATGTCTCTTGCACAATGCCTTTGGTATCATTAAATTTGGGTTTGTCAAGCAAAAGTTATGGCCACTCCCCTAAAAATTATTGATTTTGGGGCCTTTCATGCAAGCGAGCATGTATAGACTACCATGCTACCAACTTTTTTGACCTACCTCTAAACTTCAAAACTAAAATACCTTGGTTATCTTATTTCCAATTTCACATGTGGCATTTCATTTGGACATCAAAATATTCATATATGACTATTTTGAGATAACATTTTTTTGAGATCAATTGCACATTCAAAGTCATTCATTAATGACCAGGGTCCCATGAACATCATTTACTAATGAACAATTTCTCATGAACTTTAATAGTCTACTTAGCACTTATTGTATAAGTGATGGTCATAGGGGTGAAGTAGTGGGATTGAAACCTATAACATACCTTCATAGCAATCAACAATATTAGGGTTCACTAGTCTAAATGTACAATTATGGTAGTGGTATGGTATACAACTTTCCACATTGTTAGGCAATATTAATAATAAACCCTTCAATTCATGTATGCAATGACAATGTTTGGCATTCCCTTAGACAGCATAAACAAACTTTTATTATTTGAAGGCATACTCTAGATAAACATTCCTTTGTATAACACAACATAGAGTCAAGTTCTTCATGCAAAGCAAACCAAGAAGTGATAATGAACCTCATTACAAATTTCACTATTCCTCCAATTAAGCATGATTTGCATCATAGAAATCACATATCATTCTAACTTTGCCTTAAAGGCCTATCGATATCTCATCATGATAGTCACAAAGCATATGACACAATTTAGGTTATGTTTTCTTCTTGCTAGATTTAGGCTTTTAAGGTCATTGATCCCAATGTCATACATGAAACACATTGTTCCTTGCTTAAAAGAGTGATTCACTACTCTTTAAGGTTATGGCATCATTTAGAAATGATCCTTTAACCTACAGGCCTCTTGCCTCATGGTTTTCCACATACATGGAGACCTATATAGATTTCAAAACCCTAAAGATACATATTATTTAGTCTTGAAACAAAACTTGGTCCAATTCATCATATACACCAGTAAATGATTCAAACCAATCCTTGAATCCATGCATGGCAATTACACCTTAAACTATGCAATGCATTCTTAGGTGTTCAAGGGGGGTAAGGGATTTATACCTTTCTCCCTTTAAGGATATAATATGAAAATATAAACCATGATATAATTCAATTCTAGATAGAGATAACATCTCCTTTAACACTTCAAAACATCCCCAAATTATTTACAATTCTCAATCATGCACAACAATTAAATTTGCATATGTAAGGGGGATGTGAGTAATCCTTCTCAAGGGAAGCTAACATATTAATATAAATGAATTATATCATATTGAAAATACATAATTTGACATGATAAACTCTTCAATAGGTGCAGCACAACCTTCCTTAGGCTTAACACCCTACTTACCCTTCATTCTAACTCTCTAAACCCAAAATTTCTTCAGGATGAGATCATTTAGGCCATTGCAAGAAGTGCACACAAGTGTTGTGCAGTAAACAAGAGGAGTGTCTAGGAGTGTAGACACTCCTTTCCTTTATGAAATTTGCATGCACACACTTTTGTCCTCCAATCAAAGCATCTGTATACCTCAAAAAGCCCGAGAAAAATAAGAAAAAGGCCCATGTTGCACATCCAATATCTCTCAAATGACAAACTAAGTATTTGAGGTATTTGGGATTTTTTAACATGGATGTCTCGAGTCTACACCAAAATTCACACCTACGCACTTTTTCTTTTTGGCAATATAGATCCATCTTAAAAATGTATTTTGCACTTTCCTAAAATCCTCAAAACAAAGGAATTCATTTCAAATAAATATTTATGAGTTGATAATATTCACATAAAAAACACTCGAAAAACATAGAGTGAGGGAGATAAGTTAAATCCACAAGAAAAGCTCTAGTTTTCTTCTCCTCAACAAGGGAGACCTACTACCTACTCAATACATAGTTCAAAGTCATTCATGGTACCCATTTACCAATCATAAATGATAAAGAAAACCTTTCCCTTGCTCCTTTATTTTGTCAAACAATTGTCATGCAAGAAATTCCAATCTTGTATCATACATGTTTTGCACATGAATTCATAAAAATAAACACATCATCTACATGAAATTTGCATTCAAAATGTCACGATAATGATATCATGTACTCATCATTCTATAGTATTAAATCCATAAATGAAAATTAAGAAAGAGAACACTTATCTTTTCCAAAATAATGCTCCAAAACAATTGACTAGGGGGGGAATTGATTTCCTCCCAACCATAGGCTATTCCATTGTAGAATGCCACCCCTGTGCTGGGATATGAGACCACTAGGGAAAATAATATTTCCAAGGTTTCCAAAACCCTCTTCATTTCACTAAATGCTTCCAATATACCAACCAAGCAAGTCAATACTAGTTCATTGTTCAACCTCTCAACTAGCAAAGCTCTTAGCACTCATACCTTGCTCCACTCAACACAAGAAGTCATCCATTTTATGCTCAATAATTCCTCAAACATGCCCTTTCTCTCTACGCTCTTTAGTATGGATAATTTGAGCTCAAGACACTACCTACTTCCAAGTTTCAGTTCCAACATTGTGAAGCTTCTTGGACATAGATTTTATGGTTCTTTGGATAGCCTACTAGGCCAAAAAACTTCAAGGACTTACAATGATATCTAGATTCTCTCTAATGGTGTCATATGAGAGTTGGGTTGAGTTCTCTTCCTTCAAACCCTTCTTTTCTCTCTAAGACCCTCTTTTTTCGAAGCTCCTTTCTCTCCATTCAAAGTTTCCATCCATGAATTAAGAGAATGAGTGTGAAAGAGAAGTCTTTCCTACACCCCATTCTTCATTCTTCAAAGGTAAGAGGTAGTGACTAAAAAAAAGAGCTAGGAACTTTTGACATAGTATTACTAAGTTCTCATATTTAGATTTCCCCTTTCATTTAGCTAGGGTCTCAATTCAAATTTAACATAAACTTAAGGATAAATGGAAAATAAGACAATCACATGTAGAAAGTTTAGAATAGGGTAAACCTTTATCATAAGGCATATAGGTCATTCCCCACTTTTACATTTGGTGGAATCATAGCCTCATCGCTATCCTCCTCATCAATTAGCATTGGAATCTTTCATCAATATTACAATGAACATTGATATCGATATAAATGTTCATAATCACCATGGCATATACCTCACGGTGTTTAAGTAAAGCATAATACATAAAAGCATAATTGCAAACTAAACAATATTAAGTTCAAAGGGTTGGATGAGCAAGACAGAGATGAAGCACTAACGTGGGATGGGACTATTCGAATGACCCATATGAAGGAATACCCATCGTTGTCAACATTCCAGGAAGACAATTGGTTATGAAAAACGGCTGAGCTTATCTCGCCTGTACGTTCAGGCTAGATAAGCCAGCTCGACAGGTGGGTCCTTCATTTGGAGCTACCATTCCGCCCCCGACGGGATAAAGCTTCCGGTAACTGCCAACCATCCCTCTGTCAAAGTCAACTGAGTCCGCTGACATCATCCGTCCCGTCCGGTCCTGTAGGCAGGCCTTCCCGAGTTTGATCGGTCCGCACGCTGTCACGTCGTCCCCGAGTTTGATCGGTTCGCACGCTGTCACGTCGTCGGGGTTAGGCCTTCCCGAGTTTGATCAGTCTGGACGCTGTCATGTAACCCGCGTTTTAGGATTTTGAAATTTGAAATTGTAACCCGCGTATTAGGATTTTGAAATTTGAAATTGTAACCCGCGTATTAGGATTTTGAAATTTCAAATGGCCGCGCTCTATGCATTGGCTCGGGATGAGCGATGGCTGCTCACACCAATTCCTCCGCATTGGCTCATGACATGGCTGCTCACACCAATTCCTCCCCTTCTCCGCCATGGCAGAAGAAGCCGTCCCTGCCATTCTCATTCTCAGACGCAAAGGGAATAGACCAAACAGAAAGATTCATGTGTGACAGCTCTATTGCCCAAACCGACATGGAGATGTTCCAGTAACTACAGGTGGATTGTAGATATATATGGCCCAAACCAACATGGAGATGTTCTGGTAACTACAGGTGGATTTCTCCAAAACTTCTTGCATTCAAATTTCTTGGTTGCATATTTCTTCCGATTAATCTGATTTTTATCAGCTCACTTACACATTTGCAAAAACCATGGCGAGCGTTCTAACTGGAGCAGCCGCCAACACCATCAGCAGCGTTCTTAGCGTTGCTATTGCTAAGTTCATCCAAGTTATAAATGATGATCTTCATTTGGATCGAAATACTCAGCTTCTGCAAGATGAGCTACATCGTAAGAAGGCCCTCTTAGATGATATCACCAATCGATTTCACCACGATCAAAGGATTGCCCCGGACACCGTGACAGATTGGTTTCAAAGGCTCCACCATTCTATTGATGAGGCCAAACGTGTTATGGAGCGTGCCCAACAGAAAGGGTGTCTACATTGTCTCCTCTGCAGACCAGGACTCTCTACACAAGTTAGAGAATGGACTCAAATTTTCGATCGGCTCTTCACGGAACTTGAAAGGGATATTTCAATACTTGGCAATGCTCAACTAATTGTATCATCGGCACCACTGCTATCAGAGGGGTTGGGCTTTGTGGGAGAGGGGATTAAATCTGCCCAGATGCAGCTGCAGAGATTGCTCGACAACAAAGACCATCAATTTCGCATAATTGTTGTTTGTGGCATGGGAGGCATCGGCAAGACATCATTGCTCAAAACAGTCTACAACGCCTACAAAAAAGGTAAGTTCAAAGCCGTAATTTGGACGGTTGTTTCTGATAATTATAGCATTTCGGGCTTGCAGACTAATATTGCCGATCAAATCAATTTATATCTTGGAAGTAGTTCTGCTGTTGATATGAGAAAGATGAAGCTCTCTGGATGTCTGAGCGAGAAGAAATTTCTTCTCATATTGGATGATTTGTGGAGGGAAATTGATTTGGAAGAACTGGGCATCCCAATGGTCAACGATAAAGGTAGCAGAGTGGTCATCTCTACGCGCAGCAGAGATGTGATTAGAAGAATGTGGGCAGAAGACTTATCCATACAAATACAACCGCTATCCAGCGACAAAGGATGGCAATTGTTTTGCAGAGGAGCTTTCAAAGCCGGCACTGCTCCGACAAAATAAATAGAGGACGTGGCTACACAAATCGGGGCAGACTGTAATGGTTTGCCGTTGGCCATAAATGTTGTAGCGGCAGCAATGAGAGGAAATGATAGTTTAGATGACTGGCGTCTTGCTTTCAATCAGATGCAACATGTGGATCCTGATTTTCTAGCCTCCACCCGCATTGATAGCGACTCAGATTGAGTTACGATCAGTTGCCTCATTCCAACATCAAGAATTGTTTTCTGTATTGTGGTACCTTTCCCGAAGATTGGAAAATTAGTGTGGACGTGTTGGTGGAAATTTGGATAGCGGAAGGACTGGTCAATAGCAGAGAGACCAGACCAGTTACAGCTATTTAATGGACTTAGGACGCACCTATGTCAAGTTATTAGTAGAACGCTGCTTGTTTCAGGTTGTTGATGATGACTCCCGGTGGGAGGGGATACAAGTTCATGATGTTGTACATGACATGGAAATCTTTATTGCGGAGAGGGAAGAGAAGTGTTTGTTTAGGGCAGGTCAAAACCTCCAAAAGTTTCCCGCGGATGAAAAAGAGATTCGCAATTGCAAAAGAATAGCAATGGGGTTTAATAATATTTCTGTTTTGCCAGCAGATATCAGATGCCCCAACCTCCTCACTTTGCTCTTGCAACGTAATGAAAGTTTAAGAGAAGTGCCAAATGGCTTTTTAGTCAATCTCACCTCTCTCAGGCTTTTGGATCTCTTGGCACTAAAATAGAATCATTGCCATTATCTCTCTGGCATCTTAGACAGCTTGAGTGTCTCGGATTGGATGAGACGTTAATTGGTCGCTTATCCAAACTTTCCATGCACACATTTGGTCATTTAGAGCCTGTGTAAATGCTCTTCTATAATTGGTATAAATACAAGCATGTCATTGATCTGCATAAATTTGAAATTAATAAAATCCTAAAGAAATTTTTAATTTAATATTTTTTATTAAAAACATTATATTAATATTTAAAAGATGAAATCAAATATAGTTAAAAGAGCTTCATTACAAAGCTAATCATTTATACCATTGTCCCCATTCTCTATCACCTAAAAATGATAAGATTACAATCATTTTTTTCCATGCAAACATTCTCCTTAAAAGCTCATGAATTCATTTCCATGCAAACATTCTCCTTGAAAGCTCATGAATTCATACATTAGCCACCTCTATAAGGTCAATTTAGCCAAAAACATCAATTTTTTTTTGTTAAGAGTATCTTTTACTGAAAGAACTCTCTTGAAGTGATACAATGTGCTTAGATAGTTTGTGGACTTCACATTGAACTCTCTAAGAATATGAGAGGATGAGAGATTATCACATTTAGGTCTTACCTCTTATACAAGTTGTAAGATAGGTAGGTAGAAGTTGGACTTTTTTGATGGAGAGTTGATAGTTATCCCAATCAAAGCTTTAAATCTCCCAACACTTGTAAAGGTTTTACTCCTTTGTTAATAGCCATCTTCAATGAAATCCACAAAGCAAAGAACTATGTTGTATTGTTTGTACCCTACCTAACAACAAATCTATGAAGATGGTAATTTGTGAGATGTTGATGTAAACAACTCACCACAAAACCTATAATCTCCTTAAAGGCTCCATAGGAAATCCCTAAAAAATTTCTTTGTCTATACAAAACACCATAAAGCTTATCTTTTAAGACTTTTTGAGACCTATTGTTATCTATATATCTGTATATATATACATTTTTTCCAAAGAAAAAAAATCATATATTTGTTATGTTAAAAATAAAATCAAATACATTCATGAGCATGAGAGCTTAGAGCCTGTACCAGACTATACTGAAGATCAGAAAAAGTCTTAACCAAAGAAAAATATTTATTTTCTTAGCTAACATAGATAACCAACACTTCCTATATTACAAAACTAGCTTTATATATGGAAAAAAGTCTAGTTCCTAAACTATTCCCCTATTCAAAAGATATAGTGTGAGACTGACCCCCTCCCTATTTTTCTAAATTGTAATTGATCACTCCTGAAGATCCAGATCCTCCTTGGAAAGTTCCTCGGCTTGTCTATTAAACTTTTTATAAGTGTGAATGAATATCAAAGCTAAATACACAAAACCAAGTTCCGAGATACAATGCAATAAAGGTTGTAGGGATAAATTTGAAGCTAGAAATTTCCCGAAAAAATAGTCTACCACAAAATTGGAGTCACCCCACACATGGAGAGTCCTCAAACCTTTGTTGAGGGAAAAATTTAGTAATATCCACAAAGCAAGGACTTCATCTCTTGAATTAGTTATGAGCCCATCATTTACTTTCAAAGTGAAGAATGATATGGAGAGAAAAAAATAATTACACCCGACCCACATGCAACCGAATACCATTGACTAGTGTTGTCTAAGAACCCCCACATAACATGTTTGTTGATGGCGGACTCAATTAAAAGTTTCTCATATAGAAAATTATTAATCAAGTATCTTTCTTTAAATGTCACAAAGATCTTGATTGCTATAACAATGGAGTCCCATCCTGCCCCTAAAATATCACTCTATTTATGCCCAACCAAAGACCCCATAACATTTAGCAAGGAAGAGATCAATGATATTGCATGTTAGGATCCTTCATCTAATCTTCAAAACATTGAATTAAAGAAGCATAATACCAACTACCCAAACAATTAACTTCTCTTAAAACATCCTTCCAAACAAGAATAGATAAATAACACAAATGAAAAGGTGATTCATCATTTCTTCCGAGCATTTACATAAAGAGCACCATTTGATCCTTGCCATAGCCTCTTCTAACCATTGTCCCACGTTAGAATTTTATTAGAGAGTACTAGCCAACTAAAAATGTGGATCTTTAAAGGGTATGTTAACTTCCTTATAACCATTCGCCACCATGAACAGTCTTTAATCATGTCCAACTGAATGAGTGCCTTGTATCCAACTTAGTTTTGTAGTTAGCACTATATTCCCCCTGTTCCATGTCCACTTTAACTCATCAACTTCATCCTTCAAAAATACCACACTATGAGATAGCTAAGAAATATAGCCCATCCATTCTTTTCTAATTTCCATTGCAAACTCGAATCATAGGTCATTAACCAATTATGAAGCCACCGAGCTAGAAACCCCTGATCTCTGATATCCACCAACTTAGTTAGCCCTTTACTTCTAAATAAATTGTTGATCTCTTCCGATAGCTTAAAATTTCCTGTAGCACTTACCCACACGTCCTCTCCTAGCCACAATCTATCCTCCTCTACCTACTTTCCATTCCACCCATCTACCACGAATAGGAAAGGATCTAAGGAGGCCCTTCCATTCATTACATGCCCCTGAGAAGGATTTGTTCTCACTCCGTATCCATTCTTTTGTCGACCCACCATTAAAATATTTCCTTCTCATTAGTTTCCCCCATAGCCAATTATTAAATAGAAATCTCCATAAGGATTTTGTGGCCAAAGATTGACCAAAGAGAAAAATGTTTTTAATTCCCCATCCACCGAAATCCTTTGGTTTTGCAAAAATATACTATTTCATTATAGGAATACCCTCTTTTTTATCCTCTCCAGACAAAATAAACCTGAAACACTTCTTCCTCATCCTATTCAAAATGGATTTGGCACATGCACTAAACACAACCAATAAATCGAGATACTCTACAAAATCGATTTTACAAGCATTAGCTTTCCACCATGAGAAATTCATCCAAAGCACCAACACGAGACTCGATTGCCAATCTTCTTGCATAACCACTCTCAATATGCTACTTTGTAATCATTTGTCTTGAGATAATAACCCAAGTATTTTAAACCACCATCGATATGTCCCTTGGGATAAGGGAGAAAATGTCTCATTTATGCTTCTAGATTGGGACCCAATTCATTAAACAATAGTGAGACTTTTGTTGATTGATCACTATTCCAAAAGCTAGAAAAAAAGGGTTGAGAATGCCTTTAACTTGCCTCCATTCTCTAATAGAGCCATCTCCAAATATTAAAATATTGTTAATGAACAAAAGGTGAGTGAAAGAGGTGCCTTCATTCACCTACATAGTTAAATATTAGATCCCTCCCTCTTAGTTCATAATAACAACTTGCTCAAACCCTCAACAACCATAAGGAAGAGGAAGGGAGCCAGTGGATAACCCTGGGCACAATAACAATATTGCCAGTAAGTATTTTGGGCATAGTAAGTTATTGCCTAGAGAGATCTCTGCCTGTTTGTTACTAAGCATGTACTCAAGAGATATTATGATCCCCTAATAAATTAAATGTAATAAAATCTAAGTTATTTTGTATCTAAAGAGAATCATACCATATTTTCTACTGGTTGGAATCATCTCTTGCAGTAATTGGCATCTAATGTAACAAGTTGTCATTAAGTGATTCGTACTAAAAAAATAATCATATTTTCTCCTGCTAGGTTTACCCTTTGCAATAATTGGCATCAAATGTGACAAGTTGGTGTCTTTAACTGATTAGTAATAGAAACAATTTCCATTTCAGTTTTTCATGTCATGAATAGCTTACAGGTTTTCATGTTTACCCCCCCAAAATAAGTTTAAAAACCTATTTCACTTATGTAGGTGATCTTGTGACATCTTTGCAAAATCAATGTTGTAACTGAAGAAACACACTAAAATATAAAATGATATTGGCAAAGAAAGACATGGCCCTATTGTATGTTTGAGCCTTAAAATTGAATTATTGTCTTCAGACTGGTGTGTTGCTGTACAAATCATATTATGGGCCTGTAGACTTGAGGTAAATATAAAAAAGCATAACCACCTTGAGATGCAGTATAAAGTTACAAAACTTACCATGTTATTTACTGAGTGATGCTTTCCACTGAAATGTATCCATGAAAAAAACGTTTGTGAGAACTCTGAACTGAATAACATCTTTAAATACTTGAAAGCAACCAAAACGTTACCTCTAAAATAAAGAGAATAGGATATTTGCCACAAACGAAAGGCTGAAACTGAAGCATGCTAAAAATAGTCCCTTGGACATCAACATTGGATAATGAGATCCTTATTCCCTATCACCATTTCTTATTTCGTGCTGCATTTCATATTTTACTTGAGGTTTAGTCATTTTGTCCAAGTCAATATGAATTGATGATTTTACAGGTGAACTATTTGTCACTTCACTAAAACTTGCCCATTTTCTAATAGGCACTTGCAGATGCAGAGTTGAAGCTTGTTAGGATGTTGCTACACTGATCATTTTTTTCTATGTGTAATATCCATTCTGTGTAGCACGTAATTTTTCTTCTATTTTCTGAAAAATGCATCTTCTATTACATCAACAAACTAAAAGTATAAAACAAAGTGCAAAGAATAATGAGCCTTTGTTATGAACCCATTAAATATTTAATACACATTGTGATACTAATCACTATGTTAAACTTTGCACACACTCGTGTATGGAAAACTTGCAAAGAGAGGAGATATTTGATATCTTATTTAATGTATACTTGACATAAATATTCTGGACCTGTAGTTTAAAATTCATACACAGAAAATTGTACATATATGAATTAAGAAATTTGAAATGTGTTTTTCCATCAGATTATCTCTGTTTTCTTTCCTTGTGTATGCCATTTAGTATTTACTATATCTTGTGGTCTAAAATGAAAATTCTTCATCCCTAGACGCCATGAAAGATAGTGATTTTGCATTACTTGGTTTGGTTCTCTGGATAATATTGGAGATCTCTTTTGTATAGGCTTGTGAGAATATAGTTTAATAAAACAAAATATCAGGAAAATTCTCTTGACGATGAAATTTTTTCTTTCGTGCAGAACAATTCTCTGGTTTTATAAGTGACAGACAGGAAACGGTGAGAGATTATTAGCCCTATTCCTGTTGGAGGCCATTTAGATCACATTGTTACATTTAAAATCAATCTTCATTTAGAAAATAGACTCTAACATACTCTTATGCTGTTGGCCCATTAGAAAATTGTTTATTAAGATTCTACTTTTAAACTTGAAATGTTTGCAACTTTATGAATGTGAATTAGTAGCTTAGAATTCAGCTTATCGACATTAATGCTGTTACATATTCATGTTTATTCTGTGCATATACAGAACGCTTTCAGAAGCTTCCGTAAGCGTTCCGCATATGCGCATATACAGAAGCTTTCGTATATGCACAATGCATATACGGAAGCTGCGCATATACAGAAGTTGTGCATATACAGAAGCTTCCGTATATGCATATATAAGGAAGCTTCCGTATATACGCATATACGGAAAGCTTACGGAAGCTTCCGTATATGTGCATATATGGAAGCTTCCGTAAGCGTTCTGCATATGCGCATATACAGAAGCTTTCGTATATGTGTTGCGCATATACGGAAGCTTTCCACATATGCGCATATACAGAACGCTTTCGGAAGCTTCTGTAAGCGTTCTGCATATGCGCATATACGTAAGCTTCCGCATATGCGCATATGTGGAAGCTTACGGATATGCACAGCTTCCGTATATGCGCAGCTTCTGTATATGCACAGCGCATATACGGAAGCTGCGCATATACGGAAGCTGTGCATATACGGAAGCTTCCGTATATGAAGCTGCGCATATATGAAAGCTTCCATATATGGAAGAAGCTACTATATATGCGCATATACGGAACGCTTACGGAAGCTTCCGTATATGTGCATATATGGAAGCTTCCGTAAGTGTTCCGCATATGCGCATATACAGAAGCTTTCATATATGCGTTGTGCATATACGGAAGCTCGTTGTGTATACACGGAAGCTGCGAGCTTCCGTATATGCTCATATACATAACGTAGCTTCCGTATATGCACTGTGCATATACAGAATGAAGCTACCATATATGCGCATATACTAAAGCTTCTGTAAGCTTCCGTATATGCGCATATACGAATCCTTCACATATATGGAAGCTTTTCATATATGCGCATATACGGAATGCTTTCAAAAGCTTTCGTAAGCGTTCTTCCGAAAGCTGTATACGGAAGCTGTATATGCGCATATGCAGAAGCTTACAGATACGGAAGCTGCGCATATACGGAAGTTGCACATATATGGAAGCTTCTGTATATGCGCAGCTTCCGTATATATGCGCATATACAAAATTTGCGCATACACGGAAGCTGTGCATATATGGAAGCTGCACATATATGGAAGCTTCCGTATATGCGCATATACGAAAGCTTACGGATACGGAAGTTGCGCATACGCTGCGCATATATGGTAGCTTCTGTAAATGCACAGCTTCCGTATATGCGTAGCTTCTGTATATGCGCATATATACGGAAGCTTCCATATATGAAAGCTTCCGTATATGCGCAGCTTCCGTATCTGTAAGCTTCCACATATGCGCATATACAGAAGCTGCGCATATATGGAAGCTTCTGTATCCGCAGCTTACAGAAGCTGCGCATATACGGAAGCTTCCGTATATATGCATATACAGAATATGCGCATATACTTCCTGGAAGCTTTCGTATATGCGCAGCGTATGCGCAACTTCTGTATCCGTAAGCTTTCGCATATGCGCATATACGGAAGTAGCGTATGTGCAACTTTCGTATCCATAAGCTTCCGCGTATGTGCATATACGGAAGCTTCCATATATGCGCAACTTCCGGAAGCTGCGGATATACAGAAGCTTCGGATATGCGCAACTTCCGTATATGCGCATATACGGAAGCTTCCATATATACAGAAGCTTCCGTATATGCGCATATACGGAAGCTTACAGATACGGAAGCTGCACATAAACGGAAGCTACGCATATATGGAAGCTTCTGTATATGCGCAGCTCCTGTATATATGTGCATATACATAAGCTGCGCACATATGGAAGCTTCCGTATATGCACAGCGCATATACGGAAGCTGCGCATATACGGAAGCTTCCGTATATGCACAGCGCATATACGGAAGCTGCGCATATACGGAAGCTGCACATATACGGAAGATATATACGTAAGCTTCCGTATATGCGCATATATGGAAGCTTTCGTATATAGCTTCCGTATATGTGCAGCTTCCATATATCCGCATATACGAAAACTTCCGTATATGCACAGCTTCCGTATATGCGCATATACGGAAGTTTCTGTATATGCACAGCTTCCGTATCCGTAAGCTTCTGTATATGCTGCGCCATATATGAAAGCTGGGCATATATGAAAGCTTCAGTATATGCGCAACTTCTGTATATGCGCATATACAGAAGCTTCAGTATATGCGCATATACGGAAGCTTCAGTATATGCGCAGCTTCCATATATGCGCAGCTTCTATATATGCGCATATACGGAAGCTTCCGTATATGTGTGCTTCCGTATATGCGCATATGCGAAAGCTTACGGATACGGACGCTGCGCATATACGAAAGCTTCCGTATATGCGTAGCTTCCGTATATGCGCAGCGTCCGTATATGCAAATATACGGAAGCTGCGTTCATATATGCACATATACGGAAGCTGTGCATATAAAGAAGCTTCTGTATATGCGCAACGTCCGTATATGCACATATACGAAAGCTGCGCATATACAGAAGCTTCTGTATATGCGCAGTGTTCGTATATGCGCATATATAGAAGCTTCCGTAGTATATGCACAGCGCATATACGGAAGCTTCCGTATATGTGCATATACGGAACACCTACATAAGCTTTTGTATATGTGCATATACAGAACGCTTCCGTATATGCGCATATACAGAAGCTTACGAAAGCTTCCATATATGCGCAGCTTCCGTATATGCCCATATACGAAAGCTTAAGTAGGCGTTCAGTAAATGCGCATATACGGAAGCTTCCGTATATTCCCATATATGGAGGCTTTCGTAAGCTTATGTATACGGAAGCTTCCATATATGCGTATATACGGAAGCTTCCGTATATGTGCAGCTTCTATGTATGCACAGCGCATATACAAAAGCTTTTGTGTATCCGCATATACGGAAGCTGCACATATACGGAAGCTTCCGTATATGCGGAAGCTTTCATATACGGAAGCTTTCATATATGTGCATATGAAACACGCAGGAATTAAATGAAATTAGCCATCTCACCACTTGTCCGGCATGCGAGCTGGTAACTAACTTTTATCTCGAGTAGGAGTATGGAACGTCTCAGAGCTGAGCATCCTCAGAGGAGAGGTGGTATCTGCTTTCATGGAGCTGGTTGTCCCCAGGGAAGAGACACAGGGACACAGAAGTGTGGAAGGTGCTTCACGGTGGGGAGAGGCCCTGATTATGGATGTAGCCGTGGTTGGCATTCAGAAGAAATGAGGGGCGACTCTGCAGAAGCTGAGAGTCAACCGGGGTTTGGTCATTGTTGCAGACATGGTGGGGCTGGGAATTTGTAGGGGCTGAACAGAAATTGAAGCATTTCCAAGTTCGAAGCTGAGTTCTTGGACAGGTTGCAGGAACTTGAGCTGCAAACCAGGATTATCCGCAGCGAGAATTTGGAGCTTAAAAAAGTTTTAGCTCATCTTTACAGTATGGTTTATACCTCCCAATCTAATGCAAAAGCCCAATTTCAGAGCATCTCTGAGAAAGTGGAGCACCTGAAGGAAACCTTGGGTCTAGCCTACCTGCATAAGGTTCGTAAGCATAAGGATTTTGGCAAAGATTTGGAAGACATCAACAGGAAGATGGAAAAAATTCAGAAGTTCATGGCCAATGAAGGGAATTTCATGGACCTCGGCGCAGAAAAGAATGGAGCATCAATTTCAGCCGATGCTGCTATGGACTTCGGTCTGCAGTAAGAGAAAATGTCGATTCTGGTCTCGGGTTGGAACTATCTAGCTCTGTTATGTGTTTTTACAAGTTTTATAGTAATATGTATAAAGTCTTTGGAACTTTTAGAATAGGCCGCAGTGGCAATTTTGGTAACCTGGACAATTTAAAAACACCAATTTTGTATAAGGAAGAAGCTTGTAAATGTTATATTTTTGCAAATTACTTCTAGGACAGTTTGTAAGATGCTACTGTTATCGTAGGAATGGAAGATACAATGATAGCTATCAGTCAAAACAAGAAGTTCTAGGAATGATGGGTGTCTCTTTCTCATGGGAGCATTCTGATCATCCACTGTTTTGTATTATCTACCTTTTTTATAATCAATACAAGTACCCGTTTCTGTTAAAAAATAAAAGTTTTTTTAAAATTCATTTGATATATCATCAATGTTTTCACTTATCCCCCACCTGAATTGTGTTTCTTTTTAATTTTTTTACAAGCTTACGAGGTTATCATGGTCATGAGAAAGCCAAAGTATACACATAATTGCAATAATTGGAAGTAAAAAATGTTGTTGGGAAGCTAAATTTGTACAAAGATAGATAAGGATCTCATTCCTTCAAAAAGCAATTAACATAAAAAAAATTACTAAAACCGCACAACATGTAGCCTAAGCTAATGCTATCAAATGGTAGGATGATAATTACAACAAATAATTATAGGCACAAATGACCTGCATAGCCTTCACACTTGAAGGGACACTAGAAACAAATGATCTGCACACCTAATGCTCTCAAGAAAAGGCAATTGATTTACTAAGTATCCACAATACCAAAGAAAATTCAAAAGTGAAGAAGCCAAGATGTCTGCATATTCACCAAAGGCATTTCCTGGCACAGCAGAATGGCAGCCATTGCACTGACTAGCATAGTGATCTCCTGTCGCATTCCACGGAAGATGCCGTGGATTTGAATTATAGACCCACCGCCTTGACTCACTTCACATTCATACAATACATTCTCAGCAATAGATTAGCAACACCCTCTACGACACTGTAGCTCTCCTACATATATACACATCAAATTCCACCGACAAAGTTAAAAGAAAACCACCATTACATGATGAACACATTAATAGCCACCAAGGTATCAGGGGCGTTTGGCAGACAGGAGAGCCACACGCAACTAATCTAGCGTCCACACCCAAAAAAACGCAAATGGGAACCACACTACAGGTTGGTTTTTTAAAACTGTTTTGGAGGTAAATGTATATTTCAAACTTTCGAATTTGAATTTGAACATAATTGATTTACCATCCCATCGATTTAATGATGTTGCTGTACCAGTACCAGTAGGTCCAGTTGAAAGTATTGCTAGGGATTGATGGCCGAAAATTGGTGAGGGAGCACACGCTGGAAAAAAGCCAAATCCTCGATCCATGGATGGCCATACTTCATGCCATGGATGGTCTGATAGTGGACAGACTCGTCTTAAAGGCTCTACAGCTCCTCCGATAGCTCTTTCCCTAAACTAATGCGTCGACACTTTAATATGCAAGTACTGCATATCTCCGATAGTATCTTACAACGATAATAAGCGCATACGTGGAGCATGTGTGTTTTTTTATTTTTATATTTATTTTAAAATATTTTATATCTCAATAATTGATTTTCACACCAGGGAAAAAATTTCAAATCTTTGTTTCTAGCCAATCAGAAAATAAATTTATTTTATTTTAAAAATATATAATTTCTTTTTTATATTTAAAAAACTTAGTTTAATAAGAAAATTTTCAAAAACTTTGGTTAACGCTTAAAAGAATTTGAAATTATTTGAAGTCAAAATAGCTATAGCAACCAATCGATCGCTATAATCCATGTGAAGCAAAGACTAATAAACACGGTTTGAAGTACAATACATTCCTAGGATTTCAACCAAAATATATGTGATCACAAAAATGAACGACAAACTACACAATGACAATTATCAATATTAAGATTTTACACCAATTCAAAACTAGCATTCCTATTAAAACTCAAGATAGTATTAAAGTCTTTCTTTATTTTATTAATACATAGATTAATAAACTAAAAATTTGTGAGATAATATGATGTAATAAATTTAAAGTTTTAAATAATATTGAATTACCTTATCTACTTTTTACTGTATTAAAACAATAAATTTTACAAGATTTATTTTTACAATGGATTGAATAAAAATCTTTGTCTTAAAAAATAATTTTATATTAAAAAACATTGGAATCTAGCCTATAGAAAGTAGATCAAATAATTTAATATCTAGCAGGACTAACCTATGGTTTAAGAAACCATGGCCTGGGGCAATCTATGCCATCAAAATTACTTGGGAATCGCACCCAGCCTAGGCCCCACCAACCCTTAGCATGGTTGTTGTTTAAGTGTCTCCTCCTGGCTACCTTGTGGGGTTCAAACTCGAGTCGTGTTGCAGAACAAGGCTCGTTGAAACCAACCACGCTAGTGAGATTTTCCCTTTAAATTGAAGGACATCGGGGTGGGATTTGATCCACTTATGTGTGCATGGTCATTAGATCATTTAATACAATCTCTCTAGGTGCAACCAAACGTTCGACCACTACCTTAAGGTGACCCCATGGCTTTAGGTTAGGCCCTCATAGGAATTGAACTTTTCCCAATGGGAAAAAACTCTTCGCTCTTCACCAATGGATCCAACCCCTTTGAGCCCAAAAAATTGAAGGACATGGGGGTGAGCTTTGATCCTTTTATGTGTGCACTAGTCACGAGATCGTTTAATACAATCTCTATGGGTGCAACCACACATTTGACCACTACCTTAAGGTGACCCCATGGATTCGGAATAGCCCTCACAAGAATTGAACCTTGCCCACTGGTGAAAACCTCCTCGCTCTTCACCAATGGATCCAACCCCTTTGGGCTTAAATTGAATGGACATGGGGGTGGGATTTGATTCACTTATGTGTGCACAGGTCACGAGATCATTTAATACAACTTCTCTATAATTTTTGTGGGTGCAACCACATGTTCGACCACTACCTCAAGGTGATCACGTGGCTCTGGGCTAGACCCTCATGAGAATTGAACCTTACCTGCTCATTAAAAACTCCTCGCTCATCACCAATGGATACAACCCCTTGGGGCTTAAAATCGAAGGACATAGGGATGGGCTTAAAATTGAAGGGCATGAGGGCGAGCTTTGATCCACTTATGTGTGCATGGATCACAAGATCATTTAATACAATCTCTCTGGGTGGAAACCACACTTTTGAATGCTATCTCAAGGAAACCCTATGGGTTCAAGCTAGACCCTCACAGGAATGGAACCTTGCCCACTACTGAAAAACTCATCACTCTTCACCAATAAATCCAAACCCTTTAGACAATTAAAATTGTTAAATTATTTTATTTTATTTTGAAGTATGCCTATATTTTATATCAGAAAGAAAAATGAAACAAAAAATAGATATTATTCTATTGATTTAAACAAATATACTATTATAAAATAAAATAAATGTAAATATTTTATTTTAAAAAAATGTCTTTCTCGTTACAAAGTTAACCAATAAAAAATAAAGATAAAGTTTGTATTTTATAGTAATACAAAATTAATATTTTTTTATTTTTAAATAAAAAATGTCATTGTAAATAATTAACATGATTTTAATATTTAAAACTATTTTCAGTAAATAATTAACATGATTTTAATATTTAAAACTATTTTCATTAAAATAATGTTATGATTTTTAATATTTAAAAATATTTTCATTAAAATAATGTTATGATGAATTTACAAATTTGGTATTAAAATGATATAATTTAATTTAATTGCAACCTAATTCAACATTTTATTAATAAAAATTCTAATTACATGATAATTATAAATTTTATAATACAATTATAAAAAACATGATTTAAAGATAAATATATTCCTAATTGTTTTAAAAAATGTGTAATTTTAACTTTCTAATTTAAAATTATATTGTATTTCTTCAAATAATATAAACTATAATTATAAATTATGTTGTATTACTCTAAATAATATAAATCATAATTATTATAAACTACAAATATTAGAACCTATCTCTTTATTAATAAGGTTTTATTATTCATTAAAAAAGGACCTATTTCAGTATTAATAAGATTATATTATTTATTAAAAAATTAGATTATATTATTTATATAAAAATAATAATTGATAATTTTTTTATTATTTATATTTTTTGTAATTTCTAATATATTTGATTTTTTAGATTGTATTAAAAAATTGAAAATAGAAACATTATCTTCTATTTACAATATAAATAGTAATATTCAAAATACTAAAAAAAATATAATTGAGATTTTATTAATTTTTTAAGTACACTTATACTAATTTACAAATACAATTAAGTGATGTAATTTCTCTTTTTGAGAAAATTTCAATATTGTTCTCTTAATTTAATTCTCATCAATCTTTTTGGACTTTTATCTCTCTCAAATATGGTATTTTCTCTATACCCATAGGCAGTCCCTTCAATGATCTGCAATCAGTTATATCCATAGACAGTCCCTTAATGATCTGCAATCAGCTATACCCAAGATTTGAAGTTTAAGCATAATTTGTTCATTCCACACAATATTTGATGATAAACTTGCCATACTCTCTAACATAGGTAAGTTGTGTAAATTTAAACACTCTAACATAGGATATCCAGTAACACTTCCCCATGTTCCTATCCTAAACTCCTTCATCTCACTCCTTAACTCTTTCATCTCACTACACCTCTTTATTGTCAATGACTTTAAATTTGGCAGTCTCTCCAAGAGAGGAAGTTCCCTTATTTGATAACAATCATACACATGTAACTTTTCCAATTGTGTAAACTCGCAAATACAAATTGGGTAGACTTCTGCCATCCTTCATGCTCTGCATGTCTTGCGGGAGATTCTCCACATTATGCGCTTGCACATCGAAGGCCAATGTGAAGTCCCTCATCTCCACCCAACTTCCCATGATACCCTCTTTGATTCCTAACCGTATTCCCTCTACTTCCGTTCCTGCCTTTACATGTACGGAAAGCTGCATCAAATTTGGGCAATTTGTGAGATCCTTCAAACTGCAAACACCACTCTCCACTTCCTCCACGTCCATTATACTATTCTCCCTCCTCTCTGAGGTCCACAACATTAATCTATTCAATCATGTGAGTTGAGAGATCTCACGGGGAGCAACATCTGTTTACATCCAAAGTCTTGAGATTTTGCAGCTGTCCTATCTTACAAGGCAACGATTCTAGCTGTCTACAGCCAAAAAGATGCAAAAACTGAAGCTGAGAAAGATTGCAGATGTCTTCAGGTAAATCCTTGATTAACGTCTCATCCAATCCGAGACACTCAAGCTGTCTAAGATGCCAGAGAGATATTGGCAACGATTCTATTTTAGTGCCAAGAGATCCAAAACCCTGAGAGAGGTGAGATTGACTAAAAAGCCATTTGGAACTTCTCTTAAACTTTCATTACGTTGCAAGAGCAAAGTGAGGAGGTTGGGGCATCTGATATCTGCTGGCAAAACAGAAATATTATTAAACCCCATTGCTATTCTTTTGCAATTGCGAATCTCTTTTTCATCCGCGGGAAACTTTTGGAGGTTTTGACCTGCCCTAAACAAACACTTCTCTTCCCTCTCCGCAATAAAGATTGCCATGTCATGTACAACATCATGAACTTGTATCCCCTCCCACCGGGAGTCATCATCAACAACCTGAAACAAGCAGCGTTCTACTAATAACTTGACATAGCTGCATCCTAAGTCCATTAAATAGCTGTAACTGGTCTGGTCTCTCTGCTATTGACCAGTCCTTCCGCTATCCAAATTTCCACCAACACGTCCACACTAATTTTCCAATCTTCGGGAAAGGTACCACAATACAGAAAACAATTCTTGATGTTGGAATGAGGCAACTGATCGTAACTCAATCTGAGTCGCTATCAATGCGGGTGGAGGCTAGAAAATCAGGATCCACATGTTGCATCTGATTGAAAGCAAGACGCCAGTCATCTAAACTATCATTTCCTCTCATTGCTGCCGCTACAACATTTATGGCCAACGGCAAACCATTACAGTCTGCCTCGATTTGTGTAGCCACGTCCTCTATTTATTTTGTCGGAGCAGTGCCGGCTTTGAAAGCTCCTCTGCAAAACAATTGCCATGCTTCGTCGCTGGATAGCGGTTGTATTTGTATGGATAAGTCTTCTGCCCACATTCTTCTAATCACATCTCTGCTGCGCGTAGAGATGACCACTCTGCTACCTTTATCGTTGACCATTGGGATGCCCAGTTCTTCCAAATCAATTTCCCTCCACAAATCATCCAATATGAGAAGAAATTTCTTCTCGCTCAGACATCCAGAGAGCTTCATCTTTCTCATATCAACAGCAGAACTACTTCCAAGATATAAATTGATTTGATCGGCAATATTACTCTGCAAGCCCGAAATGCTATAATTATCAGAAACAACCATCCAAATTACGGCTTCGAACTTACCTTTTTTGTAGGCATTGTAGACTGTTTTGAGCAATGATGTCTTGTCGATGCCTCCCATGCCACAAACAACAATTATGCGAAATTGATGGTCTTCGTTGTCGAGCAATCTCTGCAGCTGCATCTGGGCAGATTTAATCCCCTCTCCCACAAATCCCAACCCCTCTGATAGCAGTGGTGCCGACGATACAATTAGTTGAGCATTGCCAAGTATTGAAATATCCCTTTCAAGTTCGATGAAGAGCCGATCGAAAATTTGAGTCCATTCTCTAACTTGTGTAGAGAGTCCTGGTCTGCAGAGGAGACAATGTAGACACCGTTTCTGTTGGGCACGCTCCATAACACGTTTGGCCTCATCAATAGAATGGTGGAGCCTTTGAAACCAATCTGTCACGGTGTCCGGGGCAATCCTTTGATCGTGGTGAAATCGATTGGTGATATCATCTAAGAGGGCCTTCTTACGATGTAGCTCATCTTGCAGAAGCTGAGTATTTCGATCCAAATGAAGATCATCATTTATAACTTGGATGAACTTAGCAATAGCAACGCTAAGAACGCTGCTGATGGTGTTGGCGGCTGCTCCAGTCAGAACGCTCGCCATGATTTTTGCAAATGTGTAAGTGAGCTGATAAAAATCAGATTAATCGGAAGAAATATGCAACCAAGAAATTTGAATGCAAGAAGTTTTGGAGAAATCCACCTGTAGTTACCAGAACATCTCCATGTTGGTTTGGGCCATATATATCTACAATCCACCTGTAGTTACCGGAACATCTCCATGTTGGTTTGGGCAATAGAACTGTCACACATGAATCTTTCTGTTTGGTATATTCCCTTTGCGTCTGAGAATGAGAATGGCAGGGACGGCTTCTTCTGCCATGGCGGAGAAGGGGAGGAATTGGTGTGAGCAGCCATCGCTCATCCCGAGCTAATGCATAGAGCGCGGCCATTTGAAATTTCAAAATCCTAATACGTGGGTTACAATTTCAAATTTCAAAATCCTAATACGCGGGTTACATGACAACGTCCAGACTGATCAAACTCGGGAAGGCCTGACCCCGACGACGTGACAGCGTGCGGACCGATCAAACTCGGGGACGACGTGACAGCGTGCGGACCGATCAAACTCGGGAAGGCCTGCCTACAGGACCGGACGGGACAGATGATGTCAGCGGACTCAGTTGACGTTGCCGGAGGGATGGTTGGCGGTTACCGGAAGCTTTAGCCAATCGGGGTAGAATGGTAGCTCCAAATGAAGGACCCACCTGTCGAGATGGCTTATCTGGTTACCGTAATACTCCTCCGGTATTGATGTATCCATGTGGTTTTTTCGACGGGGCTGCGGTTGCTGGGGATGGAAATTGTGGGGCCAGTGCGGTGCTTCATCTAAATTGTAATGTCTCCTATAAAATCCATATAAATATGGGGGGTGGCACGAATACTCGCGGTGAATTATGTGCGCTATGGTTACTTTTGCACTTTGCTCGGCGCTTACAGCTCTCCACTCTCGTTGCTATGGGTGATTCTTCAACCATTATTTCATGGGCTTTGGGTACTGCTTCACTTAATGTGATGATCCTCTCTAATTGGATGGCTGCTGTTCGGAATTTCATCAATGACTTTCAGCATATTCACTTCGCCCATGTTTTCCGTGAGTTAAATCAGGAGGCTGACATCCTTTCCAGGAGGGCTTTGGACACACCTCCTGGTATTATCTTATGGGAGGAATGGCATGCGGATCTTCTTCACTCTCAGGGATCGGTTGATCTGCTTTGGACCTGACTCTTTTGGTCTGTCTTGGGTCTTGTTTTTTGTTTATTCTCACATGTTATATTCGGCTATATGTGCAGGTACTTAGTGTTTCTTCCTACAACTACTTGTTGGATTTTTTACTAGGATGCTATATGCGGCTTTATACTTAATGTTATTTGACTCTTTACGTCCAGGGCTTAGGGCTGTTTTGGACTATTTTGGTACTGTTTTATATGTATCTATGTCATGGCGTACTTGGCCATCTGGGGACTGTTTGATATTTGGTTATGCAGCTGTTGGGATACTGTGTTTACTGTTTGGGATTGGGATGGGACCCTGGATATGTGTTGTGATCATGGGGCTTAACATGTGCCCGTTTATGTTTTTCATTCATACCTTCATGGTATGAGGACCTGATGTATGTGTTTCCTATTTACTATTTCGCGGTATTAATAGTAAGATATATTTTATGTGTGGAAAAAAAAGAATATCTACCCATTAACAGTGTGTACAAGCCAATGCTCATTACAAGCAAACATAAGGTACGCCATGAGGTGTGGGTTTATGTGCCTAAGCCCAAGTGGCATACTGGCGTCATACTGGTTTAAATGCGATTCAGTGGTCAGTGGTGTTGCGTCAGTCTTCGGTTTGTGTACTTGTGTTCTGTACAGGCTGCAGACAGATTAATGTTGGTTTAATGCATCTGCTCCAGTGATCACATTTGAAGGGTGGGTCTTAATTTTTATGGGAAGGGCATTTGTTCTTGGAGTCTTTCAATCTTCAAAGATGAAGGGTAATTTAAATAATTGTATTTTAATTGACAAGTATAAATTAATTAAACCCTTCCTCCAAAAAATGCAAAACACAAATATTTCTCATCCAAATCTTTACAATCTTAAACAATTGAGCACTTTTGAATATCTACATGATAAAATGGTATTTTTTCAATAAAACTGAATTTAAACACATTAACTTGACATATATGTAACATTAATTTTACAATTCATTAAAATAACAACTATTTTGTTGTATATTTTTGGGTTAGACCACACTTCATTATACAAAAAAACTAGTTAGACTATGCAATAACCATATTGGGGCATTTACATGATGTTATGCATATTGCAAGACGTAACTAGATATAGTCTTAAAATAAAACTAAAACCATTAGAAAATTATTTACTATTAACTATGTACAAAAAGAAACCACTAAGCAAAATGAGGCTATAATAAACCTACAACCAAAATCTACATATAAAACCAACCAAAACCTCAATTCAAAATGGAGAGAGGGAAACCATCCAAGCTTGAGAGATGTAAGAATGATGGACATTAGGCACTTAAGAAAAAACAATACATAGCTCAAAAAAACATTAAAAAATAATCCACCATACCAACCAAGTTAGCAACACTAGCATAAGGGCTTGGGCATTAAATTTTGTTGTTCAACACTTGTCGCGACAACATATAGGTATGGGATGGAGGGGAAATGGAATCGATCCGAAGTCAACTGGAGCCTTGTGACTTGCTACATGTTTGAGTCTCGACAATCTACTTTTTAAATTGAACCAAAACAACAAAAGAAGTTTGTTAATGGCTCAATTTGCGAAAATTCTAGATACATGAGTAATTAAGAGCTCGAGGCTCTAAAATTTGATGTGTTTTTTACCAATCCACAATTCGGTGAATTCATAGTCACTGGCATGAAATTTAAGTTATTTAATGAAATAATTAATATATCTAGCTCTATGTCGAACTGTTTTCCATGCTAATGTGGGCCACTTCCCTCCTTATTGTTTTACCAAAAGGCATGATAATGAGGAGGAAGACTTAAAATTATGGACTTCACCATCAAAGAATCCTTACAATCGCATTGGTAAGGAGTTATAAGAAGATCACTACAATCCAACGTGTCAAATCTCAGATGATAGTGCAAATTAAAGACTTATATGGTAAATTTAATATAAGACTACAATCCAACGTGTCAAATCTCAGATGATAATGCAAATTAAAGACTTATATGGTAAATTTAATATAAGACTACAATCCAACGTGTCAAATCTCAGATGATAGTGCAAATTATAGACTTATATGGTAAATTTAATATAAGACTTACTTATAGTTTTCTCTTACTCTTTGTGTCTTGACACATTTGATAATTTATGGTTGCCTCTGTGCCTTGAACCAATTGATATTATAAGGTGAGGATGTGCACGCAGAATAATCCTTAGTCATGGCTATGTGATGAGGATTTAAATGGAAGATGATGTGAAGAGGATGTAAAGAGATGTAATTTTTATACGTATTTTGGTGGCGAGTGTCGAAGAGAAATGTGGTGAGAAACCACATATTTTTGGAAGGACAGAGGGAGATTACATGATCATGATCATGCCACCCATCAAATTGAAGACAATTCTTGAGCCAAAAATTGTTTTTTTTTAAATTTTATTAATAACCATTGTGGTACTTCGGTCCAAATGTTTTTTCTAACTCATTGTTTCTCCATATTGTGTGCCTAGTGCCACCTCTCTATATCAATGCATAAATCAACCTCAGCTTGGTTTGTGGTTCTAGTTGCATTCCATTATTTGTAGTTGCATGCCATTGAGTGTTGTTTAGAGTTGTCGTCAGTCTGTGACATTCATGCAATAAATGAAGTGTTGTAGAGGAGGACTCATCAAAGGGGAAATTTGAATTTCATTTTGACGAAAAACTAGTGGACATTGGTATCCAGGTTCACATAGGTAGTAGGCACACTGTTTCGGCCTTGTTTTGGGCCTAGTAGTGGTTCTATTATTACAGCCATAGTCATTGACACATTGCCACACCTTAGATCCAGCTCGAAGTGAGTTGGGATTCAGAGTCAAATCTCAATGGCTAGTACCTCATAGTTGTCAGTCATCACTCGTCACCTTGCAAAGCTAAGCAGTTAGTGCATGACATGAGTGAGTGAATGATTATAATTTATGATATTTCCAATATTTTGAATGACGAGTCGAATTTTATAGAATAGGAATTTCAATATATAAATTGAAATTTATATGGATGGGTAATTTCAAATGTTGATATAAATTATGTCCTTCCTATTGGAAGGGTAAAATTCGGATTTTAAATTTCTTTTTAAGGGCAATTTTAACTTTACACTTCTAGGAAGGGTCAGGAAGGGTTCAAATTTGAACGTCGTTGCTCCTTTGCTCTGCCTTATCATGGCGCGCATTAACAGATGACCTCGTGTTCTTATTTTTTCCTTCCCCGCCCAGGGACATGTTTAGGCGATGATGTACGCGTAGGATAAAAGACAAACAAAATGCCGTATAAAAACTAGGAAATTGTTATTTTTGCATTTTTGTAATTTCAGCAATCAGGATTGGCTGTTGTAGACTAATTGCCCAATTTTAAAACTATCTAAATCATTGAAATTATGATCTGAGCACTCCAAATTGAGATTTTGACAAAATTGCACTGCTGGATTCTGGTCAGTCTACGAATTGGGGGTGTTTTAGTTACCCCTTATACAACTCTGATGATGTATGGTTTTTAGGTGGTGATGGCTTACCTTGGCAAGTTCTCTAGTTTGTTCTCTTGGATAGATTGCATGGTCTTGATCTACAATGCAGCCTGCATACACCCTTAGGTGGTGTTTCCTCCATCTACCTTTGCCTACCTTTAATTTCTGTTGTTGGCACAATTTCTTTTCATGGCACACAAGTTTCCTTCATTTTGCAGTGGCAATTTTCTTCAGTCCATAGTTGCATAGTAGTTTCTGTTTTGGGCACACATATCAAGGCCATGTTTGTGGATCTTAATAAAGAAGGGTGATGTTTGGTAGTGGAAGCTATAATTGTGGAAGATTAATGCATTGCTTGAAGCCAAGTCATAAGGATTAAATTGTTAACATTGGAAGTCCTCAAAAAATGAAGTTGATAAGGATTGGGTTAAGGATTAAATTGTTAACATTGGAAGTCCTCAAAAAATGAAGTTGATAAGGATTGGGTTGTTTTACATTGTATAAGTAGGAGTTAGAAACCATAGATCAATTTCTAGATAGTTGCTCTTATGTTGGAAAAGAATGGGAAAAGATGAAGTGTTGACATGCTATAGGGGTGGTTGGAAAGGGAGATTATATACGAGTGAAGAATTGATTTTAGCAACAAGTAACAAGACCCACAAAGCTCTCCACTTGGTGGTTTCTTTGGTAATTTATTGGCCATAAGTATTGAAATATTTCAAGGTAGATTATTCCAACTTTTCAATTTACATCTCAAATTAGATATTTTGTTTAGAAGCATACGAATTCTCTCTAAGGCTATGAAAATGGAAATATTGTCTCATCCCCCAATATTTAAGTTAGGTGTCTAGAGTTATTTTAATGGTGCTAGTTAAGGGAAACAAACATCTAGTTATTTTAATGGTGCTAGTTAAGGGAAACAAACATCTCGTAGTGTAGGAGGAACATTATTCTTAAACCATTCGAATTATATAATTTTCAAAGTAGGTCTGGGGTGTGGCACTAACAACTATGCAAAAATGACGGCTTTGAAATTACTAGCAAAGCTAATAGTTGTAAAGCTTGGTTTCAAATTTTTAGGTGTTTGGTGATTCATTTTTGGTAGTCAATTAGATGCGTGGGATTTTTAGTATGGAGATCATGGTTTTCATTTTGATTATGAAATAGGTAAATATAAGATGTGTTTTGAACATCTTTGGTCATTATGTCTATAGAAAGTTTCATATCGTAGCAAATGCTTTGTCCAGAGAAAAAATGATAATGGGATCAAATGTAAGTTTTATGATTGAGTTTAGAGAGAGAATCTATTGGCTAGGTAGTTAAATGCTAGTCATTTGATATGAGGCAAATGCTTTGTCCAGAGAAAAAATGATAATGGGATCAAATGTAAGTCTTATGATTGAGTTTAGAGAGAGAATCTATTGGCTAGGTAGTTAAATGCTAGTCATTTGATATGAGGCAACCGATCTTATACTTGGAAGATTGTGAAATCTCAAGATTTATAGTTTTTATATGATCATTAAACATCTATTTGATACAATATGTGTGGAAACAATGTTTCATGGATTACTTATTAATATATTATGTAATTTTGGTGATATCGAGTGAAAGCTTAAGTTAAGTTTTGGTAGTTATAATAGCTTAATTTGAGAATTGAAAATAAATGTGTATTGGAACCAATGGGTAGTCATAATAATGAGTGCTTTCATGCCCTAGACTTAAATGTGTTGGTGGGAGGGACTTTGCTATTTTTAACAAAAAATTTCATGGAGCTTATTTACAAGCTAGTAGTTGTAAAGCTTGGTTTCAAATTTTAAGGTGTTTGGTGATTCATTTTTGGTAGTCTCAATTAGATGTGTGGGCTTTTTAGTATGGAGATCATGGTTTTCATTTTGATTATGAAATAGGTAAATATAAGATGTGTTTTCAAACATCTTTGGTCATTATGTCTATAGAGAGTTTCATATAGTAGCAAATGCTTTGTCTAGAGAAGAAATGATAATGGGATCAAATGTAAGTATTATGATTGAGTTTAGAGAGAGAATCTATTGGCTAGGTAGTTAAATGCTAGTCACTTGATATGAGGCAACCGATCTTATACTTGGAAGATTGTGAAATCTCAAGATTTATAGTTTTTATATGATCATTAAACATCTATTTGATACAATATGTGTGGAAACAATGTTTCATGGATTACTTATGAATATGTTATGTAATTTTGGTGATATCGAGTGAAAGCTTAAGTTAAGTTTTGGTAGTTATAATAGCTTAATTTGAGAATTGAAAATAAATGTGTATTGGAACCAATGGGTAGTCATAATAATGAGTGCTTTCATGCCCTAGACTTAAATGTGTCGGTGTGAGGGACTTTGCTATTCTTAACAATTTTTTTCATGGATGTTATTTACAAGCATGCAAAATGTGCACTTTATTTTATAAATAAGAAGATATAATTTTTTTTCTTAAGGAAAAAAAGAGCCTTACAATAAACTTTAGATAAGTTGTTCTTGCACAGTTCATTTGATGATTTATATTATTGCAATTTCATCAATTTGTTGTAGTTGGTGGTCTTTGATTCCATCGAGAGGAGTGAGATTCTCTACTACCTAGTATGGGGGAGATGTTGTAATGTAATGTAACATTGCATTTCTAAAAATAAAAGTGATTATAAAAATTCATGTCAGCTCATAAAATAAAAAAATTAAAACCAAATGAAAAGTAATTAAAAAAAATCCATGTCGACTCATAAAATAAAAAATAATAATGTAAAACCAACATAGATCCATCTTAAACTTGAATCTATCAAACATCATCGAAAGGTATCAAAATTTTCAAGGTAAGATGGATCTATGTTGGTAATATCTTGTCATATAATTGTTCATTGATGCCTTATTCCATGAATATCCTTTATTCTACCATCTTATTCATTTTTAATGTTGATGTTGAATTCTCGTCTTCTTGCCATCTTTTTTCATGATAAGGGTGTCAATACACATTCATTATTGATGGTTTTCTATTGGTTTCCACGCCATTATCATCCACCATTCCTTTCTAGTATAATGATGTAATTCAACTATTGTGCTTGGCCTCTATTTACTTTTGATTTAGATATGATGACCTTCTTGTATCTTCAATTCCATATTCTTCTGATAAGATGACCTTCTTGTATCTTCTCTTCCATATTTTTTTGTAGCTACACTATTTTTTCGTCCATTAGATTCTTGTGTCCTTAAATTCTTGATTAATTATGACTTTACCTCATCAATATTCAGAATTTTTTCAACCTTCTTGCAAACTTTATCTTTGAGTCTTTAGGTAGTTTCTTCATCTACAATCTTAATTTTGACCATCATTATTTTCTTCCTTCAATTTCTTAACCTCTCTAAGTGGTGTTTGATTATGGTTTCATAATCTAGAATTTTTGTTTATCCTTCTTGTATTTGTTTTGTTTTCTTTGTTTTAAATGATTAACCTCTTTAACTAACTAGTGCTTCATTTAAAGATTGCATCCTAGACATCTCATCACTTTTCTTCATGAGCTCTTATTTTGCTTCCTTCAATTCATGTTTTATTGCATTTTCTTCCATTTTCATTTCCTTCTTCCATCCATCTAAGAATAATATTTCAATTACTTCCCAGTTTTCACAATTTAATCTAGTGAGTGTATATATTAAGACTATTCGACCACCTAAGAGCCTCATCTACAAGATAAGAATCTATAGAATTTATAGTTTTCCATTTTTTCTCTACAATAATCAACCATTTTTTCAACGCCAATATCCTTTCCATCTACATTAAAAATTGATATTTCCTTCGATTCTCTTCTTGAACAATTGAGATTTAGTAAAAATCCTCAACTTCCAGCTCTAAAAACCTTCAATTTTTTTATTTATTTTTATTTTTTTATTTTTTTATTTTTTTTTCCATGTGGTTCACTAATCGGCTTAGCCGACCGCTACGTCCACGAAATAACTTCCGACGGACCCACCCGAAGGGGTCTCACCCTGCGGCCGCTGCGTGCCTAACCCCAAGAGAGTCTATGAGAATGGATCCCGTGACCTCGCATGTTGGGAGGCCTAACTTCCGAGAACACATCCGATCGAGCTAACTCTTGGGGCCTAAAAACCTTCAATTTATATTCCAATTCATCAAATAATTTTTATCAACATATCCTCCTTTGTTTCCTATTTCCAATATTTTAATTTGAATCGCCTCAATTGGACCTGCCATTCAAAATTTATGTCCACATACTTTTTTAAGCTTTATTAAGGTATGCTAACCTTGGAACTTATGCAACTTCAGTTTTTTTGCACTGATGAATATGAAATTTTCCTCTATAATAGCCTAATATGTCTCTTGCACAATGCCTTTGGTATCATTAAATTTGGGTTTGTCAAGCAAAATTTATGGCCACTCCCCTAAAAATTATTGATTTTGGGGCCTTTCATGCAAGCGAGCATGTATAGACTACCATGCTACCAACTTTTTTGACCTACCTCTAAACTTCAAAACTAAAATACCTTGGTTATCTTATTTCCAATTTCACATGTGGCATTTCATTTGGACATCAAAATATTCATATATGACTGAGATAACATTTTTTTGAGATCAATTGCACATTCAAAGTCATTCATTAATGACCAGGGTCCCATGAACATCATTTACTAATGAACAATTTCTCATGAACTTTAATAGTCTACTTAGCACTTATTGTATAAGTGATGGTCATAGGGGTGAAGTAGTGGGATTGAAACCTATAACATACCTTCATAGCAATCAACAATATTAGGGTTCACTAGTCTAAATGTACAATTATGGTAGTGGTATGGTATACAACTTTCCACATTGTTAGGCAATATTAATAATAAACCCTTCAATTCATGTATGCAATGACAATGTTTGGCATTCCCTTAGACAGCATAAACAAACTTTTATTATTTGAAGGCATACTCTAGATAAACATTCCTTTGTATAACACAACATATAGTCAAGTTCTTCATGCAAAGCAAACCAAGAAGTGATAATGAACCTCATTACAAATTTCACTATTCCTCCAATTAAGCATGATTTGCATCATAGAAATCACATATCATTCTAACTTTGCCTTAAAGGCCTATCGATATCTCATCATGATAGTCACAAAGCATATGACACAATTTAGGTTATGTTTTCTTCTTGCTAGATTTAGGCTTTTAAGGTCATTGATCCCAATGTCATACATGAAACACATTGTTCCTTGCTTAAAAGAGTGATTCACTACTCTTTAAGGTTATGGCATCATTTAGAAATGATCCTTTAACCTACAGGCCTCTTGCCTCATGGTTTTCCACATACATGGAGACCTATATAGATTTCAAAACCCTAAAGATACATATTATTTAGTCTTGAAACAAAACTTGGTCCAATTCATCATATACACCAGTAAATGATTCAAACCAATCCTTGAATCCATGCATGGCAATTACACCTTAAACTATGCAATGCATTCTTAGGTGTTCAAGGGGGGTAAGGGATTTAGACCTTTCTCCCTTTAAGGATATAATATGAAAATATAAACCATGATATAATTCAATTCTAGATAGAGATAACATCTCCTTTAACACTTCAAAACATCCCCAAATTATTTACAATTCTCAATCATGCACAACAATTAAATTTGCATATGTAAGGGGGATGTGAGTAATCCTTCTCAAGGGAAGCTAACATATTAATATAAATGAATTATATCATATTGAAAATACATAATTTGACATGATAAACTCTTCAATAGGTGCAGCACAACCTTCCTTAGGCTTAACACCCTACTTACCCTTCATTCTAACTCTCTAAACCCAAAATTTCTTCAGGATGAGATCATTTAGGCCATTGCAAGAAGTGCACACAAGTGTTGTGCAGTAAACAAGAGGAGTGTCTAGGAGTGTAGACACTCCTTTCCTTTATGAAATTTGCATGCACACACTTTTGTCCTCCAATCAAAGCATCTGTATACCTCAAAAAGCCCGAGAAAAATAAGAAAAAGGCCCATGTTGCACATCCAATATCTCTCAAATGACAAACTAAGTATTTGAGGTATTTGGGATTTTTTAACATGGATGTCTAGAGTCTACACCAAAATTCACACCTACGCACTTTTTCTTTTTGGCAATATAGATCCATCTTAAAAATGTATTTTGCACTTTCCTAAAATCCTCAAAACAAAGGAATTCATTTCAAATAAATATTTATGAGTTGATAATATTCACATAAAAAACACTCGAAAAACATAGAGTGAGGGAGATAAGTTAAATCCACAAGAAAAGCTCTAGTTTTCTTCTCCTCAACAAGGGAGACCTACTACCTACTCAATACATAGTTCAAAGTCATTCATGGTACCCATTTACCAATCATAAATGATAAAGAAAACCTTTCCCTTGCTCCTTTATTTTGTCAAACAATTGTCATGCAAGAAATTCCAATCTTGTATCATACATGTTTTGCACATGAATTCATAAAAATAAACACATCATCTACATGAAATTTGCATTCAAAATGTCACGATAATGATATCATGTACTCATCATTCTATAGTATTAAATCCATAAATGAAAATTAAGAAAGAGAACACTTATCTTTTCCAAAATAATGCTCCAAAACAATTGACTAGGGGGGGAATTGATTTCCTCCCAACCATAGGCTATTCCATTGTAGAATGCCACCCCTGTGCTGGGATATGAGACCACTAGGGAAAATAATATTTCCAAGGTTTCCAAAACTCTCTTCATTTCACTAAATGCTTCCAATATACCAACCAAGCAAGTCAATACTAGTTCATTGTTCAACCTCTCAACTAGCAAAGCTCTTAGCACTCATACCTTGCTCCACTCAACACAAGAAGTCATCCATTTTATGCTCAATAATTCCTCAAACATGCCCTTTCTCTATACGCTCTTTAGTATGGATAATTTGAGCTCAAGACACTACCTACTTCCAAGTTTCAGTTCCAACATTGTGAAGCTTCTTGGACATAGATTTTATGGTTCTTTGGATAGCCTACTAGGCCAAAAAACTTCAAGGACTTACAATGATATCTAGATTCTCTCCAATGGTGTCATATGAGAGTTGGGTTGAGTTCTCTTCCTTCAAACCCTTCTTTTCTCTCTAAGACCCTCTTTTTTCCAAGCTCCTTTCTTTCCATTCAAAGTTTCCATCCATGAATTAAGAGAATGAGTGTGAAAGAGAAGTCTTTCCTACACCCCATTCTTCATTCTTCATTCTTCAAAGGTAAGAGGTAGTGACTAAAAAAAAGAGCTAGGAACTTTTGACATAGTATTACTAAGTTCTCATATTTAGATTTCCCCTTTCATTTAGATAGGGTCTCAATTCAAATTTAACATAAACTTAAGGATAAATGGAAAATAAGACAATCACATGTAGAAAGTTTAGAATAGGGTAAACCTTTATCATAAGGCATATAGGTCATTCCCCACTTTTACATTTGGTGGAATCATAGCCTCATCGCTATCCTCCTCATCAATTAGCATTGGAATCTTTCATCAATATTACAATGAACATTGATATCGATATAAATGTTCATAATCACCATGGCATATACCTCACGGTGTTTAAGTAAAGCATAATACATAAAAGCATAATTGCAAACTAAACAATATTAAGTTCAAAGGGTTGGATGAGCAAGACAGAGATGAAGCACTAACGTGGGATGGGACTATTCGAATGACCCATATGAAGGAATACCCATCGTTGTCAACATTCCAGGAAGACAATTGGTTATGAAAAACCCTAATCAGGAAGTTCTCAACGACCAGTCAACGCCAGGGGTGATTAGCTAGAGCCTCAAGCTTGCACCCAATAGAAATGGAAGACAATTTTGAAAACCATCCTTCACCCCCGGACGAAATCTTCGACCCGTTCTTAGACTTCGCGACGATGCTGCTCGCAATTAGAGAGATATGACCTCAGCTCGGGGGGCAACCATTCTCTCTTTTTCGTGACAACATATCTGACTGCATATGAAGCGCGAACACAATGGATGCTACAACCATATTTTATTTTCAGCAGAATTCATTTTAACCTGTAAGTTAACTCTTCAAATTAAAAATGACTCTGCCCTTTAAATTCGAAACATACCAATGCATATAACAAGCCCAAGCCCCCTTCCTAGAGGTCTGATAAAGAGAATAAATTACCAAGAATCTTCGACAATTCTATTACTAAAATGACAAGTGACTAATCACCACGACTTATAAATCAAGATCTCAGAAAGATTAAACATACGCAAAGCGCTCAAACTTTGCTGTGTGGATGTGCAGAGCACTCTACACCCGATCTCTACAATTACATCTATTAACAGGGAATGATCGAAGTTACCATTTCCGAAATAGGGGAGGGTGGTGTCAACAGACACCATGAATAAATGAGAAATTAGTGACTCAGACTGAGAATTCTCAACCTCCGAAGCCGTAGAGAGTTCGACCCTGCCTCTTCAAGGAGTAGACAACATCCATGGCTGTCACGGTCTTTCTCCTCGCGTGCTCTGTGTATGTCACGGCATCTCTAATGACATTCTCCAAGAAGATCTTCAAGACGCCTCTGGTTTCTTCATAGATGAGCCCGCTGATACGCTTGACACCTCCTCGCATTCTGAGTCCAGATGCTCCTGCTATCAAAAAATCAAGTTTTAGCCACTTTACTCTTTTTTTCTTTTTCTTTTCTTTTCTTTTTTTTTTTTTTTTTTTTTTTTTTTTTTTTTTTTTTTTTTTTTTTTTTTTTTTTTTTTTTTTTTTTTTTTTTTTTTTTTTTTTTTTTTTTTCGTCCGGGAGCGCGGGCCGGTTCTCCGAACGCTTCCGCAATGCGGAGCAGTTCGTCGAACGCTTCCGCAATTGCGGAGCAGTTCGGCGAATGCTTCCGCAATGGCGGAGCGATTCGCTGAATTCTCCCGCAACTGTGGAGCCATTCGGCGAATGCTCCCGCAACTGCGGAGCCATTCGGCGAAGGCTTCCGTCGCGGAGCCATTCGGCGAATGCTCCCGCAACTGCGGAGCCATTCGGCGAAGGCTTCCGTCGCGGAGCCATTCGGCGAATGCTCCCGCAACTGCGGAGCCATTCGGCGAAGGCTTCCGCCGTTTCGGAAGACTTTCTCGAACCCTTCCGCAATTTCGGAACCGTTCGCGGAATCCTTCCGCAGTTTCGGAAGACTTTCCCGAACTCTTCCGCAGTTTCGGAACCGTTCGCGAAATCCTTCCGCAGTTTCGGAAGACTTTCCCGAACTCTTCCGCAGTTTCGGAACCGTTCGCGGAATCCTTCCGCAGTTTCGGAAGACTTTCCCGAACTCTTCCGCAGTTTCGGAACCGTTCGCGGAATCCTTCCGCAGTTTCGGAAGACTTTCCCGAACTCTTCCGCGTTGCGGAAAAACTCGCGGAATGCTTCCGCAGTTTCGGAGCAATTCGCCGAATGCTTCCGCAACTGCGGAAGTCATTCGGGAATTCTTTCCGAAACAGACTTAAACGGATTTTCAAAAACACTTAGGAAATTTTAACAAACAGAGATCATTATTTTTGCAACAACACAGTATTCCAAGAAACGAAAATTGCACTTCTTTAAGCATAAAACAACAATCAAAACAGCATAAGATGGCATAGGTTGCCCATGTTCCATCTCTATTTCATAGAATGCATTCAATGCAATCAAATGCAAGCAATTTGCAAAAATCCCCAACAGTGATGCGATCTTAAGGTTTCTCTAATGCATTTTTGTTTCAAATACAAAATGCATGAACACACAATATGCATTTCAGTTCCAAATATAAAATGCACACACACAATGACTTGTATTTTTGTGAAAGGCCCAACAGCCGTAGGGTTGAACCTAGAGCTCTGATACCACTCTGTGACGTCCCCTTCTCCATAGAACAACAGGGAAGGAAACATTAACAACATACCGGGCTTATGGCATATTTAGCCCCAATAATTTTTGCACATAAATAACTAACATTTAAAACTTCTATATGCAGATTCGATTCAATATAAACACAGCGGAATTAAACAATACATCTGCACACAGTTTCATCATGCATTCAACATATAAACAACAGTCATTAATTAAAATGCTTGCAGGGCATAGAATTAACATCAAGAATACTTATCTCGAATTATAATGGCCCAAACGACTGGCTACGTGAGAGCAACGTTCCACCCAACCATAGATCTCTATCCAGCCTGTATTCTTTCAGCTGAGAGATCACCCCCGAGCTGGGCTGTGTATCCACTAAGGAGGAACTAGATGGCTCCCTCACAGTCAGGATTTCACTCAGACAACCATGCTAAGCCAACACACAGTTGGGTTTTTCAAGCATGCAATGGGAAATGGAGAGGGATGCTAGTCCACTAAGCTCAATCCCAGAGCTAGTACACATCAAGCTAGACTCCAACGATCCCAGCCTCCATTCGAACATCCACACTTGGATTTCTCACAGCTTTGTTCAGCAATTGACCCAAATCCGTCACTGATTTTCGGGGCAGTTAAAACTGGGTTTTCCCATGGCTTTTGGGGTAGCTATTGCTCCCAAATTCGCCCCAAGGTTCCTACCAATGGATCCCCCATTGGATTCCTCTGTCCAATACCAAATCGGGACGTTTTTGGCTTCCCAAAACGTGGGTTTCCTTCAAGTCGCGATTTCTGGTTTTCTCCTTGCTGGGAGCTCGTTTTTGGGTGGGCAAAGATGTCCCATACTTCCACAATGGAATGGGGATAAGGATGGAGCAACCCCCAAGATGTAGAGTGACTTGTGGGACAAGTCAAAATAGCCCATACATTCCCATACGAATTTCAGGGCTGCCCATACTCCATCAAAGTCATGGGCTGAAATCTCAACCACTTCCTTACAATTGGCATTAATGTCACCTAAGGAAGTCAAATGGGTTCTCATAAAGACATATGGCAACCTATGGGTCACTCCCATAGCCCCCTCACCACTCCCTAGTGGATACACGTGGCCCCTTCTCATTCGTTGCCTCCGTAGCCAGCTTTGGACATTTTATATTGCCTGATGTTTATTTACATCCTATTACAATTTCCATGGCTTAAGAGCACATGGTATCAAATATCAAATACTTGCCCTTTAAATAAAATTCGGCTTTCACTAGCGGGGCCTTGGCCTTGAGCTCCACGCTAGGAAAACATACATCACATGTACACTTATTTACATTAAAGACTCATATATCCTAAGGGTCGAATTGGGGGTATTACATCTTTACTTTGTTAGTATATTGTTGTTGGACGCATATGGTTTGTAAGTCGTCCCATAGTATTTGTTGATCAATAGTTTATGTTATTGTTGTTGGCGCATATGCTTTGTAAGTCGCCCGTGGTATTGTTGATCCATAGTTTGTAGTGGCCCATGGTTTTGACCCATAGTATTGGCGCCTAGACTTAGTATATAAGTGTGTGTTGAGACCTATGAAGGCACCGTGAAGTTATTTGTATTGAGATTGCCCCCTCGAAGTGGCATGTGATCAATATAAAAGTGATTCCGAGTCCTGTCATTTCTGCTATTTCGCATATTCTTATTAATTAATTGTTGCAGGTGCATCACATAATATTTCCAAGGTTTCCAAAACCCTCTTCGTTTCACTAAATGCTTCCAATATACCAACCAAGCAAGTCAATACTGGTTCATTGTTCAACCTCTCAACTAGCAAATCTCTTGGCACTCATACGTTGCTCCACTCAACACAAGAAGTCATCCATTTTATGCTCAATAATTCCTCAGGCATGCCCTTTCTCTCAATGCTCTTTAGTATGGATAATTTGAGCTCGAGACACTGCCTACTTCCAAGTTTCAGTTCCAACATTGTGAAGCTTATTGGACATAGATTTTATGGTTCTTTTGATAGCCTAATAGGCCAAAAAACTTCAAGGATTTACAATGATATCTAGATTCTCTCCAATTGATCCGAAAACAAGATCTTTGCTACTCTATGACGTTAACATGAATTGCATAAAGAGCATGAATGAAGCTCACAAATCCATAAGAAGAGAACCAAACATCATAGACAATACACACATAAAGACAACAAGTTGATAACGGAGTTCGTCCAGGATGGACTACGTCTCCGGGCCTGCTTCTCAATAGGAGGGCCGATCTATAATCTCAGCATAAAGGCAAAATACATGGCAATAATACAATGATACCTTGGTGACAATGGCCAGGAAGAGAACCGCTGCCCAAAGCACAACAAGACTGCTTCCAGCAACTCCGAAGCCTGAAGACGGTGTAAAACGAGTATAAACACTCGTACCTTCCTCCTGCAGAGCTACACAATCTCCCTTCTCTCATTTAGCTACAAAGTCTCTACTCCAAAGCATGAGTGGGAAATGGCAAATGAATGGGTTTATATAGGTTGGCTTTCCCTTCTTCACATGACTCTCATGGATTCCTTTGGTTGCAACTAATTTGCCTATCTTGGCCTTGGTTACAACTTCCCTAAGTTGGTTTCCATGTGGTTGGGCTTTTAAGAACATAAACCAAAAATATGGTTCATGCCCACATGTCCATGGGTTTTCACATTTAGTTACTTCCCCATAATGACATTTACAAAATCCAACAATAATCCATTACATACCAAAATCCTTCTTTTAAATAGCATGTTGGTTTTTTTTCAACCATAAACCAACTTGTTACAACTTCTTTACAAATATGGCATGTTTGTTTTTGGTTACAACCATGCATTAACTTCATAACAACTCAAGGAATAAAATAAATGAGTAATATGTGAGTAATTTTTCCACTCACTTCAAATATTAATCATTTTACAATTTCTCATGAGTAAATGCATGAATTTCCTAAAACTCATTTCAAGCACAAATGCATGCATGCTAGTCATCATGCCACTTCATCATGCCAGGTCACCATGCCACATCATCATGCCATGTCAGAATGCCACATCATCATGACACATTATCATGCCACATCAGCATGCCATGTCATCATACCGCATCATCATGCCATTTAGCATGCCATGTCATCATGCCACATGTCACCTTGTGATTGGTCTGTACTGTATGGATGCCATGTGTCATCCTTTGAGTGGTGCCACATCATCATGTTTGTACAGTACGGATGCCACGTGTCACCTTGTCAGTGGTGCCACGTGGCACCTCTTTTTGCCAAATTTGCATGTTGACCTTATGGAACAGAACGCGATAACTTTCTCATACGGAGTCCGTTTGAGGTGAAACGAACGCCGTTGGAATCGTCTCGATGAGCCCTTTGATATAGTGCTAGTTTTGCTGAGATTGGAGGACTTCAAAATTTTGCCTTCTTAGATCCTCCTGGATCATTCCTCCCCACTGAGAAGCTTTTGGCCTCCAAAAGCCTTTACTAATCAACAAATAGGTGAGGGAATCGTTCCCTCACTTTCTCCTTCTCAATCCACTTGGCTTTGCTTGGATGAGTGCCTCTGATGCCCACTCGAAGATAATCAACATCACCTCTGCGAGAATTCCTTGTCCTTCTGTCCAAGATGACATCTTCCTTTAGCTCATCCATGTACTCAGAAACAAATTCATCAACTGATGGCAATGAGACATTCTCCCTTTCATCCATGATCATGGGAGGCTCATAGAGTTTCAAGTTCTCCACATTCACCACTGAGTAGATCTGCATGTATGGTGGTAGCTCTAAGCGAAAAGCATTTGTCCCAATCTTCTCCAAGATGGTGAAGGGACCATATCTAATGGGCTTGAGCTTCTTGCCTTCTCCTTTCATCCTCTCCTTGCTAATGTGAAGCCACACTTGATCTCCCACCTGAAATTGATGATCAACTCTATGCTTGTCATGGCGAGCCTTGTACTGGGCTTGACTCTTCTCCAACTGCTCTTGCACTGCTTGATGTACCTGTTGAACTCTCTGAATGAACCTGCGGGCTTTGTCTTCATCCTTGGAAGCGCTTGAATCAACCTCTCTCCCATAAGTCAAGTCCAATGGAGTCTTTGGCAAGTACCCAAAGCATGTCTCAAATGGCGAGCTCTGAGTGGAAGAATGCATAGCCCTGTTGTAGGCATGCTGCACATACTGGATCTGTTCATCCCATAACTTAGGATGCTTGTTGCAATAGCCCCGAAGCAAATGGACAACTGTCCTGTTGACTACCTCTGTCTGTCCGTCAATCTGTGGATGGAAAGCGGTGCTCCTCTTCAGCTTGGTGTCCATCATACACCATAACTTTGTCCAAAATTCTCCAAGGAATCGGGAGTCCCGATCCGAGATAATGGACGTAGGAAGTCCAAAGTGAACCCATACATGCTGAAAGAAAAGAGAAGCAGCCTGCTCTGCAGTGACCTGCTTTTTACATGGCATAAGAATACACATCTTGCTAAACCTATCCACGACCACATACAAGTAGTCATGACCCCTCCTAGACATAGGCAAACCCCCCACAAAATCCATGGAAATGCTTTCCCAAGGATGGGAAGGAATAGGAAGTGGTGAGTACAGCCCCAATTTTCTATTAGTGGGCTTACAAGTAGAGCACATCACACACCCCTTTACATATTTTGTTACAATGTCTTTCATGTGAGGCCAATACACAAGTCTTTCCAAATGAGCCAAAGTCTTACCTACCCACAGAGCCAGGTTGATCCGAAAACAAGATCTTTGCTACTCTATGACGTTAACATGAATTGCATAAAGAGCATGAATGAAGCTCACAAATCCATAAGAAGAGAACCAAACATCATAGACAATACACACATAAAGACAACAAGTTGATAACGGAGTTCGTCCAGGATGGACTACGTCTCCGGGCCTGCTTCTCAATAGGAGGGCCGATCTATAATCTCAGCATAAAGGCAAAATACATGGCAATAATACAATGATACCTTGGCGACAATGGCCAGGAAGAGAACCGCTGCCCAAAGCACAACAAGACTGCTTCCAGCAACTCCGAAGCCTGAAGACGGTGTAAAACGAGTATAAACACTCGTACCTTCCTCCTGCAGAGCTACACAATCTCCCTTCTCTCCTTTAGCTACAAAGTCTCTACTCCAAAACATGAGTGGGAAATGGCAAATGAATGGGTTTATATAGGTTGGCTTTCCCTTCTTCACGTGACTCTCATGGATTCCTTTGGTTGCAACTAATTTGCCTATCTTGGCCTTGGTTACAACTTCCCTAAGTTGGTTTCCATGTGGTTGGGATTTTAAGAACATAAACCAAAAATATGGTTCATGCCCACATGTCCATGGGTTTTCACATTTAGTTACTTCCCCATAATGACATTTACAAAATCCAACAATAATCCATTACATACCAAAATCCTTCTTTTAAATAGCATGTTGGTTTTTTTTCAACCATAAACCAACTTGTTACAACTTCTTTACAAATATGGCATGTTTGTTTTTTGTTACAACCATGCATTAACTTCATAACAACTCAAGGAATAAAATAAATGAGTAATATGTGAGTAATTTTTCCACTCACTTCAAATATTAATCATTTTACAATTTCTCATGAGTAAATGCATGAATTTCCTAAAACTCATTTCAAGCACAAATGCATGCATGCTAGTCATCATGCCACTTCATCATGCCATGTCATCATGCCACATCATCATGCCATGTCAAAATGCCACATCATCATGACACATTATTATGCCATGTCATCATGCCACATCAGCATGCCATGTCATCATACCGCATCATCATGCCATTTAGCATGCCATGTCATCATGCCACATGTCACCTTGTGATTGGTCTGTACTGTATGGATGCCATGTGTCATCCTCTGAGTGGTGCCACATCATCATGTTTGTACAGTACGGATGCCACGCGTCACCTTGTCAGTGGTGCCACGTGGCACCTCTTTTTGCCAAATTTGCCTGTTGACCTTATGGAACAGAACGCGATAACTTTCTCATACGGAGTCCGTTTGAGGTGAAACGAACGCCGTTGGAATCGTCTCGACGAGCCCTTCGATATAGTGCTAGTTTTGCTGAGATTGGAGGACTTCAAAATTTTGCCTTCTTAGATCCTCCTGGATCACCAATGGTGTCATATGAGAGTTGGGTTGAGTTCTCTACCCTTCTTTTCTCTCTAAGAACGCTCTTTTTTCCAAGCTCCTTTCTCTCCATTCGAATTTTCCATCCATGAATTGAGAGAATGAGTGTGAAAGAGAAGTATTTCCTACACCCCATTCTTCATTCCTCAAAGGTAGGTAGTGACTAAAAAAAGGAGCTAGGAACTTTTGACATAGTATTACTAAGTTCTCATATTTAGATTTCCCCTTTCATTTAGCTAGGGTCTCAATTCAAATTTAGCATAAACTTAAGGATAAATGGAAAATAAGATAATCACATGTAGAAGGTTTAGGATAGGGTAAACCTTTATCATAAGGCATATAGGTCATTCCCCCATTAGAACCCCTCACTTTTACATTTGGTGGAATCATAGCCTCATCGCTATCCTCCTCATCAGTTAGCATTGGAATCTTTCATCAATATTACAATGAAATTTGATATCAGTGTTCATAATCACCATGGCATATACCTCACGGTGTTAAGTAGAGCATAATACATAAAAGCATAATTACAAACTAAATAATATTAAGTTCAAAGGGTTGGATGAGCAAGATAGAGATGAAGCACTAACATGGGATGGCTTTGAAGTGCAAAGTCTCGTTGGACACATGGTCAAGATCTTATGAGCGGGGCTGCAGCTGTAGCCCCGAGAGGGCACGCACTCCTCCCTTTTAGTTTTGAAGGATAGTTGTCTTTATCTATTATGGATCCGAAGGACATCAAGCTCATTGACTATTTGGATGAGCCATATGAAGGAATACCCATCTTTGTCAACATTCTGGGAAGACAATTGGTTATGAAAAACCCTGATCAGGAAGTTCTCAACGACCAGTCAACGCCAGGGGTGATAGCTGGAGCCTCAAGCTTGCACCCAATAGAAATGGAAGACAATTTTGAAAACCATCATTCTCCCCCGGACGGAATCTTCGACCCATTCTTAGACTTCACAATGATGTTGCTCGCAGTTAGAGAGATATGACCTCAACTCGGGGGGCAACCATTCTCTCTTTTTCGTGACAACATAGCTCACTACACATGAAGCGCGAACACAATGGATGCTACTATTGTGCATATTGAAGAAACCCTGGGGTCTAAAATTTTCTCTTCTCCCTTGGGACTTATTGAACCCTTTCCCTTAGCGGAATTGTTGGAAGCAAAATGATTGTTCTCAAAAAGGGGAATCCAAGGTCTCTCCAAAGAAGTATACACACTGAATGATGATCCAACCAAGTGAAAAATTAGAAATAACCAATTTGAGAATTTTGAAAATAAATTTTATATTTTTATAATATTAAATTAAATACAAAATTATAATATAACATTTGAAAACTATATAAAAAATTTGTTAATTATTAAAAAATCAAACTTGTTTAAATAACAACTAATTGCTATACTAACAACAACCACATATTTTAAATGTGGTTGATATTCATCCATCGACCTATATCAACCATGGCCACACATTTAAAAACTGGTTGATATAGACCGATCGGCAAATATCAACCACATTTGAAATATGTGGTTGTTGCTAGTGGCCGGCCAACGCACCAAAAAAATGACTAAATTAAAAAAAATAATAATAATAAAAATATTATTTGAAAATTAAAATAAAATAAATACATTAAGTTAAAAAAATTAAATAAAAATATTAAAACATATTAAATATAAAATTAAATAAAATAAATAATTTAACTTAATTTAATTACTTTAATTTAATTTAACTCAACTTAATTAAATTTAAATTAATTTAACTTAATTTAATTAAAAGTAAATTAAAAAAATAAAAAATAAATAGAATAAAATAAAGAAATAAAAGAATTAATAATTAAACGCAACTAACTAATTAATTAAAAATAAATTAAAAAAATAAAGTAAATAAATAGAATAAATAATAAAGGAGACTTGAAACATCCTTGTCTTAATCCTACAATAAACTTAACAAACTTAGATATTGTTGATCCATTAATTAACAAAAAAAGAAAAAACCACCACTCATCCAATTCATCATTTGAACACAAAAATCAATATGAAGTAGAATGAATCATTGGATTTGTATTTGAAAAACAAAAAAAATAACCTAGATGTTTTCAGTTATACTGTCAATCAATCAATCAATCAATTGCAACTGAGATCTTTTCTGTATAACTGTTCGTCTCTGGTGGAACTTCTTTTGTACACACCACATGCTACAGTTACGTTTCTGTTTGTTTGTCTCGTGGTGGGTATTCACAATTCCAGTTACCAACTATTGGAGTGCTTGCATTGCTGTTGTGCCCTCTCTATCCACCTTATGTTCCCTTGTAATGAGCATTGGCTTGTACGCCCTGTTAATGGGCAGATATACCTCAATTTCAGCTTCATGGGATCATTAGTTGCACACTCAGCTCGATTCCTTCTTTACTTAGACCAATGGTTGCACATTCAGCCGGATTCTATTCTAATTGAGTCTCCCGTTTACCGCTGCAACGCTAGGTATTTAATTTGCTAAATCAAGGGCATGGAAATCATTCATGGTTACTGTATCACCATGCAAATACAGCGCTATCCCTAATTCATTGAAATGGTTGTCTTGGCAAGACGTTGGTTTTCCGGTCAATTCCCATGTTCTATTCAGTAAGGACATCTGCTGTGTAAACTGATGAATACTCGAGACTTTGAGCAAGGTACAACTATCGCCAATGCATGAAACAATTGCAAACATAATACCAATCACAATTTGCAAATCGCAAATATTCAAATCACAACCAATATTATTTTATCATCATAAATTTTCAAACTACAACCATATTTTATTTTCAGCAGAATTCATTTTAACCTGTAAGTTAACTCTTCAAATTAAAAATGGCTCTGCCCTTTAAATTCGAAACATCCCAATGCATATAACAAGCCCAAGCCCCCTTCCCAGAGGTCTGAGAAAGGGAATAAATTACCAAGAATCTTCGACAATTCTATTACTAAAATGACAAGTGACTAATCATCACGATTTATAAATCAAGATCTCAGAAAGATTAAACATACGCAAAGCGCTCAAACTTTGCTGTGTGGATGTGCAGAGCACTCTACACCGGATCTCTATAATTACATCTATTAACAGGGAATGATCGAAGTTACCATTTCCGAAATAGAGGAGGGTGGTGTCAACAGACACCATGAATAAATGAGAAATGAGTGACTCAGACTGAGAATTCTCAACCTCCGAAGCCGTAGAGAGTTCGACCCTGCCTCTTCAAGGAGTAGACAACATCCATGGCTGTCACGGTCTTTCTCCTGGCGTGCTCTGTGTATGTCACGGCATCTCTAATGACATTCTCCAAGAAGATCTTCAAGACGCCTCTGGTTTCTTCATAGATGAGCCCGCTGATACGCTTGACGCCTCCTCTCCTAGCGAGGCGCCTGATAGCGGGCTTGGTGATGCCCTGGATGTTATCTCTGAGAACTTTCCTGTGCCTTTTGGCACCTCCCTTGCCCAAACCCTTGCCTCCCTTTCCACGCCCAGACATCCTTCCTAACGATGCGAAATTCGTCTGCTACTGTTTTGCAAAGAAACAAAACAATGACGACAATGTGAAGTTTGACTGTGCGCGAAGATTATATTTATAGGTACAATGCCGTAAATATATTTTTTTCCGGAAGCACGTATCCAACTGTCGGAATCTCTACCGTTCACATGTTTCCCAAACCCATCATCAACGGCTCAGAGTTCTCGATCCGTGGCCATATGATCTTTTGCTGTTGACCGTCGATGAGCTATTGTCGACGGCTACAATTAAACCGTGTTGGATCGAGGGACTCCTTTCGTGGGTTTTAATAATTAACTATTAATTATTAAAAATATTTGGCGTGACTAGATCAAGTTGATTCACTTGAGTTATCATTCCTATAGATAGTTATGTTCCAACTCCTCAAGGATGAATGAACGTTGAATTAGTTATGTTCCAACTCTTCGGAGATGAAATGAGTATTGATATAATACCTGCATATAACTTTTGAAGATAGAAGTTAGAAAGTTAATGTAGTTGCCATAGGGTTTGTGCCAAAGAGGCATGGGGTAAATCGGATAGTTGCCACTATACCTTTTAGGATATATGCAACACTCTATAAGTTACATATACTTTAAATTTGTGACTCAACTAAAGGGGTCGAGACATTCCTATAATTATGAAAATGATTGTAAATATAAAAAGAACACATTACTCAAGGATTTTGTTGCATATATATCTTTGAAAGTCGTGACTAAAGTCCAAAACAAGGCGGTAAATTAAGCACATAGTTGGCTTTACCTCCACACATGGAGGTTGACTAAAGATTTTTTTCCTTTTTAATAATAATAATAATCTAATTTTTAAGGTCACGATCAAGTTAGACACCAAATTGGTGTATGAGACCCCTTTGTTTGTGGGACAAGGGACCTCCTCCATGCAACGATTTGACTACTAAAGTCTATGAAGGTGTACATACCTTACTCCCTCCGGATTTAAACTTTTTGTAATAATCACATTGTGTTGTCATCATTACTCATAGACCATTGTCTTCTTGGCATACTGTAATTGTGTTCTCACCTTGGATTGAGGGATTTTTAGTTGAACATATTACTCAATTATGATGGCATAGGTAGGTTGAGCTTCTTGATTTGCCCAATGAATTTTGGCCCTTCATTAAACGCATCTTTGGAGTAATATGTCCAATAATCTAAAAGAAATTCTCCTTGTCTAGATAGAGAATAAAATGTGTAAGAAACATTTGTGCTATATTAATTTCCAACATTTATTTCCACTATCAAAATTCAAACCATAAAATCTATGATTATCCACTTATGACTAAACGAGACCTTTTGGTTTGTCATATTAAACAAGATTTTCAAATTCATGCTCAAGTGAAGTTAACCAACTCCTCAAGTTGATAATAACATTAATATCTCCCTAAAGGCCATTTACGAGGAAGTTGACAGGTTAGTGAGGCACTTTCAATTCATTTATTTCCAGCATGTGTATAGAGAAAGGAACCAAATGACAGAACAACTATCTAAAATTGGTTTGCAATTTGGAAACGGTATATGGAAAAAATAGGAATGCAACAATGATACCATCAACGAAGATGACCCGAGACCTTTTCCATTCTGACTTTTAAGGCTCCTATTTTTTCTCCCTATAATGTTTTTAATATGCGGACTATGTTGCCCATTTTTATACCTGATTTTGGATAGGATGCACACACTGAATATCTTTTTGTGTATATTTATATAAGGGATAGAATGATAAAGTTGAAAGTTCATATATGCATGATATATCTAGGTATAAACCAAGACAGTTTCTCATATTTTAGGCCTTTCATGGGCCATGTAAAATGTGCTTTCTTAATACAAGGAAATACAATCTTTTTTCTAAGGAAAAAAAAGTTGATTGAGGGATGAATACCGAGAACTACAAAATTCTATCACGCTAAGCTTTACTAAAGATTTGTAGTTACACTCTCCTCACAAGTATCCGTATCACTAGCAAAAGTAGGTTCTTCCCCGATGAAAATTAACGATCCATTACCGAGTCTTCCTTTTTATCTTTTATCTCCTTATCCCTAACTACTTGGATTCATTATTTCATTTCCAACAATAGACTAAAGATGGGCACTTGATTACAGGCTTGGTTTTAGCATTCCATTACCTTTACTATTACCAAGAATATAGGAAGACTCATTTCCTATGCATATTTCATTTCTTCTTCTTTAGTTTGTCGATGTGGAGGGTGTAATGGAACATTTTTAAAATGCAACCTAGTTATTTTATTCCACTCACCTCTACTGGGATGACTAATTCCCATCAATTTCCTGAGTGTTATTTTCAATCCTGTAAACAAATCAAATGGCATGGGTGTCTACTTCTATTAGGTTCCTACCCTAACCCCCTGTTGGCCTGAAAAACTGTCCTTGGCCAACTTATGGAAAAACAACCCACACAGAGGACTTAATGCAACCCTATGTGTGTTTAAAGTAGTTGTTTCTCATAGGATCGAGGCCCTGTTGCCTTTATGATTTGCTCTCTAAGTAGAGAGTCTCCTGAGGATGTGTGAGTATCTGGTTTTCTTGACTCGACTGCTATTTAACAAAGAAACTAAACTTAATGTCTACCTAGCTCTAAGAACCATCCTATCCTAAAAATTTAAATTTTAGTAGCTCCTAAATCTACACTATGATAACCTAATGTCTATTTCCTATCTTGGCCAGGAGCATAAGTAAAGATATGATTTAAAGCTTGACAAAAAGAAAACAATTAACACTTCAACATGGCAGAGAAATCCCCAAATATTAAGTGAACTGTGACCGTTCTACAGAAGATCAAATCTCCTGCAGAATGATAAAATATAAATCAAACTAAAAACCAGTAGTGTTAACTTGTCATGTAATTCTGACTATATGGCAACATATAGTTACAACTTGGCTTGTACATAGAACACAACATACATACAAGTTAGGAGTAATAGAACATTAATTTATACAAAACCTAAAATAACAAGGAACAGTTTGTACTTTCAGCTTTTAAACAAATTACTCATATCCCTAAATTAACACATTAATTCAAATTCACGAAATGATAACTCTACATATAATAACACAGAATATATATGCAAGTAAAAGGTAGACAGTAGAGAATGAACCAAAAGGTAGGTACAACATAGATAATATGAATGTCAAAGACTTGATCAGAGCCTTCAAACTTCTACAGTAACTCTGCTCTTCAGAATAAATTCAAAGAAAAACTCAAATTAAAGCAGAATCTATTAAAATACTGCTTGGAAATGTTTCTCTCAATTGTCCAGAATTCGAACCCACTCAACAATGTCTTGAGCTTCATTATATAGCATCCCTAAAGCATCTAACATTTATTACTTTATCCAAATGTAACTACGTGGATCTTCATCAAGATATCCAACAGAAACCAGTACAATCTGATGTCAATTCTTCCTCGAATTAGGCTGTTGTTGAGTCAGGTTCGGAATAAAGTAGCGTGGAGAGACAACTAACTTACTGGACCAAACCAACATCACATCCTCTAAATGAAGATGATTGTTGGATCCAATATTCCCGAAACTGCCTCTGCCAAAAATAGAATAAACAACCAGCAAGCACGCAAGTTGTTCCACATGTATAGCATCGAGCATTAGATAAGATCTCGTGGACAAGTTTCAAATTTGAAGGTAACAGAATTAATCTCCAAAATGACACATGTATCATTCAAAAACACAAATAAATAACAAAGTGATGATAATAAAAATAAATAATAAATAGGATGCCTGCAGAATCTTTGATTCTGCAGGTATCCTTATATAAACACTTTGTTTTTAAAAGACAGGCTTAAAAATATTCATCGTTTACTTGTATGCGTCGATTTTTTACAATACTTATATATTGACAAAATTGTAATCATCAAACAAAAATGAATTTTTCCTTCAAAAGAGTATTAGGACCTTTTAGTCGATTCAAAGGACACCTGAACCGGGGTAATCCTTCTAGCTTCTACCAGCTTAGCCTTAAATTTCATGGCTCTCGCATTAGTAACCCTGTTCTATTTAACCAATCTCTGATTCTTTAACATCAGGTTTTTACCAAGAGTTTTATACCTGTTCTTCCTCTCTCTCATACAATTCCATTTACTTACCCAAGTTCCCAATTCGTCTTTCAAGTGAGCGATTTCTTCAGTGGCAAACGAATTGATCAATTGAGCTTCTTTAACCTCGATTTCCAGGGTTGATATTCGTTGCGCTTGAGAGATGGGAATAAATTCTTCCATAGCTTTCTCACCTGGTTGATTAACCGATTCCATGACTTTAGCAGGCCCCTACTCAACCTCTTGGTTTGATTGCAGTGAAGGATTACATGGCTGAGCATTTCTTGCTCTTGTCTCGGAAGTTGAGTCATATAGGAACTTAGGGACGAGTGGGTTCATGAGGGCATTGTTCTGTTGATATTCTGACGAGTCACTGAGCTCGACGAAAGGGGCATCTCCTTCAAGTAAATCCCTCTCTGCAAATAGAGCTGTCGTCATGCTACGGGTGGTTCAAGGGTTTCCCTGTCACTCATAGCCTTGCTTGTTTCATCTTCATCCTGTGTGTGACTAACAATCGGTTCTGGACAAAAGGGATCGTCTTTGAGATTTCCATCAATAACCAAAGGTTTTTCTATTTTTGTTTGAGGATTTTCATAGAGCATCTCAGGGTTTGTTTCACATTCTAACACAGGGTCATCTTGACCTAGGGTTTTAACTGAACTCGGCTCTACATCTCCTAGACTGGTTTCAAGACCGGGGTTTTCAAAATCAGAGCTCGTACATTTGCGTCGGGTCGTAGGCTTATGACGAGGCCATTCTTCGTTGACCCCGTATCCATTCCTGGTAAGGAATAGCTCCCAACTGTCACCCAATTCATTCAGCCGATATGAAATGAGAATTTTAATCAACCCGTGGTGGAAGAGACTGCGATTTTTATTAGCTTTATTGTTTTGGAACGCATAAACCATTTTCTGCAGACTGTTAATAAGATAAAAGGGAATATTGACGGGACGACCCTTGAAAACCAGCAACAATCTGAGATGATAAAAATGAGCTTGGGACACACATCCCTCACAAGTTATGTACTTGATGATTAACTCAAGCAACGATCGCCACTGTTTCTTCAACATTAGTGCAGGAAAGCCAAACTCGGACTGCATCTGCTGGTTGGTTTTAATCATAAACCCCTTCCATTCCTCACTCTTCATATGCTTTCCTTTGAACCAACGCTCGCCAGTTAATGGCAGCCCCGTTGCTTGAGACACAAATTCCTCAGTTATATTGAGGTCAACATCCCCAACCCGTGTTTCCGAGCCATCGAACGATGACGCAAATGCTAGGGTTAATGCCATGTTATGTCCTGAGAACTTCTCAAAGAAAGGCATTCAGCCTACTTTGGTTACTGTTTCTACACACTGCCGGTAAATATCAAAGAACTCAGGCCCAAAAATCTCAAAATGAGAAACGGGTGCCATAAGATCAATCTTACGAGATACAGGAAGTTTCAAAACCCCAAACAAAAGGCGAAATAGACCTACCATCGGCCCTCATAGGTTTACCAAAATCATAACCGACCTCATGTTACACGAGTACAGTAACCATTCATGCGTGTGTGTGGGACGCAGGGTCATGATGCACTTGAACCAGCAAGAGTTATTTGAGTTTGCAGAACGCACATAGCGCGATGATGGCTTTGGGAGAATGGCAAGCGGATGGTGATGACCGAGGACATTTGTGTCACCGTCATCCATCAAATTGACAGCGCATTACACTTACCTTATCAACCTTGCCTTTTCGTAATTCATATGAGCTCCAGAATCAACATACCTTGCACATTCGTTTAATCAACCATAATAAAAATGCATGGAATTAATACCACCTCAAGATGCTAATAGAATGTTTTAAGATTGCGTAGAAATCTTCCATAGCAAATTAATAATGAAGATTAAGAGTGGGTTAAAGAAACGATTACCACAAAATGATGTTTGATATAATAATGATGTGAAATTGACTCTTAACATTAACATCATGATGATCCTATTTATGCCTTAAGATAACCAGACTCTTCAAAATAGAATTAATGGATCAGCATAATAGTATGTGAAGCAAGGTTTCATCAATAAGACAAGTAGCCGGGATAATGAATGCGATCCTTTGTATCACTAGAGCTTGTGTTATTAGTTCAATCTGCAAAATTTCAAGTTTCATTTCAATCATGTAAACCTTAACAATCAAACTGAACATGAAGTAGGATAAAGATAATCAATCCAATTTGATACCCCATAACATTTCCAATCCTTACGTCTTAATCAAGAGTGTAGCCTTATTGGGAGTACCTCCAGAATCGAAGATTCTGAAGGCTATCCTAAAATATAAATTTATGAGTATTGTTATAAGACATAGAAAGATTTATGATTGAACCAATCGAATTATTAATCAAATTGGTCCGAAGGGTGTTGCTTTCCAACACCCCCTTAAATAGATATATAGGTTGCTATGTATTGAGTTAAACAAGGCCCGTGAAGTAGATATGGTGTGAAAGCAATATTTGTAAGAAGAATTACTAGAAGGTTCTGCCTATTCTAAAGTTCCTTCATTAAGAAGGCTTACTAGAAGGTTCTTCCTACTATAAAGTTCCTTCACTAGAAACTATATAAAGGAGTATAAGCAATGTAGTAAGATTCCTTGTGGAGTATAGTGTAATTGGAGCACTACTCATTTGGAGATTGCCCCCTCAAAGAGGTAAGTGAACATTGCTTTCATCCATAAATCTATTGCTATTTTGATATTTGGTTATCTACAATTGGTTATTACTTTGGTAATTCTATCCTTTTCATTCTAAAATATTGCTTTATTATGTTATTTATGCTATGAATTTCTTGTTATGCTATTAAGATACATAGCATTTGGTACCATAGCAATTTACTATGCCAAAAAAAAAGTTATTTTTTAGGCTAGAGACGTGTTCCAATGTCTATAAATAACACAATGATATGTTATTCAACAGGTAAACCTATGGTAGAGGAAGACTACATACAAGAAATACAAGGGGTTTCACACGGTTGGACACCCTTGTGACCCATGTTGGTGCCCCTTCAAGTAGTTCCACATTAGAAAACATATGTATACAAAATTTCACTTTCATGTACCCTTAGGTCTATTGAAAGTCCCCTGGGCCTCCCAAAACCAACTTTAGATAATCTGATCGACCAACTTGCTTTTATAGTGGTAGTAAGCATAACACCCATGAAGATTACTCTCTAGTACCTAGATAGTCGGGTGGTACGACTAAGGGAATGATTGAGCCTTATTCATTAGTGCCTTGAGAGATTAGGTCGAGTACTACTATTGGACCTTGCAAGTATATCAGAGATATATAACACCTGTCATTCCCTTGTCCCTATGACCTTAGAATCCCTGTCCTTTGTGAACAATGCATTAATTTCCTACATAATCTACAATATTAAGAATTTGGGTATTGGGTCAGTCTATTAATAGTTGGGAGGGAGTACAACTATGTCTAGAGTAGTAGGAAAAAAACAAGTATGGGTCCTCCTTGCACCCTTCAGATCTATCTCAAGAAACTCCTTGTGTCGTTTTGATCACATGGGTACCACTCTCCAATAACCCTTTTCGTGGAACCACATTTACATACTCTTATTTCCAACCCATCTCAACAACATGCTTGTGTCGAGTTGATCATGATTGATACCACTCTTTTGCAACCCTTGTTGTGGACCCATTTTCCTAGTGGCTACCACTCAAGGATCTAAGCTCTCCCATATATTTTCCCACCTAGAAACACTCTATGATGAGTTGCAAAATAAGTTAGATCGTAATCACTCATTTTCTCAACAAATCTTGATGACATCGAGGCCAAGCTTACCTCATTGGAGTCATTTTTTTATTAGATGACCCAATTCATGACACTCTTTCCTTCATCATCTTCAGTATACCTAGAGTCAGACCAACCCTCCCACAAGGAAGGGGTTGCACCATCCTCTCCACCTCTCAAGATCCAAAAGTTAACATGAGTTGAAATGGCAGAGATCTACCTCAAAGTTCTATGCTATAACTATGATTAGAAATATTTTATTGGCCATAAATGTAAGGAGGAAAAACTCTCTATGGCCATTTCTAATGAGGAAATCAAAGCTAGCACCCATGAGGTCCCTCATCCATTGGTGGAATATGTTCCTTAGACTTATATGCTAGAGGTGAAACCCCATATCTTTTTGCATGCCTTGATTGGTCTTTATGCTCCCCAAACCTTGAAATTGATTGGCTACACCAAACATCGAAAGGTCATAATCTTAATTGATAGTGGTAGCATACATAAAAAAATTCATCATCTGGCAGCCCAAGAAACACACTATTATTTTCATGCGGTGAACGAATTCCAATTCATGATTGCCAATGAAGGAGTTATGAAATGTGGTGGTTATTGCGAAAATGTGTGGCTTTAAATGGGTGATTCTTCCCTCAAAACCCACATTTTTTCTATTGAAATGGGTGGTTGTGATATTTTCTTGGGCAATGAATGGATATAGACACTAGGCTCAACCTTATTCAACCATTGATAAACAAGATCTCTAACATAATGGGAAGGTTTATTTAACTCACGAACAAGGTTTCAAGGAACGATAAAATATTTGAAAGAACTCAATGGTTCATCAATATGTGAAGTCACTATGGTAAGAGTTTATTAAATTCCATAAAAATACCAGATTCATATTAATAAATATGTCCATACCATGAACAAAGTGCATTACTACTCCATGTATCAAGGTTTCATAACATCATAATATTAATTACAAAACATTGCTTAGCCCACAATATTATCATCATTTTGTTTAGTCTTTAAAACATTTTGTTTAGTTTCTTTGTGAAGCCTCCACCTATTCTCCCCATATTGAACCCTAGCTACCTAGATTGGACTCCTTTATAGTCTCATCATACTCTTCTTCTTTGAAGCATGAGCATCCTCGTGAGCACGCCACATGTGTCCCTTGTTTCTACCTTCCCCTTCATGCCTAACTCGATTCACTTGGGGTAACACATCCCATTCCTCGACTTACCTTCCTTTGTGTCCCTTTACTCAACTTTTTGTCGATTGTTCAAGGTGACCTTTATTGACCTAAGAAGGGTCCCATGTTTTAACATGGATTTGTCAAGTTTAATGAAGCCCCTTCCCTATTGGGACCTTTGTGGGGATAGCTTGGACCTCCTAGTGTTATCTCTATCCACCTCCTCTTGGTTGTGCTTGACCCTCCTCGTTACTCCCTCCATCATCTAGCCTTGCCCAAACATTGGTTCCCCTATCTTTGATGATTATTGGTCTCACCTTTCCCTTCAATCATCTCTTGAGATATCGATTATTCTCTAGGTCATCATTTTGAGTGGGCTTGACTCGAGATTTTTTCATCCTAGTAGGGTTAAATACCACTTTGCTTCTGCAAAGTTCTAAGTGGAGTTGTTAGGTCTTGTAGACTATAGCTACAAGGTTTCCTTTCCAATTTCACCGATCGTTTCTCCTCTTTCCTTCACTAGGCATGCCCTAGTGTCGTCGCCTCTCTCGTCTTCCCTTTGTTAGTCCTTCCTTAGTCTTTTCACCTTTATTCCTTTCCCTTCCTTCTACCCTTCATCCCTTCCCCAAGATTTGGTGACACTATCCCTACTTGACTTGTGTTAAGTTGTTAAACTTTGTGATATAGATATCTAGTTCATCCCAACATGCACTTGCACTATCATGCCATCTTGAAAGTCCGGCAGTTAGAATTACTATACTCTCAGTCTGGCATTTTGTATGACATTATTCCTGTCACACCGCAAACACGCCATGAGCCTCAGTCAGTTCTTGGACCGCATGCCGATGGCATTGTAGGATCTGCAAGCACTCGCCCTGTAGATTTGGTAGCTAATCAAATGAAAAATTTGTCGCTAGACCAGTCTACTCCTTGACAGGTTCAGACCTTGTCCACTTCCACCCCGTCGTCCGATGTACACAATGTGCAATCGACGAACCAATCAGGTAACCAGCAACCTGGTGGTAAGAAAAAAGGGAGAAACAATGGGAAAAAAAATAGCAATCGCAATACCCCTCGTAAGGATAATGCCAACCCTCCTCGGGAAGGTGGAAATGCTGGTGAGGACCGTAAACATAGGCATAAGGTGAAGTTTCCTTGTCATCTTTGCGAGGAATATCATCTTACTCACTTATGTCCTTGAATCGAAGAAGCATCGAAGCATTTGGCACAGAGCCCAGCTGTGTTAAAGGATCCCCTTCCTCATCATCAAAACATGGCTTCGCATGCTCCCACCACTAGTTATGGACCTACTAAGACGGCAACGTCTTCTTCCAATACTGGTGGTTATGGATGTGTGAATATGGTTCAATAAGAGGTTAGTGTTGCCACTCGTCAACGCGATTATGGTGCACCACAACCTAATATGGGGAGTGAGCCTCCCCCTCCTCCTGACAATTCCTTGCATATCGAGAAGCCCTATAATATGTCGCGGATACTGAAAGGTGTCATTAAGCGCTCTACGCATAATCCTAATGCTCAAGCCGCCCATAACTACACCATCGTGGAAGACTTGGGCCAAACTCCGTGTGCCATGTCGGATCTTGAAGTTTTACAAGCATGTCCTTCTCAAAATCATGCTCTTTTGAGTGCGTTAGGAGTTCAGGATGGGGGAAGTCCCAGTGTTATCAAGTTTGACACTACTGATGTTCAACCTCGCTTACCTTACCACGTGGCTTTTCAAATCCAGGTGGCGTTCCTTCAGAATTTTGTCAAACATACGATGGTTGACAAAGGTGCTTCCGCGTCAGTAATGTCATTAACTTGTTGGAAAGCCCTAGGCTCTCCTCCTCTACTCGCGTCTAGAACCACGCTCACTGCATTCGACGGTCGGTCATTTAAGCCGCATGGAATTATCCCTTCCCTTGTTGTCTGCTTGGGAGGTAAATCTGTGCTTATTAAAGTCGAGGTGGTTGATGCGCCCATCGACTACAACCTTTTACTGGGTCAGAATTGGATGTACGCTATGAAGGCTGTCGCGTCTACTGTATTCAAAGTTATCTGCTTTCCTCACGAAGGCAAGATTGTGACCATCGATTATTTGGATTTTGTTAATTCCCCTTCCACATCATCCACAGGATCCATAGTCCCTCAGGTTTGTTAATTCCCCTTCCACATCATCCATGGGATCCATAGTCCCGTAGGTTACTCATTCTGAGCTGGCAACTGGGAATATGGGTGTAGGTATGTACCCTTCATTAATGGGAACTTATGATTTTGCTGCACCTGTGAATTTTATTGGAACCATTACCGACGATGCGTCTCCTCCTTCGCATAATATGTTGTTCCGGACTTCCTATTTTAATGATCCATGGACTTTACCGTCCACTAGTTCCACGTCTGGAGACATTACGCATATCGAGATGTCTATGCCGCTGTCTGTAGCTGAGCTTGCTTACCAGCATATTCAACAAGCCACTGCAGAGCCGGATCTTTCTTCTTCTCAGAGAGTCGAAGAAGATCCCGTTACGCTGCCAGTTTGGGTAGCCAACTCGTATTGTTCACACGACTGCCTTGATGATACTTTTCCTTCAAATGAAGCTATTATGGAGGCCATGTGTGGTAGTGAGAGGCCTTGGGAAGATATGCACCATTGCTCTTATTTCCTCCCCAACCTCGAGCTCGCCGAACAAGAAGAGTTTATGATGACTCTAGCAGAGATGGTTGGTCACCCTGTGGCTCTTTTAGGGTCGCATGATGTTTTTGCGGAGGGGAATATGGCTAACATTTCCCCGACTATGTCAATCAACATCTCTCGTTCCCCTGGAAAGGTTGAGAACGTTTACATCAGTGACGATTGCACTCCTGAGGAGATTGTTATTTACAATGAATTGTTTACAGAACTCCGGGAAGCTTTTGCCTGGTCATATGAGGAGATTCTAGGAATAGACCCTCGCATTGTTGAACATGAGATTATAACATATCCCAATGCTAAATCGGTTTGACAACGCTTACGTGCTGTGAACCCTAGAAAAGCAGCCGCTATCAAGGCAAAGGTGGAGAAACTACTCAAGGCTAGTTTCATCTACCCCATTCCCCTTATTGAATGGGTGTCAAACCCCGTTCTCGTGGATAAGAAGCAGGGAACGATCCGTGTATGCACTGATTTTAGATATTTGAACTGTGCATGTCCGAAAGACAACTTCCCCATGCCATTCATCGATCAGATCTTGTATGCTTGTGCGGGAAGTGAGATTTTTTCATTCATGGACGGCTTTTCAGGGTATAATAAGATTAATATCAAACCCAAGGACCAACATAAGACAACTTTCATTTGTCCTTGGGGAACGTTTGCATATCGGAAAATTCCCTTCGGCCTTAAAAACGTCGGAGCTACGTTTCAGCGTGCCATGACCTACGCATTTCACGATCTTAAAAAGATTATGGAGGTTTTCTTGGATGACCTTGCCGGCCATTCTCGCAAGAGAATGGACCACCCCAAGCACCTCTGCATGATTCTCGAATAATGTATACGATACAAGATTCGATTGAATCCTAACAAATGCATCTTTGTTGTAAGGACGGGTCGCCTTCTGGGCTTCATAGTTTCGAAAGAGGGTATTCGAGTTGATCCCTTAAAGTTGAGGCAATACTTCGGTTGCCTCCTCTGCGCAACTTGTTACAACTTCAGAGCCTCCAAGGGAGAGCCACTTTTCTATGACGTTTCGTAGTCAATTATGCTAATCTTACCAAAGGTTTCACGCGCTTATTGAAGAAAGACACACCCTTTATCTGGGATGAGTGAGCCCAGCAGTCTTTCAATGCCCTTAAGAAAGCTTTGGTATCAGCCCCTATGCTTAGTCCGCCCGACTTCGCACGAGATTTTATACTTTATGTGGTTGCATCTCAAGAGACGATTGGCATGGTATTAGTTCAGGTTGATGATGCACTCGTCGAGTATGTCATCTATTACCTTAGTCGAAATCTAGTAGACGTTGAACTGAGATATACTCACGTGGAAAAGCTGGCACTTGCGACTGTCCATGCAGTCCAGCGGTTACGACATTACATTTTTCTTAGGACAACCACATTTGTAGCACATATCAATCCGTTTCAGTTAGTGCTATCACGAGGCCTTATAGGGGGAAATTACAATAAATGGATTGTGATCCTTCAGGAGTTCGATCTCGATTTTGCCTCGGTGAAGTCGGTGAAATTGTTGGTGTTTGTTGAGCTTATGTCGGACCTTCCGAGACTTGATGAGGATGTCATCCATGAGGATTCCTTTGTGTATGAACACTTATTTCTTATCTCGTCTGAGGACCCTTGGTATGGGGATGTCATTGTATATCTCCAAAATTTGAAGTTTCCTTCTCATTATTCACGGGATGAGCGACGACGTGTGAAACATCACGCTAAAGATTATACTATCGTCGGTGACACTTTGTATCGTCGAGGAAAGGATTCTATTCTCCGTTGTTGCTTAACTCTTGAAGAAGCAGAGTGGGTGCTTAATGATTTCCATGTCGGGGCGTGTGGTGGTCACTTATCTAGGCTTGCTGCAGCCCAACGTATCTTGCGAGCTGGTTATTTTTGGCCCTCAATCTTTAAAGATTGTATTAACGCTATGAAGAGATGTCACCCTTGCCAAGTGTTTTCTTGGAATATACGCTCGCATCCAACGCTCCTTCATCCGGTCGTCACCGTCGGTCCCTTCACCAAGTGGGGGGTGGATTTCATGGATTGCAAACTAGCTTCAGCTGGGGGGCATCACCATATTATAGTGGCCATGGACTACTTTTCCAAATGGGATGAGGCCATGCCTACCGTAAAAGTAGATGGTGCTACTGCATCCCATTTCGTGTTCAATCAAATTATCACTCGATTCGGTATTCCGAAAGAGATTGTCACTGACCATGGCAGTCACTTTCAGATTAAGATGATGGAGGATTTGTCTCTCAAGCTTGGGTGTCATCAAGAACACTCATCTTCTTATTATCCCCAAGCGAATGGTCAAGTTGAAGCAGTTAATAAGTCTTTGAAGACCATTCTCCAGCGTACCATCCAAGAAAGCAAGAACAACTGGCACATCATGTTATATCCTGCTTTGTGGGCATATCGAACCGCAGTCAAGACTGCCATCGGGTTCTCACCATTTCAACTAGTTCATGGTGTGGAGTCACTTTTACCAATTAAATGCGAAATCTCTTCTCTTAAATTGGCCATAGAGCTCCTCCCTAATACGACGGGCCTTGAGCAACGTTTAATCCACCTTTAGCAACTTGACGAGCAGCATCGAGATGTCGTCGTGGCTATATACGCCAACAAACGTCGTGTTAAGGTTCAATACGATAGGTCTGTCCGTCCCCGGCAATATGTTGAAGGTGACTTGGTCCTCTTATATGACCAAGCTAAAGAACCCCTGGGGGCAGGTAAGTTCAACCCCATGTGGCACGGTCCTTACATCGTGAGGCATGTCTTCGAAAAAGGAGCCTATGAATTAGAGGACTATGAGGGGACTATCTTGAAGGAGCCTATAAATGGGATCTACCTCAAGCAGTATTATGCTTGAACCTCTGGTTCAAGCTAATACTTTTGTATACTATTGTATATTTACTTATGTACATAGTTTAGCTTTCTTTTGGTTTTTGGGTCCGCTGATTAGCTTCTGTTTGATTGACAGATGTCAGCAGAATTTCCTACGTTCTTAGGGTTCGCGGATGGTGTTATCCGTCATACAACTTGCTTCTACTGCCTGGTTTATTTTCTCACCTGACCACCTAGTTGTGTCCTCAGGAGGTGCTTGTCTTGGTCCTACATCTAACAATGTGGCTGAGTATAGTGCCATCATTGAGCTACTTCGGGATTCCATTTCACATAGTATCCAGTATTTAGAAGTCCACATGGATTCACGACTAGTTGTGTCTCAGCTGAATGGGCAGTATCGTGTGCGAGATCCTACGCTACTATGGAAATTCCTAAGGGTAAGACTCTTGGAACGACATTTTATTTCAGTTACGTACATTCATGTTCCAAGAAGTGTTAATCATATATCTGATGCATACGCTAACTATGTATTAGATTGGCATTTGTCACATTCACAATGAAGCACACAAATAAAAGAAGACATTCACACATTTGTACATACACACATATAGTAGAACTGGAGAACCAAAGTTTTTTATAAATAATATGTCCAAAATGGTAGTGTCATGATACAAAACTAGAGCCCGTAGCCCTCAAAAATATACATATCGATACAAAATGAGATCCTGAGATATCTAATCCTGGCGAGGAGGCCTAGCTGCCGCCCCGACAGGATGTGTCTGATAAAAATAATGCACTGCATTCGCGACACGCTGCAGTAGTCGCACCCAGTTACTCGGCACCCCCACTACCTGGCGCTGCATATCCTCTGGTAGCTGCGCCACCTCTGCCTGTGGTACCCTGGCAGTCATCCATGATATGTTGGACCGCAGAGTCTGTAGTGTCCACTCTGCTGCAACACCTACCATCTCATCACGCCTACCCCAGTGACGATGTCTTGGGAAGCCATCGGGTCTCACTAGGCCCTTGTCTGCGAGCAAACAGTCAAACATTAATACATGGTACTACCGCCCAAAACGATTTTTTCATTTTCATCTATAATAAAAAATCCATAAAAAAATTAATATACCAAAAAACCTAAGAAGAGTACTCACCAATGTCTCCGAACACTGCATTTAGTGGGAGTGGCATGTCTTGATCCTGCCGGAAGTCTATCCCTGCATAAGGGTAGTCATCTATCGCTATGATATGTCGATCCCACCAATAAAATAACTCCTCTGTATATGGTGATGCTTGACGTCCACCACCTTGTCGCGTCAAGACCTCGGCCCACCGGGTCATGGCTAGGTCACGGAGACTATGAGGAGGGACCTCAACCCTCGGACTGAGCTCCGGAACTCGCTTGAAGAAGAAGCTGCACAAAATACTGCCATACCCAAAAAATTTCACACCCCCCTTCTTGCACTCTGTCAGTTGGGTCTTCATGGACCCCAGTAGCGTAGTACACCAGTCAAATATCATAGGCTGCATGCACTGTGATGCATAGAATATAACTGGCCTGGATGCCTGGTGAAAAGCTTTGGATCCAGTGATCCGCACTAAAGTTGCCACGACAACCTTCATACTCAGGTTGATTATGGCTCGGATGGGCACCTGACTTCCCACTGCCCGAGTATTTGGAACACAATACCTCTCTATGTAGTCGAGGATGGTGATCCCACCACCCACAATTCGAGACCAAAGGCTTGCCACCTCACCTCAGCGGGACAAACCTGTGATGAAATAGATATCTTCCACCTCCAGTGAAAGTATTTGCCCGTCTAGGTTGAAGTTATGTGCATCAACATCCCAATAGTCTATCAAACGCTGGAGCAATAGGTTTTGGGCCCTCAAACCCCCTATGCTCCAAAATTTGTATAAACCACATGCTTGCAGCGCTTGTTGTGCACGCACGTCATTTCGAACATCCTCATCTACTAGGTCATGTTCTCTCTCTCTCCACTCTAGAACCATCCTAGAAAGAGAAAAACCCAAAGATTTGGTCAGTTTAGCTTAAAAAACTCACTTCAGGGCCGTACACGCGGGCAGTTGTGCTCACAGAGGCGGGTACCCGCGGTCAACATGTGCGTTGACTGCACGTACCCATCCCTACCCGCGACCCGCATAGTTATAGCCCGCAGGTAGCGCCGTGACCATGTAGGGCATGGACAAACAAAATTTTTAACCAATAAAATTTGAAAAAAAAACATTGAAATGGAAGGTGGGGATGAGATTACCAACCTGCTCCTGACGGTTCGATGATCGGATGCTTGTAGCTCCCGGAATCAGCAGTTGAACTTTGAGGTGAAAACTAACCACAAAACTCCAAATGGGTGAATAGTAAAAATGAATTGTAAATTGTAAATTTTTATTACTATTTATAATTTTCAAGACCCACTTGTCTATAGTTTTTGCCATTTAATGTTGTTGTGGACTAATACAATGTCATAGAGTAGCGTTTTTAACTAGATTTTTTCGTCGAAAGTTGTTTCCGAACGTTTCACACCTACGACAGGTATGTTTCACACCTGGCATATAGGTTAGATGTCATTTTTACATGCATTATGCATTTGACCTTTTGACCACTTTCATAAACCCTAGGTGCTACCTCGCTTCTTAACTGACACGGAACCTTCACACTATTATAGAAGTGTCGTTATGTGGCGGTAGGGCCTTTCCGAACATGGGTACCCTAGATAGAACCCCTTTTTGCATTTTGGTGCCCATGTCGTTGTTTGCCCTTAGGATTGGGAGTCCTTTGTAGTTACGCCATGACGTTGCGATAAAGACTCATACTCTACTTTGTCTTATGTTGGCCATCTCCCATAAGCACTCCCCCATTTATATCAAGTTGTGATTGCATTGCATCATCCTGCTTGCCGCTTGAGCCTTGTGTTGGCTCCCGCTTACTCTGTTATTAGCTTGGTGCCTAAGCACTTTTCCCTGTCAAACCCTGCAGAGCTTACATTTTCCCTTCACAGTTTGAAGACCTTTTGACCTTGAGGGAACACACCCCCGAGTGTTCACATCCTGCATGCACTTCCTTGCATTGATCATAGGTATGTTCCACTGCTTGGGACTATTTTGCTCGCTATTTGACACTCGTTCCCTCACTTGTTGTACTATAAGCAATTTTATTCTTTTTCAAGCTTTCTCAAACATGAAAAAGACTATAAAAATCAAATATTTCAAAAAGTCGGACGGGATTATGATTACTACTTCTTGTTGGCAGCTGTTGTGTCTCCTTTGAACAGAGCATTCATTCCACTCCATACATTACGAGTTGGGACTATAGTTGGACCTTAGGAGTTGTACTTGTTTCTCAGTTTACTCCACCGATTGGTTAAGCTTCCAGTCATTATGGATCCTTTTGCGGTGCCTCCTGCATCACACAGTCTATATCGAGTCTATGTTGCCTGAGTCTATCCATCTGCTCATGCTCTTGTTCAAAGGAAGTCCTGAAACCAGAGTCGGCCACTCCTCAGATCTCTTGACTATTGCATATCGGCCATCCTTATTGAGTCAGTCTGTTTCACCTGAGTTCTTCCAAATATTTCAGCGTAGCTGGTACCTCATGTTGGTTGATGGGGGATGCCTTAATGCCCTCCTTCTAGCGAGTCTCGTTCCGTCGACTTCAACCCATTTATTCCAGGACTTGAGGCTTAGAGTTCGGTTGAGTACCTTGAGGCTTATAGTCATTAGTGGCAGGTTCTCTCGCCATCAACAGTTTTGGGAATACATCAATGTCCCTTGATCGATGGATTCATCCTAGTGTTCGACTTCAACTCATCTATTCACACTCCGATGATTGTGCTCTATGCCTTGATGCCCATTTTCATTATTGGTGGGTTATCTCGCGTCTGTTAACGGTATACTTCATTGACCGGTAATCAGATGATGTCACATCAGGTTCAACCTCAATTCCTTTATTCACTTGATGGGACTTGCACCGTTGAATACTTGTGTAGAAGACCCCAGGTGATAGTGGCATTTAGTCTACTACTTATGATGATGACTTTACATCTGAGATATCACCTCTCAGATATCAGCAGTTTGTACCTCCAGTTTTCACCAATTGTTTCCTTTTCAGCAGGAGACCATATCTTACTGCAGATGGATCATGGCTATGATCACTTATGACATGTATTCACTATGTACTGCCTATTCATGGCCATTGTATCATATTGTTGTACTACCGGCATGTATTCAGAGATACTATTGTACTATGATGAGTGAGCTTCTCTTTCCACTTGTGTCTCCATCACTCCACTTCTGAGATCTTTTTATAATGTATTTAGGCCATCGTAGCATCAGTCTCTGACCTCACACATTAGGGGGCATCTGTTACAACATAATTTTCCACCTTGTGAGAATCAACACTCTTTGGCCTAGAGGATCCATTTCACTGACTCATAACCACTTTATATCCTTCAGACACTATTTTTCCCTATTTTTTCCCTTTTACTCTTGCTGCATCATTACGGTGTGTGTACCCGCGATTTGCATCACTATAGCCCGCGGGTAGCATGTAAAATGGTAAAAATCACTAGTTTATTACTTTTTACTCCCAAAAAGCGGTCATTGGGTGACCTTTGACCCTCCATCTGCCCAAGAAACGCATTGATGTGTCCTTTCACTTACCTTTGAGAGGACTATATATTGAGCACATATGGCTTATGGACAGAAGGAGAAAGAAGAGCAAGAGAACTCTAGTGGATTTTTGCCCTATCTTGAGTCTACACTCATTGATCCTTGTAGTTGTGAACCCTTTATGTTCACCTTCCAAATTCCTATCATAGTTTGAGTTTGCCATTCCATGGAGGATTGAAGTGGTGGAGGCGCAAGTGGATTGACCCAAATCTTGGTTCATATTGGTTATCGGCAAAAGGTCGTATCACATTGTACTTCTTCTTGTTTATTAATAGAAATACTCATATTCTCGTCCATTAATGTTGTAAATGTTGGTTATACTACATTGGGTTGCATTTACTTGTTATATCATGGGCCATTGCTATTGATGATGTTAATGCCGTTTATATATTATATGTACTTGTTGGATATTGGTTGTCAAGACTAATTTGCAGATTCAAGTGCACGGATTGAAAAACTCCAACGGGGATCTACATCAAACATTTGGATCGAGGTTGGTTATATTCTTCATTGTCTTAGCATTGTCATTTATATAGCATAGCATTGAGAATTGAGTAGTCAGCTATCTGTTGTGGTCTACCCCAAGCCATAGTGATTTTTCTCCAATACAATCATAGAAACAATTATGGAATCTGCCTCAGTTATAAGAAAGTCTTATTGCCAATCTCACAAACATAAAACATAAATCAAACATTTAGTTAAATCATTATTGGATTCATGCATTATAACCCATAGCAAGAATTTGTTTTTAACACCAGCAATACTCGTAAGAAAAAAGGATGGAACAAATAGACTCTGTATTGATTACCGAGTATTAAACAAAATCACCATAAAAGATAAGTTGCATATCCCATTGTAGACGAACTACTAGACGAGCTCCATGGTGCTAAGTATTTATCCAAGCTTGATCTAAAATCAGGCTATTACCATATAAGAGTACAAGAGGAGGACATACCCAAAACTGTTTTTTGTACCCATAAAGGCCTTTATGAATTTTGTGTCATGTCATTTGGTCTATCCAATGCCTTGATACCTTCCAGGTAGTAATGAATTATTTATTCCGTCCTTTATTATGGAAGTTAGTACTTGTTTTTTTTACAATATTCCAGTATACATAAAAATTGGTGCCTACATATCAAACACATTAAGACAACGTTGAAGTTATTGGAATAAAATATGTTTTATGCAAACAAATCAAAATGCAACAATGGAAGAAGAGAGATATAAATTATAGGCCACGTTGTATCAGTTGAGGGTATCAAGGTAGATCCCAAGAAGATCGTGGCAATTACTGATTGGCTTAGCCCCAAAACCATCACATCATTATGAGGAATTCTAGGTATTACGGGGTATTATAGAATATTATAAAAAATTATGCACAAATTGCATCTCCTTTAACAACACTATTGAAAAAGGATGCCTTTGGATGAACAGATACAATAGAAGATTGCTTTAAGAAGATGAAGGAATCAATGACTTCCACTCATGTTTTGGTTTCTCTAGACTTTACAAAACCATTTGTCTTTTAATGTGGTGCCTTTGGAACAGATATTGGAGCTGTGCTCATGTAGGGCAATTATCCCATTGCCTTCAAAAGTCGTCAATTAAAACCAACGAAGCAAACAAAATCTACATATGATAAGGAAATGTTGGCAATCATGCATGCCTTGGTAAAATGGAACAATACCTAATGGGAGCCAAAATTCTAGTTAAAAAAGACCACAAAAGTCTAAAATATTTTCTAAACAGGAATAACTTATCACCCAAACAACAAAAGTGGGTAAGCAAAATCCAAGCTTTTAACTTTGAGGTTCTCTAGAAGAAGGAAAGGAAAACTTGGTTGCTGATAGATTTTTAAGGAAGAATTAAAGAGACACTATGCTGATAAATTATGGCTCATGAAACCTTTACTTGGGTATTAGGAACCATCCATGTTGTTCTAAACCTCAAAGTGGCCATGAACATATCCAACTTACATGTAAAAGATTCCCTATGGTGGGCTTGTGCTAGGAATTTGGGGCCCCACGTATGGACCATGAGCTTTAGAGGCAAATGTTACAGCTTAAGACTATAGTTTTGACTATATTTTAAGTCATGCATCAAGAACCATCCCCTATATACAAGTTCTCAAAATGATGACCATATCTCACATGTAGACTAGAGATTTTCTATGTAGATGCATGCTATGTGATGGTCAAGGGCATCGTAATGGTCCATGACCCCGTAGGTAATTGGTATGAACTTAGGCAATAAATTTAAACCCTAGACCATGGTGTGGGCCAAGAGATCCATTATTGGTGTTACAGATCTCAAAATACCAACATATCCCACTTGTAGTTGAAAGAATATCCCCTTTATAGATATTATGTGATGTCTCAAGGCCTTACGACACATCACTCGTGAGCCACAAAGGGAATTGTTACATGTAAGCTACAGATTCCATACATAGTTCTTATGTGGTAATCTAGCTTAACATGCATGGACCATCAACCCCATAGTAAATAATATGACATTATACCTTGAATTTAGTTCATAGGCCATGGCATAGGCTACAATAACCATATTGATCAATGTTACAAATATTAAAATGGATACCATATCTCACTTGTAAGGTAAAGTAATTATGTGTAGGGCCCTACACATGGACCATGACAGCATGAGGTCCTAGATTTTTCCTTATACCATGGAATGGTCCTCAAGATCCATCCCTAGTGTGCCCCTCCTCAATGTGGTGGCCATATCACATGTAAGTTAAGGATTCCCTACACAGGTCCTATGTAATGACGTGGGTTACTATGCAAAGACCATGAACCCCATAGACAAATGTTTTATCCCAACAACATTGTTCACGTGTGTCTATAAATAGAAGTACAATTGTAAGCCTAAGCGCATCCTATCATAGTCACATCTTAAGATATCTTCGACTTAGCATCTTTTGGATCTCTATCTTTGATTTTGGTCTGCCTTTGGAAACTTTGATCTATGTATGCGAACCGGAGTTGAGTCGCTCTACGAGATGTGTTTCGTGATGTATGAGATGAGTTGGTGAATAATAAGAATGATTGGTTTTGATATCTCTTTGTATCTTGTATATCAGTATGAATGAATATGAATTGTTGCAGTATGTGATGGCTTGATGTGTTATAAATGGTTTAGTATTTTAGATGGGTGAAATCACAGTCATATAATGTATCTCAGATCTCTAGATTATGCCTTGATAAATCATCTTTTCGTCGATCTGGTTTGCTTGTCGATTGTGAGATAATTATGTTTAATGCGAATAAGGCTTATGTCGATCTCTAGGTTAAATGCATCTGATTGTTAGTTCGACAACATGATGTTTTGATGCGATCACGAATCTCTGGTTTCTATAGCGACTAGGTGTGAATTGATGCATGTCTTCTTAAAACCGCGGAAACTTGGTTCCTGCATCCCCCTTAGATATCTTGGGTGAGACTTCACTCGCTTCGCGGGTGTTGCTAGAAAGGGTAAAACCTTTCTGGGCCGATGTCCATGGAAGTCTGTGTCGATGTTTGTTGAGAACAGTGCAAAGTGAACCCCTGTCGACAGAACTGTGTTAACAAATGGTTCCGTTGCTGGGACCATAGCGCGAAAAGACAGAGGACATGCTGTGGCATCCGACGAAACCGAAGATTCAGGATTGGTTCGATAAGAAGACATGAGAGTTCGCGGAAGAATAAAATGTGAAACTTGGATGGTCGACAAGCGAATGGTTGCAGAAGTATATCTACTTTGATACCCACGAAGTATTCTTCTGCGAATTTCCAATCTTGCTGCATGAGTGGTTGGCGCAACTAACTTTCCAACAGAAGAACTTCCAGGGAGTTGAACCAAAACATTGGACCTTGGAATTGATCCAGCAGTTGAAGAGGGTCAATAATAAAACTTCGAGGGCTATCGACGTCTGGGTAGATATCATTTTGGAAGGATATATCACTAAGTTCGCTATCGACACAATTAAATACTATAACGACGCAGAGAGGAAATTCTTTAAGGGGCCCATATGAAAGTATATATTGTCACTACAGTTGTGGATTAAGATGCTTATTTGTGAAAAGGGGATATTGAAGATGAACTCCGACAAGTAAAGCTCCGGTGTGCGGAGGCTGTGGGTATCGCGCGGATGAGGGTTTGATGAAATGATGCGGGGTATATGGATATGAGTTTCGACGAAGTTGTGAGGGAAACCGAGGAAAATTGTGGTCGCCTGCAAAGTGGGGTTTGGTTCCGATTGGAGAAGAAGAGGAGGAATGAAATAGAGAGAGAGTCTCCTGGTGCGACTGGAACAGAGAACTACGAAACGGGACCACAAGGGACTAAGAGACCCTATAGTGACGAAGGGAACAACCAGGCTACCCCTGAACCCGAGGAAGGACAAACCCAAAGCTACAATGTACCCACAACTCCGTGCATTGCGCCAAACTTCGTAGGAATAAATACAAGTTCTTCGCAGGGTTGTTTTGTGTGTCAGAATAGCAGTAAGAGTAGCAGATCGACAAACACCGATCGGAGACCGAGGATGGCAGGCGACAACGTAAAGCTGCTTTTGTTTTAGGGTAACATGACTAGGGATCTCGAACAATATTGGTTTTTGTGCGAAGCGGTATGGACCGTTAAACAAGTACAAGATGATGATATTAAGAAAGGGAAATTGGTGACGACCTTTAGGGTTCGTGCGCTGGATTGGTATATGAAATTTGTACAAGTCCCTACAGGAAATCCACAGAAGACCCTAGCAGAAATAAGGACTAGATTGATCGACGAATTTAAGAAACCAAAGTCAGAGTCGTAGTATATTACAGAGTTAAAGGAAATAAAGCAATTCCCTAACGAGTCAATATGGGAGTTCGACTAGAGATTCAAGACCCTAATGGCTAAGGTCAGTTTTGGAATGAGCGACGTACAACATAAAGAGTGGTTCATCGCAGAATTGGTACCCCACATTAGAGTACCATTAATGTAGCAGAAAATCATATCCCAAGCGGAGGCTCTGGAGATCGCAATGAAATTAGAAGCATCACCAATTGGCGAAACAAGGATTGGTAAGAGCCATATCCAGTCGCAGTTGGAAAATTTGACTATCCAACTACAAGACATCAAGAAGGGAAAAGAAGTCCCCAAATAAGTATGGTGCACTAGATGCAAGTCCAAAGGTCACCACAAAGATTAGTACCCTGAATTTCGCGAATATTTACAATCCGGTGCACCAAATCCGTTAAGTCAGGGAGGAATTCCCCGGTGCTGATTCTATCACATGAGAGGACATCACTCAGAAGAATGTGTATATATGCAAAAGATGGTGTCAAAGCCGGCTAAACCCTTCTGTATTTTTTGTCGATCGGTTGGCCATGAGGAAAAAGATTGCAGAGCATATGATTTGCTCCAAGAAAGAATTGCGGATACTTACTTTATGAAGGGAGAAGAACAACGACAGGTAGAGAGACCTCCACCATAGCCATAGTATAACCAACCCCAATACAATCAGCCATAGCCGCAGTATAACCAACCCCAGTACAATCAACCGCAACCGCAGTATACTCCATCGCAGCCACAGTACAATCAACATAATTAGGATGGCAGAGTGCCAGCTTGGCGTCCTCGGACTCTGACGAATCTCTAGAAAATCGCTAAAATAGACTACACGAGGTATCATTTAGAAGGTGTGCACGAAATACTAAGTCGCTGAGATGGGTAGCGACAAAAATATGCGATCTGTTGACATATGAAGGGTTGCCTAATCTGGAAATATTTATCCAGAAGTTTGAAGACAAGGTATCATAACCTCAGCGCCTACTGGCGCTGGATAAAGCAATGAAGGCTACCCCAAAAAGATGGTGGGTTGCGCACAAGCCATCAATAGTGAATTCAAAACTATGTCGACGGCTAATGGAAGTCATATTCGAGGAAGACAAATGCTACAAAGGGAGGAAATATGATGGAAGGAGTGATCCTAGAGATCATCTGGGAGAGTGCCAAATTGCATGGAATATGAGACCGAAACAAGAGTTGGTCCATGCGTTCATCCATACGCTGGACAAAGTACCGCGGAACTGGTACATCGCAGCTGAATTGCGACAGGGAGCGACAACATGGGAAGAGTTGACTACCATTTTTAGTCACACCTTCAGCTTTGCAGATGAGAACCCTTTTATCCACAATGCGTTGCAGAAAATCCGTGAAAAGGTACTTGAGATAGTTCCAACCGAACGACCAATAGAGCTGCAATGGACAACAACACCACAAATGATGATGGAGTGCTACAACGTGTCGGGAGCACCCAACGAAGAGGAGGATCCTAGGGCAGTCTACATCTCAGAATTGGAAGGTAGTCACGATATTGGAGCACCAGAGGTTCCATTCGACAAGTTCAAGCAGTCGCTGAAGATAAATAAGGTAAATATTGGCTCATAAGAGAATCCAAAGTTCGCAAGCATTGGAGATTATTGGGATGATTCGACAATTGGAAAGGTCACTGGCTTACTGCATGAATTCCAAGACTTGTTTTCGACAAATTTTTCAAAGATGAAAGGAATTTATAGAGACCTGGGTGAGATGAAGATTCTGCTGAAACCTGATGCTAATCCCATCAAGCAGGGACCATACAGATTGAATCCAAGATACAAAGAACGGGTGAAGGCCAATATAGAACGAATGTTGGATGTTGGGATCATTGAACCTGTCGAAGAATCGGAATGGATCAGCCCAATCGTCGTCCAAGATAAGAAGACGGGTGAAATTCGATATGAGGAAGTTGAACGACGCATGCCTTCATGATCCATTCCCCACACCGTTTATAGATGAAGTACTTGAAGGTATCGGAGGATAGGAGGTCTACTCGTTCACAGATGGTTTTTCAGGCTACATCAAATCAAGATTGCGAAGGAAGACCGACACAAGACCACCTTCGTAACAAAATGAGGATGTTTTCAGTATACAGTGATGCCTTTTGGTCTAAAGAATGCTCCATCAATCTTTTCAAGACTAGTTGTTGCTACGTTTAAGGACTTCATCCATAAGTTTTTGGCAGTCTATATGGACAATTGAACCGTGTATGGATTAGTGAGAGACCATGTCGCAAGTATTAGGATGATGCTGGAAAGATGCTGATAGCATCAGATTTCCCTGAACTTGAAGAAGTGCATTTTTTGTGCACCATTTGGAATTCTATTGGGCCACATCGTATGCAAAGAAGGGATGTTTGGAGATCCAACAAAGATAACAATCATTGTCGACCTGCCAGCACCAACGACAGTGAAACAATTGAGAGCGAATTTGGGTCACACAAGATATTATAGGAAGTTTATAAGGGGATATGAAGCGATTACTGCTCCGATGGAGAAGTTATTGAAGAAGGATGCAAAGTTTGAGTGGAACGATGAGTGTCAGAAAAGTCTTGATATACTAAAGCAAAAGATGGTTGCAACACCGATATTGGTCTTTCCCGACTGGAAAAAGGAATTCCATGTCCATGTAGATGCTTCATCAATAGCACTGGGAGTAATCTTGGCTCATCCGTGAGAAGGATTGATTGATCACCCAATCGCATTTTCGAGTCGGAAGTTGTTTACTGCGGAGAAGAAATACACGGTGACATAAAGAGAAGGCTTAGCGATGTTATACGCCTTGCAGAAGTTTCGAAATTATCTGTTAGGAGGACATTTAAAAAAATTTATCGACTACTCAGCATTGAAATACTTGGTCAATAAGCCTGTGTTGGGGGGAAAGATTCGTCGATGGCTGCCACTTTTTCAGGAATTTGATTTCAAAATAATTGTAAATCTTGGGTGACTGAATGCAAGACCAGTTCATCTATCACAGATTGAGTCAGGCGAAGAACCAAGGAGTATCGACGAAGGCTTGCCTGATGCGCAACTATTTAGGATTGGAATGGTCGATGACCACTACGAACAGATTGTTCAGTTCTTAGCGACAAGGAAAGCACCTGAGGAGTTCACCACCATCCATAAAAAGTAGTTAGTTGTCAGGGTCATTGATTTCCAACTGATCGCAGGACAATTGTACAAGATGGGACCGGATGAAGTTCTCCGTCGATTTGTTCTTCTGCATGAACAAGAGCACACGATGGGATCGCAGGAGGCCATTATGGAGGGCGTGTGACAGCTAGAAAGACACTAAGAGTTTGGTTATGGTGGCCGACATTACATGGTGATGCAGCAAATTACGCTAAGAGCTGCGATGTATGTCAAATAATGGGGAAACCGTCGCGAAGGGATGAGATGCCGCTAGTACCTCGGCTAACATTACAACCATTCGACAAGTGGGCAGTAGATTTCATGGGACATATAAACCCACCAGGAAGAATAACATGCACAAGATACATCATTACTGCGATCGACTACTTGACCAGATGGGTCGAAGCAGCACTGGTAAAGGATTGTACAGTTGCGACATCAGCAAGGTTCCTTTTTGACAATGTGGTGACTAGATTTGGGTGCCCAAATATACTGATGAGCGACTAAGGGACCCATTTCGTCAATAAAAAAATCAGAGCGATTACGGAGGAATTCCAAAGTCAACATTGCAGGAGCACTCCATATCACCCACAAGCGAATGGAGCGATCGAAGCATTCAACAAAGTATTGGAGAATGCGCTCACTAAGGTATGCAACACAAACCCCGATGATTGGGATTTGAATATCCTTGCGATACTATGGGCCTACAGAACGACATGCAAAATATTGACAGGTCATACACCTTTCAAATTGGTGTACAGTCAAGAAGCGGTGATGCCGATGGAATACATTGTGCCAAGTCTGCGCATAGCAACAACGACAGGAATGAGCGACGATGAAGCCATTGAGGAAAGACTAGCGCAACTGCTACATCTTGAAGAGGATCGCTTTATCTCAGGATTTCATCAGTAAGTAGATAAGGATCGATAGAAGGTATGGCATGATCGCCATGTGAAGGAAAAGCATTTTCAATGCGGAGACATGGTTCTCCTATATCATAGTAAATTCGTGAAGCATCCAGGAAAGCTTCAGATGCATTGGTTGGGACCTTATATCATAAATTTCATCACCGACGGAGGTGCAGTTCAGTTGCAAAAGCTAGATGGAACGATTTTGCCAAATATGGTGAATGGAAGCCGGCTAAAGCCCTATCGGGATAGCTCGGTGCAGAACCATGGAAGAAATTAGCAAAACTGTGAAAAAAAAAGAGAGAGAAGTTTGTTGATAAAAAGAAGTGACAAAAAGAAAAAGAAAATGAAAAAAGTGAAGCGACAGAAAGAAAAGGAAAAAGGGAATAGGAACACTGCGAAAACCAGGAGTCTGTCGAAGGACACGTGGCGACAAAAGGTTAAGTCCGGGAATCTGTTGAAGTGACTACGACAGGCTTAGAATTCATATGTGTGTTGATGGGATAGCGATAAAGTTAAAACAACGAACAAGGCAAGGAGCTTGTCGACGATCAGTGAAGTGCGAACAGGTCAAATCGGGTAATAAATACAGCAGCGGACGACGACACAAATGGATGAAGATGCCATTAATGATCAATGAGTGCACATCATTCGGTGAATTAGCGAAGGATTTGGTAAAACCGACAAACGATTTAGCAATCATTGTCTAAGATCGACAAGAGGGGCAGAAAGCGGGAAATTGAAGCTATAAATATATGCATAGATGGATAGTTCGACTCAACTGTGCGTTGCGAGAGTTGGTGAAGAAATTGTAGAAGAAGAGTTAGAGCGAAGAGTAACAACAAAGAGAGGTCGTTGCAATGGCACATTCTGTCTTCAGTACGAGCACACAAGATGCGCCAAGGGCGCAGACGTCAATTGCTCATGAGCAAACGGGGCTTGCATCTGCACGAACGATTAGGAAGAAAAGAAGTGAAGTCTCACCTGAGATATCTAAATGGGTTGCAGTTGCTGACGGAGAAGCGGGCCTTTTGACCACCACAGAACCAATGCCAGGGGCACTACATCTACAGTGAAGGATGATCAAATTTGTGAAATAGATGTATTGGAACAAGTTCAAGCTGGAAAATTCAGTTCTCAAGTTCTGTGAAATGGTAGAAGTCATCCCATACGCTTGGAGCAGTTGGATTTCGCACACCTCGTCCACTATGGGTGCTAGAAATATTGTTTCGAAAGATGAAGAGGAATATGAAGTAGCAGAAGTCATGACGATTAAAATGCTGGCTAGGAAGCAGGACTAGTTTAAAGATGACGATTTCAAGCAGCAGGTAAATGCACCAGCAGTGTCTAGCTAAGCGGCTCAAGGGTGAGCCACAAGTTTGTGTTGGGGTCCTGTTGGCACGGGTCTAGAGTGCATAAAGTGCGGAACCAACATCGATGGAATGGTCATCGACGGAAGCAAAGGACCGATCGCGAAGGACAAAAGAGTCGACAAAAGTGAAAGTTTTGGGTTAAGTTAGTTAGCAATGGGTCATTTGGACCATTTTGTAACGACCATGTGTGTCTATAAATATAAGTACAATTGTAATCCTAAGTGCATCCTATCATAGTCACATCTTAAGATATCTTCGACTTAACATCTTTTGGATCTCTATATTTGATTTTGGTTTGCCTTTGGCAACTTTGATCTGTGTATGCGAACCGGAGTTGAGTCGCTCTACGAGATGTGTTTCGTGATGTATGAGATGAGTTGGTGAATAATAAGAATGATTAGTTGTGATATCTCTTTGTCTTGTATCGCAGTATGAATGAATATGAATTGTTGCAGTATTTGATGGCTTGATGTGTTATAAATGGTTTAGTATGTTATATGGATGAAATCGCAGTCATATAATGTATCTCGGATCTCTGTATTATGCCTTGATAAATCGTCTTTTCGTTGATCTGATTTGCTTGTCAATTGTGAGATAATTATGTTTGATGCGAATAAGGGTTATGTCGATCTCTAGGTTAAATGCATTTGATTGTTAGTTCGACAGCATGATGTTTTGATGCGTTCACGAATCTCTGGTTTCTGTAGCGACTAGGTGTGAATTGATGCATGTCTTCTTAAAACTACGGAAACTTAGTTCGTGCAGCCCCCTTAGATATCTCGGGTGAGACTTCACTCGCTTTGCGGGTGTTGCTGGAAAGGGTAAAACCTTTCTGGGCCGATGTCTATGGGATTCTGTGTCGATGTTTTTTGACAGCATTACGAAGTGAACCCCTGTCGACATAACTGTGTCAATAGAAAATATGGGCTAGGGCCTCATGGATGGCCTATGTAGAACCTGCAAGCCACATCTTATAGACTAAAACTCTGTATCTTCACCATGGACCATGAATTGGATCGTGAGGACCATCCTTGGTGTACTAAACCTTCAAATGTGACACCACATCTTACTCTCATGCCAAAGATTGCCTATGCCTAGCCTATGTTGTGGCTTAAGGCCCCACACATGGCATGGGAGGGTTAGAGATAGATTCCATGGATTAGAACCTAGGTTTTTGCACCAAACTATGCCCTTATCCCCAATAAATATATCAAGTCTTTCAAACCTTGAAATCACCACCATATCAAACTCATAGGCCAAAGATGATGTTTTAAGGGAATTTGTGATGCCTCGAGCAACGAAACATGGCATGTGAGCCCCATAGAAATATATTTTATGTCCTAGTGCCTTGACTTTTATCCCTACATCATGGCATCGACATTGAGAACCAACCTTGGTATGTTAATTCTCAAATTAATAATGGACATATCTCACTCATATGCTAAATATTTTCTATGTAGGGCATGTGTAGTTTTTTGGGGCACTACATGACCCATGAGACCTAGAGGAAACTATATGAACTTAGGCCCTATAATTTAATCCCAAACCATGGCCTAGATGTACTAAAAAACTATTCATGGTGTTATACATCCCAAAATGGCCACCATATCCCACTCGCAAGACTAAAATTCCCTTTATAAGGCCTATGTGATGGACTCGATCCCCGCACATAGTTAGGGATCATTTATGGGTAATTATGGGTAAGTGAAGGGTAATTAGGGGCAATTTGTGGTCAATTATGGGTAATTAAGTGTCATTTAGGGGTAATTATTAGGTAATTAGGGGTTAATAAGGTGTCAATTATGGGATAATCAGGGGTTAATTAGTGGTAATTAGGGGTCAATTATGGGCTAACCAGGGGTAATTAATGGTAATTATGGGTAAGTAGGGGCCATTTAATCCCAAGGGGTTAGCTAAACCAGTGGTTAATGCCAATGGTGTTGAGGATTTAGTTAGGTTCATGGTGGCATGTGCCCATTTCGAATCCTCATGTGTGAAGCACACTAGTCTACATCAATGGGTTTACGAGGGAATATGCCATCTATGAATGTTTGGAAGCATCCCTTGGGTTTCTCCACGAAGTTTTCCTTGGAATAAATTAGGGGTCATTTAGAGGTTATATAGGGTTAATTAGTGGTAAGTATGGATTATTGAGGGGTAATTAGTGGTCAAGTTGGGGTCATTTAGGGGAAATTAGTGGTTAATTGGGGGTAATTAGGGGTCAATTATAGTGTAATTAGAGGTAAATTTCAATATTCTTGGAAAGGATGGATATTGAGAACATACCTGAAAAAAAAAAAATATTTAGGGGCAGTCCTTCTAACCCCCCCCCCCAAAAAAAAAATCATGAGAATTGAACTTTTGGCAATGGTCTTTAAAACACCACCTCCAAAAGTAAAATTATCTTGACCTTCGGGGGGTTAGAAAACCACCTTGAAACATATACTTAGGGGCGATATTTCTAAAGCCCCCCCTAAAAGTCAAGAAAATTTAACAATTGGAGGTGGGTTTTTACAAACCGCCACCAAAAGTTCAATTCTCAAGACTTTGGTGGCAGGGCGTTTACAATCTGCATAGAAAAATACTTTTAGGGGGGTCCTTTAAACACCCCCCCCAAAAAAAGTCATGAGAATTGAACTTTTGGGGGCGGTTTTTAAACAACTGCCCCAAAAATCTAACTCTCATGACTTTTTTTTTGGGGGGGGGGTTAAAAAATGCCTTCGAAAACACCTTTCCCCCCAAAAAAAGTCTCGAGAATAGGAATTTTAGGGCGAGAAGGGCAGGGGAACCCCCCCACCATAAGTCCAATTCTCAGGACTTGTGGGGGGGGGAGTAAGAACCGTCCCCAAAGACCTAAAACTTTTTTTTTGGGGGGGGGGTAGTAAAACCGTCTAAAGCCAATACCGCCCCCAAAAGGGTGATTTGTTGTAGTGAGTTCTCCTTGAATTTCTTAACCAATATTCATTAAGAGAGGAGTAATGCATTTCTTCCATATGGTCTTCACCCATAGCCCTTTTCCCTCAATAAGTCTCCATCATACATTTTGTTGCTAAAGCTTTTGTAAACCAAATAATGTTCTTAATGCCCCACCCTCCCATCTCTTTGGGCATGGAAATATTTTTTTAAGAAGCCTAAGGAAATATTTTCTTCTCATTGTTCCCAACCCACAAGAATTTGAAGCTAAGTTTCCTAACATGTTCTAAGATACATTTAGGAATGAAGGATAAAGAGAACCAATATATATAGGAAAAGCTTCCAACATATATTTTTCTAGCACCAACCTACCTCTCCAGGAAATCCACTTATTGCACAAATGAGATAGAATTTTCTCTATTTTTGAAATCATCCATGCCATGTATTTTTTGGAATAATCACTTGGATTTGAATAAAATCCAAGGTATTTTATACCCGAATGTAGATCAACCTCTTTGTATGGAAATATTTACAAAATTTCCCACTTGTCATCATCATTTGTTTCCATAAAGGAGATAGTAAATTTCTTAATATTTACTACCATACCAGTTGCCAAGCATTATAATACCGTAAGTTATTTTAACAAAAGAGCATCCCTTCTTGAGACATTATAGAATAGTGGGATGCTATCAATAAGTAATAGATTATATATATATAAATTATTCCCCATTCTAATACCTTTCAAATTCCTTGTATTTCTAGCCTCTGTCATGTCTCTACTTAGATATTCAACCACTAGAAGAAAAATAAGGGGAGAAAGAGGGCATCCTTGCATCAATCCTCTCCCAGGTTTGTAGAAATCCGAGGTCGATCCATTGGATAGCATTTAAAATGAGACATAAGTGACACACTTCATTATCCAATTAACAAAACTTAGATTGAAACCCACATGAAATAGATTCAATCTGAGATAAATCCAATTGACTATGTCATATGCTTTTGACATATCTACTTTTATCAACGTAGCATATTTATTTTTAACTTTTATAGTATTAGAAGTTTCTTAAGATACACCTACAACCTCATGAATATGTATTCCAGACAGAAACCCAGATTGTTCTTGTGGAATAGCTCAAGACAATAGTTCCTTAATTCTTCTAGTAAAGATCTTGGAAATAATTTTGTATATGCAATTGCATGAGGAAATAGGACTAAATTCCTCAAAACCAAATGGATCATCAAATTTTGGGATAAGAGTTGTATAGGTCGAGTTGAAAGCATCTAGAACTCTCCTTGAAACTCTATAATATTCAATTACCATTAGTAAGTCCTCCTCCAACATTTCATAAAACCCTGGGAAGAATTCAATTGGACACCCATCAAGCTCGAGACTTTTATCTTTTTTAAAAGAGTGTAGTACAACCTAGAGCTCCTCCATAGTGACTACTTCCATCAAGCTAACATTCTCTTCTTCTAAAACAAAGCTAAGAAAGCAAGCAACCATTTTCAAGGCATAGGCTATAATGTCTCTATTTCCCCCCCAAAAGAGGCCTTTGAAATAATCCACTCCAAACTTTAAGAGATCCTTGAAAATGGAGACCATTTATCCATTTTTGTTTTGTATCCTCAAGATGGAATTTATATTTTTCCTATGGTTTTTCATATCGGTGAAAAAATTGGTATTATAATCTCCTTTTTCCATCAATAATTCCCTATTCTTTATCCTCTAGGTTGCTTCCTTCTTTTCCAACAAAACCCTCTTCCTTTTTTCCATCTCCACTACTTGGGAATTATGACGAACATCAAAATAACCAACATGATATTCAAAGGGAACCTCCAACTTTTCTTCAATCTCTCACAATTCCTTATTTTCTTTCACCTTTTCCTCAGAGGCCCACTTGGACACAAATTTCTTAACATTCTTCAAATTTGCCACAAACTGGATATCAACAAATTCTTGAGTCCCTGTCGAGAGGAACCCTTGAGGAACCCACTAAGACTTAATTAGGTTTATAAATTCATAGACCTCTAGCCACTGGGGATTGAATCTCAACGTACTAGGTGGCTTATCCCCTACCTGGTCAAATTTCAAGTATATAGTAAAATGGTACGAGTCCCCACCTAAGCCTATCAATTGCCTTATCCTCCATGAATACTCCATAATCCATTCATAAACAAGAAATTTGTCCAAACACTTTGATATCCTTTATGTTCCCACTCTATTTTCTCTAGCTCGGCCTAATCTTAACATGAGCAACATCAAAGAAACCACCTTCATATAGCTTTTGAAAAAGCAATTTGATAACTAATCCTTTATGACACTTTCACCCCAAATTTCAGAATTCCCAATGGAAAAATTCATATTTCCATTTAGAATAACATGTTGGTGATCTAAAAGAGACACGTTGAAAGATTTTTTCCCAAAAAGGGATTATGTCCAAGTATGGACCATACACATTCACAACTAAAACTTCCAACCCTTGATCCCGAGAAAACAACATCATCCCAAGTCTTGAGTCACATTCCCAATTATTAGTACAATTGAAGGGATGTGATCTCCAACTCGAAATCAACCCTCATGATCTATCTCTAGTATCATAATGAATAAAATCACATAATGTAAGGAATTTCCCCAATTCACCACATATTTTAACACCATAACCCATGATTTCTTGTAGCATAATAATATGAGGATTTTGAGCATCTAGCAATTGTTTGAGAGCCTACTTTTTAGATGGGTGGCCCAAACCCCTACAATCGAGAGACAAATAGATCATTAAGAACATGCCCATGGGGTATTGCTTTCTCTAAGCACACAAAACATTGATAGGTGTTTCCCTGATTGAATCTCTAATTGAACCCTTTCTTGGGTGATACCAATATGAGACTTCCTACCCTTGAACCTTGCTTTTCTCCCCCTCCCATCAAGAAGGGCTAGGCCTCTCGAGACATCACCTTTTGCATCACATATATATTCCTTTCTAGGCCTTAAAAAATATATGGAAGATCCATCTTTCTTAGACAACTCCATGGTAGGATGAGATTTCACAATCCCAAGTTAAAGGATTAGGTTATATTGACATATTTTTTGCCTCATACCCTCTAGGAGAAATCCTACGGTCTCAAAAACAATTGAGGAAGTACATAAGCCTCCCACCCTAGAATACTCGAGACAAATTAAGTTATCAACAATCCCTATCCATCCCCTATTTTCATTTTCATCTAAAACCCCCATACCTTTAAAAAACTAGGGAACATATTTTTAAAGGTGCCGAATCAATAATGGATATACCTTTTAAGGTTTCCAAATTAGTACAAGGAGAGGTATTGCCCCTATCTACCTATGGACAATCTTCATACTCTGTCGCTTCTCATACTTGTCCATAAACCTTGGAATCAATTTCCCTTATATACACACAATGAACCTTATCAAATTCTTGTGGAGGAGACATTTTCATCACCAGTTTGATAGCTAGATGGAAGCATTCAAATGCATCTAAACCGCTCATTTTGTAGAAGATTCATTCAACCTCCCTTTGATATCCTCGTTTATGGCCTCATCCTTATGATGGAAAGGCATAGTACAATCTTTAACGACATTGTCTTAAACATGACATTGTGCACATTTGAATTGCACTCCATAGTAATATAAAACCTGAATATAAGAGTGATTACCCTTTTGAAATTCAATTTCATGCACCAAACCATCTCTTATGTTGATGCCCACTAGGATGGAGGCTATTATCATTTGCCTCAAATCGATGGAACTAATGTTGGCTTCATAGAAGGTTCTTAAAAAATTTCTGACTACTCCAAAAACCTATTGAGTCCAAAATTAATGGGGAGCCTTGGAAATTTGACCCATATGGATGTCAACTCCATTCGTTCTGAACACACATCAAAAAGTGGCATCCTAATCCCCATTTCTAGTAGGCTTCCTTTATCTTCTTAACATCCTCTTATGAGAAAAGGGTAAAGCCCATCCATCTATGGACTAAGATAAAACAAAACTTAGGGAGGTAACCAAGCACTGGCTCCCAGGTTTCTTTCAACTAAGCCCTTAACATTGAATCCCCCATTCGCCTACCCATAAAATTCATGACCAACATTTTGGATTCCATCTCTTCTACCTCACAAAGCTTAACATCATTTTCTAGGAATAGATTTACCAATCCTACCTTTAACTTACACATTTTCCCCCTTTTTTATGAGGTGATTCCTCCTTAGCACTTGACAAACCTTGCACACCTTTACCTCTCTTGATAGATTGTGAATTAAATGTTGCCGATGCCCTTTCCAAAATATTAATCGGATGGAATGCCAAAGAGAACTATGGAAGAGAGATATGCAATTATCCTGAAAAAACCCTCGACAACTTTGACCAACAATAGAGAAAATGATACCACCACGATGTTTAAACCCTATGCCATTGATAATAGGCACCATGCACTTTGCAATGAGTTCTACAACCATCAACCTTTACCCACCTCCAAAAACTTGGATAAACATGTCAGTTGGATGTAAGGAATACCCTTAGGAAGTCCACAATCAACTAATCGTAGGTCTGCATAGCACCCAAAACTAGACATGGACTTCATAAAACAACTTGGATTAAGGCCATTACTATTGTCTCCAAAGTAGATACATCATGATAAACATTGAATTCATTTTGATATGAGGTTACACCCAAAACTTGATTCCATGTACCATCAACCTTAGTAAACACCAGAATCTCTGACACCATTGTAAGGGTATTGATAATTTGCAAGTTGTCGTAAGCATTGGGACCACCCCCATCCATCATCCCCATGGGTTCATTACACCATGAGTATTTTAACTCCATAGGGTTAGATCTCATGGCATAAACATCATCATAACTTAGGGAGGAGGCCTCTAAAGTATTGGATACACAAGACATAAACTAGATATTGTATCTTTCATAAGAATCTAGTGAATAATCAATTTGATAACTCTAGCCATAATCCAAGCCGACATATGCTACTGAATAACTTTATTTAATTTTTTACTGTTGTCATGTACGTTACATTACATAACAACATCTCCTCCATACTAAGTTATAAAGTACCTCACTACTCTTAATGTAATCAGTGAAAATTTCGACATCTAATGTAGATTATCTAGATGGCATAAAGTGCTTATCAAATGCTTTATGCTTTAGCATCGATTTTGCATTCAAACAAAGAAACATTGTGATATTTTTTAAACTTGTAATGGTTTATGCCACAAACGATCCTAATTTGATTTGAACAAATGCGGTAAGTGGACATAAGGCATAATTCTTTTTTTTCATATAGGTAGAGTAGCTGGCGCGTGCATGCAAGGCGGAGGCGCCATTGGACATTTTGGTTTGGGGTTCAATTCGGGGTGGGGACGACCACAGCCAACCCGCCCATTAGCGGGACCCCTAAGTGGACATAAGGCATAATTCCTTTTTTTCATATAAGTAAAGTAGCTGGCGCGTGCATGCAAGGCGAAGACATCATTGGACATTTTGGTTTGGGGTTCAATCCAGGGTGGGGACGACCACAGCCGACCGCCCCAGCCAACCCGCCCATTAGCAGGACCCCTAAGTGGACATAAGGCATAATTCTATTGAGCGGTTTTGCAAGCATGTCATAGATTTCCTTGCGTTGCTTTTGTAATGGCTCATAAATCATTGTCTAAAAAAATGCTGCGTAAGTGTGGCAGAGCGAAGGATTTAGCCTAGTGGAGTTTTACTTCTCGACGAGGATAAATTACCTCAAAACAACGAACAATGATGTGACAATTTCAGAACAAGAAAATAAAACACTTTATATGATGTTTTTTTTTAATGGATTTGTTTATACTATTAAATTTCCAAGAAGACGAGTACCCAATCCTCGTCGGTTTAATATTAGCCGTCGATAATATCCCATCAACGGTCGATCAGAAGAGATCATATTGCCACGGATCGAGATGGGATACACTCGAAGCGCGGAGATTCCTACAGTTGGAGATGTATTTACGGGCAATCTATAAATACATTCCCCGCGCTCTCAGATTCACTATTGTCATTATTCATTTTCATTGTCTGAAAGTAGCGGAGAAATTTAGCAGGTAGAAGGATGTCTGGGCGTGGAAAGGGAGGCAAGGGTTTGGGCAAGGGAGGTGCTAAGAGGCACAGGAAAGTTCTCAGAGATAATATCCAGGGCATCACCAAACCCGCCATTAGGCGTCTCGCCAGGAGAGGAGGCGTCAAGCGTATCAGCGGGCTCATCTATGAAGAGACCAGAGGCGTCCTCAAGATCTTCTTGGAGAATGTGATCAGAGATGCCGTGACATACACAGAGCACGCCAGGAGGAAGACCGTGACAGCCATGGATGTCGTCTACTCCCTCAAGAGGCAGGGCCGAACCCTTTACGGCTTCGGAGGTTGAGAAGTCTCAGTCCGAGTCACTCATTCCTCATACTGCTTGTTCCTCATTTATTCATGGTGTCTGTTGACACCACCCTCCTCTATTTCGGAAATGGTAAACTTCGGTCATTCCCTGTTAGTAGATGTAATTACAGCGATCCGGTGTAGAGTGCTCTGCACATCCACACAGCAAGGTTTGAGCACTTTGATTTGCGTATGTTTAGCGAATAGTCTTTCTGAGGTCTTGATTTTTAAATCGTGATAATTGGTCACTTGTCGTGTTAGTAATAAAATTGTCGAAGATTCTTGGTAATTTACTCTCTTTTCCAGACCTCTGGGAAGGGAGCTTGGGCTTGTTACCCATTGGAATGTTTCGAATTTGATGTGCAGAGTCACGCCAATTTTTATTTGAAGAGTTAATTTACAGGTTAAAGTGAATTCTGCTGTAGTTTGAAAATTTATGATGATAAATTCTTATAGGGTGTGATTTGAAAATTATTGTTGGTATTATATTCGCAATTGTTTAATGCAATGGCGATGGCTATAGCTTGCTCAAAGGCTCGATTATTCAACTATTTACACAGCAGTATCCACACTGAACAAAACATGGAAATTAACCACAATACCAACGACTTGCCAAGCCAACCATTTCAATGAGTTGCGGACAGCGCTGTATTTGCATAGTGGCACGCCAGCCATGATTAATTTCCATGCCCTTGATTTAGCAAATTAAATACCTATTGTTGTAGAGGCAATACAGTCACTCAATTAGAGGAGAATCCAGTTGGATGTGCAACCATTGATTCAACTAAGAAGGAAACGAGCTGAGCGTGCAACCAATGATTCCATGATGCTGAAGTTGAGGTATAGCTGTCCATTAACAGAGCGTACAGGGCAATGCTCAATGCAAGTGAACAGAGAGCGTACAGGCCAATGCTCAATGCAAGTGAACAGAAAGTGAATGGAGAGGGCTCAACAGCAATGCCAGCAACTGGAGCTGTGAATGCCCATCACGACTCAAGCAAAAGGAAACTTAAACCGTAGCATCATCAATTTGGCAATTCATGGAGTAATTTTCGTTGAGAATTCTCCAAGTACAAGTCAATTAATGGAGCAATCAATATGGTACAAGTCAAAACCATAAAACAAGAATGGGTACATGACCCATAACCCCTAGGACCAAGGGGTGTAACATAAGGTGGGCAAACAACCATAATACCCATAAGACCAAAACATCAAGGTGGTACGAAACAAAAAGCAACTCAAGGTGGGTAAATGATTGTACTAACCACAAGTCAAAGACAAGGTACCACAAGACCAATAATCAACAAGGTGTAAAGACCAAGGATGAGCAATCAAGGTGGGATAAAACCAATCATCTCTCTCTCAAATGTACAAGTGTTCCATACACAACTTGAAAGTTCATCATCACTATCTAAGGGTCCACATTGGATGATGTGATCATGTGGTCCTTTAGATTGCTCCTCAGGTTAAATGCCAGTGGCTCCATCAAGGGGTGGCTAGTCTCTTGAGAAGACCATCTAGTTCAACCATCTCAAAGATTTGAGAGGAGGACATCACACATCATCATTTTGGTCCATTGACCAAGATCCACCTGGTTAACTGACTAGGTATGTCACTGCAGGAACTACTTGGTCCTTGTGACCAAGAATTTGCCTGGTCCCAGACCAGGAGGTCTTTGTCTCAACCTGCAGGACCTGCTTGGTCCTTGTGCCCAAGAAATTGTTTGGTCCCAGACTAGAATATCCTAGAGACAAGTAGGGGCCCTAACCACATGCTAGGGATTTTTGCCATGGCATCAACTTGCTTGGTCCCCGACCAAGAACCCTAGGAGATAGCTTGGGGCCCTAGGGTACCTTCTAGGGTCTTACTCTTTACTCTACCTGGTTAACTTGACCGGGAACCCTAGTTAATTGACTAGGGTACCATCCTCTCTAAGAATGGGTCTCGCAACTGCATTAACTTTAACAGTTAATGCATGGATAACTTGTAGTTAATGCATGGATACCTCTTATCTAATGCATAGATAAGGGGCTCTGTGGCAGACACTAAATAACATATAACTTATTACTTATTTATAACACTTAACTTGCCCTATTGGTGTTCATCGGCCACAAGTTAAGTGGTTGTGCTAATCAATAATCCATCCACAAATGCATTCGTTGAGAATTCTCCAAGTACAAGGCAATTCATCTTGTTTTATGGTTTTGACTTGTACCCATTTTTGTTTTATGGTTTTTGCCAGCATGTCGTGTATGTTACACTAGAGACTGAAACAATTATACATAGGAAATCTAAGTTCCGAATAATGAATTGAATCTACATAGCAAAAAATCATCATTTTAATTTGGAAAGCTTAGTGTCCAATAGCTTTGTTTAGCCTTATACTCTCAGCAGTTGCATAACTATGTATATATTGCTTCAGTATTTCTCGTTCAATTCCTCTTCTTTCTAAGGAAGAACTTTTCCTTCTGAATTAGCATGTGTAAAAGTTTGTAAACTGAATTAGCATGTTGGGAGCAGGTGGAAGATAATGGATCACTAATTCGTTAATGTCCTAACTCTGGTGCTCTTCTTATCTTTTACTTTTTTTTTTAATTTTTGTTAGCAACATTTTACATCATGAGTCTGTCAATTGGTTTTTGGTGTGGGGAAGATGTGTAACTAAAAAATAATGTCTGTTTAAATTAGAGAATTGCATATATATAAAACTACATAAATTAGATAAATTAAAACCATAAACATTGCATTACACATTTTTAGTCTAAAAAAGGGTTAGTAGATCCCCTTTTAGATGGATCTATGTTAGTGTTAGCAACATTTTACTTCATGAGTCTTTGTCATATATTTTATTTTATTTTTTAATGATTATGTTTTTATTGAAAGTGCAACAATGTAGAGGCAAGTAGTAGCACATTGAATAAGAAGTTGCAACTACATTTGAATATTGATGAAGAGCCCTCCAAGATACTTCACCACCACCCTTAGTTCTTCCAAAAAGATATAAACCTTGATGGATTGCTATTAGAATTGAGGAGTGTATTTTGTATATCTTATATTTGTTTTGTCAAATGTAACTTCCATTTCATGGGTTGCTCCTCTTTGTAGCCTATTAGATAGAATTCCAATTTCAATAATGTCTTGAAGTTTTCCATTTGTAACCATGAGTGTTTTGCCTATCCTCAACGCATCTACATTTCTCTCTCACCACAAAAGAGCATGTTTGATTATATTTAAATGGGCAAAATAAATCTATTGTGTTTCTTGGATTTGATAAAGGTCAAAATAAGCCTCTAGTTGTTTAATGCAACCATTCAATGTTTCAACATTGACTTGATCATCATACATTAGTATTTCAAGCTTCAAGTCAACCTTAAAAGGAATATTGGAAGATGAATGAAGAAAGTTGTCATTTCTAGAGTTCCCAAGCTTCTCTCATTTGGAATTTTTTGGGTTAACCTTGTCTTCTTATTGCTCGACCTTTGTTGAGTGTGCTTCCTTATCCTTCATCACTAGCAATAGTGTTACCATCTTTGTTAATGCAACAATGCATTGCTCCAACCTAGTAAGCTTGGCTTCCTAGTTCTATTTGTTATGGTCTACTTGAAAAGTCCCAACCATTCTTATTTTTAGCTCCTCTTTGGGCCTTACAACAATGCTTGTTCATTGTCTCAATATATGTTGTAGGTATTTACCATATAGATTCTTCACCAAGCTTTTTAAACTCAAAATTTGATACCTTATGATCTATAAATGGTAGACCTATGGCCCATCCATCTTGCCAACATAAATTGTTTGTGGAATTAAAATGGTAATATCTTTGCAAATCACCAAGTTGAGATTATGCATTTTGTTTGATATTCATATGGTTTCAAGGCTCAATTTGTTTGTCAATGGAACCAAGTCAAATTCTATTTCTACAATATTGTTTACACAAATTAAAACTTCTTAACATAGCACTTAAAACAATTAAAAGTTTACCACTTGAAGATTTGTATGTAGATGTATTCAAGTGACATCTCATTCATAATCATAATTACATTGATAAGTGTTTATATCTTGGAATTTGAGGTGGACTAGCATCTATGCTTTTCCTAGATTGCATGAGGATGAAACAAGTGTATTGCTTAGATTGATTTTATGGTAGTTGTTCAAAATTCGAAATAAACAATATTAAAAAAAGAATATCAAAACTCGTTAGTAGTTGATGTTAAATTTTGGTTAGGGTTAGGGTTTATTGCAAAAAATAAACAATCAATGTACTTTAATGCAAAATCACTTTTAACAAACTAACATAGAAATGAAATAATACAACATTAAATAGAACTGAAACATAATTTTCATCTCTTTCAACTTTTTATCTTTAACACTACCAATTTGGTCACCATGTTAAAGTAATCTTCAGTAACATGTAATCAACAATATAAGATTAACAGTAACAAGTACAATTAATAACAAGTTAGAGTACTTACATTGGGTGTGGAATCCTTGTTTTATATTAAGAAATATTACTTTCAGACAAAGTTGTGCCTCTCAAAGGCCAGCCAACATTAGGAACCAACTAACCCTACTAAGGCGTAAGTATAAACCAAAGAGAGAGAAATGATAGGTGTGGTACAGTCAAACAAGAATGGTCAATGACAGTCAAGAAATAGTAATAGTCTCAAACAAGATTCATCACATAGGTTTGATAAAAAAACAAGTCTCAACATATAGTTCATGTCTTAATAATAAAGATCTGGTTAGAGGCAAGTCTCAGCAATACCGATCTAATCATAAGTAGTCTAAAAAACCCATGATCTCCTCAATTGTACACATAGAAGAATATAGCAAACCCTAGAGCCTCACGACCTCCACACACAAACAACTACCAGGTAGATCGTGGACTAGAACAGAGCTCACGACTTCCCAACAAGCATGTATATAGCAGATCGGACCTCATCAATAGCTCAACAGGTAGATCAAAGTTGGATTGGGTCTCTCAACAATAGATCATATGTGTATCAGACTTCAATCAGGTAGACAAGATAGATCACAACTCCCAACAGGCAGATTGAGATCTAGGGAAGCAAAACAGACTTTAGTTGGACTTGACCTAATAGATTGGAACTCAGACAAGTAGATCAAAACCCCAGTAGGCAAACTGAACCCCTTCAACAAGTAGATTAGATCTTCAAAAACCTTACAGCCAAGTTCACAACCTTCTTAACCAACAATTAAATACCAGATTGAATAGCAGGCAGGTTGAAAAAAGACCTTAACTAGGTCATGGCTATAGTCAATAATCAATAGCGAACCCTTGCAATGATCTCCAGGCAGATCAAAGTTGGATCGGGTCTCTCAACAATAGATCAGATGTGTATAGGACTTCAATTAGGCAGACAAAAGGTAGATCGAAACTCCCAACAGGCAGATCGGGATCTAGGCAAGCAAATTAGACTTTAGTTGGACATGAGCTAGCAGATTGGAACTCAGACAAGCATATCAGAACCCCAGTAGGCAGACCGAACCCCTTCAACAAGCAGATTGGATCTTCAAAAAAATTACAACCAGGATCATGAACTTCTTAACCAACAATTAAATACCATATTGGATAGAAAGCGGGATTAAAAAAGACCTTAACTAGGTCATGGCTATAGTTAATAATCAACAATGAACCCTTGCAATGATCAACCCAATCAGATTTGAAGTGTTTAACAGGTGGACGACTTACATAGGTGAATAACCAACAATAATATCCTCAGAAACTCTTGATGTCAAGCAATGGGAAATCAGATATGAAATTGAAGATGATTAGATGATCTCAAATGAGAAACAATAAATCTCTATATATAGGAAATTAGATCTTCTAGAAAGATTATTTATAAATCTTTTAATTAAATTAGGGTTCCACATAATTAGGAGGGTACCATTTAGTTAGGACAAAATAAAAGTAACAAGATATATAAATATAAAATATAAGTGACTTAGGTGGGTACCAACACATTATGGTTAAAACAATAAAGTCACATCTAATAACATAAAATAAAGTAGAGTGTCTTAAGTGGGTACTAGGGTCATACACTTAAATCGGTGAGGGTACTAAGAGCAATCAATATGGTACAAGTCAAAACTATAAAACAAGAATGGGTACATGACCCATAACCCCTAGGACCAAGGGGTGTACCATAAGGTGGGCAAACAACCATAGTACCCATAAGACCAAAACATCAAGGTGGTACGAAACAAAAAGCAACTCAAGGTGGGTAAATGATCGTACTAACCACAAGTCAAAGACAAGGTACCACAAGACCAATAATCAACAAGGTGTAAAGACCAAGGATGAGCAACCAAGGTGGGATAAAACCAATCATCTCTCTCTCAAATGTACAAGTGTTCCATACACAACTTGAAAGTTCATCATCACTATCTAAGTGTCCACATTGGATGATGTGATCATGTGGTCCTCTAGACTACTCCTCAGGTTAAATGCTAGTGGCTCCATCAAGGGGTGGCTAGTCCCTTGAGAAGACCATCTAGCTCAACCATCTCAAAGACCTGAGAGAAGAGGACATCACACATCATCATCTTGGTCCATTGACCAAGATCCACCTGGTTAACTGACCAGGTATGTCACTGTAGGAACTACTTGGTCCTCGTGACCAAGAATTTGCCTGGTCCCAGACCGGGAGGTCTTTGTTTCAACATGTAGGACCTGCTTGGTCCTTGTGCCCAAGAAACTGTCTGGTCCCAGACTAGAATACCCTAGAGACAAGTAGGGGCCCTAACCACATGCTAGGGACTTTTGCCATGGCATCAACTTGCTTGGTCCCCGACCAAGAACCCTAGGAGATAGCTTGGGGCCCTAGGGTACCTTCTAGGGTCTTACTCTTTACTCTACCTGGTTAACTTGACCGGGAACCCTAGTTAACTGACTAGGGTACCATCCTCTCTAAGAATGGGTCTCGCAACTGCACTAACTTTAACAGTTGATGCATGGATAACTCGTAGTTAATGCATGGATACCTCTTATCTAATGCATAGATAAGGGGCTCCGTGGCAGACACTAAATAACATATAACTTATTACTTATTTATAACACTTAACTTGCCCTATTGGTGTTCATCGGCCACAAGTTAAGTGGTTGTGCTAATCAATAATCCATCCACAAATGCATTCAATACTTATCACATGAAATTGTGTTCGTTGACTTTGTTTCTCCCAAAAGATAAACACAATATGTATACTTATGCTATAAGGCGTTTCCCCTCTTTGCATTGTATGTTTTTCGTCATTGTTTTGTTGATTCATGGCCGTCAGATATGTTAGATGACTATTGATGCCCTCCTAGGTGTTCATCTTGCATCGTACTGCATTTCCCTGTCTATGCTTGCTTTCATTGTTTTGACCACCCTTGATTGTCTCTTTATGAATCTTCTTGCGCTCTTCCAGAGCCCAAAATTTGGCACAAGTTGAAATCGCGCTCGTAAAAGTGAATTCATTGGGTATATTCTTGATCATCGGCAGTTGCTTCTGTTGAAACAAGGCCAAGGCCTCTTAATTTTTAGGATTGTTGCTTTCAACAACTTAAATCTCAAGATATTGAAAGTGAACATGATCTCACACCAATTGAACCTATATAATCACACTATTGCATTGTCCACTATTGTAATCTAATTGGTGAACCAATGATCCAATTACAACATGGTGAATCTCACCAAAGCCATAAAGCATATATGAACATGAATCTATCTCCTGCGATGATAAAGCACATAACCCTAGTGAATTTCTAAACTCAACTATTGAAGGTACATTAGGATCGTCAACAATCATGTAATCTACATATGGTTCTTCCTTGCTAATGAAATATATACTACCCAATGCACAATATGCAGACAATTGCCTATTTTGTCCCTCCATGTACGCTTTGTTTTTTAACTCATTATGCCATCAACGACCTTGGTTGCATTTTGGAGGGCCAATGCACATGGCTTTTAGTTTTTCCAAGTGCTCCGACATGTGCTCGATTGACAAATGTCGTCGGAAACACCTGTGTTTGTGGGCTTTGCATATGGTGCTAGCTACCATGATCAGAATCATGATTATGCCACTTGGATGATATATTTTCCCATGGGCCATTTGGTGAGTTTAGGAGGAGTATGCCTATGTTCGGGTACAACAATAACATCGTCGAATATACTGTTATTATCAAACTACTGTTGGATTCTATTTCAAATGGAATTCAACGTTTAGTAGGCCACCTAGACTCACAACTAACAGTGCCACAACTCAATGGAATATATCGTGTTCAAGACCCTACTCTCTTGGGAATATAAAGTTAGTCAAAATTTTTCATTCATAGATAATAAGAACTTACATCAATTACAAAATGTGTAGAATGTCATACAAAATTGGCTTCATAGCCCTCAGTAATGCATATATAGGACCCAAAACTACAAAATATCGACATAACTGACATATATCATGGCCTAGTAGTATCTCGATACATAGTACTGCAGTCATCACTAGACGAAAAAGGTGAATCCATGCATGTTGGACACGAAACACGTGTCACTGCATTCCCTCCTAGAGGTCCTCAATCCATGTCACTGGAATCCCAAGGGTTAAGCCCTTAAGGTTTTGCTTTTCAGAATCAAGAGTCCTCGTGGGACCCTCCTCAACATGGGCATGATGTCATCAAATCCGTGGGTACCCTACTGGTCGTATTGGTCCCACATCTGCGTCATCGAAACTTTTGTTAATTATTCTGCACACCAAAATTTTGTTTACCTCTTGCTTTTAAAACATAACAAAAATCCCCCCAAAATGATATATTCTAAAAACATAAAACATTTCTTATCGATCTATCCCCACTGTGTGTTGGGAGGGAGTGCTAACTTAGGATCTCCACGATATTCTAGTTTGACATATGGGAATTCTTCTATAGCGAGAATTTGAAGCCTCCGCCACTTGAAGAAATCATCATTGAGGCAGTGACAATAGGTGCACTTCCTAATATGTACACCATGTTTGTCCAACATACCATCTTGGGAATTTGAGGCTCAAGGAGAGAGATACTAATGCATGGGAACATCACAGGGAGTCACTCTAAGAAGAATGAGACTAGTATGCTCCCATATCCAAAGTTATTTTGTTTTCTGGCCTTGCAATTTGTCATTTGAGCTTTCATGTTTACAAGAAGACATGTACACCAGTCAAATACCACAGGCCTCAAATGTCAAGTTTTAATTCAAGCATAAATACATGTCATAATAAAAATGCACAAATTCATTCCACATGAACACAATAGTTTTACCTTGGATAAAACCCTTAGACGGGAGAAAAACTCTAGCCAAACAATATTTCTTATATAAGATATCAGGTTTAGATTACATCATCATCATAAACTTCACTTATGCTGTGTTAAGACAAAATTAAATAGCAGACATAACTTACACCCGAATTGTATGACAACCTCAACCTCCTTACAATATCCTCTTCCTGCTGCAAGTATTATCCTCTGCCGTCTGAAAGTATTACTCTCTGCCTGCTGTAAGTATTACTCCTCTGCCTGTTGTTGCACATACTATTCCTCTATTGCAATGGACAGACCTTACAACTCCTCCAAGAGCACACCTCAGAAAAAATTGAATGAAGAAAAGGGAAGGGGGTGGCTCCTATTTATAGTTTTGGGGTGGTTGCCTCAAGCAACCCTCCTATACATGACACCTGTCACTTGGCATGTGAAGCAGCCCCCCTATACATGACACCTGTTACTTGGCATGTGAAGCATCCCCCTATACATGACACCTATCACTTGGCATGTGAAGCAACCCCCCTATACATGACACTTGTCACTTGGCATGTGAAGCAGCCCCCTATACATGACACTTGTCACTTGGCATATGAAGACAGGAGACATAACAACTGCTGGAGATGACACATGGCAAGAGAAGATGAGGACACATGGAAGGAGAAAGTAAAGACACATAGCAGAAGTTTAGTGATGATATGTAATAGCTTTTGAAGTTATAATTTTAACACTCCCTCTTAGCAAGGAAGCTATTAAATTATTAATTGATATTATCTTATAAGAAAGATTGTTTGTTTCTAGCTTTATAGGAATTGTATGTTCTTCCTAACTTTTGCTAGATACCTTGAATTTTGCTAAATGTTCACAAGGCTGCCTGTCTTGACTTTTGGCATGACTCACAAGGCTTGTCCTTTTGCCTTGACTTTTGTCATAATCTCACAAGGATTTTTAAAGACCTCATCACTTTTATTCTGACTTTTGTCTTGGCTCACAACGTTTGTATGTTTACTCTGACTTTTGCCATGACTCACAGAATTGGTTAATCTCCACGTCTCCATGGCTAGCTTCAGGGTGGTCACTTATGACCTCAGACCTTGGAGGATTCTCTTTTGATCATTCTCTTTATCAGAGATGGAGGCATTCTCCGCAACTCCAAGTTTGTCTCTAAAGTGAGCAAACTTCACCAACTGCAGTGGTTTTGTTAGGATATCATCTACTTGATCATCTATTTCAACATACTTCAACTTGATCACATTTCGTTTTCGTTGTACCATATCTCTGATATAATGGTACTTTTGATCAATATGCTTTGATCTGTCATGAAATATCATATTTTGTGTGAGCTTCATGCAGCTCTGATTACCACAATAGATAATTGTAGTCTCAAGCTTTTCATTAACCAATCCAAAAATGAGTTTTCTGAGCCATACTGCTTCTCTGCTGGCATTACTCACAGCAATATATTCACCCTCAACTGTGCTCTGAGCAATAGATTCATGTTTCCAACTGGACCAGGAGATCATGGCTGATTCCAAAATGAAGTAGTAACCAGAGGTACTCTTTCTGTCTACTGGACTTCCCGCCTAGTCTGAATCTGCATAACCATGCAACATCACACCACCACTGGATATGAACTTTAGCCCATAGGCTATGGTACGTCTAAGATATCTCAGAATATGCTTACCTGCTACCCAATGTCGTTCTCTAGGATCAGTCATAAATTGGCTTAATGCACTCACTACAAACTGCATATATGGTCTGGTACGAGTCAGATACATTAAAGACCCAACAAGTTTCATGTACATGGTGGGATCCACCAAATCTTATCTCGAGCTTGAGTCATGTAACTTCTTTAAATTTTCAACCATAGGAGTAGACACACTCCTGCAATTCATCATACCAAACCTTTGCAGTATGTCTACTGCGTATTTTCCTTGATATAGGAAAATCTCGTTTGGTTTCTGCCAAACTTCCAATTCTAGGAAATAGTGCATCATTCCTAGATCTTTCATTTCAAATTCAGCAGTGAGTCTCTCTTTGCATTTGAAAATTTGCTTTTCTTCTCCTGTAATAAAAAGATCATCTACATACGACACCAAAATCAGAGGTTGATTTTTAACAACTTTAAAATAGAGGTTAGAGTCTGCGGTACTTTTACTGAACCCTCATCTTTGCAGAAAGCCTTCAATTTTGTTATACCAAACTCTGGGTGCTTGTTTAAGACCATACAGGGCCTTTTTTAACTTACATACATGAGTTTCCTTTTCATGCATTGTAAAGCCATCAGGTTGTTCTACATACACTTCCTGCTCTATTTCACCATTAAGGAAAGCAATCTTTACATCCATTTGATGTAATTTCCAACCAAGTACAAAAGGAAGAGAGATAATTGCGCGGATAGTAGTATACATGGCTACTGGTGCAAATATCTCATCATAGTCTATACCTTCTTTTTGGGAGAAGCCTCTGGCAACAAATCTTGCTTTGTACTTTTCAACACTCCTATCAGCTGCATGTTTTATCTTATATAGCCATTTGGATGAGACAACTGACTTATTTTTGGGCTTGGGAACTACGTCCCATACATTATTCTTCGTGATGGACTTGTATTCCTCCAACATGGCATCTTTCCAAACCTGAAACTTGTTAGTTTCATTAAACAAAGAAGGTTTAACATCACTAATGTTACTTACCAAAGCAACATAACCTGTAAATCTTTGAGGCCTTTTGCTCTCTCTAAAGGTTCCTGAAGGGGTATATGTTTCTATGCTTCTTGCAAAGTTTCTTTGAACCAAGCAGGTCTTCTCTTGATAGGAGGTTCTTCAAGAGACCTTTCTAACACCTCAGTAGGTTCCAACACTGAATCTTGATCCATTGGATCATCATGACTTTCCTCCCTCTGAAAGTCAGAACCAGAAGTCTTGGAGGAGACTTTAGATCATCATCGATCTGAAGCTCTCTAGATCATTTAAAAACAACTTCCTCATGGAAAGTTACATCTCGGCTAACCTCGATATGTTTATGACTCGAGAAATAGATTCTGTAAGATTTAGAAGATTCGCTATATCCGACAAAGATCCCTTTCTTACTTGAGGGTTCCATCTTAGTTCTCTTCTCTTTAGGCACATGGATATACACTGGACACCCGAATAATCTTAAGTGATCTACATTTGGTTTCTTACCAGAGAAAGTTTCTTCAGGAGTTTTATCTTTTAGGATAGCATGTGGAAATATATTATGAATGTATACAACTGTGGTTGTAGCTTCTTCCCAAAGAGAATTTGGCAGATCTTGATCAAACATCATAGCTTTTCCAGCTTCACATATAGTTCTGTTCTTTCTTTCGGCAATGCCATTTTGTTGAGGATTGTAAGGAACAGTTAACTAACGTTTGATACCAGCTTCCTTACAAAAGCTTTCAAACTCATAAGATTCATCTTCCCCTCCATTATCAGATCTTAGAATCTAAATGTGTTTTCCTGTCTGGTTTTCTATTAAAGCTTTGAATTCTTTAAATTTGGAAAACACTTCACTTTTCAACTACAAAAGATAAATCCAACATTTTCTAGAAAGACCATCAATAAATATGACATAATACATAAAACCATTCAGGGAAGGAGAAGATATTGGTCCACAAGTATCAGAATGAATAAGAACTAAGATCTTTTCAGTTTTTCTACTACCGCGAGGAAAATACTTCTTTGCATTTTTTCCAAGTAAACAACCTTTGCATACTTCAACTTTATCAGAAGAAATATAAGGCATACCACTTACCATAGATTGAAGTCCAGGAAGAGCTTTGAAGTGAAGATGACCGAATATTCTATGCCATAACTCGTTGGGACTAACTATAGAATGAACAAGAGCATGAGCATGATAATTCGATACCTTGTAGATACCTCCTTCTCGAATTCCAATAACTTCAACTAAAATTAGCTTACCATCTTTTGGCCAGAGAACTGCTTTACCATCCATGAAGGACACCCTGTAGCCTTTATCTTCAAGTGAAGAGACTGACAACATGTTCCTATTCATGCCAGGAACAAATAAGACCTCATCAATATGAATGATAGATCCAGATCTTAACTAATGGGATATGGAACCAATCCCTTTGATATCATAACATGAGTTGTCACCAATTTGTACCTGCACTGAGTAGTTTTTCTCCTTGTAATATGAAAGGATATTTTTGTAACCAGTCATATGCTTTGATGCTCCAATATCAACCAACCAAGTGTTCTGGTCAGTAGTTAGGTGACCAGAAAGAGCATATACTAGGTAGTATTCTTTCATTTTTTCATGTCTTTCAGGAGATTCACTTACCCTTTTACTTGATTTTCTTTCTTCAGCAATAGATGCATGATGCTTCTTTTTATGAAAATTTCTCTTCTTGAATTTGCGGTCTTTAGCAAAATGTCCCATTTTATCACAATTATAGCATGTAATCTTAAACATATCAAAATTTTTACCTTTGAAGTTACCTTTGAGCTTGTTTTCCTGGAAATTCCTTTTAAAGAAAGGTTTCTTTCCTCTTCTTGTTTTTTGCAACCAAAGCAACCCTGTCATTATTAGCAACATGATTTCTTGAAGTCATGCGACTTTCCTCCTGAAGGCAGTCATGCCATAAACGCTCAAAAGTAGGTTGAATCTCTCTACCATTCACATTGGAAAGGAAAGTACTCCATGAATATGGAAGGCCATCAAATATGGTTTGAACAAGATCGTCATCATCAACAATTGCCCCTGTGACAAGTAACTGATCACGAATCTGAGCAATTTTAGAACAAAAGGATGCAACAGACTCACCTTTCTCCATCTTTAAAAACTTTAATTTGTTCTTCAGATTTCTCTTCTGACTAGGTGTAGTCTTCTCATACAACTTCACGAGAGTGTCATAACAGTCTTTAGCTGTCATCAGAGAAGTTAGTACTGGCATGATATTATCTTTTACAGAATAAAAAATAACTTTCTTTTCCCTAGCTTGATTCCTTCTGAAGGCTGGCTTACCAGTATTAGAAACTGGTTCTTCCACCACTGTAGTTCTAACTCTTCACAAAATTATCTAGTTCTAACTCTTGGAGAATATTCATCATCCTAAGCTTACAAACATCAAAGTTTGAAGCTCTCTCTAGCCTATCTTCAGGCCGAACAAAAATAAAAGAAGACATGCTTGAACAAGAAACTTAGGGCTGTGCTTTATAAAACTTAAACCCTAGGACCTATGTAGGCTCATGAACTATATAACTAAGCTCTGTTCACACCCAAAGCTCTGATACCATGTCAGGTTTTAATTCAAGCAGAAATACATGTCATAATAAAAATGCACAAATTCATTCCACATGAACATAGTAGTTTTACTCTGGATAAAACCCGTAGAAGGGAGAAAAACTCCATCCAAACAATCTTTCTTATATAAGATATCAGGTTCATATTACATCATCATCATAGACTACACTTATGTTGTGTTAAGACAAAATTTAATAGCAGACATAACTTACACCAAAATTGTATGACAACCTCAACCTCCTCACAATATCCTCTGCTTGCTGCAAGTATTATCCTCTCCATGTTGTAAGTATTACTCTCTACCTTATGTAAGCATTATCCTCTGCCTGCTGTAAGTATTACTCCTATGCCTGTTGCTGCACATACTATTCCTCTATTGCAATGGACAGACCTTACAACTCCTCCAAGAGCACACCTTAGAAAAAATTGAATGAACAAAAAGGAAGGGGGTGGCTCCTATTTATAGTTTTGGGGTGGCTATCTCAAGCATCCCTCCTATAGATGACACCTGTCACTTGGCATGTGAAGCAACCCCCTATACATGACACTTGGTACTTGGCATGTGAAACATCCCCCCTATACATGACACTTGTCACTTGGCATGTGAAGCAACCCCCTATACATGGCACCTATCACTTGGCATGTGAAACAACCCCCCTATACATGACACCTGTCACTTGGAATGTGAAGCATCCCCCTACACATGATACCTATCACTTGGAATGTGAATACAAGACACATAACAGCTGTTGGAGATGACACATGGCAAGAGAAGATGAGGACACGTGGTAGGAGAAAGTAAAGACACATAACAAAAGTTTAGTGATGATATGTAATAGCTTTTGAAGCTATAATTTTAACATCAAACACTCCACACTCTAGAACAAATGTGCATGGGATGCTTGTTGGAGCGTGGATGAACTTGCCACCCAAGAGTTGGTGGAAAGAATCACCTTCAATGGAAATATTTCAATATTGTTGATAGGAACTTGGGAGCCCATTTTTTGGGTCCCTGCGATGCAGTGGGTGTTTATGTATTCTTGCATGGTTAACATGCCTTCACCTCACCCCATCCCTTAGATTAATTGACACTCCTTGTTGATAGAACCCTGTTAGGAAGTAGATATCATCGATATTAAGGTAAAGTACCTCACCATCGATCTGAAAGGCATTTTGATCAGGTTCCTAGTTCCCACAAGCAATTGGCGTAGCTTTTTTTGTGTTCACATGTATGGCACATGGTAAAACTTGAGAATTCCACAAGCTTCGAGAGAATTTATGGTGTCATTATCCTCAAAGGATTCCCTATCCAAGGGCTCATGCTCCCATTCTCTCCATATTATAGCCATTTTCTGCAAGAAAACATCAACATTTTCTCAATTTTAGGTAATGGTTGGCACTTCAGGAGGTCCCATGCACCCCATAGTGGGGATAGGTGCCTGGACTTCCTTGCCCACATACACTGTGAGTGAGGAAATCACATGGGTGCAAGAGAAACTTGGGTAGGGGTCCCCAACGCCCAAATTTTGAGAAAAAAATCAAGAAAAATTCATGAAATTGAATGAGTTTGGGATGAGAAACTACTTGGTGGTGGCAGATTCGAGATTTGTTGAGTGAGCAATCCACAATATTTGATTGAAAATCAAGGGAAAAACTTGAGCTTCAATGGTAAAAGAGGTAAATTGCAAATGAATTGGTAATTCCATTTGGTAAAGGTAATTTATTTGGAATTTTTACCCAAGTATCTATAGTTTGAGTTTCCTACTTATGGTTTTTATTAATTCACCACCACTAATGTTCTCTCTAGGTCTATTTTTTTGGCATTGTAGGAATTAGATGAATTCTTAAGACTTTGACAACATTTATGTGCCGAACATTGGTCCACCTAACATGTATGGAGTTCAAAATTGGCATATAGGGTAGGGATTTTCCACCTTGCATTATGCATAATCCTAATCCGTTTAACTCTGCCTCAGGATCCACCACACCAAATTGCGATGTTAGGCCTCCATTATTATAAGTTGTAATTTGTGTGGTAAATTTTACCAAATATGGGTACCCTAGGTAGAATCCTGGTTATTCATTTGGTGCCCATGCCAACATTCTTTATTAAGCTCGGGAGTCCCTTTTTATCTCCACCGTGACTTTGTGTTGAAGCCACATGAATTTATTTTAATCTTTTTCCGACCATTCCCTATAAGCGCTCCCATAATTGTTGTTTTAGTTGTATTGTTTCATTGCATAACATTGTAATGTCCCCATTTTGACCCCATTACATTCAAATGTAAATGATGTAATATTGTTATAAAATCATGGTAAGGAGCTCAAGGCCAAGGCCCCGCCATCGATTTAGTGATGCATATGGTTTGCGTGCTAGCCAGGCACATTGGAATTTCAAACATCATGTAAATATGCATTTTAATAAAATACCCACAACTAGCTATGCAATGCAACAAAGAGATGGGGGCATGATTTTACAAGGAATTGGGAGGGAAAACATTCAAACCCTTGAGCCAACCAAGTCAAGCCAAGTGTCAATGAGAGAACCCATCAACCCTCAACTACCCATGTTGACTTTTGTACCCAATCATTCATTTCTCCAAAGAAAACTGGTTGAGGTAGTTAATTGCTTGGGGAATGGAAGGTATGGCTGTCCAAATTCGGGTATGGACAAGACACCCTTCATGGAAAATCGCGTTTTGCTTCTTAGGCAAGAAAAGAGCCATGAATTGCTCCCCAAGCCATTATCCATCAACCAGTTTTCTCTCTCTCACGAGTTGGGAGCTTGCTGGGCGTTTTTCCCCATCGAAATCTTGTGTTTTCCTTCATTCTCAGTTGGGAGAAGGGCGTTTTTGTGTTGTATACCAGTGGGGAAGAAGGGGAAACGAATCTGGATTCCATAAAGACCATTTTGGCTATTGAATGCTTAGTTAGTTGGGAGAGAATTCATTTTCCTCCTTGTGAATTTTTTTTTCCCATCCCACAATCCGTTTTTGGCTGGAAACGATTTGGGGAAAGCCCATGGCCATCTTATTGGTAAATCCATTTTTTTGGGTTGAGCTTGAGTGCAAGCATCCAGGGTTCAAATGTAGCCTGATAAACCCATCTGTGGACTGGCTTGGCTCAGATGAAATGATTAATTGGTTGTGTGTGAGCTTGAATGCCCCCTTTTCCTTGTAAGAATCATGCCCAACTCGGGGGTGGCAGTTGTGTTGAGAGAATTGATGAACACAACTGGCCTATGGTTGGGTGGAACGTTGCAGCGGCATAGCTAGTTGTTTGGGACAATTGCACTATGAGGATAAGTTTTTCCTTGTCTATGAGTTTTACTTCTGTAATGCATTAATTTGATGACTGTTGATATGCTATATGCATGAGTAATGTGTGTGTATAGTTTAATTCCGCTGTGAATGTTTGATTTGTTTGCATCTGCACACAAATGTTTTATTCATATGATTCTAATGAGTGGGATGATATTATGTGAAATCTCCATAGATTTTTAGCATGTTCCCTTCCTCGAATTGGGTCTGCGGGAGGGTACATTACAACCATTGTTTGTGCTTATGAGCTTAATGCCACTCGTAATTCGCTAGGAGTTGCTTACCACTTGTGCATTCTTCCTAGCATCTGGCCTTTGCATCTATTGTAGCCACTTCTCAAAACCATTACTAGAGGAGGCATGCAATATGAATGTCCAAATCCCGCACATCCCTTTTTAATTGCATTTTTGCATATGTATGTTATGTGCGCTTGGAATGTAGTTGCATGCCATGCGACACTCGTCAAATCCTCCAATGTAATATAACATTATTTTATTCTTTTTTCAGTCTTTATAATATGAAAAAGACAACAAAATTAAATATTTAAAAAAAAGAGAGGGGGGGAAGATGTTAAATCATTGTTATTATGGATGGCAACAAATCAAGTCATGTCACCCTTGAACAAAGCAACATTGTCGATTCTTCTCAACAAGTTGGGTTTTTAGTATTGCCTTAGGAAGTCAAACAATGATCTTTGAGTCTATACATATCTGGTTGGTTACTCTTCCGATCACTATGGAGAATTTGTTAATGCCTCTTACATTATAGGATATTTCATTGTTCCCTTTGTGTCTAATGCTATCCACGTCACCATTGTGTTGTGCTAATGTTCAAGGGTTATCTTTAGCCTGTGTCAACCATTCCTCAATTTCCTTGACTATGCAAGTTGACGTTCCGTGTTGTCAAGTTAATCTCAATTCCTATTGTCATATCAATGTCCCTTGATTCATAGATTCAAGAAGTGTTCGAAACAAACACATCTATTCAGACTTGCTAGAATGTACTAAGTACCTTGACACCCATTATCATCATTGGTGGGTTGTCTTGCATTTATTAATGTTACACATCAATGATCGATAATCAAAAGGTGTCCCCCATGTTTGACGTCATCTCATACATTCACATGGTAATGACATGTACATCTCAATGGTTTGGATGGAATACCTTGGGATACATTAGCACTACCTCATTTTCTATTATCTAAGTTGCACAAGACTGTACCATACATTATATAACATTGGTACTAGATGGAGAACCAATTTGTACTATCTTCAATTCTCATTGTTCTCCTGATATATATGTTGAGACATAGATCCACTATGTATTTTCTCATGGCTATGATCTATTTTGACGTGAACCCACTATGTATTTGTCTCGTGGATATGATTCAACATCTTATATACTCCATGGATCCACAATGTATTTGATTTGGCAGCCATGCATATTTACACTTGCGCATGGGTATGCATGCCTCGGGGAAGGAAGATTATCTGACACATTGATTTGTTTTGTAGGTACTTTCTAGGACCGTGGTCCAAAGACCTCCACCTGATACATCTCCGCTACTATTTCCCAAGTATTATAATGCATTTGGGCCATTAGCTCCCCTTCTGACCTCACACATTAGGGAGCATATGTTATAGAACTAATTGACACCCTAATGACCCTAACAATTTAAGGGTGACCCTATTGGCATAAGATACAAACAACATCCAACTATCCATAATTTGGATCATAGTGTTCCTAATCACTAGATAAGCCCCTAATAAATGCCAAAAACCTTGAATTTCATACTTAGGGTCAGCCCAATTGATGGTCATCACCTCAAAAGAAGGGTTTAAGCTCATTCCATCTCATTTCCTCTTGAAAAGCACTTAGTTCGGAGCCCCACATGCCTCTACCTCTATAAAGGTGTGTGGCCATGCGCTTCTTCCCTATGTAGGGCACGTGGGCCTTGGAAAATGCATTAAAAAATATAAAAAATCATGAAATTCGATTGAAATTGGAGATGAGGGTTGTAGAGGAACCCAGATCACTGTTCTGAAAGTGCCGACGGTACAATGCAGTTTGATTATGCATTGTTTCCATGATTTCCGATAAAGATATATTATCTTCCCACCCCCCTCGAATTCATTTGTCTTTACATTGATTTTGTATTGGTATAAGGATGTTTACTTTCTTGATTAGTCAAGGGTAATAGTTCAAGTTTCATGTTTCTTGTTTAGTTTATGATTCAATGAATGCCAAAAGAATTTAAGGAAGAATTTATGTCTACTTGTGTCCAGGTGTGAGAAGAATTCAAGTGGAAGCATTGGAGGACAAGAAGAAGTGAGGACAACCATAAGATTCTAGGTTCTTTTCTCCATTCAACCTTGTATTTTTTGTTTGCCTTCCTGGTTTTCAGTGCATTAGGTTGAGTCCAGGCCATAACCCTTGGGAATTGTAATTGTTTTCTTTCAATAGACCTATTGGCATCCAAGCCTTATATGTTAGGTATAATTCCTTCAACACTTATGTAATCTAATGGTCATGATATCTTCTAGACATAAAGTGATATGATGGTTCATCATCTCCTCGATATCAATGACTGTATTGATCCATGGCTTACCACCTAATTGGTCCATGATCTCTATTTAAAGAGCATGGAAGGTCATTTTCTAATGATTGATTGTAAGAAAACCATATGTAAATATTTTTCTTCTGCATTAATATATTGCCTCTAGTGGTCATTTGGATGGGGTCATTGATTATTTCCCTCCTTGAAGGTTTTAACCACGTAGTATATTGGTGTGTTGATATGTGATTTATTGTGTCAATGGTTTCTTAAAGTGTTCGACCTATGCAGGAATATCTAGTTTTAGTCGAACATGGTATTATAACATTTATGAAGACCCACTCTCATTGTTTACAGAGATCTTGTACTTGTGTGATTCAAATTGAATCAATATATAATTTTTCATATATTTTGGTGCTTTCTGGTTGGAACAATTAAATGAATTGGTTTGTATGGCCCATTTTAGGGGTAGGTCTTACTTTGCAAATTTGGGGTCCTGTCACGTCCCCTCCCATCCTACCAGCTAGATGGAGAGGATCGTGAGGTTAAACCGGGCATCTAGCCCCATAAATCAGTCATTAAACATTCAATTTAAGAATAAGATGAACATATGCAATTGAATGATCATTTGAATACAGAGCGGAAGTAAATTCATTAACACATCCATCATACATTCAAGATATTCATCAATTAAGCAATTGAAAGATAGCACAAGAGAATACTTATCTTAATGAAGTAGTCCCAAACAACCAGCTACGCTTCTGCAACGTTCCACCCAACCATAGGCCAGTGTGCTCTTCAATCTCTCAACACCACTGCCACCCCCCGAGCTAGGCATAATCTCCACAAGGAACTAGGGAACAACAGGGTCTCACACAGCCATAGATACACCAGAATCAGCCATACCAACTAGCAGTTGGGTTTCTGAGGTGGCTAGGAGATGGACGCATATAACAGCAAAAAGAGTAAGTGCTGGGCATGAGAAAAACGGTTTTATAGTGAAGTTCCCAAGAATGGGTTTCTAACGGTTCCAGAAAAACGTGGGCAACCAAAACGAAAGGAGAAAATGGGAAATCAACCCCAGGAGAGCAGATTCGTTTTCAGAAGAATACTCATGGGCATTTCGTGGGCAAAAACGGCCTCCATAACCCCAAAAATCGTGGCTCTCTTCTCCCAGCCAATGAGCTAACCAAAAACGAGTTTATGGGCATGGAAAAACACAGGAAATGGTGAAAAACGTGAAGGATAGAACCCCAACCGGCTCAGAATGCGTGAGAGGATGAATGCCATGGGTGAAGAATGGCTTTTGGGCCAATTTCGTGGGGGTTTTCTTGCCCAACAAGCAAAAACACGATTTTCCAAGTTGATGGCTTGCCCATGCACGAAAATTGACAGCCATACCTCTCCCATCCCAAGGCATTTATTGTCTCAACCAATTCTTGGAAGGATTAAATGATTGGGTGCATGAGACCAAATGGGTAGTTGAGAGTTCATGGGTTTCCTCAATGAAATGGCTTAACACCATGGCTCAAGGGTTTGGCTATTTTCCCTCCCTATTCCTTGTAAAGATCATGTCCCCATCTCTTTGTTGCATTGCGTAGTTGATTGTGGGTTTTTCATTAAAATTGCATATTTACATGATGTCCGATTTTACATTGTGCACCCCTAGCACAAGAACTCTATGCATCTATTCTAATTGCTGATACATAGAACATTAAATCAATGGCGGGGCCTTGGCCTTGAGCTCCTCACCATGACTAAATAACAATATTTACATCTTTTACAATATTAATGCAATAGGGTCAAGCTGGGGACATTACAGGTCCATAACCTTTTGAGGCCTGGTTGAGGGCTTAAATGATGTTTTTGGGGGTTACAAATATGTAATCAAAGTTCATATCGCTTTGATGCTCTACACTCTAAGACCTTTCCAATGGTGCAAAACTCACCTCAATAGGAGTCTGTACGAGGAAGTTATGTCTCCTGCAAGTTAACCCATCCAATTGACCACAATGGTACCAAGTGTATTACATGTCATCTCTCATTACCGACACATGTGGAGCTAGTCACATGTGGACTTTCAAGAACATTCTAGAGGGTCCAAAACCCTAACCCTAATCGGGATTTGAGGCATGTACAAACCCTAAAGCGAACCATAGACTACTATCGAGTTATGTTAAATACCAAGCCATTAGGAGGAAAAGGGGTTCCATTATGATGATGTCATTGTATTGTTCCATAGTTGAGAAACAACAAACGAGTCAATATAAGAGCATAATAGAGGAAGTAGGGAATGTTGTAGTAGCCATGCAATCCATAGTGTTAGAGGTAACCCCATAGTGAGTACCACTTTCTTTGTATTTTCATTACATATTGGAAAAGAAAAGTGCAAGGCATAATCCTCACTTCTGGCTGGGTTTTTCCTTATCATGGGTTTTCCTAGTGCATATCTTGTGTTATTTTTCTCTAGTTATTTCCCTTTCAGTTCCACTTTATTTATCATTCCATGGAGTTAAGCTAACATAATGAATTGAGTTGTAAGACCCGTTGTGACTGTAATGTCCTCCATTTTAGGATAGATTAAAAATTGTTTTTTTATATTCTATTATTATTTTATTTGATTGATTCTACTGTGATGACATAATTTTATTTTGTTTTTATATTTTGTAGCGGGAATATTTGTAAGCAAAATTTTGATAAGTCTTTAGATTGAAATCTATTACTTGACAACACTATGTCCATTAACTTTATCTATACAAGAGGTTATTCTTAATTTACTACAACTTCATATGAATTTGAGAAGATAACATGCCTTAGAGAATTATTATGGTAAACACAAAATGTAAACCTCTATCATATTCACATAAACAACGATAAGCGTAATAGACATTTTGAGCTTATTGATTTCACTTTAAACTTATAACTTAAATTTGTATTGATTTGAAGGAGGGGAGGAAGACTCCTTGGGGACTTATCTAGATGTTGCATCTAACCCTTGGGGACTCTTCGGGCGCTTACTCCTCGGGGACTTATCTAGATGTTGCATCTAACCCATGTAAATGTTTGCAATAGTATTTGAAATCAAATACATATCAATCTCCTAGAATGTTATTAGATTGGGAGTATTCAGTTTCGAGTCTAAGAGGATTATACTCATTAGTCTTACTATAAGGTTTGTTATATAGTGTAGAAAGAGTCTTATCTAAACTATTTGCATGTTGATGTAGGAGGTGGTAATGTTTATGTATAGACCTATTACAAGGTTGAGGATCACATGAGGGTCTTACCTTCAATTACATAAATTTACACGTATATATGGTGCAATTTAACTTGGTCGACATTAGGTTTTACTACCTCCCATATGCAATGGTTGAATGATGTAAGACACTCTCGTGTGTTTGGCAGTGAAGCATGGGATCACATTCCTTATGAAAAATGGAAAGAGTTACAACCTAAGAGTTAGAAGTGAATTTTTGTTCTATATTTTGAAGATGTAAAAGGTTACAAAAAATTTCAACTCCATTCCAATGAATTTATTATTACGAGAGATGTTAAATTTGATGAAAATGTCTTGGCCTGCAAGCTTAATTCAATATTTCTACCATCTTCGACCCGCGATCCATCTTCAACAATTGTGTCATCTTCAATTCTAAACTTTTGTATTAGCCATCCTATTATGGTTTCTTCTTTAGATGATGATAGTGATGATGAAAATCCACCTCCTCCTACTCATCTTCCTTCGGTTGGCTCCATTGAACATGAAATTGCATAAAGTACCACTACTTCCTATATGGGTTTGTACAACACGAGAGGCATCTATTGATATTGTATGTGATCCTATAGATAAGCATTGAACATATTCATAGTTCCAACAAGCATATTATTTTTTGGATCAAGTTATATAGACTCGTGATCTAGATGCATTTGCAGAAGCTTTTGGCCATCCCCATTGGAACATGACAATGAATGAAGAATGTCATTCCTTAATGGCTAATGAAACTTGAGATTTTGTAACTCTTGTGAAAAGAAGAAAAATTGTCAAATGTAAATGAGTGTATAGAACTAATTAGTATGCATCAGATGGAAGTGTTGAAAGACATAAGGCTTGGTTAGACGCCAAAGGATTTTCTCAAGTTGGAGGGATTGACTATAATGCAACCTTTGCCCTTGTAGTCAAAATGAACTTTGTCTACCTTGTTCTAGCCATTGTTGTTTCACATAAATGGGAATTCCATCAAATAGATGTCAAATCCACCTTCTTGCATGGGGATTTTCAAGAAGAAATTTACAGGGAACAATCTCCTAGCTATGTTTAGAATGACTCTAGCCTTTTTTGTTGCCTTAATAAATATCTCTACGGCATTAAGCAAGCTACTCTGGTTCGGTATGCCAAAATGGATATGTTTCTTTTTTACACCTATTTTTCTAGATATCATTCTTACCCCAATGTATATGCCAAGAAAGTAGGAAACCATCTCATAATCCTTGTTCTTTTTGTTGATGATCTTATTCTCACTGGTAGTGACCCTAAAATTTTAACTCATGTGAAATCCATCTTTAAGAAGAAATTTGAAATGACCAACTCAAGACATTTGTATTATTTTATTGGCCTCCAAGTCTTTCAAACCAAAGAAGGAATTTGTATTTCTCAGTATAAGTATGCTTGCAACTTTCTTCATCACTTTTGATCTAGTTGGATATCAATAGCCACCCATATCTTCCACTGACTCACAACCGTTCTCCATTTCCTTGGCAATTTTCTACGTTTTTTCAAGTCCCAAACTTTCAGGGCTATTTTGAGGCCCTAAATGGTCTCAAAGACTCTAAAAAGAAATTTGTTCTTCTCTTCAATATATTTCCAACGAGCTATCATACGCCCCAATCAGAGTTTGTATGTGGAAGCTGTGCCCTTGGGAAGTTGACTTGTTAGCTAGCCACCTCGGGGCCCACAAATCATTTTTTGGTGCTTCATCTCCTAGGGTTAGGTTTTTGGATGTTTAAGTTTTTAGCCTCTTTGACTTTATGCTTATGATAAGAGGCCATTTTTAGTCTCTTTTTTATCATCTCTTGCATATGAGTATAGCCAACACATCTCTCATCATAGATAAGATACCACCATCTAAGCTAGTTTGTATTGCTTTGCAATTTACAATGTTTTCCCACTCCATCCATTAATTGTTACATCGTAATATTCCACCCTATGAGCATCAGCATTCTTTGGCTTGTAGGATCCGTTTCAGTGACTTAGATCCACTTATATCCTTCAGAGATATTAGTTTGCCCTATTTTTGTTCCTACCCGCGAGTTGCATCACTATCGCATGCGTACCCGCGAGTTGCATCACTATAGCCCGCGGGTATCAAGTAAAATGGTAAAAAATCACTATTAATTACTTTTTACTCCCAAAAAACGGTCATTGGGTCACCTTTGGCTCTCTATCTGCCCGAGTAACGTCTTGATGTGTCCTTTCACCTACCTTTGAGAGGACTATATTGAGCACATATGGCTTATGGACAGGAGGAAGAAGAGAATAGCAAGAGAACTCTAGTGGATTTTTGCCCTATCTTGAGTCTGCACTTATTGATCCTTCTAGTTGTGGACCATTATGTTCACCTTCAAAACTCCTTTCTAGTTTGAGTTTTCCATTCATGGAGGATTGAAGTGGTGGAGGCACAAGTGGATTAATCTAGATCTTGGTTCAGATTGGTTGTCGGCAAGAGGTCGTATCACTTTGTACTTCTTCTTGTTCATTAATAGAAATGCTCATATTCTCGTCCATTCATGGTGTGAATGTTGTTTATTATACATTGGGTTACATTTGCTTATGATATTATGGACCATTGTTATTGATAATGTTAATGTCATCTATATATTATATGTACTTGTTGGATATTGGCTGTCAAGACTAATTTGCAGATTGCAAGTGCATGGATTGAAAGCTCCAACAGGGATCTACATCAAACGTTTGGATCGAGGTTGGTTACGTTTCTCCATTGTCTTAACATTGTCATTTATAATAGCATTGTTCTGAGAATTGAGTTGATTTATGGTAGTCATCTGTCTGTTGTGGTATTCCCAAGCCATAGTGAGTTTTTTTCAATACAGAAATGACGACTCGGCTGGGGAAAACATCCATGTTTGGGAAAAATTTTGAGCATTAGTCCATAATTAGAGTTGTTGTTTATCGAAGCTTTGTGTCACTGATTGGCCCTTAAGATACACCATAGAAAACTTGCTTTTTCTGAGCCCTTGGACTCTTTATTTTCCCATTTTCCTTTCCTCACCCACGGGCTAGCTTAGCTCAGCTCGGGTATACCTGCCTTTGTTTGCTCTACTGCTCGCAGGTACCCGCAGGTATTCCTTCGATAGTAGCGTGTAACTCCGACTTTTGTTGGTTTATGGGTATTGGTTGTTGCTGGGTTGGCTTTGGTGGTTCCCGAGTCTTTGTTGGCCTCTTTCTTGACTGTTTCATGCCTTGGTTGTGACCAAAACTCTTCGTTTCTCTTAGTTGAGCCTTCTTGGTTTTTTACCAATCTTTGGATTTAGCCTCTTGGTTTTTTCCTTTTGAGCTCTTTCCTTTGGCTGAGTCTTGCTGTTTAGGATCTGCTGGCTTGTCTTAGTGATCTTCTCGGCACTTCAGTGACTGAATAGTAGGATTTTGCTTGCATTTTTTCATTCCATTTATATTGAAAAAATACAAAAATATACATATAGTTTTTTGCATTTTCCTTTTTGTTTATAAGCGAAAATACAAAAATATTTTACTTTCATGTACTGCATCTTGCATTGAGTGCTTGTTGCCTTCATTTAGGTTCTGCTTATGCATTGAAAAGATAAAATATTGCATTTTATTTCGGAATTGTTGGTTGATTTTACATATTAGTGACATTGTTTTATTGGATAGATGAGTCTAGGATTGGACGATTTTGCATACTATTGAGTCTACACATCACTAGTTTCACGGTCATATCCCTTGAGTAACCACAGCCACTAAAATTAACGCTTAATCTTAAAATTGATTAGACTGATTTTATTTATAGGGTACACCAACTAGCATAGGTTTAGAGTCTTGGAATAAATCATTGTGAGTTAACAATCCAAGACTAATAAACAAAACATTAGGTGTTTGACCAAGGAGTGGAGGAATCCATGGTATAGATCGGTGTTCTCAGGAAGCTCTACTCAATCCAGATTTAAGCGCGAGGTCACGGGAGGTTGGTTGGGGAGATATCCCTCTGATACCGGCTGAACGTGGGAGATATATCTAGGATTTGTTCGTATCTGGGGGTACCGGAGGTTCGTCCTCTTGTGCTTCGGGCTTAGCTACCCTTCCCATATGACAGATCCCACCTGCAACTGCCCCCCTTGATCATTGGTTATATTGCGGTGACCATAGTTGCCTTACCTAGGTATCGCACAGGGTACTTGCAGTGGTTATGTTGTTTGTGTCCTGAGTCAGATAGGGATTGGACAACACAGTTGTGTTTGTGCAGTGGACTTGACCCTGTACACGCAGTGAAGCCTGGGTGTCTCTATAACTGATTCTGTTACCTCCGGCTATAGTTTGGGAGTCTCCAGCCTCTCCTAGGCGAGACATACCGACTCTAGTGTCGGGAGCTCATTTAGCCACTCTGTTTGTCTGCTCTTGGCTATAGTTTCTCTAGGTGTGTGCTTTTGATTTACTGTTTTTTATCGATAGTTGGCCTTTAGGGGACGTTTTGATTACATATTCTCTTTGGGGATATCGTGGCGCGGAGCCCTACTCTCCGCTGGTCCCGTCGTTTGGCTGGTTTAAAGCCACTCGAGATTTCACACCGTGTTACTAGAGGACGTCGGAAGGCTCCCTCTGAGTCTTCGGATTCATACAAGACTTACGTCCAAGACGTCATGGCTGCACATCCTGATACTGAAGAAAAACCTTCAACTCCTTCGGGTAGAGTTGACCATACTTCCGATCCCCATACTCCTCGTGAGGAGTGGGGAGGTGATCCACCTAAGACTCAACCTGGTTCTATTTGGCCTAATACACTTGATCGAGATCCGCTTGATCCTTCGAATCCGAATAATTATCTTTATGGAATGCCTGACTTACCCGAGGACGAAGAACAGGACGAGCCTTTCGTTCCTTCGTTTCCACGCAGTTATAGATACGGGATGCCTAAGTCACATAATGACACTGGCCTTATGATAAACCCCACCGCACTCTCTTTTGGTATGCCTAGTCATAGTACTATCGAACCTTCCACTACGGTTGGTAGTCACGTTGACACCAGTCATGGTGTTAGCCATACTATACCCACTGGGGGTACTACCCTCGCTGGGAGCACTACGTTGTCCACCCATACACATAGTATGGGGACTGGTCATGTTCCTCCTAATAATGCTAATATTGGAAGACGACCACCTCCTAGGATTGCCCAACCTAATCGAAATGTTGTTCGGAACATGACTCGCCATCCACCACCTAATACACGTGCCGCTACTCGTCAACCCAGGACTACTTTTACGGATGTTAATGCTCCTCCCAACCACGGGGGTGGACATATACCGCATACTTTTGCGTCCACTACCGCCACTAGTAATGCTAATGTAGGGGGTGGGAATATTTCCTATCCACATGGACATCATGCCACCATCCCTGCTACTAGTCACACCAATGTTGGGGCTGGGAATACTTCTCATGCTTATGATCATCACACGACTGCTCAAGCTAATCCTAATGCTGGGGGTGGGAACATACCATACCATCATGGTCATTACAACACGATTCCCGCTATGAATAGTACATACATGCCCCATACTAATGGTGGCAACCCTTACTACAACACAGTCGGTGCTGGCCACCAGTATCACCCACCACCCCAATATGGTGCCCAAAACACGCATATACCTGCTTACTCTCAAATGGGTCAGGCAGGAGGAGGTTATTAATCTTATGGCCATGGGCAAGCTTATGGACCATCAGGTCCTCATTATCAGCAGTTTAATCCTCATGGTCAAGCTTTCGGTCCATCTTATAACACATTTATGTTTAACCAACATTTTATGGGGGCTTATAATCAAGCTTTCCGGCCTCAGCTCCCATTCCTTGCACGCTTGAATCTCCCAGATCTTTCGAAGCTCACGAATGATCCAGTGTGTCACGACCCTACTTGGCCCCTGGTCCCGACCAAGCTCCCTTCGGACATCCTGAAGTTTGAGGGGAAAGGTGGTGAGGACTCGGGAGATCATGTCACGACATTTCACCTTTGGTGCTCCTCCAACTCTTTGAATCATGATTCCATTAGATTACGACTATTTCAACGCACCCTCACAGGGGCATCCGCGAAGTGGTATGTGGAGTTGCCTAGAAACACCTTTAGGGGATTCAACGAGATTGATTTGGTTTTCTTAGACCATTTCCAGTTACCGGTTCGTTATGATACTGGTACTGAGTTGTCCACCTTCCGTCAGAATAAGGCCACACATATTTCTGACCACGTTCAAGAGTGGCGTCGGCGGAAGAGATTAGTGAAAGCCAACATTCCTCTAGAGTTCCTGTTGGAATGGTTCCTTAAGTCTCTACTTCCATACATTGCTAAGGATGTTTCGATGTCCGGCATTGTGACTGAGGAACAAGCTATCTTGAAAGTCCACCAGTTAGATCTATTGTACTCTCAGTCTGGCATTTTGTATGAAATTATTCCTGATGCACCGAGAACAACACATGAGCCCACATCAGTTCCTGGTCCGCATGCCGATGGCATCGTGGGGTCCGCATGCACTCGCCCTGTAGACATGGTAGCTAATCAAATGCAAAATTTGTTGCTAAACTAGTCTCCTTCTGGACAGGTTCACACCTTGTCCACTTCCACTCCGTCGTCTAATGTACACAATGTGCAATCAACGAAACCGTCGGGTAACCAACAACCTGGCGGTAAGAAAAATGGGAGAAATAATCGTAGGGGTGGAAACAATGGAAGTAATAACAATAGCAATCGTAATACTACTCGTAAAGAGAATGCCAACCCTCCTCGGGAAGGTGGTAATGCTCGCGAGGATTGTAAACCTAGGCGTAAGGTGAAATTCCCTTGCAAGCTCTGTGGGGAAGATCATCTTACTCACTTATGTCCTCGAATTGAAGAAGCATCGAAGCATTTGGCACAGAGCCCAGCGTTGTTGAAGGATCCGCTACCTCATCACCAAAACATGGCTTCGCATGCTCCCACCACTGGCTATGGTACTAATGAAACGGCAACGTCTTCTTCCAATACTAGTGGTTATGGATGTGTGAATACGCGATTATGGTGCACCACAACCCAATTTGGGGAATGAGCCTCCTCCTCCTCCTGGCAATTCCTTGCATATCGAGAAGCCCTCCATTATGTCGCGGATACCGAAAGGTGTTCTCAAGCGCTCCACGCATAATCCAAATGCTCGAGCCGCCCAGAACTACTCCATCGTAGAAGATTTGGGCCAAACTCCATGTGCCAGGTCAGTTCTTGAGGTCTTGCAGGCTTGTCCCTCTCAGAAGCATGCCCTTTTGAGTGCGTTAGGAGTTCAGGATGGGGAAAATCCTAGTGTTATCAAATTCGATACTACTGATGTCCAGCCTCGCTTACCATACCACGTGGCTTTTCAAATCCAGGTGGTTTGCCTTAAGAGCTTCGTCAAACGTAATATGGTTGATGAAGGTGCCTCCGCGTCAGTAATGTCATTAGCTTGTTGGAAAGCTCTTGGCTCTCCTCCTCTACTTGCGTCTAGAACTACACTCATTGCATTCGATGGTAGATCTTTTACGTCGCATAGAATTATCCCTTCCCTTGTTGTCTCCTTGGGAGGTAAGTCTATTCCTATTGAAGTCGAAGTGGTTGATGTGCCCATCGACTACAACCTTTTACTGGGTCGGAACTAGATGTATGCTATGAAGGTTGTCACGTCTGCTGTATTTAGAGTTACTTGCTTTCCCCATGAAGGCAAGATTGTGACGATCGATCAGTTGGATTATGTTGGCACTCCTTCCACAGCATCCATGGGATCCGTAGTCCCACAAGTTTCCAATTCTCAGCCATCAACAGGGAACACAGGTGTTGGAATGTACCCCTCATTGATGGGAACTTTTAACCATTCTGCACCTGTGAATTTTATTGGAACCATTACCGACAATGCGTCTCCTCCTTCGAATAATATATTATTCCGGACCTCCTATTTAGATGATCCGTGGACTTTACCATCCACAAATTACACGTCTAGAGATATTGCGCATGTCGGGATGTCTATGCCTTTATCTGTAGCAGAGCTCGCTTTTGACCATATCCAACAAACCACTGCAGATTCGGATCTCTCTTCTTCCCAGATAGTTGAAGAAGATCCCGTTACGCTGCCAGTTTGGGTAGCCAACTCATCTTGTTCCCACGATTGCCTTGATGATACTTTACCATCTGATGAAGCTATCCTTGAGGCCATGTGTGGTAGTGAGAGACCTTGGGAAGATATGCACCATCGCTCTTATTTCCTTCTCAACCTCGAACTCGTTGAGCAAGAGGAGTTTAGGATGACTCTAGCAGAGATGGTTGGTCACCCTATGGCTCTTTTGGAATCGCATGATGTTTTTGCGGAGGGGAATATGGCCAATATTTCCCCAACCACTTCGATCAACATCTCTCGCACTCCCAGAAAGATAGAAAACATTTACATCGGTGCCGATTGCACTCCTGAGGAGATCACTATTTACACTAACTTGTTTACAGAACTCCGGGAAGCTTTCGCCTGGTCATATGAGGAGATGCCAGGAATAGATCCCCGCATTGTTGAACACGAGATTAGAACGTATCTTGATGCTAAACCGGTTCGACAACGCTTACGTGCTGTGAACCCTAGGAAGGCAGCTGCTATTAAGGCAGAGGTGGAGAAACTGCTCAAAGCTGGTTTCATCTACCCGTTCCCTTCACCGAATGGGTTTCAAACCCCGTTCCTGTGGATAAGAAGCAGGGAATGATCCGTGTATGCACTGATTTCAGAGATTTGAACCGTGCATGTCTGAAAGACAACTTCCCCACGCCATTCATTGATCAAATATCGGATGCTTGTGCGGGGAGTGATATTTTTTCATTCATGGACGGCTTCTCGGGTTATAATTAGATTCAAATCAAACCCGTGGACCAACATAAGACGGCATTTATTTGTCCATGGGGAACATTTGCATATCGAAAAATGCCCTTCGGCCTTAAAAACGTCGGAGCTACTTTTTAGCGAGCCATGACCTATGCCTTTCACGATCTTAAGATGATTATGGAAGTTTTCTTGGATGATATTGCTAGCCATTCTCGTAAGAGAATGAACTACCCCAAGCACCTCCGTATGATTCTCGAACGATGTATCCACTACAAAATTCGATTGAATCCAAACAAATGCATCTTCGTTGTTAGGTCTGGTCACCTTCTAGGATTCATAGTTTCGAGGGAGGGTATTAGAGTCGATCCTCTCAAAGTTGAGACAATACTTCAGTTGCGTCCTCCGCGTAATTTGTTACAACTTCAGAGCCTCCAAGGGAGAGCTACTTTTCTGCATCGATTTATAGCTAACTATGCTAGTATTACCAAAGGTTTCGCACGCTTATTGAAGAAAGACACACCTTTTATCTGGGATGAGCGAGCCCAGCAGTCTTTTGACGCCCTTAAGAAAGCTTTGGTATCGGCCCCTATGCTTAGTCCGTCGGACTTTACACGAGATTTTATTCTTTATGTGGCCGCGTCTCAAGAGACTATTGGCATGGTCTTGGTTCAGGTAGATGATGTGCTCGTCAAGCATGTTATCTATTATCTCAGTCGAAATTTAGTAGACACTGAGCTAAGGTACACCCATGTAGAAAAGATGGCACTTGCGACTGTCCACGCAGTCCAGTGATTACGACGTTACATTTTGCTCCGAACAACCACAGTTGTAGCTCACTTCAATCCATTTCAGTTCGTGCTATCACAACGCCTTATCGGGGGGTAAGTATAATAAATGGATTGTGATCCTTCAGGAATTTGATCTTTCAGCAAAATCGGTGAAATCACTGGTGTTCGCTGAGCTTATGTCGGACCTTCCATGGCTTGATGAGGATGTCATTCATGAAGATTCCTTTGTGGATGAACACTTATTTCTTATCTCGTCCGAGGACCCTTGGTATGGGGATGTCATTGTATATATCCAAACTTTGAAGTTTCCTCCGCATTATTCACGAGATGAGCGACGACGTGTGAAACATCACGCTAAAGATTATACTATCGTCAGTGACACTTTGTATCGCTGAGGAAATGATTCCATTCTCCGTCGTTGCTTGAATCACGAAGAAACGGAACGGGTACTTAATGATTGCCATGCGGAGGTGTGTGGCGGTCACTTATCCGGGCTTGCTACAGCCCAGTGTATCATGCGAGCTGGTTATTTTTGGCCTACTATCTTTAAAGATTGTATTAACGCTTTGAAGAGATGTCACCCTTGCCAGGTGTTTTCTTGGAACATACACTCGCATCCAGCGCCCCTCCATCCGGTCGTCACTGTCGGTCCCTTCACTAAGTGGGGGGTAGATTTCATGGATTGCAAACCAGCTTCGTCTGGGGGGCATCACCATATTATCGTGGCCGTGGATTATTTTTCCAAGTGGGCTGAGGCCATGCCTACTGTAAAAGCCAACGGTGCTACAGTAGCCCACTTCGTGTTCAACCAGATTATCACTCGGTTCGGTATCCCGAAGGAGATTGTCACTGACCATGGCAGTCACTTTCAAAACAAGATGATGGAGGATTTGTCTCTCAAGCTTGGGTTTCGTCAGGAACACTCGTCTTCCTATTGTCCTCAAGCGAATGGTCAGGTTGAAGCAGTAAATAAGTCTTTAAAGACCATTCTCCAACGTACCATCCAACAAAGCAAGACCAATTGGCATATCATGTTGTATCCTACTTTATGGGCATATCGAACCGCAATTAAGACTACCACTGGGTTCTCACCATTCCAGTTAGTTCATGGTGTGGCGTCACTTTTACCAATTGAATGCGAAATTCCTTTGCTCAAGCTAGCCATAGAGCTCCTCTCTGATACAACAGATATTGAGCAATGTTTAGTACACCTCGAGCAACTTGACGAGCATCGTCGAGATGCCGCTGTGGCTATTGATGTTAACAAGAGTCGTGTCAAGGTTGAATATGATGGGTCTATCCGTCCCAGGAAATATGCTGAAGGTGACTTGGTACTTTTGTATGACCAAGCTAAAGAACCCCTGGGGGCAGGCAAGTTCAATCCCATGTGGCACGGTCCTTACATTGTGAGGCGTGTCCTCGAAAAAGGAGCTTATGAGTTAGAAGACTATGAGGGAGTTTCCTTGAAGGAGCCTAGAAATGGGCTCTACCTCAAACGGTATTACGTTTGAACCTTTGGTTCGGGCTGGTACTTTTGTACACTATTGTATATTTTTTTCTGTACATAGTTTAGCTTGCCCTTTTTGGTTATCGGCTCTGCTGATTAGCCTCTGTTTGATTGACAGATGTCAATGGGATCTCCTACATTCTTAGGTTTCGCAGATGGTGCTAGCCGGCATACGTAACAACTTGCTTCTGCTGCATGGGTTATCTTCTCACCTGACCACCTAGTTGTGTCCTCAGGAGATGCTTGTCTCAGTCCTACATCTAATAATGTGGTTGAGTATAGTGCCGTTATTAAGCTACTTCGAGATGCTATTTCACATGACATCCAGTCTTTAGATGTCCGCCTGGATTCACAACTAGTTGTGTCTCAGCTGAATGGGCAGTACCGTGTACGAGACCCTACATTACTACGGATATTCCTTAAGGTACGACTCTTGGAGAGACATTTTGTTTCAATTACATATATTCATATTCCAAGAAGTCTTAATTATATATCTGATGCATACGCTAACTATGTATTAGATTGGCATTTGTCACATTCATCATGAAGCACATAAATACAAAGACATTCATACATTTGTACATACACATATGTAGTAGAACCGAGAATCAAAGTTGTATATATAAATATGTCCAAAAATGGTAGTGTCATACAAAACTGGAGCCCGTAGCCCTCACAAATATACATATCGATACAAAAAATGAGACCCTGGGATATTTATTCCCTCCGAGGAGGTCTAGTTGCCGCCTCGACGGGATGTGTCTCATAGAAGTACTATACTGCATTGGCCACCCGCTGCAGTAACCACACCCACTCACCAAGAACACCCACTACCTGGCGCTGCATAGCCTCAGGTAGTCGGGCTACCTCTATCTGTGGTACTCGGGCAACCATCCGTGATATGTTGCGTCGCAATGCCTGAAGTGTGCGCCCTGCTGCAGCATCTGCTGCCTCATCACCTCTACCCCGACGACCATGTCTCGGGAAGCTTGGGTCTCACTGGGCCTTTGTCTGCGAGCAAACAGTCAAATTTTAGCACTTGATACTACCACCAAAAATATTTTTTGCATTTCAACTATAATAAAAAAATCCATAAAATTTTTAATAAACACAAAACCAAAAGAGTACTCACTGATGTCTCTGAAAGCTGCGCCTGGTGGGAGCGGCATGTCACGGTCTTGTCTGAAGTCTATCCCCGCATAGGGATAATCCTCTATAGAGATCACCTGCCGGTTCCACCAGCAGAAGAACTCCTCAGTATATGGTGACGCCAGACGGCCACCACCCTGTCGTGTCAGAATCGCAGCCCACCGGGTCAGGGCTGGATCATGGAGACTGTGAGGAGGGACATCCACCCTCGAGCTAAGCCCCGAAACCCTCTCAAAGAAGAAGCTGCATAGAATGCTACCATACCCAAAGTTTTTTGCCTTCCCCTCTTTGCATTCCGTCAATTGTGTCTTCATAGACACCAGCAAAGTAGTACACCAGTCGAATATCAAAGGTTGCATGCATTGTGATGCGTAGAACATCACCGGCCTGGATGCCTGGTGCAGTGCTTTGGATCCAGTGATTCGCACTAGGGTAGCCACAATGATCTTTGTGCTCAGATCTACTATGGCATTGACGGGCACTTGACTTCCCACCGCTCGTGTGTTTGCGGGACAATACTGTGCTATGTAGTCCCAAACAATGAACCCACCACCCATGGTCCGAGACCGAAGACTAGCCACCTCCCCTCTACGGGACAAACCGGTAATGAAATAGATATCCTCTACTTCCAATGTCAGTGTTTGCCCGTTGAGAATGAAGTTTTGAGCATCCACATCCCAGTAGTTTATCAGATGACGGAGTAATGGGTTTTGGGCCCTTAAACCCCCTGTACTCCAGTACTTATACAAACCACATGCTTGCAATGCCTGTTGCGCTTGCAAATTATTGCGCACGACCTCATCAACCTGGTCATGGTCTCTCTCCCTCCACTCTAGAACCATCATAGAGTGCAAAACAAGTAAATTTTGGTCAATTTCATGGTTAAAAATTTCTTCATGGCTGTACCCGCGGGCTAATTTGTATACAGTGGCAGGTACCCGCGGGCTAATTTGTATACAGTGGCGGGTACCCGCGGGCAGTTTACTTTTTGACTGCGCGTTTGGTGCCTTACCTACGACCTGCATAGTTATAGCCCGCGGGTAGCGCCGAAGCCATCTAGGGCTTGGCCCAACTAAAAAATCCACCGACCAAAACTGAAATTAAAACATAAAAATGAAAGGTATGGAAGTAACCACCAACCTGCTCCGGACGGTTCGCTGAACGGTCGCTCGTAGCTCCTAGGATCGGCAATCGAAGTTTCAGGTGAAAACTAACCACTAAACTCCAAATTGGTAAATAATGCAAATGAATTGTAATTTGGAAAATTTTATTACTATTTATGATTTTATGGACCAACTTTTCTATAGTTTTTGCCATTTTGAGCCATTATGAACTAATATCGTGTCATGGAGTAGTGTTTTTTAATCAGATTTCCTCGACGAAAGTTGTTCTGAACCATCTCACACCTACGGCTGGTACGTTTCACATCTGGCATATAAGTTGGATGCCATTTTCGCATGCATTATGCACTTGACCTATTGACCATTTTCATAAACCCTAGGTGCAACCTCGCTTCGTAACCGACACGGAACCTTCACACTAATTTAGAAGTGTCGTTATGTGGCGGTAGGGCTTGTCCGAACATGGGTACCCTAGTTAGAACCCCCTTTTGCATTCTGGTGCCCATGCTGTTGTTTGTCCTTAGCATTGGGAGTCCTTTGTAGTTACACCATGACATTGCAATAAAAACTCATACTCTACTTTGTCTTATGCTGGCCATCTCCCTCAAGGACTCCCCCTCAGTTATATCATGTTGTGATTGCATTGCATCATCCTGCTTGCCATTTGAGCCTTGTGTCGGCTCCCGCTTACTCAGTTGTTAGCCTGGTGCCTAAGCACTTTTCCTTGTCGAGCCCTGCGGAGCTTATATATTTTCCCTTCACAATATTGATGACCTTTTGACCCCGAGGGAACATACCCCCGAGTGTCCACATCCTGCACGCACTTCCTTACATCTGAGATATCACCTCTCAGATTTCAGTAGTTTGTACCTCCAGTTTGCACCAGTTGTTTCCTTTTCAGTAGGAGACCATATCTTACTATAAAGGGATCATGACTATGATCACTTATGACATGTATTCATTATATACTGCCTATCCATGGCCATTGTATCAGATTGTTGTACTATCGACATGTATTCAGAGATACGATTGTATTATGACGAGTGAGCTACTCTATCCACTTGTGTCTCCATCACTCCACTTCTGAGTTTTATAATGTATTTCGGCCATCGTAGCATCAGTCTTTGACCTCACACATTAGGGGGGCATCTGTTACATCGTAATCTTCCACCCTGTGAGCATCAACATTCTTTGGCCTGTAGGATCCATTTCAGTGACTCAGATCCACTTATATCCTTTAGAGATATTAGTTTGCCCTATTTTTGTTCCTACCCGCATGTTGCATCACTATCGCATGCGTACTCGCGAATTGCATCACTATAGCCCGCGAGTATCAAGTAAAATGGTAAAAACCACTATTAATTATTTTTTACTCCCAAAAAACGGTCATTGGGTGACCTTTGGCTCTCCATCTACTCGAGTAACGTCTTGATGTGTCCTTTCACCTACCTTTGAGAGGACTATATATTGAGCACATATGGCTTATGGATGGGAGGAAGGAGAGTATAGCAAGAGAACTCTAGTGGATTTTTGCCCTATCTTGAGTCTACAGTCATTGATCCTTGTAGTTGTGGACCATTTATGTTCACCTTCCAAACTCCTTTATAGTTTGAGTTTGCCATTCATGGAGGATTGAAGTGGTAGAGGCACAAGTGGATTAATCTAGATCTTGGTTCATATTGGTTGCCGACAAGAGGTCGTATCACTTTGTACTTCTTCTTGTTCATTAATAGAAATGCTCATATTCTCGTCCATTCATGGTGTGAATGTTGTTTATTATACATTGGGTTACATTTGCTTATGATATCATGGACCATTGTTATTGATAATGTTAATGTCATCTATATATTATATTTACTTGTTGGATATTGGCTGTCAAGACTAATTTGCAGATTACAAGTGCATGGATTGAAAGCTCCAACGGGGATCTACATCAAACGTTTGGATCGAGGTTGGTTACGTTTCTCCATTATCTTAACATTGTCATTTATAATAACATTGTTCTGAGAATTGAGTTGATTTCTGGTAGTCATCCGTCTGTTGTGGTATTCCCAAGCCATAGTGAGTTTTCTCCAATACATTAATAGAATTTGGGTTTTATTGTATTATTGTGCTATCTGCAAAATATTCACGTGTATCTTTCCATTTTATATTGTTGTCTTCATTTTGTTCTCCAAATAATCCAAATCAACTTTCACATGGAAGATTGTAAACTAGCTCCATTTCCCTTCTAGTCTAGAATCAAACTTATTGCCACTTGCGCTACACCTATAGTAGATGCCACCTATCAGTGAGTTAGTAGCCTTTTGTACTTCACTCATACTCGTCCCGATATTTCCTTTGTTTGTGGTATAGTTTCTCGTTATATGCAAATTCCCCATTAAGGTCAATGGGAAACAACAAAAAGGATCTCGTGGTATATCTATGATACATTTCATTTTGGGATTCATTACAGTTCAAGGGGGGTATACACTGTTGGTTAGTTTCATTGATTCCAATTGGGCTAGTGACCTTATGATTAGAAGTTTACTACAAGTTATGTTTTTTGTCTTGGTTTCGGACTTGTCACTTGGGCTTGTAAGAAAAAACAATCTTTTGCTCTTTCTTCAACAAAAGTAGAGTATCGAGTTGTAGTTAATGCGAGTCAATAAGCTTTGTGGCTTGAGTAGATGCTTTTAGAGTTTGGATTCCAACAACAACATTTGACTACCCTCTAGTGTGACAATCAAAGTGCCATCAACCTTGCAAAAGTAGAGCACCTGAGTGGGCCTAATGGTTAAGAACATGTGTTATCTCCGTGGAGGTTACAGGTTCAAAACCGTTGGGGGGTGGGGTTTCTCATTGGCTTGTTGTGACAAGGCTTGAAGGGTAGGCGACCCCTAGGATAAAGGCTCTCCCTTGGGATAAAGGGTCTCGAGACGTCTTGGCCCCTGCTGAGTCACAAGTTTTTGGTATATCTGGCTTACGGGTTCTTGGATATACCTTGGGAGGTTGCTGTTCCCATGGTTAAAAAAAAAACCTTGCCAAAGTTCTAGTTCAACATCAGCACAACAAACGCATTGAGCTACACATGTATTTCATTATGAAAGACTATTAAAGATTGTGTTTTTGAAGTGCTCTTTTCCCTACATGTGATCAAGTTGCTAACATTTTAACGAAGTCTCTTACAAAAGTGAAGTTTTCCAAACTTTGATTTTTGTTAGGAGTTCATGAAATTGTCATTAAGGGGAGATTGCCACACATGCCTCATTCATTCTTCTATTGTGTAACCTTTATAAATATTTCATTCCTATCCCAAGTTGTTGTTAACGAGGGATGATAGTATATTTAGACACGTAGGAGTTATTTAAGATCACCTTGACTTAATGTGTCTTTAGATAAAGTGTGTTTATTTAGTATGCATTTGTAAGGAATACCCTTAACAATGGGATCTACAATCACCAACCTCTACAAGACTTCAAAACCTTGAATACACATATTAGTTGAATGTAAGGAATACCCTTAACAAATCCTCTATCAACTAATGTGGGTTTACAAAACACCCAAAACTAGAAACAAAATTAAAAAACCTACCGAGATCGAGGTGATTACTTTCCTTGCAAGCATGTCATAGATTTCCTTGCATTGCCTTTTTGTCTACAAAATGGTAAAGCTAGTGAAGTTACTTGTGGTTTTATAAAATAAAATTTAGAACCAAATAAAAAATTATTAAATTTTTTTTATGTTGGTTCAAAATTAAAAAATAAAAACCAACAGAAATCCATCTTAAATCCAAATCTAATAAGCAAACCTAGATCTATTAAGTACTTAGAGAAATAAAATTAAAGGTCTAAATTTTCTTTAAACATGTAAAAATTTTAAGATTAAAAAAATTACACCTCAATAAATTGTCTCTCTTTTAATCCAGATTTAATGGATTTGTTTATACTATAAAACAAAACAAGAACAAGAACCCCAATCCTCGTAGGTTTAATATTCGCCGTCGATAATAGCCCATCCACGGTCGACCGGAAAAGATCATATTGCCACGGATCGAGACCTGTTGGCCATTGTAGATGGTAAACCCTCGAAGTGAGGAGATTCCTACAGTTGGTGATGTATTTACGGGCGATCTATAAATACATTCCTCGCTTGCTTAGATTCACAATCGTCATTATTCAATTTCATTGCCTGAAAGTAGCAGAGAAATTTAGCAAGTAGAACGATGTCTGGGCGTGGAAAGGGAGGGAAGGGTTTGGGTAAGGGAGGTGCCAAGAGGCACAGGAAAGTCCTTAGAGATAACATTCAGGGTATTACCAAACCTGCTATCAGGCGTCTCGCCAGGAGAGGAGGTGTTAAGCGTATCAGCGGACTCATCTATGAAGAGACCAGAGGCGTCCTCAAGATCTTCTTGGAGAATGTGATCAGAGATGCCGTTACATACACAGAGCACGCCAGGAGAAAGACTGTGACAGCCATGGATGTCGTCTACTCGCTCAAGAGGCAGGGCCGAACTCTCTACGGCTTCGGAGGTTGAGAAGTCTCAGTCTGAGTCACTCATTTCTCATTTATTCATGGTGTCTGTTGACACCACCCTCCTCTGTTTCGGAAATGGTAACTTCGATAATTCCCTGTCACTAGATGCAATTATAGAGATCCAATGTAGAGTGCTCTTCACATCCATACAGAGCAAGGGTTTAGCGCTTTGATTTGCGTATGTTTGAGGAATAGTCTTTCTGAGATCTTGATTTGCAAATCCTGATAATTAGTCACTTGTCGTTTTAGTAATGGAATTGTCGGTGATTCTTAATAGTTTACTCTCTTTTCCAGACCTTTGGGAAGGGGGTTTGGACTTGTTACATGCATTGGGGCAATTTACAGGTTAAAATGAATTCTGCTGAAAATAAATTATGGTTGTAGTTTGAAAATTTATGATGAAGATTAGTTATTATTGGATGTCATTTGAAAATTTGTGATTTTCAAATTATAATTCTCTTTTTATTTCCATATTTCCAGTTGTTTCATGCAATGGCTATGGCTGTAGTTTACTCAAAAGCTTGAGCATTCGACAACTTACACACCAGGAATCTATACCGAACAGAAAATGGAGATTAACGAGAAAACCAGCGACTTGCCAAACTAATCATTTCATTGAATTAAGGTTAACGCTGTATTTGCAGTGACGCAGCACATATACATAATTTCTGTGCCCTTGATTTAACAAATTAAATAGCTAGTGTTTTAGCGGTAATCCAGTGACTCAATTAGAGGAGAATCCAGCTGAATCTGCGACCATTGATTCAATTAAGGAAGGGATCGAGCTGAGTGTGTAACCGATGATTCAATGAGGCTGAAATTGAGGTATAGCAGCCCATGGATAGAGAGTACACGCCAATGCTGAATACAAGTGAACAGAAAGTGAATGGAGAGGGCGCAGCAGCAATGCTATCACCCAATAACTGGTAATTGGAGCTGCAATGTTATTACCTATAGTATTATCAATTTGGCCATTCATTGACTGAATTTCGTTGAGAATTCTTCAATGGGTGAATTGCAGGTGTTAAAACAGTGTACAATAAGAGGATGAACAGTAGCATGTGGAGTATACAACATAAAATACACACGACTGAAACAATTATACATGGGGAATATTGGTTGCAAATAAGTAATTGAATCTACACAGCAATTTAAACATCATTTTGATTTTACTCTACAAATCCAAATGGGGAAGTCACTATCTAATAGATTTGTTTAGCCATATTTTCTTAGCAATTGTGTAACTATAATAGTTTTGTTTTTTATACTTGGAGGTCGTTTTTGCAATTCCTCTTCCCTCTACCAAAACTTTTTCTCTAAACCTGTGTAAAAGTTTATAGGCTGAATTGGTGTGTTGGAAGTGGTGGAAGATGAGAGATCACTAATTCTTCAATGTCCTAACTCTAGTCTTGTTTTTTTTCTTTGGCTTTTGTTGGTAGCCTCTTGGTTGATGATTTCTTGTCAATTGGCATCATTTTTTAATAAAATTATTTAAAATTGGGGTCTAGATGATTTGCACTGTATAGATTTGACAATGCAACATTGCAGAGGTAAGTAGTATTACATTCGACAAAGTGTGAGTCTTTTGCATTGTTAATTATGTTTTCAACCTTGTAGTTTTGAGCTTTTTGCTTTTGTAGCTAACTTTTTAAATTTTGCAAGTGTTTTTCATTACTTAGCATTACGTCCATTTCACTTTTATATTGATTTGGTTTTTGGATCACATTTCCTCATTGGAGGAAGGTTTTTTTGTTTACAAAAGTTGATTGATAGTGTGAATGGATGCACATGGTTTTCACTTTTCTCTTCAATTCCATTACCCATCAATAATGAAGGATATTTGCTCCTTCCAAACCATTGGTTTGCTCTTGTTTTGTTGCTAATTAGAGATGTTCTTCCTCTTATTGTTTGTTTTGATGAAGTAAACTTGATCACAAGTTTAATCAAATAATATTTGTTTTCTTTTGAGAAAAAATGTATTATTTTTTCATAGGTATAGGTTGTCAAACATCACTTAACAAATTTGAGTTTGCATCCTTTGGTGACCCTCATGGTAGACTAATTTTGAATCTAACACAATCATACCATTGTTAACTAGATACGAGTTTATAAACCAAACTTATCCACTAAGGTTTCAAAAATAAGATTATATTGAGAACCACTATTAAACAAAGTGTTCATGTTTGGATAATTTACTTGAATTTTGATTTGGAACAATGAATTTATGCTTCACTTGCCCTTGGTTGTTGCAATGTGGTGTAACTATGGTTCTATCTATTAATTTTTTAGATTTAATTTAGAGCTACAATAATATTTGAAATCAAATAGCAATCATACATATAAGTAATCACATTTGACACATGAATTTACCTTGGGAAACTTTCTATGACTTGAGGGAGAAAACTTCAACAAAACATTTTTTAGTATATTTTGATAGATAGCAAAGAATGTCTTTTACATCAAACACCCTCAGTGCAATTATAGAGCAAGAGAAAGATAAAGAAGAAACTCATAATAATATCTTGCACAAAGAAAAACACATTGCCTTCAAGAGAAGAAAATTTGCTTCAAATTGAATTCATCAATCTTGTAAAACATATTTATACATTTTTTTCGTGCATTGGTTTTTATTCTTATCTTTTGACTTCAAGATGAACTTGCCCTCCATGTGGATGCATAAATTTTGCATGAATAAGTGTGCCCCACTTCTCATGCAATGCATTAACTCATTCAATTGTCTCTTAAGATGAATTGGTTCGTTAATTGAAAGCTTGCCCACTTAGTTAGGTGTCTAACTTAAGTGTTGTTATGCAAGTATCACTACTCAAGTTTTATCTTTTAGTTTAACATAAGTGTTGTCATGCAATAACACTTAATTAACTATATCTTTTTTGTTATCACTTAGTTAACTCTCTTAATTGATTTTTTTTGTTAACAACATTGTAGTGATCAATTCAAGTTCTTCTTTGATTGATTGAAGTTTTTTTTGTTAATATCACTAAAGTTTAACAATTCGAATTCTCTCTTAATTAATTCTTTATAAGCAATTCAAATTCTCTCATATATTATCACATCTTATTTGTATCTCTTGTTTGATTTGCATGGTCCACATGTGTTAGCGTAATTATCATAGCAAATATACTAAGGATATTTTCCCAATGATGCAATCATGTTCTACTATTGTTCCAAGTGGTTATATGCTAAAGTAATTCACTTTAAAGGTGGTTAGTTTTTAGAGGAGACATAATAGCTTAACCATGGTTTGTGGTACATCACGCATCATATATGTTTTTACATGCAAAGCATCACCTCAACACATAAGGATCTGTCTTGACACACATGACCTTAGCCTTGATTAGCAAGACTGTACAACATCTTCATTTTGACATATAAAACACTTGGCTCAACACATGAAGCTTAATCATTCTTGAGGCCAACTCAAGATTTTTTTTCCAAGTTTCTTGAGTTCAATTTAAATTCCTATAAGGCACTATCTTGACTCATGAGGCTCAATCTTGACACATAAGATTGACTCGGAGAATGACTTATGATGCTATAACTTTAATACCATCGGTGAAAGCTAAGCATTGAGCTATAGAGCATTAAATGTGGCAGCTCAGTGCTTAGGGTCATGTTGGATTTGGAGATTCTTAATGCTTAGCTTTCGCTTAATACCATCCACACTGGAGGTGGTTTTTGTCACTATTTGTTTTGTTTTGGTCAATGCATTTACTCTCTTCTTGGACTTGTGCCACTTTGGATGAAGTTTCCAACATTTTTCATCCATGTGCCCATCCACATCATAATGTTTGTAATGCCTATTATGGTCCCTATTTTTTTTATTGTGGTTACAATGTTTTTGCATTTTTTCCTTGCTAGTCTCTTCTTGGCCCTTTTGTTGTTGCCCTTTCTTAGAGTCTAGCACATTGTATAGAGTTTTTCAATTGCTTCATTTATGCTTTTCACACTAAGAAGTTGCAATTGCCTTTGGATATTGTTGAATAGTCCCCTAAGGTACTTCACTACCACCTAGCTCTTCTAAAGAGGTATCCACCTTGATGGATCGCTACTAGAATTGAGGAGTGTATTTTTGTACATCTTATTTGTTTTTGCCAAAGGTAACTTCTATTTGATGTGTTGCTTCTCTTCCTAGTCTATTGGATAGAATTGTAATTTCAGCAATGCCTTGAAGTCGTCCATTTTGTAACCATGAGATTTTTGCTTGTCCTCAATGCTTCTACATTGCTCACCCACTACAAAGAGCACATCTAGTCATCTTTAAATGTGCAAAAGAAATCTGTTGTATTTCTTGGATTTGACAAAGGTCAAAATAAGCCTCTCGCTGTTTCAACAAACCATCTAATGTTTCAACATTAACTTGACTCATCATACATTGGTATCTCAAGCTTCACTTCAACTTTAAAAGATGAATGAAGAGAGTTGTCATTTTTCAAGTTTCCATGCTTCTTGCATTTGGAATCTTAAGTCAACCTTGTATTTTCATGTGCAACCTTTGTTGAGTGTGCTTTTTTATCCTTCATCACCAACAACAGTGTTACCATCTTTGTCAATACATCAATGCTTTGCTCCAACATAGTAAACTTGGTTTCCTAGTTCTTTTTGTCATGCTCTCCATAAAAGGTCCTAACAATTATTATTTTTTTGCTCCTCTTTGGGCCCTACAACAGTGTTTGCTCATTGTCTTGGTACACGTTTTGGGCATTTACCATATCAATTCTTCACCAAGTTTTTTAAACTCAAGCTTTGATACCTTATAATCTATAAATGCTAGGTTATGGCCCATCCATCTTGCCAACATTATGTTGTGGAAATAAAATTATAATATCTCCACAAATCACCAACAAGTTGAGATTATGCCTCTTGTTCTATATTTAAATGGTTTCAACATCAAGCACATGAAATTGTGTTCCTTGACTACATTACTTCCAAAAGATAAACACAATATATATATGTAAACATATGTGATGGTTGGCAACATGCATGGGCTCAGAGAACATTGGACGTGCAAATCTTAGTGTATGCTATCACCAATCATTTAAGCAATGGCTATCGCTATAGTAGTTACATATACACTATACTATATTATATAATTTACACAATATACAACCAAACCAAACATAACATAGGAATTAATAAGAAAACCAATAACTTTCCACAGTAACCATTCCATAGAATTAAGGATAGCGCTGTGTATGCATAGTGACACAACATGTGGATAATTTCCATGCTCATGATTAAGAAAATTAAATAATTAGCGTTGTAATGGTAATCCCACAACTCATAAAATTAAATAATTAGCATTGTATAATAATTTGAATATTGAAGAATACAATTTTATTGTGAAAACTCAAATGGGATAACCAACATTGAATGGCTTTGATCAATTTTATTGTCTCAACAATTGTAGAATTACAATAGTGTTTTGGCTCTTTGGATCTTTACATATTACAAACTCATTATCATGCAATTCCTTGCCTATTTTCCAAAGAACCCTTTCTCCAACACCATGCATAAGTTTATAGGTTGAATTAGCTTGTTGGAAGCAAATACAAGGCTAGACATCCGCAACACTTTAGCTTCCCAACTCCAACCCTCTATTGTTCCAATTCATGGTTCCTTGTCATTTGTCATTTTTTATCTTTTAAAACATTAATTATTGTGCCTTCATTAGCAATGTTGCACTTTGGAGTCAAGTGAGAGTGGATTGGACAAGCGGGCCCTTCACATTATCAATTGTCTCCTCTACTCTCATAATCAACTTTGTAGCCTTGAGCTTTTCTTCCATAGCAAAGCTTGAGATTTTCTTGAGTCTTCTTCATTACCAAGCATTAAGTACATCCAATTTTTACTCGAATCGGTTTTAGACAAAAGAGGACTAACATTCATAAAAAAATTAAACATTTTTTGGGGTTTCTTTTCGGTTCCTTGCACTTGTGAAACACTTGCTTTTCACATATTAGTAATCACCTTGTCTATTTAATGGCAATTTTCCATGCATATTGGTAAGGTTTAAGCCATTTAGTGCCTTTGAAGTTAAAAATGTGTAGTAAGATTTAACTTGGTTAGTTTGCTAATATTGTTGTTATCATTGAAGAAAGAATAAGGTAGAGCAATTTGACATGGAGTTAACACTACTAGTACAAATTACTAGCTACAAAGGTCACAATGGATGGTATACTATACAACTTATGAATTATCAAGTTTATAAATCAATGAAATAAAAAACCACCTTGAAATTGATAACGATTTTTCCTCTTAAGTTTCAAGTTTTGATTCCTAACAAATAAATATTGACAAGTTGTAAGAGTGATTTCCTTTGTATACAAAGATATGAGATGCTCCTCGCTTCATAATTGACAAATCATTTCTTTTTTCATTTTATTTTTAAAGTAAATAATTTAGTGCCCTTCTATGAAGAGTTGAAGGGCAATGAAGGCTTCAAATTTGATCCTTAATTCGGATTTATAATATAAATATAGAGGCCTTGTCAAAAAGTGGATGCGAGCATTCCAATTGTTTGCAATTAGGTTCACTTTTGGCACATGTGGCTTCTTTTGTAAGAAAAACGATGTCAGAAGGTTCACATATCAATCCATTGTTGGACAACAATGCTCAAGGGAGTATTTAGGTGGAGGGAAGAAGGGTATGCTTGCAAAAAGACATGCCTCCAAGAGATCCATTCTACCTTTAGCTTGAAAATCTATTGGAATATTGTAAGAATAACATGGGTGGAATTTTTGTCCGAGGGGTTTGCTCGCTCGGTTGTTGCCAATGTTATTGGGAATTTGGCTAGTGTTGTGTCAACATGTGTTTGGATATAATTGTCCTAGGTAATGGGTGCTAGTTTATGCCAACAAGATTACTAGGGATTCCATCCATGAATGTGGGGAAGCATCGCTTGAATCTTCGCAATGTTCTCCTTGGAAAAAAAGAAACGCAACATCGGCTAAATTTGTTAGAGGAAATTGCTTAATATATTCTATCACTAGGTCCATTGTTTTGTTGCAGTTATATAGTAAGATTTCATGCATCCCATTGTTGGTATTCACAATCGTCATCTGGAAGAGAATTTCAAAGATTTCAAGATTTTGTGGAATTGATTAGGGAGGTAAAAGATAGAGGGGATGTAGACTGAGAGGAGAGGCCTTATTGGGGATTATTATGATATGAGCCTTCTAAATGAATTGAGCCAATAGCAATTTGTTTCTTTTGACTAAATCTAATTTAATCTTGCAATTTGTTGAAGGTTCCATAAAGTATGTTGTTTACCCACTCAAAAATTGCAGCCTAGAAACTTGAGAATTATTGTATTTTTTTGTGAGTAAGTTAGAAATAGCCATTAATTACTAAACAAAAAGAAACTGTACATACTGTTACAAAACCGGTCTATCCACAACAAAGACCAAATATTAACTAGAGACCCCAATTTTCCCCTTGCAACTTCCCATCCCATTACAAATATCCTTCCTTCTCACTCTATCACAAGGGACCAAAACCTCCCTCCTACGATCATATCTCATGCTAAAACATAAACCCAAAACCCCAGGCCTGAAGACATTACAAAAAAACAACATCAAAACATAGAACTCTTTTAAACATGAAATAAACAAAGAAATTATAATTACCCCGACCCTTCATCTAGAGGTGTTCCTTCCTCCGACGATTTAGGCATGCGAGCCGACGACTCCTGAACAAGGTCATGTTGAGGGGATTCTGCTTCATCCGGATGACGTTTGAACGGAGCCTTTGCGAGGACCAAAACCGCTTCCATGTCTACAATGTTACTCAACATGTCCTCCTTCAGATTGTTAAGAATCCGGTTTACCAAATCTCCAAAAATTTCTCGTTCCATCATGGTTCTAGCCATAATCTTTCTCATCGTCTAGTAGGGGCTCAAAACCACTGCGGGGCCCTACTCCTCCTTGTTTTTCTACATTTCTTCTTCCTCCATCATCGAAATTACCTCGTCAATATGAGGAGGAATCACCTTCGCATGTGCTTGTCCACAATCCACTTCGGCAAGACCTCTCTCCCCTATGCCTCTTCCCTCGCGGAAACTACGCATGCATTGGGGAGCCATGGTTGTTACACGAAATTTTTGTCAATAGTACAAAACCTTGTGACCTTGTGTTTCCATAATCCCCGAAGTTACTTTTATGGTGGATGATCCTTAATTGATTTGACCTGCAACTTAACCTATTTTGTGACTTCGATGCCCCTTGCTCTATTAGCAATGTGTGTCGAATCACCCTTAACACTGTGTGCTACACTGGAAAACTGTGTCGATGACACATCTTATCTTTAGAGCAACCTGTGTCGATCCAGACTGGTACATGTTGCTCCACTACAAACTGTGTCGATCTCTCCACGAGGGTAAAATTAGGTATTCAAGAAGCTTCTAGAGCAAATTCTCAAATGATTTCCTTTTCCTCCTATTGTTATGGATATGGCTTGACTACCACCATTGTGGGGGATCATATCTCATCTACTTCGCACACTTTTATCAACATCCCCTTATCCACATTGTCCTATAAATTGATGCTTTGGGCCATGGGTGAAGGGAGGAAGATTGGAAGTAGGTAAATGCTTGAGAAACCTCCTAAGACTTTGAGATTCTTGGAATGCTTTGTGTTCAAGGTGAAGGTGACTTGTTGGAGTAAGAAGAACCCATTGGGAATAAGCTACAACGCCAAGGCCTAAACGATTGTACTTTCTTTCTGCCACTTTTAAAGCAATTGTATTTTCCTTCCCATACATCTGATGTTCATGATCATGTATTGTAAGATTCATTGGTCACTTGCATAGGTCAATTATATTATTTCTACTTCATTCGTTGTCATCTTGGCTTGATCTGTAGCAGGTCTTCTTGCATGCAAGGTTGGATCGCGACTGCTCCTAGATCATAAGGATAACTGTTGTATCAGAGGTAAGTTTCCTTTATACTCATCCATTGTTACTATTTCATTGACATAGGTGAAGGTTTATATCATTTGTCTTTTTTTGTTCTAGATCTGAACCATTCAGACTAGGGAATTTGATATTTGTCTGCATTGATAAAAAAATCCTATAACAAAATTGGCGACTCCGTTGGGGATCGCTCATTAGATCTTCCTTGGTTTTCCTTGGAACTTCTTTGAATTTTGTCACCTACCTTGTTTTACTTGATTGATTTTTACATTTCTAAGTCACTGGGTGATCCAGCACAAGTCTGACACTTGCAATCCATCTGAATCATTTGAGGTTGATTACTTTTTTGGTCTTTTTATTTTGAAAAAACGCCCTCTGTTGGCATCGACGAGCCCTCTGCTCAGATACAATGCGTCGACCATGTTCCTGGGTAGTGTACTCAACCGCGTCGATCCAGTTTGGCGCGTTGTTCTCCACATCAGATCACAACTCTATGCAAAATTTTGTAATAGGGTTGAATTTTCATATTAAGGTTAGGTCAAGTGCTCTCCTCAAATCTGTATCTTACCTATCTCAGCCATAGTTTTCTCTAAGACTTGTTGTTTACCCCTCTTCCTTGCATTTGCTTCACATTTGAAGCCTAGCTTGAGTTTTCTTTTTGGGTCCTTACTAGTCAAGCAGTTGCCTTGCTTGTCTTGGGTCATATTGCTCCCTTGTAAGGGCAACTTGTCTTGTGGCTCTTAGAAGCCTTTGATTTGCTCTACTTCAGATTTTAAACCCTTTCAAAGTGTGTCAGTGTGAAAAACTTTGTTGGTATGAGTTTGTTTTGAGTCATTTTGAAGCTTGAAATTGGATACTTTGGGTGATTGTTTGTTCTTCTTTTGAACTTCTATTGTTAATTAAAATTGCAAAATTGTTAGATCTCTTCCATTTCGAATTAGGATAAAGTGAACAAAGATCATTCTTAAAAGTTTTTGAATACATTATTGAAAGGCATAAAATTCTTTTGAATTGTCCTACAATTCCTTTGTTTCTTCATTCGAAAAGTAAGATATTTTGAAATTGAAGAAGTTCATTATCTTCTCCATTTTAGTTTGTAATTTCAAATCTCTTGTGGAAAAAATGAAAAATAATTTTTTTGTTTTAGTGTTATGTTTTTTGGTTGATTGAAAGAGTGTTACTTGCTTTCGTCTCTTTGTTTTTTGTAAGAAGAAAAGTGAAAGAATAGTGTTGTATTTCAGGAAATATTTTATTTGGCTTGGCAAAAGAATAAAGATCTCTCTCATTCCCATAAATAGATCTCATTGAAAGAAAAGTTTGCATCTCATTTAGTTTTCGTGCATGATATTGGGATGTGTCCACATTTCATCAGTCCACTTAACCATCTAAGATAAAATCAAGTGCTAGTTTAAGTTAAAATATTTAAAAACTTGAGTTATAGATTAGAGACGTGTTTCGGCGTCTATAAGCGTAGGAGCTTTTGTTCTTGTCCTGCATTGCATCTCGGGGGCTTGTAGTTCTTCCACATACTAGTCGGTATATCGAACGGTCTTTCACGTACTTAACGGTATATAGAAAGGTTCTTCACGTACTCGATGATATATATGAAGGCTCCTGTCGAATGATTGTGCGTTAAACAACACTACTACGGATTGGAGCTCCTACGTACCTTGCGTATATCAGGAGACCCCAATAGGATCCTGAAACCATCTGAGTCAACCATTGGCCGTCTTGACGTTGCGATACACCGAGAACAACACTCAGGGAGCTACTACACACGTACTATTAGGTAGTTTGATAATACAGTCTGGGGCACGGTATTAATCCTCCTTGGTTAGTGCTCTGAAATATTGGGCCAAGTATTACTGTTGGACCCTACGATATATCACGAGTTGTGATGACTTGACACTCCTGTGAGAATCCAACTTTTCATCTCACCTGTTACACAAGTTTGCTTGCGGCATTTAGCTTGAATAGGACTTGAAGTGTGTCTTTTGATTAGAGTACTTTTAGGGAGAGATTTTCATTATACATTTTGGCTGAGCAAACTTTAAGGAGGTGTCATAGAATACAAAATTTGCCACCTGAATATCCCCCTGTCGGGGAGGGAAACACACAGGAAAATATGGACCAACCTACTACATCTGGTCCACACAAAGAAGGAATTCCAGTTACTGAATCAGGAGGGAATTATTCTCCTCCTATAAATCCACCTATCACCGATCCCATGGGACCATTGGTGGTAGAACAACCTTCTTCGCATGATATATCTTTTCACCATTCACTTGAAGGAAACCTTGGAGCTATTGATTAGATATTTAATCGACCTATGGATGACCTGATAGTGACTGCTTTTGGTCCAACTGCGTCATTTTTGGGAACCTCCTTAGGGCAAGTTATATCCGACTTTGGTTCACCATCGACCATGGAGACAACTCCACCTCCGCATTCTACCAGATTCGTCTCGAACGAGAAATTTTTTGGACCACTTCAAGATACTGTATCCCGCTTATGGATGCTTGGAGAAAATGTAAGATGTCAAAGTTTTCATTTACCTTCCACTTCAGAAGTAGTAAATCATGAATATCATTCTCCCATTTATTCTTTCACTCTTTCTTCACCAGGAATTTCTGTGCCCAACATGGCCTCCTACGAACCAGGCCAACCATCTTTTCCTCCTGTACCATATCAAAATCAATTGGTCGGTTCTAGACCTCCTTCGACCTTGATGACTAGGGGAAACCTTTATCCAATGTTAACTTTTTAACTGGAACACAATCTTCAAGGCAAATTATAATTGGAGGCCAACCTTTAGTTAGTGGTCAAAATATGACTATGGGGAAACCTGTGGTCAGTGGTCAAAATATGACTATTGGGAAAACTTCGGTCAGTGGTCAAAACCTAACTAGGGGGGAACCTCTAATTAGTGGACAAAATGTAACTGGGGGGAAACCTCTAGTTAGTGGACAAAATGTCACTGGATGGAAACCTTGATTTACTGCCTACAATATGACTGGAGGTCCGCCTTGATCTGTTCTGAGAATTCAGAGACGTATTTTCCTAGCTTAAGATGTATGATGAGAACATAATTCAACATGCTATACCTCTGGAAGAAAATGAAAAACCTCATCGACAGAAGCTACGAAAGATAAATCCAAATTTATCTCCACTAGTGAAGAAGGAATTGCAGAAGATGGTTGAAGCCAAGATAATAGCTCCGATCAGATACCCAGAGTGGCTTTCTAGTCCGGTCCCGACCATAAAGAAGATTGCAGATGTTCGAGTGTGTGTGGATTTCAGAAACCTAAATGCAGTTTCAAATAAGGATAACTACCCGCTCCCGGATATGGAGCTTTTGCTACAAAGGATTATAGGTTCACAGATGATGTCTTTCCTCGATGACGTTTTGGGTTTCAACCAAGTGGCAATAAAGAAAGAAGATCGAGCAAAGACAACTTTGACCACTCCTTGGGGCACTTATCAGTATCTGCGGATGCCTTTCGGTTTGATGAATGTTGGGGCTACATTCCAGAGAGCCATGGATTATGCTTTCAATGACATCATGCAACAAATATTAGAAATATATGAAGATGATCTAACAGTCTATTCCAAGGAAAGAAAGAACCACAACAAGCATCTACGACAAGTATTTGAATGTTTCTGCATGTATGGAATTTATTTGAACCCTAAGAGATCTATTTTGGGGGTCACTAAAGGTAAATTGATTGGCCATGTCGTTACTCAGGAAGGTGTTAAAATTGATCCTGATAGAGTTAAGCCTATTAAAGAAATTCCATTGCCTAAACATTTGAAAGATTTGAGATCTTTCTTTGGAAAAATTAATTTCATTCATAGGTTTATACCTAATTTTGTTGAGCTTACTAAACCTTTAAATAAGTTGCTTAATAAATATGCAAAGTTCAGGTGGACTGACTAATCAAAGAAAGCTTTGGAAGACATCAAGGATGCAATCACTCGAGCTTTGGTGTTGGTAAGCCCAGACTATTCCAAACCTTTTCAAATATTTTCTTTTGCATCTGCTGACACCATTGCAGGAGTTCTCCTTCAAAAGAATGAAAAGAATGAAGAACAACCGATTGCTTTTATGAATAAAGCCTTGAGCAGCACAAAAGTGAAGTATCATAGTATGGAAAAGCAAGCATATGCCGCGGTGATGTCACTAAATCATTTCGGAGTATATATCAGATACTCAAAGATTGTTGCTTATGTTCCTCATCCAACAGTGAAGGAAATATTGAAGCAACAAGATGGCTTATATGCTCAAGCCAAATGGATTACAAAGATACATGAATATGACTTGGAAATTCAGCCTACCAAGTTGATCAAAGGCAGAGGACTAGCTCAATTGTTGGCAGAAGGAAATGAAAAGGATTTGGATTTAACAAAAGAGGGTCCTCCTATGATTTCAATAGTTAAAGAAGCAATAGCACAGTGTGAATGGTACAAAGACATTGTACACTATCTTCAGAATCTTTCATGTCCCAGTCACTTGCCGAATCATAGAAAGAGAGCTCTGAAATTAAATGCATCCAAATATTGTTTTGTGGATATAGCTGCAGACGATGGATGGATTCGAGGACTTGGTTGGAAGAATCCATGTGGAATCATTCTTACCTATGTGGAACCTCCCAAAGTTGAAGAATTAATGAAGGAATTCCATAAGGGATTTTGTGGGGGGAATCATGCAGCCTCTACAATCGCACATAATATTATGAGATCATGATATTATTAGCCCAACATTTTTCAGGATGTATACAAGTATGTGCGGATTTGTCATCCATGCCAATTGTTTACAGGGAAGCAAAAAATCTCAGCCTTGCCGCTTCAGCCAGTTATAATTGAATCACCATTTCAGCAATGGGGCCTAGAATTCATTGGTGAGTTTAAAGAGAATTCAAGTAATGGCCACAAATGGATCCTGACAAACACATATTACTTTACTAGATGGGTCGAAACCATTCCAACGAAGCGGTCTACAACACAGGTGATTATAGGCTTCTTGGAAGACATGATTATCACCCGTTTTGGTACACCATCCAAGATTGTGACGGATAATGCACCGGCTTTCACAGGAGGAGAGTTGTCTACCTTTTTTTTAGTATGGTATTATATTATCCCTCTTCGAACTATTATCCTCATGGGAATGGAATCGCTGAATAAAGTAATAAGAATTTGATGAACATCATAAAGAAAACGGTCGGTGACAACAAAAAATATTGGGATAGCAAATTGAAATATGCAGTTTGGGCAGACATAATCACAATGAAGGAATCTACCAAGAAGAGCTCGTTCGAGTTAGTCTATGGATTGGATGCTACACTGTCGATTAACCTGAAGCTTCCTACATACAAGATACTCCAGTAGAATGTTGATGATCCAAACAAGTACCAAAGAAGAATCAAGAGCTTGATAGCACTGGATGAGAATCGAAGGAAATCTTTTGATCACCTGACAAAACATCAAGACAAAGTTAAAGGAAAATTTGATAAGAAATCTTGCCAGCACAACTTCCAGTTAGGTGACTTGGTGCTCCTTGTTGGGTATGTGTTATATTCTTTGCATATGTAGGGGGGGGGGGGGGATGTGCCTGTAAGTGAAGCGCTTGACGATCCCTTTGACACCTTCACGTAAACGGTCGTTAGGTCGTTTTCATCCGCGAGCATAGCGAGCGCCAAATTTTTGGGGATGTTTTCGACTATTTTGGGGAATTTTTTAAAAATATGTAATTTAATCCTGGTTAAGGGATTTGGGTCTATTTTCTAATCTGGGTCAACGAATTAGGGTATTGGATGTTGCATAATACCTATATTGTATTGTGAGTGATTCATAATGAGAATGGGAAAATAAGAGGTGCGGCTCTAAGTTTTGTTGGTTTTCTCGGTTAAGGGTTTCCAAGGTAAATCTCTGTGTATTATGTGTGAATGTTGTTGTGTAATTTCATTTATAGATGGTTTCTCAAGGAAAACATGGATTTATTTCCTTCAAAATAAATTTGAATTATTTGCTAAGTTTAAAGAATTTAAGGCTCTTGTAGAGAATCAAACAGAAAAGAAAATAAAGGTGTTGATGACAGATAATGGTGGAGAGTTCTGTGGGAATGAATTTGAGTAATTTTGTAAGAAGTGTGGTATAGCAAGGCAAAATAATACTCCATACACACCTCAACATAATGGAGTTGCTGAAAGGATGAATAGGACGACTATAGAAAAGGCAAGGAGCATGCTAAGCAGTGTCGGGATAGGACAAGAATTATGGGCATAGGTAAATCGAACACCAAAGAACACATACCCAGTTGTAGATCTTCATGTAAGAATGGTAAATTTGAAATTCTATGGTTAGGTCCATAAGAACATGACCTTCCTAAGGACCAAAAGAACAAAGAACCTTCCTAAATTGGTATGGTTAGGTTTCATACCCACAGACCAAAGAACACTTAGGTAAGCATGGTAAATTTGAAAGTCTATGGTTAGGTCCATATCAAATTACTGACATTGCAGGTCCAAGTACATTCTTCTTGAGCCACCTGGATGGTGAGAAGATCCCTCTTCATGTCAATGGACAGATACTGAAGAGTTATATTATAGATGATATCTGACCCTTACTCTCTTCATGTTAGTTGGTATGTTAGTTGTTCATTAATTGATTTGTTAATCGTTCATTGGTTGTGTCATTATTGTCTTTAGTTTTGCTTAATATATTTTTATTTTTCATGATGAGCAAGGCAGGACAGAAGTTTCTGCCTCATGGTATTTTGATGTCCCTGACTATTTGATGTGTGTGTAGGTCCACATGTACCCAAATTATTCATGGATTCTCGAGCACCCTTAGTAGGAGCACTCATCCCAAAATTGGAGCTAATGTTACGTAGTACCAGTACCAACGCACCTTCAGATGTGACCCAGGGAGAGAGGGTCATTTTTTCGACTAGGAGGGGTGTTTTCTAGCTTTGTTTTAGTAGAGGTTATGGCCAGGCCTTTTGATTCATCTCCTGGGAGTATTATGGCTTAGTGGCATTGATGACTGCCTCATGGAAGAGCTTGAAGCCCTGGAGTTGGTGTCCACGGCTCCCAGGGGTGGGTCACTAGGCCACATGACCTCCACCTTATTTTATCATACCGACGGCACTTCTTTCAACATTGAGCCTCATGCCTCTTGTTCAAGCCACCATCCGCACTCTCCTGGTCCTCCAGCTCAACAACGCCCTCTCTCCTTGGGTTGTTTTTTATGATGACGTTATCCTCCATGCCAGGCCGTATTGCTTTATTAGGTGGGGAGTTGAGGGATTTTTACTACTATTGGGGTTATATGGGGCATGACGAACCCCCCCCGCCACTCCAACCTTTAGTTCGGAGTGTTTCACTCATTTTTAGCTATTTTAGTAATTTTGGGGGAAAATGCCCCAAGTTACCCACATATTTGATTGTTTTATATTATTTTTGTTATAATTTTAAGTTGGCATTTTATAATTTCAAATTGACATTTTAAAAGGCATGCCGGCCTAGATATTTTTGTAAAGTGAGTGTGAGAATCTATAAATAAACTTCTTTGAAGCTATAAATAAACTTCTTTGCACTTCATTTGAACATAACAACTTATGGGATAAAACATTATGCTACTTTTTTACCCTTACTAGGGCTCTTGGATTGATGCACACTTTTTGAAAAGGAAATTCTTTTGGTTTGGAAGCAAATTTCTTGAAGTATATTTTGTTCATACTCTTTGCTAAGGTGATGCTAGAGTTGTTGGCTTAAGACATGCACAAGGAGGTATCCATGCTCTTTCTCTTGATGTCTCTTTGTTAAATGTTGAATATTGATACTTGTTCAAGGTTGAATGGTAGCCATTAATGCTGCATTTTGTCTAAACAAGGTCATTTTCATCATTTAGTCACCATAGCATTATGAGGGACATCCTCTAAAAGGAGTCCTTTGAAGCTTGAGCTTTAGGTCTTCAAGTTTTACCCTAACTAAGCCTCCTTTAACCAACTCTTGTGGTTGTTAACCATTTATACTATGAAACGAGAACTCGACACAGTTCTTGTTTTTCTCTCTCCTAATTTTAGTAGTTATTTTTACCCCCGTTTAAAAAATGGTTGATACCAATATCACACATTTTCATTTTGAGACATTTTTTGGGGCCTTTGAATTATCTTTGTTGTAAAATATTTTTAATTTCTATTTTCAAGTGTGTTTTTAGAAATTTAACAAAATAACATACATTTTTAAGCAATTTATAATGAAAAACAGAAACATTTTACGATTTTTTCTATAAAATAAGACATTTTTATGGACAAAATAAGGAATTTTTATTGACAAAATTGTAAACAATTTCAAAAAATAAAGACATTTAAAACCAGTTTCAATGATTTTTCAGAGAATTTTTGTATAAAAATAATCATATTTCATATTATTTTCCGAAAAGTGACGATTCACATAAATTCAAGAAAAATATATAAATTATTTGTAAAAAACATATTAAAAACATTATATGTAGAAATTTTATTTCTAAAATAAAGTCTGAAAGTCAAAACATTACTAATATATCTTATCAAAAAACTGTAAAAAAATGTCAAAATTAACATTTTCTTCAAAACATGAAACTATTCAACAATATCATGCATGCTAAATATTTCATCGACATTGGAATTTTCTAGAGCTTGACTTTTCTCAGGGACATCAATGTCCTCTTCCATTGGGTCTTCTATGTCTACAAGATCCCCAAAGTGCTCCTTTCCAAACACCCCTCCTAATGGGGGTTGAGGCTCTTTTGACATCTTTGCCACAAGTGTTTCACTAAACACTCATTTCTTCAAACCAACTTCTTGCAGTTCATCTGGAAGAACTTGAATAACCTTAATTCTTTGCTTTATGTAATTGCATTGGAGTGGATCATTATCAATGGATATGCAATTTCTTCCTTTCTGTAAGGAGCATGCTATTGTTGTACCTGATCACCTAAAACAAAAATAAAGTTAAGTCAAATAGCATAAAGAAGCATACTTTAAAACAATAAAATAATGAAAGATAAAACATACAATAAAACTAGATATATTATTTCATATGTAAAATGAGAAAGTTGACCAGAACCCGAGAACAAATCTAAGACCCAATCTCCTTCTCTTGAAAATGCATCTATGAGATAATTAATCAACGCCTGTGGCTTTTGATAGATGTTTACAGTCACTCCTTTCAAATCCCTTTCTTCAAATGTTAATTTTTTTACCACGGCATTATAACTCAATATCTGACTATGTTTTCCTCCACTCTTTTCATTGATTAAAAGAGATTCATAAGCCTCATCCCGTGTCCAAGTTGCAACATGTATGCTTTCAGCATCACTTAGGAATGGATCGCTGCCTGAGCTACGAACAATAGGCTTTTGCCTGTAACAAAAATATAAAACAATTAATTAACTTATCAATAAATATAATTGATTTATAATTTCAAAATTTGATAATATAGTGCAAATATATTACCAATGAAGTTGCTTCATTTTTTTCCTTTACCCCCGAAGGCTGTCAACAAGCCCCCCAATTGTGTGTCTGAATGGAAAACAACAAATCTCCATAATGGTAATGTTGTGACATCTACAAATCCCAAAACCACTTTACTGAATGATTGGTAAGTATAAGGCTCACAATCATAAGTTGTGTTTCGGATATTGTATCCATGAGGGATATCTGCAATCACTAGTGCGTACTCCTTTTTAGGAACAAGATTTGCAATGTCTGCATAGTCACCTAAAATGACTTTATATTGCACAGTGTCAAGCCCATTCCAAATATAATGATCAAGTGTATCATCAAGTTCAACGTTTGCAAGACGTTGTCTCCTTTGTCGTTCTATTTTGGCTCTTTGGATATGAACTTTGAAGGACTTCGGTATTCCATCTGTACCCCTCTTTGGCATCTTCAAATGAAAATGATCTCTATAAGTAATAAAATAGAAATGAATTGAATTAGAAAATAAATAAAATAGGATGTATCATAGATCAACATACATTCTTGAATGCAACAAAAAATTGTTTTAAAGTTTCTATCGAGCTTGAGTCTGGATAGTTGCATTTGACATCATCCCAACTCTTCTCACTTAACATTATAACCATATCCTATTGTATTTTCATGTATACCTTGTGACTAGACAATGAAACAATAAATGATGTTTACAATCATATATAATAATATAAAACAATACCTACAACATAACAAAAATGTTAAACTCAAAAAAATGCTCAACTTACTTTTCAAGTTCGCTGCACATTTCCTCCATGGATAATTCACCTGACTTTACCCGTGATAGTATTGTAGATATTAATGTTTCATCCTTCACACCTTGCATTGTTATCCAAGGTGTAATAGTCATGTCTTATGGCAGATTCTTGACGTCAGGACCTGCCTTACCACCGCTCCATGGAACAACTCTACCTTTTTTCACTTTTTGATTTTTTATGCCAATATTCTCCCACAAGCTAAATATGTCATCAATCAAATCCCATGTTTTCCCAACTCTGAATGCCAACTGGAAATAAGCATCTACATATCTGAATGCATCACTTCCTCTGGAACTTTTTGGTGGCATAATATCATATTTAATAGGGATACCTATTTCCATACAACATTGTCTCTGAAAACTTGCATCAACTATAGATTTTTCCCCGCCACATATTTGCACAAATTCACTGTGTATAAATCTCACCCTTTGAACAAATGTCATTGTCAACCTATTTTCATTATCTGTGTTATGATCCCATGCCAACAACTTTGCTTCAACATCTATTAAACCAACATAAATGATGCATTTAACTGTTTCAAAAATAGGGTTATTGGGATATTCTTGCATCAACCTTCTTTTTGCCTCTGCAGAATGATTCCCTTCAAGAACATAATATTTGTAATGAAAACATCTTGTTTCATCAAATTCATCTCTAGTAGGAACAACTTCTGGGTCAACAAGGACTAGGTAGTCAACCACATGTGCATAGGGATTGTGCCTCATCAATGCTTTCAAGTTGTGAATATGCAAGTGATGTGGTTTTCTAATTCTAAATTGATCTTGCCCTTCTGTGGGTTTATAAAGTTGATTCACATTCAACTCAAATGTATATCCACTGTTAACCAAATTATCCCTCCGCAATCGATCTTGAATGGCATTTTGTGTTGTCTTGGCAATGCCATCCTTTAGATCAGCACCTGGAGTAATGATTTCCCTATTGCCACCAGAATTTTCACTCTCAGACTCAGTAATAACTTTGGTTTCAGCAACAACAGATCTCCTCTTTATTTGATTTGAAGGGGTTCCTTCTAAATCAACAATGCATTCAACAGGAATCGAGGCACTCTCAACCATATTTCTTTTACAATATTGTTTGTTACTCTTACTAGCAGGAGTAACAAGCTCATTTGTAACAATTTCATCATGTTCAGTTCAGCGAGATGAAGATTTAAATATGACCCTTCTAGGTACCTGATTTGATTGTCGGATGCTCTTTCCTCTTTGTGCTTGTACTTCTTTAGTTTGAACATTTAACACTTGTTTTTTATTCCTTGCTTCTGGTCCCTTTTGAATAGCGACACTAATGACATCCATAGGATCGACCTCTGTATAATAAATTCCATTCAACTTTTTTGAAATTGAAATGGAAAAATCCTACAAAATAAAAACATTATCATATTAAATCTATTACATTGTGATATCCAAGTTATAACAAAACCAGTTTAAGAATAATATCAATATTTAAACTTACTCTCCCGCTTTCAATTTCATCCATGACCCCTTGACAAAAATCTGTGAAATTTTCTTGAACATTATATTTTGCAATCTTCAAAGCATATCAGATTTTCGCAAAGGTCTTGGCTTGTTTCACCTATGCATAAACAATATCTGTACCCGGCACTACACATATATCTCTCAGCAATCCCAATAGATTGTAATTTGCTTGAATATATGGATCTGCAGAACAATATAAGAGAATGCTTTCTGGTTTTCCTTGATTTTTTCCTTCAGATTCCAATGATACTCTGTTCTGTCTTCTTCTGCTGCATGTTTCCATTCTCTAACATTCTTTATTCTTAATTCTTCAAAGCTAAGAACTCGTTCTTGAGTCTCATCATTCTCAGATGTCTCAACTGTTTTTTTCGATGCAATGATCGCCGCTCTTGATCCAGAAACGTTTACAGATATATTTCTTGATGTCAATGTACCTATATCCAAAATGTATAATTTTAAAATAAATCAACAAACATTTATAATCTAAACAAAATCAACATCATTATTCACTATAAACTGTACTTGAAAACCGTTTTAAAAATTTTAAAATATTTTTACATTCATAATCGTTGTTTTTTACGTTTTAAGATTTAAAAAAAAAATGTAAACATACACCCTACCCCCCTAAAATATATAATAATTAATTTTAAAATAAAAATTAGACCTACCCCGACCAACTAACTATATAATAAAAATTAAAAAAAACAAATTTAAAACTAACCCCCTTAACAATATAATAAAATATTTAAAAAAAAATTAAAACTAACCCTCCCACCAAGCAATAGAATAGAAAAAGTTTAAAAAAAAATTAAAACTAATCCCACTAACAATATAATAAAAATTTAAAACTAACCCCCCCCACCTACCAATATGATACAAATATAATACAAAGGTTTTAAAAAAAATTAAAACTAATCCCACTAATAAAAATTAAAAAACCAAATATTTAAACTACCCCACAAGATATTCATAATTAAAAAAAAATTAAACAAACCTACCCCTAAAAAACATTAAAAATTAATTAAAAAAAATAAAAATAAACTCTCCCCTTCTCCCTTCCCCCTCCTCCCAGGTCGCCCGCTTGGGAGCCAAAGGGCGGTCCTCACGGCCGCTTCGATGCTGAGCATCTAAGTGGCCATGAGGACCGCCCTTTGGCGCCCAAGAGAGCGGAGGTCCGCGGGCATCGAGGGTGGCCGTGAGGGCCGCCCTTTGGCACCCAAGCGAGCGAAGGTCTGCCCACTTGGGCGCCAAAGGGAGGCCCTCATGGCTGCCTCGATGTCGGGCATTAAGGGCGGCCCTCACGGCTGCCCTTTAGCGCCCAAGCGAGCAGTCACGGCCGCCCTTTGGTGCGGGCGCCAAAGGGAGGCCCTCATAGCTGCCTTGATGCTGAGCGGCCCTCACGACCGCCCTTGATGCCCTTGGCCTTGAGGGCCACCCATCATCAAGGCAGCTGTGAGGGCCGTCCTTTGGCTCCCAAGCGGGTGGACCTCCGTTTGCTTGGGCGCCAAAGGGCGGCCGTGAGGGCCACCCTTTGGCGCCCAAGTGGGCGTCCCAGGAGGAGGGGGAAGGGGGAGGGGGAGGGTGTTTTTAATTAATTTTCAATATTTTTTAGGGGGTGGGGCACCAGGGTTGATGGTAAAAAAAAATAGAAGGGGGCGAAGGGTAAAAAAAATTAAGGAAGGGGGCATGAGTAGGTTTGGTAAAAAAAAATTAGTTTCTATTTTAAACCCAAAGCTAATATTCGTGGAATAAGGGGCAATCCTTGCCTCGATTAATAATACACGAATTTAAAAGAAAAAATACATTTAAAAAAATATAAAACTAACCCGGAAAGTGGTAGAGCCTCCTCTATTGAAAGTGTTAGAAGTTCCTCTCTGCAATCTTCCCATTCTTCTTGAAAACCTTCGTGAATTGCTCAAAAGACTAAACAATCTTGTATTAATAAGATAGAATAGGTTTAAGTTTATCATTCTTAAGAATGTTTAAAGAACAAAAATGTAAAAGAATAAATCAATAAAGCAATAAAACAAGTATTACTAAATTAATAAAGCCATAAAACAAACATTACTAAATTAATAAAGCCATAAAATAATTATTGCAAAATTAACAAAAAAAACTAATTAATTTATTAAAAACAGAAAAAGCACTAACCTTGCAACTTGTTACTAAATTGCTCCAAAATAAATGATGAATAGTAGGAAATCTAAATGGTTTTTATATCCCAGATTAGGTTTAACATTACTTTACTTTTTTACTAATGTGGGATTAAAAAAATGAAACTAGTTATTGCATTATTATTAAATTTATATAAGATAGGTTAAAATTAAATAATTACTAATGTTGTGAATGTTGGGTAAAAAAAATGTAAATAGTCATTGTTTTGTTACAAATTGTATATAAAAAATGTTACGAGAAATTTTACTAGTCTTAAATGTCTGGGATAGAAATATGTAATTAGTTAATATATTATTTCAATTCTTTTAATATCATATAAATGTGCGCTTTAATTTTGGAGGGGATATTTTCGTTTTCATAGCTATAAGATTGTTGGTCGATAGTTGCACCATTCTACTTTTTGGTGAGAACTATGGTAAAATTTCTTTGCAATTGAGCGATTAAGATTTTTCTATAATTATATATTTTAGTGAGAAGTCATGGACTCATCTGAAGTAAATTCCAATGTCAATGAAGAAATGTATTGTTCATCTAGCCAAGATACTAGCAGCGCAAGCAATGCAATCAAGCATGTCATTCGAGAACTTTCTAGTTATGAAGTTTTGGAAGACACTAGTAATGAAGAGAAAGAATGTGATGATGATGAAGAGGTTCCTCCAAGGGGGGATCTTAAGGACAACAAACAATATGAAGACAATTTTCCTCCCAGTGAGGATTTTCAAGGCACCAATGATGATTTTCCTGAAAGCGACGATTTTCAAGGCACCAACGATGATTTTCCTTCAAGCAAAGATTTTCCTCCCAGCGAGGATTTTTGTGGGATTGATGATGATTTTTGTCCCAACGAAGATTTTAATGGGACAGATGATGATCTTGGTGAGAAAGAAGACATCAATAATGGTGAAAATGATTTTCCTCAAAGCGAGGATTTCAATGGAACAGATGATGACTTTCCTCCAAGCAAGGATTTCAATGGCACAAATGATGAGTTTCCTCCAAGTGAGGATTTCAATGGAACTGATGATGAGTATCCTCCAAGCGAGGATTTCAATGGCACCGATGATGAATTACCTCCAAGTGAGGATTTCAATGGCAACGATGGTGACTATCATCCAAGTGAGGATTTCAATGGCACCGATGATGATTTTCCTCTGAGCGAGGATTTCAATGACACAGATGATGATTTTCCTCCTAGTGAATATTTTAATGGCACTGATGATGATTTTCCTCCAATTGAAGATTTCAATGGCACCGATGATGATTTCCCTCCGAGCGAGGATTTCAATGGCACCGATGATCATTCTATTGATGATGAAGCAACCAATGATGAAGACAATGATTCTCCTCCGAGTAAGGATGTTACAGGCACCAATGATGAAGACAATGATTCTCCTCCAAGTAAGGATTTTATAGGAAACAATGATGAGAATGTTGAATCTCTAGAGTTCCCTTTCAATGAAGAATTTAGTGGCACAAATAATGTTGATGTTCACATTGATCTGGAAGCAAGTGATCATGACAATAATTTTCATAATGAATTTGGCGATGAAATTTTCAATGAGGGGGGTCATATGCATCACAATGAAAACATTCATCATGGTGAGGATGTTGTTGCAGACATAATGGTCCAGGAGATCCAGCGACAGAATCCAATGCAGAGCAAGATTAAGTGTAGGACTAGACCTTTTTATGTCAATCCAAAGCATTCCAGTTATACAAGGTGATCTAGGAAAGAATTGCTCACAAGTCCAAGTTCCATTACTCATTTGATTTCGAGTGAGTGTTGCCACAAAAGTTGTTTGAAAAGTTTAGGCTACAATTATGTCTTGGAGAGATGGAAGATGTATCTATCAATGAACAAAAGCATGCAAAATTCATATTTAGTGGGGTGCATGATTTCACTAGGACAGGTTATGATTATCACGTTGGAAGAATTATGCTTTGTAGAAAGGCATTCAAACAGCTTCACTCAATTGGTAATCTTCGATTATCAAGAATCCAAACAAGACTAGAAAAGGATCCTACATTTTACATTGATGATTATCAGGGACGAATCATTGGGCCATCAACACACATTGCAATATCATGGATGCATGATTTATTTTCCAAGCATGGAGAGAGTATGCCAAATAGAGAAACAATACACATTCTAGATAATTTCACAAGGTAGGAAATCTACAACTTATACAAGGATTATGTTCAAGGTGGTCAAGGAAATGACAACTTCATCAGATATGCATACTTCACAAGAGTATGGAAAAAGAAGTTCAACAATGTCCGCATTCCAAAGAGGTCAAGGATGGGGGTCTGCAGTACATGTGCTTCTCTTAAAGAAAGAAGGGATAGATCAGAAGGGATAGAAAGAGGTATGTTTACAAAACAAAAAAAAAACAAATAGATAAATGTCAATTATTGAAGCTAGTTAACAATTTTGTTTTGTTATGTTGTTTGTAGATTCCATAATCAATGCACTGCAAGAACATCGCAATCAACAATCAAATGAACGGCAAAAATTGTACAAACATCGCAAGAAGTTTTATGATGCTCCAAATAAGTATATGGGTTTGATAATTGATGGCATGGATAAAAAAAAACACTCTTGCCACATTTTGTCCGTGTGCCAAAGAATTTAAAGGAGGAGAATTTTATTCAGTTTCACTTGGTTGGGTGTATGGTTTTTAATGGTGAAATGATTCCAAGGGTTTACTTTACAGCTCCAAATATTCACAATGATGCAAATTTGACCATCAACATAATTCATGTCATTACTCATTGGCCTGGTGATCTTCCAGAAGTTCTATATCTACAATTGGACAACACAAGCCGAGAAAACAAAAATCAGGTCGTGTTTGGTTATATAAGCATGCTTGTTGAATTGGGAATTTTTAAAAAGGCAAAAGTTGGGTTCCTTCTTGTTGGGCATACGCATGATCATATTGATCAAATGTTCAACCATTTTGCAAGGACATTGAGGAGGAAGAAATTTGGGAGCCTACCATCGCTGATTGAAATTATAGGGAAAGCATACCATCCAGAGCCTACTATACAGAAATTGGAAGAAACTGTTGACATGCGAAGATTTCTATTTGGATCGCATGGTGAAGAAAGGTGCATTGAAAAACTTAATGACATTAGCTTTCAACATCAATTTCGTATAAAAAATATTGATGGAAAACCACTATTGTGGGGCAAGAAGTACTCAACTAGCACAGAATGGGGGCCTTCATCAGGTTTAGCATTTCTGAAATTCATCCCAAGTCGTCAAATGTATGCTTCAAATTTATTGTTATTGAAATTATCTACAGAGATTCATAATGCAAGGCGACATAGTAGAGATGTTGATTCTTCTCAATGCTTGGAAGAAATCAAAAAGTCTATCGAAGATACATATGAGTACTTTGATGTTGTTGATTCTGTTTGGTGGGAGTCTTTTTTCATGGAGTAGAGTGACATAATTTCAAACTCTACAAATGGAGATATATTTTTGAAGACTCCATTTGCTTGGCCACAAAGTTTATCAAATGAAAATGAGGTAACAAATGTTGAACCTCGAGCTGTTGAGTTTTCTCAAGTAGAGGAAAGAGAAATGTATATTGGCTTAGAAGATCATCCGCAAAGCGTCAAGAGATGGAAGACCTTTACAGGGGCTCGATACAAGATATCAAGGAGGGTTGCATGATTGCAGTTTTGGCTACAGATGATCCATGTCATTGTCCATTCCGGATTGCAAAAGATATGGAGGCCAATAAAGAAAATGAAGAAGTAGTATCAATAGAAGTACATTGGTATGCAACAGATACACACCCATTTGATGGTGTGTACAAGGTAGAGATGGTGGTTGAGAAAAAGGTTTGTAGAAAGAGAAAAAGAAAGGGTCAAAAAATAAATCGGCGCCGCATTGACATCTTGAAATTAGAGGAAGTTGATATACTTGTTTATGATTTCAAGTTGACAAAGAAAGACACTCTCCGCTCCAAGACTATAGAGATTATCAAGAGGTTGCTGCCACAACAAGAAGTTGTAATATGGGAGTCTATTAAATCAAGCCGTAGATCCCGAAGGAATATGACATCTGAAATGATGGTCATATATGTAGACTCAGATGGTGCACCCATTGATAATAGAGAAGAATATGGGTCATCTACATCTTCATCAAGTCCTTCATCTACAGAAAATGTAGATTCTGATGGGGTGTCAGAATCCATGGATGAATTTGAAGAAGCAGTTTAGATGCTTTTTATTAGTACATGATTTTGTAATTGATTCTCTAGAGGAGTTTTTGATGATGGGGTGTCAGAATCCATGGATGAATTTGAAGAAGCAATTTAGATGCTTTTTACTAGTATGATTTTTGTAATTGAAACTCTAGAGGAGTTTTTGAATATTTATGTGAACCATTTGTTCTTGTATGGTCTAATATATTATCTCATAATGAATTGCATCATAATTTATTTGTTTTGATATGGTCAGAGTGGTGAAATTATTAGAGAAATTTGTTTTTTGTTTAATATGCAATTTTCCAGAAAGTTGTAATTTATTTGTTGAAGGAAAAAACTTTTTTTCCAATTTAGGGTTGATTTTAAAGTTTTTGTAAACAACAATATGGGATGTTTAGGCCATGGCTCTATTTTTTACCCTGAAAAAAAAATACGTGTATACTGGTATCAACACTTTTCTATTTGGGGGGTGTTTTTGGTGTTTTTTTTGCAAAAATCATCATTTTTATGGGTAGAGTTCTCGTTCATAGCATATAGTTCCCGTTTCATAGTATAAGTGGTTTGTTGAGGAAGGCCCTAGTTTTCCAAACTTTGCAAGTACCTTCTCAAAAGGAAGGCCATCTTCCTTGATGCCCCAGGGTTAGGGTAAAACCTTAAAACCCTAAGTTTGACACTCATCTTTTACATATTACAAGCCTTTATTTTGTATATTTTGTATGTATTAGGTTAGTTTAGTTTGTTGTTTTGTTGAGTAGTTCTGATTTATGTATCTCTTATGTACATAGATTTTATTTCTAAAAACCTTAAAAAGTTTTTCCTAAAACCCTAGCTGCAGTCTACTCCACCCCTAGCGGCCCTCCTTCCCTTCATTCCTTACCTTTTCTCTCTTTCTTTCCTAGTTCGCCCCCCTTCTCTCCATCTTCTTACACCTTTGCACCCTTCATCATCTTCCTCGTTCTCCTTATCTCACCTTCCCTGCCCTCTATTTCCCTTCCCTTTTTTCACACCTTTGCTTCCCTCTTTTCCCTCTGCTTTCTCTTCTACCCTCCATCTTCTTCCCTTTCTCTTCATCTTCCTCCCTCCTTCCCTCTCTCCCTAACCTCGACTAGCCTACAACAAGGCTCAGCCCTGCTCAAAAGGGGCTCGACCTACCTCATTTGGCTTCTCCTAGAACTCAGTCTAGGCCAGGAGGGCTTGGTCCTTTCTCTTGGAGGCTTGTACGAGGCTATAAAGACCCTAAACTAGCTCTTTCCATATACTGCAATATAGTATGCTAGGGCAATAGAATGTCATATGTGATAGCCCTCAAACTAGCCATAACACCTGCATTTACAAAGTCACAAAAAGGGGTTAAAACATTGATATAACTTGCATTCGTTTTGTGGACTGTTTATCAAACAAGGGAGGTCTGAATTTACACTTAATACAGTTTGAAACATATTGTTCATTGCTTACATATGAGTATGAGAATTTACATTTATTGCATAAGTATTGATATAAGGAGTAGTTGATGTTGAAATCTGTTGTATACATTGGGTGTTTGTGTTTCAAAAGACTTGATTACCACTGTTGTTACACACTAATTAAGACTGTCATATACTACTATTATCACTGAATGATATATGGTTAAGCGTTGGTGCTATGGTGGATGATCTCTAATGTGCTTGGAAGTTTATTGAATTTCATATATAATTAATTTTTGTACATTAGTCCTTACCCGTGTTATTAATGATTGGTCATTGGATAATCTACACTATCTTGCTAATGTTAGTTACCAATTTATGATAACATTCTTACAACTAACGCTCTTCTATGCGAGCTTGATATGAACGATATTTCATTGCCATAAAAGTGGTCAAATTATTGAAGATACGTACATTGCCTAAAGTCCTTTACAATTAACTTTGGAAACTTGTTATACCTGTTGCCATATTGACTACTTCTACTAGCATGATTTCTTCTTTCTCTTGAATCTATTATCTAGGGCACTGGTCACTAATATTGTTATCAAATAAGACATATTTTCTTAAGGTGTTTTGTAGACCACGTAAGGGCTCTTCCCCTTGGAGGTTGCGACTCTCCGAAGAAGTTAAAGAATCGGCTAAGGTGACAGTGGTCACTTCTCTTACAATTTTCATTGGAGGATAGCCTTGCTAGTTCATTCGGTAACAAGTCCCATGTGTGCAATTTGAAGAAAGCCTTGTATGGGCTTAAGCAAGCTCCTAGAGTTTGGTATTCGAGAATCGGCAACTATGTTCAGAGACTAGGATTCTCTAAGAGCAAAGCTGATCCAAATTTGTACTTCAAAGTAGTGAAGAACCAATCGTTCATATTAGTTCTATATGTTGATGATTTGTTCCTTGTTGGAGAGGAACAACTGATTGCTTGGTGCAAGAGGGATCTCACTTTTGAGTTCGAGATGAAAGACTTAGGTCTTATGCACTACTTTCTTGGCCTTGAGATTTGGAAAAGAAAAGATGAGATATTTCTTTCTCAAGGGAACTACATTATCGATATATTGCGCAGGTTTGGCATGACAGGATTGCAAATACATCAGTACTCCGATGGTTTCCAATTTGAGGAAACTACATGAGTCAGACTCTGGATCGGATCCAGTGGACCCCACTTTATTTAGAAAACTTATTGGTTCGTTGATGTACTTGATACACTCGAGACCAGATATATGTTATGTTATGAGTATTTTGAGTAAGATTATGTTTGATCCGAGACACACATATTGGGTTGCTTCTAAGCATGTGCTTAGATACCTTTGAGGTACGATTGCTTATCGACTCAAATATGCCTTCAATGGAGGGGTGTTGTTACTTGGTTATACTGACTCTGATTGTGGTGGTATCATTGTGGACCAAAAGAGTACATCTAACTATTGTTTTAGCTTGGGTTTTGTTATGATCTCTTGGTCTAGCATGAAGTAGAGATCTATAGCCCAGCGTACTACAAAGTAGAGTATATTGCTGCTAGTACTGCCTGCTGAGAAGCAGTGTGGCTTAGGAAGCTACTTGCTAGGTTGTTAGGTGAGAAGCTTGACTCCACAGTCATTCGGTGTGACAATCAAAACTGCATCAAGCTTTCCGAAAATCCTGTGTTTCATGATAAGTCGAAGCATACTGAAATGAAGTATCACTTCAATCAGAGACATGGTCCAAAAAGGTACAATGAAACTTCAATACGTTGGTACTGATGAGAATATTGCAGGTGTGTTAACACATCCTCTATTAGTGATGAAGTTCAAGTACTTCCGAGACAATCTTGGTATGGTAGAGAATGCCTCCCTCGCTGAGAGGGAGTGTTAAATGTACAACATCACGAGTCATTCTCCAAGCCAATCTTGTGAAACCAAGATTGGGCCTCATGTGTTGAGGTAGGGACCCTGTGTTGGACTAAGGAACTTGGAGTAGATTCTTGAGTTGGACTCAAGAATGACTAAGCATTCAACTGTAAAAGGTTATTCCTCATGTGTTGAGGTGAATGCTTTGATGTATCAAAGTGATGATGTTGTAAAGTTTTGTTGGATAAGGCTTAGGACTTGTGTGTCAAATCAGATTCTCATGTGGACCTCCCATTATAGTAGGTACCCATGGGGTGGACCTCCAGTTATAGAGGTAGATGCTTTGCATGTTGAAGCATTAATGTTGTGTGATGTATTACTAACCATGGTTACCAATTGCTATTAAGTCTCCTTTAGAGACTGGCCACCTCTAGAGTGAATTAATTTAGCGATCATTTGGTTCGAGAGTAATATAATATGATCACAACATCTGACAAATTCGGAGTATAATCTGATAAGATATATAATTAAATTTAACACATATTGACCATGCAGTAAAGATAAGAGATAAAGATAAATGCATAGAGAAAACGACAATTCGAAATGCTCATGAGATGACTAGGTGAACCCAAATTGTTAAGCTTCAGTTAAAGTCACAATGTATGACTTAGTTAATTAAAGAACTCAAAGTGGTCACTACAAGTAAATCAATCAACATGATTTCATTTAATAATAGTTAACTAAGTGTTAATAAAGAATATCTAGTTAACTAAGTGTTATTGCATGGCGACACTTATTTTAAACTAAAAGACGACACTTGAGTTGCGACACTTGCATGACGACACTTAAGTTAGCCACCTAATTAAGTGGGAAAGCTTTCAATTAAGGGGCGAGTTCATCCTAAGAATCAGTTTAGTAATTTAATGCACTACATGAGAAGTGGGGCACGCTTCTTCATGCAAGATTGATGCATCCACATGGAGGGTGAGTTCATACTGAAGTCAAAAGATAAAAATAGAATTTGATAATGTATAAATATGTTATACAAGATTGTTGAATTCAATGTGAAATGAATTATCTTCTCCCTTGAAGGCAAGGCGCTTCTCTTTGTGCATGATATTATTCTTGCTTGTTATTAATGTGTTGGGCATATGGCAAGTTGATACAGTTGATATCTATTCTCTATTGTTCAGTATTCTCTCTTATCTATCACTTGGGGTGCCGAAAGTAATATGCTATTTTGTAAAATACATTCTTTGTTATCTATCATAATTATACTCTGAAGATTTGCTGGGGTTTTTCATCCTCATTGTTTTGAGGGTTTTCCCTGGGGTACATCTTGTGTTATGGTTGAATGTTTCATGTGATTAAATGGTTCATTGATTAAAGTATTCAGTATTTCCGCACTTAAATTTTTAAAGTTTGAAGCTCATCATATTTGCTAAAAAATTAACACAAACTACTCAGTTCGCAATGGATTCATCTTAACCTTAACATCCTTCTTCTGCCACCTTCCCTCTTGTTGTCCTGTCATCTAAAATGAGACATTCCCTTCGTTACCCTTGTCCTCTTAATGGACCCTCCCTCGCATGCTTCAACCACTACTCTTCCCTCCTACTGACAAACATAGGCTGTTCCTCCAAAAGCTCCTCCTCATTTCCACACGCCATGCTTACCATTGCATGTGGCCCCCTAGCCATGTGTGCACCCACATCCGGGGAGAATTATTCTATTTTGTTATTTTCCTCTTGCGATTTCTTTTTCTTCATATTTATTAATAAATAAATTTTACTACGTTCAACAAAGATAAAGATATATTATAAGGCATTATGTGTATTCTTTATTAATCCTTGCCACATATTTGAAGAAATTGTACTATGTTCATTAAACATCTATTATAAGATATTAATTTTATTCTTTATTAGTCCTTGCTTGGAAAGGACTATAAATTTTGTTTGTCACTCAAATCAAGTTAACTTTTCCTTAGTTTCGTATTGATAAAAAAATTTCATAATGTTATAGAAAGTATACATAAAACTCCATGCCATATTTGTTGGAACAATCTATTTTAATAATTGTTGGAAACTTAACATGCAAGGAAAACATACTCGTGAACATCATAGATTTGTTTCCCATGTGGGAAACGACCATGAATGAATCAGATTTGTTGATGTGTCCGTGAATGGCTCAGATGAAGCATTGGGGCCACGAACGACCATAATTCAATCACGTCCTAGATTTACGTTAGTGGCAGAATAAACGAAAATTCCAGTAATATTATATAAACAAGAGCCACGAGGTGGCAATGTCCCTGACATTGCCAATAGCTCTTGCTCTAATATGATAGCTATAGAAAAAAGAATATCTTTGGCTCTAAATCTGGATTAAATGCTTCTATCTAAATAAATTTTCAAAGCACTGTTCTAAACAGATAAGTATTACATCTTCTATGTTGTTTTGATTTTGTTTAACAGAACAGTTCCCTCCGAGAAAACCCAAGTACTTCAACTAACCCCGTAGTTTTATTAGTTTTGTTGCATCTCTTGCCTACAAAACTACATGCGATGATAAGCACCAACACCCGAGTCTCGTGTTCGATTCTTGTTTTGTTTGCCCAATTTGGTGTCTTTTCAATATTGAAATAATAAGGCATGAGCATAATTACCATATCGATGCTCCATGAGTCCATATTTTCGTGTGCATAGGATCCCTTCACATACTATTTTCGATAGGATAGACTAGCTTGAGATCATAGGCAATTTTATAATGAAGTCAACAGATACCCACATGTGCAGAAAAGCGTCTTTGGGAGCTTCCAAATATAAAAACTGGATAAATGAGAAGTAAATGCCACGACAATCCAAAACCCCAACCCCATCCCAAAGAAACATTGAAAGTCGGTGCAAATAGAAATTTAAAAACAAAAATGATGTGAAAGAAATTAAAATTAAACACACGAATTGAAAAGAAGCACATGGTATTGTTTACACAACCAACTGTGCAAAAGAAAAAGGAAATCAGTAATCCATAAAAGTAAGGGCAACCTGTTAAAACATAGAATAGAATACATTCAGATGGACAGAAAATGATGGATGAGCATGATGTGAATTCACACCAAATTGATGTCTGCCTCAGAATTCAGAAATGTAGAACATATGTGGTGATCCATGGGAGTGGGTTTGTTTAAATAGAGAGCACCACTATCCATCCAACGGTTACATACAAAAAAGCAAAAAGCAAAAAGCCTGAGGCGCAATCTCCACTTCATTCTTGCTTTTGCTGCAACAAAAAGGCAGAGACTGTAGAATAGAAGAACCAGCTTTAACGCTGCAACAAAAAGGCAGAGACTATAGAATAGAGGAACCAGCTTTAACGTTGTTAACATCCAGGGATGGAGAGTAACGATGTGCTCTTTTTTATAATGAAGTCAACAAATAAAACCGACACAATCATGTTTATGTAGGCATTGGAGACTCATTGAGGCTGTGATGAACCTGCAATAATTAATTAATGCAAATACACGAGATATCAGAAATAATAGAACTCAGAATCACTTTTATATTGATCACGGGCCACTTCGAGGGGGCAACCTCCTTTGAGCAAGCTCAATACAATTAACTTCACGGTGCCTTCATAGGCCTCAACACACACTTATATATTAAGTCTAGGCACCAATACCATGAGTCAATACTATGTGTCAATACAAACCATGGGCTAAGTCTAGGTGCCAATACTATGAGTCAAAACCATGGGACATATAATACTACGAGATGACTTACAAAGCATATGCGTCCAATACTATGGGTCAATACTATGGGCTAATATAAACTATGGATCAACAAATACTATGGGACGACTTACAAAGCATATGCGTCCAACAACAATATACTAACAAAGTAAAGACATGGGTTCCTAACATCCCCTCTCTCTTAGAAAAAGCTTCGTCCTCAAAGCTTTAGATGTGGAAATTGATGCAGAATCTGAAGGAGTGGGTCCCCTGTAGCATCCTCGGGTTGCATTCCGAGCCACTGGCACCTTTCGAGTTTAAGGGAGGATTGCATGGAAGGTTGTAGACGAAGAAGAACCATATCAGCGACGTGAAAAGTGCGCTCAGAACGGTGCTGATCGGCTTGTTGTTTTAGTCGAATTCTTGCCATGTGAAAATTGTCCTGCAGAATGAGAAGAAGCCGATCACGGTTTCGAAGAATTGAGTCAATTGCCTGAACTAGAGAGCTGCCGAAGGTGTATGGAAGAAGAACTGGTGGTGCCTGTCTAGAGACTGCTTCATATGGTGTCCTTTGAGATGTGGTACTATACCACTGGAGCGCTTCTAGGAAATCCATAGAAATAGTTGTCCAAATCTGTGGAGGAATGGGCAAGGGTTCGAGCAGTCCCGAAAGGAGGGTCGTTTCACCCTTGTTGACCTGGAAAGTATCACAGTCAACCACCATCCGTTGAATTTTCCTTTTGAGTCCCTGCCAAAAGAAGTTACATTGTTCCTGGTCATACGTTTTGAGGAACCCAGAGTGCCCTACTGATGGAGAAGCATGGAGTTCATAGAAGAGATAGTCCCGTTGAACAGATTGCAACCAATTTGGAACAAGCAAAGAAATAGCTATAAGAGAAACTGGGTCATCAAATGTGCGAGGAGGAGCATCTTCCACCATATTGTCCTTACCCTTCTGATAAGTGGTCGCATAGTCATAACCCATGAGTTGGATAACCCAATTCAGGTGTGTTGGGGAGGAGACCCGTTGTTCCAGGAAAGTTTCCAGACTTTGGAGATCAGTCTTGATGCAGAAATAATTCCCCAATAGGGATGATTGCCACTTCTGTACTGTATGCAAAATAGTCATCATTTCCTGCTGAGAGGTAGATACGGCTAAATTCTTACCGGAAAGGTCTCTTGACGGCAACAAGCTCATTGGTTCAGCAAAGACACCTACATATCTATCCAAGGAAGTACTGGAGACTGTTGATGGGTGCATCTAAATGGAATGGAGCTAAGCGATGAAACCATGTGAATTCTTCTTAAGTATTTTTTCCAGGCGATGTGAACTGATGATGCAGAGAGACCTTGGTTGTAATCCCATAAATTTGTGTGGTGCCCCATTGACTGAAAACTGCATCCAAAGTTCAGCAAAATCCCATAAGATGGGGCCAAGTGTGCGTAACCATTGAACGCCCAAAACCACATCACATCCGCCTAAGGACAAGGAAAACATGTGAGAGCGCAGGTTATAATCTTCCATAGAGATACGCACATTGTGACACTTCCCCTTGCAAGGTAAGGTGCCCCCATTGGCAACCATGACTTCAAAGTTGGAGCAAGGATGGACAAAACAATCAGCCTGTTTGGCAATCCGAGGATCAATGAAGTTAGGAATGCTACCAGAATCAATGAGTATGGTAAGAGGGAGCTTCTTGAAGTATCCCCTGACTCGCATTGTTTGTGGGGTGGTGACGCCGATTACAGCATGGAGAGAGAGCTCGAGTGGGTCGTCCTGAGATGGGGTGTCAACAGGCGGGTGTTGAATGTCGACCTGATCATCTACTGTATTTGGAGCTTCTTCATCAAGTTATGAGGCAGGCGGAGAATCCACATCCAAGAGATAGAGCTTTTGTTGAATACATCTATGTCCCCGAATGAATTTCTCATCACAATTATAACAAAGCCCTTTTTCTCGGCGTGCCTGCATCTCTGTTTCAGACAATTGCTTGATAGGAGTTGGTTGAGGAGCAGGCGTGATGGGAGGTCGTTGGGAACCCATATTGCTGAAGGGAACAAAGGTGGGTTTGGAGTGTTGTTGAGCTGCGATCTTGTCCTCGGCCAGCTTAGCCAACCCTAGGACTTCCATCATTATGTTGGGACAAAACATTTTGACCTCTGAGCAGATTTCATCCTTGAGACCACTGATAAAACAACTCCTGTAGAATTCATCAGACAATCCTTTTGTGTGATTAGCTAGTTTCTCAAATTTTGTTTGATACTCTCTCACTGTGCCAGTTTGGTGGAGTTTAGTGAGTGCTCCTGTGAAGTCGTCAAAAGCACTAGGACCAAATCGTGGCAAAAGGAGTTGGCAAAAATCTGTCCAGTTTGGCTCGGGATGAGCTTTGATGTACCAACGGTACCATTGAAGGGCTTCCTGTTCCAAATGAAAGGATGCAAGTGGAACTTTCTGGACATCAAAAGTATTATGCAAACTGAAATATTGTTCTGCTTGGTATATCCATCCAGTCAGTTCAGTACCATTGAAGCGAAAAAAATCAAGCTTCGACCCACGAAAATTGCTGGAAGAAGAGAACCCGGTGGCTGCAAAAGATTCTGGTTGTCGGTTATTGTTCATGGCTGAATGCTGAAGATGGAGGCTGTGAAATTTTTCATCCAGATCTTGGAGTTTGGTTTGGATGGCTGCAAGTGCTTCCTCCATGGTGTTTTCTCCTGTGCGAGTGACAACCATAACTGGTAATAATTTTTTTTTTTTTTTTTGGGGGGGGGGGAATGGATAGAAAAACAAAAACACAAGCTTATTTAGTAAGGGGAAATTTGGATTTGGGAAAAAATCGGAGGGGTAATTGGGGTTTGACTAGGTTTTCGACACTTTCTGAGGGATAAGGAAGCAAAAAATGGGGATTTCAGAAGCGGGAACTCTATGGTTAAATTTGAAGACAATCGGGTGAAAATTGAAGAAGTTATGGCAAACCCTAAAAATAGACAAATGTGGGATTTCTGGTCTTGGGATGTGGAATTTGGGATAAGGTCTTCAGGAATGAAATATGCAGAATGGGATTGCAGGGATGTCAGTGAAGTTTCAGGGAAAACAGAGTTGAAACAAGGGAGATATGGCTGAAAAACATTTTTTTTTCCCAGAAATGATCGGCAACAGCGGTGTAGAAGGGATCTACAACGGCGCGGAAGGGATCGAAAACGGATGGATTTGAAATGGTGACTGGATCTGGAACGTCTTTCAGAATAGATTTGAAACGGCTGGATCTGGAACGTCTTTCATAATAGATTTGAAACGGCTGGATTTGGAACGGAAGTGATCGGCAACAGTTCAACTGAAAATAGATATGGACCCCAGGTATGTACGGCTTCCTAACAGTTCAGGTGTTTCACTCGACCACCAATGTTGTCTAACGGCTTGTGTATTGGGGCAGTACCCCTCACTCCACGGCTCAGGTAAAACCGATAACCGCTTTGCCACAAACGATAACTCTTGGTTTACCTCACGGGTGGGAACTAGTCAATCAGGTAGGGGTCGTTGCCCTTTTCGCTGGCAGATCCTCTCAATGGGCCAACTACTTTGGGGTTCCTGTGGTACTCCTCACAATGAGTTTTAGGGCTTATGCCCAAGTACTTCCCACAGTTAAGCGGATAGGGATTATTCCCAAATCCGAAGCTGCAACAGATGCGAAAAAAAATTTGGCAGAAATTCCACCCAACGAGCCCAAGAAAGTGCTCTGATACCAGATGTGATGAACCGGAAATAATTAATTAATGCAAATACACGAGATATCATAAATAATAGAACTCAGAATCACTTTTATATTGATCACGGGCCACTTCGAGGGGGCAACCTCCTTTGAGCAAGCTCAATACAATTAACTTCACGGTGCCTTCATAGGCCTCAACACACACTTATATATTAAGTCTAGGCACCAATACCATGAGTCAATACTATGTGTCAATACAAACCATGGGCTAAGTCTAGGTGCCAATACTATGAGTCAAAACCATGGGACATATAATACTATGGGACGACTTACAAAGCATATGCGTCCAATACTATGGGTCAATACTATGGGCTAAGATAAACTATGGATCAACAAATACTACGGGACGACTTACAAAGCATATGCGTCCAACAACAATATACTAACAAAGTAAAGACATGAGTTCCTAACAGAGGCAACTAGAGACTCGAGAGCATTTTTCCTACAAAAGAAAACTTGCAAGGGAAACAGTAAAGTGGCTCTTGATAAAGACATTAAAACTACCTGGAATGCAAGCTACTTCCAGAATCCAGAACTTGAGAACAGGAATTTGGTAATACAATGTTACAATTTGATGAAGTCTATTTTTTAATAGAATACAAAGCTCAGTTGGAATTTGAAAAAAAGGGAGTGAGTATGACAGAGCTTCTTAGGAAACAGAGTCCCTTAGAAAGAGGAAGAAGTGCACCTGTTTGGGGAGAGTCCAAATGTTGCAATGTAATCAACTCTAATGCTTGTGCAAATATGGAAAGTCAGTGACATCCCATGATTAATAAAGAAGAAAACCCTTAACAATGAAGAGTAAATTCATTGAGGGCCAGGTGTGGCGGACCAACGGATCCTGCAGCCGCAGACTGCTATTCCCCCTCTTGTCCTCGACCCTCCACAATAAACTAATGTGGCAGCGCTTGTAGGATGCATGTTGCAATTCCTAATAAACTAATGTGGCAGCGCCTGTAGGATGCATGCTGCAATTCCTTTCCAGGATTCCTAACAAAAATCCTGTGAGTTACTCAGATGCACTCTGTCTTCTTCTTTTGAAGATTCGTAGCAATTGAGGGGCAATGCTTCCCGTCATGAACCAGTGGGCATATATATCCTCCAGATTAATACGGAGGCCACATAGAATTTTTGAGAGGTCGACTAGTTTACTTTGAAAAACTTCAGGGATTTAATGACAGGGTGGCTTTGGAGTTTGTGAGGTCCTTTTGGAATTCGTCATCTTTGGTAAGGGGGCTCCGCATCCTTGTTTCATAAGCCAATATTGCGAGGGTAACAGGGATTCCTTTCCTTCTACTACAAACAACAACGTGCACACTGTTGGCGCCTGCAGCCCATGCCGCATTGAACATGCAGCCCATACCGCATTCAATCCCGCAACATATTGGTCAAATGCCATTAAAGCAGGGTCACCACAAACCGAACGTCGATACGCTAGCCCGCCTGACGATAGACACTGCACAAAACCCTTGGCCACTTCGCTGATGAGAGCTGGCCACCGGGTCCTGGGGCACACAGCCCCAGGACGACGTCACCTTGTACTCAACCAATGAAATAGCAGTTTAAACATATTTTTTAAAATTACAAATAAATAAATGTTATTTAATCTATAGTGTAACTTTAATCAAATAAAAAATCAAAATGTATAGTTCAAGATTAATCCAACTTCCCGATTCATATATGTCAGGGACATAATAAAGGGTTTATTGGTATGTACAAGGTATCTATGGAGGGGATCCAGGTGATATTTTTTCCTGCCTTTGGGGAAGGCTGTAAAATTCCTAATTAATGATTATTAAATTTTCCCAAAAATGCAAGAAGGATTAATTAAAATTAACATGGCGTGGTAAGTAAAAGAAAGAAAAAATATATAATTTTGGTTAATAGTGGTGGTGGAAAAGAGAGAACAAGGAGGATCAAGGAAAAAGAAGAGAGAAGCATAGGGAAATGAAAGGAGGAGAGAAGAAGACTATGAGAGCCTGAGGATTTTGGAAGATTGTGTATAAATTGAATGTAAAACCCATTTGAGATTGAGACCAAGGGGGTGTGTGGTCATTTTATTTCACAATTAGGTGTTGTGATTTTATTTCACAGTTAGAAAAGCTCCAAGCTCAAGCACATAGTATGTAATTTTGTAATTTCTGAGTTTTAATAGTAGTAATTGGACAAGTTTAATGAATTCCCTAAATTTGTTAATAGGTTGTAAGAATTTTAAAGCAAACTACCATTAGTGTCTTAATCCCATTTTTTTTTATAATCGTGCACTTTGTCTAGTTGTTGTTTTATTTCTCATAATTTTAATAGCCATTTAGGCTGCACTAATCTTGGTATCATTGCAAGTAGTGTCCTATTGTAGTGAACAATTCTAGTAGGGAAATTTTTGGATAGAATTGTAAGATTTTTTTATTAATATTTTTAAAGGGAAGCATGGCTAATAGAATAAAAGAGGAGTGAATGACAAGTGGATAGGTAGAAGGCAACGTGGCATTGTTGTAGTTGAGGAACTGGTTCAAGCATTGAGGGTTATCTAAGGTAGAGTGGAAGCCATTAAGACAATTCAAAGGAGAAGAGTTGCAACTAAGGCTTGGGATGTAAGTGACGAAGAATTAGAAGCTGAAAACCTCAAGGAGGAAGTTGAAGCAGTTGGAGAACTAGAAGAAAGGATTATTAAGGCCCCAACAAATTTGAGGGGGAAACCTAAGAGGAAGACATCTACTTACCTAGGAAGTCTAAACCCAAAAGAGTTAATTGACTGGATTAGGGACATGGAGAAATTATTGATATGGAGCATATTGAAGACCGTTAGAGAGTGAAGATGGCTTGTCTATAGTTGAAAGGTCATGCATCCCTATGTTGGGACTTTGTACAATTAGAAAGGAAGAAGAAAGGCAAGGATAAAATCAGAACTTGGGACATAATGGTGTCTAAATTAAAAGGTAAATTTATTTTTGTTAATTATGCTTTAAATATGTATAGGAAGCTACAAAATATGAGGAAAAAATAAATTATTGTTAAGGAATATACATCGGAGTTTTATGGGTTGTTTATTAGATCTAGGCATAGTGATGAAGGCGATGAATTTGTGGCTAGATACATTAATGGACTGGAGTATGCAATCCAAGATGAGTTGAGCATTGTGAAAATTAATAAAAAAACTCAAATCTAGGTCATTACTACCACCTCCAAAGTAGATACCTTAGGATAAGCATTGAGTTTGTTTTCTTATGAGGTTAGACCCAAAACTTGACAACATGTACTATCCACCTTAGTAAACATTGACCTCTTTGACACCATTGTAATGGTATTGGCATCTTGTAAGCTATCGTAAATATTGGGACCACCCTCATCCATCATCCTCGTGGGTTCATTATACCCTAAGTCTTTTAACTTCACAGGGTTAGACCTCTTGGCATAGAAATCATCATAACTTAGGGAGAAGGCCTGTATAGTGTTACTGATACACAAGACATATACTAGATATTCTATCCTTCATAAGGATCTAATGAATAATCAACTTGGTTGATTTCCATAATCATGGAGAAACCACCTCAAAACCCTAGTCATAATCCAAGTCAACATATGCTACTCAATAACTTAATTTAATTTATTTTTAGTTGTCACATATGTTACATTACATGACGACATCTCCCCCATACTAGTTTGTAAAGTACCTCGCTATCAGGGGCTGAGGCTCCGGACTCAACGGATGGTCTAGATGGTTCCTTTGCCAGAGACCAGGGTTCAACTCTTGTCAACATGTAGGATGAAATACGCTGCCACCACTGAACGCAAATACCTTCCCAACCAATGATGAACCCGTTCCAAATTTAGGCTGACCCCAGCCCGCGGTTTGTATTCTGATTAGGCTCAGTTGACGAAGCTCAAAGGGGATGATTGGATAGTTCCTCGGTTATAAAAAAAAAGTACCTCGCTATTTTCAATTCAATCACTAAGAATATTGACTTCAATGTAGGTGATTTAAAAGGACACTAAACCACTTATCAAATTCTTTAGTACCGATTTTGCTTAAAAAAAGAAACACTATGATCTTTTTAAACTTTTAATGTTTCAAACCACCAAACTATATTAATTTGGATTGAGTAAATGTTGTAAGTGTGACCTAGGCATAATTCTTTTGAGATGTTTTACAAGTAGGTCATGGATTTTCTTGCATTGTCTTCTTGTAATGGCTCATAAATCAATCAAAAAATGCAGTGTGGCAAAGCTAGTGAAGTTACTTTTTTTTTCTCTAACCGAGAGGAACCTTCCAAACCACTCAACAAGCAATGTTCACTGCGCCACTTCGAAATAGACCTCCCAAACCGAGGACAACCCTAGTTTTGGACGTGAGAACAATTTGCCCAGCAATAATTGACTGTCATCGTGGTCACACAAGTCCTTAAAAGATACAACCTCCCCCACAGGAAAGAGTACAATCCCCCAACGATTTAAACATAGGTTTCCATCAAGACAACCATGAGGCCTCCAACTATCCCACAACCTCAACCCGTGAAGTTACTTGTCATTCATTGTATTAGAGTGTTTCAAAAAGTGAGTTGTATTTAGCCTAGTGGAGTTTTGCTTATCGAGGAGAACAAATAAGTCGCAAACCAACGATGAGACAATTCCATAACAAGAAAAGAAAACACTTTATGATGATTTGTAATGGATTTGTTTATGCTATTAAACTTTCAAGGAGACGAGTGCCCAATCCTCGTCGGTTTAATAATAACCGTCGATAATAGCTCATCAACGGTCGACAGAAAGAGATTATATTGCCACGGATCGAGATGGGATACACTCGAAGTTAGGAGAATCCTGCGGTTGGAAATGTATTTACGGGCAAACTATAGATACATTCCTCGCTCGCTTAGACACACCATCGTCACTACTCATTTTCATTGCCACAAAGTAGCAGATAAATTTAGCGAGTGCAAGGATGTCTGGGCGTGGAAAGGGAGGGAAGGGTTTGGGGAAGGGAGGTGCCAAGAGGCACAGGAAAGTTCTCAGAGATAATATTCAGGGCATCACCAAGCCTGCCATCAGGCGTCTCGCCAGGAGAGGAGGCGTTAAGCGTATCAGCGGGCTCATCTATGAAGAGACCAGAGGCGTTCTCAAGATCTTCTTGGAGAATGTCATCAGAGATGCAGTGACATACACAGAGCACGCGAGGAGAAAGACCGTGACAGCCATGGATGTTGTCTACTCATTGAAGAGACAGGGCAGAACTCTATACGGCTTCGGAGGATAAGAAGTCTGTGTGATTAATGCTACTCATTTCTCGTACTGCGTATTTCTCATTGATTCATGGTGTCTGTTGACACCACCCTCCTCTATTTGGGAAATGGTAACTTCGATAATTCCCTGTAACCATATGTAATTACAGAGATCTAGTAAGGGGTGCTCTCTCTGCACATCCGCACAGAACAAAGTTAGGGCCCTTCAATTTGCGTATGTTTAAGAAATAGTCTTTCTGAGATCTTGATTTGCAAATTGTGATGATTAGTCAGTTGTCGTTTTAGTAATAGAATTGTCGGAGATTCTTAGTAATTTACTCTCCTTCCCAGACCTCCGGGAAGGGGGCTTGGGCTTGTTACATGCATCGGGATGTTTCGAATTTCAATTTGAAGGGTTATTCTACAGATTAAATTGAATTATGCTGAAAATAAATTATGGTTGTCGTTTGAAAATTTCTGATGAAGTTAAATTGTTTTTGGGTGTGATTTGAAAGTATGTGATTGGTATTATATTTGCAATTGTCTCATGCAATGGCGAAGTTTGTAGCTCGCTCAAAGGCTTGAGTACTGAACAGTTTAAACACCAGGTATCTACCCCGACCAGAACATGGAAATTAATCAGAAAATCAATGACTTGCCAAGCCAACCAGTTCAATGAATTAAGGATAGCGCTGTATTTGCACACTGACACAGCACCCATGAATAAATTCCATGTCCTTGATTTACCAAATTAGATACCTAGTGTTCTGGTGGTAATCCAGTGACTCAGTTAGAGGAGAATCCAGCGGAATGTGCAACCATTAATTCAAGTAAAGAAGGAATCGAGCTGAGTGTGCAACCAACGATTCCATTAAGCTGAAATTGAGGTATATCTTCCCATTAACAGAGCGTATAAGCCAAATGCTTAATATAAGTGAACAGCAAGTGAATGGAGAGGGCGCAACAGCAATGCTAGCACCCCAATAACTGGTGATTTGTGCTGTGAATGCCAACCACGACTCAAACAAACAGAAACGTAACCTGTAGCGTTGAGGGAATTTCGTTGAGAATTCTCTAAATGGTAAATTGCAGGGAAGATTCAAATTAATACAGAATGCCCCATAGTTAACCAAGTTCAAGATTGAATACAGATTCAAATTTGGTATGATATGAAAATTTGTGAGAGACGAATTTTTGATTTGGTAAAAAATTGTCAATAAGGTTGTAGGTAGGTTTATTGAATTTACAAAACCATTTCAGATAGGTTTGTTGAATTTACAAAACCATTTCAACTTCAGCACATCTTACCATCCTGCGTTCCCTGCCAGAAAGGCCTCTATAGAAGCTTTCAGCGTGAATTGAACAATTAACGTAGGACCCATGTGATGACCATTCTTTCCAGTCTGTCAAGACTTGAATTAAACATTAATGAACTGAATTAACCTGAAAAATTCATGAAATGAATTTGAACACTGAACAGAATTAAACTGAATTTTTTGTGAAATGTATCAAGCATTTGAATTTGTGTATTGACTAGCTTGATTTGGGTGAATTTGGTAACTATGGTTTTGATAGTGTACAATGAGAGAATTAACAGTAGCATGTGCATGTAGTATATGACTGAAACAATGTTACAAATCTCAGTTGCAAATAATTAATTGAATCTACATGGCAGTTTAAAGATCATTTTACTCTATAAATCCTTCTGGGCAATTCAGTATCTAATAGCTTTGTTTATTTTCATTTCTCAGCAATTGCATAACTAGAATAGTGTTTTGACTTCGATGATTTCTTATGTAATTTATCTTCTCTTTACCAAAGAACTTTTTCTCCAAAGCTGTGTAAAAGTTTATAGGCTGAATTAGTGTGTTGGAACAGGTGGATGATGAAGGATCACCAATTCTTCAATGTTTCAACTTTAGTGATCTTCTCCTTTAGCTTTTGTAATTGCCTTTGAATATTGTTGAATAGTCCTCCGTACTTTACCACTATCCTTAACTCATCCAAAGGGATATCCTTGTAATTGCCTTTGAATATTGTTGAATAGTCCTGCGTACTTTACCACTATCCTTAACTCATCCAAAGAGATATCCACCTTGATGGAGTGCTATTACAATAGTTTTTTTTGGGCTCTTTGGGTCTTTACATATTACAAACTCATTATCATGCAATCCCTCACCTATTTCCCAAAGAGCCCTTACTCCAACACCATGCATAAGTTTATAGGCTGAATAGCTTGTTGAAAGTAGCTAGAAGGCTAGGCATCCCCAACTCTTCAGCTTTTCAACTCCAATGCTCTTCCAATCTTTTAGATTTTGTTGGCAATGTTCCAATTCATGGTTCCTTGTTATTTGTCATTTTTTTTCTTATAAAAAATTAATTATTGTACCTTCATTAGCACTTTGGAGGCAGGTAAGAGTGGATTGGACAAGCGTGGGGCCCTTCACTATCATCCATCTCCTCTAGCTTTGCTTCCATAGCCAACCTTGAGATTTCTCAAGTCTTCTTCATTACCAAGCATTAAGTACATTCAATTACACAAAATGTTTTAGACAAAAGAGGACTAACATTGAACAAAATATTAAACATTTTTGGGTTTCTTTTTGGTTCCTTGCATCTCTGAAACACTTGCCTTTCAGATATTATTAGTCACCTTTTCTATGCATATTAATAAGGTTTAAGCCATTTAGTGCCTTTGAAGTTAAAAATGCATAATAAGCTTTGAAACACTTGTCTTTCACATATTAGTAGTCACCTTTTCTATGCATATTAATAAGGTTTAAGCCATTTAGTGCCTTTGACGTTAAAAATGCATAATAAGCTCTAACTTGGTTAGTTTGATAATAATATTGTTATCATTGAATAAATAATAAAGTAAAGCAATTTGACATGGAGTTAACACTACTAGCTACAAAGGTTGCAATATATATAATATACTATACAACTTATGAATTATCAAGTTTATAAATCAATGATATATAAAACTACTTTCAAATTGAAAATGATTTTTCTTCTTAAGTTTTAGTTTTAATTCCTAACAAATAAATATTAACAAGTTGCAAGAGTCATTTTTTTGTACACGAAGATATGAGATGCTCCTCACTTCATGACTGACAATTGTTTATTTTATTTGTAAACTAAATAATTTAGTGCCTCTCTATGAAGAGTTGAAGGGCAAGGAAGGCTTCAAATTTGATTCATATTTGGGACTTATAATATAAATTTGGAGGTTTCGTCAAAGAGTGGATGTTAGCATTCCGATTGTTTGCAATTAGGGTTACTTTTGGCACATGTGGTTCCTTTTTGTAAGGAAAATGATGTCAAATTGTTCACACATTGATCTATTATTGGACAACAATGTTCATTGAAGTATTTAGATGGAGGGAAGAAGGGTATGCTAGCAAAAAGACATACCTCCAAGAGAGCCATTCTACCTTTAGTTTGAAAACATATTGGCAGATTGTTACGATAACATGGGTCGAATTTTTATCCAAGGGGTTTGGTCAATCAATTGTTGCCAATATTATTGGGAAGTCGGCTAGTTTTGTGTCAACAAGTGTTTGTATTGAATCCTTCTAGGTGAGGGGTGCTAGTTTATGCCAACAAGCTTACTAGGGATGCCATCCATGAATATGGGGAAGCATCACTTGAATCTTTGTGATGTTCTTGGAAAAAAAAGAAAAGAAACATGGGCCTGATTTTGTTAGAGGAAATTGCTTAATATATTTTGTCACTAGTGTTAAATTTCATACATTCATAGCATAAAACATAAATGCATTACCAAGATCACTAAATAAGACAAAGCACAAAACAACAACATAGAGTTTTATCTTGGGAAACTCAAATGGGAGAAAACCCAGTAACCTTCATAGAGAGATGATAATTCCGAGATCAGAGTACAAATAAGAAAAGAGAAAGAATGTGAAAGTGTTTTTCACAAGTAGATGCCCCAAATAAGCTTCCTCCTTCAAGTAATGCGAAATCAGCCTCCTCCAAGTGATGTGCACTTGCTAAGTGTGTGAATGAGCTAATGAGGTGCACTAGCCTCTTATTTATACAAGTGCAAAACTGGAAAATTCCCTAATGGGGCCGACTTCACCTGGGGGCAATAAATATTTTAAATTTAATCTTTTTATTTGTTTCTTTTGCACCCCAAGGCTTACATTGATTCTTTCATGTGTTTACATAATTGATTACATAAAGTTCTTCTCCCTTAGGAGGTATAAACAAGTACAATGGAAGTACAATAAAATATAATGAATAATATCTTCCGAAGTTGTACAAAATCTAACAACTAGCTCCATTGTTGTGTTAAAGTTATGTAGTAATATCTCACGCATCCCATTGTTGGCATTCACATTGTCGTTATCTGGAAGAGAATTTCAAAGATTTCAAGATTTTGTGGAATTGATTAGTCATGGAAAAGATAGAGGGGATGCAAATTGAGAGGAGGCCCTTATTGGGGATTATTATGATATCATATGAGCCTTTTGTTGGAATCTTATTAATATTGAGAGGGGGGTGAATCAGTGTTATGCGTAGTCATTAACAATTTTTACTTTTACTAAATATAAACAATAGTTATTGCACCGAGAGAAGGGAGGTTCTCTACAATCCAGTATGGGGGAGATGTTGTAATGTTTGTTCCTAACAAAATAATTAAAAAAATTAATGTCGGCTAATAAAATAAAAAATTATGGAAAGTATTTTAAAAAAAATCCATGTTGGCTCATAAAATAAAATATTATGAAAAGTAATTAAAAAATTGATGTTCGTTTATAAAATAAAAACTGAAAACTTAAACCCGGATCTTTTTTTTTTCCAAGGAAAAAAAGCGTAATTTTATTCCAGCAGAGGTGAACAAAATTACATTCTGTATATGCATTTTGTGCATGCATTTAGGAGAGTGTCTAAACAATAACCAGACTGCAGTATACATCAAATGTCTTTTAATTCTACATAATATGTCTATAAATATAAACAACACCCTGTGCCAAAATCGACTGCCCAAGCCTCTAAAAGTCTAATATAAGTATATCCGAATAGTCATGTACATATCCTTTAGCATCCACCAAGTGGAAAAAAGTTGTAACCCAAAAGAGAACGAAAAACTGTAGGGATCCGAGCAAGAGAGTTGAGCAGTAATAAGGGAATTGGTTCAATGAATGGACAATGGCAATATTCCTGCACAACCCCATCTCTATGTTCTTTCACCTTCCAAAGCCCCAAAGACAATTGCAAGCCCTCCTTTGAGGCTGAGTCCACCTCCTGGTTATTTTCCCTATAAACATGGCAGCATGTAAATGAGTCAAATAAAAGTAGCAACTCATGGATATCCAAAAATAAATTTGAAATTTTTATGTCTTTGCATTGTTGAGTCCCATTTATCCAATTAATGACATTCATAGAGTCTCCAAAGATGTTGATGTTTTGACAACCCTTCTCAGTGGCAAAGATAAGGAGTAATTTAAAGCTCATCAATTTTGCAAAATTGTTTCCACCTTCACCTAGGCCCATGGATAAGATGAAAAAGTGAGTGGTTGATAGAAAAAGAATAGCTCCCCCCCCACAAGTCTCATGCTGTGATGCCCCATCAAAGAAGCCCCATGGAACTGATCTGTGAATTTCCAAGTCAAGAACCTCCCTCTGTTTAGCCACTCTCACATGCTGAGGAAAGGCTGAAAGTATACCACAAGAGAGAGCCGCAGTGACAACAAGTGTACAATTTTTATCAGAGAAAATGAGGTTGTTTCGGGCTAGCCAAATGCCCCAGCAAACAATAAGTGGAAGGGCTTTAACAGTGTGTGGCCAATGTCCCTCGTTCCAGTTCTCCCAAGCAAGGAGTACTGAGTTTCCCACCCAGTTGAAATGTAGGTCCGTGATCTGAATGCACTTAGCCCAGACGCCTCTCGTAAAAGTACACTGGATTAAAATATGTGTCACTTTCTTCAGCGTCTTTACAGAGGATGCACCATCCAGGTCCATGTTTATTTTTTTTTTGTAAATTGTCCCACATTGGAATTTTATTTCCCAAAGTGTTCCACATGAAGAGGCAGGTTTTTGGAGGGTACTTGAGTTTCCACAATTTGCACCACCACCAGACAGGCTCTCTATCATTTCCCAATGCACTAAGGCTGATATAGCCACCTTTCGGTGTATATCTACCCCCAGGATCACCTTCCCACAGTAATTCATCATCCCTATCCCTCAAAACAACCTGGGATCGAGTTAGTTCCAGAATATAATTGGAAACTGCATCATGGTACTATACGGGGAGATTCATTGAAGCCATCGTTCTCCACACCTGGAACCAACACCTGTCCTGAACAGGTTCGGCCAACTGGTAAAGGAAAGTGATACCACATGCTCTCAAAGCCCCAACCACCTCCTCTTGTAAAAGATGGCGACCATCACAACCAAACCACGACTCTTCCCCAACCCTGAGACACCTCCCATTGCCCACATTCCAAACAAGTTGTGTACCTATCACAGAAAAAGAAGCGACTACAACCTTCCAAATGATCGATCCCCCCACATGAGTTCCCCCAGTGTTCCGAACCCAGTCCAAAATCATACTAGGGGAAATATATTTCTGAATGACAACCTTGGTCCAAAGACTAGCTGATTTAATGATCCTCCAACTCCCTTTGGCTTCCAGGGATTTGGAAAAAAGGAAAATATTCTTTAATCCCCAACCCCCCAATGCCTTGGGGATCGCAATTCGTTTCCAACGCACCCAGGGGGAGACATAGGAGTCCTCTTTCCCACTCCACAAAAACCTGAAGCAGATCTTATGAATAGTTTCCAGAATCCTCTTATGAATCCAGGACAATGACATCCAATAGACCGGAATGGCCTCCAAAACAGATTTAACCAACACCAGGCGACCAGCCCTTGATAGCCACTTATGACACCACACCTTAAGACATTTATGAATCTTCTCAAGTAGCCAATGCCAATCCTGCTTCTTGTAATCATTCGACTTTAAATGGAAACCCAAGTGTTTCAATCCATCATCAACCCCAAGGAGTGAAAAAGGGAAGACTCCCCTGAGTACTCTAATCTCCTCAGCTCTGAGCAAATTTGTGGTTAAAGTAGACTTCCCTACATTTATATCCATCCCAGTGGCTTTTGAGAAGAGAGCAAGTATGTCACGCAGTGTTGCAGCATCCCTGGCAGAGCCGGAGCAGAAGATGAGAACATTGTCTACAAAAAACAGATGTGTGATGAAAATATTGGGCGCCACCTTAATACCAATAAGTGTACCTTGACGTTTGGCTTCCCTCAGAGCCCTGCTAAGTCCCTCAACCACCAACAGAAAAAGTAATGGGGACAAGGGACAACCTTGTCTGAGGCCATGCTCATAGTGAAAAAAAGGGGAGGCTGATCCATTAATGAGAACATAGAATGAAACAGTAATGATGCAGCTCATCACCCACCTTATAAATTCAATGTGAAAACCCAAATGAGTAAAAGAAGCATCCGGATGTAGAGCCAACTTACTTTATCATAGGCTTTTGAGAGATCAATCTTAAGAATAACCCCTTTCAATTTTTTAGTCTTGATGCTATGCAGGCCCTCCCGAGCAACACCAATAGCCTCATGAATCTGACGACCCTCCAGAAACCCAAACTGTTCATCAGAGATGTTCCTAGACAAAATACATTTTAATCTTCTAGCAATAATCTTAGTCACAACCTTGTAAACAAAATTACAAAGAGAAATGGGTCTAAAATCATTTAGTGAGGAGGGATTGTCAGTCTTAGGAATGAGAGCAATAAAGGTGGAATTGAAGCGGGCCGGGATCTTTCCAGAGATTCTAGTATCTTCCACCACTTGAAGGAGATCATCCCCCAAGAAATCAAATAGAGCCAGTAGGAATTCAACTTACCAGCCATCAGGTCCCAAGCTCTTATCTTTTTGGAAACTCTGAAGTGCAGCTTTGAGTTCCTCTTCCGAGATCTCCTCCATCAGTACAAGATTATCTTCAGCCTCCACAAAATGTGGAAAGAGTTGTGCCACTCTGATCACCTCCGCCACAGTAGCCTAAATGGGTGCCTTGAATAAATTTTGGAAGTGTTCAACCCCATCCCTGGCCATACCCTCAAAGGAAGTGTGTGAGTTCCCATTAACATCATCCAGACTCCTCATAGTATTGGCAGTCTTCCTCCCTTTAGCATAGGCATGAAAGAACTTTGAATTCTCGTCCCCTGCTTCCAACCACGTCACCCTGCTCTTAAGTCTCCAAGTTTCTTCCTTGTCCATCAGTAGAGTGTTTCGTCTTCCTTCCATACCAACCAAGTGTTCTTTAGAAACCTGGGAGTCCAATCCACCACCCTCCCCATCATAAATCACAACCAGTTCAGCTTCAATCTGCTTCAGTTCTGCATCTTCGCGAATTCTCTTTTCATGAACCCAATCTTTAATACTAGTTCCTTTGATCCTATTAAGATTAGCAACGAACTGAAAAGAGGCCGACAGGTTCATTCGAGGATTGTAAGGAATCCACAGAGACTGGACCAAAGTAAAAAAGGAATTATCCTTCAACCAAACCTTATTGAACTTTAGAGGGTTGGGAGGTTTAGGAGGATCGGGGCGAAGTTCAATGAAGATAGGCAAATGATCAGAGGCTCCCCCAGAGCCAACCCATTGTCGCAGCAGAAAAAGCCTGTCCACCAAAGTTTCCAAGGCCAGAAACCGATCCAACCGTTTAGCCACCCTACTCTCACCAGAACGATTATTTCTCCAGGTAGGTTTGAGTTTAATGGGTTCAATATCAATCAGATTTTTATCAGCCAGTCTTTGAGAAAAATAACCAATCAATGGATCCGTTCGAGCTCTAGGCCCCTAGACTTCCGACTGACCCAGAGTGAAATTCAAATCACCCCCCAGCAACAAAGAATCCCCTTGAATCAAGGGATTGTTGAGAAGAGTATCCCAGAAAGGAACATGATTGAGATAAGGACCATAAACATTCACCACAGTCATGACTGTCCCTAAATCCAAGGCAGTAAATGACAGTCCAAGCACAGAGTCCATACCCCAGATAGTATGGATTTTTATTGACCTGACATTCCAACCAATATCCAGGCCAACAGAGCGCCCACGAACATCTAGGGTAACAAAGGACCAACCCTCGAACCAACTCTCCAGACGAGACTTAACAGAATCACCATCACCCAAAGTTTCTTGTAGTAAAATAATATCTGGATGGTCCAGAGAAACCACCCACCGCAATGCTGATATTTTATGGGGACCAACCAGACCTCGATAGTTGAAGGACATAATTTTCATCACCGCCCCTTCTTATGGGTGCCCACCGCTCTAAGCGCCCGTTCAATGCTCTGTTGTTTTCCTTCCAAAAGTTCCAACTTAGCCTTGGACTGAGCCTTCGAGATAAGAGATTTTCAACCCCTACATTTAGCATCCTGTGCTTTCCCACAACCCAGACCTCCAAAGGCCAGTTTGGATGTAGAACGAAGAAAGTAGCTTGAGTCCGTAGACTCCGTCGAGGAAGAAGGGGGAGTCACTTCATTAGTTTCAGGATCAGGGGTCGGAGTCAAAGAGGGTGTCAATTCAACCAGAGGAGCAGGGGCGGATCAATGAGAGTAATAGGGCCCATGACAGGTGATGAAGAGATGTTCAGGTTTTTCAATGCCTCCACCAGTCCAAACCAGTAAAAGCAACATGATTCATAACAAAATTAAAAGAGGGGGTGTTGGAAGGAGGAGGAGTACCCGCAAAATGAAAACCATGAGAGAGGCAGTGTTCAGACTGTCCTCCACTATCATCCTATGAACGAACCAGGACCGGTTCCTCCTCTGAAGATGATCAATCTCCCGTTCAATACTAGGGCCCTCCTATTCCTTACCATCTTCCTCCTGACCCTCCGGAGTAACAGCAGGAGCAACAGATACAACAGGTGCCGACTTACCCACCCCATCAGACCAACGGTGTCGACTTACCCACCTCATCAAACCAACGGTGCCGACCCCCATTCCGAGTCCGAAGAGGGAGTTTACATTCCGCGGCCAGGTGACCATAAACATGACAACGTCTACAACGAAAGGGAACATTTTCATAATCAAGTTTTTGAACATAGGTATAGGGGCCCCAACTCAAAGTGATGTCCTCAGCAAACCCATCTCTGACATTTAAGCTGACAAGAACCCTAGCAACCTTCCTCTGTCTGGTATGAAGGAAGGAGTAGTACCCCTCCATATAAGTACCAATCAAATTCCCAATGCCCCTGAAATGTCGTTCCGACCAGTAGTGTAGAGGTAAACCAAGAAGACGAACCCACAGAGGAACCACATCAAGTTTTTCCCTACTAGCATCAAAAATGGGATGCCAAGGTTTAAGTAGTACAGGGCAATGATCCCATGTTCAATTACAGTGAAGAACCTAGAGAGCATGTTCATCGGAACGAATAAAAGAAAACCAGTTCCTAGTGAACTCCACAATTTCAGGTATGTAACCCAATTGGGCCATCCAATTTGCTTCAGTCCATCCCACGATGGTCTGCATGGCAAAGGACCGGCCTAATGCCTTCCCAACCAAATTCATGTCCGTCATCTATAAAATCTGATGCCATTCTATATCTTCACCAAGGGCATAGTTTTATTTGGTGCGGATAGATTTTAACCATCTCTTCCGGCCTCGTTTCCCAGCAGAATCCACCCCATTAGAAGAACCGCCACCCCCATCTTCATCGCTCAACCCAGAACCAATCTTTGGACTGGAAAACCTTCGCTGTTCGAGAGCTCCAATATTACACGCCACAAAACCTTTGTCCGCTGCCTCGCAAGGTACCCCAGGTTTCAGTGACACCATAGGAACACCCGTCAAAGAACCAACGGTCGTTCTACCCTCAATCCCCTGCTCATCACCATGCACCAACCCGCTACATCCCCCAAAAAATTGCTCAATAAAACCCGGAGTCCCAAAGGGGACATCAACCTCAGAAGGGAATGGAAAAACACCAGGGCCGTAGGCAATAGGGACAGTCGCCAAAGACGGAGAGGATACTAGGAAGCCGGAAGGAGAGAAACCAGACCCGGGCTGGGAAATATCACAAAATAAAGACGACCCTCCCTGAGCCCCATGCAACTAGAAACCACCCACCTCATCCCAGGCCGTGCCAGGTGGCGACGACCATATCACCTCATTATCACTCAAATCAAAGGAGTTATCCAACTGTTCTTCCATCCTTTCACACAGATAAAAAGGAAAAACAGTAAAAAAGACAGTAGCAGGTAGAGACTTACTGTTGATAAGGTAAATAACCCCTTGAAACTGCAAACCTTTACCGCCAGTGATACCGTCAGGAAAGAATAAGGGGAAAGCACCTGCAACAGTTTACCACGTGGGAAGACCCACACCGACTGTCAGACCATCAATATCCACCGGCCCACGCCCAGGGACTGTGAACAATGACCGGAGTCAGTAGCCGAATTTCACAGCCCTAGTGGCTGCCATCGTCGTCCACCACAACCCTAAACGTCGGCCATCAGAAACCCTAGCTGATTGTCGCTACCTCAACTTAAACCCAGTTCTATCAATCAAGAGAGATCAAATTTCTTGAGTTTAAATTTAAAAAATGAAATACACATCAAGAAATTGGATCCCTCTCAGTGCTTGATAGATACATGTTTAAGATGGATCTATGCTGATATTATGCATTCACCATAAAAAAATTCATTCATCAACACATGCGCAATACACAGAACACAAAGATTTAACGTAGAAACCCAAACGAGAGAAAGCCACATAATGCTTTCTTATATAGTAAAGATTACATTCATGGAAATCACCAACTTCCAAAGTTCTCTAGCACCAATTGGAAGGAGGCTCCGACCCCCTGATTTACATGTTACAACTTGAAGGAAGCACCAACTCCTTGATTTACTAGCACCAACTGGAAGGAGGCATCGACCCCCTGAATTTAGAGGCTTCGACCTAAAGGAAGCATCGAATCTCTGTTCCTTGCCTTGTCTTGCCCCCCTGATATGTCTATAGTAGATTATTCTTTGTTGTTCTACATATTTGTGCACTCTTCAAATTAACTGCAATACATTCCTTTGTGTGCACCTGTTATACACTGATCTTTCGCAAATGCTCTACCAATTCAGTTCAACTTCACGTCACCGCATCAATATTGCACACTAGTTCTCATATTTCATAACCTTCTGCAATATGCACGCTGCTTTAACGTACTGTTATGTTTCTGCGTATATGCAAACTCAACTGATACTGCACATTTAAAGCTGTGTTGTTGTTATGAACTTGCGCATCTGTATCAGATAAATCACATCATTCTGTGCATCATCTGTTGTGCCATTCTTTTGTTCTTGTGCATCTATATTAGATAAATTGTGACCTTCTGATACTGCCTTTCTATTCTCATGCACTATATCATCTTGCGCATCACCTATTGTGCTGCATTTCTGTTCTAGCACATCTGTCTCAAATAAATCACATCATTTTGTGCGTCATCTGTTGTGTTGCATTTCGATTTTTGCGCATATGGCTCTCTGCTAGATTAAGTTGTTCTAGTTCAACGAGCCATTGATACCCCAATAATTCAAAGCTTTCCAAGTCAAAATACTACCACTTTTGCATCTTCAAGCTTACTTTCAACTCTCCAATCGTGGCTTCTTATTTATACTTGACCTGTGCATACCGTGTGTCCACAAGTTGGTCGTATCATCACTTTTTCCTTTCTTCATGGTCAAGCTAACTCACGCATTTCCACTTGTCTTGATCTACGCAACTGAGGTATCATGCCTTCTGGGTCTTGCGTACACTTGATCCTTTTCATAGTGGGTCTTTCGCACTTAAGAACCACTACCTGTTGGGTATTTCTCCCTCGAAGTATCATCGCTTGGTGGGTCTTGCGCACTTGACTTGACCAACCACCTCTTGTTTACAAGACTCTTGTGCATCTTCTGAGACTTGTATACTTCTTCTGCTTGGTGAGTCTTGCACACTTTTGAAACTTGCATAGAAGTCCAACCGCTTCTTGCTCCTAAGCCTCTTGCGCACTCTCGGTACTTGTCCAACCACCTCTTTGACATGACCTTTGAAGTATCATGACTAGATGGATTGATACTTGTGCACATGCCTTATGTACTTCTTCAAACTTGCTTTTATGTGTGTCTTCAACCTGGATGTGCTTCTACAATCTAGATGCACTTCATCAAACTTCGATATATTTCTTCAAACTGGAATGGGGATACTAAGTATTCTTTGGCACGTGAATACTAAATCATTTTGACATCATTGACAAACAAAGTTCAACAATCTCCCCCTTTGGCATTGATGTCAACACCTTATGAAATTGTGTTCTACCTAATCATGAATTCCTCTGTTCTATTTATACACAACATAGTGCCCCCCTGTGTGTACTCCCCTTGTGTTCTTTCCAGTTTGAGCCTTACTTCTTCTACACAACCTGCTATCAGTGCTTCTCTGTAGTTTTTCATTTCTGTACATTTCACAATTCATTGTTATTGATACATGCTTCATGATATTTCTCCTTTGTTCCTCTACTCAAGTTTCGATCAGTACTTCTCTGTTGTTTTTCATTTATGTGCAGCTTCATGATATTCCCCCCCCTTTGAAATAAATGGCAAAGAGGTGCTTCTTGTGCACAACTTCATGTTCTTTTCTACGCTTATACTTCAGCTTTGTGCTGGATTTCATGTTGATGCCACTGTTTTTTTTTATTACTCCCCTCGTCTTCGTGCTTCATTCTTGCATTACGAGTAACATTTCCTACTCACGTTTCTGATTGAACTATAGTTGCAAGCTTCTGTAGAGTTGTCTTTGCAGCTGCAACCTTTTCTTTCATTTCTCCTTCTCTGGCCAAGATGCTTGTTTCCACTTGTTTATTAGAAACTAACTTCATGGTTTCAAATCATTTATCAACTGCTTCCCTGATTTCCCTTTGTAACTATGGGAAAAGTTCTGTGATGCTAAAGGCTTCTTCTTTCTACGGTTCAATCTTGTTAGCTATATTCTATTGTTCATCCTGAATCCTACTTACTTCTTGCTGCTGTTTTTTGTATTCTCCCATTTTATTCATCTTTTCAATATCTTGTAAGCAAGCTAAGTTGTCATGCATCCTTTGTTCTAGTTCTTGCGCATCCTACAACATTTGATCTACTTCCTTTAACTACTTATCTCCAACCAGCTTACCCCATAGTTGAGCGCTTTCTTCATGCAGCTCTATAAATTTTAACTCTAGGGTTCTGATATTCTCTATTGCAATATTTATTCTTTCTAACCTGCTTTCATGTTCAGCTTTAACCTCTGGAGGTGTTCTTGGTTGCTGTCTTGCTGACAGTTCCTCAACTTTAGCCTGTAGCCCTTGAATGGCCTCACCTATCTTTAACACTTTTCTTTCTGGAGAAGTATATTCATCGATTTGAACCTCTGGAAGCACATTGTATACTTATTCCAGTGTCTTTTGTAGCTTTAAGGCTTTCTGTTGTACTTCCTCCACTTCCTGCTTCAGTTGATCACCTTTTGTAACTGTTTCTTCTGCTTTCCTCTCTAACTCAGATGTCTTTTGCGTAGTTTTTTCTTTTTCTATCTTCAACCTAGAACATTCTTCATGTAGAACATCCTTCTCATTATTGCTTTTGTACCAATCAACTGTAACAACTTCATGTCTCCATCTGATCTCTTGCGCAATGGATGTATGTAGTGCATGTGGCTCATTTAAAGGTAAGTGTGAAAAAATAATTTTAACATGACTTACATATCCCTACATCTCTTGAGTGGGAAGCATCAGAGATACAGATGAAATTTTCAGTCTTTGATGCGGCTCTGTTTCCTTTGTTTGCGTGACAAGGTGTGTCTTTGAACTACCCATATAAGCGTCTGAGCTTGCTTCCACATCATTTCATAATTTTCCCCTGGTCGTCAGTATTAGCTGCTTCATAGTCTCAAACTTTTCTTTGATTTTTAGCAGGATCTCTTCTTGTTGTGTCGCAAGGTCTTCAATTTCACCCTTTGTAGTCATATTCTCCATAGCTTCTTTAGTGACATTTCTGACTTCTATGCCAATTTGTTCAATATCATCTGTTGTCAATGTCTGAACAAGACTAGGTTTGGATGTTTTCCTTTTCTTCCTTGAAGACTCTCCAGGATGAGTCGTTTTTGTTCTCTTCTTAACTAGCGCAGGTTGTTGTGTAGGTTCAGGAGGAATTTCTGCACCGACAATTTCCTCTTCTATGGGTGTTGGAATATTAGGTTGTTCCTGTTGTGCAACTTCTTCTTCTTCTATTAATGGAACCCTCCACGCTGGATCCCACTCGTGATTGATTTACACAATGTCATCCTCAAAACAAATGAACATAGTAGGTATCCATTGCATGTCAGGATCCCTTTTGGCTTGTATGTAGGTATGATGCATTCCTATTTTGAAGCATGAAATTCCCTTGTATGCTTCAACTATGTGAGGCTGTATGCGTGGTGTTTCCAGTAAAATGATTCTAATCTCCTCACAATATAGGTAAAAGTTGATGTTGTTATCTTCCTGTCTGCGCACAATATTAGAAAACCACAAGTTTGTATACCTAGCTTCTAGGAATGGCCTCTTGTTTCTGTAAAAGAATCGACTCCCTTCTGGTTCTTTCCATCCAACTAGCGCAATACATATCAATAACCAAGTATAATGAAAGGTTGTAACCTTTTCTTGTGTTTCCTTGCAATCCTCTAGAAATTCGTTTAACAAAAACATTGACCAGTTCATCTGCACTCCCTCCACACATTTCTCTACGACTGCAATGATTGTTGCTGAGACCTGGTCTTGGTGACTCTTTCAGAATAGCTTGCATGCTAGTATCTAGAAAAAAAATTTCATATCATGGTCTTTTGTCTGCGCGACTGAATATCCTCTACTATTTCGTTGGGTTCCATACTTTTCAACCATCTTCTTTCCAAGGGATTTTTTTTGTCTTATGTCCATAAGAATACTTACATCTCCCCCGATGGTCAGTAGCCTTGTGATCGAATCAATCATCTCGGCGTCAATGGAGATAGGCATGGCCAGCCACATGAACCCACTATGCACTTGTGATAACAACATTTTCACCCACATTTTCACCTGTGGGGACCTTCCAAAGTGAGGGATCTCCAAAACGTTCAGTGTCCTTGATTTTGACAGCCCATTTTCCCATGTCTAGAGCTCCATTATGAGTGGTTCCATAGGGTTTGGGATGACCCTTTTGTCCATGTACTTGTCCATCACCAGGTCAGGAATTTTTTTATATCTTTGGTGATATCATAATCTTCAAACCTGAACTTGTAAAGTTGCCCGAGCATATTTTCTTCAACTATCACACCTTCAGAAGCCTTCCGTGCTAGTATGTTTAAATCTTCTACATTGGGTAATTTAAAAGGTGTTGCAGTAGGTTTCTTGGATGGAATGTAGTCATGAGGGAACTTTACGGCTTTGATGAAGAGGCACCTGGTGTTGGTGTAAATTCTCCCTGCACATTCACATATGGATTATTTGTCCTACATTGTCTCTTGGGTGCCTTGCTTCCGAGCTTCAACCTTCACTCACAACTGTTCACTCTATAGCTATTGCTTTCAGTAGATGCGGGGGGTCAAACTAGTGATATCTACAACTTATAAGGGGTTCAACAACTTTCCTCTGTAATTAATGATTTCCGTTCTCTGCAGATTTTCCTAGATTTGGTCCATTTTGAAAACTGGAATGTTTCAATTTTCACAAGATTTTTATTGATCTTGTCCAAATTCAATTAATCACCTTTTTCCTCTAATTACCACTGTCGCTCCTTAATTGGTCACCATTACTATCACTACTCCACTAGTCATTAATGCTCACCTTTTGTCGCAGTCTGTTTTGTGCACAATCTTCTTTCCACGATAGGGTCGTCTGTCGGTGGATTAATATTGTATTGGAGTGGTGATAGATTGGTTTCCCAAGTTATCCACATTTTCATTCAGTACAAGGGACTTAGTAAGATTTTCAATAATTTCTTTACTAACTTCACATAGAATCAAGCTATTACCTTTATATGCATACTTCCTTCTCCAAATCCTTCTACATTGTTCTTTTCCTTGATTTGTAGGAGTATTGCTTCTTTTGTAAGGAACAGGCTGAGATTCCTTATCTGTTTTATTTTTCCAATATTTGTTGAATTTATTTGAATTTCCACAGCTCTGAGCCTTGTGACCAATTTTATTGCACTTGTAACAGGTTGTGTTATTACGAAACTTTCCAGTATGTCCAGCCATGCTACACTTCTAACATTCAATAGTTCTGAGTGAGTGCAATTCTTATAGTTGCACAATATTCTTGTACTTTGTCCTCTGATTTTGTTCTTGATTAGTTTCTTCATTGAGATAAGGCTCTTATTTCTTGTTGATTCCAACCTTGTAACCTATACCATATTTGTTAAATCGTGACCTTTGTTTTCTTAGAATCTCATCTAAGACTTCTGCGCTTTTGGTAAACTTGTCATTTGTCCTTAGTTGTGTTTCAACTTCTTGTTCCTTTTCTAGTAATTGAGTCTTTTGTTCATCAATCATTTTTATGTTCTTAGAACTCTTCTCTTTCAGATAAATGATCTCAAACTGACTTGCTTGAAGTTGAATTTGTTGTTCATTAATCACCATGTTGTCATCATCATTTTGTCTCTAGGACTTTTGGAGTTGATATTTTAGTGACAATGTTTCTTCATTCGACTTAGAAACTCTTTCTTTTATTTATTGTTTAGTTTCTTCCAACTCTTTCTTCAAAAGTATGATATCTTTGGATAACTTATGATTCTCTGCACCTGATTTTTTAAGTTCACTTTCCAATGTGTCAATCTTAAGTTTCTTAGTTTGACAGGTTTTATCCATCTCCTGCAATTGACTAGTAAAGTATGCTGCCATCATTTTCGACTCTTCTTATTTCTTTTTTAGAGTTTGCATGATATTGGTTGCAACCCTCTTTACCTCTTCTATAGTTTTTCTCAGAGTGTGAATAACATACCTTGCTTTTGTGACAAAGATATTTTCCATGCTGCCATTTTCATGTAACCATGGTGTTTCGTTTTGAGAAGATATTTCCTTTCCACCCATAACTGTGCAAGCACCTATCTTCCAATTGTTAAAAGGTTACTGAAGACACTAGATCTGATACCAATTGTGGAATCTTATTAATAATGAGAGGGGGGTGAATCGGTATTATACGTAGCTATGATATTTTTTCACTTTTACCAAATATAGACAATAGTTATATTATGCATTCACCATAAACAAAGTCATCATCAACACATGCGCGATACACATAACACAAAGATTTAACATGGAAACTCAAATGGGAGAAAACCACGAAATGCTTTCTTATATAGTAAAGATTACATTCATGGGAAGCACCAACTTCTAAAGTTCTCCAACACGCACTGGAAGGAGGCTCCAACCCCCTGATTTACAGGGTACAACCTGAAGGAAGCACCAACTGGAAGGAGGAACCGACCCCTTGAATTTACAAGCTCCGGCCTAAAGTAAGCACCAACTCCCTGTTCCTTGCCCCGTCCTGCCACCCTGATATGATTGTAGTATATTCTTCTTTGTTGTTCTATAGATCTAGGAATTCTTCATATTTACTGCAATACATTTCTTTGTGAGCACCTACTATACACTCTGATATTTTTCAAATGCTATATCAATTCAGTTCAACTTCACGTCATTGCATCAATATTGCACACGGGTTCTCATATTTCATAACCTTCTGCAATCGGCATGTTGCTTCAACATATTATTATGTTTCTGCGCATATGCAAACTCAATTGATACTAAACATCTCCTACTGTGCTACTGTTATCAACTTGCGCATGTGTATCAAATAAATCACATCATTGTGCGCATCATCTGTTGTGCCACTGTTATGTTCTTGAAAATATATCTTAGATAAATTGGGACCTTTCTATATTTCCTTTCTGTTCTGATGCATTATATCCTCTTGCGCATCATCTGATGTGTTGCACTTCTGTTCTAGCGCATCCATCTCAAATAAATCACATCATTTTGCGCATCATCTGTTGTGCTGCATTTCTATTATTGTGCATCTGGCTCTTTGCTAGATTAAGCTATATCGTTTCAACGAGCCATTGATACCCCAATAATTCGAATCTTGCCAAGTTAGAATACTACTACTTTCGCATCTTCAAGCTTACTTTCAACTCTCCAATCTTGGATTCTTATTTATACTTGACCTGCATAGACCGTGTGTCCATAAGTTGGTCGTAGCATCCCTTTTTTTCATTTCTTCACAGTCAAGCGAAACTCACGCATCCGCTACTTGTCTTGATCTGCGCAACTGAAGTATCATGCCTTGTGGGTATTCCGCACACTTGGTCCTTTACATAGTGGTTCTTTCGCACTTGAGAACCAGTACCCATTGGGTATTGCGCCCTTGAAGCATCATCACTTGGTGGGTCTTACGCACATGACTTGACCAACCACCTCTTGCTTCCAAGACTCTTGCGCATCTTCTGAGACTTGTATATTCTTCCGCTTAGTGAGTCTTGCGCACTTCCGAGACTTGCATACATGTCCAACTGCTTTTTGCTTCCAAGCCTCTTGCGCACTCCCAAGCTTGTCCAATCACCTCTTTGAAATTACTTATAAAGTATCATGACTAGATGGATTGGGACTTGTGCACATGCGTAATGTGTTTCTTCAAACTTGCTTTTATGTGCTTCTTCAACCTGGATGTACTTCTACAATATGGATGTACTTCATCAAACTGGATTTGATATATTTCTTCAAACTAACATGGGGATACTTAGAATTCTTTGGCACATGAATACTAATTCCTTTTGACATCAATGAAAATCAAAGTTCAAAACCTTATACATGAACTAATCCAACAACACTCTTTGTTTCTTTTGACTAAATGTAATTCAATCATACAATTTGTTAAAGGTTTCAAAAAGTATGTTGTTTACCCACTCAAAAATTGTAGACTTAGAAACTTGAGAATTATTGTATTTTGTTATTTTCCTCTTGTGATTCCTTCCTCTTCATATTTATTAATAAAGAAATTGTCCTTCATCAAAGACCCTTTATTCGCATTCTTTATTAATCCTTGCTATACATATGAAGAAATTGTACAATGTTCATCAACCATCTATTATAAGATATTCTTTGTATTATTTATTAGTGCAAGGACTATAACTTTTGTTTGCAAGTCAAATCAAGTTAACTTTTCCTTAGTTTGGTATAGACAATAAAAAATCATAATGTTTTCTAAAGTTTACATAAAATTTCATGCCATATTTGTTGGAACAATATATTCTAATAATTGTTGGAAACCTAATCTGTAGGGATTATGGTTCCATTGTGATGTAGGAGTGTTTGGCCTCCAGCCTATGTGACGAGATCAAAGCCATCTAGAGAGTTGGATCTCAAAGTAATCACCATCTTTTGTGGGTTTGACTAGGACTAAAATTGGTCGTTCATGGCGTAGATTTGTTTTTCCAAGTGGGAAACGTCCGTGAATGGATCAAATGAAGTGTTGGGGTTGCGAATCGACAATATTCAATCTTGTCCTAGATGTCTGTTGGCGGTAGAATAAATGAAAATTCGTGTAATATCAAATAAATAAAGGGTTTATTGGTATGTATAAGGTATCTATGGAGGAGATCTAGTTGATATTTTTTTATGTACATGGGATGGATTTGGGGAAGGTCATAAAAGTCCTAATTAATGATTATTAAATTTTCCCGAAGATATGAGAAGGAATAATAAAAATTAATACTGTGTGGTAAGTAAAAGAAAGAAATAACATATAATTTCGATGAATAGTGATTGCAGAAAAGAGAGAATAGAGAGGAGCAAGACTACGAGAGAAGCAAAGGAAAAGGAAAGGGGGAGAGAAGAAGAAGACTACGAGAGCCCGAGGATTGGAATATTGTGTATAAATTGAATGTAAAACCCATTTGAGATTGAGGCCAAGGGGTTTTGTGGTCATTTTATTCTAAAGTTAGAAAGGTTCCAAGCCTAGAGTATGTGAATTTGTAATTTTGAGTTTTGAGTTTTAATAGAAGTATTTGGACAAGTTTAATTAATTCCCCGAGTTTGTGAACTGGCTGCAAGAATTTTAAAGTAGACTGTGTACTCTGAAATTGCAGTTTGGTTGGTGTTTTAATGCTATTTTTTTTAATAATTGTGCACTTTGACTTGTAATTCAGTTGTTATTTTAATTCTCAGAATTTTAATAACCATTAGGCTGCACCAATCTTGGTATCAGAGCAAGTAGTGTCTTGTTGTAGTGAATAGTTCTAGTAGGGGAATTGTTGGATAGAATTGTAAGAAAATAGATTTGTTTAAAAGGGGAGTACGACTAATAGAAGAGGAGTGAATGCCCAATGGAAAGGAAAAAGGCAACATGGTGGTGTTATAGTTGAGGAACTGGCTCAAGCATTTAGGGTTGTCCAAGCTAAAGTGGAAACCCTTGAGACAACTCATAGGAGAGGAGTTGCAGTTGATGCTTGGGATGTAAGTGATGGAGAATCAGAAATTTAAAACCCCCAGGAAGAATTTGAAGTAGTTGAAGGTCCAGGTTTTATAGTGCAAATTGACACTTCCACGTTTATGATGACAATATACCAAGATGACACCTAAGTGTCCAATATCGATCATGAACATAAACCCATGATTATTGAAGTAACCCTAATTTGACTCTATTTGATGGTATGAAACGTATTGAAGAGAATCCAACTCATTTGCCTTTGAAATCAATGAGTTGCAAACATAAAAGAAACCCCATGCACCTTTTTCTACTGCAAGGAGCATGCCACACACCTTTCCCTTGAGTAGGGCACGCAGGCTTAGAAAGATTACCAAAAATCTCAAAACTTGGAAAGTTATGACAATTTCTGAGTTGGTTGATCTTTGTTGCAACCTCCAAAACTAATTGGAAACCATCACAACTATCCCAAACATGCAATAAAATGGGATTGGATGGACTAAACATGGGAGCACACCCACATCATTGTTATGATGGAGAAATCATTCTTCCAAATCAAATCCATTCATCCCTGCTATCCCTTGGTGACCCATGTCAATGTGCACTTTTTTCACAAGTGTTGAAGTCATCCATCTTATATGAATTCTACCCTATACACCTTTGAAAGATCAAGTAATTGGAAGTGGGATTTTAAGTCATTCAAGAGTAGAGGAACCCGACCAAGGCATTCGAAAAGTGTCTAAGCAACATAAAGGTAATTGATGTATTAGTCATTTTGTTGCATTTTAATAGAAATTTTCTATCTTTCCCTCCCCCATATACATGTGTAAAATTCAATGTGTTGAATCATTTGTTATTTGATAGAAGGTTGTTTGTCATCTTTAAGAACATTGTTGAATGCATGTCATGTCTATGTATATGGTCTTTTTTGGATTAATATTTTCATGAAATTCATAAGGTTTGTGAGGAGGGTATTCGGTCAGTCTTGCAGGTTCCAAGTCATTAAATAGGAGCAAGTTGAAGGTGAAGAGCAAGAGCAACAAGGATCAGACTTCCTTGCCTATCCTTTATCTCATTCTCTTTCTTGTTTGCTTGTTGGCTTGCCCTTGCTGAAACATCTCTTCTTGATTTTGATATGCCTGTCTAGAGAGCCTTAAGGTCAAGTTTATACCTTATTAGTATGTTGGTGACCAACCCTAGTCATTAGGATTTCTTTTCCCACGACACTAGAAAAAGGGATTATTAAGGCCCCGACAGATTTTAAAGGGAAACCTAAGATGGATACATCTAGTTATTCAGGAAGTTTAAACCCAAAAGAGTTGATTGTCTGGATTAGGGACATGGAGAAATTGTTTGATATGGAGCAAATTGAAGACCCTAAGAGAGTGGAGATGGTTTGTATGAAGTTGGAAGCTCATGCATCTGTATGACATGATTATGTACAATTAGAAAGGAATAAGAAAGGCAAGGATAAAATCAGAACTTGGGATAGAATTGTGGCTAAATTAAATGGTAGATTTCTTCCCTATTGATTATAATTTGAATATGTATAGGAAGCTAAAAAATATGATGAAAAAAGAAATGACGGTTAAGGAGTATAAAGAGGAGTTTTATAGGTTGTCTATTAGATATGGGCATAGTGATGAAGGCGATGAAGTTGTGGCTAGATACATTAATGGATTGAAGTATGCAATCCAAGATGTGTTGAGCATTGTGAGAATTATAACAATGGGAGAAGCATACCATCTTGGCTTAAAAGTAGACAAGAAATTGTCTGGAAAGAAACCTAGTGTTAAAGGAAGAGAAAAAATTAGAGGCGGGGGAAGAGCTATGTCTGGAAGAGGACATAGTAGTGGAAACAAGGAGACGAGGGCAGCAATTCTAGTGCTCCAACCCATGAATTTAAAAGGAACAATGAAGCCTTTATAGGTGAGGAAATTTTAGAGGCAGAGTGACTAGAAGGTCCACTATAATTTGTTACAAGTGTTAGACACCAGGAAAAAGGGATTATGAATGTCCTAATATTTTGCATGGTATGAGGAGACAAGAAAATAAAACCCATGTTTCTCAAGCAGTGGAAATAACTATTGTATTTGTAGCTAGAGTTAATGATGATGTAGCTCAACCATAAGCTAGAGAGAACCTAACATTCAGGAGGAGCTCGTTGAAGCCTGCAAGCTAGCCAATGATTGGCGAACCAGATTAGAAAAAGTATATTTTCAAGACAATATGCAAAATTGGATGTCAGTGTTGTTCACTGATTGTAAATGGAGGTAGTATTGAAAATATAGTGTCCATAGAGGTCATAAACAAGTTGAAGTTGAAATGTAGACCACATCCTCAAGCTTATAAAGTCTCATGGTTGCAGAAGGAACCATGTCACTATTTCCCAATAGTGTTTAATTAACTTCAAGATTGGAAATTATCAAAATTGTGTAATATGTGGCGTAGTACCAATGGATGCTTGTCATCTATTGTTGGGTAGACCCTGGTAGTATGACATGAGGACTATGTATGATGAGGTTAAAAATACTTATTTTGTTTAAGAAAGATGGAAGGAAAACCTTGATGGTAGCCTTGAAGGAGGGAAATTTTTAAAGTAGCAACACTAGTAATTGCTTTGGAAGGAGGATAATGTTGTGCTCAATAAATACATACTTGAAAGAAGAGAAAAGGGTAAATTGTTGTTTTGATGCTATACCTAAAGGTCTCAGTTTAGATGTAAATAGAGATGACATTCCAACATAAGTGGAGGAGGTGTTGTTTGAGTTTAAGGAGATTCTAGGGGATTACCGCATGTGAGGAGCATATCCCCTTATATTGATTTCATACTAGGTTCCATTTTTCCAAACAAATCCCCTCATATAATTACCAACAAAAAAAGGAGTTAAATAGATAAATTCAAGAGTGATCAATTATACGGTAACAATTAAGTATAGGTTTCCATTACCAAGGATGGATGATCTTATGGATTGTTTAAGTGAAGTAGGATTTTTCACTAAGATTGATTTGAAAAGTGCCTATCATCAAAAAATAATTCGTGAAGGGGATGAGTGGAATATTGCATTCAAAACAAAAGGAGAATTTTTTGAGTGGTTGGTTATGCCATTTGGTTTAACAAATGCCCCAAATAATTTTATGAGGTTGATGAATGAAGTGATAAAGCCTTATCTTGGTAAGTTTGTGGTGTTTTATTTATATGATATTTTGATTTACAACAAGACAAAGGAAGAACTTCTTGCATAGTTAATGCAAGTGTTGGAATGGTTGAAACAAGAAAAGTTGCTTATAAATTTGCAGAAGTGTACCTTATGAAAGAGGAGTTAGTATACCTGGGATTCATTATTTCTCAACAAGGATTGAAGATCGACCCTAAGAAGATGAAGGAAATCATGTAATTCCTAGTTCCTAGAAGTACAATCAAGGTACGAAGCTTCCATGGATTAATGTAATGGCCCCATCCAAATAAATCCCATGAAGGAAAAATCTCCACCAATCTACTAGTTCCCTAGGTTGGGGTGGAAACATTTATACTTGGAGTAAGGGAGATATAAGACCCCAAATGAACCTTAGAATGTAAAATACACATTAAAGGGGATAAATAAATAATAATAATGGAAAAATAAGGTGACATTTGGTCATGAGGGCGCATAGGTGGTGTGGGACCCACACAAGGCAAGATTCTCCATTCCACATGGCATCCTTCCCTCACCCATTCAAATCCAAGGTGGAGTATAAAGTTCTTGGAGGAGTTGGAGAGGCATTATTCATGGCATGAATCTAGGAAGGACGGATTGGAGTGGAAGAGTAACTCCCATAAAAGAGGAAGAGGCATCTTAGAAGAATTGTGACACTTGGATCTAGATTCCCTAATCTCTATGACACCTATGAAAAGTTCAGACCTAATTGCTGACATATGACACATACGACATGTCAGGGCTAAAAATAGCCTCCAAGAGGGTGCACAAGGGGAGTTATGGCAACCAAGATTCCGCCATTCGAATTGATGGAAGAGGAAGGATAGAAAGTGATGGACACATGTCATTCATGAGAATATTTTCCTAAATCGAGTTGGAAGAAGAATCTTGGAGGGAATTCAAGCTATGGAGGCAATTGAAGGTTAATAAAGGATGAGGAGGAAGAAGGAGAGCATATTTTGATCATTTCTCATTTGGCACATTTAGATAGCTTAGCTTGTCCTTGCACGGTGGATGTTCATCCTCCCTACCTGAGAACCAATTTCGAGGGTGCAAGATTCCCATCCAAGTGATGGAGAGGACATTCAGACCTTTCAACAGAGTTTCATGGAGATTTTTTGGTGCAGGTTCAACCCCCATCTGATTTCGAGTTCATATTCACTCTTCCTTCTCTTCTCTCATTCTACTATCTTTCTCTCAATGTCATGTAAAAGTGTGATGGCACTTCTTGTTGAATATAGTTAATAGAGGATTTCTATTTCAACCTTATGGACATGTTAGTTGCTAAATAAATCTTTAATAGATATATCATGAGAGACACGACTTGAAATACCAAGGACTTCATGTAATATTTCCAATTAAAACTGAGATTTGAGCCATTTCCCTCATAATATTTTCATGGTGATTTTGGGATGATATTGTACCTATTTGATATCAGATATTTCTGAGATTTTTGTCTATGTTCTGAACTGCATATGGATTTAAATTGATGTCCCAAATAATGTATGCAAACCCCTAAAGTCTTACTATAGTTTGTGACATAAATTCAATGCCCCTTGACTACCTTTTTTTTCATAAATTGTATGCTCTATAAGTTGTTGTCTATTGGAAGACCTATTCGACCCTAAAACCTGATATAATTCTGTACCCATGTTTTCCTTTGTGTCCTCTAACAAAGCCAAGTTCCAGATTAAAAATTAGGGAAGGACATACAGGGTTTGGAGGGTCAATTAGTAGCAGACCTAGGGGGGATTTCCATTAATGCAATTGGCTAGTTTTGTTCCAATTATCCCCTCCTTGAAAATTGTAGACCATGATTTTTTATAAAAAAAAATTGGGTGTCTAAAGGGTGTATTAGAGTGTTCTATGTCCTCCCAAGAACCTCCTTCCACAATTCGAAATCATTTGGAAGTGTTTGGAACAATTTGTGTACAACATTCCTAGGTTCGAATTTGGGGTGAATTTGAGCAACTTGCATAGTAGGGTTGTTACAGTGGTATCAGAGCATGGTCCTTGCACCTGATTTGGGTGACCATTTATGAGGTCAAGAAGTCATCCCCCACCCCTAGAAAATGAAACTGAAAGTACCTTTAGTGAAGAGGAGGAAGTAGGAGAAGAGATACATTCTGCTGAAGCCATGGCTAAGGATGACAAATGAACCTCAGAGATGGAGGAGAAAAAAGGAGTTTAGGAAATTCATGAAACCATTTTTTGAGGACATGACAAGGTAGACAATGCAAGGGTTCGAATTGATGGCTAGTAAAATTGGGAGCAAACTGGCATTAGGAGGCAGTAGTAGTTCTCATTCTGAGGGAAAAAAGATAGTTAGTGAAACCATTTAATCAAGGACCGGGCCTCACAATCGACTTGATGAATTCCAGATCTCAGTAAGAGACACCACACCCTTGGGTTTCATTCTTCATAGATGCATTCAAAGGCATTGCTGTAGCAATCAAGTTTAACCTTATGTGCTTCTAACTAGTCCATTACAATGAGAAAATTATAGTAACCAAGTGGCAAAATATTTAGATTTTTCCATGTGAAGAGTCCATCCATTTCTAATGGACATTTCTCCACCATTTCACTAAATTTCCTCTTGGTTCCAATGACTGGTTGGACCAACCATGATTTACTATGCTTTGTTTCTTAAAATCACAAATTTTAACAATTTTAGGAGTGATATAATTGTGAGTAGATCCATGGTCAATCAAAATAGAAATAGATTGCTTAAAAGTCTTACCTTCAACCTCAAACACAATTAAATCAATCTTGTGCAACATAAATTCTAGGGACGATCCTTGCCACCTGACCCACATTTCAACCTCTTGGATGTTGTGAACATGCTTAACACTCCAATTTTGATGTGGAAATTTCTAAGCAAGTGACCCTCTCCATATCCCCAACTTTGAAGTGGCTCCCTTGGCTTGTCTCACATCTTCCTAACTAGCTTAGTCACACCCTATGGTGGCTGCCTCTATTGATTTCTAAAATGAGGAGGCTTGAATCCCCTCTTTCTTTGGTCAAACTTCTCCTTTTTCTTATCCTTGCATTCCTTATAGAGTTCTTGCTTGCTTTTGTTTTGATCATAACAATACTTGGCCTTCCTTATGGTTTCATTTTGTTAGGAACCTATGTCAACAGATGAGATGAACCTGCAATAATTAATTAATGCAAATACACGAGATATCAGAAATAATAGAACTCATAATCACTTTTATATTGATCATGGGCCACTTCGAGGGGGCAACCTCCTTTGAGCAAGCTCAAACAATTAACTTCACGGTGCCTTCAATGACCTCAACACACACTTATATACTAAGTCTATGCCCAATACTATGAGTCAAAACCATGGGACATATAATACTACAAGATGACTTACAAAGCATATGCGTCCAATACTATGGGCTAATATAAACTACGGATCAACAAATACTACGGGACGACTTACAGAACATATGCGTCCAACAACAATATACTAACATAGTAAAGAGAAGGGTTGACATAGGTTCCTAACATCCCCTCTCCCTTAGAAAAAGCTTTGTCCTCAAAGCTTTGGTTGGAGAAAGTGCTGCAGAATCTGAAGGAGTGGTTCCCCGGTAGCATCCTCGGGTTGCATTTCAGGCCACTGACGCCTTTGGAGTGTCAAGGAGGATTGCTTGGAAGGCTATAGATGAAGAAGAACCCTATCAGCTGCGTGGAAAATGCACTCAGAATGGTGCTGATCGGCTTGTTGTTTCAGGCGAATTCTGGCCATGTGAAGATTGTCCTGCAAAATGAGAAGAATCTGATCGCGGTTTCGAAGAACCGAGTCAATTTCCTGAACTGGGGAGTTGCTAAGGGTGTATGGAAGAATAACTGGCGGTGTTTTTCCATACACTGCTTCATATGGTGTCCTTTGAGATGTGGTATTGTACCACCAGAGCGCTACTAGGAAATCCATAGAAATAGTTGGCCAAAGCTGTGTAGGGATGGGCAAGGGTTTGAGCAATCCCGAAAGGAGTGTTGTTTCACCCTTGTTGACTTAGAAAGTATCATCGTCAGCCACCATCTGTTGAATTGTCATTTTTAGTCCCTGCCAAAAGAAGGTACATTGTTCCCGGTCATACATTTTGCAGAACCTAGAGTGCCTTGTTGATGAAGAAGCATGGAGTTCATAGAAGAGATCGCCCTATTGAACATATTGCAACCAATTTGGAACAAGCAGAGAAAGAGCTATAAGAGAAATTGGGTCATCAATTGTGTGAGGAGGAGCATCTTCCACCATATTGTCCTTACCCTTCTTGTAAGTGATCACATAGGGATAACCCATGAGTTGGATAACCCATTTCAGGTGTGTTGGGGAGGAGACCCATTGTTCCAGAAAATTTTCCAGACTCTGGAGATCAGTCTTGATGCAGAAATAATTCCCTAATAGGTATGGCTGCCACTTCTGTACTGCATGCAAAATAGCCATCATTTCCTGCTGAGAAGTAGATGTGGCTAAATTCTTACTGGATAGGTCTCTTGAAGGCAGCAAGTGCATTGGTTCAGCAAAGATACCTGCATATCTATCGAAGGAAGTAGTGGAGACTGTTGATGGGTGCATCTGAATGGAATTGAGCTGAGCGATGACACCATGTGAATTCTTCTTAAGTATTTTTTCCAGGCGATGTGAACTGATGATGCAGAGAGACCTTGGTTGTAAGCCCATAAATTTGTGTGGTGCCCCATTGACTTTAAACTGCATCCAAAGGTCAGCAAAATCCCATAAGATGGGGCCAAGTGTGCGTAACCATTGAATGCCCAAAACCACATCACATCCACCTAAGGATAAGGCAAACATGTCAGAGCGTAGGTTATAATCTTCCATAGAGATACGCACACTGTGACACTTCCCCTTACAAGGTAAGGTGCCCCCATTGGCAACCATGACTTCAAAGTTGGAGCAAGGATGGACAAAACAATCAGCCTATTTGGCAATCCGAGGGTCAATGAAGTTATGAGTGCTGCCAGAATCAATGAGTATGGTAAGAGGGAGCTTCTTGAAGTATCCCCTAACCCGCATTGTTTGTGGGGTGGTGACGCTGGTTACAGCATGGAGAGAGATCTCGGGTGGGTCGTCCTAAGATGGGGTGCCAACAGGCAGGTGTTGAATGTCGACCTGATCATCTACTGTATCTGTAGCTTATTCACCAAGTTCTAAGGCAGGTGGAGAATCCACATCCAAGAGATAGAGCTTTTGTTGAACACATCGATGTCCTTGAGTGAATTTCTCATCACAATTATAGCAAAGCCCTTTTTCTCAGCGTGCCTGCATTTCTATTTCAAACAAATGCTTGATAGGAGTTGGTTGAGGAGCAGGCATGATGGGAGGTCGTTGGGAACCCATATTTCTGAAGGGAACAAAGGTGGGTTTGGAGCGTTGTTGAGCTGCGATCTTGTCCTCGGCCAGCTTATCCAACCCCAAGACTTCCATCATTGTGTTGGGACAAAACATTTTGATCTCTGAGCAGATTTCATCCTTGAGACCACTGATAAAACAACTCTTGTAGAATTCATCAGACAATCCTGCTGTGTGATTGGCCAATTTCTCAAATTCTGTCTGATACTCTCTCACTGTGCCAATTTGGTGAAGTTTAGTGAGTGCTCCTGTGAAATCATCAAAAGCACTAGGACCAAATCGTGGCAAAATGAGTTGGCAAAAATCTGTCCAGTTTGGATCGGGATGAGCTTTGATGTACCAACGATACCATTGAAGGGCTTCCTATTCCAAATGAAAGGATGTAAGTGGAACTTTCTGGGTATTAGAAGTATTATGCAGACTGAAATATTGTTCTGCTCGATATATCCATCCAGTCGAATCAATACCATTGAAGCAAGGAAAATCAAGCTTCGGCCCACGAAAATTGCTGGAAGAAGAGAACCCGGTGGCTGCAAAAGATTCTGGCTGTCTGGTATTGTTCATGGCTGAATGCTGAAGATGGAGGCTGAGAAATTTTTCATCTAGATCTTGGAGTTTGGTTTGGATGGCTGCAAGTGCTTCCTCCATGGTGTGTGCTCCTACACGGGTGACAACCATAACCAGGTTTTTTTTTTTTTTTTTGGTGGAATGGGTAGAAAAACACAAACAGAAGCTGATTTAGTAAAGGGAAATTTGGATTGGGGAAACAATCGGATGGGTAATTGGGGTTTGACTAGATTTTGGACACTGTCGAAAGAACAAGAAGGCAAAAAGGGGGATTTTAGAAGCGGGGTGATAGAATGAGAAAATTTGGTAGAGAGGGCCAAAGAAGCAGAATTCAGAAAGGAACTCTGTGGTAAAATTTGAAGGTGATTGGGTGAAATCTGAGGAAGTTATGGCAAACCCTAAAAATAGACAAATGTGGGATTTCGGGCTTTGGGCAGGGGAATTGGGGAGAGAGTCCTCAGGAATGAAAGATGCAGAATGGGATGACAGGGGTTCCCCAAAAATTTCAAGGGAAACAGAGTGAAAACAAGGGAGATATGGGGAAAAAACTGAATTTTATTTATTTATTTATTTATTTTTATTTTTTTTCAGAAATGGATCGGAAATAGCGGCGCGGAAGGGATCCGCAACAGATGGATCTACAACGGCACGGAAGGGATCGAAAATGGCTGGATCTGAAACGGCAACTGGATCGGGTACGACTTTCAGAATAGATCTAAAACGGCTGGATCTGGAGCGGAAGTGATCGACAACAGTCAACTGAAAATAGATATGGACCCCAGGTATGTACGGTTTCCTAACAGTTCAGGTGTTTCACTTGGCCACCAATGCTGTCTGACGGATTGTGTATTGGGGCAGTACCCCTCACTCCACGGCTCAAGTAAAACTGATAACCGCTTTGCCACAAACGACAGCTCTTGGTTTACCTCACGGGTGGGAACTAGTCAATCAGGTAGGGGTCGTTGCCCTTTTCGCTGGCAGGTCCTCTTAATGGGCTAGCTACTTTGGGGTTCCTGTGGTACTCCTCACAATGATTTTTAGGGCTTATGCCCAAGTACTTCCCACAGTTAAGCGGATAGGGATTATTCCCAAATCCGAAGCTACAATAGATGCGAAAAAAAAAATTTGGCAGAAATTCCACCCAACGAGCCCAAGAAAGTGCTCTGATACCAGATGAGATGAACCTGCAATAATTAATTAATGCAAATACACGAGATATCAGAAATAATAGAACTAAGAATCACTTTTATATTTATCACGGGCCACTTCGAGGGGGCAACCTCCTTTGAGCAAGCTCAATACAATTAACTTCACGGTGCCTTCAATGACCTCAACACACACTTATATACTAAGTCTATGCCCAATACTATGAGTCAAAACCATGGGACATATAATACTACAGGACGACTTACAAAGCATATGCATCCAATACTATGGGTCAATACTATGGGCTAATATAAACTACGGATCAACAAATACTACGGGACGACTTACAAAGCATATGCGTCCAACAACAATATACTAACATAGTAAAGAGAAGGGTTGACATAGGTTCCTAACACATTTAGAGTTGAGGTTCATCAAACTCAATTCTATTCTTGAATGATTGAGGCATTCCACTTAGAAAACGTTGAATTTTTACCTTATCATCTCTGATATAATTGACATATCTCAAAATTCTCCAAATATTTATTGGCATATTTCTCCATGGTCATTTGTCCCAATTTCAACTCATGGAATTTTTGATTTGGTCATCATAGTACCTATCAGAGAGGTACTGTTTGAAGTACTTATTGAATTGCTTCCACAAAATATTCCTTTCATTGAGCTTCTTCACTTGCCTAAGGTGATCCCATCCTAAGGATGGTCTTTCATTCAAATTAAATATGGAAACCCTTGTTTTCATGTTCCCGGAGTAGTATTGGACTTGGAAATACTTCATCATCCCAAGAAGCCAAGCCTTGGCTTCTTAACCATATATTACTTCACCATCAAAAATAGGAAGTTTGACCTTTCAAAATTCCCAATCTAAGTTGTTCTAGAAATACTGTTAGTTTTTTCAGAAATTTCAATTTGATCTAGGATCTTAACTGAGAGAATAACATGTACAGCATATCTACAACATATTAATCATGGACACAATAATGCAAGAACACAAGAGACACAAAGTTTCACTGGGGAAAACCAAGAAGGTGAAAAACCCCGCAACTTCCTCAGAGATAGATAGAGCAATGATACAACCCAAGTACAAGAGATAGTCCTCCTAGCAGCAGCTTCTCCTCCTCCACTAGTGCACCACTCTCCAATGAGTGTGTGAGTGAAGAATAGAATGATCAAATAGAGTGCCTCTCGCACTCTATTTATACATGAGTTGACTTGCCTAATAACCTTTCCTAGGTCGGCCTCAACTTAACCACGTAGCATAATGCTGACAAGGCCGACCCCCAATAGGGTGGTCTAATAACCCTTTAACCCACATGACTTATACAGGGCCGACCCCATCAAGGTGGTCTAATAACCCATCAAGTATAAGTTACGACACTTACAATATAAATTATGACACTTCCGTATAGAGGAATAATAACATCTCTATAGGAATACAATATATATATATGTGAAATACATTCCGAAGTTACAAATACAACAACACTCCCTCTTAACTAGGAAGGTATATCTCGACACATTTTTGAAAGGATAGAAATATGCGCCTTGATGAGCTGATCAACCTGGTATACTCAGAATTTGAAAACTGCAAAGTTTCACACCTCAAATTTGCTTTTCAATCAGACTTTTGGATTCACTAGGGAGGACCCTGAATTAGGGTTTCAGTTTCCTGGAGCTTCACCCAACCAAATAGTTTGATCCAAAGCTCTAAATTTTGATTTTTCCAAAGAGCTTCCAGCTATGGTCACAGATTTCAAAAATTCCCATTTTTGCAGAAGCCCTAATTTTTCACCTTCCGATCAAAGTCCCAAACAAGGGTTTGATCAAGCCTGGCCTTCTGCCCAACCAAAAATTCGATCTTCGTCTCTAAATTTCAATTTTTATGAGGAGCACCCAGCCGTGGTCTCCAATACAAAAAATTCCACCATTCTCGGAAACCCTAAATTCCTGGAGCCATGAATGAAGGTGCTCAAAATCTAATTCTGTTTTGACAGAAATATGCACCTAATTGTTTCTGGCGTAACTCTGAAATTTCAGATCTACAGGGTCTAAAAATTCTTCCTGTGGTATCCTATCCTATTAACTTTCCAACCCCACAGGTCTTACCTCAAATGGATTCTCTGAGAGAGAGTTATGCCATGTGTTGCAATGTGACTTGTTTATGGGATAAAACAGGAGAGCGAACTTGTACGGAGTCCCACATGTCACTGGTTCAATTTCGGCCTCTGAAAATCAGACCTGTGAAAGTACAGTCCATGCCCTACCTGCCACTTTTAACTAAATTTCATTTGGAGATTCCTAGCCCAAGTTGTGACCTTTTTTCCTAGGTTACCTGTTTATGACTGAGATCTGGAAGAGGCACAAACCCTATATTGTACAGATCATACATCTGAAAGTACAACTAATTAGAGGCTCTCCTTCGGACACAAGGTACATGGGGATCTTATCTTCGACCTATATGATTTTGTTATCCTGAAATTTTTCCAAAATGAATTTATAGCGAAAGTGCTACGATGACTGGTTTTTGCTATATCAAGCCCTAGCTTCGCAAGTGCAACAAGTGTCATAAATGCCATACCATGCCTTCTTTCAGGATAGCTCTGATACCATGTTAGTTTTTCAGAAATTTCAATCTGATCTAGGATCTTAACTGAGATAATAACATGTACAGCATATTAATCATCAACACAATAATGCAAGCACACAAGAGACACAGAGTTTCACCGGGGAAAACCAAGAAGGTGAAAACCCCCGCAACTTCCTCAGAGATAGATGGAGCAATGATACAACCCAAGTACAAGAGATAGTCCTCCTAGCAACAGATTCTCCTCCTCCACTAGTGCGCCACTCTCCAATGAGTGTGTGAGTGAAGAATAGAATGATCAAATAGAGAGCCTCCCGCACTCTATTTATACATGACTTGACTTGCCTAATAACCTTTACTAGGTCTGCCTCAACTTAACCATGTAGCATAATGCTGACAGGAATGAACCCCAATAGGGTGGTATAATAACCCTTTAACCCACATGACTTATACCAGGCCGACCCCATCAAGGTGGTCTAATAACCCATCAAGTATAAGTTACGACACTTACAATATAAATGACAATACTTCCGTATAGAGGAATAATAACATCTCTATAGGAATACAATATACATATATGTGAAATACATTCCAAAGTTACAAATACATCAACAAATACATCTTACTATTATTCCTATGAGATGAAGAGCTTGAACCTTCAATGGAGTCTTTAGAGGAGAATGGCTCACTAGAAGAGAAATATGAAGTATAGGTCTTATCTCTAGAAATCCTTCTTAAGCTATGGGACCTCTTGTGAGAGTGTCTCCTTGAGATACTCCCACTCTTTTCTTCATTTATTGAGTGTTTCCCATGGTGAATCTTCCTCTAAATGCCTATTGAGATTTGAACATAGCTGCATTTAGTTGGTTATGTTCTTCCTGAGCTTTAATTAGCGTCTCATTATCTGCTCTGCAACTTTGCAGTTCCACTCTAAGGCTTCTCAGGGTTTTTTCAATGTTTGGGCCAATAACTTGATTTATTAGACCATTAGATTTTGTCTCTACATTCTCGACGTGTATATTCCCCCCCATGGCATGTGTTTCAACTACATAAGAATCACGTTCATCATATACAATTATGGTCTTCTTGGCCCAAGCAAGACCAAGGATTTCCAAACTACACTATATTGAGTGCTGACCTTTAACTCTCTGATATGATATTGAACCTAATTTTTTTTTATTTATAAGAACACTTGTTGGCTTCATTACATTTTTAGAAAATCATAAAATTAATTTTCAAGTATGTTGGGAACTACCCATATTGACAAATTTTGTCAAATTATGGCTACAGGCAATTTTCTAATCAAAATTTAGAAACATCTGGATCACCCCTACAGAATATAATAGTGCACATTTGTTCCCCTATGAATAATATTTCCAATGATTATAAGCATGCCCATTTATGATTCATGGGAAAAAAGTTACAACCTTTCCCAAATTGCCAATTCTACACTTTTATTGCATGTTTATTTAACTTCAAAGACAAACTTCATACACATGTAGAAAAAAATCTACGGAGCCCCCGAAAAAAAATTATATTGATTACTCGGCATCTTTAAGTTTTGTGATCTGATGCTCTAATCAATTCCTATAATTTTATGGAATTGGCTACTTTTAACCTTTTTTATTTTTTCTAAACTTGGAATTTTGTGGCAGTTTCTCTGACACACTTATTCTTGAACTGATAACAAAATGCAACATTTTTATTCTCATCTGTCATGTTATCACCACAAGGAAATTCTTGAAGTCCTTGATGTCTCAAGGAGGCTACTGCTGCAGGGTGGGTCGAGGGAAATGCCCTCACTTTTTTTGTAAATATTTTTGTTTCGCATAAGCTCGAGGTCATTTTTCAATTTCTAGTACCTAGAAGCGGACTGTTGAAACCACTCCTCTTTATTTGTTTGCATGATTTTACGAGATTGGTGTGATGGGGGGGTTCCATCATTGATGACATAACCCCACGCCACATTACCACTTATAGAGCATAAGTGTTTTCAGCTTGATGAGAAAGTGGTATGTGAAAACCACCCTCACAAGCTGAAATGCACCAGTAAGCACCATGCCAAAACCATAGTTTTGAATTTTCGATACAGGTCAAATAAGTTAACTTGCGTGCAAGTTGATGAGTCATAATCATCCAGTGTTGTTGATCTTCATGATCATCATACGATATGATCTCCTTCCACCTTTGCACTCTATCACTTGCGGTCATTTGTACACTTGTTTAATTTGGTAGGTCCACTTCACCTCCCCTCATCCATGCAACAACTCCACATCATACTTCCTGCCCATTTGGCTCCTCCATGTCATGTCGTCCACGTGGCACAGGTGGGGATCATCTCAAGTATTCTCAATTTTTTTAAAAATTTGTAATTATGTGAAATTTCAATTTGGAAATGAAGGAATTAATTTGAAATTACTTGTGGCCCCTTCCCCATTATGGAACTCATCTGTCACTTGATAGAACCCGATTTTGATAGAAGCGTTTCTGATTTATGCATGTAAGCGTGGATTCTGGCCCATATAGCCCTAGTGTCGCAACCAATAGCTTTGATACCACTATGTAATGTCCCCATCCATCAATTTGACCAACATAGGGGGAATATTTACGAAATTCATGCTTGTAAATTTCACCCCATGGGAATATTATGAATTCATAAATAATAAAATGTGTGTGTAAATGCATAAATGGAAAACACAATGGAAATAAACCCTATCCACACGCACATCATGCATATTCAAGCATATTTATCACAGGCATAAAATAAAATCATTACACATCCAAATACAAAGAGAATACTTATCTTTAAATAAAGAAGATCTAAGCAACTAGCTATGTAAGAGCGATTTTCAACCTAACCACTATGTCCAACATATACTCTTTCTACTGAGAGGCCACCCCCAAGTTGGGATATCAGGACACTAGGGAAAATGAAACACCTACATGCTTCTCTCTCTTATCCCACAACCCATTATGCTCTCATTGCTTAGCCAAATACTCATCCAAAGCTCTATAGGAATCCCACTCATCCATCACAACCATGAGACTCCTTCCAACTACCCCATGCAACACAAGGAAGGCATTTCCCTTCACTGATCCACAATTTCCTTAGGAAATCCAACCCTTACAATGCTTACTAGTTTGTGCAATAAGAGTCCAACGTATTGTGTGTTGTTGGAGAACCTCCTACGACATTAATTCATGGATTCGTAAGCATCTGCGAGCAACAAAAATCACTGGGTAACTATTCATATCTTTTCCAACCTTTATGCTCACCTACAACCATCTATTTTCCCTCCATTATGCAATTCTCCTTCACAATTTCAAATTTATGGCTAATGCATAATTTGGTAATGGTAATGGTAATGAACAACAATAGGAGGAAGTCTACGTAGTGTAAAATCAACATGAGAATGAATGGTAGACTCCAAAGGATATGATAGGATGGTGAAAAGACAACTGACATTACTTCTTACCATAACAAAAATGACTTCTGACAGCTGACATAACTATCATAGAAGTATATCTAGTCCATGCTTCCATAACTACACGAGGTGACTTTTCCCACCAACCTCACACTTGCATTCAATGATTGGATTTAATAGTCAAAAGGAAGTAATTGGCTCAATTTAGGACACATGGCGGCAATTGGATGATTTTTAAGGTTGACACTTGGTAATAGAGGATTTAATCTCCCATAGCCCCCCTTTCATTTTACCCTCTAGTGGAATCGCAACTCCTCTAGCTCTCTTTACACAACCATCTTGGACCATTTTATTATTTTTCCAACATAATATTTACATAGCTTTCAAGTTAGCATGACAAGCTAACCACATGGTCCACATAGACATATTTACATTATACATGTCTAGCCATTCACTAGTCGGGCCTTGGCCTTGAGCTCCGCACTAAGAATTCATACTAGCATATTTGCATCATTTACATAATTTAAATTTTAAAACATTCCTAGTCAAAACTGGGGGTATTACATGAATACCCTTAACAAGTCCTCTATCAACTATCTGTATGTCTACATAGCACCTAAAACTAGACACGAACTTCAAAAAACAACTCAGATCGAGGTCATTACTACCACCTCCAAACTAGATACATTAGGATAAGCATTGAGTTCATTTTCTTATGAGGTTAGACCCAAAACTTGACAACATGTACTATCCACCTTAGTAAACATTGACCTCTTTGACACCATTGTAATGGTACTGACATCTTGTAAGCTATCGTAAATATTGGGACCACCCTCATCCATCATCCTCATGGGTTCATTATACCCTAAGTCTTTTAACTTTGCAGGGTTAGACCTCTTGGCATAGAAATCATCATAACTTAGGGAGGAGGCATGTATAGTGTTACCGATACAAAAGACATAGACTAAATATTCTATCCTTCATAAGGATCTAATGAATAATCAACTTGGTTGATTTCCATAATCATGGAGAAACCACCTCAAAACCCTAGTCATAATCCAATTCAACATATGCTACTCATTAACTTAATTTAATTTATTTTTAGTTGTCACATATGTTACATTACATGATGACATCACCCCCATACTAGGTTGTAAAGTACCTCGCTTATTTCAATTCAATCACTAAGAATATTGACTTCAACGTAGGTGATTTGAAAGGACACTAAACCACTTATCAAATTCTTTAGTACCGATTTTGCTTAAAAAAAGAAACATTATGATCTTTTTAAACTTTTAATGTTTCAAACCACCAAACTATACTAATTTGGATTGAGTAAATGTTTTAAGTGTGACCTAGGCATAATTGTTTTGAGATGTTTTACAAGTAGGTCATGGATTTCCTTTCATTGTCTTCTTGTAATGGCTCATAAATCAGTCAAAAAATGCTTTATAAGTGTGGCAAAGCTAGTGAAGTTACTTTTTTTTCTCTAACCGAGAGGAACCTTCCAAACCACTCAACAAGCAATGTTGACTGCACCACCTGGAAATAAACCTCTCAAACTGATGACAACCCTAGTTTTGGATGTGAGAATGATTTGCCCAACAGTAATTGACTGTCATCGTGGTCACGCGAGGCCTTAAAGTAATAAAAACTCCCCCCACAGGAAAGAGTACAATCCCCCAAAGATTTGAACATGGGTTTCCATCGCGACAACCATGAGGCCTACCATTGGCCCACAACCTCAACCCATGGCGTTACTTGGTATTCATTGTATTAGAGTGTTTCAAAAAGTGAGTCGTAAAATACATCAAGCATGTGCTTCTAGTATTTATCCTAGTGGAGTTTTGCTTATTATGTCCCCGAAGGGGAACATATATGTGTCATCAAACTTGTATTAATTTGCTTTAAAACCAAAAATTTTCCATATGAACTATATAAAAACTATGGTTTAATTTATTTAATATTTTTTCAAATATTTAAAATTCATATTTTTCAAAACATTGATTGGTTGCAGGAGGTGATGTAGTCCTCGATTCTCGCTTCCCAGGAGGGGGTTGCGGGCTGACGTCACCTCCGCACCTCTGCAAGCTATTAATGAAAATGAGTGGTTTTTTTTAGGTTTTTGTGTTTTTCCTATGCAGGCCTACGTTGGTGCTGGTGGGGTTCCTGCATATACCTAACAATACATATGTGTTGGCTTCAGCTGGAAACTCCCCTGCTATAGCTGCACTTGTTTTTATTTTTACCACCAAACATTGTACAACCGGAATGACATCCAACTGTCGGAGAACTGCAGGAGCATTTGAGTAAATGCTGGAGCAGACAGGATGTTAGCTGTAGGTAACTCAATCCAGTTGCCAGAGTAAATACGTGAACAAACAGAGTTGCAGGGCATTGAGCTGAGTCCGCTGCCACACCCACTGATCCAATGCCCCTGTAATGATAGGTTACTATCGGTATGTGGATGATTATCTCGAAACCCTCAACTCCGAATCTACTAAATTATCTCGAAACCCTTCACAAGAAGCTATATAGTGTGATTCTGCCTCGTGGCACACCATCATGGTTTTTTCCCTGTGTCCTTGTTCTGTGTATGTGTCCTGTAACCATGTGAGGTGCATTGACGCTGTGAGAGTTTATTGTTGCGTTCAACGATGCAGAGCATTGGATTCAACAAATTCCCTGTGCAGGCGACCGCAACCATTCGCCAGGTGCATCGATTCATTCGCTAAATTACGTGTGAGGTTGGAAGGGAATATTAAACAAGCAATTGACTCTCTGCATTTTTCGGATTTCGATGGTTTTGCAACAGTTTTTTGGGGGGATTTATATTTTTGTTGTTTACATGAAGAGTTTGGATGCTTGCTTCATCTGCATCCATGGAACAAAATTATATTAGCAAAGAGAGGACTTTTATGTTTTATTTTTCCAACCACCCTATAGACATTTTGACTGACTTAATTGGTTATTTTGTCCCACATTTTCCTACATTGTCCAAAACAGAGGACAGTGATGGATGCAACTATGAATCTTCTTGGAGATGGATTGCGAGTCTGTGTTCTTCTTCAAGGCAATAAGGTATCTGATGAGAGTTACACTCTAGACCAATTAGGCATAGCACATGGTGGGGAGCTGGATTCTGTGGGATTTATGTTAACCAAATCCAATGCCAACTTCTCAGGCATGTGCTGAGGATCCACTTTTTGTGCTCTCTCGTGCTGTGAGTGACTCAACCTTTACCAAGGTAAAAGCTGTTAAGTTTATTATATTGAAGTTACATGGAAATTTTGCATGCCCATTTTGAGAGCTTTAGCTGATTTCAAAAGGGTCTTGGGCATTAGCAACAATCCTAAACTGCTACTATTAGACTAAAGTTATTAAGTCTCTTGTGGATATCAATTTGCAGGTACCCAACAGGGTCTGCTTTAGGGTAGACAACTACTGTTGAAGGTAATAAAAGTGTTATGAAAAGCCCGTCTAACAAGATAAACGGGACTGCAGGTGCAGAAGTGGCAGTTCAAACAGGTGCCATTCTTCTAGCCAACTTTTGTGTTTGGTGATTTGTTCACAAAACTGAGTGAAAGTTAACCATTGATTTCAATCTCAGACCAATTTTATTTTGTATGTCCAGCTGGTAGAACACAGACTGAAATGAACCAGTGCGCAAAAAGTGAATATGAAGAAATAAATGATTTGCCACACATGCAAGCTAGGTCCAATCCAGGGACCCTTATTGTGCATCCAACTGTAGGACCTGAAACTACACAGGGATTGGCCTTGGTACCCTTAAACCATAAGTCCCGGGACTCTGAGATTGGTAAGCGCCGAATCCGGAGACCATTTAGTGTTGCCGAGGTAGAAGCTCTTGTACATGCAGTTGAAAAGCTTGGAACTGGCAGGTATGTTGCTGTGCATGCACTAGATAAAAGAAAATATATCAATGCCTATGGTGTCCAGCTATATATATGTATGTATGTATGTATATATTTTAATTGCCTCATGCATCTCTTTTCTCTCTTTGAAGGTGGCGTGATGTTAACCTGCGTGCATTTGAACAGGAAAAGCACCGAGCATCTGTTGATTTGAAGGTATAGTCATTTTTCTACCTTTGAACTCCTCAAATTTTAAGTTATGGGTTCAAGTGTCAATGTAGTATGTGCTTAAGATCCTATCCAAACCACTACAATGCTAGACTAAACTTCTTCTAGGTGATGGGTGGACCTCAATTCAGCACTTCCTTTTTGGTCCACATAAAGAATGCTATTAGAATTTAGCAGTATGTTGTTTTGCACCTTTTGAGGGACTGCATGGCATCACTGTCATTTGCTCTTCACAATTTACTGTAAACTCATTATTAAGGTGACCATTTTTCCCCATGTTTCCTCACCTTAGCTAGATAGTCCATGTATTTTTCAAAGTTTTTCATTATCAATCTCTCATTCTCTTGTTCTAGCTAGTGGCCTGGCTTATATGTTCTTTTTGGTACAAGTAGCAATTTTTTTGTGTTTTCCCTTCTTTGCAAAGTGGTTCTATCTGCTAATTTCATTTTATATTGCAAATTTTGATTTTTCCATGTTTGTTGAATAGAACAGAGAACAAACCTCTCAAATATTCAATTGATAAACATAGTTGGAAGGCAATGATTTGCCACTTATTTAAAATAAGTTTGTTAAAAACCCTAATGGAAAAATCTCTTAAATTTTATTACAGCCTTTTCTTCGTTCTCTTAGGGTTTCTGGAATGTCCAAATTATAAAGAGATTTGTAATGCGGGCCTTCATTCTTGCAGGAAATTCTCCGAAGGAATCCTTGGCTTCGGAGGAAATATGGAGGCATATTACTTGGTATGTTTATAAGCAAGGGTTTGTTTTGCTACCCACTGGCATCTAAATATATATTTGATATTGATTTATCACAATTTTCAATACATACACAAATAGATCCTAGTTATATCATCTTCATTTAACTCGAGCCTTAATAATGTCAGGACCTATTATATTAATTGTTTGAAACGTATTTTAAAAGTCTAGCCTGTTAGAGTGAATAAATGACAGTGTAGCACCACTTCAAGGTTTTTCGTTATTCTTATTATAAAATATGTTTTTTTTTTCTTTTCTGAAAATCATTATACTTTAGGAAGCTTCCTTCCTTTATAAGCTTTCATTTTATTGTATTGTGCTCTGACAAACATTTAAACACACGATTGAGCAATTCTTCCATGTTGTCTGGCTTTATGATCTGTTAAAATTTGAGGCAAGGGAGGATTTTAGTTTAATGATTTGAACTTCGAAGGATTCCTAATGGCGATGGATTGGTCTGAGATAGCCTTCTTTGATTTGGAGACTAGACCTCTTCCACTAGGGGAAGGGAAATGGACAACACCAGCACTAGTGGAACATAAATGGACTACCGTAGAATTTGGTGTTATTCTAATTTGCCCCAAGAAGCTCGTAGAGCTCAAGAGCTTCTGTACTCTTATCAGACCGACAGATCTTTCTCTAATTCTCGACGTCAAAAGTAATGGGATTACTCGTGACTCCGTCGCTAATGCGCCGAAATTTGAAGAAGTTGCAGATACGATTTACAATCTTTTGAACGGTACTATTTAATTTTCAATTTTTTGGTTTACTTGAGAGCTTCCGAAAGAATTTTTTCTTTGATATGTTTGCAGTTGTTATGGAATTTCATCATATTTGGATGTTGTTTTTCATATTTTAAAAATGTTTTGGAAGGAATTGTTTTATTCTCTACAGGTTTAATGGAGTTTCGTGTTTCTGTTGATTTCAGGCAAAGTATGGGAGGGGCACAATATTGTGAATTTTGATTGCGAGCACATTCGTGACAGGTTTGTTGAGATCCGACGGTTTCCCCCCAAAGAAAAGGAATTGATTGAATCCTTCCCATTGTTGGAAGAAAAGTTATGATGCAGAGCCGATGATGTGAAGGTTACATCTTTCTTGTTTTAGACAAAATAAATTGTAAGGGAAATTTGATGTGGAAGCTTTGAAGAATTGCAAATAACTATTCTGTTTAAATTTGAAGAAACTCCCAAGAAAACAAAAAATATGAGTGAACTTACTAACTTATGTGGGACATTTATTAACCTTGAATTTGAAATGGTAATTGAGAAAATTTGATGGAATTTTTCAATTTTATGAAAGCTAGATGAGGGAAGTAGATAAACTTTAACCGATTTTGTTCAGAGTTTGAATAAATACGTTAATGATACATTCTAAGGATCAATGGCAATATAGAAGTTCCGATAAAAATTTGTATTAAAAAAATATTGATAAAGATGTTAATGGTGGTTTTGAGTTTACATCGGGAAAGTGGAGGACCAATATCCAAAAATAATTAGTCTAGTATCATATTTAATTATGGTTTGGTATGTTTAGAAGTTTGATTATTCATTACACTCTATTTAATATGTTGCATAAGGACATGACCTAATCTCTCTTATTCATTACACTCTATTTAATTATTTAGTATGGTGCATAAGGACATGACGTTATATATGCACATTACGTTTTAACTACCTTGAGCTTTCGTACATATATTATTACAATGATTACATATATTACAATTATGTCATGTTTTATATGTAATATTTTGGTTTTTGATAGATAATATTTAATCATGGACACAATAATGCAAGCACACAAGAGACACAGAGTTTCACCGGGGAAAACCAAGAATCTAAAAAACCCCGCAACTTCCTCAGAGATAGATAGAGCAATGATACAACCCAAGTACAAGAGATAGTCCTCCTAGCAGTAGCTTCTCCTCCTCCACTAGTGCGCCACTCTCCAATGAGTGTGTGAGTGAAGAATAGAATTATCAAATAGAGTGCCTCCCGCACTCTATTTATACATGACTTGACTTGCCTAATAACCTTTACTAGGTCGGCCTCAACTTAACCACGTAGCATAATGCTGACAGGGCTGACCCCCAATAGGGTGGTCTAATAACCCTTTAACCCACATGACTTATACAGGGCCGACCCCATCAAGCTGGTCTAATAACCCATCAAGTATAAGTTACGACACTTACAATATAAATGACGACACTTCCGTATAGAGGAATAATAACATCTCTATAGGAATACAATATAGATATATGTGAAATACATCCCTGAAGTTACAAATACATCAACACTCCCTCTTAACTAGGAAGGTATTTCTCGACATAGATCTGTTAGCACAAGTCTTCTTCTATGGATCATCGTCATCGTCACGACTGCTGCTAGCTCAATGAATCTCTGAACTACTCGTCATAGGAAGTTCTACAAAGCCAACCCTTTTTCATGCTGGATGTAGGCCCACCACCTATAGGTCTTCATCATCACTTGCCATACTGTGGATCCCAGGACTTATTACGTGTGTCAACAAAACCTAGCTCAGACTATAGGATCTTTTACATGTTGACTATCAAAAAACCTTTAAAGAGTTTCTTGCATCCTGCAAGTACTCTAAAGAGCATCCCAGGATTGATTACGAGCTTACTGCTCAACCTCTCGGATCTATAGGGATGATTATATGTGACCTCACACACCACAAAACCTTTAAAGAGCATCTTGCTTCCTGTAGGGACTCTAAAGAGCATCCTAGGACTAATTACGAGCTTACTTCTCAACCTATCGGATCTCCAGGGCGGATTACATGTGGTTAGGCAAGACCTTTAAAGAGCGTCTTGCTTCCTGCAAGTACTCTAAAGAGCATCCCAGGACTGATTACGAGCTTACTGCTCAACCTAACAGATCTCCAAGGCGGATTATATGCCTCTAGTAGCAAAACCTCGAAAGAGCATCCCAGGACTTATTTACGATCTTACTGCTCAACCTGTCCGGATCTCTATATCCCAGGCTGATACGAGCACACCGCTCTACCTGTACGGATCTTGAGGATCTTTTCTATGCTACCTGCACAACCTGTCCACGACCACGAAGTATCAACCTGAAACTCATCATACATCATCCTGATGTAAATGATCATCCTGATCATCATCATAGCATCGTCCTGATGCATATCATCCAGAGCATCGTCCTAATACTCATCATCCATGATCATCCTATGCATCGTCCTGATGCATACCAAGTATCTACCTGATACATATGATCATACATGATCCACCTGATCATACAATGTATCCACTTGATACATACATAAATACATGATCCACCTGATCATACAATGTATCCACCTGATACATACATAAATACATGATCCACCTGATCATATCAAGCATCCAACATGATGCATATACAAATGCATGATCCAATTGATCATATCAAGCATCCAACATGAAGCATATACAAATGTATGATCCAACTGATCATATCAAGCATCCAACATGATGCATATACATACACATGATCCAACTGATCATATCAAGCATCAAACATGATGCATATACATACACATGATCCAACTGATCATATCAAGCATCAAACATGATGCATATACAAATGTATGATCCAATTGATCATATCAAGCATCCAACATGATGCATATACATACACATGATCCAACTAATCATAACAAGCATCCAACATGATGCAAAGCAGTAACTGGAGCATCGTCCTGATGCTCATTATCCAACGCTTACATCCACAGCCATGGGAAGGATCCTCCTCTCACCATGCTTGGAATGGCTCCTCCAAATGTGTCCATCGCATCTTCCTCGAAGTGTCTTCAATCTGAAGAACACCAAGCCTCTCCCTGAAGTACTCAAACTTCACTCTGGCTAGTGGTTTCATCAACACATCTGCAACCTGCTCATCCGTCTCAACATACAGGAGCTTCACTGCTCCTCTCCGCACCATATCCCTAATATAGTGATATTTGATCTCTATGTGCTTCGACCTGTCGTGGAACACCGGGTTCTCAGACAACTTCACACAACTCTGGTTGTCACAAAAATATACCAGTAGCATCCAATGGGAGATCAAATAGCTCAAACAGTAGCTTCCTAAGCCATACTGCCTCACAACTAGCCGAACAAGCTACAACATACTCTGCTTCGGCTGTACTCAGTGCTACGCAGAACTGCTTACTGCTAAACAAAGAGATCGCACCTAATCCCATACTGAAGCAGCACCCATAAGTGCTCTTCCTATCTGCAGCACTGCCTGCCCAGTCTGAATCAACATAACCCTGCAGGTTAAACTTTTGATTCGCATCATACTTGAGCCCATAATCAATTGTACCCTTTAGGTATCTCAGAATATGCTTTACAGCAACCAGGTGAACACCTCTCGGATCCGTAAAGAACTGGCACAATGTATTCACCGCAAAGCAAATATCTGGTCTCGTGTTTGTCAGGTACATCAAGGACCCAATCATCTGACAATACACCGTGACATCAACCGGATCAGATGAAGCATCACATAGAAGCTTCAAGTTCGATGCCATAGGTGTGGCCATGGCCTTGCAGTCCGTCATCCCGAACTTCTTCAGAATATCTATTGCATACTTCCCTTGTCCAAGGAAGATTCCATCTACACTCTGCCACACCTCCATGCCTAGAAAGTAGTGCATAATCCCCAAGTCCTTCATCTCGAACTCGGCAGCAAACTTCCTCTTTGTGTCGGCAATCAATCTATCCTCACCTGTAACAAACAGGTCATCCACATACAAAAGTAGTATCACAGGATTTCCTTTTTCCTTCCTCAACCTTGTGGTAAAGGTTGGAATCTACTTTACTCTTGGTAAATCCTAAACTAGATAGAAAGCTGTCTATCCTACCATACCAAGTCCTGGGTGCCTGTTTCAAACCATACAGGGCTTTCTTCAGTTTGCACACATGAGTCCCTGTGTCACGTGTCTAAAAAACGAGTGGCTGCTCCACATACACTTCCTCTTCGACTACACCATTCAAGAAAGCTGTCTTAACATCCATCTAGTGTATCTTCCATTTCATCACTGCAACCAGAGCAAGTATTGATATGATGGAAGTGTACTTGGCTACAGGTACAAAAGTCTCTTCATAATCAATCCTTCTTTTTGGGATAAGCCACGAGCTATAAACCTCGCTTTATGTTTCTCCATGCTACCATCTGCAACATGCTTGATCTTATAGATCCATTTGGAAGTCACAACAAACAGGTCTTGGGACCACATCCTAAACATGATCGATTGGTACTTCTCGACCATGGCATCCTTTTACTGTATCCCGTATCCTGGGAACTTCAGATTCTTCAATATGTTCAATAGCTAGTTTGAACTTCGTTGCTGGAACAAATGTTGTAGTCCTTCTTTTGTAGGTGATGGTATACAATCTTTCCTACAAAGCAAGTTAAATTGCATGATTAGAAACATCTCATAGTTTTTAGAACAAATTATTACACATAAAGAAATATGTCATACAATCATGCAATTATTTTAGCCAATGCTTCAATACAACATTTATCCATATCCCGTAACTTTCTAAATGCCTTCCAATCTCTACTAGAACATTGTTAAGAGTGTGCACAACTCCCAACATGTCAGCAAAGAGGTTTCATTCTAGATAAGTAGCAATGGAATGTTGTACAGTGCCATAGGCTACTTACCCATCATATGCATATTAGTAGTATACTGTTCATTAATGCAATTATTCTTATATGCATAATACTCAACCTAAGTCTGGGAACATAAGCATATACATCATTTATCAATATTATTTAAACACTCAAATATACAAGAAATGACAATTCAAATACTTATCTTTGTTTGTTTGTTGGGTGGACTCCCTCTCAATCTTTGTTTCCTTGTAGGAACTACTGGAGTGTGCTCCCTCTTGATCTTTGCTTCCGGGATTACCTATCCTTGAACTTATATCCATCCTTGATCACTATGCATACTTACTAGTATCATCATTGTGTTATCCTCGAGGTCTCATACATACATTCATTAGTATAATCTTAATACTATAAAAAACATTATGATTCTAAGTAATCTTAAACATGTATGGTCAAGATCATTTCATACACAGATAATTTATCACAATTCTTTTACTCATGCATATTCCTATTTGACCATAGGACTTTTCTGGTTAGTCATATTATCAATTAAAGTAAGAAGCATGATATGCCTAAACCCATGATTACTCAACCCTATAACTTCATGAATAATCATTATCAATCATACCAAGTATATTTATATAAGAGATCCTATCACAAGGTAGGATTCTAACTTGATATAGGAAAAACATACCTGGATTAATATGTTAGCTGGTTATGTCTAACATACCCACGTGATGTCTTCTTGTTCTCTTAAATGACTTGTGCTAGTGACCTGCATATCTCATAAGTTAACCATTGTGGAACCAAGTTATACATACCTCGTAAGTAGATCTTCTATGTGATCCATGACAATGGATGAATCTTTGTCTTCATGTCACCATGGTCATATGTTCTTGAACTAGAACATGATTTGTCTTTCTTGATGTACCTTTCATGTTAGCGGACAACATCAACCTCCTACAACACCACAATGCATTAGTACAATCATAAGTGTCAAAACCCTTATCAATGAATATCTTCTATCCTGCATTCATATTTTTATTAAGGTGATACGACAAGTCTAAAATTAATCAAGATTGTACTAATCTTAATGAAGACAAACATAAACTTAATCATGAACAGATTTCGAAACATACCCGTAAGTCATACCTGTTGAGTTTGCTTGTAGTCTTCTTATGTAAGGCCTTAGCCTCATCTCCCTCTGAAACTGGAACTTCTTCACTTATGCAGGAGACCTCTCCATTCTCTTCTAGGATTAACCCAATCCACTTGATTTGCAGAAACTGGATCTGGAGCTGGATTAGGGTTTGTCAGGGAAACCCTAAAAATTCAAACTTTGAATTTCAAACTTCATAAAGGATAGAAAGATGCGCCTTGATGAGCTGATCAACCTGGTATATTCAGAATTTGAAAACTGCAAAGTTTCACCCCTCAAATATGCTTTTCCATCTTCCGGATTCACTAGGGAGGACCTTGAATTAGGGTTTCAGTTTCCCGGAGCTTCACCCAACCAAATAGTTTGATCCAAATCTCTAAACTTCGATTTTTCCAAGGAGCTCCCAACTATGGTCACAGATTTAAAAAATTCCCATTTTTGCAGAAGCCCTAATTTTTCACCTTTTCGATCAAAGTCCCGAACTAGGGTTTGATCAAGCCCGACCTTCTGCCCAACCAAAAAATTCGATCTTGGTCTCTAAATTTTGATTTTTATGAGGAGAACCCAGCCGTGGTATCCGATACAAAAAATTCCAACATTCTCCGAAACCCTAAATTCCTGGAGCCATGAATGAAGGTGCTCAAAATCCAATTATGTTTTGACAGAAATATGCACCTGATTGTTTCTGGTGTAACTCCGAAATTTCAGATCTACAGGGTCTGAAAATTATTCCTGTGGTAGCCTGGCCTGTTAAATTTCCAACCCCACAGGTCTAACCTCAAATGGATTATCTGAGAGATAGTTATGCTAAGTGTCGTAACGTGACCTGTTTATGGGATAAAACAGGAGAGCGAACTTGTACAGAGTGCCACGTGTCACTGGTTCAATTTTGGCCTTTGAAAATTGGACTTGTGAGAGTACAGTCCATGCCCTACTTGCCAATTTTTATGAAATTTCATTTGGAGCTTCCTATCCCAAGTTGTGACCTTTTTTCCGAGGTCACATGTTTATGACTGAGATATGGAAGAGGAAGAAACCCTATATTGTACAGATCATAAATCTAAAAGTACAGTGAATTAGAGGCTCTCCTTCGGACACAAGGTACATGGGGATCTTATCTTCGACCTTTAAGATTTTCAGATCTTGAAACTTCTCCAAAATGAATTTATAGCGAAAGTGCTACGATTACTGGTTTTTGCTATATCAAGCCCTAGCTTCACAAGTGCAACAAGTGTCATAAATGCCATACCATGCCTTCTTTCAGGATAGCTCTGATACCATGTTATTTTTTCAGAAATTTCAATTTGATCTAGGATCTTAACTGAGAGAATAACATGTATTGCATATCTACAACATATTAATCATGGACACAATAATGCAAGCACATAAGAGACACAGAGTTTCATAGGGGAAAACCAAGAAGGCGAAAAACCCCGCAACTTCCTCAGAGATAGATAGAGCAATGATACAACCCAAGTACAAGAGATATTCCTCTTAGTAGCAGCTTCTCCTCCTCCACTAGTGCGCCACTCTCCAATGAGTGTGTGAGTGAAGAATAGAATGATCAAATAGAGTGCCTCCCGCACTCTATTTATACATGACTTGACTTGCCTAATAACCTTCACTAGGTCGGCCTCAACTTAACCACGTAGCATAATGCTGACAGGGCCGACCCCCAATAGGGTGGTCTAATAACCCTTTAACCCACATGACTTATACAAGGCCGACACCATCAAGGTGGTCTGATAACCCATCAAGTATAAATTACGACACTTACAATATAAATGACGACACTTCCGTATAGAGGAATAATAACATCTCTATAGGAATATAATATACATATATGTGAAATACATTTTGAAGTTACAAATACATCAACAAATACATCTTACTCTTATTCCTATGAGATGAAGAGCTTGAACCTTCAATGGAGTCTTTAGAGGAGAATGGCTCACTAGAAGAGAAATATGAAGTATAGGTCTTGTCTCTAGAAATCCTTCTTAAGCTATGGGACCTCTTGTGAGAGTGTCTCCTTGAGCTACTCCCACTCTTTTCTTCATTTATTGAGTGTTTCCCATGGTGAATCTTCCTCTAAATGCCTGTTGAGATTTGAACATAGCTGCATTTAGTTGGTTATGTTCTTCCCGAGATTTAATTAGCCTCTCATTATCTGCTCTGCAACTTTGCAGTTCCACTCTAAGGCTTCACATGGTTTTTTCAATGTTTGGGCCAATTACTTGATTTATTATACCATTAGATTTTGTCTCTACATTTTCGATGTGTATATTCCCCCCCATGGCATATGTTTCAGCTACATAAGAATCTCGTTCGTCATCTACGATTATGGTCTTCTTGGCCCAAGCAAGACCGAGGATTTCCAAACTACACTATACTGAGTGTTGACCTTTAACTCTTTGATATGATATTGAACCTAATTTTTTTTTATATAAGAGCACTTGTTGGCTTCATTACATTTTTAGAAAATCATAAAATTAATTTTCAAGTATGTTGGGAACTACCCATATTGACAAATTTTGTCAAATTATGGCTACAGGCAATTTTCCAATCAAAATTTAGAAACATTTGAATCACCCCTTCAGAATATAATAGTGCACATCTGTTCCCCTATGGATAATATTTCCAATGATTATAAGCATGCCCATTTATGATTCATGGGAAAAAAGTTACAACCTTTCCCAAATTGCCAATTTTGCCCAATTCTACACTTTTATTGCATGTTTATTTAACTTCAAAGACAAACTTCATACACATGTAGAAAAAAATTTAAGGAGACCCAAAAAAAAATTTATATCGATTACTCGGCATCTTTAAGCTTTGTGATCTGATGCTCCAATCAGTTCCTATAATTTTATGGAATTGGCTACTTTTAACTTTTTTATTTTCTCTAAACTTGGAATTTTGTGGCAGTTTCTATGACACACTTATTCTTGAACTGATAACATAGTGCAACATTTTCATTCTCGTCTGTCGTGTTATCACCACAAGGAAATTCTTGAAGTCCTTGATGTGTCAGGGAGGCTACCGCTGCAGGGTGGGTCAAGGGCAATGCCCTCACTTTTTTTGTAAATATTTTTGTTTCGCATAAGCTCGAGGTCATTTTTCAATTTCTAGTACCTAGAAGCAGAGTGTTGAAACCACTGCTCTTTATTTGTTTGCATGATTTTACGAGATTGGCGTGATGGGGGGTTCCATCATTGATGACATAACCCCACGCCACATTACCACTTATAGGGTATAAGTGTTTTCAGCTTGATGAGAAAGTGGTATTTGAAAACCACCCTCACAAGCCGAAATGCACCAGTAAGCACCACGCCAAAACCATAGTTTTGAATTTTCGACACAGGTCAAATAAGTTAACTTGTGTGCAAGTTGATGAGTCATAATCATCCAGTGTTGTTGATCTTCATGACCATCCAACGATCTGATCTCCTTCCACCTTTGCATTCTATCACTTGTAGTCATTTGTACACTTGTTTAATTTGGTAGGTCCACTTCACCTCCCCTCATCCATGCAACAACTCCACATCATACCTCCTACCCATGTGGCTCCTCCATGTCATGTCATCCATGTGGCACATGCGGGGATCATCTCAAATATTCTCAAATTTTAAAATTTTTTGTAATTATGTGAAATTTCAATTTGGAAATAAAGGAATTAATTTGAAATTACTTGTGGCCCCTTCCCCATTATGGAACTCATCTGTCACTTAATAAAACCCGATTTTGATAGAAGCATTTCTGATTTATGCATATAAGCATGGATTCTGGCCCATATAGCCCTAGTGTCGCAACCAATAGCTCTAATACCACTATATAATGTCCCCATCCATCAATTTGACCAACATAGGGGGAATATTTACGAAATTCATGCTTGTAAATTTCACCCCATGGGAATATTATGAATTCATAACTAATAAAATGTGTGTGTAAATGCATAAATGGAAAACACAATGGAAATAAACCCTATCCACACACACATCATGCATATTCAAGCATATTTATCACAGGCATAAAATAAAATCATTACACATCCAAATACAAAGAGAATATTTATCTTTAAACAAAGAAGATCTAAGCAACTAGCTATGTAAGAGTGATTTTCAACCTAACCACTATGTCCAACATACACTCTTTCTGCTGAGAGGCCACCCCCAAGTTGGGCTATCAGGACACTAGGGAAAATGAAACACCTACATGCTTCTCTCTCTTATCCCACAACCCATTATGTTCTCATTGCTTAGCCAAATACTCATCCAAAGCTCTATAGGAATCCCACTCATCCATCACAACCACGACACTCCTTCCAACTACCCCATACAACACAAGGAAGGCATTTCCCTTCACTGATCCACAATTTCCTTAGGAAATCCAACCCTTACAATGCTTACTAGTTTGTGCAATAAGAGTCCAACGTATTGTGTGTTGTTGGAGAACCTCCCGCGACATTAATTCATGGATTCTTAAGCATCTCCGAGCATTTTCTCTATGTGGTATTCTTTTTTCTGTGTTTCATATGGTATTGAGTGGGATAGATTGGCCTTGAAAGAAAGGTCCTAACACGAGGTTCATCCCAAGTTTGATATTTGTGGTTCTAGGTGAAACAGATTTTGCAAAATTATGACCCCCATTGATGGAACATAGTGATATCTAAACTTTCTCTCTCAACCTTTTACAAGTAGTGGTAGTGAGATCAACATATTCCTATTTTATCATAGACAAAAATTTATTTGACTTCTTCGACATATATGACTAGTTACTATAGTAGATTCTTTAGATAATGCACTAGAAGATTACCTTGATTCTTTAAATGGAAACTAGTTGGTGATGTGTAGCCTTTTTAATGGTATTAATGCCTCTCATATGGTCGATTATGTGTTCAATATCCTCTTCCAACCTCACAAAAAATTAAGTGGACAATCGATGCACTTATCGAGTAAAACCTAGGGCAAGTGTTTATAGCGGAAGTGAAATTTTAGGCCTTGTGAAACTCTTCTTATCAAAGTGAAAACATATGACCACGACATCCCTTAAACCATGAAGGAAACATGCGCAAAAAAAAAATTAACATGAAGAGTGTATAGAGAGGTAGCCAACACTAGTGTAACCATTTACATATAGTGGTATGAGTGAATATGTGTACTAGTTGAGTCTCGGTTCTTGAAATGAGCAATTAAATTAAAATTTATTTTGAATAGCATGTTATTAATTATAATTCTATGTGAGTTCATGCCAGGGACATTGACACCACGTGGCTCTTGTCAAGGAAAACAAATAAGTAGCAAACCAACCATGAGACAATTCCATAACAAGAAAAGAAAACACTTTATGATGATCTGTAACGGATTTGTTTATGCTATTTAACTTTCAAGAAGACGAGTGCCCCAATCCTCGTCGGTTTAATAATAACCGTCGATAATAGCTCATCAACGGTCAACAGAAAGAGATTATATTGCCACGGATCGAGATGGGATACACTCGAAGTGAGGAGAATCCTACGGTTGGAAATGTATTTACGGGCAAACTATAAATACATTCCTCGCTCGCTTAGACTCACCATCGTCATTACTCATTTTCATTGCCTCAAAGTAGCAGAGAAATTTAGCGAGTGCAAGGATGTCTGGGCGTGGAAAGGGAGGGAAGGGTTTGGGGAAGGGAGGTGCCAAGAGGCACAGGAAAGTTCTCAGAGATAATATTCAGGGCGTCACAAAGCCTGCCATCAGGCGTCTTGCCAGGAGGGGAGGCGTTAAGCGTATCAGCGGGCTCATCTATGAAGAGACCAGAGGCGTCCTCAAGATCTTCTTGGAGAATGTGATCAGAGATGCCGTGACATACACAGAGCACGCGAGGAGAAAGACCGTGACAGCCATGGATGTTGTATACTCATTGAAGAGACAGGGCCGAACTCTATACGGCTTCGGAGGTTAAGAAGTCTGTGTGATTAATGCTACTCATTTCTCGTACTGCTTATTCCTCATTGATTCATGGTGTCTGTTGACACCACCCTCCTCTACTTGGGAAATGGTAACTTCGATAATTCCCTGTAACCATATGTAATTACAGAGACCTGGTGTGGGTTGCTCTCTCTGCACATCCACACAGACCAAAGTTAGGGCCCTTTAACTTGCGTATGTGTAAGAAATAGTCTTTCTGAGATCTTGATTTGCAAATTGTGATGATTAGTCAGTTGTCGTTTTTGTAATAGAATTGTCGGAGATTCTTAGTAATTTACTCTCTTTTCCAGACCTCCGGGAACGGGATGTTTCGAATTTCAATTTGAAGGGTTATTCTACAGGTTAAATTGAGTTATGCTGAAAAGAAATTATGGTTGTCGTTTGAAAATTTATGATGAAGTTAAATTGTTCTTGGGTGTGATTTGAAAGAATATGATTGGTATTATATTTGCAATTGTCTCATGCAATGGCGATGGTTGTAGCTTGCTCAAAGGCTTGATTACTGAACAGTTTAAATACCAGGTATTTACCACGAACAGAACATGGGAATTAATCGGAAAATCAATGACCTGCCAAGTCAACCATTTCGATAATTTAAGGATAGCGCTGTATTTGCATGGTGACACAGCACCCATGAATAATTTCCACGTCCTTGATTTACCAAATTAGATACCTAGTGTTCTGGTGGTAATCTAGTGACTCAGTTAGAGGAGAATCCAGCGGAATGTGCAACCATTAATTCAAGTAAAGAAGGAATCAAGCTGAGTGTGCAACCAACGATTCCATTAAGTTCAAATTGAGGCATATCCTCCCATTAACAGAGCGTACAAGCCAAATGCTCAATATAAATGAAGAGCAAGTGAATGGACCCCAATAACTGGTAATTGGTGCTGTGAATGCCAACCACGACTCACCAAACAGAAATGTAACCCGTAGCAATCAGTGAATTTCGTTGAGAATTCTCTAAATGGTAAATTGCATGTGTTAGAACCATAGCGAAGTTTAAGTTCGAATACAGATTCAAATTTGGTATGATATGAAAAAGCTTTGAGATGTAAATTTTTGATTTGTTAAAAAATTGTCAGTAAGGCTGCAGATAGGTTTATTGAATTTACAAAACCATTTGAACTTCAGCACATCCTCCCATTCTGCATTCCCTGTCAGAAAGGCCTCCATAGAAAAGCTTTCAGTGCGAATTAAACAATTAGTGCAGGAACGTTTTTTGACCATGGTATATGGTATTTTTTAAGTATTTTAATATTATATTCAATTATAATATAATATTACCTTGGTGTTAACCATGCTTTTCAGTCTGTTTAAGATTTGAATTAAACATCAATGAACTGAATTAATCTGGAAAATTCATAAAATGAATTGAACACTAAATATAATTAAAATGTATCAAGCATTTGAATTAAACATCAATGAACTGAATTAATCTGAAAAATTCATGAAATGAATTGAACACTAAACATAATTAAAATGTATCAAGCATTTGAAGTATTTGAATTTATGTATTGACTAGCTTGATTTGGAATTTGGTAACTATGGTTTGGATAGTATTCAATGAGAGAATTAACAGTAGCATGTGCATGCAGTATACACAAAAATTATAACAAACTGAAACAATTTTGCAAATCTCAGTTGCAAATAATCAATTGAATCTAACGGCAGTTTAAACATCATTTTACTTTATAAATCCAAATGGGCACTTCAGTATCTAATAGCTTTGTTACCTTCATTTTCTCAGCAATTGCATAACTATAATAGTTCTGATTTTGATGATTTCTTATGTAATTTATTTTCTCTTTACCAAAGAACTTATCTCCGAAGCTGTGTAAAAGTTTATAGGCTGAATTAGTGTGTTGGGAGCAGGTGGATGATGAAGGATCACCAATTCTTCAATGTTTGAACTTTAGTGATCTTCCTTTCCTTTAGCTTTTGTAATTGCCTTTGAATATTGTTGAATAGTTTTTCAAGGTTTTTTTTGCCACTAACTCATCCAAAGAGATCGTGTAAGATAAAAGACAACCAAAATGTTTTTTTGGTAATTTTGGGATAAAAACTGGTTAAAATTCTTGTTGGAAATTGTTATTTTCACAATTTTGTAATTTTAGCAATTGGGATTATTTGTTCTAAACTAATTGCCCTTTTAAAATTACCCAGATTAACACTCCAAATTATGATTTTGGCAAAAATTATTGTACTGGATTCCAGGGAGTCCAGAGCATTTTAGTTAGCCCTTGTACAGCTGCCAAATAAATATCTACCTTAATGAATTGCTATTACAATAATTTGTTTTGACTCTTTGGGCTTTTACATATTACAAACTCATTATCATGCAATCCATTACCTATTTCCCAAAGAGCCCTTACTCCAACAGTTTGCGTAAGTTTATAGGCTGAAATAGGTTGTTACAAGTAGCTAGAAGGCTAGGCATCTCCAACTTTGCAACTCTAATGCTCTCCCAATCTCTTAAATTTAGTTGGTTCCTTTTTATTTGTCAATTTTTTTTCTTATAAAAATTTAATGATTGTGTCTTCATTAGCACTTTGGAGGCAAGTAAGAGTGGATTGGATAAGCGTGGGGCCATCACACTATTAATAATCTCGTCTACATAAAATCTCCTCTACACCTGGTAGCCTTGAGCTTTGCTTCCATTGCCAACCTTGAGATTTTCTGAAGTCTTCTTCATTACCAAGTATTAAGTACATTCAATTACACAAATTAGTTTCAGACAAAAGAGGACTAACATTCAACAAATTTTGAAACATTTTTGGGTTTCTTATTGGTTCTTCGCACTTCTGAAAAACACTTGCCTTTCACATATTAATGGTCACCTTTTCTATGCATATTAATAAGGTTTAAGCCATTTAGTGCCTTGATAATAAGTTCTAAATTGGTTAGTTTGATAATAATATTGTTATCATTGAATAAATAATAAAGTAAAGCAATTTGACATGGAGTTAACACTACTAATACAACTTATTAGCTACAAAAGTTGAAATAGATAATATACTATACAACTTATGAATTATCAAGTTTATAAATCAATACACTTGCCTTTCACATATTAGTGGTCACCTTTTCTATGCATATTAATAAGGTTTAACTCATTTAGTGCCTTTGAAGTTAAAATTGCATAATAAGCTCTTTGGTTAGTTTGATAATAATATTGTTATCATTGAAGAAATAATAAGGTAAAGCAATATGATATGGAGTTAACACTACTGTACTACTTACTAACTACAAAGGTTGCAATAGATAATATACTATACAACTTATGAATTATCAAGTTTATAAATCAATGATATATAAAACTACTTTCAAATTGAGAATGATTTTTCCTCTAAAGTTTTAGTTTTGATTCCTAACAAATAAATATTAACAAGTTGTAAGAGAGTTCTTTTTGTATACGAAGATATGAGATCTTCCTCACTTCATAATTGATAACTATTTATTTTTTTTATTTTTAAAGTAAATAATTTAGTGCTCCTCTATGAAGAGTTGAAGGGCAATGAAGGCTTCAAATTTGATCCCTATTTGGGACTTATAATATAAATATGGAGGCCTTGTCAAAGAGTGGATGTTAGCATTCCAATTTTCTAAGAAAAATGATGTCAACTTGTTCACATTGTTCCATGGTTGGACAACAATGCTCAAGGAAGTATTTAGATGGAGGGAATAAGGGTATGCTTGCAAAAAGACATGCCTCCAAGAGAGCCATTCTACCTTTAGTTTGAAAATCTATTGGAAGATTGTTAGGATAGCATGGGTCGAATTTTTATCCAAGGGGTTTGGTCAATCAACTGTTCCCAATATTATTAGGAAGTCGGCTAGTTTTGTGTCGACAAGCTTTTGGATTGAATCCTCCTAGGTGATGGGTGCTAGTTTATGCCAACAAGCTTACTAGGGATGCCATCCATGAATGTGGGGAAGCATCACTTGAATCTTTGTGATGTTCTTGTAAAAAAAAGAAAAGAAACATGGACTAGATTTTGTTAAAGGAAATTGCTTAATATATTTTGTCACTGGCTCCATTCTCCATTGTTGTGTTAAAGTTATGTAGTAATATCTCATGCATCCCATTGTTGGCATTCACATCGTTGTTATCTAGAAGAGAATTTCAAAGATTTCAAGATTTTGTGGAATTGATTAGGCATGGAAAAGATAGAGAGGATGCAAATTGAGAGGAGGGCCCTTATTGGGGATTATTATGATATCATATGAGCTTTCTGTTGGAATCTTATTAATACTGAGAGGGGGGTGAATCGGTATTATGCGTAGTTATGAGAAATTTTCACTTTACCAAATATAAACAATAGTTATATTATGCATTCACCATAAACAAATTCATTCATCAACACATGTGCAATACACAGAACACAAAGATTTAACGTGGAAATCCAAACGAGAGAAAGCCACAATATGCTTTCTTATATAGTAAAGATTACATTCACGGAAAGCACCAGCTTTCAAAGTTCTCCAGCACCAACTGGAAGGAGGATCCGATCTCCTGATTTACAAGCCACAACTTCAAGGAAGCACCAACTCCTTGATTTACCAGCACCAATTGGAAGGAGGCATCGACCCCCTGAATTTACAGCTCCGACCTAAAGGAAGCATCGAATCCCTGTTTCTTGCCCTGTCCTGCTGCACACTCTTCAGATGTATTGCAATATATTCCTTTGTGCGCACATGTTATACACTCTGATCTTTCACAAATGTTGTACCAATGCAGTTCAACTTCACGTCACTGCATCAATATTGCACATTGGTTCTCATATTTCATAACCTTCTGCAATCTGCACGATGTTTTAACATAATGTTATGTTTCTGCGCATATGCAAACTCAACTGATACTGCACATCTATTGTTGTGTTGTTGTTTTGAACTTGCGCATCTGTATCAGATAAATCACATCATTCTATGCATCATCTGTTGTGCTGTTGTTATGTTCTTGCGCATCTATTTCAGATAAATTGTGACTTTTTGATACTGCCTTTCTATTCTCATGCACTATATTATCTTGCGCATCACATGTTGTGTTGCATTTCTGTTCTAGCATATTTGTCTCAAATAAATCACATCATTTTGCGCATCATCTACTGTGTTGCATTTCTATTTTTGCACATATGGCTCTCTTCTAGATTAAGCTATTCTAGTTCAATGAGCCATTGATACCCCAATAATTCGAAGCTTTCCAAGTCAGAATACTACCACTTTTGCATCTTCAAGCTTACTTTCAATTCTCCAATCTTGGCTTCTTATTTATACTTTATTTGTGCATACCGTGTGTCCACAAGTTGGTCGTATCATCACTTTTTCCTTTCTTCATGGTCAAGCTGACTCATGCATCTACCACTTGTCTTGATCTACGCAACTGAGGTATCATGCTTTCTGGGTCTTGTGCACACTTGGTCCTTTGCATAGTGGGTTTTTTGCCCTTAAGAACCACCACCCGTTGGGTATTGCACCCTTGAAGTATCATCACTTAGTGGGTCTTGTGCACTTGACTTGACCAACCACCTCTTGCTTCGAAAACTTTGCATCTTTTGAGACTTGTATATTTCTTCCGCTTGGTGAGTCTTGCGCACTTTCGAAACTTGAATACATGTCCAACTGCGTCTTGCTCTTAAGCCTCTCGTGCACTCCCGATACTTGTCCAACCACCTCTTGGACATTACCTTTGAAGTATCACACCTAGATGGATTGGGACTGTGCACATGCCTTATGTGCTTCTTCAACCTGGATGTGCTTCTACAATCTGGATGTACTTCATCAAACTAGATTTGATATATTTCTTCACACTGGCACATGGATACTAAGTATTCTTTGGCACATGAATACTAAATCATTTTGACATCAATGACAACCAAAGTTCAACAATCTTCCCCTTTGGCATTAATGCCAACACCTTATGAAGTTGTATTCTTCCCAATCATGAATTCCTATGTTATATTTATACACAACATAGTGCCCCCCCTGCGTGTACTCCCCTTGTGTTCTTTCCAATTTGAGCCTTAGTTCTTCTGTGCAACCTACTATCAGTACTTCTCTGTAGTTTTTCATTTACGCGCATTTCACAATTCACTATTATTGACACATGCTTCATGATGTTTCTCCTTTGTTCCTCTGCGCAACTTTCGATCAGTACTTCTTTATTGTTTTTCATTTCTGTGCAACTTCATGATATTTCCCCCCCTTTGAATTGATGGCAAAGAAGTGCTTCTTGTGCACAACTTCATGTTCTTTTCTACGTTTATACTTCAGCTTTGCGTTGGATTTCATGTTGATGCCACTATTTGTTTTGATTACTCCCCCCCGTCTTCGTGTTTCATTCCTGCATTAGGAGTAATATTTCCTACTCATGTTCCTGATTAAACTGTAGTTGCAGACTTCTGCAGAGTTGCCTTTGCAGCTGCAATCTTTTCTTTCATTTCTCCTTCTTTGGACAAGATGCTTGCTTCCACTAACTAACTTCAGGGTTTCAAAGCATTTATCAACTACTTCCTTGATTTCCCTTTGTAACTATGGGAAAAGTTCTGTGATGCTAAAGGCTTCTTCCTGCAACGGTTCAAGCTTGTTAGCTATATTTTGTTGTTCATCCTGAATCCTACTTACTTCTTGTTGTTTTCTGTACTCTCCCATTTTATTCATCTTTTCAATAGCTGGTAAGCAAGCTAATTTATCATGCATCCTTTGTTCCAGTTCTTGTGCATCCTACAACATTTGATCCACTTCCTTTAACTGCTCATCTACAGCTAGCTTACCTCATAGTTGAGTGCTTTCTTCATGCAACTCTGTACATTTTAACTCTAGGGTTCTGATATTCTCTATTGCAATATTTATTCTTTCTAACGTGCTTTCACGTTCTGCTCTGACCTTTGGAGGTGTTCCTGGTTGTTGTTTTGCTGACAGTTCCTCAACTTTAGCCTGTAGCCCTTGAATGGCCTTGTCTATCTTTAACATTTTTCTTTCTGGAGAAGTATCTTCATCGATTTGAACCTCTGGAAGCACATTGTATACTTCTTCTAGTGTCTTTTGTAGCTTTAAGGCTTTTTGTTGTACTTCCTCCACTTCCTGCTTCAGTTGATCACCTTTTGTGACTGTTTCTTTTGATTTCCTCTAACTTAGATGTCTTTTGCGTAGTCTTTTATTTTTCTATCTTCAGCCTGGAATATTCTTCCTGTAGGACTTCCTTCTCATTATTGCTTTTGTACCAATCAACTTTAACAACTTCATGTATCCATTTGATCTCTTGCACAATGGATGCATGTAGTGCATGTAGCTCATTTAAAGGTAAGTGCGACAAAATCATTTTTACATGACTTATAAATTCCTACATCTCTTGAGTGGGAAGCATCAGAGTTGCAGATGAAATTTTCAGTCTCTGATGCAGCTCTGTTTCCTTTATCTACACAACAAGGTGTGTCTCTGAACTACCCAGATGCGTGTTTGAGCGTGCTTCCACATTATTTCATCATTTTCCCCTAGTCGTCAGTATCGGCTGCTTAATAGTCGCAAAAGTTTCTTCAATTTTCAACAGGATCTCCTCTTGCTATGTTACAAGGTCTTCAATTTCACCCTTTGTAGTCATATTCTCCATGGCTTTTTCAGTGACATTTATGACTTCTATGCCAATTTGTTCAATATCATCTATTTTCAGTGTCTAAACAAGACTGGATTTGGATGCTTTCCTTTTCTTCCTTGAAGACTCTTCAGGACGAGTCGTTTCTGTTCAAGAAGTTGTCATTGAGGTGGGATAGGTACTCATGCATCCTTCCTTCTCCAATTGTGTTACCTTTGTAAATATTTCAATCCTATCCTAAGTTGTTCTTAAGGGGATATTTTTGAGGATATTTGGACACTTAGGAGTTAGTTAAGATCAACTTGGTCGAATGTGTCTTCAGGTAAAGTGTGTTTCTTTACATGATTTTGTAAGGAATACCATTAAAATTGGGATCTACAACCACCAACCTCTACCAGCCTTTGAAACATTCAATACACATTTTAGTTGGATGTAAGTAATTTTAACACCCCCATCCATCAATCCTACCAACACAGGGGGGAATATTTATGAATTCCATGCTTGTAAATTTCGCCCCATGGGCATATTACAAATTCATAAACAATAAAATGCGTGTTCAAGTGCGTAAACGGGAAACACAATGGAAATAAACCCTATCCACACACACACATCATGCATATTCAAGCATATTTATCATAACGTGCATAAAATAAAATCATTGCACATCCAAATACGAAGAGAATACTTATCTTTAAACAAAGAAGATCCAAGCGATTGGTTGTTTAAGAGTGTTTTTCCACCCAACCGTAGGCACTCTATTCAACATATACTCCTTCTGCTGAGAGGCCACCCCCAAGTTGGGCTATGAGGCCACTCAGGCGAAGGAAACACCTACATGCTTCTCTCTCTCAACCCACTACCCATTATGCTCTCAATGCTTAGCCAAATATTCATCCATAGCTCTACAATTATCCCAATCTGCCATAAAAACCATGGAACTCCTTCCAACTTCCCCACACAACATAAGGAAGGAATTTCCCTTCACTAATCCTGTAATATCCCCAATTTGAAAATTTACTCAATTTGGCCAATTTTCGAACCTTGGACTAGTGAAACCCCAAACTGTCCCAAATGACCCCAAATGGTTTTGAATTCTGTATAGGAGGGACTTGGGAGGGCATAGAACACTCTGATACACCCTTTGGACACCCAACCCTCTATTATAAACATTCATGGTCTGCAATTTTTAAGGAGAGAAGACTTGGGACAAAACTAGTCAATTGGATTGATGAAAATTCCCCCTAGGTCAGCCACTGTTTGCCCTTCCAAACATTGTACGGAATTCACTAATATTTTGTATGAAACTTGTATCTGTTTGAGGACATAAATTACAACATGTTTGCAGCATTATATCATGTTTTAGGGTCGAATAGGTCTCCCAAAGGACAACAGCTTTTAGAGTATATAATTTGGGTGAAAATGGTAGACAAGGGGCCTTGAATTTATGTCACAAACTATAGTAACACTTTAGGGGTTTGCATACATTATTTGGGCCATCAATTTAACTCCATATTCATCTCACAAAATACACACAAATCTTAGAAAAATCTTATATAAAACAGGTGCAATATCATCTCAAAATCACCATGAAAATACTATGAGGGAAATGGCTTGAATCTCAGTTTTAATTGGAAATGTCACATGAAGTACTTGGTATTTCGAGATGTGGCTCTCATGATATGTATATTAAAGAGCTATGCATAAAATAACATGTCCATAAGGTATAAATAGAAATCCTCCATTAGTTAGATGCAACAAGAAGTGCGCCATCACACTTTTACATGACGTTGAGAGAAAGAGGAAACTAGCTCGAATATCAATGTTACTTGGACAAATAGTACCTGAAGTGCTTAGTATTTCAAGCTGTGGCTCTCATGATCTATCCATTACAAATTTATACATCTATTAACAAGTTCATAAGGTCGAAACAACATCCTTCCATATCTATATGCAACAAAGAGTGTGCTATCTCACTTTACATGAACATTGAGAGAAAGATAGTAGAATGAGAATAGAGAAGAATGAGAGAATATGAACTTGAAATCAGATGGGGGTTGAACCTGCATCAAAAAATCTCCATGAATATTTGTTGAGAGGTCTGAATGGCCTCTCCATCAACCAACTTGTATGGGAATCTTTCACCCTCGAAATTTGTTATAAGGTAGGGAGGATGAACATCCATCGCGCAAGGACAAGCTTGAAGCTCTCCAACATTGCAAATATGCAAATAAAAAATGACCAAAATATACTCCATTTCGACTTGGCCTCCTTTTAATAAATTTATTTAACTCATTTACCTCCTTATAACTCAAATTATCTCCTAATTACTAATGAAATTTGAATTAGTGGGGGTTATGACCCTTCATTGGCCCCACATGACACTTGGCTCATCTTTTGTCTCCAACTCCTCCATGAATTCGAATTGGAGAATATTTTTTATGCTTTGGAGATGTGTAACTCCTCTCATGCACCCTCTTGGTCTATTTTTATCTCTTACATTGTCATAGATGTCATAGAATTTGTCATAAGTGTCATATGTGTCATATAATTTGTCATAAGTGTCATATGTGTCATATAATTTGTCATAAGTGTCATAATGCTTGTCATAGTTGTCATAGAATCAATCATTTCCTATTGTTAGCCTTATGACTCTTGATCTTCCTTCATGAATGTTACCTCTCCCTTCCAACTTGAATTTGGGGATGGCTCCATGTTTAAAGGAGGAATATTCTCTCATGTGGACCCCACATGTCCACTTATGCGCCCCCCAAGTCCAACTAGGACCTAATGCCACTTCATTTTGGAGCATTTAACGTTTATTCGATGATTTATTGGCCTATTTTCCCACCATCAATTTAGAATATTGAATTTTCATGAGAAACTATATACCTTGGGGTTAAATGTCAATATTTTAATTCTTCCACATAACCCTTAGGAATTGGGTAGGCCAACTTAATCATTTATCAGAAACTCATTTAATTGGGGACATGACAGATCCATAAGTCCCTCAGGAAATCCAACCATTATAGTGCTTACTAATGTGTGCAGTAAGAGTCCAACATGTTGTATGTTGGTGGAGAACCTCCTGCAACATTAATTCATGGCTTTTCAAGCATTTGAGAGCATAAAAAATCACTAGGTAAATATTCCTAGCTTTCCCAACCTCTATGCTCACCTACAACCATTTGATTTCCCTCAAATATGCAATTCTCCTTCACAATTTCGAATTTCTGCTTAAAACACAGTTTGGTAATGGTAATGGTAATGAACAATAAGATGAGGAACTCCACATAGTGTAAAATATGCAAGATAATGAATGGTAGACTCCAAAATATATGGGAGGGTGGTGAAAAGAAAGCTGGCATAACTTCTGACCATAGAATAAAAGACTTTTGACAACTGGCATAACAATCATAGTAGTACATCTGGTCCATGCTTCCATAACTACACGAGGTGTGTTTCCCCAAAAACCTCACACATGGATTCAATGATTGGATTTAATAGCCAAAAGAAAGTAATTGGTTCATCTAAGGCACATGACAACAATTGGATGATTTCTAAGGTTGACACTTGGCAATAGATGATTTAATCTTTCATAGCCTCCCTTTTCTCTTCCCCTCTAATGAAATCACAACCCCTTCAATGCTCTTTACACATACAGCTTGGACCATTTCATTATTTTTTCAACATAATATTTACATACCTTTCAAGTTAGCATGACAAGCCAGCCACATTGTCCACATAGAAATATTTACATTATACATGCCTATCCATTCACTAGTCGAGCCTTGGATTGAGCTCTACACTAGGAATCCATACTAGCATATTTACATCATTTACATAATTTTGATTTAATACATTCCAATTCAAAACTGGCATGTATTACAATCCCTTCCCATTTGGAATAACATGGTCCTCATTGTTTCCTCAAAATTAGAACAAAAATGTTATGCCTCTCGCATGGCATCCTCCATCTCCCATGTAGTCTCATTAGGACAAAAGTGCTTCCATTGTACCTTTACCAGTCTGATGGCTCGGTTCCAGAGCAATGTTACCTTCTTATCAAGGATGCATAGTGGCTCTATTTGGAACTCTCCCTCGGGTTCTGCCTATATCACATCCCAATCAATCACATGGTTAGAATGTACATATTTCGTTAGTAAAGAAACATGAAAAACGTTATGAGCTCTAGTATTAATGGGTAATGCAAATATGTACACAACTAGTCCTATCCTCTTAAGCACTTTAAATGGCCCACAATATCTTGGTGATATCTTGGCACAACTTCCAAGATTTAAGGAACTCTTCCTTGGCCTCACTAAGAGGTAAACATGTTCTTCAACATTGAATTCCCTATGCACTCTATTCTTATCTGCATAGTTTTTCTATCTATCTTGGGTTGCCTTTAAATTCTACCTAATATTTGCAACCTCTTGTTCAATTTCCTTAAACATTTTTGGCCCAAGCACAATTTTGTTCTCTGGATTATCCTAGGTTATTGGTGTCCTCTACCTTCTACCATGCAAATCTGCAAATGGAATCATTCACAATGATGCTTATTTCCCATTGTCATATGCAAACTCTACCGAGTGTAGATAATATTACCACTTGGATGGTTTGTCCATCACATACATGCAAAGCATGTCTTCAATTACTTGATTCACGCCTTTTGTTTTCCCATTTATTTGTGGATGGTGGGCAATGCTAAAGTTCAACCATGTATCCAAATATGCAAAATTACTTTTCGATAAATTAGAAGTAAATTTTGTATCACAGTCGGATACAATTGATTTGGGTAACTCATGCAATTTGAATATTTTCTTCATGGATATTCTTTTTATCTCATAAGTCTTGTAAGTAGATTTAACTGGAATAAAATGTGCTTCCTTAGACAATTTATCCTCCACAACCATGATGGATCATGCGTTATGGAAGTAATTAGCAATCCGATAATAAAATCCATAATTACTACTTCCCATTTCCATTATTGAATTGGAAAAGGCTGCATTAAACCTGTTGGGTGTTGGTGTTCAACCTTCACTTGCTGGCATTTCATACATTTAGAAATATACTCATTAATGTCTTTCTCCATTCCCAACCAAAAATATTGCTTCCTTGTTGTAGAAATTGTTTTCTGGTATTTTTTCTGTTTCTGGAGATATTCCCATGTGGAAGTCTGTACTGAACTATATGCTATGTTAATTGTTTTGTATTTAGGAATAGAAACATCCTGCACCTGTTTATATGGCACCGCTGAAGCATACTCTTCGAGTTTTGTAAATGATGTAACTTCTCACACAGTGAGAACATCACAGTTATATTTTGGGAACTTTACTGGACAACTGTCTCTGCAGTACTATACTCCACTCTAGATGAGTGAGATGATCAATGTAATTTCGTACTCCTTGGATGAAATGAAATTACGCTTTTTTTTCGAGGAAAAAAATTGTTTTCTGGTATTTTGGGTGAGCGAAATATGACATTTTATGGATTTTATCCATAATAATTCTCCTCAAATTTGTCACATTGGGAATATACATTCTATTTTTATAAGTAAAAAGTCCATCATCCTTCAAATGATAACCTTCATACCTCTTTTCCAAATTATGTTGTTGTAATTTATCTTTTATATGCACATACTGCTCATCTTTAACAAGAGAGTGAACCAACTTTTGCTTCAAATTTGATTGGCAAATGCTAATCACTGCCACATGCATTGCAAGCATTTTTCTATTGAGTTCATCATCCACTTTATTTTCTTTCCCCTTTATGTGTTTGATCTCAAAATCAAATTCACATAAAAATTACAGCCATCTAGCTTGACTTTCATTTAGTGTTGGTTGCTCAAACAAATATTCCAAACCACAGTGGTTTGTTCTAAGCTCAAATTTCCTGCCCATCAAATAGTGCCTCCACATTTTTAAAGTGTGCACTATGGCAACAAGCTCTAAATCATGGGTGGCATAATTTTTCTCGTGCTCTTTCAACTTTCTTGACTCATAACATATCACATGATTGTCTTGCATAAAAACTTCTCCAATTCCCTATTTACATGCATATGTAAACACCATTATTTTTTTGTTTGAGTTTGCACTTTTTAAAATTGGAGCACTTGTAAGAAGCTTCTTCAATAGCTATAAACTTTCTTCACATTTTTATCTCCACTCAAATTGTATTCCCTTCTTTTACAAAGAAGTGATGGGGTGTGAAAACTTAGACAATCCTTCTATGAACCTTATGTAATAACCAACAATACCCATAGAGGATCTCACATTTGTCACATTCTTTGAAGTTGGCCAATGTATAATGGCCTCGGTCTTTTCTGGATCCACTGATATACCTTCCTCTAAAATAATGTGACCCAAATAATGAATTTGTTTTTTATAGAATCACATTTGCTTAACTTTGCATACAAATTATGCTCCCTTAGCAATTGCAAAGTCATTCTCAAAATGTTCTTAATGCTCATGTTCATTCTTAGAATAAATAAGAATGACATCTAGAAAGTTAAGAACAAACTTTTCCAAATACCTACTCAAAACACTATTCATGAGACCAAATGGCCCCACCACAAACTCATATGTCCATACCTTGTCCTAAAGGTTGTCTTGTCGATGTCTTCTTCCTTTATTTTCACTTGATGGTAACCACACTTGAAGTCAATATTTCAAAATACCTTTGCCCCTCTCATTTGATAAAAAATATCATCAATTCGAGGCAATGGGTACTTGTTCTTTATCATAACTTTATTCAGTTGCCTATAATCAACACATAACTCGAGTGTTTCATATTTATTTTTCAAAAATAGCATGGGTGCTCCCCATGGAGACACACTTGATCAAATGTACTTATTTTACAACAACTCTTGCAATTGCATTTTCAACTCTAGCAATTCTGGTGTACTCATCCGGTAAGGTGTCTTAGATACCAGTGCAACTCCTAACACAAGATAAATTGTGAAATCAATGTCTCTCTTTGGAGGAGGTCATGGCACTTCATCGTGAAACACATCCCTGAATTATTGCAACACATGATAGTACTCCAACTTGGGAACTTCATTTTTTGTTTTATCCAATACATGGGATGCATACAATTGACAATCCTTTCTAAAGAACTTCTTCAGCTGCATTATTGCAATTTGCCTAATAGAAACCACCTTTGAAATGTGCTTTACTATCCTTGGGTTTCATTCTTCATCGATGCATTCAAAGGTATTGCTATAACAATCAAGTTTAACTTTATGTGTTTCCAACCAGTCCATTACAATGAGAATATCATAGGAACCAAGTGGAAAAATATTCATATTTTTCCATGTTAAGAGTCCATCCATTTCTAATGGACATTTCTCTATAATTTCACTAACTTTCCTCTTGGTTCCAGTGGCTGGTTGGACCAAACATGATTTACTATGCTTTGTTTTCTTAAAATTACAAATTTTAACAATTTTAGGAGTGATATAGCTATGAGTAGATCCATGGTCAATCCAAATAGAAATAGATTTCTTAAAAATATTGCCTTCAACCTCAAACACAATTAAATCAATCTAGTTCAACATAGATTCTAGGGACGATCCTTACCACCTGGCCCACATTTCAACCTCTTGGATGTTGTGAACATGCTTAGAACTTCCATTTTGATGTGGAAAGTTTCTAAGGAAATGGCCCTCTTGTTATAGGTTAAAATGACACTTCTCCATCTGTGACGACACTTGCATCGCTTGGTCGCATGACGACACTTCTTGAGATCAAGTTTAGTCACACAACAGGACACTTGTGGATAGAATGGTCATTAGGGACACTGAATATGGTTGAAATTACCTCACTCTTGGCCCATTTGATGGTTATAACCCTTAGGAACACTTTTCCAGACCAAACCACCTCCTGAAAACCATCAGAAAACCTTATTTTTGGCCATTTTTCCACATGTGCGCTGGTATCCTATGCATAGAGTAGCGCACACCTTGGGAAATGCGCTGATTTGCAGTAGGAAGAGTAGGGCATTTTCCTGAATCAATCAAAATCTTGAATTTTGGTCAATTTGAGTTAGTTGGGTAACCTCCTGATCGGTTATAACTGCTTTTCCTCTCCTTCATTGACTATATAAGGAAGGTAGAAGGGCCATGAGAGGGGACCAAGCCCATAACAATGTTATGCTGGAGGAATGGAGACCCTCATCCCCCTCTCTTGTGCCTTAGTTTCTGATAAACCCTAGCACAGTTGATTAGAGGCTGGGATCCTTGGAGAACAGAAGCAAGAGACCTTGAATCTAGGTTTCGTGAAGTGCCAAGCTTGAAGGAAGGTATAAATTTATGTACTTGCTTCATTCATTAATAAAGATCAGACGTTCTTTCCTTTCCAAATATGACCTATTCATGTGTGTCTCAGATTTGATTACAATTTGCTTATAGTTTGATGTCTTCTTCTGTCATGAATATCAGTCTTATATATGTAGTCAAATGTATTTGAGAAAGGTATGAAGTTGTTTTGCAGGTGTGGGCATTGCGACACTAAATAGCATTGAAGAGCAAGGAAGAGGAAGGCTTGGATCAACCTTTTGAATAAGGTACACATCCTCTTTAACCTTTATCTCTTTGCTTACTAGTTGCACTTGCAGAACATTTGTAGGTCTATCTTTCATCACTATAAGTTGGTAGTTTCTCCCCTGAACTATAGGTGTATTTTCCTCACAACAGAATGGCAACTCCGCTGGGGAAAGCCTATCTACTTAGGAGTATCCAAGGTCATTTCTCCAGTTTTGTTTGAAGGTATTTGTTCAATTTCTTTATTAGAATCAGTTATTAAGCTCTGTTTGACCCTCCTTGGCTCTTACAGACCCTTCCTAGCCCTTACAGACCCTTACTGGCTCAGGTGTGGGGGGTTTTAGCCTTATTTTTTCAACTTTTCCCACATGTGCGTTACTATTGTGAAGCACAGTAGCGCATTCCCCTGTGTGAGCGCTGGTCTTCCTCATAGACAGTAGCACACACATCCTGGAACTAAGTTTTTTTTTTGGGTTTTGACCTGTTTAGGGGGGCCGTGGCTGCATTTTTTGGGGTCCCTGATGACCCTAGGTCTAAGTTAAACCACTTTAAGTGGTCTCCTATCCTTGTACTGATCCTATGTTCATGATTTGGACCCTCTTTGATCAATGTGGGCTTGTTTGGAAAGTTTTGGGGCTTGTTGACCCAAGTTGGTGGGTTGTGGACCAGTTTGGTGTTTTGTACCCCGATTTGAGTTTGACTGAATCTACTTGCTCCATTTCTACTAGATTTGAAACTTACTGAGTCTACTTGACCCTGTTTGTATCTATTTGAGTGAAATTTCTCTTTAGATTGGTTGCTTATCCTCCCTTATGCTTTTAGTTTTCTTTTTGTAGTGAAAGCTCAAGTGTCTTTGCTGCTGTTCAGGACCTTAACTGCACTGTTTATGTGCAGACCTGACTTTATCAAACCATATTTCTTTGTAAGTCATTTGCTTTGTTTGGGTCTAAAAGTAGGTTTCGTACGCTTTTCCCAATGGTTGGCATGCTTACATCAATAAGAATCTGAAAGTCATATTAGTAGCTTTTACTGTTTCAAGAAGGAAACCTGAAAGTTCTTTGCTTTTGCTTTGATAGTAGGTTACCTTCAATTTCAGTTTTGTTTCTCACCTTTGAAAAGCATTAAAAATAAAAAAAATTGATTTATTTTCTAAGTAGAGTACCTTGCAAGTGGCTTAAAGGATTTGAGAGTGCTTTGCATCAAACATAAGAAATTTTCTTTTGCAGACTTATTTGTTTGAGTAGCTGCATTCTTAGGTTTTGAGTTTAATTTTGTACATTTAGACTTTATTTTTACCTTTTTACATTCGAAAAGACTAAAAATTGCATTTGCATATGCATTCTAGATCGTATCTTTAGGACTTGCATTGAAAAGAAAATATTTGTTTAGTGGTAAACATTTCATTTTCAGTATTCTATCTCTGTTATAAGCACTTTCACACACCCACTACCTTTTTGAGGAAGCAAGTAACCTTTAAAATGAACCCTAATAATATGTAGTAGTAACATTTTCATTTCTAGGTTACACTATTCACCAACTAGTATTGGTTAGGATCTTGGGTTTAAAACACCTTAAACCACTCGAGATCACACATTACGCAAAAATTGTAGTTCGACTATCACAGGTAAACCCACCTCATTCAAAACTGGCCTGGGATCTATGTAGTAGGTCTTGTGAGATCAGATTGTTGAGAATAAACCTCCTACTTTCTGTTTCAAGCATATACCAGGATCGGATCGCGTTTGGGGACTCTTTTGAGTTTCGGGCTCAGTTACCCTGCCCACGCCTTCTGATTCGATCAGAGACTGTTCCCCCAGGAGTTTTTGGTGTGGTGGTATCCTTAGTATCTGACCATAGGATCATACACAGGTGACGGTGGAGGGTTATATCTGTTATACCTAGGACAGACATGGGAGGAAATCCCTTGCAGGTCTTTGGGAGGGCGGTTGGGTTATTCTAGCGCTTGCACCCTTAGTCATTGTATTGTGGACCCCGGGTAACTGTCCTTCTTCCTTAATTGATCTGTTATGGGCCCTCATCATCCCAGACTCTTCTCCGAAAGGCATCTGTTTGCCTGGTTTGATTTACCTAGGACCTTTATTAGTGGTGCGCTCTTTTTGCTACTTGTCTTAGTTTTCCCTAGAGAACTTCTTGCTCATTTGAGCAGGAAACTATGTCTAGCGTTCCGGCGAGCGCCAATCAAGGTACCCCTGTTCCAAAGGATTCTTGTGTTGTTCCATTCATTGGAAACATTGGTACTCCCTTAATGGCTAGTCTGAATCATCCTGGATTCACTATAGGGCTGCCGGTTTGGTTGTTCTCCACTCCGAATGCCTTGCATGCTCCTGGCGCTTCTTTTGTAAGCACCTCAAATCAAGAGCATTAGAACCCTGTGCCTTCTTTGCCAGTAACATCTTCTCCTCCTTCTACCTCATGTGGCGAAAGTAGCAATACTAGTAACCAGCAATCTAAAATGAATAGACGGGGGAAGAATAAGAAGAAGATGCCAAAACAAGGAGGCAACAACCCATCCACTGCAAGTCATGCTGGGGGAAAGCACCCTGCCTCTGCAAATCATGCAGGGGGCACCTACCCAGCCTTTGGAGGTCATGCTGGGAGAAAAATTTTAGTCACTGAAAATCACACTGAAAGTTTGTCTTCAACCACTGTCAGTCATGTTGAGGACACATCATTGATCATTGCTAGTCATATTAATGACAAGTCACCAGTTCTTGTTGGTCATACTGGAGACACCAGGTTAGCCACTGCAAGTCATGCTGAGAGAGTTGACATTGTCGACAAACCCAATAAACAATAGTATAAGTTCCCTTGCAAGTTTTGTGAGGGAGACCACCTTACTTACTTGTGCCTTGTACTTCCAGAAGTGCAAAAAGTGTGGTCCTTAGTTCAAAAGTCTTCTGCTTCTGAGCAACCAGCCACTGCAAGTCATGCTGGGGTCAAACTGTCAGCCAATGCTAGTCATGCTGAGAGTACTGACGTTGTAAAGGAGTCTCAAACTATAGGACGGAAACCAAAGTTCCCTTGTAAACTTTGTAAGGGAGATCACCTTACTCACTGATGCCCTGCCATTCCAGAGGCACGAAGAGTGTGGTCCATGTCTAAAGGAATCTCTGCTCCTGAGTTGTCTATTGATTCCCTACAGTTAGATCAACCTTTGGTTGATAAAGTGGTTGAACCAATGTAATCTTTGGTCAACCCCACTCTGCCTTCAGAGAGTGAAGTGATCGAATCGATGCAATCTTCGACCGATCCCATCAGTCCTGCAAAGATTGATGCACCTACTGCGGAAGTCTTCTGCATTACCAGTTTGGATGTTCCTGAAAAAGGAGGCACTTCATCTATGCCATGTGAACCCCTACCAAGACCTAGGATCGTTTCCTTTGATTGGAATAGCTTAGCCAAATCTCGTCTTCCTTCTTCGACACCTTTCCAGATAAAGGTTGATATCGGGAACCATACGGTTGATCGATGCATTGTAGATGAAGGAGCTTCTGTTAGTATCTTATCTGCTTATGCTTGGAGAGATTTGGGTTTCCCTAATGTTATTCCAACTGTTAATTGGCTGTTGACCTTCAATAGAAGACTTGGTGAACCGATCGGATTTCTCCGTCAGGTACCTGTTACTTTGGGTGGAAAAACAGTCTTAGTTGATTTTATGGTTTTAAAGGACCCTATGGAATTTGATATGATCATCGGGCATGATTATGTTTATGCTACGCATGCTGTGGTGTCTACGCTATTTCGTGTTATGCATTTTCCTCATAACGAAAGCATCGTCACTATCGACCAGCTTGCATTCGTTGATCCTCCTTATTACCCAACTGTAGACCAGTCTGATCCCTCGTCATTAGGCACCACTATGTCACATGGGACTTATGTGGCATATTGTTCCTTGAGTTCAACTTCTACTGAGAAGAAGTCTCTGAGTTCATGCTTACCTTCTCGGGACTTAGTCCCAGTTTTTGACCAAGGGACACCTCCATCTGAATGTTTAGATATGTGTTCTATCTGGGATGATATACTTCCTTCTGATGAAGTTTTCCTAGAGTCCATAGTACAGTCTTCCATTCATTTGGATGTTAATCCATTCGCAGTTATGTCCAGCCCTGGTTTGACCTTAAAGTATGATCTTCCTATTGTTGAGTCTTTGGACTCTCCTATAGATCCGCAAATCGGTGTTCCTGCTGGGTTTGATTATGCTTCTAGAATTTTCAACTCTCGTGATGATGAACTTGTTTCTGCAGATTCCATCATGTCCTTCAACTTTTATCTTCATCCTGAAGTCGATCTTGTTGATTGTAAGTCCTCGGGCTTGGGTACCATAGAGTCTTCATTTGAAAACTCTGCCTTGTTTATGCCTATTGTTGATGATAGTGAAGTTGAAAGTATTTCTACCACAGTGACTTGTATCGGGTCTTTCTTTATATATGTTTTAGATATGATCTTGGTACTAATGTTTCTTGGAACATGATTCTTAGTTGGATTTATACTTGCTTACTAGTCCTTTTCGACACCTTGTGCGACCATGTCAGGTATATTCGGAACCTTGCATATAGGTTTAGGCTTCCCTGCTGTTATGTTGCATTTGAACCTTTTGCCATCCGAATTCGCCATAGGATCGAACCTGTTGGATATTGGTGTGTTAGCCATCTCTTTATGCATTATGCACCAGTCCAACAACAGATCCTACCTAACTTGGGTCACCCTAGTCAGCACCCTTATGCCATTTTGGTGCCCATGCTGAGTTTTTCTCACAGGATCGGGAGCCTTTTTAGATTTAACATGACTTTGAGAAGAAGCCTCATATCTTTCTTCCTCATATATTTCTAGCCATCCCTGATAAGGCTCCCATCTTCATGTTCAAGTTGCATATGCATCTGTTATGATCCTGCTTGTGCTAATGAGCCTGATGCTAGCTTCCACGCTTTTAGCTCGTTGTATAAGCCCCCATCTCTGATCTCATTTCTGCTAAGCCCTGTATCATTTTTTCTTCGCAATTTGACACCTTTTACCTGGAGGAGACACACCCTGAGTGTCCTTATCTTGCTCATGTTCCTTGCATTAGGCATAGCTTTGTTCCATGCGCTTGGAGCTAGTCTCGCATGTCCCTGACACTCGTCTCCTCCCATGTTGAGCATTCTTCCACCCTTACTTCGAGCTCGTTAAAAACAGTAAGTAGGTTTCGAGCATTCTTCCACCCTTACTTCGAGCTCGTTAAAAACAGTAAGTAGGTTTCGCGCAGTCTTCCATCTTTCCTTCGAGCTCCTTAAAAACAGTAAGGAGGCTATGAGCATTTCTTTCATCTTCACTTCAAGCTCATTAAAAACAATAAGGAAGTTATGAGCATTTTTTTGTATCTCCTTTGAGCTCGTTAAAAATAGTAAGGAGGTCACGAGTTTACTTTTTCGGGCTCGTTAAACCTTTACGGAAAAGATCCCTATGGAGTTCTTTTGTGAAGAACCTACAATAATTAATTAATGAAAACACACGATATAGCAGAAATAACAGAACTCAGAATCACTTTTATATTGATCACAAGCCACTTTGAGGGGGCAAACTCCTTTGAGGAAGCTCAATACAAATAACTTCACGGTACCTCAATTGGTCTCAACACAAACTTATATACTAAGTCTAGGCGCCAATACCATAGGTCAATACCATGTGTCAATACAAACCATGGGCCAATACAAAATATGGTTTAACAATTACTACGGGACGACTTACAAAGCATATGCGTACAACAACAATAATACAAACTATGGATCAACAAATACTACGGGACGACTTACAAAGCATATGCGTCCAACAACAATATACTAACAAAGTAAATAGAAGGGTTGACATGGGTTCTTAACATCTTTTAAGCCCTTTTCAGACTCCTTAAATAGGAAAAGTTTGCCGAGCATAGTTGTCTTTTTGGGCTCATTAAAATAACTGAACCGAAATCCACTTAGGTATAGAATTATCCCTTTTCCGGGCCTTGGTGGCTAATTTACGAAAAAGGTATACTCTAGGTATACTCTGGTATGCGCTAGAAGAGTTCTTCTTCCATTGTTTTACACTTTTTTGGGGAAGGAGACTAACTTTACGAAAAAGGACCTTTGGAGTCGTCTTTAGGGTTTTCAGACTCTCGAAATGTGAAAACACCAAGTGAGCATTCACCTACTCGGGCTCGATGTGAAATCCACGAGATGGTTGATAGAGGACTGTTTAAGTTTTTCAACTCTATAAGCAAGAAAACACCGCCGAGCATAGACCAATCCGGGCTCGATATAAAATCCATGGATAAGTATATGGAGTTTTCTTCTAGGTTTTTCAGACTCCTTAAATATGAAAATACCGTCGAGCATGCTTTAGTTCTTTGTCAAGCTCGTTAAAAAATGAAAAAGGAAAGGGAAGGGAAGAATGTTAAAATATCTTTCAATATGATGGCAGCAAGTCAACTACCTCCTTGAACAAAGCACCTGTTTTGAGTCTATCAAACAAGTTGGGTTCTAGTGTTGGCCTTAGGATAAACCTGATCTCAGAGTTCTTACTCCTCCGTTTGGTTAGTCTTCCAATCATATGGAGAATCTGTTAAGTCTCCTACATTGCAGATTTGTATCGTGGTCTCTTTGTGTTAAAAGCTGCCTAAATCACTCTTGTGTCATGCTCACTGTTCAAGGATATAACTTGTGTCGGCCATTCTGTAGTTGCCTTGACCTCATGCGTCGGCCATTCCTTGGTGTCGATATGTTTCATCATGTGTTCAGTCCTACTCCAAATCAACTCATACTTGTTGAGTGTCCCTCGTGTTGGATGATGGAGGATGCCTTAAGGCCTCCCTTCCAACGGACTTCTTCCCATCGACTTCAACTCATTGTGATCTGGGAATGAAGTTTAGAGTTTCGGTTAGTACCTTGGGGATTGCAGTCATTAGTGGCAGTCTCCCTCGCTATTGGATAGATGGGAATACATCAATGTCTCCTATCCAATAGATTCTTCAAGTGTTCGACGGAAAGACCACTTATTCGCACTTGCTTGAATGTACTAGGTACCTTGGGTTCCATTTTCATCATTGGTGGACACCCTTGCGTTTGTTAACGGTATACATCAATGACTGGTAATCAAACGATACCTCCCATGTTCGACATCAACTCATTTATTTGCATGGATAGGTTTGTACCTTGGGTTGTTTTTGGATGAAGACCTTGGGATTCTCGATAGCATCACCTTATTTATGGTATCGCCCAAGTTGCGCAAGACTGAGCCACACTCTTTTTTGGCTTGTGATGAGACATAGATCCAGCTTGTTCTCTATGGCTATGTTCTCCAGTTTTGACATAGATCCACCTTGTATTTATGTGGCTATGTTTACACTTATGTTCCTCATGGATCCACGCTTGTATTCTAGTGGCCATGATATATGCATCAGTATTTGGATCAGTATTGTATCCGCTTAGAGGTCATGTTCCACTATTTGAACATGGACAGTTACCCCAAGGATGAGTTTGTCTGACATTGCCTTTGCTTTCAGGTACTTCATTTGAGCCTATGATTCTTGGTTTCTCCAGTTACTCCATTCCCATGTTTCAACTGTTTGTTATTTATAATGTATTCGGCCATCGTTTCCCTCACTCCCTCTGACCTCATACATTAGGGGGCATCTGTTATAGCTTAAAATGACACTTCTCCGTCCATGACAACACTTGCATCACTTGGTCGCATGATGACACTTCTTGAGATCAAGTTTAGTCACACAACATGACACTTGTGGATTGAAGGGTCATTAGGGACACTGAATATGGTTGAAATTACCTCACTCTTGGCCCATTTGATGGTTATAACCCTTAGGAACACTTTTCCAGACCAAACCACCTCTTGAAAACCATCAGAAAACCTTGTTTTTGGCCATTTTTCCACATGTGCGCCGGTATCCTATGCATAGAGTAGCGCACACCTTGGGAAATGTGTTGGTTTGCAGTAGGAAGAGTAGGGCCTTTTCCTGAATCAATCAAAATCTCAAATTTTAGTCAATTTGAGTTAGTTGGGGAACCTCCTGATCGGTTATAACTGCTTTTCCTCTCCTTCATTGACTATATAAGGAAGGTAGAAGGGCCATGAGAGGGGACCAAGCCCATAACAATGTTATGCTAGAGGAATGGAGACCCTCATCCCCCTCTCTTGTGCCTTAGTTTCTGATAAACCCTAGCACAACTGATTAGAGGCTGGGATCCTTGGAGAATAGAAGCAGGATACCTTGAATCTAGGTTTCGTGAAGTGCCAAGGTTGAAGGAAGGTATAAATTTATGTACTTGCTTCATTCATTAATAAAGATCAGTTGTTCTTTCCTTTCCAAATATGACCTATTCATGTGTGTCTCATATTTGATTACAGTTTGCTTATAGTTTGATGTCTTCTTCTGTCATGAATATCAGTCTTATATATGTATTCAAATGTATTTGAGAAAGGTATGAAGTTGTTTTGCAGGTGTGGGCATCGCGACACTGAATAGCATTGAAGAGCAACGAAGAGGAAGGCTTGGATCGACCTTCTGAATAAGGTACACATCCTCTTTAACCTTTATCTCTTTTCTTACTAGTTGCACTTGCAGAACATTTGTAGGTCTATCTTTCATCACTGTAAGTTGGTAGTTTCTCCCCTGAACTATAGGTGTATTTTCCTCACAACACCTCTCCACATCCCCAACATTGAAGTGTCTCTCTTGGCTTGCCTCACATCTTCCTAGCTGGCTTAGTCACACCCTGTGGTGGATGCCTATATTGATTTATAAAATGAGGAGGATTAAATCCCCTCTTTCTTTGGTCAAACTTATCATTTTTCTTATCCTTGCATGCCTTATAGAGTTATGGGTTGCTTTTGTTTTGATCATAACAATACTTGACCTTCCTAATGGTTTCATTTAGAGTTTGATGTTCATCAAACTCAATTTTATTCTTAAATGATTGAGGTAGTCCACTTAGAAAACGTTGAATTTTGACCTTATCATCTTTGATATACTTGACATATCTCAAAAGCTCCAAAAATTTATTGGCATATTTCTCCATGGTCATTTGTCCCAATTTCAACTCATGGAACTTTTTGATTTGGTCATCATAGTACCTATCAGAGAGGTACTGTTTGAAGTACTTATTGAATTGCTTCCACACAATCTTCCTTTCATTGAGCTTCTTCACTTGCATAAGGATGGTATTTCATTCAAATTAAATATGGAAACCCTTGTCTTCATGTTCCCAGAGTAGTATTGGACTTGGAAATACTTCATCATCCCAGGAAGCCAAGCCTCAACTTCTTAACCATATTTTACTTCACCATCAAAAATAAGAGGTTTGACCTTTCAAAATTCCCCATCTGAGTTGTTCTAGAAATACATCTTCCTCTTATTCCTATGATATGAAGAGCTTGAACCTTCAATGGAGTCTTTAGAGGAGAATGACTCACTAGAAGAGAAACCTGAAGTATAGGTCCTATCTCTAGAAATCATTCTTGAGCTATAGGACCTCTTGTGAGAACGTCTCCTTGAGCTACTCCCACTCTTTTCTTCATTTATTGAGTGTTTCCCATGGTGAATCTTCCTTTGAATGTCTGTTAAGATTTGAACATAGCTGCATTTAGTCGGTTATGTTCTTCCCGAGCTTTAATTAGCCTCTCATTATCTGCTCTGCAACTTTGCAGTTCCACTCTAAGGCTTCTCATGGTTTTTGCAATGTTCGGGCCAATTACTTGATTTATTAGACCATTAGATTTTGTCTCTGCATTCTCGACATGTATATTTTCCCCCATAGCATATGTTCCAGCTACATAAGAATCATGTGCATCATCTATGATTACGGTCTTCTTGGCCCAAGCAAGACCAAGGATTTCCAAACTACACTATAGTGAGTGCTGACCTTTAACTGTCTCTGATATGATATTGAACCTAAAAAAAATTTCATATAAGAACACTTGTTGGCTTCATTACATTTTTAGAAAATCATAAAATGAATTTTCATGTATGTTGGGAACTACCCATATTGACAAATTTTGTCAAATTATGGCTACATGCAATTTTCTCATCAAAATTTAGAAACATCTGAATCACCCCTTCATAATATAATACTGCAGATTTGTTCCCTTGTGGATAATATTTCCAATGATTATAAGTATGCCCATTTATGATTCATGGGCAAAAAATTACAACATTTCCCAAATTGCCAATTTTGCCCAACTCTAAAATTTGATTGCATGTTTATTTAACTTCAAAGACAAACTTCATACACATGTAGAAAAAAATATACGGAGAACCATAATTTTTTTTATATTGATTACTCAACATCTTTAAGCTCTATAATCTGATTCTCCAATCAATTCCTATAATTTTATGGAATTGGCTACTTTTAACTTTTTTATTTTCTCTAAACTTGGAATTTTGTGGCAGTTTCTATGACACACTTATTCCTAAACTGATAACACAGTGCAACATTTTCATTCTCATCCGTCATGTTATCACCACAAGGAAATTATTGAAGTCCTTGATGTCTCAGGGAGACTACCGCTGCAGGGTGGGTCGAGGGCAATGCCCTCACTTTTTTTGTAAATATTTTTGTTTCACATAATCTAGCGCATAAGATCGAGGTCATTTTTTGATTTCCAGTACCTGTAAGCAGAGTGTGGAAACCACTTCTCATTATTTGTTTGCATGATTTTACAAGATTGGCGTGATGTGGGGGGGGTTCCATCATCGATGGCATAATTCCATGTCACATTACCACTTATAGGGCATAAGTGTTTTCAGCTTGATGAGAAAGTGGTATGTAGAAACCACCTTCACAAGCCGAAATGCACCAGTAAGCACCACGCCAAAACCATAGTTTTGAATTTTTGACACAGGTCAAATAAGTTAACTTGCGTGCAAGTTGATGATTCATAATCATCTAGTGTCATTGATCTTCGTGACCATCCAACGATCTGATCTCCTTCCACCTTTGCACTCTATCACTCGCGGTCATTTGTACACTTGTTTAATTTGGTAGGTCCACTTCATCTCCCCTCATCCATGCAGCAACTCCACATCATACATCTTGCCCATGTGGCTCCTCCATGTCACGCGTCCCATGTGGCACAGGTGGGGCTCATCTCAAATATTCTCAATTTTTTCAAAATTTTGTAATTATGTGAAATTTCAATTTGGCAATAAGGGAATTAATTTGAAATTAATTCTAGCCCCTTACCCATTATGGAACTCATCCGTCACTTAATAGAACTCGATTTTCATAGAAGCATTTCTGATTTCTTCCTATAAGCATGGATTCCGACCCATATAGCCCTAATGCTGCAACTAATAGCTTTGATACCACTATGTAATGTCCCCATCCATCAATTTGACCAACATAGGGGGAATATTTACAAAAATTATGCTTGTAAATTTCACCCCATGGACATATTATGAATTCATAAATAATAAAATGTGTGTGTAAATGCATAAATGGAAAACACAATGGAAATAAACCCTATCCACACACACATCATGCATATTCAAGCATATTTATCACAGGCATAATATAAAATCATTACACATCCAAATACAAAGAGAATACTTATCTTTAAACAAAGAAGATCGAAGCAAATAGCTATGTAAGATCGATTTTCAACCTAACCACTATGCCCAACATATACTCTTTCTGCTGAGAGGCCACCCCCAAGTTGGGCTATGAGGCCACTAGGGAAAAGGAAACAACTACATGCTTCTCTCTCTTAGCCCACAGCCCATTATGCTCTCGTTGCTTAGCCAAATACTCATTCAAAGCTCTATAGGAATCCCACTCATCCATCAAAACCATGACGCTCCTTCCAACTACCCCATGCAACACAAGGAGGGCATTTCCCTTCACTGATCCACAATTGACTTAGGAAATCCAACCCTTACAGTGCTTACTAGTTTGTGCAATAAGAGTCCAACATATTGTGTGTTGTTGGAGAACCTCCTGCAACATTAATTCATGGCTTCTTAAGCATCTACGAGCAACAAAACTCATTAGGCAATTGTTCATAGTTTTTCCAACCTCTATGCTCACCTACAACCATCTATTTTCCCTCCATTATGCAATTCTCCTTCATAATTTCAAATTTATGGTTAATGCACAATTTGGTAATGGTAATGGTAATGAACAACATGAGGACAAAGTCTACGTAGTGTAAAATCAGCATGAGAATGAATGGTAGACTCCAAAGGATATGATAGGATGGTGAAAAGGCAAGTGACATTACTTCTTACCATAGAAGAAATGACTTCTAACAACTAGCATAACTATCATAGAAGTATATCTAGTCCATGCTTCCATAACTACACGAGGTGACTTTTCCCACCAACCTCACACTTGCATTCAATGATTGGATTTAATAGTCAAAAGGAAGTAATTGGCTCATTTAGGACACATGCCCGCAATTGGATGAGTTCTAAAGTTGACACTTGGCAATAGAGGATTTAATCTCCCATAGCCCCCCTTTCATTTCCCCCTCTAGTGGAATCACAACTCCTCTAGCTCTCTTTACACAACCATCTAGGGCCATTTTATCATTTTTCCAACATAATATTTACATGGCTTTCAAGTTAGCATGACAAGCCAACCACATGGTCCACATAGAAATATTTACATCATACATGACTAGCCACTCACTAGTTGGGCCTTGACCTTGAGCTCCGCACTAAGAATTCATACTAGCATATTTACATCATTTACATAATTTTAATTTTAAAACACTCAAAGTCAAAAGGTATTACATGAATACCCTTAACAAGTCCTCTATCAACTAATTGTATGTCTACATAGCACCTAAAACTAGACACAAACTTCAAAAAACAACTCAGATCAAGGTCATTACTACCACCTCCAAATTAAATACATTAGGATAAGCATTGAGTTTGTTTTCTTATGAGGTTAGACCCAAAACTTGACAGCGTGTACTATCCACCTTAGTAAACATTGACCTCTTCGACACCATTGTAATGGTACTGGCATCTTGCAAGCTATCGTAAATATTGGGACCACCCTCATCCATGATCCTTATGGGTTCATTATACCCTAAGTATTTTAACTTTACAAGGTTAGACCTCTTTGCATAGAAATCATCATAACTTAGGGAGGAGGCATGTATAGTGTTACTGGATATACAAGACTTAGACTAGATATTCTATCATTCATAAGGATCTAATGAATAATCAACTTGGTTGATTTCCATAATCATGGAGAAACCACCTCAAAACCCTAGTCATAATCCAAGTCAACATATGCTACTCAATAACTTAATTTAATTTATTTTTAGTTGTCACATATGTTACATTACATGACGACATCTCCCCCATACTAGGTTGTAAAGTACCTCGCTATTTTCAATTCAATCACTAAGAATATTGACTTCAACATAGGTGATTTAAAAGGACACTAAACAACTTATCAAATTCTTTAGTACCGATTTTGCTTAAAAAAAAAACATTATGATCTAATTAAACTTTTAATGTTTCAAACCACCAAACTATACTAATTTAGATTGAGCAAATGTTGTAAGTGTGACCTAGGCATAATTCTTTTGAGATGTTTTACAAGTAGGTCATGGATTTCCTTGCATTGTCTTCTTGTAATGGCTCATAAATTAGTCAAAAAATGCTTTATAAGTGTGGCAAAGCTAGTGAAGTTAATTTTTTTTTCTCTAATCGAGAGGAACCTTCCAAACCACTCAACAAGCAATGTTGACTGCGCCACTTGGAAATAAACCTCTCAGACCGAGGACAACCCTAGTTTTGGAAATTTATTTTCTCTTTACCAAAGAACTTTTTCTCCAAAGTTGTGTAAAAGTTTATAGGCTGAATTAGTGTGTTGGGAGCAGGTGGATGATGAAGGATCACGAATTCTTCAATGTTTCAAATTTAGTGATGTTCCTCTCCTTTAGCTTTTGTAATTGCCTTTGAATATTGTTGAATAGTCTTTCAAGGTACTTTATCACTATCCTTGACTCATCCAAAACGCATGAGTCAATCCAAAACTCATCCAAAGAGATTGTGTAGGATAAAAGACAACCAAAACACCCTGCTTTTTTGGCAATGGATAAAAACTGGTTAAAATTCTTGCTAGAAATTGCTATTTTCACAATTTTGTAATTTCAGCTATTGGGATTGTTTGTTCTAGATTAATTGCCCAATTTTAAAACTACCCAAATCGCCCAAATTGCAAGCATTAAGTACATTGAATTACACAAATTTGTTTCAGACAAAAGAGGACTAACATTCAACAAAATTTTAAACATTTTTGGGTTTCTTTTTGGGTCCCTACACCTATGAAACACTTGCCTTTCACATATTAGTGGTCACCTTTTCTATGCATATTAATAAGGCTTAAGCCATTTAGTGCCTTTGACGTTAAAATTGCATAATAAGCTCTAACTTGGTTAGTTTGATAATAATATTGTTATCATTGAAGACATAATAAAGTAAAGCAATTTGACATGGAGTTAACACTACTAATACTACTTATTAGCTACAAAGGTTGCAATAGATAATATACTATACAACTTATGAATCATCAAGTTTATAAATCAATGATATATAAAACTACTTTCAAATTAAGAATGATTTTTCCTGTTAAGTTTTAGTTTTGATTCCTAACAAATAAATATTAACAAGTTTCCAGAGTGATTTCCTTTTGTACACAAAGATATGAGATGATCCTCATTTCATAATTGATAACCGTTTATTTTATTTGTAAAGTAAATAATTGTGTGCTCCTCAATGAAGAGTTGAAGGGCAATAAAGGCTTCAAATTTGATCCCTATTTGAGACTTATAATATAAATATGGAGGCCTCGTTAAAGAGTGGATGTTAGCATTCCAATTGTTTGCAATTAGGTTCACTTTTGGCACACATGGTTTCTTTTGTAAGAAAAATGATGTCAAATTGTTCACACATCGGTCCATTGTTGGACAACAATGCTCAAGGAAGTATTTAGATGGAGGGAAGAAGGGTATGCTTGCAAAAATACATGCCTCCAAGAGAGCCATTCTACCTTTAGTTTGAAAATCTATTGGAAGATTGGTAGGATAACATAGGTCAAATTTTTATCCATGGGGTTTGGTCAATCAATTATTGCCAATATTATTGGGAAGTTGGATAGTTTTTGTGTCGACAAGCTTACTAGGGATGCCATCCATGAATGTGGGGAAGCATCACTTGAATCTTCGTGATGTTCTTGGAAAAAAAAGAAAACAAACATGGGCCGTATTTTGTTAGAGGAAATTGCTTAATATATTCCGTCACTAGCTCCATTGTTGTGTTAAAGTTATGTAGTAATATCTCATGCTTCCCATTGTTGGCATTCACATCATCGTTATCTGGAAGAGAATTTCAAAGATTTCACGTTTTTGTGGAATTGATTAGGCATGGAAAAGATAGAGGGGATGCAAATTGAGAGGAGGGCCCTTATTGGGGATTATTATGATATCATATGAGCCTTTTGTTGGAATCTTATTAATACTGAGATGGGGGTGAATCAGTATTATGTGCAGTTATAGACAATTTTCACTTTTACCAAATATAAACAATAGTTATATTATGCATTCACCATAAACAAAGTCATTCATCAACACATGCACCATACATAGAACACAAAGATTTAATGTGGAAACCCAAACAAAATAAAGCCACGGAATGCTTTCTTATATAGTAAATATTACATTCATGGAAAGCACCAGCTTCCAAAGTTCTCCAGTACCAACTGGAAGGAGGCTCCGACCCCCTAATTTACAGGCTACAACTTGAAGGAAGCATCAACTCCTTGATTTACCGGCACCAACTGGAAGGAGGAATTGACCCCTTGAATTTGCAGGCTCTAACCTAAAGGAAGCATCAAATCCTTGTTCCTTGCCCCGTCTTGCCGCCCTGATATGACTATAGTAGATTATTCTTTGTTGTTCTACATATTTGTGCACTCTTCAGATTTACTAAAATACATTCCTTTGTGCATACCTGTTATACACTCTGATCTTTCGCAAATGCTGTACCAATTCAGTTCAACTTCACGTCACTGCATCAATATTGCACACTAGTTCTCATATTTCATAACTTTCTACAATCTGCACGTTGTTTTAACATACTGTTATGTTTATGTGCATATGCAAACTCAACTGATACTATGCATCTCCTACTATGTTGTTGTTTTGAACTTGCACATCTATATCAAATAAATCACATCATTTTGTGCATCATCTGTTGTGCAATTGTTCTGTTCTTGCACATCTATCTCAGATAAATTGTGACCTTCTGATATTTCCTTTCTATTCTCATGATCTATATCATCTTGCGCATCACTTGTTGTGTTGCATTTCTGTTCTATCACATTTGTCTCAAATAAATCACATCATTTTGCACGTCATCTACTGTGTTGCATTTTTATTCTTGCACGCATGGCTCTCTTCTAGATTAAGTTGTTCCAGCTCAACGAGCCATTGATACCCCAATAATTTGAAGCTTTCCAAGTCAGAATACTACCACTATTGCATCTTCAAGCTTACTTTCACCTCTCCAATATTGGCTTCTTATTTATACTTGACCTGTGCATACCGTGTGTCCACAAGTTGGTCGTATCATCACTTTTTCCTTTCTTCATGGTCAAGTTGACTCACGCATCTGCCACTTGTCTTGATCTACACAACTGAGGTATCATGCCTTCTAGGTCTTGTGCACGCTTGGTCCTTTGCATGGTGGGTCTTTCGCACTTGAGAACCACTACCCGTTGGGTATTGTGCCCTTGAAGTATCATCACTTGGTGGGTCTTGCGCACTTGACTTAACCATCCACCTCTTGCTTCCAAGACTCTTGCGCATCTTTTGAGACTTGTATACTTCTTCCGCTTGGTGAGTCTTGTGCACTTCTGATACTTGCATACATGTCCAAGCGTTTCTTTCTTTTGAGCCTCTTGCACACTCCCGAGACTTGTCCAACCACCTCTTTGACATTACCTTTGAAGTATCACGACTAGATGGATTGGGACTTGTGTACATGCCTTATGTACTTATTCAAACTTGATTTTATGTGCTTCTACAATCTGGCTGTACTTCATCAAAGTAGATTAGATATATTTCTTCAAACTGGCATGGGGATACTAAGTATTCTTTGGCACATGAATACTAAATCATTTTGACATCATTGACAACCAAAGTTCAAAACATTCTAAATGAATTGAGCCAATAACACTCTTTGTTTATTTTGACTAAATGTAATTCAATCATATAACCTGTTAAAGATCTCATAAAGTATGTTGTTTACCCACTCAAAAATTGTAGTCTTAGAAACTTGAGAATTATTGTATTTTGTTATTTTCCTCTTGTGATTCCTTCCTCTTCATATATATTAATAAAGAAATTGTACTACTTTCATCAAAGATTCATTATTTGCATTCTTTATTAATCCTTGCTATAAATATGAAGAAATTGTACCATGTTCATCAAACATCTATTATAAGATATTCTTTGTATTATTTATTAGTGCAAGGACTATAACTTTTGTTTGCAAGTCAAATCAAGTTAAATTTTCCTTAGTTTGGTATAGACAATAAAAAATCGTAGTGTTTTCTAAAGTTTACATAAAATTTCATGCCATATTTGTTGGAAACCTAATCTGTAGGGATTATGGTTCCATTGTGATGTAGGAGTGTTTGGACTTCAGCTTATGTGACAAGATCAAAGCCATCTAGAGAGTTGGATCTCGAAGTAATCATCATCGTTCGTGGGTTCGACTAGGACTAAAATTTGTCGTTCGTGGCGTAGATTTGTTTCCCAAGTGGGAAACGACTGTGAATGGATCAAATGAAGTGTTGGGGTTGCGAACTGGCAAGATTAAATCTTGTCCTAGATGTATGTTGGAGGTAGAATAAATGAAAATTATTATAGTATCAAATAAATAAAGGGTTTATTGGTATGTATAAGGTATCTATGGAGGAGATCTAGTTGATATTTTTTTATGAACATGGGATGCCTTTGGGGAAGGTCGTAAAAGTCCTAATTAATGATTATTAAATTTTACCGAAGATATGAGAGGGAATAATCAAAATTAATATTGTGTGGTAAGTAGAAAAAAGAAATAACATATAATTTCGATGAATAGTGATTGCATAAAAGAGAGAGCCGAGAAAAATAAGAGAGAAGCAAAGGAAAAGGAAACGTGGAGAGAAGAAGAAGACTATGAGACCCCGAGGATTGGAAGATTGTGTGTAAATTGAATGTAAAACCCATTTGAGATCGAGGCCAAGGGGTTTTGTGGTCATTTTATTCGAAAGTTAGAAAGGTTCAAGCCCAGAGTATGTGAATTTGTAATTGTGGAGTTTTAATAGAAGTAATTGGACAAGTTTAATTAATTCCCTGAGTTTGTGAACTAGTTGCATGAATTTTAAAGTAGACTGTGTACTCTGAAATTGCAGTTTGGTTGATGTTTTAATGCTAATTGTTTTTTTAATAATTGTGCACTTTGACTTGTAATTTAGTTGTTATTTTAATTCTTGGAATTTTAATAACCATTTAGGCTGCACCAATCTTGGTATCAAAGAAGGTAGTGTCCTGTTGTAGTGAATAGTTCTAGTAGGGGAATTGTTGGATAGAATTGTAAGAAAATGGATTGTTTTAAAAGGGTAGTACGACTAATAGAAGAGGAGTGAATGCCCAATGGAAAGGAAAAATGCAACATGGTGGTGTTATAGTTGAGGAACTAGCTCAAGCATTTAGGGTTGTCCAAGCTAAAGTGGAAACCACTGAGACAACTTAGAGGAGAGGAGTTGCACTTGATGCTTGGGATGTAAGTGATGAAGAATTAGAAATTTAAAACCCCTAGGAGGAATTTGAAGTAGTTGAAGGTCTAGGTTTTATAGCGCAAATTGACACTTCCACATTTATGACGACAATATCCCAAGATGACACCTAAGTGTCCAAGATCGATCATGAACATAAATCCATGATTATGGAAGTAACCCTAATTTGACTCTATTTGATGGTATACCCTAATTTGACTCTATTTGATGGTATGAACCCTCTTGAAGAGAATCCAACTCATTTCCCTTTGAAATCAATGAGTTGCGAGCATAAAAGAAACCCCATGCACCTTTTTTTGTTACAAGGAGTGTGCCACACACCTTGCCCTTGAGTAGGGCACACAGGCATAGAAAAATTACCAAAAATAATAAAAAATCTCAAAACTTGGAAAGTTATGACAGTTTTTGAGTTGGTTGATCTTGGTTGCAACCTCCAAAACTAATTGGAAACCATCACAACTATCCCAAACATGCAATAAAATAGGATTAGACGGACTAAACAAGGGAGCAACTGATAACACGGTGCAACATTTTCATTCTCGTCCGTCATTTTATCACCACAAGGAAATTATTGAAGTCCTTGATGTCTCAGGGAGACTACCACTGCAGGGTGGGTCGAGGGCAATGCCCTCACGTTTTTTGTAAATATTTTTGTTTCGCATGAGCTCGAGGTCATTTTTTGATTTCCAGTACCTGGAAGCAGAGTGTGGAAACCACTGCTCTTTATTTGTTTGCATGATTTTACGAGATTGGCGTGATGTGGGGGGGGGGTTCCATCATCGATGGCATAACCCCACGTCACATTACCACTTATAGGGCATAAGTGTTTTCAGCTTGATGAGAAAGTGGTATGTAGAAACCACCTTCACAAGCCGAAATGCACCAGTAAGCCCCACGCTAAAACCATAGTTTTGAATTTTCGACACAGGTCAAATAAGTTAACTTGCGTGCAAGTTGATGATTCATAATCATCCAGTGTCGTTGACCTTCGTGACCATCCAACGATCTGATCTCCTTCCACCTTTGCACTCTATCACTTGCGATCATTTGTACACTTGTTTAATTTGGTAGGTCCACTTCATCTCCCCTCATCCATGCAACAAATCCACATCATACCTCCTGCCCATGTGGTTCCTCCATGTCACGCCGTCCACGTGGCATGGGTGGGGCTCATCTCAAATATTCTCAATTTTTTCAAAATTTTGTAATTATGTGAAATTTCAATTAGGCAATAAGGGCATTAATTTGAAATTACTTTTGGCCTCTTCCCCATTATGGAACTCATCCGTCACTTAATAGAACTTGATTTTCATAGAAGCATTTCTGATTTCCACCTGTAAGTGTGGATTCTGACCTATATAGCCCTAGTGTTGCAACCAATAGCTCTAATACCACTATGTAATGTTCCCATCCATAAATTTGACCAACATAGGGGGAATATTTACGAAATTCATGCTTGTAAATTTCACCCCACGGGCATATTATGAATTCATAAATAATAAAATGTGTGTGTAGATGCATAAATGGAAAACACAATGGAAATAAACCCTATCCACACACACACCATGCATATTCAAGCATATTTATCACAAGCATAAAATAAAAGCATTGCACATCCAAATACAAAGAGAATACTTATCTTTAAACAAATAAGATCTAAGCAATTGGCTATGTAAGAGTGATTTTCAACCTAACCATTATGTCCAACATATATTCTTTCTATTGAATGGCCACCCCCAAGTTGGGCTATTGGTCCACTAGGGAAAAGGAAACACCTACAAGCTTCTCTCTCTTAGCCCTCAACCCATTATGCTCTCATTGCTTAGCCAAATACTCATCCAAATCTCTATAGGAATCCCACTCATCCATCACAACCATGACGCTCCTTACAACTACCCCATGCAACACAAGGAATGAATTTCCCTTCACTGATCCACAATTGCCTTAGGAAATCCAACCCTCACTGTGCTTACTAGTTTGTGCAATAAAAGTGCAAGCTATTGTATGTTGTTGGAGAACCTCCTACAACATTAATTCATGGCTTCTTAAGCATCTGCGAGCAACAAAACTCATTGGGTGAATGTTCATAGCTTTTCCAACCTTTATGCTCACCTACAACCATCTCTTTTCCCTCCATTATGCAATTCTCCTTCATAATTTCTAATTTATGGTTAATGCACAATTTGGTAATGGTAATGGTAATGAACAACAAGAGGAGGAAGTCTACGTAGTGTAAAATCAACATGAGAATGAATGGTAGACTCCAAAGGATATGATAGGATGGTGAAAAGACAAATGACATTACTTATTACCATAGAAGAAATTACTTCTGACAACTGACATAACTGTCATAGAAGTATATCTAGTCCATGCTTCCATAACTACACAAGGTGATTTTTCCCACCAACCTCACACTTGCGTTCAATGATTGGATTTAATAGTCAAAATGAAGTAATCGGCTCATTTAAGACACATGGCGGCAATTGGATGAGTTCTAAGGTTGACACTTGGCAATAGAGGATTTAATCTCCCATAGGCCCCCTTTCCTTTTCCCCTCTACTGGAATCACAACTCCTCTAGCTCTCTTTACACAACCATCTTGGACCATTTTATCATTTTTCCAACATAATATTTACATAGCTTTCAAGTTAGCATGACAAGCCAACCACATGGTCCACATAGAAATATTTACATTATACATGCTTAGCCATTCACTAGTCGGGCCTTGGCCTTGAGCTCCGCACTAAGAATTCATACTAGCATATTGACATCATTTACATAATTTTAATTTAAAACATTCCAAGTCAAAACTAGGGGTATTGCATGAATACCATTAACAAGTCCTCTATCAACCAACTGTAACTAAATAGCACCTAAAACTAGACACAAACTTCAAAAAACAACTCAAATCGAGGTCATTACTACCACCTCCAAAGCAGATACATTAGGATAAGCATTGAATTCGTTTACTTATGAGGTTAGACCTAAAACTTGACAGCATGTACTATCCACCTTAGTAAACATTGACCTCTTTGACATCATTGTAATGGTACTGACATCTTGTAAGCTATCGTAAATATTGGGACCACCCTCATCCATCATCCTCATGGGTTCATTATACCCTAAGTATTTTAACTTCGCGGGGTTAGATCTCTTGGCATATAAATCATCATAACTTAGGGAGGAGGCTTGTATAGTATTACTGGATACATAACACATAGACTAGATATTATATCCTTCATAGGGATTTAATGAATAATCAACTTGGTTGATTTCCATAATCATGGAGAAACCACCTCAAAACCCTAGTCATAATCCAAGTCAACATATGCTACTCAATAACTTAATTTAATTTATTTTTAGTTGTCAAATATGTTACATTACATGACGACATCTCCCCCATACTAGGTTGTAAAGTACCTCGCTATTTTCAATTCAATCACTAAGAATATTGACTTCAATGTAGGTGATTTAAAAGGACACTAAACCAATTATCAAATTCTTTAGTACCGATTTTGCTTAAAAATAGAAACATTATGATCTTTTTAAACTTTTAATGTCTCAAACCACTAAACTATACTAATTTGGATTGAGTAAATGTTGTAAGTGTGACCTAGGCATAATTCTTTTGAGATGTTTTACAAGTAGGTCATGGATTTCCTTGCATTGTCTTCTTGTAATGGCTCATAAATCAGTCAAAAAATGCTTTATAAGTGTGGCAAAACTAGTGAAACCTAGAAATAAACCTCTCAAACCGAGGACAACCCTAGTTTTGGATGTGAGAACGATTTGCCTAACAGTAATTGACTGTCACCGTGGTCACATGAGGCCTTAGTGAAGTTACTTTTTTTTTCTCTAACCGAGAGGAACCTTCCAAACCACTCAACAAGCAATGCTGATTGCGCCACCTGGAAATAAACCTCTCAAATTGAGGACAACCCTAGTTTTGAATGTGAGAACGATTTGCCCAACAGTAATTGACTATCATCGTGGTCACACGAGGCCTTAAAGGACTACAACCTCCCCCACATGAAAGAGTACAATCCCCCGAAGATTTGAACATGGGTTTCCATTGAGACAACCGTGACCCTTGAAGTTACTTGTCATTCATTGTATTAGAGTGTTTCAAAAAGTCACTCGTAAAATACATCAAGCATGTGCTTCTAGTTGCATCGAGTGAAATGAGGTGCTTTACAACCCAGTATGGGGGAGATGTTGTAACGTGATGTAACGTTTGGAACAAAATAATTAAAAAAATTCATGTCGACTCATAAAATAAAAAATTATGGAAAGTATTTAAAATAAAGCATGGGGGAGATGTTGTAACGTGATGTAATGTTTGTAACAAAATAATTTAAAAAATTCATCTTGGCTCATAAAATAAAAAATTATGGAAAGTATTTTAAAAAGTATGTGGGAGATGTTGTAAAGTGATGTTTGTAGCAAAATAAGTTTTGTAACAAAATAATTAAAAAATTCATATCGGCTCATAAAATAAAAAATTATCGAAAGTATTTAAAAAAAATCCATGTTGGTTCATAAAATAAAATATTATGAAATTTTTAAAAAAATAGCTGTTCATTTATAAAATAAAAACTTAAAACTTAAACTTGGATCTATCAATCAATACACCTCAAGAAATTGGATCTCTCTCGATGCTTGATAAATACGGGTTTAAAATGGATCTATACTGATATTTAGCCTAATGAAGTTTTGCTTATTGAGAAAAACAAATAAATCGCAAACCAACGATGAGACAATTCCATAACAAGAAAAGAATATTAACCGTCGATAATAACCCATCAACGGTCGGCCGAAAAAAGATCATATTGCCACGGATCGAGATGAGATACACTTGAAGCGAGGAGAATCCTACAGTCGGAGACGTATTTACGGGCAAACTATAAATACATTCCTCGCTCGCTTAGATTCACCATCGTCATCATTCATTTTCATTGCCTCAAAGTAGCCAGAGAAATTTAGCAAGTGGAAGGATGTCTGGCCGTGGTAAGGGAGGGAAGGGTTTGGGGAAGGGTGGTGCCAAGAGGCACAGGAAAGTTCTCAGAGATAATATTCAGGGCATCACAAAGCCCGCCATTAGGCGTCTCGCCAGGAGAGGAGGCGTTAAGCGAATCAGCGGGCTCATCTATGAAGAGACCAGAGGCGTCCTCAAGATCTTCTTGGAGAATGTGATCAGAGATGCCGTGACATACACAGAGCACGCGAGGAGAAAGACCGTGACAGCCATGGATGTTGTATACTCATTGAAGAGACAGGGCCGAACTCTATACGGCTTCGGAGGTTAAGAAGTCTGTGTGATTAATGCTACTCATTTCTCGTACTGCTTATACCCCATTGATTCATGGTGTCTCTTGACACCACCCTCCTCTACTTGGGAAATGGTAACTTCGATAATTCCCTGTAACCATATGTAATTACAGAGACCTGGTGTGGGTTGCTCTCTCTGCACATCCACACAGACCAAAGTTAGGGCCCTTTAATTTGCGTATGTTTAAGAAATAGTCTTTCTGAGATCTTGATTTGCAAATTGTGATGATTAGTCAGTTGTCGTTTTAGTAATAGAATTGTCGGAGATTCTTAGTAATTTACTCTCTTTTCCGGACCTCCGGGAAGGGGGCTTGGGCTTGTTATATGCATCGGGATGTTTCGAATTTCAATTTGAAGGGTTATTCTACAGGTTAAATTGAATTATGCTGCAAAGAAATTATGGTTGTCGTTTGAAAATTTATGATGAAGTTAAATTGTTCTTGGGTGTGATTTGAAAGTATGTGATTGGTATTATATTTGCAATGGCGAAGTTTGTAGCTCGCTCAAAGGCTTGAGTACTGAACAGTTTAAATACCACGTATCTACCACGAACAGAACATGGAAATTAATCAGAAAATCAATGACTTGCCAAGCCAACCAGTTCAATGAATTAAGGATAGCGCTGTATTTGCACAGTGACACAGCACCCATGAATAATTTCCATGTCCTTGATTTGCCAGGTTAGATACCTAGTGTTCTGGCCGTAATCCAGTGACTCAGTTAGAGGAGAATCCAGCGAAATGTGCAACCATTAATTCAAGTAAAGAAGGAATCGAGCTTAGTGTGCAACTAACGATTCCATTAAAGCTGAAACTGAGGTATATCTTCCCATTAACAGAGCGTACAAGCCAAATGCTCAATATAAATGAACAGCAAGTGAATGGAGAGGGCGCAACAGCAATGCTAGCACCCCAATAACTGGTAATTGGTGCTGTGAATGCTAACCACGACTCAACAAACAGAAATGTAACCTGTAGCGATCAGTGAATTTCGTTGAGAATTCTCTAAATTGTAATTTGAATGTGTTAGAACCATAGTTTGCGAAGTTTGAGTTCGTATACAGATTCAAATTTGGTATGATATGAAAATACTTTGAGATATAAATTTTTGATTTGGTAAAAAATTGTCAGTAAGGCTGCAGATAGGTTTATTGAACTTACAAAACCATTTGAACTTTAGCACATCCTCCCATTCGGCATTCCCTGCCAGAAAGGCCTCCATAGAAGCTTTCAGTGTGAATTGAACAATTAATGTAGTACCCTGTGTTCCCATTCTGCATTCTCTGCCAGAAAGACCTCCATAAAAGCTTTCAGTGTGAATTGAACAATTAATGTATGATCCTGTGTTGACCATGGTATTTTTTAAAGATTCTAATATTATACTTAATTATAATATAATATTATTCTGGTGTTGATTGTGATTTCCACTCTGTCAAGATTTAAATTAAACAATAATAAATTGAATTTACCTAAAAAAATTCATGAAATGAATTGAACACTGAACAGAATTAAACTGAAATTTTTGTAAAATATATCAAGCATTTGAATTTATGTATTGACTAGCTTGATTTGAGTGAATTTGGTAACTATGGTTTGGATAGTATTCAATGAGAGAATTAACATTAGCATGTGCATGCAGTATATACAACATAACTGAAACAATTTTACAAATCTCAGTTGCAAATAATTAATTGAATCTACATGGCAGTTTAAACATCATTTTACGCTATAAATCCAAATGGGCAATTCAGTATCTAATAGCTTTGTTTACCTTCATTTTCTCAGTAATTGCATAACTATAATAGTTTTTTAACTTTGATTTTTTATGTAATTTATTTTCTCTTTACCAAAAAACTTTTTCTCCAAAGCTGTGTAAAAGTTTATAGGCTGAATTAGTGTGTTAGGAGCATGTGGATGATGAAGGATCACCAATTCTTCAATGTTTCAACTTTAGTGATCTTCCTCTCCTTTAGCTTCTGTAATTGCTTTTGAATAGTGTTGAATAGTCCTTCAAGGTATTTTACCACTATCCTTAACTCATCCAAAGAGATATCCACCTTGATGGATTGCTATTACAATAGTATTTTTTGGCTCTTTACATATTACAAACTCATTATCATGCAATTCCTCACCTATTTCCCAAAGAGCCCTTACTCCAACACCATGCATAAGTTTATAGGCTGAAATAGCTTGTTGTAAGCAGCTAGAAGGCTAGCCATCCCCAACTCTTCAGCTTTGCAACTCCAACGCTCTTCCAATCTTTTAGATTTTGTTGGCAATGGTCCAATTCATGGTTCTTTGTTATTTGTCAATTTTTTTCTTATAAAAAATTAATTGTTGTGCTTTCAATCTTAGGAAGACTTGAGGAGGTTCCAAGAGTTCAAAGTTCTTGTGGAGAACCAAACAAGGAGGAAGATCCGGGCACTTAGGTCAGACAATGGGAGTGAGTATACCTCCAAGGATTTACACTTTGGAGGCAAGAGTGGATTGGACAAGTGTACCTTGAGATTTTCTCAAGTCTTATTCATTACCAAGCATTAAGTACATTAGTTACACAAATTAGTTTCAGACAAAAGAGGACTAACATTCAACAAAATTTTAAACATTTTTCGGTTTCTTTTTGGTTCCTTGCACCTATGAAACACTTGCCTTTCACATATTGGTAGTCACCTTTTCTATGCATATTAATAAGGTTTAAGCCATTTAGTGCCTTTGAAGTAAAAAATGCATAGTAAGCTCTAACTTGGTTAGTTTGATAATAATATTGTTAGCATTGAAGAAATAATAAAGTAAAGCAATTTGACATGGAGTTAACACTACTAGTACTACTTACTAGCTACACAGGTTGCAATAGATAATATACTATACAACTTATGAGTTATCAAGTTTATAAATCAATGATATATAAAACTACTTTCAAATTGAGATGATTTTTCCTCTTAAGTTTTAGTTTTGATTCCTAACAAATAAATATTAACAAGTTGCAAGAGTGATTTCCTTTTGTACACGAAGATATGAGATGCTTCTCGCTTCATAATTGACAACCGTTTATTTTATTTGTAAAGTAAATAATTTATTGCTCCTCTATGAAGAGTTGAAGGGCAATGAAGGCTTCAAATTTGATTCCTATAGGGGACTTATAATATAAATATGGAGGCCTCGTCAAATAGTGGATGTTAGCATTCCAATTGTTTGCAATTAGGTTCACTTTTGGCACACAGGTTCCTTTTGTAAGAAAAATGATGTCAAATTGTTCACACATCGGTCCATTGTTGGACAACAATGCTCAAGGAAGTATTTACATGGAGGGATGAAGGGTATGCTTGCAAAAAAACATGCCTCCAAGAGAGCCATTCTACCTTTAGTTTGAAAATCTATTGGAAGATTGTTAGGATAACATGGGTTGAATTTTTATCCAAGGGGTTTGGTCAATCATTTGTTGCCAACATTATTGGAAAGTCGGCTAGTTTTGTGTCGACAAGTGTTTGGATTGAATCCTCCTAGGTGAGGGGTGCTAGTTTATGCCAACAAGCTTACTAGGGATGCTATCCATGAATGTGGGGAAGCATCACTTGAATCTTCGTGATGTTCTTGGAAAAAAAAGAAAAAAAACACGGGCCGGATTTTGTTAGAGGAAATTGCTTAATATACGTCACTAGCTCCATGGTTGTGTTAAAGTTATGTAGTAATATCTCATGCATCCCATTGTTGGCATTCACATCATCGTTATTTGGAAGAGAATTTCAAAGATTTCAAGATTTTGTGGAATTGATTAGGCATGAAAAAGAGAGGGGATGCAAATTGAGAGGACCCTTATTGGGGTTTATTATGGTATCATATGAGCCTTCTATTGGAATTTTATTAATATTGAGAGGGGGGTGAATTAGTATTATGCTCAGTGATAAACAATTTTCACTTTTACCAAATATAAACAATAGTTATATTATGCATTCACCATAAACAAAATCATTCATCAATACATGCACAATACACAGAACACAAAGATTTAATGTGGAAACCCAAACGAGAGAAAGCCACAAAAGCTTTCTTATATAGTAAATATTACATTCATGGAAAGCATCGGCTTCCAAATTTCTCTAGCACCAATTGAAAGGAGGCTCTAACCCCCTAATTTACAAGCTACAACTTGAAAGAAGCACCAACTCTTTGATTTACCAGCACCAACTGAAAGGAGGCATCAACCCCTTGGATTTATAGGCTCCTACCTAAAGGAAGCATTGAATCCCTATTCTTTGTCTCGTCCTGTCGCCCTGATATGACTGTAGTAGATATTCTTTGTTGTTCTACATATTTGCTCCCTCTTCATATTTATTGCAATACATTCTTTTGTGTGCACTTGTTATACATTCTGATCTTTTGCAAATGTTGTATCAATTCAATTCAACTTCATGTCACTGCATCAACATTGCACACTGGTTCTCATATTTCATAACCTTCTGCAATCTACACGTTGTTTTAACATACTGTTATGTTTCTGTGCATATGCAAACTCAATTGATATTGTGCATCTCATGTTGTGTAGTTGTTTTGAAGTTGCGCATCTTTATCAGATAAATCACATCATTCTGTGCATCATCTGTTGTGTCGTCGTTTTGTTCTTGCACATCTATCTTAGATAAATTGTGACCTTATGATATTGCCTTTCTATTCTCATGCAATATATCATCTTGCGCATCACCTGTTGTGCCGCATTTCTGTTCTAGCACATCTGTCTCAAATAAATCACATCATTTTGCACGTCATCTACTGTGTTGCATTTCTATTCTTGCGCATATGGCTCTCTGCTAGATTAAGTTGTTCCAGTTCAATGGGCCATTGATACCCCAATAATTCGAAGCTTTCCAAGTCACAATACTACCACTTTTGCATCTTCAAGCTTACTTTCAACTCTCAAATCTTGGCTTTTTATTTATACTTGACCTGTGCATACCGTGTGTCCACAAGTTGGTCATATCATCACTTTTTTCTTTCTTCATAATCAAGTTGACTCATGCATCACCACTTGTCTTGATCTATGCAATTGAGGTATCATGCCTCTCGGGTCTTGCTCACACTTGGTCCTTTGCATAGTGGGTCTTTCGCACTTGAAAACCATTACACGTTGGATATTGCGCCCTTGAAGTATCATCTCTTGGTGGGTCTTGCGCACTTGACTTGACTAACCACCTCTAGCTTCCAAGACTCTTGTGCATTTTCTAAGACTTGTATACTTCTTCCATTTGGTGAGTCTTGCGCACTTCCGAAACTTGCATACATGTCTAACTGCTTCTTACTCTTGAGCCTCTTGCGCACTCTCGAGACTTGTCCAACCACCTCTTTGACATTACCTTTGAAGTATCACGACTAGATGGATTGGGACTTGTGCACATGCCTTGTGTAGTTCTCCAAACTTGCTTTTATGTGCTTTTACAATCTGGATGTACTTCATCATACTAGATTTGATATATTTCTTCAAACTGGCATGGGAATACTAAGTATTCTTTGGTACATGAATACTAAATCATTTTGACATCAATGACAACCAAAGTTAAACAATCTCTCCCTTTTGCCTTGATGTCAACACCTTATGAAGTTGTGTTCTTCTTGATTATGAATTCTTCTGTTCTATTTATACACAACGTAGTGCTCCCCTTGTGTGTACTCCCCTTGTGTTCTTGCTAGTTTGAACCTTAGTTCTTCTGCACAACTTGCTATCAGTACTTCTCTGTAGTTTTTCATTTCTGCGCATTTCACAGTTCACTGTTATTGATACATGCTTCATGATGTTTCTCCTTTATTCCTCTACGTAACTTTTGATCAATACTTCTCTACTGTTTTTCATTTTTGTGTAGCTTCATGATATTTCTCCCCCTTTGAAATCAATGGCAAAGAGGTGCTTCTTGTGCACAACTTCATGTTCTTTTCTACGCTTATACTTCAGCTTTGTGTTGGATTTCATGCTGTTGCCACTATTTGTTTTGATTACTCCCCTCGTCTTCGTGCTTCATTCCTGCATTAGGAGTAATATTTCCTACTCACGTTCTTGATTGAACTGTAGTTGCAAACTTCTGCAGAGTTTACTTTGCAGCTGCAACCTTTTATTTCATTTCTCCTTCTTTGGCCAAGATGCTTGCTTCCACTTGTTCATCTGAAACTAACTTCAGGGTTTCAAAGCATTCATCAACTGCTTCCTTGATTTCCCTTTGTAACTGTGGGAAAAGTTATGTGATGCTAAAGGCTTCTTCCTACAATGGTTCGAGTTTGTTAGCTATTTTCTGATGTTCATCCCGAATCCTACTTACTTCTTGCTCCTACTTTCTGTACTCTCCCATTTTATTCATATTTTCAATAGCTGGTAAACAAGCTAAGTTGTCATGCATCCTTTGTTCCAGTTCTTGCGCATCCTACAACATTTAATCTACTTCCTTTAACTGCTCATCTACAACCAACTTACCCCATAGTTGAGCGCTTTCTTCATGCAACTTGTACATTTTAACTCTAGGGTTCTGATATTCTCTATTGCAATATTTATTCTTTCTAACTCACTTTCACATTTTGCTCTAACCTCTGGAGGTGTTCCTGGTTGCTGTCTTGCTGTCAGTTCGTCAACTTTAGCCTGTAGCCCTTGAATGGCCTCGCCTATCTTTAACACTTTTCTTTCTAGGGAAATACCTTCATCAATTTGAACCTCTGGAAGCACATTGTATACTTCTTCCAGTGTCTTTTGCAGCTTTAAGGATTTCTGTTGTACTTCCTCAACTTCCTACTTCAATTGATCACCTCTTGTGACTGTTTCTTCTGCTTTCCTCTTAAAGTCAGATGTCTTTTGCACGGTCTTTTCTTTTTCTATCTTCAGCCTGGAACATTCTTCCTGTAGAACTTCCTTCTCATTATTGCTTTTGTACCAATCAGTTGTAACAACTTCATGTCTCCATCTGATCTCATGCGCAATGCATGTATGTAGTGCATGTAGCTCATTTAAACGTAAGTGCAGCAAAATCATTTTTACATGACTTACAAACTCCTACATCTCTTGAGTGGGAAGGTTCAGACTTGCAGATGGAATTTTCAGTCTCTGATGCAACTCTGTTTCCTTTGTTTGCATGACAAGGTGTCTTTGAACTACCCAGATGTGCATCTAAGCGTGTTTCCACATCATTTTGTCATTTTCCCCTGGTCGTCAGTATCAGCTGCTTCATAGTCGCAAACTTTTCTTTGTTTTTCAGTAGGATCTCCTCTTGTTGTCGCAAGGTCTTCAATTTCACCCTTTGTAGTCATATTCTCCATGGCTTCTTCAGTGTCATTTCTGACTTTTATACCAATTTTGTTCAATATCATCTGTTGTCAGTGTCTGAACAAAATTGGGTTTGGATGTTTTCCTTTTCTTCCTTGAAGACTCTCCAGGATGAGTGGTTTCTATTCTCTTCTTAACTGGCGCAGATTGTTGTGTAGGTTCAAGAGGAATTTCTGCACCGATAATTTCCTCTTTTATGGGTGTTGGAATATTAGGTTGTTCCTGTTGCGCAACTTCTTCTTCTATTAATGGAACCCTCCACGCTGGATCCCACTCGTGATTGATTTGCGCAATGTCATCCTCATAACAAATGAACAAAGTAGGTAGCCATTGCATGTTAGGATCCCTTTTGGCTTGTATGTAGGTATGATGCATTCCTATTTTGAAGCGTGCAATTCCTTTTTATGTTTCAACTATGTGAGGCTGTATGCGTGGTGTTTCTAGTAAAACGATTCTAATCTCCTCACAATATAGGTAAAAGTTGATGTTGGTATCTTCCTGTCTACATGTAATATTAGAAAACCACAAGTTTGTATACCTGGTTGCTAGGAATGGCCTCCTGTTTTTGTAAAAGAATTGAATCCCTTATGTTTCTTTCCACCTACTAGCACAATACATATCAATAACCAAGTATAATGGAAAGGTGTACCATTTTCTTGCATTTCCTTGCAATCCTCCAGAAATTTGTTTAGCAAAAATGTTGACCAATTCATCTGCACTCCCTCCACACATTTCTCTACGGCTGCAATGATTGCTGCTGAGACCTGGTCCTGGTGACTCTTTCGGAATAACTTGGATGCTAGAATCTGGACAACAAATTTCATAGCCTGGTCTTTTGTCTGCGAGACTGAATATCTCTATTGGCTCGTTGGGTTCCATACTTTTTAGCCATATTCTTTCCAAGGGCTTTCTCCTGTATCCTGTCCATAAGAAGACTTATGTCTTCCCCAATGGTCAGTATCCCCGTGGTCGACTCAATCATCTTGACGTCAATGGAGATAGGCATGGTCAGCCACAGGAACCCACTATGCACTTGTGATAACAACATTTTCGCCCACATTTTCACCTATGGGGACCTTCCAAAGTGAGGGATCTCCAATAAGTTCAATATCCTTGATTTTGAAGACCCGTTTTCCCATGTCTGGAGCTCCATTACGAGTGGTTCCATAGGGTCTGAGATGACCCTCCTGTCCATGTACTTGTCCATCACCAGGTCAGGAATTTCTTTTATCTCCGACGATATCATAATCTGCAAACCTGAACTTGTACAGTTTCCTGAGTATATTTTCTTCAACTATCACACCTTCAAAATCCTTCTGTGCTGGTATGCCTGAATCTTCTACATTAGGAAAGTTAATAGGCATTACAATAGGTTTCCTGGACGAAATGTAGTCACAAGGGACATTTACAGGCTTTGATGAAGAGGCACCTGGTGTTGGTGTAAATTCTCCCTGCACATTCACATATGGATTCTTTGTCCTACATTGTCCCTTGGGTGCCATGGCTTCTGAGCTTCAACCTTCATTCACAACTGTTCACTCTATAGCTATTGCTTTCAGTAGATGCGGGGGGTCAAACTAGTGATATCTACAACTTATAAGGGGTTCAATGACTTTCCTCTATCATTAATGATTTTCGTTCTCTGCGGATTTTCCTAGATTTGGTCCATTTTGAAAACTGGAATGTTTCGATTTTCACAATACTTTTATTGATCTTGTCCAAATTCAATTAATCACCTTTTTCCACTAATTACTACTGCCACCCCTTAATTGGTCACCACTACTATCACTACTCCACTAGTTATTAATGCTCACTTTTTGTTGCAGTCTGTTTTGTGAACAATCTTCTTTCTGCGACAGGCTCGTATGTCTGTGGATTAATCTTGTATTGGAGTGGTGATAGATTGGTCTCCCAAGTTCTCCACATTTTCATTCAATACAAGGGACCTAGTAAGATTTTCAATAATTTCTTTACTAACTTCACATAGAATCAAGCTATTACCTTTATCTGAAGACTTCCTTCTCCAAATCCTTCTACTTTGTTCTTTTCCTTGATTTGCAGGAGTATTGCTTCTTTTGTAAGGAACAGACTGAGATTCCTTATCTGTTTTCTTTTTCCAATATTTGTTGAATTTCTTTGAATTTCCACAGTTCTAAGCCTTGTGACCAATTTTATTGCACTTGTAACAGGTTGTGTTATTACAGAACTTTCCAGTATGTCCAGCCATGTTACACTTCCTGTTGATGTATATGTAACTTCGGAATGTATTTCATCTATGTATTTTATTGTACTCCTAGAGAGATGTATTATTCCTCTATATGGAAGTGTCATCATTTGTATTGACAAGTGTCGCAAGTGTCGTAACTTGCCGATGGGTTATTAGACCACCATGTGTGGGGTCGGCCCTAATTAAGTTAACCTGGGGTTATTAGGTTGAGTTAGACAAGTCGGCCCCATAGGTTTATTAGGCTACTCAGAACAAGTATAAATAGAGAGCGGGATCTCTCTATTTGATCACTTCATTACTCACTTATCCATCGCTTGGAAAGTGGCGCACATGTGAGGAGGAGGATCAGCTGCTAGGAGGAGTCTATCTCTGTGTACTTGGGTTGTACTATTGCTCTATCTATCTCCGAGGAAGTTGTGGGGTTTTTCACCTTAGGGTTTTCCCCACGGAAACTCTATGTGTCTATTGTCTCTTATGTTTGCATCTTGTGATGATTGATATGCATTGATATACTGTACTTGTTATTCTCTCAGTAAAGGTCCTAGAGTATATTGATTTAATGCTAAAAAATTAACACTTCCAACATTCAATAGTTCCGAGTGAGTGCAGCTCTCTTAGTTGCGCAATATTCTTGTAATTTGTCCTTTGATTTTCTTCTTGATTAGTTTCTTCATTGAGAGAAGGGTCTTCTTTCTTGTTGATTCCAACCTTGTAACCTATACCATATTTGTTAAATGGTGACCTTTGTTTGCTCAAAATATCATCCAAGACTTCTGCGCTTTTGTTAAACTTGTCATTTGTCCTTAGCTGTGTTTGCAGTCTTTCAACTTCTCGTTCATTTTCTAGTAATTGAGTCTTTTGTTCATCAATAATTTTTATGTTCTTAGAACTATTCTCTTTCATATAAATGATCTCAAACTGTCTTGCTTGAATTTGAATTTGTTGTTCATTAATCACCATGCTGGCATCGTCATTTTTCCTCTAGGTCTTTTGGAGCTGATATTTTAGTGACAAGGTTTCTTCGTTTGACTTAGAAACTCTTTCTTTTCTTTATTGTTTAGTTTCTTCCAATTATTTCTTCAAAAGTATGATCTCTTTGGATAACTTCTGATTCTTTGCAACTGATTTTTCAAGTTCACTTTCCAATGTGTCAATCTTAAGTTTCTTAGGTTGATAGGTTTTATCCATCTCCTACAATTGACTAGTAAAGTATGCTACCATACTTTTCGACTCTTCTTCTTTCTTTTCCAGAGTTTGCATGATATTGGGTGCAACCCTTTTTACCTCTTCTATTGTTTTTTTCTCTAAGTGCGAATAAAGTACCTTTCTTTTGTGACAAAGAGATTTTCCATGCTGCCATTTTCATGTAACCATGGTGCTTCGTTTTGAGAATATCTTTCCTTTCCACCCATAACTGCGCAAGGACCTATTTTCCAGTTGTTAAACTGTTACTGAAGACACCAGATCTAATACCAATTGTGGAATATTATTAATAATGAGAGGGGGGTGAATCAATATTGTGCATAGTTATGGACAATTTTCACTTTTACCAAATATAGACAATAGTTATATTATGCATTCACCATAAACAAAGTCATTCATCAACACATGCACAATACACATAAACAAATATTTAACGTGGAAACCCAAACGAGAGAAAAGCATGAATGCTTTCTTATATAGTAAAGATTACATTCATGGGAAGCACCAACTTCTAAAGTTCTCCAGAACCAACTGGAAGGAGGCTCCAACCCCCTGATTTACAGGCTACAACCTGAAGGAAGCACCAACTCCTTGATTTACGGGAACCAACTGGAAGGAGGAACCGGTCCCTTGAATTTACAAGCTCTGACCTAAAGGAAGCACCAACTCTCTGTTCCTTGCCCCGTCCTGCCGCCCTGATATGATTGTAGTATATTCTTCTTTGTTGTTCTATAGATTTAGGCATTCTTCATATTTACTGCAATACATTTCTTTGTGTGCACCTACTATACACTCTAATCTTTCGCAAATGCTATACCAATTCAATTCAACTTCACGTCATTGCATCAATATTGCACATGGGTTCCCATATTTCATAACCTTCTGCAATCTATGCATTGTTTCAACATACTGTTATGTTTCTGCGCATATTCAAACTCAATTGATACTGCACATCTCCTACTATGTTGTTGTTATGAACTTGCGCATATGTATCAAATGAATCACATCATTGTGTGCATCATCTGTTGTGTCGTTGTTCTGTTCTTGCGCATCTAGCTCAGATAAATTGTGACCTTTTGATTTTGCCTTTCTGTTCTGATGCACTATATCATCTTGTGCATCATCTGCTATGTTGCACTTCTGTTCTAGTGCATCCGTCTCAAATAAATCACATCATTCTACGCGTCATCTGTTGTGTTGCATTTCTATTCTTGTGCATTTGGATCTTTGCTAGATTAAGCTGTACCATTTCAATGAGCCATTGATACCCCAATAATTCGAAGCTTTCCAAGTTAGAATACTACTACTTTCGCATCTTCAAGCTTACTTTCAACTCTCCAATCTTGGATTCTTATTTATACTTGACCTGTGCAGACCGTGTGTCCATAAGTTGGTCGTAGCATCCCTTTTTCCTTTCTTAACGATGAAGCTAACTCACGCATCCACTACTTGTCTTGATTTGTGCAACTGAGGTATCATGCCTTGTGAGTCTTCCGCACACTTGGTCCTTTACATAGTGGGTCTTTCGCACTTGAGAACCACTACCTGTTGGGTATTGTTCCCTTGAAGTATCATCGCTTGGTGGGTCTTGCGCACATGACTTGACCAACCACCTCTTGCTTCCAAGACTCTTGCGCATCTTCCGAGACTTGTATACTTCTTCCGCTTAGTGAGTCTTGCGCACTTCCGAGACTTGCATACATGTCCAACTACTTCTTGCTTCCGATTCTCTTACTCACTCCCAAGACTTGTCCAATCACCTCTTTGACATTACCTTTGAAGTATTATGACTAGGTGGATTGGGACTTGCGCACATGCCTTATGTATTTCTTCAAACTTGCTTTTATGTGCTTCTTAAACCTGGATGTACTTCTACAATTTGGATGTACTTCATCAAACTGGCACGAGGATACTAAGTTTAATTGGCACATGAATACTAATTCCTTATGACATCAATAACAACCAAAGTTCAAAATCGTATAAATGAATTGATCCAATAACACTATTTTGACTAGATGTAATTCAATCATACAATTTGTTAAAGGTTTCATAAAGTATGTTGTTTACCCACTCAAAAATTGTAGTCTTAGAAACTTGAGAAGTCTTAGAAACTTGAGAATTATTGTATTTTGTTATTTTCCTCTTGTGATTCCTTCCTCTTCATATTTATTAATAAAGAAATTGTACTACGTTCATCAAAGATCCATTATTCGCGTTCTTTATTAATCATTGCTATAAATATGAAGAAATTGTACCATGTTCATCAAACATCTATTAGATATTCTTTGTATTATTTATTAGCGCAAGGACTACAACTTTTGTTTGCAAGTCAAATCAACTTAAATTTTCCTTAGTTTGGTATAGACAATAAAAAATCATACTGTTTTCTAAAGTTTTCATAAAATTTCATGCCATATTTGTTGGAACAATATATTCTAATAATTGTTGGAAACCTAATATGTAGGGATTATGGTTTCATTGTGATGTAGGAGTGTTTGGACTCCAGCCTATGTGACGAGATCAAAGCCATCCAGAGAGTTGGATCAAGAAGTAATCACCATCGTTCATGGTTTCGACTAGGACTAAAATTGGTCGTTCGTGGCGTATATTTGTTTCCCAAGTGGGAAACGATCGTGAATGGATCAAATGAAGTGTTTGGGTTGTGAACTGGCAAGATTCAATCTTGTCCTAGATGTACGTTGGCAGTAGAATAAATGAAAATCCTTGTAGTATCAAATAAATAAAGGGTTTATTGGTATGTATAAGGTATCTATGGAGGAGATCTAGTTGATATTTTTTTATGTACACGGGATGTGTTTGGGGAAGGTCGTAAAATTCCTAATTAATGATCATTAAATTTTCCCGAAGATATGAGAAGGAATAATCAAAATTAATATTGTGTGGTAAGTGAAAGAAAGAAATAACATATAATTTCGATGAATAGTGATTGCAGAAAAGAGAGAACAGAGTGGAGCAGAGAAAAAGAAGAGAGAAGCAAAGGAAAATGAAAGGGGGAGAGGAGAAGAAGACTATGAGAGCCCGAGGACTGGAAGATTGTGTGTAAATTGAATGTAAAACCCATTTGAAATTGAGGCCAAGGGGTTTTGTGGTTATTTTATTCGAAAGTTAGAAAGGTTCCAAGCCCAAAGTATGTGAATTTGTAACTTTTGAGTTTTAATAGAAGTAATTGGACAAGTTTAATTAATTCCTTGAGTTTGTGAACTGGTTGCATGAATTTTAAATTAGACTATGTACTCTGAAATTGCAGTTTGGTTGGTGTTTTAATGCTATTTTTTTTTATAATTGTGCACTTTGACTTGTAATTTAGTTGTTATTTTAATTCTTGGAATTTTAATAACCATTTAGGTTGCACCAATCTTGGTATCAGAGCAGGTAGTGTCCTGTTGTAGTGAATAGTTCTAGTAGGGGAATTGTTGGATAGAATTGTAAGAAAATATATTTTTTTAAAAGGGGAGTATGACTAATAGAAGAGGAGTGAATGCCCAATGGAAAGGAAAAAGGAAACATGGCGGTGTTACAGTTGAGGAACTGGATCAAGCATTTAGGGTTGTCCAAGCTGAAGTGGAAACCATTGAGACAACTCAGAGGAGAGGAGTTGTAGTTGATGCTTGGGATGTAAGTGATGGAGAATTAGAAATTTAAAACCCCCAGGAGGAATTTGAAGTAGTTGAAGGTCCAGGTTTTATAGCGCAAATTGGCACTTCCATGTTTGTGAAAACAATATCCCAAGATGACACCTAAGTGTCCAAGATCAATCATGAACATAAACCCATGATTATGGAAGTAACCCTGATGTGAATCTATTTGATGGCATGAACCCTCTTGAAGAGAATCCAACTCATTTCTCTTTGAAATCAATGAGTTGCAAGCATAAAATAAACCCCATGCACCTTTTTCTGCTGCAAGGAGCATGCCACACACCTTGCCCTTGAGTAGGGCATGTGGGCATAGAAAAATTACCAAAAATAATAAAAAAATCTCAAAACTTGGAAATTTATGACAATTTCTGAGTTGGTTGATCTTGGTTGCAACCTCCAAAACTAATTGGAAACCATCACAACTATCCCGAACATGCAATAAAATGGGATTAGATGGACTAATTAAGGGAGCACACCCACATCATTGTTATGTTGGAGAAATATTTCTGCCAAATCAAATCCATTCATCCCCACTATCCCTTGGTGACCCATGTCACTGTGCACTCTTTTCATAAGTGTTGAAGTAATCTATCTTATATGAATTCTACCCTATACACCTTTGAAAGATCAAGTGATTGGAAGTGGGATTTTAATTCATTCAAGAGTAGAGGAACCCGACCAAAGGCTTCGAAAAGTGTCTAAGCAACAGAAAGGTAACTGATGTATTAGTCATTTTGTTGCATTTTAATATATTTTTTTTTATCTTTCCCTCCCCCATATACATGTGTAAAATTCAATGTGTTGAATCATTTGTTATTTGATAGAAGGTTGTTCGTCATCTTTAAGAACATTGTTGAATACATATTGTTTCCATGTATATGTTCTTGTTTGTACTAATATTTTCATCAAAGTAATAAGGTTTGTGAGGAGGGTATTCGGTCTTTCTTGTAGTTACCAAGCCATTAAATAGGAGCAGGTTGAAGGTGAAGAGCAAGAGCAACAAGGATCATACTTAAAAAACAGGTTCTTGCCTCTCCTTTATCTCATTCTCTTTCTTGTTTGCTTGTTGGCTTGCCCTTGCTGAAACATCTCTTCTTGAGTTTGATCTTCTTGTCTAGAGAGCCTTAAGGTCAACTTTCTACCTTATCAGTATGTTGGTGACCAACCCTAGTCATTAGTATTTTTTTCCCACGACACCAGAAAAAAGGATTATTAAGGCCCCGACATATTTTAAAGGGAAACCTAAGATGGAGACATCTACTTATTCAGGGAGTTTAAACCCAAAAGAGTTGATTGTCTGGATTAGGGACATGGAGAAATTCTTTGATATGGAGCAAATTGAAGACCCTAAGAGAGTGAAGATGGTTTGTATGAAGTTGAAAGCTCATGCATCTCTCTGACATGATTCTCTACAATTAGAAAGGAATAAGAAAGGCAAGGATAAAATCAGAACTTGGGATAGAATTGTGGCTAAATTAAATGGTAAATTTCTTCCCTGTTGATTATAATTCGAATCTATATAGGAAGCTACAAAATATGATGAAAAAAGAAATGACAGTTAAGGAGTATAAAGAGGAGTTTTATAAGTTGTCTATTAGAACTGGGCATAATGATGAAGGTGATGAAGCTGTGGCTAGATACATTAATGGATTGAAGTATGCAATCCAAGATGTGTTGAGCATTGTGAGAATTAGAACAATGGGAGAAGCATACCATATTGCCTTAAAAGTAGAGGAGAAATTGTCTGGGAAGAACCCTAGTGTTAAAGGAAGAGAAAAAATTAGAGGCAAGGGAAGAGCTATGTCTGGAAGAGGACATAGTAGTGGAGACAAGGAGATGAGGGCAGCAATGCTAGTGCTCCAACCCATGAATTTAGAAGGAACAATGAAGCCTTTAGAGGTGAGGAAATTTTGGTGGATGAGGAAATTTTAGAGGTAGGGTGACTAGAAGGTCCATTGTAATTTGTTACAAGTGTTAGACACTAGGACAAAAGGATTATGAATGTCCTAATATTTTTCATGGTATGAGGAGACAAGAAAATAAAACCCATGTTGCTCAAGTAGTGGAAAGCACTATTGTATCTGTAGCTAGAGTTAATGATGATGTAGCTCAACCATAAGCTAGAGAGAACCTAATGTTCAGGAGGATCCTGTTGAATCCTGCAAGCTAGCCAATGATTGGCAAACCATATTAGAAAAAATATATTTTCAAGAGAATATGCAAAGTTAGATGTCAGTGTTGTTCACTGATTGTAAATGAAAGTAGTATGGTAAATATAGTGTCCATAGAGGTCATAGACAAGTTGAAGTTGAAATGTAGACCACATCCTCTGTAATATCCCGATTTTGACCCCATTGCATTAAAAATGTAAATGATGTAATATTGTTATAAAATCATGGTGAGGAGCTCAAGGCCAAGTCCCCACCATCGATTTAGTGTTAAAATTGATGCATATGGTTTGTGTGCTATCCAGGAATAATGGAAATTGTAAATATCATGTAAATATGCATTTTAATAAAATACCCACAACTAGCTATGCAATGCAATGCAACAAGAGTATGCGGGCATAATTTTTACAAGGAATTGGGAGGGAAATATTCAAACCCTTCAACCAATCAAGTCAATCCAAGTGTTAATGAGAGAACCCATAAACCCTCAACTACCCATTTTGACTTATGCACCCAATCATTTAATTCTTCTAAGATTTTGTTGAGGTAGTTAATGCCTTGGGGAATGGAGAGATATGGTTGTCCAAATTCGGGTATGGGCAAGCCATCAGTTTGGAAAAATATGTTTTTGCTTCTTGGGCAAGAAATGACCCATGAATTTTCTCCCTAAGCCATTATCCATCAACCAGCTTGTATCTCTCACGTTTTTGGAGCTACCCGAGCGCTTTCCCTCCATGTTTTTTCTGGTCTTTGCTTCATTTTTAGCTAGGAGAAGGGCGTTTTTGTGATATAGAACAGTGGGGAAGAAGAGGAATCAGTTTTGGGGTCCCTGTGGTTTCATTGAGGCCGTTTTTGGCCATTGGAATGCTCATAACCCGTGGGAAAAAAACAATTTTTGCTTTTCCCCATCCCACAAGTCGTTTTTGTTGTGCCATGATTTGGGGAAAACCCATGGACATCTTGTTTTGTACAACCCACAGTTGAAAACGTTTTGCTATGCCAACAATTGTGCTTGTTGTTTGTAGGAAGAGTATGTTGGGGCATGAGTTATGGGTATCCATTGCTTTGTTTTGAGTGAGTGCAAGCATAGAAAAATAGAGGGTTCAGATCTAGCTTGATAAACCCAGCTATGGGATGGCTTGGCTTAGCTATGATGTGCACTTTTTTGTGCATGATCTTGAGTGTTCCCACTCCTTGTGGAAATCAAGCCTAGCTCGGGGGTGGCAAATATGCTGAGAGATTGATGAGCATATTTGGCCTCTGGCTGGGTGGAACGTTGCAGCTGCATAGCTAGTTGCTTGGGACAACTTCACCAACAAGATAAGTATTCTATGTGTGTTTTACTTCTGCAACGATTTAATTATTTGATGATTGTTATTGATATGTTGAATGCATGTGAAATGTGTGTGGATAGTTTAATTCTGCTGTGCATGTTTATTTTGAATGGCATCTGGACACATGCATTTTATTTGTTTATATGAATTTGATGAATGGGGCTGACTGAGTTTGTTGAAAAGCTCAGAATGTTAGTCATGTTCCCTTCCTTGCATCGGATCGATGGGAGGGGACCTGACATCCTCAAGCTTATAGAGTCTCATGGTTGCAGAAAAGGCACCATGTCACTATTTCCCAATAGTTTTTAATTAACTTCAAGATTGGAAATTATCAAAATTGTGTGATATGTGACGTAGTACCAATGGATTCTTGTCATCTATTGTTGGGTAGACCATGGTAGTATGACATGAGGACTATGTATGATGAGGTTAAAAATACTTTTTTGGTTAAGAAATATGGAAGGAAAACCTTGATGGTAGCCTCGAAGGAGGAAAAAGGTGAAAGTAGCAACACTAGTAATTGCTTTGGAAGGAGGATAATGTTGTGCTCAATAAATAGATACTTGAAAGAAGAGAAAAGGGTAAATTGTTGTTTTGATGTTATACCTAAAGGTCTTGGTTTAGATGTAAATAGAGATGACATTCCAACAGAAGTGGAGGAGGTGTTGTTTGAGTTTAATGAGATGCCAAGGGGATTACCACATGTGAGGAGCATATCCCCTTATATTGATTTCATACCAGGCTCCATTTTTCCAAACAAATCCACACATATAATTACCAACAAAAAATAAGGAGTTAAATAGATAAATTCAAGAGTTATCAATTATATGGTAACAATTAAGTATAGGTTTCCATTGCCAAGTATGGATGATCTTATGGATTGTTTGAGTGGAGTAGGATTTTTCACTAAGATTGATTTGCAAAGTGGCTATCATCAAAAAAGAATTCATGAAGGGGACGAGTGGAAGATTGCATTCAAAACAAAAGGATAATTTTTTGAGTGGTTGGTTATGCCATTTGGTTTAACAAATGCCCAAAATACTTTTATGAGGTTGATGAATGAAGTGATAAAGCCTTATATTGGTAAGTTTGTGGTATTTTATTTAGATGATATTTTGATTTACAACAAGCCAAAGGAATAACTTCTCGCATAGTTAATGCATGTGTTAGAATGGTTGAAACAAGAGAAGTTGCTTACAAATTTGCATAAGTGTACCTTCATGAAAGAGGAGTTAGTATTCTCAACAAGGATTGAAGATTGACCCTGAGAAGGTGAAGGAAATCATATAATGCCTAGTTCCTAGGAGTACAATCAAGGTACGAAGCTTCCATGGATTAGCTAGGTTTTAGAGGAAGTTCTTAAGGAATTTTAGTGGAATTTGTGCACCATTGATATCATGTATGAAGAAGGGAGATTTCAAGTGGGATGCCGCTACTCAAAGAGGATTTGAGTTGTTAAAGTAGAAGGTGATTGAAATATCAGTGTTGGCCCTACTAGATTTTAACAAAGTTTTCAGGTGGATTGTGATGCTAGTGGTATAACAATAGGATAAGTGATGAGTAAGGAGGGAAGGCCCAAATATTTCTTTAGTGAATGAGGCCAAGCATAAATATTCAATTTATGATAATGAATGCAATTGTTCAAGAATTAAAGAAGTGGAGACATTACTTGTTACCTAAGGAGTTTGTTCTTTCTACTGGTCATCAAGCATTAATATATTTGAACAACCAATCAAGATTGAATCAAAGACATATGAAATGGGTATAATTTCTATAGACTTATACTTTTGTATTAAATCTTAGATTAGGGAATTCAAATAGAGCAGCATATGCCTTGAGCAGAAGGCCAACATTGTTATCTACCATGACAATGGAGGTAGTAGGATTGGAGGAGATGAAGAAGTTATATGAAAAAGTCCCATATTTTGATAAAGCATGGAAGATGAGTAAGAATCCATGGAGTGGTAATAGAACTCCATATTTAGATTACTTCATTCAGGAATAATTTATTTTCAAGAATCACTAGTTGTGTATACCAAGAGGGTCAATGAGATAAAACTTGATCAAAGTGTTGCATAATGGAGGTTTGAGTGAAATTTTGGTGTGGATAAAACCAAAGCATTAGTTGAGGAGAGGTACTATTGGCCAGGAATTGTTACAGATGTTCAAAATTGGGTCGTACATTGCAAAAATTTTCATCATGACAAGGGAAAAATTCAAAATATTGGATTATATACACCATTGCCTATACTAGAAGTGCCTTGGGAGGATATAAGCATTGATTTCATGTTGGGCTTGCTAAGAACACAACGAGGTAATGTTTTAATCTTTGTAGTTGTTGATAAGTTTTCAAAAATGGCACATTTTATTCCTTGTAATAAGACTAACTGTTAGGGTCCTACCCTAACCCCCCTCCTTTATTTATGTACAAGGCCATAAGGCCCATTATTTAGTTAGTGGGTAGTTGTTTAATGTAAATGGGTAGTTGTTTAATGTAAAAGGGTCTTCCTCATCAATTAAAGGTCCTTAGGTGGTCAGGCATCATTAATAGAGGGACCACAGTTAGTTAGAATTGGGCTATTGAAATACTATATATAGAGTAGTAAGATACGTAATGTGAAGTCAAGAATTGTCATTGTATTTGGAGCTTGTGCTCTTGGAGGTTGCCCCCTTGAAGAGGCAAGTGAAAATTGTCATCTATTTCATTTATTTTTCTTGCATTGTCTATATTTCCTACTAATTTATGGGTTTAAGCATATTACAAGTGGTATCATAGCACTTTCTTGGGCCAAAAGGGAAAAATTTTCTATGGTTTGTATTTTCAAACAAGTAATCTTGACATTTTCACTCCAATTTTTATTTATTTTTATTTTTATTTTCTATACCGCCTCAATATTTGAAACTCGCAGGCTACATAAAAGACATAAGGATCTAACTTGTGTCCTATTTTTAGGTTCTGGATTGCTGTAATTTTGGATATATACACGGTCAAAGTTAAGGGAAATTTTCTTGGGGCTTGGCCCTTCCAAATTAGTCTGTCTTGATATTTTTTCTATAATTTTTTTTTCTAGATGGTATCAGACAAAAAAATTCATAGGCGAAGTAGAAGACAAACTGATCTATCTATGGTACAATATTCATATCTTGAATCATTACAGGTTTAGAGTTATACCCTATGGAATTTAGTGTTCCTGACTAGTCCAAAAACTAGTCTCAAAACAAGTGTTATGAGGAAAACTACTATATATGGAGCATACGAGCTCCAAATTGTGTGAGACATGTTTTATTGGAAATATTACATACTGTAGTGTCTGTGGTAGAAATTTCATATTCATATATGAAAATTCTGCACACTTCCACATTCTTGAAAGAGACAAAAATAACAAGTGTTGGGAAACTTGCCATAACTTTTTATTGGCACATCAAAATTATGCTAGATTTGTGGCAGTGCATAGAATACATATCAAGATACTACAGGACAAAGTTTCAGACTTAGAGGGGCCAAAATTTAAGATATACCTCAATTGGAAAGTTGAGCATCAAATCAATCTCCAAATTAAGGCTTTAAAAGTATGCTATTTTAAATTTGCTTAAAATTTGACAGGAAGGTCTAATTTACATGATTCAAAATCCATTGGAAAAATGAAACATATGAGAATATGTTGAAATAATCATATTATAATCTTTTGATATTACTGCCAATATATTGGGGTTGGAAGTACACACCATAAGTGTAGAAATTTCATAATTGCAAAAGTCTCATCCTTAGGGTTTGATAGATCCCACCCATGGTGAAACCCTATAAACCACCTCACACCAACACTCATCCAAACAATATAGCCACCTATTCTACTATCGGAAGGTTGGAAAACCTGGAATATCAATACACAAAACTTAGTGGACATATTCAAAGAACCATCAACAGTTGGGATTAGACATGGGAAAAAAGGTTGGATACAAAATTCTACTATTGGGAGAAGAAGTTGGATTATAAGTTGACAAATGTGATAGTTAGTGCTACACATGTAGAAGAACATGGGAATTCATAGTACAGTGAGCCACACCATGAAGAAACTTCTTAGTCAGGACTATTTACCCAACATCAAACTTGATTTGGTCCTCATAGTGATAAACCACACTCTATGGATAATTACACATGGAATCATTTTCCTAAAGTAGACTTAGACACGTTCGATGGCTGTAACCCATCAAGATGTGTTACTCAAATGGAACACTACTTTTCTCTTCATGGTATTATAGATGACATGATGAAACTTAAGTTATGGGTCTTGTATTTGGATCTAGAAATATGGCAATGGTGGGAGTGGCATAAAAATTCATATGGGTTCTACATTGCTTGGAGTTTATTTGTTAAAGATCTCCACGAGCATTATGAGTGAGATACTCACTATTTGGGGAATCTTTCCAAGTTACGCCAAATAGGGTCAATCATAGACTTTATTTCTGCCTTTGAGCAATTAGCCATTCGTATAGAGAACTTAACAGATTCTTTCTTTAAAGAATGTTTTATTAGTGGCCTCAAGGAGGCAATTAAAGCACAAGTCATAATACACCATCCTGCTACTTGGTTGGAGGCATCATAGAGGGCTCTAGAAGCAAAGATAATAATCAATGCACAAACCATCAAATATTCTTTCATTCTTCGCTCACGCCCTACACATTTCAATTCCTCAAGCACAAATCCTTCTCCTCCCTGGAAGGTATAAAATTTGTCTCCACTAGAAATGGAAGATTATCAAAGACGAGGTCTCTACTATATTGTGATGGAAAGTATGCTCCAGTTCATAAATGTAAAGAACAAAATTTATTCCACATTGATGTGACAAATCCCACCAGTTATGTAGACATCATTACAAAAGATACCCCTATGCTTGACGCTATTGAAGAAACTCCTCCCATACAAGAAGAAGTGGATGTTGATGTATTTGTAACTTCGGAATGTATTTCATATATGTATATTGTATTCCTATAGAGATGTTATTATTCCTCTATACAGAAGTGTTGTCATTTATATTGTAAGTGTCGTAACTTATACTTGATGGGTTATTAGACCACCTTGATGGGGTCAGCCCTGTATAAGTCATGTGGGTTAAAGGGTTATTAGACCACCCTATTGGGGGTCGGCCCTATCAGCATTATGTTATGTGGTTAAGTTGAGGCTGACCTAGTAAAGGTTATTAGGCAAGTCAAGTCAAGTATAAATAGAGTGCGGGAGGCACTCCATTTGATTATTCACTTTCTCACTTATACACTCATTGGAGAGTGTCACATTAGTGGAGGAGGAGAAGCTGCTACTACAAGACTATCTCTTATGCTTGGGTTTTGTATCATTGCTCTATCTGTCTCTAAGGAAGTTATTGGGGTTTTTCACCTTCTTGGTTTTCCCCAAGGAAACTCTATGTGTCTATTGTCTCATGTGATTGCTTGTTGTGATTGATATGCTTGATATGTTGTACATGTTATTCTCTCAGTAAAGATCCTAGAGTATGTTGATTTAATGCTAAAAAATTAACATGGTATCAAAGCTAACCTGAGAAGAAGACATTGTGCAGTTGCGAAAGCTAGGGCTTCTTGTTTTTGGGTTTCTCTCCATAGATTTTGGAAAGGAAGTAGGGTAGATTGACTCTCCTCAGCAAGGTGCATCTTTATGTCCAATCAGAATTCAATTCTAGGCACTTTCATTTTTGGCCCTAAAAATTAGGGTTTCCACAAAAATAGGAATTTCTGAAATCTGAGACCATGGCTGGAAGCTCCTTGGAAAAATCGAAGTTTAGGGATTTGGATCGAACTTTTTGGTTGTGTCTATTGTCTCATGTTATTGCTTGTTGTGATTGATATGCTTGATATGATGTACATGTTATTCTCTCAGTAAAGATCCTAGAGTATGTTGAATTAATGCTAAAAAATTAACAGTGGAAAGTGAAGTCCATCAAGAAGAACCACTCGTCTCTTTTCACTCTTTATTTGGTGTTTCATCCCCACAAACCTTGAAACTTCAGGGTTACATGAAGCATCACAAAGTGGTAGTTTTGGTTAATAGTGGCAGCACCCACAACTTTCTTCATCAGCTATTGGATGAGGAACTCCATTGTTATATACACTCGATGCCCAACTTTGAAATTATGATAGCTAATGTATGGATGATGAAATGTTAGGGGTGTTGTGAAAATATTAAACTCCAATTGGGTTATTATCATCTCAAAACTCATATGTTGGTCATAGATATGGGTGGCTATGAGATAGTTTTGGGGGCAACATGGATACAAACATTGGGACTAGTTACCATGGACTTCAAGGAATTATACTTGATATTTACTTAGGAATCTCATACTCACACCCTCAGAGGGATCCAAGCAGGATCCCCTAAAATCATAAATTCTCGTCGGATCAAAAATTTATTGAAGAAAGGTCACTCTAGAATTATTGCTCACTTACATGCCATCCAGGCTTTGGATAACACCACACCCAAAATCCATCTTTACCTGCAAAAGGTTTTAGACAAACATCAACGGGTCTTTGAGACACCAAAGGGTTTACCCCCATCGAGAGGAGAGCATGATCATGGCATTCCTTTGATTTCGGGAATTCAACCTCCAAATGTAATACCATATAGTCATCCATTTGCACAAAAGAATGAAATTGAAAAGATAATTCATGAGCTCTTAGAGGCAAGAGCCATACGTCCCAACACTAGCCCATATTCATTGAGTGGTCATGGCTTTAAAGAAAGAAGGCGATTGTCACATGTGTCCTTATTTTTTGTGTCCTCGATAAGTTGACCATCAAAGATAAATTTTCCATCCCAATAATTAATGATCTTTTGGATGATTTTCATGGGGCTAAATTTTTCACCAAACTTGACCTTCGTTCAAGATACCACCAAATAAGGATCAAAGAGGCTGACATTCCAAATATATATTTACGAACACATGAAGGCCATTATGAGTTCTTGGTAATGCCCTCTGGACTGTGTAATGCGCCTTCTACTTTTCAAAGCCTCATGAATAAAAAATCAAGGCCATATATTCATCATTTTGTGTTGGTTTTCTTTGATGACATTTTGATTTACAGTAAAACTTGGGATGTCGATGTACAACATGTTGATAAATCCTTGCAACTCCTTTGGTACCATAAATTATTCATCAAATGCTCCAAATGTGCTTTTGGGGTCTCATAGGTTGAATATTTGGGTCTCATTATTGGACAAGATGGGGTGAAAGTGGACCCCAAGATGATTGCAACAACGCAAGAATGGCCCCACCCTAAAACCTTAAAGAGATTACATGGATTTTTAGGCCTTACAAGTTACTATAGGAAGTTTGTGAAGAAATATGGTAAAATTGTAGCCCTATTGACAACCTTGATCAAGAAAAATTCCTTTGCATTGAACAAAATGGCAGAATAAGCATTCTCAGTTCTAAAGCAAGACATATGCACCACACCAGTCTTAACTATGCCTGATTTTAACAATACTTTTGTATTGGAATGTGATGCTTTTGGAAAAGGATTGGGTGCAGTTTTAATGCAAGAAGGAAGACCCTTAGCATTCACAAGTAAGAAATTGTGTGATAAGAACTTGGTGAAGTATACCTATGAGAAAGAAATGATGGCCATCCTGCATGCAATTGAAACATGGCGACTGTATCTAATAGGGAGACGTTTCTAGATCAAGACAGATCACCATAGCCTAAAATATTTTTTGGAGCAAAGGCTATCATCCCCAGAACAACAAAAAGGGGTCACCAAAATTCTTGGTATGATTATCAGATCATCTACAAAAAGGGAAAGACAATGTTGTGGCAGATGCCTTGTTCAGGAAATGTGAGGAAGAGGGATTACTCTTTTCCTTATCCTTTCCAGTACTTGAATGGTTAGATGAAGCACGACAAGAATGGCTAGAAAATGCTACTACATATCAGATAATTAAGCGCCTCCAAGAGGATACCAGTCCTCCCCATAGTTACACTTGGCAGCAAGATACATTGTGATATAAAGGTCGTCTTTTCCCGGTACATGAATCTAACTTAAAACATACAATATTAACAGAGTTGTATTCATCTCCTCTCACATGTCACTTGGGATTTCATAAAACTTATGCACACACCAGGCACTCATTCTTTTGGGAAGGCATGAGAAAGGATATCATTAAGTTTGTAGCAGAATGTGACACTTACCAAAGGAACAAGGGTGAGACAATAAATATTCCTAAGGCATTGCAACCATTACCAATCCTAGCCAGCATTTGGACCGAGATTTCCATGGATTTATTGTTAGTTTTCCGAAAGCAAGTAACAAATCAGTCATCATGGTGGTAGTTGATCGACTTTCCAAATTTTCCCATTTTTGTGCCCTCCAACACCCATTTACCCAGGCAACAGTGGCCCAAATGTTTCTATACCATATTTTCAAAATTCATGGCATGCCTACCTCCATTGTGTCATATCATGATCCCACATTCACGAGAAAATTTTGGCAAGAACTATTTACACTACAGGACACCATATTGTAAATGAGCACATCTTATCATCCACAAATAGATGGTCAAACATAAGTAGTCAATAAGTGCCTTCAAACCTATTTTTGATTTTTTGCATCCGAAAAACATCATCAATGGGAACAGTGGTTATCATTAGCAAAATGGTGGTATAATATCACTTATCATGAGGCTACAAAAATGACACCATATGAAGCATTCTATGGCCAACAACCACCCTCAATGGTTTCTTATCTACCAGGTACTTCCAAAGTGCATGCAATTGATGATTTTCTTCATAACCACAATCTCACTCTTTGCACACTCAAGGAAAATTTGGCAATGGCCCAAAATCGCATGAAGCAATAAGCAAACCAGCACCGCTCATAACGTCCATTTGTAGAAGGTGACCAGGTGTTCCTTCACCTAAAACCTATAAGCAAACCTCTCTCGAATTTAAATGCCATCAGAGGCTCACACCAAAGTTTTATGACCCATATCCGATTGTTCAACACATTGTTCAGGTGGCCTACAAATTAAAAATTCTAGCACTCTCCAAGATTCACCCAGTATTTCATGTCTCTTGTTTGAAAAAGGCAGTGCGTAAAAATTGTCAAGTTCAAACTAACTTACTTGAACTAGATGAAGAAGGATCCATTTGGATCCAACAAAAAGCAGTTTTGGACACTAGGGAGTGTCAACTATGTTAGTGCACTATCCGTGAAGTTTTGATTTAGTGGAAGGATACCTCACTAGAAGATGCTACTTGGGAACCATCAACAATTTTGTTGCAGTTTCCCCATCTCTAGCATTGAGGACAATGTTTCTTTCGAAGGGGGAGGACACCTTAGGGTCCTACCCTAATCACCCTACTTTATCTATGTATAAGGCCATAAGGCCCATTAGTTAGTTAGTAGGTATTTGTTTAATGTAAAAGGGCCTTCCTTATTAATTAAAGGTCTTTAGGTGGTTGGCCTTCATTAATAGAGGGACTGCAGTTAGTTATAATTGGGCTATTGAAATACAATATATAAAGTAGTAAGATATGTAATGTGAAGTCAAGAATTGTCATTGTATTTGGAGCTTGTTCTCTTTGAGGTTTCCCCCTTGAAGATGCAAGTGAACATTGTCATCTATTTCATCTGTTCTTCTTGTATTTTCTATCTTTCCTACGAATTTATGGGTTTAATCATATTACACTAATGATGACACAAGCATATCTATTTTATTCTTTAAAGAAGTTGTTAGATTGAATGGATTACGCAGAAGCATGACATCTCATAGGGATAGTAAGGTCCTTGGACATTTTTGGAGGACCTTGTGGAAGAAATTGAATACCAGAGCGCAGTTTAGTTGTGCATATCATCCACCAATCGATGGCCAAACTGAGGTTGTGAATATAATCCTTGGAAATATGCTCAAATACTTAATTAGGGAAAGACCAGGAAAATGGGATAATCTATTAGCTCAAGTTGAATTTGCATACAACTCAGTAAACATGTCTACAGGTAAGAGTCCATTTAAGATTGTTAATGGAATATCACCAAGAGGTGCAATTGACTTGTCACCATTTCCAGAGAAAATCCAAAAGAATGCAGATGCAGAGTCATTTGTGGAGCATATGAAGGAAATTCATGAGCATGTATAGAAGAAATTACAAAAGCACAACCATGAGTATAAACAAAGAGAATATTTGAAGAGAAGAGTGAAAATATTTGAGGAAGGAGATTTATCCCATCTGAGGAAGGAAAGGTTCCCAAGGGTAACATATGATAAGATGAAGACGAAGAATATTGGACCTTGCAAGATCATGAAGAAGATATCCGATAATGCATGTGTTAGAGTTACATGCAGAGTTAGATATCTCACCTATTTTCAATGCTACAGATATGTACGAATACCATGAGATTATTTCTCAAGAAGATGATGATGTTATTATTGATTAGAGGGAGCAGATACTGGAGTGATCAAGGGAGGAAATAATAGAGACTCTTGATATAAGGGCAATTGGAAGAAGCAAAGGTCAAAATACCAAGGGGTTTTTAGTAAGGTGGAAAGATAGAGGAATTGAAGTTGCGGCATGGTTCTTGTAGGAAGAGTTAGATCACATTGAATCCCCTATCAAACTTGTGAGGAGGGGATCACCTTTATTTTCTTACCAGAGGAGACTAGTGTAGGAGCATTCGAACTCCAACGTGTGCGATGATATCACATTCGTTCACATGGTTGAATTATTGAGTAATCGTCGTTGTTTGTGAGTTTCAAACAACGCTAAATATGGTCAATTGTGGGGTTCATCTAGGACTAGATCCAATTATTCACAAAAGGAGGAGGACTAGGAAGTGTGCAAGGAAAACATACCCAAAAATGACATAGATTTGTCACCTACGCACAAAACACCCGTGTATGGCCCAAATTTGTTGATGTGGTTGTGAAGGGCTCAAATGAAGCACTGTGACAGCAAATGACCATGATTCGATCTTATCCTAGATTTATGTTAGCAATAGAATAAATGAAAATTTTAAAAGTATTAAATAAATAAAGGGTTTATTGGTATGTGCATGATATTTAGGAAGCCTATGGAACAGTTGCAGAATTCGCTTCAAGCTGATTCAAAGGAATTGCACCAGAAGATGGAATTCTTGTTGTAATCCATGGGCATACGTTTGCCTGCTGCTCCAGTGCCTGCAACGGATGGGAATCCTCAGGGTCGCTTCCTGGACTTGCCTTACATTCTGTTGTAATGGTTCTCTGGGCTCAGGGGTTGTTTCTTTTCTAGATAGATGGTGCTTTTTTGGGTTTCTACCATTGTGGTTTGTATGTGTGTGCTTAGTTTTGGGTGCAGAAGTCTTATTGTCTAGGAGGTTTTGGAAATCTATATTAGATGAAGGCTGGTTATCACAACAATTGTAACTTTGGTTTTTTGTTATGGGTAGATCAGTCATATGGCAATTCTCACTTTGTAAGGCCTGAGAGCCTAGATACGCAGAATATCAACAGAGCTCCGGCATGTTTTGCTTGAATGTAACCTCTCTTTTTTATATATAATACAAAATCCTTCTTACTTACAAAAAAAAGATTGAATTCCCGCACATAATGCCCTTATTTGGAAGAAATAGAAAAATAATCAAAACCACATTATTTTAGAAGGTGCCACATTACCATGGTTTTGAATTCACTAGCACGAGCGTCTGATGGGTTTGTCATGATTAGCATGTACATTAATGTTTCTGTCATCTACTTGAAGTAGGGCATGATGTCATCAATGTCGTAGGAGGCGAGGTTGATGAGACTACTGCTCGTAATGGATTTTTTATCACAATGTTTTTTTCATAATATGTTGGGAGATATGGTCAGATTTTCCCTTATGATGAATTATGAAGCCTAGGGTTTCCCAGCTATTATTGCAGCCCATGTGGAGGTCGCAAGTGCAACCAATGGGGTAGGGATGGTTAGTTTGATGGGCCATATTGTATATTGTAGGGTATATTGTGATGCATGCGACAATGAGAACTCTTAAGGGAACACGTCCACCAAATCCACTGTCCACCAATATAACAATGTAGGGTATATTTTGTTGCATGCGACAAGTAGAAATCCTACGAGAACACATCCACCAAATATGTTTCCAAATTTGAGGCAATGTTGACAGGTTTGAACAATGGGTGAATACAATCTCCTTTCTAGATGAATATTTAAAGATTGATTTTCTTGGCTTTGCCTAGGTTGAAAAGTATAGTTTTGAGGTCAGGTGATAGCGATATTGAAAGCTTGGACTTGATCTCAAACATATTTTATGGTCTATTTTCTCATTTTTTCAAGGAGGACGAAGATATTGCAACTAGCATTAGCAGTGGTAATGTGCCTTCTTATTCTTTGGATTCAACTATTGGGGGAGGTTGTAGGAGAGTTGCTTGGGTGAGAAGATAAGCATTTGAGATGACAATTGGGAGATGTCTTGATGGGCTTCCCTTTGATGATTCAATTACAGATTCATTCTCGTTCAATGTAGTGAAATGCTTGTCGACTATGTTCAGATTCCTTTGGTTCTCATAGGGACTCTTCTTCTTGACGGCTTTGAGAAAATCGTTCCCATGGTCACCACCATGGGTTATCTAGTGACCATCACTAACATAGGTTTTTAAACCAATCATATCTTTGGGGTGTTAGGGTATTTAGACACATATGAGTTAGTTGAGACCAATTTGGTCTAATGTGTTTTTAGGTAAAGTGTGTTTCTTTAGCATGCACTTGTGCTTATGTATAATCCAACGTCATGTTATATCTTCTAGACATAAAGTGAGATGATGGTTCATCTTCTCCTTAATCTTAATGACTATATTGATATGTGGCTTACAACTTGATTGGTCCCTGATCTCTATTTAAAGAGCATGGAGGGTCATTTGCTAATGATCGATTGTGAGAAACTCATATGTAAATATTTTCCCTCTACATTAATATATTGTCTCAAGTGATTGTTTGGTTGGGTTCATTGATTGTTCCCCTCCCTAAATATTTTAACCACATAATACATTGGTGTGTTGATATGTGATTTGTTTGTGTGATTGGTTGCTTTAAGTGTTCGACCTATATGGAAATATCCAATTGTATTCAAACATGGTATTATAGTTCTTATAAAGACCCCCACTCACATTGTTGATCGATATCTTGAACCTATGTAACTGTATGCATCAAAGGATTTTTTGGATTTTACTATTTTTGTGTATTTATGGATTGAGAGAGGTGTTCCATTGCATCTAGAGAGCTTCTTTAATTGGAAACTCTTTTTATTACACTCGAAAAGGTTTTGTTTTCCCAAGTACAACCATTTTTTCAAATTCATATTGTTTTAGTTTATTATTTATTTAAATCTTTCTCATATTGTTTCATATCTCAATTTGTTTTTTCTTGTTTATTCCTGATTTGTTTCCTTTTCGATCTATATATTCTCTTTTTTGCATGCTCTGTGCAGACTCAGAAAATCATAAACATGGTGGAAATAGTTTTGATGACTGCGTATGCACTTTGTCATGCACCTTATATGCACTTACTAAACCAGAAAGAAGGGGAAACCTTGCATTTCCCAGGTAAGCTAACCAATATCTAACCCAAAAATTGAGAATTTTTTGTTCTGAAATTTTGTTTAGTGTATGTGTGTGGTTGTCTAATAGTGTTTTGTAGGCCAAACGCAAGGCTTTTTGGGTAGGCATAGTCTACCACAACAATATTAACAACACCCAAATTCTCCTTTATAACATTACTATATCCTTTGTTTAGCTCACTTGGGTGAAAGTTGCTTTATTAAGCAAGAGGTCTTGAGTGTAAGTCATTTTTACCAAGTTATTTTTGAAAAAGATCATGCAACTTTAATTTATAAAGTAACTTTGTTCTAAAATTGCTTCTCACTTGTTTTATAAAAGGAGGTCACTTGTTTGTAAAAGTAAGCTTATAGGAAAAGTTAGTGAAATGAGGAAATTATTTATTACTCATCAACGTTATTGTGCACCCATCACCACGTGAATCAACCTCAAGTTTCAACGTGTCTCCCTAGTTTCATTTTATGCCTTTCTTCAAAAGGGCATAAATTTGACTTCCAGAGTCCATTTTCGGTGCCCTTTTTTTCAACTACCTAATTTTTTAAGAACTTTGCATCTAGATCATTAGTTTATATTCTTGAAGCCATATTACCTGCATAGTATGATATGGATAGTCCAAGTGATATTTTTCTTACTAGTACCAAGTACTTCTCTTGGAAATCATGTATGGAGGATTTACTACGAAGTAGGGGACTTTACCATATTACCTTGGGAACATGAATTACTCCTCTTAATGCATTAAATAAATCCAAATGGGATGTAAAAATGACAAGGCACATGGATTAATTGGAATGTCCATCTCAAGTGTTCTTCAATTTCACCTTCAAGGAATTAAGACCCTAGATCCAACATGCCCAAAGTTAGAAACTATGTTTGGTAAACACAATGAGATTCGAGCCCACCATCTTGCTGTTGATGTATATGTAACTTCGGAATGTATTTCACATATATGTATATTGTACTCCTATAGAGATGGTATTATTCCTCCATATGGAAGTGTTTGTATTCCTATAGAGATGTTATTATTCCTCTATACGGAAGTGTCATCATTTATATTGTAAGTGTCGTAACTTATACTTGATGGGTTATTAGACCACCTTGTTGGGGTCGGCACTGTATAAGTCATGTGGGTCAAAGGGTTATTAGACCACCCTATTAGGGGTCGGCCATGTGGGTCAAAGGGTTATTAGACCACCCTATTGGGTGTCGGCCCAGTTAGCTTTGTGTTATGTGGTTAAGTTGAGGCCAACCTAGTAAAGGTTTTTAGGCAAATCAAGTCAAGTATAAATAGAGTGCGGGAGGCACTCTATTTCATCATTCTATTCTCTCTCGCACTCTCGGGAGAGTGGCGCACTTGTGGAGGAGGAGAAGCTACTGCTAGGAGATGTCTATCGCTTATGCTTGGGTTGTATCATTGCTCTATCTATCTCTGAGGAAGTTATTGGGGTTTTTCACCTTTATGGTTTTCCCCAAGTAAACTCTGTGTCTCTTGTGTGCTTGCATTATTGTGTCCATGATTGATATGCTGTAGATATGCTGTACATGTTGTTCTCTCAGTTAAGATCCTAGATCAGATTGAAGTAAATTCTGAAAAATTAACATGGTATCAGAGCTAGCCTGAAAGAAGACATGGTATGGCATGTATGACACTTGTTGCACTTACGATGCTAGGGCTTGATATAGCAAAAACCGGTCATCATAGAACATTCGCTATAAATACATTTTGGTGAGGTTTCAAGGTCTGAAAATCGTACAGGGAGAAGAAAAGATCCCCATGTACCTTGTGTCCAAAGGAAAACCTCTAATTCGTTGTACTTTTTGATTTATGATCTGTACAATATAGGGTTTCTGCCTCTTCCAAATCTCAGTCATAAACAGGTGACCTTGGAAAAAAGGTCATAACTTGGGCTAGGAAGCTCCAAATCAAATTTTGTAAAAAGTGACAGGTATTGCACGGACTGTAATTTCTTAGGTAACTTTTTCAGAGGCCGAAACTGAACCAATGACATGTGGCACGCCGTACAAGTTCGCTCTCCTGTTTTATCCCATAAACAATTCACGTTGCGACACTTGGCATAAATATCTCTCAAAGAATCCATTTGAGGTCAGACCTATGGGGTTGGAAATATGACAGTTCGGGATATCACAGGAAAATTTTTCAGACCATTTGGATTGAAAAGTTCGGAGTTACACCAGAAACAATCAGGTACATATTTATGTCAAAACATAATTATTTTTTAGCACCTTCATTCATGGCTTCCAGAATTTAGGGTTTTGGAGAAAGTTGGAATTTTTGTAATTGGAGACTACGGATGAATGCTACTCATCAAAATCGAAATTTAGAGACCAAGATCAAAATTTTTGGTTGGGTAGAAGGCCGGGCTTGATCAGACCCTAGTTCGGGACTTTGATCAGAAAAGCGGAAAATTAGGGCTTCTGCAAAAATGGGAATTTTTGAAATCTGTGACCACGGCTGGAAGCTCCTCAGAAAACTAGAACCTTAGAGCTTTGGATCGAACCTTTTGATTGGGAAAAAGGGTGGGCTTTATCAAACCCTAGTTCGGGGTCATGTCTAGTGAATCTGGAAGTTTCAAAGGCAAATTTGAGGGGTGACACTTTGCAGTTTTCAAATTCTGAGTATACCAGCTTGATCAGCTCATCAAGGCGCATATTTCTATCCTTTTGGAAGTTTGAATTTTTAGGGTTTCTCTGACAAACCCTAATCCAACTCCAGATCCAGTTCCTTCAAATCAAGTGGATTGGGTTAATCCTAGAAGAGAATGGATTGGTCACCTTCATAAGTGAAGAAGTTCCTGTTTCAGAGGGAGATGAGGCTAAGGCCTTACATAAGAAGATTACAAGAAATCTCGATAGGTATGACTCATCCAGGTATGTTTCGATATTTGTTCATGATTAAGTTTATGGTATGTTTGTCTTCATGTTATTACAGTTAGTACAATCTTGATTAAATTTAGACTTGTCGTATCACCTTAGTAAAATTATGAATGCATGATAGAAGATATTCATTGATTAGGGTGTTGACACTTATGATTGTACTAATGCATTATGGTGTTGTATGAGGTTTATGTTGTCCGCTAACATGAAAGGTACACCAAGAAAGACAAATCATGTTCCAGTTCAAGAACATATGATCATGATGACATGAGGACAAAGATTCATCCATTGTCATGAATCACTTAGAAGATCTATTTCCGAGGTATGTATAACTTGGTTTTATAATGGTTAACCTATGAGATATGCAGGTTACTAGCACTAGTCATTTAAAAGGAACAAGAAGACATTATGTGGGTATGTTAGACATAACTAGCTAACATGCTAATCCAGGTATGTTTTTCCTATATCAAGTTAGAATTCTACCTTATGTTAGGATCTCTTATATAAGTATACTTGGCATGATTGATTATGATTATTCATGAAGTTATAGGTTGAAGTAATCATGGGCCTAGGCATATTATGCTTCTTACTTTAATTGATGATATCACTAACCAGAAAAGTCCTATGGTCAAATAGGAATATGCATGAGTAAAAGAATTGTGATATATTATCTGTGTATGAAATGATCATGACTATACATGTTTAAGATTATTGTGTTTTTGATAGGATTGGGATTATACTAATGAATGTATGATTGTGTGTGAGATCTCGAGGATAACACAATGATGATACTGGTAAGTATGCATAGTGATCCGGGATGGATGTAAGGTCAAGAATAGATAATCCAGGAAGCAAAGATCAAGAGTGAGCACACTCTAGGAAACAAAGATCAATAGGGAGCTCACTCCAGTAGTTTCTGCAAGGATGCGGATATTCAGAGGGAGTTGACTACTTCTCACTATCCACATTAGAATGGAGTTGCAGAAAGGAAGCAAAGACTGAGAGGGAGTCAACCCTACAACCAAACAAAGATAAGTATTTCAATTGTCATTTCTTGCATATTTGTTTGTTTAAATAATATTGTTCAATGATGTATATGCTTATGTTCCTAGACTTAGGGTGTGTATTATTCATATTAGAATAATTGCATTAACGAACAGTATACTACTAATATGCATGTGATGGGTAAGTGGCCTATGGCACTGTACAACATTCCATTGCTACTTATCTAGAATGAAACCTCTTTGCTGACATGTTGGGAGTTGTGCACACTCTTAACAATGTTCTGGTAGAGATTGGAAGGCATCTAGAAAGTTACAAGATATGGACAAATGTTGTATTGAAGCATTGGCTAAGATAATTGCATGACTGTATGACATATTTCTTTATGTGTAAGAATTTGTTCTGAAAACTATGAGATGTTTCTAATCATGCAATTTAACTTGTTTTGTAGGAAAGATCGTATACCACCACCTACAGAATAAGGACTACAACATTTGTTCAGCAACAAAGTTATCTATTGAAAATATTGAAGATATTGAAGTTCCCAGGATCTAGGAAGAATGCCATGATCGAGGAGTACCATTCGATCATGAAGATGTTTGGGATGTAGTCCTAAGACCTGAAGGGAAGTCTGTAATGACTTCCAAGTGGATCTACAAGATCAAGCATGATGCAGATGGCAGCATAGAAAAATACAAAGCGAGTGATGAAGTAGAAGATACACCAGATGGATTTCAAGACAACTTTCTTGAATGGTGTAGTCAAGGAAGAAGTATATGTGGAGCAGCCACTTGGTTCTGAGACACATGACAAGGAGTCATATATGTGCAGAACTTGGTATGGTAGGATAGGCAACTTTCTATCCAGTTTGGGCTTTACCAAGAGTAAAGAGGATTCCAACCTTTACTACAAGTTTGAGGAAGGCAATCCCGTGATACTATTTTTGTATATGGATGACCTGTTTGCTACAGGTAAGGATAGATTGATTGCCGACACGCAGCGGAAGCCTACTGCCGAGTTTGAGATGAAGCACTTGGGGATGATACACTATTTTCTAGGCATGGAGGTGTGGCAGAGTTCAGATCGAATCTTCCTTGGACAAGGGAAGTATGCAGTAGAGATCCTGAAGAGGTTTGGGATGATGGACTGCAAGGCCATGACCACACCTATGGCATCGAATCTGAAGCTTCTGTGTGATGCTTCATCTGATACGGTTGATGTCACTGTGTATCGTCATATGATTGGGTCCTTGATGTACCTGACGAACACGAGACCAGATATTTGCTTTGCGATGAACACATTGATCCAGTTCCTGACAGATCCGAGGAGTGTTCACCTAGTTGCTGTAAAGCATATTCTGAGGTACCTGAAGGGCACAGTTGATTATGGGCTCAAGTATGATGCGAATCAAAAGTTTAACCTGCAGGGTTATGTTGATTCGGATTGGGCAGGCAGTGCTGCAGATAGGAAGAGCACTTCTGGGTATTGCTTCAGTATGGGATCAGGTGTGATCTCTTAGTTTAGCAGGAAGCAGTCCTGCGTAGCACTAAGTACAACCGAAGCAGAGTATGTTGCAGCCTGTTCGGCTAGTTGTGAGGCAGTATGGATTCGAAAGATATTGTTTGAGTTATTTGATCTACCACTGGAGGCTACTGGTATATTTTGTGACAACCAGAGTTGTGTGAAGCTGTCTGAGAACCCGGTGTTCCACGACAGGTCGAAACACATAGAGATCAAATATCACTATATCAGGGATATGGTGCAGAGAGGAGCAGTGAAACTCCTGTATGTTGTGACAGATGAGCAGATTGCAGATGTATTGACAAAGCCACTAGCCAGAGTGAATTTCAAGTACTTCAGAGAGAGGCTTGGTGTTCTTTAGATTAACGACACTTCGAGGAAGAAGTGATGGAGACATTTGTTGTAGACATTCCTAGCATGGTGGAAGGGGGTCCTTCACATGGCTGTGGATGTAAGCACTCGATGATGAGCATCCGGATGATGTTCTAGTTTTTGCTCTGTATGATCAGTTGGATCATTTACATTTGTATGTATGTGTATGCATCGTGTTGGACGCTGGATATGATCAGTTGGATCATTTATGTATGTATGCATCATGTTGGATGATGGATATGATTAGATGGATCATTTATGTATGTATGCATCATGTTGGATGCTTGGACCATGTATCTGTATCTGTATCAGGTGGATACGTTGTATGATCAGGTAGATCATGTACGTTGATATGTATCAGGTAGATACATTGTGTGGATCATGTATCTATGTATGTATCAGGTGGATACACTGTGTATGGTGATATGTATCAGGTAGATACTTGGTATGCATCAGGTAGATGCATTGTATGATCATGGATGACAAGCTTCTCCAGTTGACATGCATCAGGATGATGCAGTGATGATGATCAGGACAATCATGTGTACATCGGGATGATGTATGGTGAGTATCAGGATGATACTCTGTGGTCGTGGAATAGGTTGTGCAGATGAGCATGTCTGGGAGATCCTATAGGTCAGAGTTGTGTACCCGTAACAGCCTGGGATGCTCTTTCGAGACATTGCTCTGGGAGGACATATAATAGCGCCCTGAGAGATCCTTCAGGTCGGAGTTGTGTACCCGTAACATCCTGGGATGCTCTTTCGAGGTTTTGTCCTATGGCATGTAATTTGCTCCTGGGAGATCTGGACAAGGATGAAAAAGGCCTCAGATGCTTCAACCAGGTTTTGCCATGACCACATGTAATTTGCTCCTGGGAGATCTAGACAGGATGAAAAAGGCCTCAGATGCTTTAGCCAGGTTTTGTGGTGGACCACATGTAATTTTCTCCTGGGAGATCTGTACAGGAAGAAAAAGGCCTTAGATGCTTCAGCTAGGTTTTGTGGTGAGATCACATGTAATGTGCTCCTGGGAGATCCAATAGGTAGAGATGTGTGCTCGTAATAGCCTGGGATGCTTCAGCCAAGTTTTGTGATGGGTCACATGTAATGTGCTCCTGGGAGATCTGACAGGTAGAGCTGTGTGCTCGTAATAGCCTGGGATGCTACCGCCAAGTTTTGTGATGCACGTAATAAGTCTTGAGGATTCCACAGTATGGCCAGTGATGATGAAGACCTGCAGGTGGTAGGCCTACATCCAGTATGAAAAAGGACTGGCTCTGTAGAACTTCCTATGACGAGTAGATTCAGAGATTGATTGAGATAGCAGCAACAGTGATGATGACGATGATTCGATGACGATGATCTAGAAAAGAAGACTTGTGCTAGAAGACCTGTGTTGAGAAATACCTTCCTAGTTAAGAGGGAGTGTTGATGTATATGTAACTTCGGAATGTATTTCACATATATGTATATTGTACTCCTATAGAGATGGTATTATTCCTCTATACGGAAGTGTTTGTATTCCTATAGAGATGTTATTATTCCTCTATACGGAAGTGTCGTCATTTATATTGTAAGTGTCGTAACGTATACTTGATGGGTTATTAGACCACCTTGTTGGGGTCGGCCCTGTATAAGTCATGTGGGTCAAAGGGTTATTAGACCACCCTATTGGGGGTCGGCCATGTGGGTCAAAGGGTTATTAGACCACCCTATTGGGTGTCAGCCAAGTCAGCTTTGTGTTATGTGGTTAAGTAAAGGTTTTTAGGCAAGTCAAGTCAAGTATAAATAGAGTGTGGGAGGCACTATATTTCATCATTCTATTCTCTCTCACACTCTCGGGAGAGTGGCGCACTTGTGGAGGAGGAGAAGCTGTTGCTAGGAGATGTCTATCGCTTATGCTTGGGTTGTATCATTGCTCTATCTATCTCTAAGGAAGTTATTGGGGTTTTTCACCTTTATGGTTTTCCCCAAGTAAACTCTGTGTCTCTTGTGTGCTTGCATTATTGTGTCCATGATTGATATGTTGTAGATATGCTGTACATGTTGTTCTCTCAGTTAAGATCCTAGATCATATTAAAGTAAATTCTAAAAAATTAACACTTGACAACCAATTGATTACGTTAAATCCCAACGATTTCTCTTGTCTTGAATATTTTCTAACTAATTTCAAAACACTTAGACTTCTACTTGCATAATGTAAAATGATCAAGAAAAATGACCAACTCATATATGCTATTCTTGCTAAGCTTGGCACTCCTTATTCTATTTTTATCCACTTTTTACTTTACGAAGCTCTTATTAGTCAAGGGGATACTTACCAATTGCCCTCTTTTTTAGCATTTTGTAATTCCTTGATTAGAGAGCAATATAATATCCTACATCTTGGAGTTATCAACACTATAGGTATGTCTTAATTAATCCTTAGTAATGCAACAGAAGGATAAAGCCAAGAATCCAAAGAAGAAACACCCTTTCAACAGTAAACATTAAACAAGGGTCCCAAACCCTCTCATCCAGCTCCTCCTCCTAATGGCGATAATGGAACTAAATAAAAAAAGTAAGAATATAGAGAGACATTGTAAATTTTTTGAGAAAGATGGTCATCTGGAGTCTAAATGTTTCAAGAAAATGGAAGCCTTAGAAGAAACAATGAAAAAACACAACATCAATCTTGATTCTTCTTTTAACTGGAGTCTTCTCATGGACATGCACTTTCTGCTTCTTATTTTTCCTTTAGTGCATCATCATCTTCAACATCTTCTAATGAGTGGCTCATTAATTCCAAAGCATAATATCAAATGGCTAAGGATAAAGCCATTTTTTTTGCTCTTAATGAATGTAACACTAAACAAATATTTGTTAGTGATGATGTATCCGTTTGTGTTGTACGGTCTGGAGCATTTTAGCTAGATGTTATTAATTTGAAAGATGTATTATGTGTTCCAAATATTTCTTGCAATGTTTTATCAAACTATTAGATCAATAATTCAGGTGAAGGTAAGATTGTAGAGTTTTCACCTCATCAAGTTGTAATCAAGGATTTAAAGATCCTAATCATGTCCTAGCAATTGGAATTGTCAATGATATTACCAAGTTGTATAAAGTTGACAAAATTGGATTATCATATTTTCCATTAATTTTTATAGCTCATAGCGATGACTTGAGCAAACTTTGGCATGAGCGATAACTATTGCTCATTGTAGAAACTATGTAATTATAATATGGTGACCAGTCTTCCTCTTGTTTCTTATAGAGCTTGTGTTTATCCTAAGTGTATTCTTGGAAAACATCATCGAGATAAATTTGAAAAATGTGCATCTTGGCATGCCTCGTCCCCCTTGCAGCTTGTAATATACCTAAAAGTATATTACAATTAGTATACATATTAGTTTATTTATTAGTCATTAGGTTAAAGGTTATCTCAAAGAGATGCCACCTTTACGTGCTCATGCATATATATACATTGTAATTCATTCATTGTAAATCATCATTGAAATATCAAAACATTATTAAATATAAATATTGAAAGAGTTCTCTTTCAAGTGGCATCAGAGCCAAGTTGCTACATCGACAAGACTCTCCTCCTCCACCTTCCACATTCTCCATCTCACCCTTAAATATAGGGCTTAAATCAAACGCTCTTCTTTTATCCAAGCTTTGAGGATGAATCTTTTCAAGGAGGGATGAATTGTAGTATACCTAGAAGTATATTACAATTAGTATACATATTAGTTTATTTATTAGTCATTAGGTTAAAGGTAATCTCAAAGAGATGCCACCTTTACATACTCATGCATATATACATTGTAATTCGTTCATTGTAAATCATCATCGAAATATACAAATATTATTAAATCAATATATTGAAAGAAAATCTCTTTCACAACTTATTCAAGTGACTTGTGTGGTCTGCTTCCTTTTGTTTATTTGTATGGGTTCAAACACTTCTTAACTTTCATATGCACTTGGTTTTATTTCTTAAAACTTAACACTGAATTTTTTGACATGTTTTGGGCCTACAAGGCCCTTGTGTAGGAGCAAGTTGGACATTAACTACAGAAGTTAATAACAGATAATAGAGGTGAATATGTTAACAATAAATTTATAACTTACTACATTGCACATGGCATTCAAATGCAACATATTGTTCCATACGCCCCACATCAAAATGGTGTTGTTGATAGAGAGAATCACACATTAAAGGAAATGACAAATTGTATGACCCACTCTAAGGCATTAAGCCCTCATTTGTTGGCAAAAGCCATTAATTATATTAATTACATAGTTTATAGCAATCCCACAAAAGCTTTAAAGATATAACACAAGAAGAAGCATGGAGTAAAATTAAACTAGATGTAAGCCACTTTCATGTGTTTGGTAGTGAAGCATGGGCTCACATTCCTTGTGAAAAATGGAAAGAATTACAACCTAAGAGCGAGAAGTGATTTTTTGTCGGATATTCTAAACATGTAAAAGGTTATGGACTTATTCAACCTCATTCTAATAAATTTATTATTATGAGAGATGTTAAATTTGATGAAAATACCTTGGCTTGCAATCCTATTTGAACACTTGTACCATCTTAGACCCATGAGCCATCTTCGATTATTGTGCCATCTTCAATTCTAAAATTTTCTACTGGCGATCCTATTGTGGTTCTTCTTCGGATGAACATAGTGAGGATGAAAATCCACCTTTTCCTACTCATCTTCTCCAGTTGGGTCCATTGAACATGAACTTTCAATAGACCCACCGCTTCCCAGATGGATCTACACAACACGAGAGGCAACTAGTGATATTACAGGTGATCCTCCATATAAGTGTCGAACACATTCATAATTCCAACAAGCCTCTTCTCTTTTGGCTCAAATTTTAGAGACTCGTGATCTAGATACATTTTTATAAGCTTCTAGCCATCCGAATTGGGACACATCAATGAATGTCGTTCCTTAATGACTATCAATACTTGGGATCTTGTACCCCTTCCAAGAGGAAGAAAACTTGTCAAATGTAAATGGGTGTATAGAATTGAGTATGCATCAAATGTAAGTGTTGAAAGACATAAGGATTGGTTAGTTGCCAAAGGATTTTCTAGAGTTGAAGGGATTGACTATAATGTAGCATTTGTCGTTGTAGCCAAAATGAACTTTGTCTGCCTTGTTCTAGCCCTTGTTGCTTCACATAAATTGGAGTTACATCAAATGGATGTCAAATCCACCTTCTTGCATGGGAATTTTCAAGAATAAATTTCCTTGGAATAACCTCCTAGCTATGTTTAGAATGGTTGAACCTTGTTGGTTGCCTTAAGAAATATTTGTACGGCCTTAAGCAAGCTCCTTTGGTTTGGTATGCCAAAATGGATATCTTTCTTTTTGACACCTATTTTTCTAGATGTCATTTTGACCCCAATGCCTATGCCAAGAAAGTAGGAAACCATCTCATAATCATTGTTCTTTATGTTGATAACCTTATTCTCACTAGTAGTGACACTAAACTTTTAACCCATGTGAAATCCATCTTTAAGAAGAAATTTAAAATGATTGACTTACGACGTTTGCATTATTTTATGGGCCTCCAAGTCTTTCAAACTAAAGAATATTTTTTATTTTTCGGTTTTAGTACGCTCGTGACCATCTTTGTCGTTTTCACATGGAATATTGTAAGCTAACCACATCTCCCTTCTAGTCGAGAGTCAAACTTGTTGCCACTTTCACTACACCTAAAGTAGATACCACCTTGTACTGTCAATTGGTCAATAGTCTTTTGTACTTAACTCATACCCAGCCTGATATTTCGTTTGTTGTTGGTCTTGTTGCTTGATATATGCAAACGCCCCATGAAAGTAATTGGAAAGTAGTAAAAAGGATCCTTCAGTATATTTGGGGTACATTTGATTTTGGGATTCATTAAGTTCAGGGGGGGACTCCTTTTGTTGGTTGGTTCCAATTGGGATAGTGACCCTAAGGTTATGTTTTATGTCTTGGCTCCGGACCTATCATTTGGGCTTGTAATAAACTACAAAATTTTTCTCTTTCTTCGACAAAAACAAAGTATTGAGTTGTAGTTAATGTTAGTCAAGGAGCCTTGTGGCTTTGGAAAATGATTTTAGAATTTGGATTCCAACAACAATTTGACCACCCTCTAATGTGACAATCAAAGTACCATCAAGCTTTCCAAAGATCTAGTTCAACATTAGCGCAATACATTGTGATACACATGCTTTTCATCAGAGAGATTATTCAAAATTGTGTTCTCAAAGTGCTCTTTTTCCCTATAGGTGACCAAGTTGCTAACATTTTTACAAAGTCTCTTACAAAAGTGAAGTTTTCAAACTTTGATTTATATTAGGAGTTATGGAAGTTGTCATTAAGGGGGGTTAGGCATTCATGCCTCCTTCCTTTTTCTATTGTGTAACTTTTGTAAATATTTAAATCCTATCCCAAGTTGTTCTTAAGGGGGGATGTTAGGATATTTAGACACTTAGGATTTAGTTAAGATCAACTCGGTCTAATGTGTCTTCATGTAAAGTGTGTTTCTTTAGTATGCATTTGTAAGGAATAACCTTAACAATGGGATCTACAACCACCAACCTGTACAACCTTTGAAACCTTGGATACACATGTTGGTTGGAAATACGAAATACCCTTAACAAGTCCTCTATCAACTAACTATAGGTCTACATACCACCTAAAACTAGACATGGAATTCAAAAATCAACTTGGATTGAGGTCATTACTACCACCTCCAAATTCGATACATTAGGATAAGCATTAAATTGATTTTCATATGAGGTTAGACCCAAACCTTGACAACATGTACTATCCATTGTAGTAAACATTGGCCTCTTTGATGCTATTACAAGGGTACTAGCATCTTGCAAGCGATTGTAAGCATTGGGACCACCCACATCCATCATCCCCACATATTCATTATACCCTAAGTATTTTAACTTCGCAAGGTTAGACATCTTGGCATAGAAATCATCATCATAACTTAGGGAGGAGCCCTATATAATATTGGATACACAAGACATGGAGTATATATTTTATCCTTGTTAAGGATCTAGCAAATAATCAACTTGGTTGATTTCCATAATCATGAGGAAATCACCTCAAAACCCTATCCATAATCCAAGCCGACATATTCTACTAAATAACTTAATTTAATTTCTTTTTTGTTGTCACGTATGTTAAATTACATGACAACATCTCCCCCATACTAGGCTATAGAGTACCTTGCTACTTTCAATGTAGTTACTAAGAATTTTTACTTCGACGTAAGTGATATAAAGGGCACTAAACCACTTATCAAATTATTTAGCATCAATTTTGCTTTAAGAAAAGAAACATTGTGATCTTTTTAAACTTACAATGTTTCAAGCCACCAAATGATACTAATTTGGTTTGAACAAATGTTATAAGTATGAACTAAGTGTTGGTTGTGGAGCCTGATCTTCCAGTCTCATAGATGATGATTCAACCGTGTTTGTACCCCAGGTTTGGTTATGATCCCGGCACGTGCAACAGGGGGTCCGGTTGGTTTTTCGCCAACAAATTATAGGCCCATGGTTTTGGGTAACCTGTGGTATTTTCCCATGGTATTTCCCCTTTAAAAGAAAGACATTGTAATACGGCTAGGGTTGATGTATTAGGTATTGTGCATTGTAAAGATCTGTGAGATTGTGTAAGAGAGACTGAGAGAGTGTGAAGAGGAAGTTGCAGCGGCTGTGCTGCGGGTTGTATCCCTTCACTTTGTTGGATGGTATAATAATAAGGACTGACAATTTCTGTGTGGACATAGCCCATCTTGGGTGAACCACGGTATATTGGTGTCTCTCTTGTAATGTGTCTATATGATTATATTTGCATTTATGTTTATTGTTATTACTCTGCAATCCTGTTTTTCTAACACTAAGGCATAATTCTTTTGAGAAGTCAACTTCCCGAGGGTGCAGCTTTTGCCGATGATCTTTGTTTAGAGCGCTTGATAGCTCGTTGGAAAGAACTAACCAGGAATTACAACCTTTGACTAGGGCCAAGGAATTCAATATCAATCCTCAGCCCTTGATTGGATATAAAATATTATGTAGGGCCTCAAAACGGCCCTAGAAGTTTGGGACCCAACAAATAGTAGAAATTGCCAATAAGATAGATAACCATTGTAACTTTGTGGAAAATGTGGGTGGCCACTAGTATCCACTTGGATCAGTCCTCCCCCCTTAGGGAGCAATGGTTCCTGCATCGGATGATGAAACTTTTGCTGATTCTAATTCCTAGTGAGCCACTTTCCCTAGTGAAGAAGTCTCCATGCTTTGACGACCCGATACAGTTGGATGTTCTGGTGGTGAGTTCCCTTCATATCAGTATCCATGATCCGGTCAATTGTAGCCTTCTCGATGTAGTCAAGATTGGGTTGTGTAGGGGCCAAGTGCTTCGCTACCTTTGAGGTGTCCAAGAGAGGTGGAAAATATGGTCAAAGTAGCTTCACATTAAATACATGGTGCAAGCTAAGGAAAGGGGGAATACTTAACTCAAAAGAACTCTCAACCACCACATTGGTGATGGTGTAAGGCCCATATCAAATTGGGTGGATCTTTTAATGGGGCCCTATGAGGTGCTCATTCTGTAAATGTAACCAAACCCCATCGCCAACCTAAAACTTATGTGTAACCTGGTGCTGGTCATGTCACTGCTTATACTTGGAATTGGCTTTCTGTAAGATATCATGAACATGTTGTTCGATGTGTCATATCCTCTCAACAAATTTGGATGCTCAATTAGACTTAGATTAAGCATGAGAGGAATCTTCCTGTGTATATGCAATTGGTAGTGCTACAACAATTGGGGCTAATGGATAGAACCCCAAGCATACCTCAAAAGGGTTGCGGTTAATAGAGTTATGAAGGGATTTGTTGTAGCTATGTTGAACATAAGGCCCTCATCCCAATTGCAAGGATGTTTGGATTTGTACATTCTCAAGATATGCACAATCATCATATTGACCACCTTTGTCTACCCATCAATTTGGGGGTGGAAGGCATTCGATTTTGTCAGCTTGGTGTCCATCAACGGCCATAGGATAGACCAGAAGGTACTCAATAACCTGTTGTCTCTATATGAAATAATGGTTTGTGGGAGGCCAAAATGAACTCAAACATGCTCAAAGAAGAGCTTAGTAGTGACTTCTGTTGTGATGTTATTCTTAAAAGGAGTTAAAATTTCCATATTAGAGAACCGATCAAAAAACACAAATACACAGTCATTGTTGTGCTTAGTTGAAGGAAATCCAGACATGTAGTCCATGGATACAAGCTCCCAGGGCCTGTCTAGGGTAGGAAATGGGGTGTACAATTCTTGCTTCTTAATGGTAGGTTTGGAAATGGAACATGTGATGCATGATCGAATGTACATACCAACGTCTTGTCGGAGCTTTCACTAGTAGAAGTACTTTTGCAACACTGCGATTATATTCTCTACGCTGAAGTGCCCTACCACTTGACTATAATGTGCCTCTCAAACCAACTTCTTACGCTCGCTTGAAGGAACACAAAGGTGGCCGAGATGGCATACAATTTTATCCTGGAGAAGAAAGTTTGAGACTGATCTTCTTGCTTGTAATGTCTGATAGGAAATAACAAAGTTAGGGTCACTATTGTACAATTCAGGCCACCCAGATGTCTCATGTCCACAAGAATTAAGCACGTAGTTAGCGTGGCGACCGGAGATCAGCTGAGGCAGTATGCAATGTGATTGGTGTTTCCCTTCTTATACTTGATGTTCAGGTGGCACTGTTTGTTGAGATATTGTAACTTCAAAGAATATTATATTTGTACTTTATTATTCTGGAGATGCTTCATTCCTCCGTGAAGATCTTATTGTATATCCAGAGATGTTTATTCCTCCGTCGGAATGTGGTAACAAGGATTATTAGACCACCCTAGAGGGGTCATCCCAGTCAGTTGTAGTGGGGTATTTAACCCATTGGTTAAATACGAGCCTACGTGTACTTGTGTAAAAGATATGTCAGAGTAGTGTATAAATAGAGGAGGTGTGTTCCTCATTTGACACACACACTCACTCACTTGAGAGTGGCACACTTATGGAGGAGACGTCTGCTATGGAGAAGGAGGAGATTATGCTCAGGGTTTGCATCTTTGTATATTACTGGTCATCTATATTGAGGAAGCTTTACTGGGTTTTCTACCCCATGAGGGTTTCCCAAGACAAATCTGTGTGTTTATGTTGTGCTTGTTGTTTCTTCAGTGATCCTGTATATGCTATTGTTGTGAAATGGAATGTAATGCTGCTATTTTATGTCTTAGCATATTAAATCTTAACATGGTATCAGAGCTAACCTGAAGGAAGGCAAGGTATGGCACTTACGACACTTGCTTCACTTACGACAATTTGAAGGTTAGGGTTTTACATAGCAAAAAACAGTCATCGTGGAACTTTCGCTATAAATCCATTTTGGTGAAGGTTCAAGATCTGAAACCTTTACCGGTCGTAGATAACATCTCCAGGTATCTTGTGTCCAAAGGGCACCCTCAGATTCGTTGTACTTTGTAAGTTATGATTAGTACAAGTTAGGGTTTATGCCTCTTCCAGATCTCAGTGAAAATCAGGTGACCTAAGAAAAAAGGTCATAACTTGGGCTAGGAAGATCCAAATGAAATTTTGTAAAAAGTGACAGGTAGTACACAGACTGTACTATCTCAGGAAACATTTTTAGAGGCCAAACCTGAACTAGTGACACGTGGCACACCGTACAAGTTTGCTCTCCTGTTTTATCCCATAAACAGGTCACGTTGCGACACTTGGAATAACTCTCTCTCAGAGAGTCCAATTGAGGTCAGACCTATCAGGATGGAAACATAATAGGGTGAGCTATCTCAGGAAAATTTTTCAGAGGCCGAAGTTCAAAAAGTGACACGTGGAATGCCGTACAAGTTCAATCTCCTGTATTATCCCAAAACAGGTCACGTTGCGACATTTGGCATAACTCTCTCTTAGAAAATCCAATTGAGGTTAGACCTATCAGGATGGAAAGATGACAGGTCAGGCTACTACAGAAAACGTTTTCAGACCCTGTGGAGCAAAAATTTTGGAGCTATAGCAGAAACAATCAGGTACATATTTCTGTCAAAACAAAATTATTTTTGGAGCACCTTTATTCATGGCTTCCGGAATTTAGGGTTTCGGAGAAAGTTAGAATTTTTGGAATCGGAATCCACGGCTGAATCCTACTCAGGAAAATCAAAATTTAGAGACCAAGATCAAATTTTTTGGTTGGGTAGAAGACCGGGCTTGATTAAACCCTAGCTCGGGATTTTGATCGGAAAGATGGAAAATTAGGGCTTCAGCAAAAGTTGGAATTTTTGAAGTCTGTAACCACGGCTGGAAGCTCCTCAGAAAAATAAGAGTTTAGAGCCTTGGATCAAACCTTTTGATTGAGCAGAAGGGTGGGCTTCATCAAACCCTAGTTCGAGATCCTGTCCAAAATATCCAGAAGTTTCAAAGGCAATTTTGAGGGGTCAAGTTTTTGGAGATTTCAAAATTGAAGTATGCTAGTTTGATCAGCTCAGCAAGACACATCCTTCCATTCATTCGGAAGTGTGAAAGTCAAAGATTGAATTTTTAGGGTTTCTCTAGCAAACCCTAATCAAGCTCCAGATCAAGTTTCAGGGGGAGTTGAGGCTAAGGCCTTACATAAGAAGACTACAAGAAGTCTCAACAGGTATGACTTAAGGAGGTTCAGGTATGTCTTGAAATCTGATTCTTGATTAAGTTCATAATGTGTTTGTCTTCATCTTGATTAACGTTAGAATTGTCTTATCACCCTAGTAACAGTATGAGTGCATGTGAATGATCGAAGACATTCATTGATTAGGGCTATATGATTTTTCTAATGCATTATGGTGTTGTGTGAGGTTGATGTTGTCTGCTAACAAGATACAGGTACATCACAAAAGACAAATCAAGCTCCATGACCATGACATCATGAAGACAAAGACTCATCCATAATCTTTGTTCTACTTACGAGGTATGTATGACTTTGTTATATTATGCTTAACCTATGAGACACGCAGGTTCTAGCTCAGGATCTCTAAATCATTGAAGAGATTGTTTAGGTATGTTGTACATAACTAAGCAGGTATACTAATCCAGGTATGTTTTCCTATGTCATGTTAGGATCCCTTATATAAGTGTACTTGGTATGATTGGTTATGCTTATTCATAAAGTTAGTAATCAAGGGTTTATGCATATTATGTCTCTTATCTTGGTTGATTATTTAACTAACTAGATCAAACAAGAATATGCATGAGTAAAAGAAGACTTCCCTGAAACCTTGAATATTATCTATAATCATGACTATACATATTCAAGATTATTTAGAATTAGAATGTTTTGAGAATATACTAATGAATGTATGTTTGTGTATGAGATCATGAGGATGACACTAGTGCACACTTGAGCATGCACAGTGGTACAGAATGAATAGAAGTTCAAAAGACATATAGAAGATCAAGCGGGAGGCAACCACACAAACATAAAAGATAAGTATTTGAGTTGCTATTTGAAATAGTAAATGATATTGTCTGTAATAGGTTGTATGCATATTTGTATTCCTATAATATATCATGCTGAGTGTAAACATTCATAGAGCATTGAACAATATACTACTAATATGCATATGATTGGAAAGTTGGACAAACATTCCATTGTTGCTTGTCTAGAATGAAACCTCTTTGCTGACATGCTGAGAGCTGTGCACACTCTCGATAGCATGTTCTGGTAGAGATGGAAGGCATCTAGATAGCCACTGTATGCATACAGGATATGGAAAAGTGTTGTGCCAAAGTATTGGTCAAGATAGGTGCATAAATATGTATCTGTATGCATAATAGGTTATCATGTCAATATGATTTGATGATTATGAAGTATTACTAATCATGTACTTAATTTTGATTTGTAGGAAAGATCATGATGAATGATGAACACTGAACAAGCGATGGATGTTCAACAAAAGATTTACAAATCAAACACACTATAAAAGGCTTGTGGCTAGAAGATTCTCTTAGAAAGAGGAAGAGAATCATGATGAGATGTTTGCTCCAAGTGGCTAGATAAGACCATTCTCTTAATGGTGTAATTAAAGAAGAAGTTTGAATCAGATTCTGTATGGGTTCCCAGGATCGATAATCAATTGATGAGCTTAATGATCACCATGGGTGATGAGGATCTCAACCTTTGCTACAAGGTTGAATATTGTTTCTATACTAGATGACATGGATGCAGGAAGGAACTCACCACAGAGTTCGAATGATATTGAGGCTCATATCAGTAGACCCATCTAACGAGAGATGGCACAGATAGATATGCAGAAGATCATTCAATGAAAATGAAAGATCTCAGATTGATGCATTACTTCCTAGGTGTGGAAGTATGGAAAGACTCAGAAGGAATCTTTCTCAACTAGGGAAAGTATGCCGAGAAATATTAAAAGGACTTGATATGTTGGAATGACCACTCGTATGGATTCCAAATTGAAGCTGTTAAGTGAATGACTCATCAGAGTTAGTGTATATAACTCTGTACAGACAAATTATTGGGTCATTGATGTATCTAACAAATACTAGGTCAGATATATGCTTTGCTATGAACACCTTGAGTCAGTATCTAGTGGAAACGAGATGTGTTCACCTGATAGTTGCAAAGCATGTGATGAGGTATCTAAAGGATACGATAGACTTTGATCTATGCTATCTTGGAGATCATGACTTCAAGATGGCTACACAGATGTTGATTGGGAAGAAAGTGTATCATACAAGAAGAACACATTGAGAGGATGTTATTGTTTGGGATCAGCCATGATCTCGTGGTTTAGAAGGAAGCAATATAGTGTGGCTCTTAGCACAAGCAGAATATATGGCTTCTTGCTTTGCTAAGTTATGAAACAGTATGGCTTCAGGATTGTTTGACTTAGAGATGGACCCAACTGTGATCTTATGTGACAAACAGAGTCGTACCAAAGTGGCAAAGAATCCAGTGTTCCATGATAAGTCAAAATCACATAGAGATCTGACATTTCTTTAATACAAGATATGGTGCAGAAAGGAATTAAACTTCGAATTTGTAACAAGTTACCAATGAAGTCCTTGGTGGACTTGAGGGGATTGGATCATCCCTAGACTTCAGTCCTAAAGAGAGCTGTAGACGTATGTCTTCAAGAATGAAGTCCTTGGTGGACTTGAGGGGATTGGATCATCCCTGGACTTCAGTCCTAAAGAGAGCCGTAGACGTATGTCTTCAAGAATGAAGTCCTTAGTGGAATTGAGGGGATTGGATCATCCCTGGACTTCAGTCCTAAAGAGAGCCGTAGATGTATGTCTTCGAGAATGAAGTCCTTGGTGGACTTGAGGGGATTGGATCATCCCTGGACTTCATTCCTAAAGAGAGCCGTAGATGTATGTCTTCGAGAATGAAGTCCTTGGTGGACTTGAGGGGATTGGATCATCCCTGGACTTCATTCCTAAAGAGAGCCGTAGACGTATGTCTTCGAGAATGAAGTCCTTGGTGGACTTGAGGGGATTGGATCATCCCTGGACTTCAGTCCTAAAGAGAGCCGTAGACGTATGTCTTCGAGAATGAAGTCCTTGGTGGACTTGAGGGGATTGGATCATCCCTGGACTTCAGTCCTAAAGAGAGCCGTAGACGTATGTCTTCGAGAATGAAATCCTTGGTGGACGGTTGAGGATTAAGTCATCCTTGGACGTAGGTCCTAAATGTACAGTGGAGGATAAATTCATCCTTGGACGTGGTCCTAAATGTACGGTGGAGGATTAAGTCATCCTTGGACGTGGTCCTAAATGTACGATGGAGGATTAAGTCATCCTTGGACGTGGTCCTAAATGTACGGTGGAGGATTAAGTCATCCTTGGACGTGGTCCTAAATGTACGGTGGAGGATTAAGTCATCCTTGGACGTAGGTCCTAAATGTACAGTGGAGGATTAAGTCATCCTTGGACGTGGTCCTAAACGTACGGTGGAGGATTAAGTCATCCTTGGACGTGGTCCTAAACGTACGGTGGAGGATTAAGTCATCCTTGGACGTGGTCCTAAATGTACGGTGGAGGATTAAGTCATCCTTGGACGTGGTCCTAAATGTACGGTTGAGGATTAAGTCATCCTTGGACATGGTCCTAAATGTACGGTAAGGATTGGATCATCCTTGGACTTTGGTCCTGTGAACTGAGCTGTAGACATGAGGTCTCCGAGAATTGATAAGACTGGATCGACCCTGGACTTCAGTTCAAAAGGTACATGATAGGACTGGATTGTCCCTGAGCTTCGATTCCAAAGGTACGTGATAGGACTGGATCGTCCCTGAGCTTCGGTTCAAAAGGTACATGATAGGACTGGATCGTCCCTGAGATTCGGTTCAAAAGGTACATGATAGGACTGGATCATCCCTGGACTTCGGTTCAAAAGGTACATGACTGGATTGTATCATCCATGGACCTATGTCCTAAAGAGAGCGGGATTGATCATCCTGTAATATGATCGTGTGTGTTGCAGGATATGCTGCTATGTATTAGTGAGAATACATGCTTTTGATGATAGATGTATTAGTGAGAATACATGCTTTTGATGATGGATGTATTAGTGAGAATACATGCTATTGATGATAGATGTATTAGTGAGAATGCATGCTTTTGATGATAGATGTATTAGTGAGAATACATGCTTTTGATAATAGATGTATTAGTGAGAATACATGTTTTTGATGATATATGTATTAGTAAGAATACATGTTTTGATGATAGATGTATTGGTGTGGATACTAATACAGATGATCCAGATGCTGTAGATCGTGATGATCCAGATGCTGTAGACCGAGATGATCCAGATGCTGTAGATCGAGATGATCCAGATGCTGTAGATCGTGATGATCCAGATGCTGTAGATCGAGATGATCCAGATGCTGTAGATCGAGATGATTCTGATGCTGATAATCATATGATGACGATGCTGATGATCGTGAGGATCTAGATGTTGATGGTGTTGTAGCTGTTCGAGTGCTGCAGAAGATAAATATTCAGTACTGAAGATGTTGATGCTCCAGTATTGAAGATATTCCAGTAACTGCTTGAGTTACTGATGATGTTGAGAAAGATTCCAATGATTTATAGATGTATCATGTATGATGTTGATGACTCCTTGCTCGTGCAGATGCTATTATAATATCCTTCTCGTTAAGGGGGAGTGTTGAGATATTGTAACTTCAAAGAATATTATATTTGTACTTTATTATTCCGGAGATGCTTCATTCCTCCGTGAAGATCTTATTGTATATCCGGAGATGTTTATTCCTCCGTCGGAATGTGGTAACAAGGGTTATTAGACCACCCTAGAGGGGTCGGCCCAGTCAGTTGTAGTGGGGTATTTAACCCATTGGTTAAATACGAGCCTACGTGTACTTGTGTAAAAGATATGTCAGAGTAGTGTATAAATAGAGGAGGTGTGTTCCTCATTTGACACACACACTCACTCACTTGAGAGTGGCGCACTTGTGTAGGAGAGGTCTGCTATGGAGAAGGAGGAGCTTATGCTCAGGGTTTGCATCTTTGTATATTGCTGGTCATCTATATTGAGGAAGCTTTACTGGGTTTTCTACCCCATGAGGGTTTCCCAGGATAAATCTGTGTGTTTATGCTATGCTTGTTGTTTCTTCAGTGATCCTCTATATGCTATTGTTGTGAAATGGAATGTAATGCTGCTATTTTATGTCTTAGCATATTAAATCTTAACACTGTTATAGGTATGTGGACCACTTTTGATGGCGATTTTTATGTAACTTTTCTTGTGTCTACATGAACTACAGGGGCTTGTGATCAATGTGGATTATGGTTTCATTCCCTAGGATGTAACATTTCCATTGATGAAATACATGCACAATGGAGTACATCTCCTTGTCATAGGTGGTATACCTATGAACATAATCAAAGAGCATATCACTATGATAGGCCATCGAATGTCCATGATGAGTGAGGACTGCTCCAATAGCATAGTTAGAGGTATTTATCTCAATCTCAAAAGGTTGTTGTAGGTCTAGTAGAGTGAGGATTAGTGTCGAAAAGAGGCGTCATTTTAGATCCTAAAAGGATTTATGTTGTGATGCACCCCAAGAAAACTTGTCTTTGGCTCGACCTTTGATCACTTGGCTTAAGGGCCAAGTGATATGAGAGAACCCCAACACAAACCTGCATTAAAAGTTGATGAGGCCCAAGAATATGTGGAGCTCTGTTAGAATTGTTAGGGCTGGCCAATCGCAAATGAATTGGATCTTGGCTAGGTTGACATGCACCCCATGTTCATCCATGATGTATCCTAGGTACTGATTTCTCTCCATACCGAATTAGCATTTCTCCAAATTGGCATACAACTTATGTTGGCGCAAGGCACTAAGGATCTACTGAATGTGCTGCAAGTGTTCCACCCAAGTTCTGTCGGAGATGAGGATGCCATCCAAATATACGACCACAAAAGAGCTTGTGAATGGGCGCAAGATATCATCCATCATCCTCATAAATGTTGTTGGGGCATTAATCAATCCAAAAGACATGACCAACCACTCAAAAAGGCCTTCCAAAGTAACAATGACACTAAGGTCATAGAATCATAAGTAGCATGATGTTTCCACATATAGGATTGTCCTAAAAGAATATCACAAACTTCGAGTGGGGCAATATCACAAAATATGAAGGGCTTGATGCCGTAGGATAGGCGACATTGTTGACTAATGCATATGTCTCGTCCTTGGCTCAAACCGACGGTGTATGGTTGGGAGTGTGGTGTTGTCGACAACTTTAGTCTCTTCATGACCTCGATCGAGATCAGGTTCTTCCAGTTACCACTATCCACAATGAAATGTAGCAGATTCTCCTTCACCCACAGTTGTGAATGGAAGACTCTCCCCTTCCTCTGGCTCCTTCGACTCTTTTGGTTGGATCTTTGCGGTTGCGATGGTGGCACTAGGTTTCGCATCAATGATCCACTTTCCTTTTTCTTGCTCTAAATTAGAGTCCAAGCTAGAGGCCAACTCTGAGGATTTAAGCTCAACCAACAATGATTATTTTGAACAACATTCATTATTGTTGTGTTGGTGATTTTGTGTGTTAGTCTTTGGTAGCTCGGAGGTACTTCTGCACCATGTGCCTAGGTGTAGGGGTCCGAGCACATGGAGTCTCATTGAATGACATAAAGTGAATTTATAAAAAGTGTTTGTAAGGTACTTTATGAAAGTGACTTTTTAATATTTAAGTGAGTTGCACTTTAATAAATTAATTTAGGGTTAAGTGACTTTTCAAACATAAAGTGATTTTATATAGTTTTCACTTAAGAGATTTAAGTGAACTTGAGATTAAATCACATCCCTTGATCTTGTGGGCTAGGATCAGATCCTGACCACAAAAGATGAAAAGTCATGGCAGTTACCCTAAAATGTAAATAAAAAGAGTTTTATGAGACCATTGGCACTCATTCCAATGAGATCATTTTTGGAGTGGCTAGACTTCCAAGGAGGAGCTTGGTAAGGAGTGTGATAAACACATCTACAAGAGAGAGAAAGAGATTGAGCAGAGAAAGAGAGAGAAGGGCAAACCAAAGCGAGGGCACAAATTTCAAGGTGAGGGCACGATTCTCCGAGAGGAGGGTGGCGCACCAACTGAGAGAGTCAGCATGCATTCCAAGGAGAAATTGCCTGTGAATTGTATGATGTCTGTACAACAAAATTTTGGTCACACTTTTCAATACAAAAAAGTGGCACACAGTTGGAGGAGGCTACAACATTTTCTGGGGGGATGTACAACAGAAAAGGAGGGGGTCGTACAACATAAGATTTGTTGTTGTTAGCATGTTTCCCAATGCACTATTACACCTCGAGTTTTCAGTACATAAATTAAGTGTTAATTTGCATGCAAATCGAGGGTGTAATGTTGCTTGTGTCGTATGAACAACAGGCATAATTCCTGTAGTAGACTGTGCAATACTTAGCACACATTTCGAGGTTGAGGAAGGGCACAAAATTCAAGGTTCCATTCTAAACATTTAATGTTGTAATTTTTGTTGTTGTACTATCTGAAATTTCTCTCTCAAGCTCAATACAAACTCTCTTGGACTGGTTTTCCCCTTGTGGTTTTTTCTAAGGTCTTTGGACCAAAATGACTATCAAATGTGTTTTAAATGATTGTTATTCATTGTTTTAATTCTACTGCAATTTTTAGATTTGCTTAGCTGTTTGTATTTTTGCCCATAAATTATAGTTGGCTGTGTATGTGATTTATGCATCATTGTTGGAGATTATCGAAGTAGGAATAAGAGTGTTGCTAAGTGTTTGACAAAATGACTAGCTAAGTTTGCTAGTATTTTGTCAAGATTTTCAACATTATGGAACTCTCACCACTTGTCGATGTCCTTCGATTTCTCGGTACCCTTCTTTATCTACGACTTGGCCTGGTTGTCATGATTTTGACCATCCTTGCTATGTCCTTTGTTCTGTGAGTTAGGGCCGCATTTATCAAGCTTCTATTGCAGTTGATTTGCAAACCCAAACTCCTGCTTATTCTTTTGTTTTAACTTTTGCTTGATATTGACAACATATCGACGAGTAGCTCCCAATGAGGAGATGCCTAAGAAATCTATCTTTGTCTAGATGTCCCTATGCAAGCCACTGTGATTCTTTGACACTCAGCGTTGAGCACACGGTATGAAATATATTGGTGAACTCTGACACCATCTAGTCTCTCTCTTGGTGGAAAGCTGTCCATCTCATGTATCGGTCATCATAGTTTCGGATAGGGTAGAATTCCTCCTTGGAGACATCAACAAAAGCTGCCTAAGTGGGTTCTGTCATGTATATTTTAGACTCATATTCAACATGCCTCTCATAGTAATAGTCCCACCAATATTTGACATGGGGGAGGGGCTTAAAGAGGCGAAGGTGATCTTTTCATTATCAGAATTTTTTTGAAGATAATAGTAACCCTCTAACATATTTAACCATTTATTCAAAGCATATGCATTTATCTGTTGATGTATTTGTAACTTCGGAATGTATTTCATATATGTATATTGTATTCCTATAGAGATGTTATTATTCCTCTATACGGAAGTGTCATCATTTATATTGTAAGTGTCGTAACTTATACTTGATGGGTTATTAGACCACCTTGTTGGGGTCGGCCCTGTATAAGTCATGTGGGTTAAAGGGTTATTAGACCACCCTATTGGGGGTCGGCCCTGTCAACATTATGTTAAGTGGTCAAGTTGAGGCCGACCTAGTAAAGGTTATTAGGCAAGTCAAGTCAAGTATAAATAGAGTGCGGGAGGCACTCTATTTGATCATTCACTTCACACACACACACTCATTGGAGAGTGGCGCACTAGTGGAGGAGGAGAAGCTGCTGCTAGGAGGACTATCTCTTGTACTTGGGTTGTATCATTGCTCTATCTATCTCTGAGGAAGTTGCAGGTTTTTTCACCTTCTTGGTTTTCCCCGGTGAAACTCTGTGTCTCTTGTGTGCTTGCATTATTGTGTCCATGATTGATATGATGTAGATATGTTGTACATGTTATTCTCTCAGTTAAGATCCTAGATCACATTGAAATTTCTGAAAAACTAACATGATATCAGAGCTAGCCTGAAAGAAGGCATGATATGGCATTTATGACACTTGTTGCACTTGAGAAGCTAGGGCTTGATATAGAAAAAACCAGTCATCGTAGCACTTTCACTATAAATCCATTTCGGCAAGGTTTCAAGATCTGAAAATAATACAGGTCGAATATAAGATCCCCATGTACCTTGTGTCCAAAGGAGAGCCTCTAATTCGTTGTACTTTCAAATTTATGATTTGTTCAATATAGGGTTTCTGCCACTTCTAGATCTGAGTCATAAACAGGTGACCTAGGAAAAAAAGGTCACAACTTGGGCTAGTAAGCTCCAAATGAAATTTCGTAAAAATTGGCAGGTAGGAAACAGACTGTACTTTCATAGGTATGATTTTCAGAGGCCGAAATTGAACCAGTGATACGTGGCACTCCGTACAAGTTTGCTCTCCTGTTTTATCCCATAAACAGGTCACGTTGCGACACTTGGCATAACTCTCTCTCAGAGAATCCATTTGAGGTCAGACCTATGGGATTGGAAAGATAACAAGTCAGGCTACCACAGGAAGAACTTTCAGACACTATAGATCTGAAATTTCATAGTTACACTAGAAACAATCAGGTGCATATTTCTGTCAAAACAGAATTGGATTTTGAGCACCTTCATTCATGGCTCCGGGAATTTAGGGTTTCGGAGAAAGTTGGAATTTTTGTAATTGGATACCATGAATGGATGCTCCTCATCAAAATAAAAATTTAGATACCAAGATCAAATTTTTTGGTTGGGCGGAAGGCCGGGCTTGATCAAACCCTAGTTTGGGACTTTGATCGGAAAGGTGAAAAGTTAGGGCTTCTGCAAAAATGGGAATTTTTGAAATCTGTGACCATAGCTGGAAGCACCTTGGAAAAATCGAAGTTTAGAGATTTGGATCAAACTATCTGGTTGGGTGAAGCTCTGGGAAACTCAAACCCTAATTTAGGGTCCTCCCTAGTGAATCCAAAAAATTGAAAAGCAAATTTGAGGGGTGAAACTTTGCAGTTTTCAAATTCTGAGTATACCAGGTTGATCAGCTCATCAAGGTGCATCTTTCTATCCTTTCAAAAGTTTGAAATTCAAAGTTTGCATTTTTAGGGTTTCCCTGACAAACCCTAATCCAGCTCCAGATCCAGTTTCTACAAATCAAGTGGATTGGGTTAATCCTAGAAGAGAGTGGATTGGTCACCCGCATAAGTGAAGAAGTTCCTGTTTCAGAGGGAGATGAGGCAAAGGCCTTACATAAGAATATTACAAACAATATCGACAAGTATGTTTTGAGATCTGTTCATGATTAAGTTTATGGTATGTTTGTCTTCATTAAGGTTAGTACAATCTTGATTAACTTTAGACTTGTCGTATCACCTTAATAAAATTATGAATGCAGATATTCATTGATTAGGGTTTTGACACTTATGATTGTACTAATGCATTGTAGTGTTGTATGAGGTTGATGTTGTCCGCTAACATGAAAGGTACATCAAGAAAGACAAATCATGTTCTAGTTCAAGAACATATGACCATGGTGACATGAAGACAAAGATTCATCCATTGTCATGGATCACATAGAAGCTCTACTTACAAGGTATGTATAATTTGGTTCTATAATGCTTAACCTATGAGATATGCAGGTTACTAGCACAAGTCATTGAAGAGAACAAGAAGACATTGCTAGACATAACTAGCAAATATGATAACCAAGTATGTTTTTCGTATATCAAGTTAGAATCCTAACTTGTGTTAGGATCTTATACTGTTGTATGGTTGATAATGATTATTCATGAAGTTAGAAATGTAAGTAATCAAGGGTTTATGCATATTATGTCTCTTACCTTGATTGATGATATGACTAACCAGAAAAGTCCTTTGATCAAATAAGAATATGCATGAGTAAAAGAAGTATTCCCTGAAACCTTGAATACTAATGTTTATTATCTGTGTTTGAAATGATCATGACTATACATGTTTAAGATTATTGTGTTTTGATAGTATTGAGATTATACTAATGAATGTATGTATGAGACCTCGAGGATAACACAATGATGATACTAGTAAGTATGCATAAGTAATCGAGGATGGATATAAGTTCAAGGACAGGTAATCCAGAAAGCATAGATCAAGAGGGAGCACACTCTAGTAGTTCCTGCAAGGAAGCAAATATTGAGAGGGAGTCCACCCTACAAACCAAACAAAGGTAAGTATTTGAATTGTCATTTCTTGCATATTTGTTTGTTTAAATAATATTGTTCAATGATGTATATGCTTATGTTCCTAGACTTAGGGTGTGTATTATGCATATTAGAATAATTGCATTAATGAACAGTATACTACTAAAATGCATCTGATGGGTAAGTGGCCTATGGCACTATACAACATTCCATTGCTACTTATCTAGAATGAAACCTCTTTGCCGACATGTTGGGAGTTGTGCACACTCTTAACAATGTTCTGGTAGAGATTGGAAGGCATCTAGAAAGTTACGAGATATGGATAAATGTTGTATTGAAGCATTGGTTAAAATAATTGCATGAATGTATGACATATTTATTTATGTGTAAGAATTTGTTCTGAAAACTATGAGATGTTTCTAATCATGCAATTTAACTTGTTTTGTAGGAAAGATCGTATACCATCACCTACAAAAGAAGGACTACAACATTTGTTTAGCAACAAAGTTATCTATTGAAGATATTGAAGTTCCCAGGATTCGGGAAGAATGCCATGATCGAGGAGTACCAGTCGATCATGAAGAATGATGTTTGGGATGCAGTCCCAAGACCTGAAGGGAAGTCTGTTGTGACTTCCAAGTGGATCTATAAGATCAAGCATGATGCAGATGGTGGCATAGAAAAATACAAAGCGAGGTTTGTAGCTCGTGGCTTCTCTCAGAAAGAGGGGATAGACTATGAAGAGACTTTTGCTCCTGTAGCCAGATACACTTCCATTATATCAGTACTTGCTCTGGCTGCAGTGATGAAATGGAAGATACACCAGATGGATGTCAAGACAGCTTTCTTGAATGGTGTAGTCGAGGAGGAAGTGTATGTGGTGCAGCCACTTGGTTTTGAGACACATGACAGAGAGTCATATGTGTGCAGGTTGAATAAAGCCTTGTATGGCTAGAAGCAAGCTCCTGGGACTTGGTATGGTAGGATGGACAATTTCCTATCCAGTTTAGGATTTACCAAGAGTAAAGCGGATTCCAACCTTTACTACAAGGTTGAGGAAGGAAATCCAGTGATACTACTTCTGTATGTGGATGACCTATTTATTACAGGTGATGATAGATTGATTGTCGACACGAAGAGGAAGTTTTCTGCCGAGTTCGAGATGAAGGAATTGGGTATGATGCACTATTTCCTAAGCATGGAGGTGTGGCAGAGTGCAGATGGAATCTTCCTTGGACAAGAGAAGTATGCAGTAGATATCCCGAAGAGGTTCGGGATGATGGACTGTAAGGCCATGGCCACAACTATGGCATCGAACTTGAAGCTTCTGTGTGATGCTTCATCTGATCCGGTTGATGTCACGGTGTATCGTCAGATGATTGGGTCCTTGATGTACCTGATGAACACGAGACTAGATATTTGCTTTGCGGTGAACACATTGAGCTAGTTCCTGACAGATCCGAGAGGTGTTCACCTGGTTGCTGTAAAGCATATTCTGAGATTAGGCAGGCAGTGCTGCAGATAGGAAGAGCACTTCGGGGTGTTGCTTCAGTATGGGATCAGGTGTGATCTCTTGGTTTAGTAAGAAGTAGTCCTACGTAGCACTGAGTACAGCCAAAGCAGAGTATGTTGCAGCTTGTTCGGCTAGTTGTGAGGCAATATGGCTCCGAAAGCTACTGTCTAAGCTATTTGATCTCCCGTTGGATGCTACTAGTATCTTTTGTGACAACCAGAGTTGTGTGAAGCTTTCTGAGAACCCAGTGTTACATGATAGGTCGAAGCACATTGAGATCAAATATCACTATATCAGGGATATGGTGTAGAGAGGAGAAGTGAAGCTTCTGTATGTTGCGACGGATGAGCAGGTTGCATATGTGTTGACAAAACCACTAGCCAGAGTGAAGTTTGAGTACTTCAGAGAGAGGCTTGGTGTTCTTCAGATTGACGACACTTCGAGGAAGAAGTGATGGACACATTTGCAGGAGCCATTCCAAGCATGGTGAGAGGAGGATCCTTCCCATGGCTGTGGATGTAAGCGCTGGATGATAAGCATCATGACGATGCTCCAGATACTGCTCTGTATATGCATCATGTTGGATGCTTGTTATGATCAGTTGGATCATGTATATGTATATGCATCATGTTGGATGTTTTTTATGATCAGTTGGATCATGTATATGTATATGCATCATGTTGGATGCTTGTTATGATCAGTTGGATCATGTATTTGTATATGTATCAGGTGGATACATTGTATGATCAGGTAGATCATGTATGATGAGATGTATCAGGTGGATACATTGTATGATCAGGTAGATCATGTATGATGAGATGTATTAGGTGGATACATTGTATGATTAGGTAGATCATGTATGAGGATATGTATCAGGTAGATACATTGTATGATCAGGTAGATCATGTATGATGATATGCATCAGGTAGATACTTGGTATGCATCAGGTGGATGCACTGTATGATTAGGATGATCATGGATGATGAGCTTCAGGATGTTGCTCCAGATGATATGTATTAGGATGATGCTATGATGATCAGGATGATCATGTGATGATGTATGGTGAGTATCAAGTTGATACTCTGTGGTCGTGGACAGGTTGTGCATATGAGCATATAAGTAGACCTGGGAGATCCGATAGGTTGGGCTGTGTGCCCGTAATCAGTCCTGGGATTCTCTTTCGAGGCATTGCTCTGGGAGGACATATAAGTAGACCTGGGAGATCCGATAAGTTGGGTTGTGTGCCCGTAATAAGTCCTGGGATGCTCTTTCGAGGCATTGTCCTATGGCATATAAGTAGACCTGGGAGATCCGATAGGTTGGGCTGTGTGCCCGTAATAAGTCCTGGGATTCTCTTTCGAGGCTTTGCCATGACCACATGTAATACGTCCTGGAGATCCGGACAGGTTGTGCTAGTCACGTAAAAGGCCTCGGATTCTCTTTAGAGTTCTTGCTAGTCAAGACACTCTTTAAGGTTTTGTGGTGGGGGTCACATGTAATACGTCCTGGAGATCCGAACAGGTTGTGCTAGTCACGTAAAAGGCCTCAGATGCTCTTTAGAGTTCTTGCTAGTCAAGACACTCTTTTAAGGTTTTGTGACAGTCACATGTAAGTGGACCTGGTAGATCTTGTCGGTCGTGCTTCAGCACATAAATGGTCCTGGGATACTCTTTCGAGGTATTGTGACGCACGTAATAAGTCCTAAGGATTCCACAGTATGGCCAGTGATGATGAAGACCTGCAGGTGGTGGGCCTACATCCAACATGAAAAATGGATGGCTCTGTAGAACTTCCTATGACGAGTAGATCGAAGATTGATTGAGATAGCAACAGTTGTGATGATGACGGTGATTCGATGTCGATGATCCAGTGAAGATGATCCAGAGAAGAAGACTTGTGCTAGAAGATTTGTGTCGAGAAATGCCTTCCTAGTTAAGAGGGAGTGTTGATGTATTTGTAACTTCGGAATGTATTTCATATATGTATATTGTATTCCTATAGAGATGTTATTATTCCTCTATACGGAAGTGTCGTCATTTATATTGTAAGTGTCGTAACTTATACTTGATGGGTTATTAGACCACCTTGTTGGGGTTGGCCTTGTATAAGTCATGTGGATTAAAGGGTTATTAGACCACCCTATTGGGGGTCGGCCCTGTCAGCATTATGTTAAGTGGTCAAGTTGAGGTCGACCTAGTAAAGGTTATTAGGCAAGTCAAGTCAAGTATAAATAGAGTGCGGGACGCACTCTATTTGATCATTCACTTCACACACACACACTCATTGGAGAGTGGCGCACTAGTGGAGGAGGAGAAGCTGCTGCTAGGAGGACTATCTCTTGTACTTGGGTTGTATCATTGCTCTATCTATCTCCGAGGAAGTTGCGGGGTTTTTCACCTTCTTGGTTTTCCCCAGTGAAACTCTGTGTCTCTTGTGTGCTTGCATTATTGTGTCCATGATTGATATGTTGTACATGTTATTCTCTCAGTTAAGATCCTAGATCAGATTGAAATTTATGAAAAAATAACATTATCTAGCCTTCAAATAAGGGAATTTCAAAGTGAACTTGTACCTTGAAGGGAGTCACACCTTCGAAATGGCTACTCGTTGAAGGTGACTTTGTTGCTGTCTGCAGTCATTGAAGGATCTAGGCGAAATTATCCATCATCTCGTTCGTCTGTTGTGTGAGGGATTCCTTGAGAAATAGCTTAATATGATCTTCTGGTCCTTCATCTCTATTTTATTCTCCTGCCATGTGAGGTTGCTTGGGTCGACAATAGTGTTTTTTCCCAAGCTCAACTAGTTTGAGACCCAACTCTCGATATCCAAAACTCGTTGGGGACATGCACTAAGAAACAATAAGAGCAGATTGCTTTGATACCACTAATCTGGATTATTTGAAGAACAAAATGAAGACATCAATATTGTTACACCCAAAATCTACACCTTGTAACCTCAGTCCCTAAATCCATGAAGTCCCAAGATCAAGCTAGTCATTTAGAGCAAGTTGATGGCCTTTATCCACACTCCTAATTAGGCCGGTGCAGGTTGTCTTTGAGCAACATGCGCCGGCGCAGGTTGCCTTCATGCAACATGCGCTGAAGTCAGTTAATTGGGATAAAGGTAGCTTTCGAGCGAATTCTAGAAGTTGGGTGAGGTGGATCCCTATCCCTAACTTCTAGGTGAGTTGGCCTTCGGTTCCCTAACCTAATGGGAGGATCCCTTGACCCTCTCTCCATGATCCTCAACCTACTCTATCCACTTGGTCTTATAAATACAAGAGCCCTTCCCATTCCAAAGGGAGGAAGTCTATGGCACTCTTATGCTGGTGAAATTAGCTCAGTGATCCAATACTCTAGTCTTGGAGGAACCTACTTCTCTCTAGGAGCTTTGGTTTGGCTTGTCGGAAGGAGATTGCGACGTTGAGGCATCGGTTGTAATCATCTCTTCTATTGTACTTCCCACCTTTTATACAGTAATATAAATGCTTTCCATAAATGTTGTTGTGTTAATGATATTTATAGTTCACCTCCTCAACTGTTTACTTAGACTAGTTAGTGTTTAGGCATACTTTACTGCTTGTCTTGTTCCCTATGTTTTGACAAGTCTTGCAGCTGCAAATCTGATGACCGCAGAGCTCAGAACGATTACAAGGAGAAAGATCTACGGGTCTAAGGTAAGATGCTTAATTCCTTGATCTCTAACTAGATCTAGGAAAGTTATTTCATATTCTGTCTCATTTGTTCTAGACTTGCATTAAGCTAGAGAGATCACGCCTTAAGTCCGCTTTTGGTAGATTGTCTTATAACAAATATAAAATCGAAACACACACAAATAATATGCAGAAAGCACATTAGTATAGTAAAATCCAAATTCTGTTAATGAATGGAATGAAAAAACACTATAAATTGCAAAGCAATACAAACTAGCTCAAATGTTGATAGCTTATCTCTGAATGGAGATGTGTCAGCGATGCTCATTTGCAAGAGCTAATTACAAAGAGACAAAAAATGACATTTTTATCATAAACATAAAGAGGAAAAAACCCTAACATCCAAAAACCTAACCCTAGGAGATGAAGCACCAAAATGATTTGTGAGCCTTGAGGTGGCTAGTTGATACGTCAACTTCGCGGGGGCACAACTTTTGCATACAATCTCCATTTAGGGCGTTCAATAACTTGTTGGAAAAACTAATTGATATTTACAATCTTTGATTAGAGCTAGGTAATGCCATAACAACCCTTTGATTATAACTAATTGATAATTACAACCTTTGTATTCGCCAAATTTTTTTGTTTAGGAGGAGCCAAAAAAATCACAAAAAATTACCAAAAAGATAAATATCCGTTATAACTTTGTGAAACAAGATGGTTGCCACCAATATTATAACCAAAAAAAGCTTGCCACAAGTATTAGAACCAGAAAAAAAAACCCTTTCTATGATTTTTAATAGATGTGTTTATACTATTAAACTTCCCATATGAGAGGCAATTTGAAAGCAAAAAATAAAACACTTTATGATGATTTTTAATGGATTTGTTTATACTACTAAACAAGTAGACGAGTGCCCCAATCCTCGTAGGTTTGATATTAGCCGTCGATAATAGCCCATCGACGGTTAACCGGAAAAGATGATATTGCCACGGATCGAGATTCCAACAGTTAGGCGATGTATAAATATATTCCTCGCTCGCTCAAATTCACCAACGTCATTATTCATTTTCGTTGTGTAAAAGTAGCGGAGAAATTTAGCAGGTAGAAGGATGTCTGGTCGTGGAAAGGGAGGCAAGGGTTTGGGCAAGGGAGGTGCTAAGAGGCACAGGAAAGTTCTCAGAGATAATATACAGGGTATTACAAAGCCCGCTATCAGGCGTCTCGCCAGGAGAGGAGGCGTCAAGCGTATCAGCGGCCTCATCTATGAAGAAACCAGAGGCGTCCTCAAGATCTTCTTGGAGAATGTGATCAGAGATGCCGTGACGTACACAGAGCATGCGAGGAGAAAGACCGTGACAGCTATGGATGTCGTCTATTCCCTCAAGAGGCAGGGCCGAACTCTTTACGGCTTCGGAGGTTGAGAAGTCTCAGTCTGAATGCTATTCATGGTGTCTGTTGACACCACCCTCCTCTATTTCGGAAATGGTAACTTCGATAATTCCCTGCCAGCAGATGTAATTACAGATATCCGCTGTAGAGGATCTCTCTGCACATCCTCACAGAACAAAGCTTTAGCCGTTTGATTTTGCGCATGTTTAAGAAATAGCCTTTTGAGATCTTGATTTGCAAATTATACAACCCTAAATAACCAAATAATTATGCCCTAAACTTGTTGAATATTTAGGGTTATTATTCTACAGGTTGTATTATATTTGCAATGGTGATGGCTGTAGCTTGCTCAAAGCTCGAGTATCCACACCGAACAGAACATGGAAATTAACCAGAAAATCAGTGACTTGCCAAGCCAACCATTTCAATGAATTGGGGATAGCGCTGTATTTGCATAGTGGCACATCACCCATGAATAATTTCCATGCTCGTGATTTAGCAAATTAAATACCTAGAGTTGTAGTGGTAATCCAGTGACTCAACTAGAGGAAATTCCAGCAGAATGTGCAACCATTGATTTAACTAAAGAAGGAATCGAGCTGAGTGTGCAACCATTAATTCCATGGAAGTTGAAATTGAGGTATTAATGCCCATTAACAGAGCCTACAAGCCTGTCATCAATACAAGTGAACAGAATGTAAATGGAGAGAGCGCAACAGCGATGCTAGCACTCCAATAATTGTTAATTGGAGTTGTGAATGCTCACCACGAGCCAAACAAACAGAAACGTATCTGTAGTATGTGGTGTATACAGCAGAAGTTCCACCAGAGAAACAATTATACAGAAAAGATCTCGGTTGCAATCGAGTAATTGAATTTAACTTGAGAAATCCAAATGTGAAAGTAACTATCATATGTTTTTGTTTAGCTTTACTATTTTAATAGCAATTGCAGAATTATAGTAGTGTTTTGGTTTTGAGGATTTATCTTTATCAAATGACTTTTTCTCCAAAGCTGCTTAAAAGGTTATAGGCTGAATTAGTTTGTTGGGGGTGCTTTATGCTATAAGGGATCACCAATTCTTCAATGTACAAACTTCTAGTGTTCTTCCTTTCCTTTGGCTTTTGTTGACAGCATTCTAGTTTATGGTTCTTTGTTATTAAAAAAGATTATAATTAGTGTTTTTATTGGCAATGTAGCATTGTAAAGGCAAGTGGTGATACATTGAACAAGCATGGGGCCTTCAGGTTGTCAATCACATTTTATTTTTTGGCTTTGTTGTCAACTTGTAGCTTTGAACTTTGCTTTTATAGTCAACTTTTCAATTTTGTTGAGTTTTCTTCATTATTGAACATTAAGTTCATTCCATATTTGTGTGAATTTGGTTTTGGATCACATTTCTCATTAAAAGGATTTTGATTTTCAAATGTTGTTTGTGGGTGGGTATGGAAAGCACACATGGTTCTCCATTTGTCTCTCCAAATCAACTACTCTATTAGCTATGAAGGATACTTTACTTGCTTCTTGTTTGTTTTTACGCTATTGGTTTGCCCTTTGTTGCTATTGGAGTTGTTCTTCCTCTGTGTTTTGATGATGTAAGCTTGACCACAAATTTAACCAAATAATATATGTTCTGTTGAAAAAGTTGCATCCTTTTTTCATAAGTATGGGTTGTCAAACATCATTTCATAAATATCCAATGGTTTAACTTCTCATTCTATTTCATTAATATGATAGATGTTGATGGCAATCTTGATTTTGCATCCTTGTGGATTTTCATGATAAACCAATTTTGAATTCAAATAATGATAACATGGTTGTACTAAATCATAAGTTTCTAAACCAAACTCATCTACTAAGGATTCAAAACTTAGATTATATTGAAAATCACTATTAAATAAAGCATTTACCTTTTGATTCTAAAACTTGGATTTGGAACATGCATTTAAGTCTTCAATAACCCTAGGTTGATTCAATGTGGTTGTAGGACATGAGAAAAAGACTCAATCATGAGTGTTGATAATATTCCTTATCCTTGTACTATATATCAGATCTAATCATTTCCAAAATAACATAGTAATGAAAAAAGTGCCTTGTTATCCTGTTGTTTATAACATGAGAAACAACTTGTTGATGCAAAAAGAGAAAATTGTTTTATCTTCAGATGTCCTACACTACTAATGTCTCGGGGCCTTCCTTAAAAGGACGATGATAGTATTGGAGTTTGCAACGTCAAGGATATATTTATGTTAACTTACAAATTAGTGTACTTCCAAATTTGGCCAATTCCTATGTCTTTCCCCATTTTGCTTGCCTAAATTTGATCCTTCGACCTCATAATTGACTACAGGAACATTTTACAACATCCTAGAAATTTAAAGGCCAAATTCCTCATCAAAAAGCTATAGGAAACACAAACTCCCTATTCCATGAAATTGACCACCAATTTTGAAGTCGCCTAGATAGATATTTCAAAATTTTGAAAAAATGCATCAAGGAGGCTCCCATATGTGACTAGGGTTTCTCTAGTTGTTGCTTTGCCAATCTCTATGCCTAGATTCATATCCATAGCTCACCCATGTTTGCTACTTGCAAAATCATCATAATCAAGGGATTGAGGAAACTGTAAGGGTTTTATTTTTCTCTTTGCATTGAAGCCATATTGATTAGCCAACATTGGAAGATGAAATATATCCATACATAGAGGCGTTCAAGGCCTTGGTCAATACTCTAAATCTGGTCACAAGATCACAACCTCAACATAGAAGATTTGTCAAATGACTAGAGGTTGTCCCACAGCTAGAACTTTCATCTCTGGAACTGAGGAGAAAAGCCCTTATTATGCTATAAAGAAATCTAATTGGGAAGTTCACAGGCCTTTGGCTGAGACCCAAAGTTGTAGAAACATTGATCACAAAACATTGGACACCCAAGATACAAAGTCAACTTTTGTCTTTTGCCTAAGGAAGATGCTATTTTGTATTCCTTTTTTTGAATAAGGGTGCTCGTGATTTGAGTTTTCAATTTGAACCTTACTTCATGGGCTTAGGGGAATGTATTTATTACCTTGGTATTTAGATTTTAAACCAAAGTGGGAGATTATTTGCAACCCCTATATGGGTTACGTTGCTCCATTTGCCCCTATTTTTCTGTGATGAAAGTTCTCTTAGAGGTATTGGGAATGGTTGGAATGATTTATTGATAGAGCAGAACCAAAGGGAAATTTATTCTCTTGTGCAAAAATATGTGTGGAACTTGACCCAAAGAAGGGCCTACTAGAAGCATTACAAATCAATTGGAAAAATGGAATCACCTACAAATCGTTGATTACAAACAACTTCCATTCAAATGCAATAATTGCCCTATATACATGCATTTTACTAAAAAATGCCTAAAGTTTCAAGTGGAACAACCCCCTTCTTCTCGACAATGGACTTAATTTATGTAAGTTCAAAGCAGGCGTAGATGTTCACAATGCAAGGAAGTACATTGCTCAAAGATTCCTCAAGAGGAACCACCCAAAAGAGCATTAATAGATTTGAAACATTGGAATATTTAGAAGAAGATGAGAAGGAAAATGGAGAGAAAGAGAACGAAGAGAACAAATCTAACACATTTCTATCTTAAGGGGGGGTGATTATTCAAAGTCCCACATGGAGCCATAAAAAGTTGTTCTAGTGGGAATATAAGAGGAAGCAGATACATAAGAAGATGAATCAAGGAATGATTCAAAGGAAGCAACATATCAAGAGGAGGAAGTTGAATCAGAAGAAGAGAAAGTATGGGATGCTCCTTCAACTAAACCCACAATGCCACTCACATGAAAATTCATAGTTTATTTCTTTTGTCGAAGCTTTGAATAAAGGCCATCACCCCTCACCTCCTCTCACACGAAGGAAATCAAGATGAGAGAAAAGAGGAAAAGAGGAAACGAGACATGAGCATGAGTGTTCTCAAGGATTTAAGCAACTATGGTATCTCTCGCATTAAATGGATAACTTCTCAAAGGTGCTAATCATGTTTTGTTTTTGTGCTTTATTAGGCAAGCAATTTGTAAGGATTTATCATAGGACTCAAGAATTTGTAGGAAAATGTAGTGGTAAAGGAGAATGGTGGATTCACTCCCAACAACTTGACGAGAGGAAGAAATATATGTTAGTAGTGATCTAATCGTTGAAATTTTGTACCATCTAGTTGTCTGGTTGGGCCTCAACCTTTTATATATCAATAACATGCTACCAATTCTTGTTTGAAAAAATAAAATGATCACTAATTTCTCAAAATCATGCCATATTCACTATGTTAGCTTATGATAATTTAACTCGAGAAAATTTGAATAGTCCTCATTGAGGTCTTTTATCAAATAATTTACAAAAAACTGTGATTTTTCCATTCAACAATTCACATGCTCTTCCCATTATTTCCTAATGTTGTGCCCAACCACCTCTATACACTAGTTGAGGTGACAAGGTAATCCAAAACTAACCCGATTATACCATTTATGCTTTCTAAATCGAATTTAATGCAAACACAAGCAAAACAATTCAATTTATGAACTTGTAACTATGAATGCAAGTTGTTTGATGCAATTCATTTCACATAAGACAAACTAAATTCAGTTAAGTGAAAGAAAAACATAATTGAACCAATGATTCATATGCATGTAAATACCATAGTATTTCCATACTCATAAACAACCAAGGAGTACTTATCTTTTTGAGAATTATACATCAACTAGATGCAAAAGAAGAATGTTACACACACTATATGCTCTCTATCACACATATGATCTATGCCACATAGGCCACCTTTGATACATGGCTATGAATCCACAAGACATAATTCTATAACTTGGTTATAATTTCTCTCACTCAACCAATTCACATAAGTCACATGCCAATAAAAACACACTATTACAATGATCCCAATCAACCAACACCTCTTCCCACCTAGCATGCACCACATTGGGAATGGGATCCCCTTCTCTGCGAAATATTCCCTTAGGATATCACACTTCCCTCTGGTGCTCCAACATAGGTTGGGCATGAATCTTTGTTGCTCATAACTAGGAAATGTCAATTGAAAATTATTTCCCTCTTTATCTCAACAAACACTTAGTATAAAATCAAACATGGTTTCCACATGGTTATGGCGATAATACTATTGCAAGAAGTTATGGTAGAATACATGTATGGAAGAACACCAAGTGAACCATGAACCAAGAAAAATGAACGTGAATCCTTTGTGTATCCAAAAATCATGGATCATATTGCATGTTAAAAAGGAACCATGTGCCTTCATGAGAATCCCACATATCTCACTTTTGGAATAACTAAGCCCATGGTTGATGAGTAATTTAATCACTGAAGGCAAAGGTTAAGGACTTGGATAAAATATGGGTAGCAACAAAATAATGTTATTTTCACTTACCCCGCTAAGCCCCCTTTCTTCCCCTCTCATGAACTCATACCCCCATTTCAATGTGCATATTTATGAAGTTCATGGTCATTATTTACTTAGAACACATAGGTTTGCTTTATAGCCATTTCATCATTATATATACATCCGTAATCTAGGGGTCAAATTGGGGTATTACAACGACCTAAATTTATTTCTTCACCATAGCATCAATGACCTTCATAAAGCCTACGATAACTAGGGAAGAGCTTTAGAAACTAGGGGACAAAGGTCTAATGTAATATTAATGTGCCCACAAAATAATATGCCACACAAATCCAATGATGACAAGATTGAATAATCACTATTGTTAGTAATACTAGTTAGCATGGTAATCACTACCACTCTCCAATCTACGCTATCTAGCATTGAGATTCTTGTGCTTCCATGTATATTTGAAATTAATTATCTAGGCTAGATATCAATGAGATTCTTATGCCTAGAAACTATTATGCATAAGAATCACTCTATTCAAACATCAACAAAAAGCCCAAAGTATGTTGTAATTACATTCTTTATGATTGTTATATGATATTGAAAAAAAACATTTATTTCATGAAGAATTGCATTTATAATTCTAATCCTTGTTATATTATATTTTATAATGCAGAACTTGATAAAATGTGCCCACAAACTAATATGCCTAAAAAATCCAATAATGACAAGCTTGAATAATCACAATTGTTAATCCAATACTAGTTAGCATGGTAATCACTACCATTCTCCAATCTATGCTATCTAGCATTGGGATTCTTGTGCTTCCATGTATATTTTAAACTAATTATCTAGGCTAGTTATCAATTATATTCTTATGCCTAGAAACTATTATGCACAAGAATCACTCTATTCAAACATCAACAAAAAGCCCTAAGTATGATGTAATTACATTCTTTATTATTGTTATATGATATTGAAAAAAATTATTTATTTCATGAAGAATTGCATTTATAATTCTAATCGTTACTTGTTATATTCTATTTTATATTGCAGAAAATCTTGATAAAAAAATGGGCCATTGTTAGAAAGTATAATAAAAAAGAGAAAGTCTCAAACCTTGTTTCAAACACAATTTATCTTAGCATGTTGGCCATGGTAGGATTTATCATGCATTTTCACTGAAATTTAGAGTGTAATTGAAGCCATTATACTACATTTTTCATGGTATTTATTCATTCTATGTCATGCATATTAATGTTTGAGCATAAGGCATAAAGATGACGATGAACATATGTGATTGATGTTGATGATGAGAGAGAGTGATTCATAGGAATGAGAGGGTATTGCCAACTTTTTAACCTATTTGTTTTTTATTACATATTTAACAATTAACATTATTTTTATTTAATGAACTCAGGTGTTTTATTATGTTTTTACATAGTGAGGACGAGGAGGGTTAAGAAGGCAAGAAAGGATTTGTCACCAATTGAATCAACTTGTGATGTCAAATCCATTTCATTTCCTTATTTGTGTAGAATTTTTTGCATGCTATGTTATATACAAAATTAACAATTCTTTAGGTTATAGTGTGCCACTTATTTACATGTGATTCAATCAACTTTTGATGTCAAATTCATTTAATTTCATTTCATGTGTAGATATTTTTTCATGCTATGTTGTATACATTATTTTGCATTTATATATACATGATTTTTCGCTCTCACGATTATTACACTGTAAAATAGACTTATAATAATCATCGATCCCATTGATATTTAAATATTTTTTCCAAGGAACAACCTCGCAAAAAACCCTCTGATTACTTCCTTATGATACATGGATGTTAAATGGCGTAAATTGTCGGCCATGATTATAGTGCCTAACCCCAAGGGGATCAAGAGAGTTAAACCTGTGACCTCCCCAACTTTGGGGGTAGAGATCTCACGTCGGGCTCATGACCTCTTGATCTAACTCTTAGTGCTTTATTAATATTTAAATATAATAATAATAATAATTAATGATAACCATTAAATTAATATCTAATAATTAATAACAACAAAAATAACAATAATTAAATTAATGATAACAATAATAAATAAAATATTTTTTAAAAATAATCAACAATAATAAAATTAATAAAAGTACTTAAAACATTAATAATAACTACATCACAATTTTGAAGCTAGCATGACGCAGAATGAATAATAATGATGCAGGTCTGGCATTAATACAACAAAAAAATGAATAACAACAACACACACATGGTGCTAAAATGATCTAACAATGAGATAAAATGACACTAACTAGATGCATATATGATACAAAATAACAAAGGTTTTGTATTTCGATGCTGTCACAATGCTAGTAGGACTCACATAAAATGAAACCACAATGCCCCATATGAAAATTTTACGCCCATATCGACACATTATAACACTAAAATGAAACGACTAGCTCACATATGATGCAAACTTGTTGCAAAAGTAACTATGTAGGTGTTTTTTTGCAATTAAATTTGATGTAGTACAATGCCAATGCAAAACTTTGTGTCATATCCTTCATAGATAAGACTCCACCTTGTAAAACATACATAAAAAACAAATGTTAGTCTATGGCTTAGTACCTTACCAATCACTAAGTCTTTTTGTCACCATTATTTTTATTATTCATTTATGATAATAGTGATTTTTCCTCAATGATGACTAGGTGAATTAGTTAAGCTTACCTAGCGTAATCATCATGCTTGATTTTAGGATATAGAGAAAATATCTCTATGAGGTGGCATCGCTCATTGTACTATATATTTGTAGCTTTGGTGTGAATATGTGGAATATGAGAGTTCGCTAGTGAGACTTTTCCATCAAAGGGTTGTTCTTGAGTATATTTTATTATGAAATCAGATCCCTATAATTCTTAGGGTATGATTTCTCCATGGTAGTGTTCCATGGGAGGATTGATGAGGTATAGCCTATGATCAAGATATATTAATCTATTAGATTGCTCTTCTTCTCTCAAATTTTGTAGATCCGCTCGCAATCATCTCATGTCCTTAAAATCATAAAATTGAAGGTGGATAAGGAGCCTACATTGGTGATGCTTAGGTGGAAAGATGGAAATTCAAATATACAATCAATGAATTGAACACATGGATATACCCAAAAATCAGAGGTCATCTCAAGAAGCGTAGATGGTAGCTTCTTGGGAACAATGCATAGGAAGAGGAGTTAGAAGATAAGGCATCTTGGTTCAATAGTATTTTTAGGGACATTATGATAAAGTACATATTCTCAAAGCTTGAAGAAGACCTACATCACTTGGCCAACTTGGCCTACATTTTCCTGCGATTCAATTCCATAATGCAAAGTGTTTGATGGAAGTGCAAGTGCATGTGGTCATCCCTGCGGTGGTGGCCAATCTCTTGCATATAAATGGGTGGGAATATCACTTGACAGAGCCTCCAAGTAGGTGGTCAACCCTTCAGAAACTAGCGGTTTGATACCCATGACTTTGGCATGCCAATATTCTCCTCAAAAATTCTGATTTGGGCCTTGAGAGAGTCAATGGCACCAACCACCAGTACAAGGTTGAGAGACAAGGTTGCTTTGATTGATCTAGCGTGCATGAGTCGACCAAACCCTAGTCGTTCAATAGTAGAAGTCAAGGGAGATTGTAGAGAAAGAATTAGCCTTTGTGGGAATCATTAGAGTTTCATTATTTGGAGTACCAAGATATGGATTCTAGAATACCCATTTTATCTAAAGGAAACTTGTGCTTGGATCGACATTGACTCCTGCAAGATTGAGTCACTGGAGAAAACTAGATCACTGATTCAATTGTGGTTCTTCCTCAACAATTTGCCTCTGTCTTCAAGCATCATTTGGTACCTCTATGTGGCTGCAAAGCATCATAGTATCAATTATGAATAGTTTGGTAATTGTTTGCTAAAAAAATTTAGTGTTTTAGTGGATTAGAATTGGTGCCCATAAAAACATGTATTGGAGCCTATTATCGAAATCGCTCTTGGAAATTGCCATCACTACATTGGTGCATGAGTGTGGTATCCTTTCGCTAATCCTTGTTGATGACCTCAATCGAACCAAATCTCCCATGTGCTTTTACCAACTATAATAATTTAGATGTACTAACAAAGACAATGTTTGGTTTCAACAGTGAAAGTAACTTATATCTAACATTTGATGGTATGATCTCTAGTGACATAGTGGAAGAATGATGTATCATACAAGTTTTAGTTGAAATATTTAGTGTTGCATTGTGCTTAACATTAATAGTCATTACTTCACCTCTAATAGTTTTTAGAAAAAAAGGTTGTAAAATGGATTCAAAAAGTTTACATTCATAATTAATCCTCAAACAAGTCTAGTTAAAGACTTTATGTACCACATCTCATAATAAAAGGATTTTTGAGATAATAATAATAATAATAACAACAATAATAATTTTAAGGTCACAACCTAGCCAAACATCAATTTGGTGTATGAGACCCCCTTGTTTATGGGACAAGGGCCCCACACAATGATTTGAATGCTAAAGTCTACAGAGGCATACATACCCTACCCCCCCTCTGGATTTGAACCTATGACCTCCTAGGAGGAAACACATGTTCTTAGTTGTGTCCTAGATCTGCCTAAAATTTGAATAAAGGGATCATAGGTACACCATGAATATTTATGTGTGATTGAGTATGCTTTTTTGGATGCCTTTTACTCTATTTCATGTCTAGTGTTTTGACATGTTGAATTTATACTTGTAATTTGATCCACAACATGGAGTAAAAAGGCATAATAACTTGATCATATTTAAGTATTCAAATTGATCATCACATCATCTTCCAAATGACAAATATACAAGCATGAGACTACTTGATCAAAGTATCAAAGGAGAACATTATCATCATCATCAGAAGAACAATTTAACTTCAAAATCAGCTTTAATTGTAACTTGCATATAGTCATTTTTTCATCGAAATCAAGTTGAGTTGAACTGTAATTGTACGGTGCGTTCTTTGTTGAACCCAACACCCTCCAATTTTTGAGTTTTATTGTTAAAGGGCAGATTTGCAAGAATCCCCCTCTTTTTCGAGTCAATTGTAAGAAGCCCATTTAGTACTTGAAATGACTCGAAGTGAAGAATTATTAGATTTACTAAACACTCTAATAATCACTACTATCAATTGTTGATGTATTTGTAACTTCGGAAGATATTCACTTGTATATTGTATTTGTACTTTATTTAATCCCCAATGGAGATGTATTATTCCTCTGATTGGAAGTGTCGTCAGTTGTACTTGCAAGTGTCGCAAGTTATATTGTAAGTGTTGTAACTTATACTTGATGGGTTATTAGACCACCTTGATGGGGTCGGCCCTGTATGAGTCATGTGGGTTAAAGGGTTATTAGACCACCCTAGTGGGGGTTGGCCCAGTCAACATTATGTTAAGTGGTTAAGTTGGGGACGACCTATCTAGAATTAAAAAACAAGTGAAGTAGTATATAAATAGAGAGTGTGTCTCTCTCATTTTACACATTCTCTCATTTCCCTCACTTCGCATTAGTGAGAGAGAGGAGGAGTGTGCACTTGTGGAGGAGAAGTAGCTACTGCAGTCATCTATCTCTTGGGTTTGATATTTATGATCTTTGTATTGGTGCTTATTCTATCTCTGAGGAAGTTACGGGGTTTTTCACCTTCTTGGTTTTCCCCGGTGAAATGTTTTGTGTCTCTTGTCTCTTGTCTCTTATGCTTGATATGCTGTACATGTTGTTCTTTTAGTTAAGATCCTAGATCTATTGAATTAAATGATGAAAAACTAACATGGTATCAGAGCTAGCCTGAAGGAAGGCATGGTATGGCATTTATGGCACTTGTTGCACTTGTGACAAATTGGAAGCTAGGGCTTGGTATAGTAAAAACCAGTCATCGTGGCACTTTCGCTATAAACCCATTTTGGAGAAGGTTCAGGATCTGAAACTTCTACAGGTCGAATATGAAATGTCCATGTGCCTTTTTTCTGAAGGACAGCCTCAGATTCGTTGTACTTTGTGAGATATGATCCGTACAAGTTAGGGTTTCCGCCTCTTCCATAATGTAGTCCTAAACAAGTGACCTACGAAAAAAGGTCATATCTCAGGATATCTCGGGCTAGGAAGCTCCAAATGGAATTCCATAAAAAGTGACAGTTAGGGAACGGACTTTACTTTCACAGGTCCAGGTTTCAGAGGCTGAAGTTGAAACAGTGACACATGGCACACCATATAAGTTCGCTATACTGTTTCATCCCATAAACAGGTCACGTTGCAACACTTGGCATATCTCTCTCTCAGAGAATCCATTTGAGGTCAAATTTGTGGCATTGGAAAGATGACAGGTCACGAAGTTTCAGACCCTGAGGATCTGAAATTTCAGAGATACATCAGAAACAATATGGCATATATTTTTGTCCAAACAGAATTGGATTCTGAGCACCTTCATTTTTGGATTGCCACTGCTGCGGGAAATTAGGGTTTCGAAGAAAGTTGGAGTTTTTGAAATATGAGACCACGGCTGGATGCTCCTCATCAAAATCGAAATTTAGAGACCAAGATAGAATTTTTTGGTTGGGCAGAACCCCGGGCATCATCAAACCCTAGTTCGGGATTTTGATCGTTAAGGTGGAAAATTAGGTTTCTACAAAAGTTGAAATTTTTGGACTCTGTGACCACGGCTGGATGCTCCTCATAAAAATCGAAGTTTAGAGCACAAGATCGAATTTTTTGGTTGGGAAGAAGGCCGAGCTTTATCAAACCCTAGTTCGGGATCCTGTCCAAAAGATCCAGAAGTTTCAATGGCAATTTTAAGGGGTCAAATTTTGAAGATTTCAAAATTGAAGTATACCAGCTTGATCAGCTCAGCAAGGCGCATTTTTTCATCCAATCAGAGGTTTGAAATTCAATGTTTGAATTTTTAGGGTTTCTCTGACAAACCCTAATCCAGCTCCAGATCGAGTCTCAGCAAATCAAAGTGGATTGAATTAATCCTAGAAGAAAATGAATTGGACACCTGCATAAGTGAAGAAGTTCCAGTTCCAGAGGGAGATGAGGCTAAGGCCTTACATAAGAATGCTACAAGCAATCTCGACAGGTATGACTTGAGGAGATACAGGTATGTTTTGAAATCTGTTTCATGATTAAGTTTATGATAGGTTTGTCTTCATATTATTGAGGTTAGTACAATCTTGAGTAATTTTAGACTTGTCTTATTACCCTAGTAAAAGTATGAATGCATGTGAATGATAGTATACATTCATTGATCAGGGTTATGACACTTATGATTGTACTAATGCACTGTGGTGTTGTATGAGGATGATGTTGTCCGCTAACATGAAAAGTACATCAAGAAAGAACAAATCAAGTACTAGATCAAGAACATATGACCATGGTGACATGAAGACAAAGACTCATCCATAGTCATGGATCACATAGAAGCTCTACTTACGAGGTATGTATGATTTGGTTCTACAATAGTTAACTTATGAGATATGTAGGTTAGTAGCACAAGTCATTGAAAAGAATAAGAAGACATTATGTGGGTATGTTAGACATAACTAGCAAGCATGACAATCCAGGTATGTTTTTCCTATATCAAGTTAGAATCCTATCTTGTGTTAGGATCTCTTATATAAGTATATTTGGCATGATTGATAATGATTAATCATGAAGTTATAAGTTTGGGCAATCATAGGTTTATGCATATTATGATTCTTAGTTTGATTAATGATATGACAAACTAGAAGACTCCTATGGTCAAATAAGAATATGCATGAGTAATAGAAGTCCTCCCTAAAACCTTGAATACTAATGCTTGTGATAAATTACCTGTGTATGAAATGACCATAACCATACATGTTTAAGATGATTTAGAATCATAATGTTTTGATAGTATTGAGATTATACTAATACATGTATGATTATGTATGAGATATTGAGGATGACACTAGTGCACACTTAAGCATGCATAGTGGTCCAGGATGGATATAAGTTCAAAGACAGATAATCCAGGAAGCAAAGATCGAGAGGGAGCTCACTCCAGTAGTTCCTGCAAGGAAGCAAAGATTGAGAGGGAGTCCACCCAACAAGAAAACAAAGATAAGTATTTGAATTGTCATTTCTTATTACTTAAATGATGTTGATCAGTCATGTACATGTTCCTAGATTTAGGATGTATATTATGCATTTTAGAAAAGTTGCATTAATGAACAAGATACTACTAAAGTAATGGGTAAGTGGCCTATGGTACTGTACAATATTCCATTGCTACTTATCTAGAATGAAACCTCTTTGCTGACATGTTGGGAATTGTGCACACTCTTAACAATGCTCTGGTAGAGATGGAAGGCATCTAGAAAGTTACAGGATATGGATAAATGTTGTATTGAAGCATTGGCTAAGATAATTGCATGATTGTATGACATATATCTTTATGTGAAATCTATGAGAAGTTTCTAATCATACAATTGAATTTGACTTGTAGGAAAGATCATGTACAATCACCTACAAAAGAAGGACTACAACATTTGTTCCAGCAAACGAAGTTCAAAGAAAACTATCTATTGAAGATATTGAAGAATCTGAAGTTCCCAGGATCTGGGATGCAATAATGGAAGAATGCCATGATCGAGGAATACCATTCGATCATGAAGAATGATGTTTGGGATGTGGTCCCGAGACCAAAAGGGAAGTCTGTTGTGACTTCCAAGTGGATCTACAAGATCAAGCATGCTGTAGATGGTAGGCAAGTGATGAAATGGAAGATACACCAGATGGATGTCAAGACAGCTTTCTTGAATGGTGTAGTCGAAGAGTAAGTGTATGTGGAGTAGCCACTTGGTTTTGAGACACATGACAGGGAGTCATATGTGTGCAGATTGAAGAAATCCTTGTATGGCTTGAAGCAAGCACCTAGTACATGGTACGGTAGGATAGACAACTTCCTGTCTAGTTTGGGCTTTACCAAGAGGAAAGCGGATTCCAACCTTTACTACAAGGTTGAGGAAGGAAATCCAGTGATACTCCTATTGTATGTGGATGACCTGTTTGAGACAGGTGAGGATAGATTGATTGCCGACACAAAGAGGAAGCTTGCTGCCGAGTTCGAGATGAAGGACTTAGGTATGATGCATTATTTTCTAGGTATGGAGGTGTGGCAGAGTGCAGATGGAATCTTCCTTGGACAAGGGAAGTATGCAGTAGAGATCCTGAAGCAGTTCGGGATGATGGACTGCAAGGCCATGGCCACACCTATGGCATCGAACCTGAAGCTACTGAGTGATGCTTCGTCTGAGACGGTTGATGTCACAGTGTATCGTCAGATGATTGGGTCCTTGATGTACCTGTCGAACACAAGACCAGATATTTGCTTTGCAGTGAACACCTTGAGCCAGTTTCTAACAGATCCTAGACATGTTCACTTGATTGCGGTAAAGCATATTCTAAGGTACCTGAAGGGTACAATTGATTATGGTATCAAGTATGATGCGAATCGAAAGTTTAACCTGGAGGGTTATGTTGATTCAGATTGGGCAGGCAGTGCTGCGGATAGGAAGAGCCCCTCAAGGTGCTGCTTCAGTATGGGATCAGGTGTGATCTCTTGGTTTAGCAGGAAGCAATCCTGCGTAGCACTGAGTACAGCCAAAGCAGAGTATGTCACAGCTTGTTCAGCTAGTTTTGAGGCAATATGACTGAGGAAGCTAATGTCTGAGTTATTTGATCTCCCATTGGATGCTACATGTATATTTTGTGACAACTAGAGTTGTGTGAAGTTGTCTGAGAACCCGATGTTCCATGACAGGTCGAAGCACATTGAGACCAAATATCACTATATCATGGATATGGTGTAAAGAGGAGCAGTGAAGCTCCTGTTTGTTGCGACGAATGAGCAGATTGCAGATGTGTTGACTAGACCACTAGCCAGAGTGAAGTTTGAGTACTTCAGAGAGAGGCTTGGTGTTCTTCAGATAGAAGATACTTCGAGGAAAAAGTAATGGGACACATTTGTAGGATCCATTCCAAGCATGGTGGTAGGAGGATCCTTCCCATGGTTGTGGATGTAAGCGTTGTGTGCTGAGCATCAGGACGATGCTCCAGATGATATGCATCAGGTGAATGCTATGGCGATGATCAGGATGATCATATGTGATGATATGCATCAGGTGGATGCTATGACGATGATAAGGATGATCATATGATATGATATGCATCAGGTAGATGCATTGCATGATCAGTTGGATCATGTGTGATGAGTCTGGAAGACGCAGATGCACATGGGATTTTTCGACATGGTTGTAGATGTGTTCTCCCATGTTCGTGATGTAATTGCTAATCTTTTCCGACATGGTGTAGATGTGTTCTCCCATGGTCGTGATGTAATTGCTGAAGCTTTTTTCGACATGATGTAGATGTGTTCTCCCATGGTCGTGATGTAATTGTTGAGCCATTATCACGTGGTGCAGATGTGTTCTCCCATGGTGCAGATGTAAGGGCGGGATCCATTCTCACATGGTGTAGATGTGTTCTCCCATGGTGTAGATGTAAGGGCTGAAGCCATTGTTCATACATTGTAGATGTGTTCTCCCATGGTGAAAAAGTAAGGGCTGGAGCCTTCCCCGAATGGTGGTAGATGTGTTCTCCCATGTCGGTGGTGTAAGTGTTGTATGATGTGCATCTGGGTTGTGCTCCGTGGACAATGAGATGATATGATCAGTATGATCATGAGTATCAGGATGATACTCCGTGGCCGTGGACAGGTTGTGCAGATAAGCATATAATAGTGCCCTGGGAGATTTGCAGATACTCTTGCTAGGTTTTTCCTATGGCATATAATAGCTCACTGGGAGATCTGGAAAATGCTCCTTCAAGGTTTTGCTTGGGAGGACATATAATAGCACCCTTGGAGATTTGCAGATACTCTTGCTAGGTTTTGCCTATGGCATATAATAGCTCCCTGGGAGATATGGCAAATGCTCTTTCAAGGTTTTGTCCTATGGCATGTAATAACGCCCTGGGAGATCCGATAGGTTGAGCTGTGTGCTCATAATAAATCCTAGGATGCTCTTTCGAGGTTTTGTGGTGGTCACATGTAATAGCTCCCTGGGAGATCTTGCCGGTCATGCTTAGGCACTAAAGGATCCTGGGATACTCTTTCGAGGTTTTGTTGACCCACGTAGTTAGTCCTGGGATCCACAATATGGCCAGAGATGATGAAGACCTACAGGAGGCTAGGCCTATATCCAGCATGAAAAAGGGTTGGCTCTATAGAACTTCCTACGACGAGAAGAATTGAGAGATAGCACCAGTGATCGAGATGATGAGTACAACAGCAGTGACGATGATGCTCCGTGATCCAGTGACGATGATCCAGCTCCAAAATTGAAGACTTGTGCCTATATGTATTGATGACCTATGTCAAGATAATACCTTCCTAGTTAAGAGGGAATGTTGATGTATTTGTAACTTCGAAAGATATTCACTTGTATATTGTATTTGTACTTTATTGTATCCCCAACGGAGATGTAATATTCCTCCGATTGGAAGTGTTGTCAGTTGTACTTGCAAGTGTCGCAAGTTATATTGTAAGTGTTGTAACTTATACTTAATGGGTTATTAGACCACCTTAATGGGGTCGGCCCTATATGAGTCATGTGGGTTAAAGGGTTATTAGACCAATCTAGTGGGGGTCGGCCTAGTCAACATTATGTTAAGTGGTTAAGTTGGGGCCGACCTAGTTAGAATTAAAAGACAAGTGAAGTAGTGTATAAATAGAGAGTGTATCTCTCTCATTTTACACATTCTCTCATTTCCCTCACTTCGCATTAGTGAGAGAGAGGAGGAGTGCACACTTGTGGAGGAGGAGTAGTTGCTGCAGTCATCTATCTCTTGGGTTTGATCTTTGTGATCTTTGTATTGGTGCTTATTCTATCTCTGAGGAAGTTGTGGAGTTTTTCACCTTCTTGGTTTTCCGTGGTGAAATGTTTTGTGTCTCTTGTCTCTTATGCTTGATATGCTGTACATGTTGTTCTTTCAATTAATATCTTAGATCTATTGAATTAAATGATGAAAAACTAACATCAATGACATGATTACAATCAACAAAGAAACTCTGAATTTTGCTTTAACTTGTTTCCAATTTATGCAAGCTAAATTTGAACTTCTCCAAACTTGGCATGATCAAATAAATCTCAACAATCAAACACATTTTGAACTAGTTCTTGTTCAGAATAATCCTTTATTTGAAGAAGATGAATTGCATGCATATGATGTCACAACACAATGTGAAAAAGTGACTATGAACTTGAGGTTTTTCCCTTTGAAGTTAAAAAAGATAACACAGACAATCAACAAGCCAAATACTCTTTCGAATCCAATCATTAGACCCTGGGAAGAATGAGATGCAACAAGCACATAGCATGACTTGGATATGATAGGGAAATTACCTTTCATATTCCTGATTATTCCAATCCAATCTGATTCCAAAGTGATGGATTCCTTAAAAGGATTCAAATTCACCTACTCCAATTCAACATCAAAATGCTACATGCCAACATTGTCATTGAGTTGGTCATATGGATTAATAATTTTTTGATCTCCATCCTTGCCAGCATTGTGGCAAGAAAATAATTCATCAAACATATGTTTAACACTAAAGAAATCTGCACTATTAAAGTCCACTATGGGTGGCTTAATCCTCAGAAATGGACATCAACAACTAAGTAGTTACATAAGTCTTATTAAATAATTAATTATTGAGTAAAGCCCTCTCTTGTAGCAGATAACATTTCAAAACCCTCTTTCACCTTAAGGGGGGACTACATTGATAAAATGAAAATGGTTAGTGGTTAACCAAAACCACCACATTTATGAAAATGGTTAGTGGTCATCCAAAACCACCAAATATATTGATGAATTGGTTCAGGGTAACCCGCAAGAAAACCCATGGCTTCTCACCTTGCACTTGATAGGGGGGAATATCAATGATCATAGCCAAGATTCAAGCTTTGAAGTCCTATCAATCAAAATTCAATTAGACAATTGGTCTACTTAGCAACTTCTACAAATCAAATTAGGGAAGTTCAAAATTGCATCCTGGATCCTCTTTAAATCATCATCAAATAAACATTTGGGAAGATCCAACATGGAATCTGGTTTCCTCTCATTGCTCTTAGTTATCTAATTGGGATACAATGGGATGTTGTTCAAAACCTAATTATGTCAAAATTTAGAGAACACTTTAGTGATTCATTGATTATAGGGTGGTGATACTACATGTTCACTAATTAGTAGAAGATGCAAACTTATTCTATCTAAATCACTTGCAAATTTTCTTATTATCAAGGAAACAAAGAATGTTCAGATATGGCAGTTGTTCACTTCCATATTTTAAGTATCTTCTAGTTCATTTTAGATGAACCATCCAACTTCCAATTTTGATGGTTTTTCAAGTAGATTTTTCATTGAAGCCTAGATTAGAGGTTTTTGAAAGATCTGTCATACCAACTTTTAGCTTAGTTGGTACATATAGCTAGACTTGTGATTGAGGGGGGGGGAATGTTAGCCTATGGATTACCTTAACAATCACTAATTTGTCATGTCACTATTATTTTTATTATTCATTTAGGATTATAATGATTATCCTCAATGATAACTAAGGGAATTATTTAAGATTGCCTAGCCTAATCATCATGCTTGATTTTAGGATCTAGATCAAATCTCTCTATGAGGTGGCATCACTCATTGTACTATATATTTGTAGCTTTGGTGCGAATATTAAGAATATGAGAGTTGGTTAGTGAACCTTTTTCGTCAAAGTGTTGTTCTTGTGTATATTTTATCAACAAATACAAAAGGTTGATGTAGATTTGACACAAAGTTAATGCAAGTAACAACGCCCCCTTTATGGTCACATTTTGCATCATACATAGTTGATTTTTTTCCAAACAAATACAATGAGGGACGAAGCTAATGACGATGATACAATCACATATTTTAGTAGTGGAAAAAAAACAAGAACTCAAAGGAGAAACCAAACCAAAGCAAGGGATGCATGTAAAAGTGTTGGATATAACATGGACAAGTGATACAAAAGCATATAAGAGGAGTTAGGGAGTTAGATCATGATTTGATGCAAATATGATAGGGTTCTTGCAAGATATTTTCACGAATAGAACTAGAGGAATCAAAGAGAGAATTTACAAAGAGAACATGAGTGATATAAATAGGTAAACACATGACCTTGAGGCATAAGTGAATATTAGACCAGCCATTGAGAAAAAACATTGCATACATAAGAGACATAGTATGGGTTTTCATGACTATATTGTAGTTAATTTCTCCCAAATCAATGTTCTATTCCACGAGTCATGACTTACAACCACAATACAAAACCAAGAATGTGTGATTCACATGAATCCTATAAAATAGGAAGGGTCCAGGAAGGTTTGACCAAATAGACCCCCAATATAACAAGAACAAGTGGATTTGCGTCATTGAAGACTTGAAATGAAGGATCCAATGCAACTATGGGCCAATTTTAGGGCTCAAATCCCTAAATCAATCCCACATAGTAAACGAGTGCTTGAAATGTTTACCCTAAAGGATCTATTAGGGACAAACCAGAGACCAAGGGAGAGGCTAAGAAGTAAATATTACCTAATCACTATACATTCCTAAAAGTTTGTACACCAAAATACCTTAAGGGAGAGTGGTTCAACATAAAATAACCCTCATAGTGAAGGGCAAGAGACAACTGAGTCATCATAATGAAAGTCATACATGGACATGGCATAAAAGAATGCCACATCACAAAACCTTTAATGGGTAGGTGTATGTGAGTATTAAAGTGTGAAATCCATACATTATACTCTTGAAAATGGACTTGACATGATAGGTCTAAAACATTGAGATAAACAAAATTCTTGAAAATGATTTCATTTCATTATAATTACATACTTGTGTAAAACCACGAATGAGTAGATTCCATCCCACCATGGAAGATATACGCTATACACCTCTTTGAAAGGTTGAAGATACAAATCATGCATAAGGTCATTTATATGGAATTTTAAAGAGATGCAAAGACAATGAGGTTATTTCATGCTTCATGTTGGTGAAACATCATCTAAATAATGGGAATTATGATATAATTCTCTGTAACCTTAGTTTCTATTTAATAAAATGTGAAATTAAGCATACTAGGAAACCATTGAATGATTTATCTAACAAAATGTATGATCTTTATATAGCTCCCTTTAGAGATATGTGCACTAAAGTTTCCCTTCACATTGAAGTAGACACAACGATCAAGGCCTACTTCAATGTGAAATGAAAAATCCACTTAAGATTGTGAGGTCCTCAAGCAGAAATATCAACATATAGGAAGCTTTGGCTCTTAAGGATATGAGAAATAATAAGGATATAATAATATTAAATGCATATAATGGCAATGTCATGGTTATTAGTCCCTACCAAACCAGGGACTATGCTTTAAAATGAACTGAATTTACATGAGTTCACTCTTCATCATCAAATTTTGTAAAAAATGTTCTCAATGTATTTTAAGTCAATTCTCGCTAGCTCATTCAAATAAGGCGCGAGTCTCGTCAGCAAGGCGACCAGGGTTCAATTCCCCTTAGGGGTGAACTGGTTGGGAGGAGACACCCTAAAATCCAACAAAGTTGAGGGTTGGTGTGTTCTAGGTCCGGTTTGATACCTGGGTAATTTTGATGGAATAAATGCCCTCGGTTCATGGTTTCTGAGACCAAAGGCCACTCATGCCAAGTGAGGGAGTTTTGAGCCAAAAAATGTAATATTTTAAAAATGAAAAATATTTTTTCATAATTTTGAAATTTTAATGAATATTTTTTCTGATTGGTTTAGAAGGTTACGGAGATGATGCAATTCCCTCACATAGTGCCCTTATTTGTTAGAAATAGAAAAATAAGCAAAAATACATTATTAACACATTATACAACTTGTTGAGAACTTTATACTCAAAATGAGAATTCTAACCATAAAAACTCATATTTTTGTGTTAAAAACACAAAAGCAACCCTCGATTAGAAAAGTGGTGTTATTGGTAGCACCCTTATTTTTCGAGGCTAAAATTACAAATTTTTTGGAACCTTGATCGGTGCCATTGCAATGAAAACTATAAACTGATGCCCGAATCGAAAAGTGGTTCTCCCATAATCACCCTCACTTTTATTCAGGGTTAAATTTCATATTGTTTGAAACCTTAGCCTTAACAATCGATGTCATTGCAATCAAAACCGTAAATCAACCCTAAATCGAAAAGTGTTGCTACCATGCCACACCCATTTTTCTTTATGAGGATTAAATTACAACTTGTATGAAACAATGGCCTTAATAACCAATGTCGTTGCAATGAAAATGCCAAAATCAATCCCATAATCGAAAAGGGGTGTTATCATGGCACCCCCATTTTTCTTTTTGAGGCTAAAATTACAACTTGTTTGAAATTGTGGCCTTAACAACCAATGTTGTTGCAATGAAAATGCCAAAATCAACCTCCGAATAAAAAATGGGTGCTACCATGGCACCCCCATTTTTCTTTCTGAGGCTCAAATTACAACTTGTTTGAAACCGTGGCTTTAACAACGGACTCTGTTACAATAGAAATGCCAAAATCAACTTTCGAATCGAAAATGGGTGCTACCTGTGGTACTCTTTTCTTTTGTCGGGTTACAATTGCAGGCATTTCGAAACTATGGCCTAAAGAATTTATTCAATTTTTTTAATCACTTTAAAAATGATTAAAAAATACAATTTGACTGAAAAAATAGTTCTTTTAGAAAAACAATTTAATAATTTTAAAAATAAAACAAAATAAAAATAAACCACCCTCCTCCCTCGTTTTGTCCCCTTCCCCATACAATCGAGCCCCCCCTCCTTTTTGTGCTCTTTCCCCACCCCCTTAACACGTAGAAGGGGGGAGGGCAAGGGGGGTATGGAAGGGTGTGGCACCCCACTTACCCCATGTAGAAATTGAGCACCCCCCACCCCCTCATCATACCCCTTGTCTTTCCCCTTCCCCACCCCCTTGACACATAGAAGGGGGCAAGGGGGACGGGGCTGAGGAGGTGACAAAAGGGAGGTGGGAGGGGCCTGAGCGTCATGTCTTAGCCCCGTTCCTCCCCCACTTACCCCCTTAACATGTAAAGTGGGGGGGGGTGTTTAATTTTTTAAAAATTTTCTGCAATTTAAGTTTTAAAATTTTAAATGTTTTTTGGGTTTTCCTTTTTATTTTTATTTTTTAAAATTTGTTTTATTTTTAAAATTATTAAGTTGTTTTTCCAAAAAAAAAAATTTGGGGATAAATGTGTCTTTTTTTTTATCATTTTTATTAAAAAAGTTGAATATATTTCCCTTTTTAAATCTTTTTTAAAGCATTTTTTATAATAAAAAAATGAATATATTTCTTGTTCGTGGCTTCGAAATGCCTACAATTGTATCTCGACAGAAGAAAGGGGTGCCATTGGTAGCACCCATTTTTTATTCGGGGGTTTATTTTAGCTTTTTTTGCTACAACAATGCTAATTGTTAAAGCCACGGTTTCAAACAAGTTGTAATTTTAGCCTCGAAAATAAAAATGGGGGTGCCATGGTAGCACCCCTTTTTAATTTAAGGGTTGAATTTGGCATTTTTGTTGCAACAATGTTGGCTGTTAAGGCCACGGTTTCAAACAAGTTGTAATTTCATCCTCGGAAAGAAAAATGTAGGTGCCATGGTAGCACCTCTTTTCGATTCAGGGGTTGATTTTGGAATTTTTCGCTGCAACGATGTTGGTTGTTAAGGTCAGGGTTTCAAACAATATGTAATTTTAACCTTAAATAAAAACAAGGGTGATTCTGCGAGGACAAATTTTCAATTCAGCGATCAATTTATGCTTTTGATTGCAATGGCACCGGTCGAGGTTTCAAAAAAGTTGTAATTTTAGCCATGGAAAAAAAATGGGGGCTACTAGTAACACCATTTTTTATTTAGGGGTAAAATAAGTACTAAATGAAGCCTAAAAAATGAGAATTGTGGAGGGTTCTCATCAAGTTGTATAATGTGTTTATTTGAGAAGGCACCATATCACCATGGTTTTGAATTTGTTGGAACATGCATTTGATGGGGTTGTCATGATTAAAATGGGCATTAATGTTTTTGTCATCTACTTGAAGCAAGGCATGATGTCCTCAATGTCATGGGAGGTGGGGTTGATGAGACTGTTGCTTGTAAGGGATTTTTTATCATAATGTGTTGTTAGTTGTGGTTGTTGGAATTATTAAGGATGTTGAGAAGGGGGGGGTGTGAATCAGTATCATGCGCAGATTTACAAATTATTCACTTTCAAAAGCATGCACCAATATTAATTTAACATCACATCGATAAAACAAACTGTGCACAGATATTTGAAGAAACTTATATGGGATGTTGAGAAGGGGGGGGTGTGAATCAGTATCATGCGCAGATTTACAAATTATTCACTTTCAAAAACATGCACCAATATTAATTTAACATCACATCGATAAAACAAACTGTGCACAGATATTTGAAGAAACTTATATATATATATATATATATATATATGAAAAATGATATCACGGAGAAATACAAGAGACACCAATCTCCACTGATGTGAGCACTGATTCACTCAGACATTCCTATGATTGGGACACCAATCCCACTGGAAAGCACCATTTTGCAGATTGCAGGCTTCAACCTGTGAGGACACCCATCCTCCGATCAAGCACCAACTTGCTGAACCAAGCTCCAACCCGTGAGGACACCAATACTCTGCGCAAGCACCAACTTGCAATGTTCATGCACCAACTTGGGTGGAGACACCGATCTCCTTTCCTTACCCTATCGAACCTCCCTGATAAGAAGATAGTACATATTTATGTCTTCAGGTCTGCGTGCACAAAGATTTGCACTCTGCTATACTGACTGCGCGCTCTTCCACTGGTTCAACTAAAAATGTTGTTTCTCTTACACTATATTACAACAGTGATCCACATAGATTACGTGCACGTGCACACACACACACACATCCACATGCTTCTTGTTCCTTTTCACAAATGCTCAGATATGCGCGTCTGCTCCTTGTGTTTCTACATTTTTTGTTGCCTAACGCACTTCAACAAATCATCTTTCTTTTGATTCCCCTGAGCATTTCATTCTACCGAAGCTTGTCAATTCAATATATTACTCCATGCATTCATCCAAGCTTACTTTTTCACTCCTCATCTTCACTTTTTATTTATACTCCACTTGTTCAAACAATGCGTCCACAAGTTGGGGCTTCTCTATACGGTAACAACCCTTCTTCCTTTCTTTTCAGACTAGCTTACCCATGCATCTACCACTTGTCTTCACCCGCGCAAATGGAGTACCATGACTGTGAGGGTCCTACGCTATCACATCCCCTTCCATCAATCCAACCCAGTGAAGGGAACATGACTACAAATTTGGGCCATCTCTACTTCTCAACCCCATTCATCATTTTAAAAATTCATAAAAACAAAATACAGGTGTGCAGATGTAGAATGAAAATAAACACAATGGAATTAAAATCTACTACACACATATCTAACATGCATTGATTTGCATAATCATAACAGTCATCCATTAAAGACAATGCATAAATTAAAACAAGAGAATACTTAACTCGATGTGAAGTTGTCCCAAGTAACTGGCTATGCAACTACAACGTTCCACCCAACCATAGGCCAATTGTGCTCATCAACTCTCAACATAGTTGCCACCCCCGAGCTAGGCATGATTTCCACAAGGAAAAAGGGAACAAACATTAACACATAGCCAAGTATACACCACAATTCAGGCAAGCCAGTCCATAGTTGGGTTTATCAGGCTATCAAGGAACTAGAAAGGAATGAATTGCTAAGCTAGTGAGCTCAACCACAAAGCTATCAACACCTCCACGATATTTAGCTAGCTTGGTACCCACAATACCTACACACCCAATACAAGGAAGTATTCCCTTCACTGCTCCACAGTCCCTCAGGCCATACCTTCCCTTCTAGTGCTCTTCATGGTGTGCATAGAAAAGTAGCCAAAGCCCTATCATCTTTGGTGAGGTTACACCTTTCACTAGGTTTATCAAGCCAATTCCCACTCCTTCTCTATTCCTGATTGCTTGCATACAAGTTCAATCCAAACATGGGATGCATATGTCCCAAAACGCATCAATATCTACCCACATACACACAACAAGCACAAATGTTGGACATGGAAAAAACGTTTTAACTATGGGATGTACAAAACAAGATTTCCATGGGTTTTTCCCAAATCGTGGCACATCAAAACGGATTTTGAGAGAGGAAAATGACCACAAGGAGAAAAACAATTTTTCCCGTGGGTATTTGAGCAATTCAAATGGATAAAAATGGCCTCTATGATACCCTAGTTCAAATTCCCTTTCTTCCTAGTTGTTCTTCCACATAAAAATGCCCTTCCCAGCTAGAAAAAGGAAGAAAACACAACAAAAACGTGGAGGAAAACGCCCAACAAGCTCAAACTGCATGAGAGAGCAAAGCATATGGATGAATACTGGAATGGGAAGCAAATTTGTGGGTCTTTTCTTGCCCAAGAAGAAAAACACGATTTTCCAAAATTGGTGGCTTGCCCATACATGAAATTGGATAGCCATACCTTCCATTTCCCAAAACAATAACCACCCCAACCACCTCTTGGAAGAAATAAATGATTGGGTACAAAAGTCAAGATGGGTAGTTGATGGTTCACGGGTTCTCTCATTGAAACTTGGATTTACACTATTGGATATAAGGGTTTGAATATCCCCCCCCCTATTCCTTGTAAAAATCATGCCCCCATACTCTTGTTGCCTTGCATAGCTAGTTGTGGGCATTTTTATTAAAATACATATTTACGATTTCTATCTTGCCTGGCTAGCACACAATCCACATGCATCGATTTTTAATTGTCGATACATAAAATTATAAATCGATGATGGGGCCTTGGCCTTGAGCTCCACACCATGATTTTTATAACAATATTAGATCATTTACAACTTTAATGCAATGGGGTCAAAATCAGGGTGTTACATGCGCACACTAGTTCATTGGCTTGGTGGGTCTTGCGCACTTGGGGACCAACACAAGGTGAGTATTGCATACTAGAGTACCATTACTTTGTGGGTCTTGCGCACTTCCGAAACTTGCACACATATTTTTGATATATTTATTCAAACTGGCCCAAAGACACCTTGTCCTCTTTTGACATCAACTTTGGAGTACCACGACTACGTGGGATTTAGGTCTTGTGCACTTAGGTCTTATGTACTTCAAACTAGCATATAAACACTAAGTCCACTTTGACATCAATGAAAACCAAAGTTCAACAATGGTCATAATTTTCCTTATAATGATGAGTTCTAAGTCCTAGTGTTTTGCAACTGTTAATGCAACCCATATGGTAGATGTAAGCGCAATCGATGTAGTAGGGGTGGTTAATTTGTTGGGACACGATGTAGGGTATATGGAATTGCATGCGATAATGAAAACACCAAAGAGAATAATTCCACTAAATATGAGGCAATGTTGATTGTTTTGAACAATGGGTGAATACAATATCCTTTCCAAGTCAATATTTAAAGATTGAATTTCTTAGCTTTGCTCAAGTGTAAAAGTACGCTTTCAAGTCATTTGATATTAATGATGCAATATTGGACTCGATCTTGAACATATTTTATGAAATTTTTGCTCATTATGTTGAGGAGGATGAATATATTGAAGCTATTGTTGGAAATGCTAATGTTCCTTCTTATTCTTTGGAGTCGGCTCTTGGGGAATACTGTAGGAGAGCTGCTTGGGTGAGACAAAGGGAATTGGAGATGACAATTGGGAGATATTTGATGGTCTACCCTTGGATGTTTTGATTATAGATCCGTTTTTGGTCAATGTTGTGAATTTCCTATTATCTATGTGCAAATTGTTTTGGTTGTTGTAGAGCCTCTTCTCCTTAATGGATTTAAGAACATGGTTCCCATGGTCACCACCAAGGGTTACTTAGTGGCCAACATCAATAGAGGTTGTATTGAAATTCATATGCCTATGGACGCTACACGCATTCTTCTCAAAGATGGAATGACTAGGGATCTTTTTGTTAGATTCCCTACCACCAACAAAGTTGGATAACTCAAGTTGACAACATGTCTCACATCTCCAACATGTATGCTGATTAAATTTATTTTTGGTTCTTTTTGTTTCTTTTTGTTCTTCATGCATACTCACTATAGAGTAGTTTTATCACTCTAAAATCTGTGATGACTCTCTCATGTTATGTTATTCTATTATCAATCAACCAATCAAGAGAATTGATGTGTTGCACATATTACAATTTTTTGGGAAATATTAAATTGAATCTTTCTTCTTGATTTGATGTGATGTGCATATAATAATAGCACGATATGATTTGCAAGGCTACAAGGCATCAAGTGTGCAATTGTAGGGAGGAATTTGTACATGAGGTTTTATTTCTCTAGTGGAGATGCCATGGGGATGATTATGATGTCAAAGGGCTTGTAGAATATTTTGGATTTCCTTAAGAAGGATTTTCCTAACATGGATGTTATCAATGTTTCTAGTAAGCATCATATGCAATTTAAATTTTTGTGATTTTGATTGGTATTTGGGTCATCCCTTTTTCACTAGATTTTGTGTAATCTTGGTTCACTATACATTCTTTCATTAGTTTTGTTTTTTGGCTGCGCTCTTCAACTTTTTCTTTCATGTCAATTTTGTGTCTAGGCATCACGGAATTTCTACAACATTTGCTTGTGACTACAAAATGTCATGGCTAATGACTTAAACCCATTACTTGGTTAAATGGTTGGTTACATGACATAAAAACCTGAATCTCTAGACAATAATAAACATTAAATCCTTGTTAATTTAGGAATTTATCCGAGGCATGTGCCACGGTCTTGGCGAGGAGGGTGCCTAAACCATCACCCCTACCGTTGGAGGAAGCTTTGACAGACTTGGCGAGTGATCAGATACGCAATGGATTGGGAATCTCATGGAGGAGGGTGGGAACATGGCACCTGCACCCCTTAGTTGAACAACCATGATGAGTGGGAAGTAGGGACATAGTGCAAGATATCCAACGAGGAAGGAATGGAATCACAAAAAAAGTGGACCCGATTTTAGAGGCTAGGGGATTTCCTGTTGGTAAGTGGACCCAAGAGTTGGGCTTGTGGTGAGACACCCACGTCGAGTGGAAGAGCATCTAGGCACTTGGTGGACATGCATACTGAGTGGAACAACGAGGGGATTCAACACAAGTTCAACAAAGAGTGTATGTGGATGCTCCATGGGAAGCACACCTGAAAGAGTGATATGGATGCTTCATCAAGAATCTCAGAAGGATGACAACTCACAAGAGAAGGGTGCATGCATATTGGCAAGGGAATGTTGAATGTTGGTATGCTAGCATAAGGAGGAGCCCCTACTAGCAACCACCACAAGTAAAGTGCCCAAGCACATGGAGGTCACCTGAAGTGGGACACCTGGGCACACCTTAACACGACTTGGGAGCCTATATAAGCATGGACGTGTTGGAGCTTAGAGGAATGAAAAAAATGAAGTGTGAAGTGAAGGCACACAAGAGAATAGGGCACACCAAACACGAGAACTAGGCGTAGGTCAAGGCAGAGGAAAAAAGGGTGCAGTTCAAGTGCATGGTGGTCTAAGTGAGAGAACAATCAAGTGCCACAAGAAGTGGAATTGCAGGAGCTACAGGGGAGCATGGACAGGAAGCACATCACCAAGATGCGGTGAGGGTAAATTCTTGGGGTTCCTTGTGTCAGAGGAGTTGCTGTCATTTTGGGTGCACTCCTGGAGAAGATGTCTACAGGCACTCTCCCAAAGAAGATGGCTGTGAGTGCTCTCCCCATGTTGTACTCTCTCGTCTATATTTATATTGATATTTTGTTCACACTCCATTGAGGTGCCATGCACATATATTGTTCTTGTGTATGATCTATTTGGCTAAGTGTTAAGTGTAAACAAACATAAATGAATTATAACTATGGATAACAAGTAATTGTTAAGGTCTGGGATATGCGTAGTCTAATTGGAGCACATCCGAGTTGGTTTGGACACCGAGGGTTGCGTCCAAGCAGTGCCACACATATAAGGAAAGAAATGACACTTCGATGTTGGGTTGGATACTTAGTAGTGTGATATATGGTACCAGAGCATAATGTTGGTGTAATTTGAGTTTCGGGAGAAGAGCGTCGAGACGCTACACGTTGCGAAGGTGCACTCCGTAGAAGTGTGCCTAGAATATTGTAGAGGGAAGGTGTGATCGAAATACAGTGTGTCAGTATAAGTGTGCTCGGGAGAGGTGCGCCCAACACACAACGCACTTGGTAGAAGTGCACCTGACATGTAGTGAATTCCCAATTAGACTTTCAAAAGGATTGCAAAACATGATGTTGGGAATAGTATTGGCAGCGTGTTGGGTGGAGTGTCAGGAGAGGTGTGCTCTGACAAGAAGAGCACTCGACACATAGAATGTTTCAATAGAAGGTGCACTCAGCATGCAACACACATGTTAGAAAAAAAGGATCGCATAACAATATCATAAAATAAGATGAAGAAATAAAACACATACACATAATAAAAGAGAGACACCAATATATGTGGTTCACCCAATATGGTCTATGTCCATAGAGAAATGTCCAGTCCTTTATTATATCATCTAGAAAATGAAGGGATACAACCTGCATTACATCCACTACAATTTCCTCTTCACTCTCTCATATTCTCTCTCATACAATCACAAAGATAATTTTCGCAATACTACAATACAATACACAACCATATTATAATGCCTTCCTTTTAAAGAGGGATTACCATGGGAAAATACCACGGGCTACCAAATACCATGGGCCCGTAAACCATTTTCCAAAAAACAACCCAAAAATATCTTTCAGGGGCGCTGTCGCCGCACCCCACGTTGGGACGAGTGTACAATCCACCTGCACAACATATAAAACTGGGGTACAAACATGGCTGAACAACAAGATATTTGAATTAGGAAGATAATCGGGTTCCACAACCAACAACACCTTGGAAAGAGATGCACCTAGCACGTAGCAGGTTTCGACTAGAAGGAAATCAAAGTAGCCTTGGAAACCATTTTCCTAGAAGAACTTGAAGGCAAGGCCCAGGATTTGCATGTGCTGACAGGTAATTGCAAAGCTGACCATGGAGCTGCAACGTAGGCTTTGAAATAGACTTGGTGCAACATGAATTCAAGCAGTTTCATGATGGATGACTTGGTGAGTTTTGTTGGGTTTTCATTTGGCATATTGTACACTTCGTTTGATGTGCAAAGGAAAAACTCATATTGGGGTGCGACATGAAGAAGAAAAATAAGAGTCATCGGAAGCCAAGATGGAAACCATGATGAAGAAGTAGGAATAGTGTGACTGCAAGGTTCAACAATTATTTTAGGCACATTTGAAAAGCTTGAGCATATTGAATTGCAAAGTAGAGCCCGAGTTCAAGAGTTGCGATTGACGAAAAACTAAGTGAAGTCTAGGGAGATGCCTAGATTGGGGTCACTTAGTGCATTGAAGGATGCTTGAAAGAAGACACCATTACAGGTAAAACCATCTACAAAGGGAGGTAAGAAGACTACTTGTTTTATTTGCGATGGGAACCATTTTGTGATAGCTTGTCCATTAAAGGAAGAGTTGGAAGTGTGCTTGGAGGTAGATCAAGGGAGATCAACTGCGAAGCTTGCAGTTTTTGGAGAATCCCAAGTGCAGTGACATTCAAGAGAAGCATTGAAAACAATTGAAGCCTTGACGACAATTATGGGAAAGATGATAGAGGGTCAAGACCAAGGTTTGTAAGATGAAGAAAAATTTGGGATTTGTTTTGTGAACGTGGTGATCATTGGGTTGCAGGTTTCAACGTTGGTTGACACCGGTGCCACCCATATTTTCATGAGAAGAGGACTATTACATCACTTAATAGTAATTCTGTGGGTAACAAGTCCACGCTTAAGGTGGTAAACTCAAAGATGAAGTTGGTTACAGGTGTGGTTCGCATAGCATTGTTAAAGGTTTGAAAGTGGTATGACATATTGGACTTGATAATGGCTCCACTAGATGACCATGCGGTTGTCTTAGGGCAGGACTTCATCAAGTTGGCCAAGGCTGTACCAATGCCTGACAGGAACAGTTTGGTGTTCTTGGATGAAACAAAGCCATGAATATTTCTTATGGCGATGAGAAATAAGTTGGGGTGCGTGCCTCAAATGTCATCCATGCGGTTGGTTGAGACAATCGACGCACCCACATACATGCCTTACACCATCGCATCACAGTAAAAATTAGAGGGTTCAGGAATAAATACCTTGGGTGTAGCAGACAATGTAGTCCACTTGGAGAACAGGTTCACAACATTAGAAATTAGGGTAGATTTGGTTGCAAAGAAGATTGAACAATTGTGCACTCCATTTGACCAAGTGCAACATGTTGGATATAAGGCGAAATTTGCACCAATAGAGGTAGCGAAGGTTGTGGTAGAGAACACTCCCGAAGGTGCAACTTGTGACACAAGTGGTAGTACCAAAGATAGAACATTCCAAGGAGTGGGCTCCTTTTTCCAAGATGGAGACCAAATCATTGAGGCTGGGCAGAGTGACGAGGAACTTGCTTAGTGGTGCGAACGCTTGGTAGAGGATTTGGTGGCAGATACAAAGGGAGCTGAGGTGATTGAGGCACATCCGGTGACTATAGTAGTGGGATGAGACATGAAAAGAAGCGAAGACTTCTCGAAGCTCAATGCAAGAGACATTGTATATTTTTGTACATTGGCTATCAGCATCCTTGAATCCCAACTAATTCCTGATCAACATAGGAAAGTGGGTTGCAGTATGATAAAGACAGAGGAAGCCCTACCGTACTTGGAGAAGAAGTCTCGTTTGTAGAGTAGTGAATTAATTGAAGGAAGGAATAAGGAGGTGTATACCACCTTGGGAACACTTCAACATTACGATGGTTGATAGGATGAGAGGCATGTTTCAGAAAGCTTGCAACACCTTGAAGAGGTTGTTGGTAGAAGTTGACTACCTTTTGAAGGGGTGAGTAAGTCGTCAAGGAGACAAGTGAAGAAGAGACAATAGGAATTCGAGTTGATTGAGGCACCTTTTGTTATAGTGGTAGAAACACAAGCCTCTTGTTGTGATGTAGTAGTGGGAGGTGTGAGTCACCTTGCAAACCATGCAGTCAAGTATGTGGATTTTTGAAGCTTTGCTTTGGGGATTCATGAATCCGAGTTGATGCCAACCCGACTAGAAGAATTGGGTTGTAGTCCTTTGGAAATATAAGGGGTCTTTAAGTACTTGTACATAAGGCACAAGTCGGATGGGAAGATCGTTGGAGTATTGGATGTGGGGGCCTTGGGTACCACTTTCCATTCCGCTTGGGATGATGGTGAGCAGACTAATGCACTGACTTTGGCATAGGCAGTGATGCCATGGGTTCCTTGCAAAGGTACCTTAGAAAAATAAACGGAGAAGATGTAGAAGGCATCAGAAGGGACTAGGGGGTGGTGCCTTAGAAATGTTGAATTGCAGAAGGAAATTTGATGGCAATTGGGTAGATGTGATGACCTTTCCTTAGTTCGACGGAGTTGCATGAGATGATTGAAGTGTAAATGGAATAGACAGTCTTACACATGAAGAAGTTCACTCTCATGGAGTTGTGCGTGACAGTTGGCCTAATTACCCAACTAGTTTGGCATGTGGGGGGTAACAACGAACATACTCATGGAAAAAGTTGGCTAAGTATAGAAGCAACAATAGGTTGAGCAGGTGCGATGACTAGACAATTTTGAGAGACTTCTTTGGAAGACTTGGTTGTGGAAGCATATGGAAATGACAACATTGGTAGACAGTTTCCAAGAGAAACATGCACACTTAGGGATGTTGTTGAGGATGACAAAAAATTGGAGTGGGAGAGGATGCCACAGTCTTGGCAAGGAGGGCACCTTGACCATCACCCCTACCCATGAAGGAAGCTTTAATAGACTTGGTGAGTGATTGGATATGCGATGGATTGGGCAGCCCATGGAGGAAAGTAAGCGTATGACAATTGCACCTATTAGTTGAACACCCATGATGAGAAGACAATAAGGGATTAACACAAGAGAGCCAACGGAGAGGACATGAGAGCACAGATGAAGCGAAACAGAGTTGGGAGCCTGAGGGATTTCCTATCACTAAGTGGACCCAGTAGTTGGGTGTGTGGAGAGACACTAACACTAAGTGGAAAAGTATCTAAGAACTTGGTGGGCATGATGAGGGGCTTCAACACAAGTGCATCAAAGAGTGTATGTGGACACTCCATGGGTAGTGCACCAGACAGAGTGATATGGAAACTTCATCAAGAAAATCATGGAGGCATGATGAATCACAAGAGAAGGGCACATGCATCTTGGAAAGGGCGTGTTGAGTGTTGGTATGCTAGCATAGGGAAGAGCCCCTACTGTCAACAACCATAGTTAAAGTTCCCAAGAACATGGAGTTCGACCCGAAGTGCGACCCTCGGGAACAACTTAACACTACTTGGGAGCCTATATAGGTGCAGACGTGTTGGAGCTTAGAGGAATGAAGAAAACGAAGTGTGAAGGGAAGGCACACAAGAGAATAGGGTGCACCAAGCACGATAACTAGGCGCAGGTCAAGGCAAAGGCAGACTAGGCGCATTTTGGGTGCATGGTGGTCTAAGTGAGAGAACAAACTAGTGCCACAGGAGGTGGACTTGTGGGAACTATAGGGGAGTCATAGATAGGAATCACATCACCAATAAGTGGCGAGGCCAAAATTATTGGGGTTCCTTGTGTAAAAGGAGTCATTTTCATGTTGGGCGCACTCTCAGAGAAGCTTCCTAAGAGCGCTCTCTCAACATTGTACTCTCTCTTATATGTTTATATTGATATTTTGGGAACGCTCCATTGAGGTGTCGAGAACATCTGTTGTTCTTGTGTATGATTTATTTGGATAAGTGTTAATTGTAAACAAATGGCAATGAATAACTAAGAATAACAAGTAATTATTAATGTGTGGGATAGGCGTATTCTAATTGGCACACATCCGAGTTGGTTTGGCCATCGAGGGTTGCGTTTGAGTAGTGTTGCGCATCTAAGGAAGGAAATGACACTCCGATGTTGGGTTGGATCCTTAGTAGCAAGACAACATCTATCGATATAAATTTTTTTGTCATGAAAAGTAGAATTATGATTTGGAAAGTACCTAGGCTCACCTAGATTTCAATGAGGAAAATATTACAAGGCAATGATTTAGAAAATTGACTAGGGTCATTTGAATTATCATGAGAAAAACCTTGAGGAAGCAAACTAGGATGATAAAAGAATCAATGTGAGAATGTGGATGCTAAATAAACAATGAGTTACATTTGAACTCTAATTTTCTTTGCTCAAAGACAAAATATTTTAGGAAGTCTGGCTTACAACTTGTATTAACATTTTATTCATGTAAGGATCCTGATTTGGATAAAAGAACTAGTGCTACCACAACTTTGGAAGTTTGAGTTACTAACATTGAATACACATTTTCTCCATGTCTTGTTGTAAGAATCTGGCACATATGTCTTATTTGGTGCGAGCATGTTTATAGAGATTCTCGATGGGAGCACTACTATGAGAGCTTCAAAGAGGATCCAATAATTATCAAGGCCATGATAAAGATTATATTTGTATTGTAGGGTGTTATTCTTCAAAATAACACCCATGATAGAGTTGCGGATCACGATGCAATGGGTGGAAAGCATGGGATAAGCTAGAGCCCAAGGTCACCACAACCTATATTCTTGAACAATTTAGGAAAACATATAAGACCAAGGGCGAGTCCCTAGAACCTAGTGAAAAATATTTGTGATTCTCTAGACAATACACAAATAAGTTTCCCGAGAAACCTCTCAGAAGATATCAATGCCTTATGGAGTCAAAATAATGAAGCATAATAATCACTAAAAGAGAGGGAGGAGTTAAAGAGCTTTATCACGGATCCCAATAAATGTAACATCAAATTGATACTACTATAATAAGATTGTAGTAGTGAATATATCTCATAAAACTTGACAAAAATCAATCATAATAATGTCACCCTTACCATATTAAATGTACCTTATATAGTAAGGTAGGGGGGATGAGAAATAGTGTGCATGAAAGGACCCAAACAGTTCTGAAAGTAGGATATCAGGTCTGATATGGTCCTTTTAACATCCCTCAAATAGAATATGGTCCCGGTTGACATGTTCTGCAATGAATCTCCAACCGCTAGGGGTCAATCTAGGCCTAAAAACTCAATTTTTGGCCCTTCAAACTTTCTTGAGATGATCAATGTACATGTTGTGCCTGCAATAACATATCTACAATACAAAACCCTAGCCGACAAAAATATCAATATATATAGCATAATAATCCTCTCCATAGTTTCTTTATCCTACCTAGGGACTTCAACTATGATCACATGAGTCTATTGAGCCAAATCCCATTCAATTTCGCTCTCTAAGTCAACTTGGATCTTCCTACTAGGCTCTGGGGTCCTAAAACATCCTTATTTGCCTTTTTTTGAACTCTTGAAGTCTATTTTGGCATATGAAGGCGAATTCGTCCAATTAGGGATTATTTTCCTTGATTTAAGGATCCCACATTGCAAGTTAGAGTTGTTGAGTGAATCCAGGGAGTTTACTCCACTATTTAGGAACTCCATGCACCTCTTTTTTAGCTATTATGAGACAATAGCTCCCTCCTTGATTTTTTTTAGGTATTTTCACCTCATGGATGTGCCTTTATTCAGTTGCATGTGCCTTCAGTCAGTTTCATGTGCCTTCTGTCAATTGTAACCAGTTTCTCATAGCATGTAGGGAGCTAAGTCCACTTAGGGTAGTCATGGGTTAGTTAACTCATCTTAGAGAGTGTGCATGGCTATTCTGGCTCTAGTTAAGCCTAACAATTCTCATGCACCGCATTAGCAATTCAAATTGCCTCCATGACCTAATTTGAATTACCCCTTATATACTCCATCACCCATTCATTGTAAATGAATGTAATACAACATTCTCTCTTATTGCTGACTTCTCTCTTTTGTGTAATGATTAATGTTTATCACATTTATTGCATGAATTTGTTAGATTGTTGATCTCTTTCTTAATATTTCTATGTTGATTAGTATCTATATCTACATGCTCAAGTAATACATGATATTAGAGCTGCAGGGATGCTAAACAAGTTGGTATACTAGTTTTTACATGGATCCAATCTAATTGAAGGTTGAATGAAGCCCCAAAATCTTCGCAACATATTCCCTACGAGGACATACTCAAATCCATTGACAAGTTGAAAGAGGCCCCATAAGATTTGCACCATATATCCAACAAGGACATATTCAAATCCATTGAGCTTTGCAAAAAATATGCCACAATGGGAGATGCACAGGTTTTGATCCACCACTCAGTTGAAGAAGACTGTTTTATAGGCCCAAAAGAAGAGGTGATCAACATTTTTTTACTATCCATTGGAGAACTTGTCCCGAACCAGGTTATATTTGAAGAATACCTCCAGAATGTCTCTTCATACTCAATATCTATGAGAGAACTTGTTCCAATCAGGTTCTCATTGACGAAGACCTCCAGAATGTCTCTTCATACTCCAAATCTACAACTTTTGCTCCTACAATTCACCAAGTTATGCACAAAATATTCATTGGGTTTCCTCCATTTGAAGCAAAGAGTGGTCAAGAACCATCATTCAAGCACTTCAAAGTGTTTGGATCTCATTAATGGGCTCACATACATTCCAAGAGAAGGATGAGTTCACAAACGTTTGCAAGGATCTTCGTAAAGCCCTTCATTGAGAAGTAGTTCACCAAGTTATGAATTGCCTTGAAATTAAAGGCTCCTTTTGAGCAGGCCCTTTATCCTTCTCATTTAAATTCTCTTTTATGGGGGGAGGGTGGTTTCCCATGTGATTTTTCCCTCTTACTCAGTTTTTAGATAATATTTTGTACATGGGTACCTAACATGGTTGCAAATTGTCGAGACCCATTTTTTTCCATTTTTTTCACCTAGCTTGACTTATGGGGGGTGTTAGAGAATAATAAACATCTCCATAGATTCATTTTCCTACCTAGGGACTTAGGATATGATCTCATGAGTCTACTAGGAAACATCCCATTCAATTTTACCCTTTGAGTTAACTTTGAGCTTCCTACTAAGCTCTAGGGTCCTAAAACATACTTATCTGCCTTTTTTTTCAACTCCTGAAGTCTATTTTGGCATATGAGGGTGAATTCATTCAATTAGGTCATATTTTCGTTGATTTTAGGGTCCCACATTGCAAGTTAGATTTGTGAGTTGAATCTGGGGAGTTTAATCCATTGTTTAGGGACTCTATGCAACTCTTTTTTAGCTATTATGAGACAATAGCACCCTCCTTGAGTGTTTTTAGGGATGTGAGTGTTTTTATGGATGTGCACCTCTTGCATGTGCCTTCATTTGGTTGCATGTGCCTTCTATCAGTTGCAGTTAGTTTCTCCTAGCATGTAGGGAGATAAGTATACTCAGGGTAGTCATGGGTTAGTTAACTCATTTTAGAGAGTGTGCATGGCTATTTTGGCTCTAGTTAAGCCTAACTAGTATCTCATGCACTGCATGAGCAATTCAAATTTCCTCCATGACCTAATTTGAATTTCCCCTTATATATTCCATCACCCATTCATTGTAAATGAATGTAATAAAACATTCTCTCTTGTTATTGACTTCTCTCTTTTGTGTAATGATTAATGTTTAGCAAATTTATAGCATGAATTTGTTAGGTTGATGATATCTTTCACAATATTGCTATGTTGCTTATTATCTAGATCTGCATGCTCAAATTATACATAATCTAGAACCAAAAACCCACTTTTTGGCCCTTCAAACGTGCCTGAATCAATCAATGTACTTATTGTACCTGCAATAACAAATCTACAATACAAAATCCTAGTTGGCACAAATATTAGGATATCACAAAAATCAACCACAGTATGAAAATGCCCTCCAAGATCCACCATTAAATCACCCATGGCGCATTTTTCTGTGGCAACAATATTTCCAATTTCCAAATTTTTTTTAGATATGTATTTTGTAATTTTTAGGGCTTTTCTAATATTATTTTTTTGGGGATTTTTGTAATAAAATATACAAGAGAATTTTGATAAAAAAGAGTGATGGTAAGGGTTTATGACCTTAGTATTTTCAACCCTATGGCTATTAGAGATCGAGGTCAACGTCCCTACTCATTTTGGCTATTCAAGATTTACCAACTAGTGCAAGAGGCTAGTAACCCAATACTAGGTCAAAGTGGCCTAAAACCGTAATTAGGGGAAAGGGTGAAATCCAAGGCCCAGAATGGAGAGCTCCTTCAAGAGGGAGGTATCCTCAAACAAAGTTAACAAGATGCTTATAAAAAACCCTAATTTACCTTGCCCAAGGTGTAAAAGCAGCACCAAACAAGAAATGGAGAGATCTTACCAACATCAACCAAGAAAGAAAGTAAGAGATACTTCTTAGGTCCTTCCTTAGCCATGAGTTATTACAACCATTCTTAGGATCAACCTTGCAAGATAGTAGAAACCCTAGAATACTCACCATTCACCATTCAAGATTCATCACAAGCCAAAGACAGAGGTGTACATCACTTGAAATATCCAATAGACCAAGATAAAAAGAATAAAGTACATATTTGAACCCTTGTCCAGTTTACAAATTAAAGTTAGAAGCCTTATTTATATGAGGCTTCCTTTACTTAACTTTACTTTAGATCCTACCTTACAAAAAGGTAAAATAATTCAATTTTAGGGTTTGTTATAAGATTTGAACATGTATAGATCTAGGTACATAAACTAACTAGATATGTAATGAGAAACAAACCAGCCATCAAATCATAATGTAATAAATGCTTTAACATGGATTATTACACAAGAAACTCAGAATGGAAGAGAAAAGAATGATCAAGTTCATTAACTGAAATGAGAGGAAAAAATTACAATATATAGAGGAACAATTCGAATTAGGTCAGAGAGAAACTTGAATTGTCCATGCCATGCAAAGTGGTTTCATGCTATGCGGAGAGGGATAGTCATGCTTAACTAATACCATATAACCTTTATTAGTCATGCATACACTCCTAAATTGAGTTAAATTGATTAAGTAACTCGTTGATCACTCAGTTTCACTGAATAATGCATGCATGTTCCTAAAATTACTCAAAAGGGGGCACTACTTGACCAAGTGGGGTGCTAATGAGTGTTTGAGGTAGTTGGGTGACAGTTGGGGCTTAGTTAGTGGAGTAACTTAAGTGTTAATTGAGACACACTCCTTAAATCATGGATAAAATCCCCCAAATCAGGGAAGCCACCCCCAAAACTAGGGTTTTGTCTCATGGGTGACTTGAGATGTGGTTTTGGGTGTGGTTTGTCCCATTAGACTCATCAACACATGCTCTAGGAGGGTTATATACTCTAACATTGTCACCCACAAGTTGGGGACTAAACCACAAAAGACTAAAAACAATGATAAAATGGTGCAATTGGATTCATCTAAGTGAAGTGATGATTCAGGGGAGGATTTCATGCCCCGAATGGCCCAACAAGACGTGGGAATTCCGCCCATCAAGAGGTAGTCAACATTGCCACGAAGCCAACACTTCTTGGAATGAAATCCAAGAGGACCCACCATGACCAAACCATGGGTCTTGAGCCCTGCTAGACCACCACTTTTACATAAAGAAGCACAAACTTGGCATTTTACAATGGCAAAAGACCCCTTCATTTTGGTATATCCTAGAAAGCATGTTGCAAACGATCTAGGATGTAACATAGGGGAATATTCTTGTTAATTCTATAAAGGGGTTCCATATATATATGGACAACAAGCTTCAACCCTTTTTGTTTTATTCATACTTAGAACATTAATTTATTTGATCAATCGATTGCGCCATAATTTTCTGAAATAGGTTTATAACTATGTGATTTGTTGATGTTTGTAAAGTCAAATATTGCATCTTATGCTAAGCACTTTGTGGGTGATGATAGAACAAGTGAGGGTATTGATGAGAATAACACTATCATCAATTATAAACAATTAGTCAACATCCACATGACCACCTAGTTTGATGCCATTTTCAAAGGATTCTCCACCACTTGGTTTCCTATTATAGTTGGCATGGAGTAAAGATGCACACTAACCATTTTCTTCTCATTTCTCATGTTCTAAATAAGATATTGGCTATATTATTACTGTATATTCTTAGAATCTTGATCGGTCTTGGTTTGTTTTATTCCTTTTCCAAAATATTATATTCTATAAAATATTCAATCATTTTTTATTTTATTTTACAATGATGCCTTCTTGTGTTGGTTACAAAGATTTTCTATTTTAGATTGGCAAGATATTGACATAATAACTAACCCACCTAATGCTAATTATTCTTTGTTAGAATTTGATGGTGTGGGGGGATGGATTGACATGGTAGTGTATGTCTCTTCCATACTAGATGGTATTTCTTAATTTCTAGTATCCTTAATTAAATATTGCATCATACTTATGATATCCTATTAAGTATGATACCTATGAGATTCATGTCTCCGTTTCTATTCGAAATATGCTCCATAGGTGATGATTCCCTACATTTTTGTTGACTTTATTAATGCTTTGAATTTGCAAGGTAAGGGAGGTTTGAGTATAATAATTGATGGAGTTAAGATAATTTGATAATAAAACTCACCTTAGGACTCTTTGAACATCCTAAGGGTGATCCACGCATATCCAATCAACTTCATAGTAAGGTGAAGTGCATTTTTTTATATTCATTGATAGTTTCTTATGATGAAGGTGAATACCTATGATGTTAAATATTTGCCTATGTTAGTTTTATCATAACTAGGCTTCAACATTTTACTCTTATTTAAAGCAAGATCTTCCACATCAATAGATGACATGGTCTGTCTCTTCCATTTTTTTGTTGAATATTGGTTATCAATTGAAATTTTAACAAGAGCTAGTCTACAATATAAATAATCGGTCTTGCATAAAAAAATTAATTGCAATCTTCAATAGCTTTCATAAGAACAATGTTGGTGGGATGTTGGAGCTTTTCCTGCAAGTTGCAAGTCTTTGCTAATCTCATAGTCATTTTGGAATAACATTAGAACAAGAAATTGGTGAGATAATCCACTAGGAAATCTTTGGTATTGTTGAAAAATGGAAAGTTAGCCATTGAGAGTTTGCTTCCTTTGGATAATAATGCTCCCAAGATTCTTTTTTTCAAGACTCATCCAGGCATTTTGGGTAATCATTATGGTGGATGGACGATGGAATGAAAGGTTTAAGTGGAAATTGTCAAGAACATGGTTAAAGGGAATCGAATAGAATGGAATATTATGGTTTTCAAGGGAAGGTATCATTGACATGGTTCAAGATTGTTGATTAACTACTCATGAGTGTAGGGAACAAACATTATGATCCCTCTTTCCTTGGGTTTTGGACCAACCACAACAATGGTTTAAAATCTAAGGCGGTAATTTAGGCTTTCCCTTGATCATAAGCACAAGTAGCCTAACAAACATACTCATGCATGTAGTTGTAGTTGTTCAAATTTATTATGACATATACATACACTCATGCATGTGACTATAGTTGTTCATGAATGTAATTAGAGTTGTTCAAATTTATTATAACATATCCCTAAAGTTATAAATGGATTGCATTGTTACAATTCAGGAAAAAAAAAAAGAGTCTTTCCAGTGTGATGTAAAAAACTTTCTTGGTGATTATTACAATATTGAAGTTTTTTTAGAAGGAATATCAGATTTTTCTATTATCTCTATATATCTTCTTAGCTCCATATATCTTCTTTGCAATAATAGACACTTCTACAACCTCAATACTATTAAGTGTTATATTTCTTCCTAATTATGTAGATAAGCTTCCATTTTTTTTAATCTCTACCATGTTTTCACCTAACTCATTTCCTTTAGGTAGGGACTTGGAACATCACTACTATTATCTTGTTTACGATACTAAAAATTACAAGAATAAACTAATTGAACACCTACCTAACTATGAGTGGAAGCTTCATCGACCGTTCATAGAAGGACTTGATCTCTTGGACAGTTGATACTATCTGAACACTACATTTTTTTATCAGGGTTTCATATTTTTTTCCATTTTAGAGGCCCACGGGGAACCTTGTTACACTCTTACTTGTATATACTGGATGATGGCTCTAATGAGAAACTCTTTTTGATACAGCTCCATGCTGGATACTCTCTCTGAAAGGCATTTAAAATGCTTTCTGCAATATGTAATTTGATTACTCTCATAATTAAATTACGCTTTTTTCCTTGGAAAAAACTATGAGTGGAAGCTATGAAAAGGTTGAAAGTAATCCATGATAAAGTTATGAATGAGGTCTCTAGTAATAAACAATTATTATTTGGATGATGCTACCAACAAGAAACTCACCCCAAGAATGTGTTAATTCCTAGAATTTATGGTTTACTAAAAATACATAGGGATGGCGTTTCATTGAGGAAATTGTAAACATGATTAACTTTCACACCTACAATACTGCTAAATACTTGGACATGAAACTGAATTCCCTTGTGGATAAGATGTTTTCTTCCATAAAAGGCTCAACACACTTTGTGAATGAAATCAAGCACTATAAAGTTGAGTACAATGGCATAGTATCCCTCTTTACAAAGATTCCAATTGATGATGTTGTTGAGGTTGTATGCAATGCAATTCCAAGAAACTACAACTCTTGTGGAGATATTCTTTAGATTGACATACTTAGCTTTCTGGGGAGATTTATGAGTGAAATGAGGTTGTTGAAATGGTATCATCTCTTTTCCTTATTATCACAAACCTATATATTTAATATTTCATAAGAAAGGTATATATCTTTCCATATCAATCTCAGATGGTGACACAAACTAATGGATGAAAGAAATATAAATTGGCCACATGGGAAAGAAGGTTTAGATGAATTCACTAGTAATGTATCAACAACTAGTCAAAGCACATAAGCATCACAGTGGTTATGGAAGAGAATAAATGTCGTCCATTCTTGGATGTATTGATTACTTAAAAGAAGGATGGATAGCTGTCCCACCAATTTTATAGAAATAAAACTCATACATATAGATATTTGAATGCTTGGTTGCACCACTATCCTGTCCAAAATGTGGGAAACTAACATGTTAGCAACACAAGCCATTGGACTCTTGGAAAACAACCACTTGGAACAAGAAATGAATCATTTTTTAAAGGTCTTGAAAATCAATGACTATGAGGAAATACAAACCAATAAATCCCTTATAATATATTGTAGTGACCTACACATAGGGAAGCATGATATATATAGAAGACCCAAAAATCAACCTTCCTAGATTCCATACAAGGTATAACTAAAAAAATGGTAGAATTTTAAGGAAGAAACAAAAAAATATGCTTTTACATAACTAAATTAATTAGGTCATATTGTAAACTCTACTAAAGATATAATTGATTCAAGTCTTCAAAATTAAGGTAGTAAGTGGTACATGGTATACTATTTTGATTTATAGCAAGACTTGGGAGGCACATGTAACACATGTTTATCAAGCGTTACAATTACTTTAAGATAACCAATTATTCATACAATGTTCTAAAAGCGCTTTTGGTGCTTCTAATGTGGAATATCTGGGTCACATTGTCAGGATAGGGTGAGCCTAGATCCTAAGAAAATTGAGGCTATGAATGATTGGCCACACTGAAAGCATTGAAAATATTATGTGATTTCCTTAGTCTTACTTGCTATTGCATAAAACTTATGCATAGTTATGGTAGATTTGCAGCCCTGTCAACTACCTTGCTAAATAAAATGCTTTTGTATGCACTAATTTAGATGAGCAAGCCTTTCATGCCTTAAAGGAAGTAATGTGTACAACTCCAGGCTTAATCATGTTGGAATTCACTAATACTTTTGTACAAGATTATGATGATATAGGAAAAGGTATAGAAGTAGAGTTGATTCAAGAGGGGTGCCCATTGGCATTACTAGTAAACAATTATGTGAGAGAAACTTGGCTAAGTTGACATATGAGAAAGAAATGATGGCTATCCTTCATACAATAGAGATGGGGCGTTTGTACCTAATTGAGAGGTGATTCCAAATCAAGATAGACCATCATATCTTGAAGTACATTTTGGAATATTGTTGGTCATTGCCAAATCAACAAAAATGGGCCACTAAGATGTTAGGATATAATTATGACATCACTCTACAAGAAGGGAAGGAGAACATGGTCATCAATTCCTTGTCTAAAAAATATGAGAAAGGGTCATTATTGTCCTTATTCTTACTAGTGCCAGATTGGATTGACAAGGTACACTAGGAATGATTGGCTAATGACAAGGTTGTTCAAGTATTCCAACAACTAAAGGAGGACCTCAACCCCCCTTTTGACTACAACTGGAAGCAAAACACCTTGAGGGCATATGTTTTTGGTGTAGAACTACACTTTAAAAGCATGGGTGTTAGTGGGATTGCATTCCTCTTCCACTACAGCTCACTAAATGCTCATTCTTTTGGGATGGCATGAATAAGGACATCCACACATTCATAACTGAATGTGACACATCTCAAAAGGAATGCATGTGAAATAATGAAAGTCCTTGATGCATTGCAACATCTATCGATCCTTATAACCACCTAAAGTGGCATTTCCATGGATTTTATTTTTGGAATCTAACCACAAAATTCTATGTTCATTATCATATCCTCCAACACAATAGACAAGTTTCTTTTAGATCATCTCTCTTGACCCACCACAAGATCCACCTAGTATTTCATGTGTCTTGTTTGAATAAAGTGGCAGGGTTGAATTGGCATACTCATATTAACCTTCCAGAACTTGATGAAAAGGTTCAATTTGGTTGTTGTTGGAAGCAATACCAAACAAAAGAGATTGTCATCTATGCCAACACATTATCTCAGAAAGGATTGATATAGTGAAAGGATACACAACCCAAAGATGTCACTTGGGAACTAACAATGATTTTACAATAGTTTCTAGGCTATTAGCCTTGAAGACAATGCTGATTTTGAAGGGGGGTGGCATGTTGGGGTCCTACCCTAACCTCCCTACTTAAGGGTACAATACTCAGGATCCAGTTCATTAATGTACAAGGCCATATTATTTGCATACAATCCATTAAGTAGTTAGGGTGTGGTTACTCAATGCATAAGGGTCATGTTTATTAAATAAGGCTCATTAGGTAGTTGATACTCATTAATGATGGGACCATGAGTGGATTAGTGTCTAAGTAGAGATAAACTACTTATAGAGGTAGAAATTTATATAATGTGTTGTCAAGTATTATCATTATATTGGAGATTTTCTCATTTGGAGGTTTCCCCCTCAAAGAGGCATGTGAACATTGATATCTTTTTGGGATAGCAATATAAGGGTTAATATTCTACAGGTTCAATACTCTTGTTCTTCCTATTTTACATTATGTAGTTTATATTTCTTTTGATATTGCTCATAATTCATTGTTTTTGCTATATATTGGGGCCTATTTCATTGTAATGGTCATTAATTAATAATGGGTTGTTACGCAAAATGGGGATCAAGTGATTATTTTATCATAAAAGTGGCTAATGGGATTGATATAAATAAAGAGTTTCGGGAGGTCATTGGCATCAAGAGATTTAGAGGGTTTTTCTATCTCTCTTTCATTGTAAGGGTTGCAAGTGCATAAGAGAAAACAAGAAGAGTGGTTTCCGCAAGGCTAATTATGTATTCAATTTCCAGTTAATGAAAAAAGAAGATCTGGCTATGTTTCATCTCTATTATGTGTCTTGTTTAGCTAGTATTTTATGTTTTCGGGTTGTGGAATAGTTATTATTGTGAAGATATTCTTGTATGCATTTTATGGTTAACTTAAGGTTTTATTAAATAATGTTGGCACATGGGGAAAGTGTTCAACAAATTCACTAGTTGGGAAAGTGATATGTGTTCCTCCCTCCATGGACGGGTGGCAGTAGCATCATGGGGAAGAGATCACTGAAAGAAACTAGAGTTGAGGGATTTGTATACCACTATTGAAGTGGTTCGAAACATTTCTATGGATGGTTGGATGGTTGGATGGTTTCTTTTCTTCACCGCCTAGATCTGATTTCCTGGGTTATATGAAAGTGGTTTTCTCGAATATGATTTATTCCAGTGAATATGTGAAGGTCATGACCATGGATCCAGTGCACATGAAGGTATGCCAGGTAGCAATGAGTTGCATAATTTCTCGAGGTGCATTTTCCTATATGTAGAACTGCACTAAAAAATTAGGATCGATTCGTGGAATATTTACAACAATAAGAAGGAATGGCTAGCATCGGTGAAAGTGTTGATGTTGTTTTCATGATGAGTTGAGGCCTGGGAATTATGTAACAAGATCTGATCCCTTAGAGAAAAGACACTCAAATCTGGGTGGAACTTTGAAGATTGACTCGTTGCGCACAAGAATTATTGTGATGAGAATCAATCTGCCTGTTTTCCCAGAGCCTATCGTTTCCATGCTTAGTGAGATCCAAAGACTAAGCACCATGGAAGGAGTGGTCGGGTGTATAAATATGGATGCTAAAGAAAAATTCACATGCATGTATTTTGATTAGGGCTTTGACACAAAATCGAGGGATGCTTGGGATGGGATAACTATGTGGATCCTTCCTTATTATGGCAGGAATAGGTTGCAAATTTTGTAAGAATAGGAGAATTTACAGAATACACACCATTTGTTTGACAAACCACGTCAAAGGAACACTGACAACAATCATTGCAGGGCATATGCAAATTGGGGATGTGGATGAAGACCTTAAGTTTGTAGAGTTAGCATTTAGAGGGGTCCACAAGAGAAATATGGATGCTTTTAATGTAATAGTGTACAAATATTGGTCATGCCTCAGGACTGCACTAGATCTACTAAGAACTACATTTGAGATACAAAATCGATTGGAAGATATTTCTTTGCCATTACTAATTCTGCATGGGGTTGTCGATATGAAGAATGATCCCTTTGTAAGCAAGGCTTTCTATAATAATTCAATAAGTGCTGACAAAGAACTGAAAATTTATGAAGATGCCATGGATCCTTTTAGGGAAATATTGACGTAGATTCGTGGACATCGATGGGCGTAATTTGGAAGCCCCAAAGCTCTTCTGGGAAATGAAGCTTTCAGGAATGAAGATACATTTGAAAATATTTGTCAGCATCCTCCATGTGTATGCGAATTTGGAAGCTCTGGTTATGATTCTAGATTTGTTCAACAAAGTTACCACATCATCAAGCATTGGGTTGCTGCAGTATCTTGTATATGGAATATGGCATTGTCACCATGGCAAGAACTAGGAATTTTTTTGTTGGTGGCAACTAGAAGCATAATGAACTCCTGGGGGGATTTCATTGGAGAAATCATGTTGAGGGAACAATCATACACCTTGGGTAACCCAGTTTGGATATGGTTGCGGTATGAATATGGTGTGGCATTTCTATATATACCAACTTTGATGAGTTGCAGAATCACCATATTAAGTTGTGGAAGGTTGTGATATGTGCATTGGAAGTTCTAGAAAAGTTGCAAAATGTTACAAAATATTTGAGTAATTTAGTTGTGAAAAAGGCATTTCCGGTTGCAGAAGTGGTTGGGGAGTTGTGTAACAGAAGGGTTATGGCTTTATTTTCTCCATATTGCATGATTAGAAAACCTGTGGAAATCTCATGAAACGTTGCAGAATGACTATGAACAATTTGTAGTAGTTTATTATGCACCTGAGTTGTTGTACAGTGCATATGGAAGAGAGAAACACACCATTGTTGTTGCGGAAAGTTGTCAAGTATTGCAGGAATTTTATGGCATGCTGCAAAATTTGGATTTTTCATGAGTGTGATTATCAGGCTTGATCACCCTGATGGTTGCATCATCTTTTTTACAGATGGATTGCTTTAGTTGTGGATAATAATGATGACTAGAACTTGAGCAGTGGAGTTGTGGATAAGTGATGTGGTTACATATGGATAATGAATATCATGTAGTTGAGTTAGAAGGTAGAAGATTAGATTAGGATGAGATAGTTTTCCGAAGCCATAGGCATGTATCCGAGTTGCGTATATCATAGGTGAACATCCAAGATGATGGTGATGAGTTTCTCTGGAGTAGATTGTGTGACGATCAGGATATGGGTCAGAGAAAGAGATAGATGATCAATAATAGGATGATATGTGTCCATAGTAGAAGTTTGAGCCCTGAAGTCAGAGTCAGAAGAGAGGGGTAGATTATTCTATTGAGGATAGATGTGATGTTCACATTTCAGCAGAAAGTTGGTCAAGTTCTACCCTATATATGGCCTCAATTCCTAGTAGACTTGGCGGCTTCCTAGGATAGTATGCAAGTATTTCTAGTAAGATGGATTGGTGGCCATAGGGAGGCCTACAGTACAAGTTTTGGTTTGGATGTTGGTATTGAGTTGCATATCTACTCCAGAAGGTTGCATCCGTGAGAGGAGCCTTTGCGCCATAATGAAGAGTTTCGAGAAGCTTGAAGAGGTTTGATAAACTGGCCAGGATAATGAAGAGTGAAGAGGTTGTGGAAAGGTTCAAGGAGGTTGCATCGAAAGGATGAAGTAGCGAAAAGTTTAGGTAGTTATTCAGCTACATGGTGACGTGGTTCTAGAGTTGTTGATTCGAGGGAAAGCCAATCAATAACGGTGGGGGCATGTTGGGGCCTAGTTGCTCATTGTAATGATCAATAATTAATAATGGTTTGTTATGCAAAATGGGGATTAAATTATTATTTTATTGTAAAAAAATTTAATGGAAATGATATAAATAAAGGGTTTTGGGAGGTCATTGGAATTGAGAGATTTAGTGGGTTTTTCTATCTCTCTTTCATTGTAAGGGTTGTGGGTGCACAAGAGAAAACAAGAAGAATGGTTTCAGCAGATCCCTTTCCTGTCAAGGGAAAAGGAGGCATCTTATGTATTCAGTCTCTATTTAATTAATAATGTAGATTTAGTTGTGTTTCATCTCTATTATGTATCTTGTTTAGCTGGTATTTTAGTTTCTCAGGTTGTGGAATAGTTGTTGTTGTGAAGATATAATTTTATGCAGTTGATGGTTAATTTAAGGTTTTATTAAAAAATAATGGCACATGAGAAAAGTGCTCAGCACTATATAATTACACTATGCATGTACATACATATACTATTCCAAATCAACAATAAATATGTTATCATATTAGTATTACTATGCACCACATAAATCAAAACCACACTTGCTCCAAATGTGCTACATGGACCATATTTTTTCCACATACCATTTTACTACTACATGGATCACATAGACCACACTTGTGCCACATTAGATATATGTGTACAACTTATGCAACATAGATTGTTGTGCATGAACGGGGAGTAGTCAACCTTGTCCATGCAATATTCGGTCAACATAAACACAAAGATGATTTTTGCTATTACTAACACTTAACCTTTATGTCTTGACAATATTTCCCATTAGAGCCAATGGGGCTTGACAATAATCAAGTAATGTTTATTATACAAAATTAAGTGGCTCAAAAGGTTTGTCTCTACAACTTGTGCAACTCCAAGCAAGTTAACTTGTAAAAAATCAAGCTTAGCGTTGATGTACTAGTGCAATCCATTTTTATACTCAAAGACGATATTCAAATTCTCTTCTCTGATGTCTAGATGAGCCATTAAGATGTGAAATTCATTCACAGTGACACCAATCGATTAATCATGGTGCTAGCATTATTGTCACCACTCCATGCATTAATCTTCTTGGTGCTTCAACAAGTAAGATTTGTCATGGATCACTCACACAAAATTTTCCCCATGTATTGATGGCCTCATCATATTCCTTGCATTATTATTTGTGGGTTTCCTATCAAGCTATTGCATTTAGGTATATTTTCATCGAGTATTGACTTCAATGAATGTAATATAAAGGGTAATAGGGGAGGGACGTCAATAGTGGAGCAGGGACCAATATTGGTCATAGAACCTGTCCCATCAACCACCCAATAGATGAAAAACATAAACATGAGTAAACGAACAAAATAAATTAGTTAAATAAAAGATCATAATCCATAATAGGTCCAAAAACTTCCCATATGTTGACTGGGCCCACAAGTGTCCATAAAAATTCTTTTTAATTCCAATTGTAAATAACTGATAGATCTACCTTACAAACCATCTTTTACCTACCACATCCAATTATGTTATGACCTAGAGACCAAATCAACCCTTAAAAAATCTTACATAATCCAATCTACAAGTACATATCTTCTATAACTTCATACCCAACGAATGACCTATGGAGAAGACAGAAACAACCAGCAGCCCAACTCATCCCAACACACATCCTCACCTGCATAGTTTAAAGGGTTGTGGATTTTAGCTTCTTCCACGTGTATATTCAACTACTCAACACACCCAATGCAATAAATGACACCCAACCCATTAACTTAATCAAATCAACCATTAAATTGATTAGAAACACATAAATCAATTAAGATAGTTTCCTAACCATTGGATAATACTCAAATAAATCCTACACACCCTTTCACAAATTAAAATTTTTAATCCATGCCAATTCCATTCACCAATCAAATCCAATAACAAAAATCTATAAAAAGCACAAATCATCCCACAATTTACGATATTTCCATTCCATAATTTCAAACTTATTAGCAACACTGTCAATAGAGAACAAAATTCCAGACTAATTAGAAGCACTATCAACAATCCATCAAAATGTTTTCAAATCATGTATTAACATTGTTTCTTTTTCCTTGGAATTGACATTGTTTCTATAATCTACATTACAATCAATTCATGTTAGAGTATATATGAAAATAGGTTAGAGTTTATATGCAAACACATGCAACCTACATTGGCAAATTCATTTTTTAGTTTATGAACTAATAAGCAAACCGTAGGTAAACACATCATTCACATATATAGCTATATAACATTCTCATTTCTAATTTGAGCTGTAAGTTCATACAACTTGCAAATTTGAATTCCCATAATTTAAAAAGGGTTACATAATTTACTTTATGTACACACGTAAACTTAGATTGCAATAGCTTCATGCAAATAATGAAGATACAAGAACACTATGAATTTTTTTTGCAATGACATAGAAATAGATATTGCATATGTACAGGTTTGTGTCAATATTGTCTAGGTTTTTGCAGTCATTCCAAGAGTCAATCAAATTGCGTATACAAGGAGGTGAGTTAATAGGTGTGCATGAATACAATGCACTTCATCAGATAAAGACATACCCCATGCTATTTCTAACAACAATCTTTCCAAGGATGCTAAAGAGCATAACGAGAAAGAGATTGATGGTGTTGTTCCATAGTCAACCATGGTGCAGGGTGCAAGTGCAACCAAGAAGATCAATGCCATCATAGGATGGATAGAACATGATATGTTGATTGCAATTGATGATGCAGAATTCAATGGATATTATGTTAGAGTAGATACCAAAAAACATGGGATTGCACCAAGAACATTGCATTATTGGATTAATGGTCTCACTCATACAAAGTGGAAAGGGCCTCTTACAGTGATGATTACAAAAGAGGAGGAAGAATCAGTTGTTTGGTGCAAGGAGATTGCTCAATTGGGCCATGGGATGGAATTGGTACACTAAAATCCATTGTTTCTCAAATCTATCAAGGTAGGCCAAATACATTCAAAGATGGATTTCCTGATAAATCATGGTGGTCAGGGTTTAAAAAGGAATCCAAGATTTGTATTACGAATAAAAAAGGGCCTTGATAGAGATAAGGATATAAATATATTCCCTGTTGTTGTGTTCGGGTTTGATGACATGACACACTATCCATTGTATATGAGAAACATGCCTACAGTCTAGACAATATATTGAACTAAGACAAACTGGTTTGCAAGTAGGGAGGAATTGTGGAATGTGGGTAATTTCCAAAAGAGGGAGCAGGAATGTGCCAAAAATTCTACCTAAGAGCAGGGAGTGGATAACTATTATGTGTTGTGTAAATGCAATCAGTTCATCAATCCTTAGGTTTTATTTGTTTAAGGGAAAGACTCAACAGAAAACCTATATCCAAAATTGTGAACCAAGAGCATGCATGGTTCCCCATCCCTATGCATATATGACAAAAGAATTGTTTTTGAATTTTCTTTGTCACTTTGTTGCATATGTACCTGGTGGTGTCTCACCCGAAAATAGACACTTGTTGATTTTATATGGTCATAGCAACGACATAGATATACAAATCATCGAGGAGGAAAACAAAGTAGGCATTGACTTGCTGACTTTACCTGCACATACTACTCATAGGTTGCAACATCTCGATGTGAGTGTGTTTGTGCCTTTCAAGAGTTACTTCTGAGGGAGAATCATAGATGGAAAAGAACCCAAGGATAGAGGTAAAAAGGTTTGAATTAGTTGAACTCGCAAGTAAATCTTTTAAAAAGGATCTCACCCCCTTGAATATCAAGGTTGGATTTAGGAGGACTGGAATTTGGCCACTGAATTATTATGCTCTTCTCCATGATACTAGTTTTAGCCAAGCCTTTGATTTACATGGACAATAAGATGAAGATGTTGCATACAACATATTTTCCCTATCTCAAAGACGATGATGACGATGATAGTGTGCCATTGGATGACATTGATGAGAATATGTGTGCTACTAAATATGATCATGAACCAAATGAACAAAAAATGGAAGTTGTTGTATCATACAAAACACATATAGATTATGTTGAGCATATTCCTAATGACCCTACTAATTTGAACGTGGTTGTAGGTGGTTAAGAATTAGGAAGCAACGAGGAGCATTTGACAATGCCAAGACAAGTTGCACAACCTGATTGGTTAGCATAATCCATGATGAATATGAACATAAATATTCTCGCCAGCACTAATGACGAAATCCTTAACATGCCTTCACAACCAACAATCCTAAACAACGAACATGCCCATTATTATGTGGACAATGGGGGTGTAGAAGAACACACTGTAGATATTGAAGAAATATATGGAGAAGACAATGCCAATGAATCACTACTCCTAGATGATCCTCCTATTCAACTAGGTACCACACCAGTACTCAGTCAATTCCTAAGGTTTACAGTGGAGAGAGTGCAATCCCATCGATTGAAAGGAACACCATATTATATTTGATTAGGTAGGAATTCACAATTTCTCACTTCAGAGGACTACATCAAACTATTGGTTGAGTAAGAACAAAAGAAAAGGAATATGAAGGAAATAAAACAAAAGAAGAAGACCAAGAAAAGGAGAAGAAGGAAGTGAGGATTGTTGTAGCAGAACAACAAATGTAGGAAAGGCTTCGAAGAGAGACAGAGAGGCAAGAAAAAGAGCACTGAAAACAAGTGGCAAGGCATGAAAGGGAACAAAGAAAGGCACAATAGAGTCTTCAAAATCATGGAGGGAGAATGGAGGAGGTGGACAAGACTGCAAATGTGATCAAGCATGGGACGATGGTTTCCAACTCATTAGATACACTTGTAGACAATCCATGATTCTTCCAAGAATTTAGAAACATCCAGCTCCCCCAATATCATCTATTTGGTCAACCTCCTCCCATTATTCTTACCAAAGAAAGGTCCTCTCCGACATAAGCTATCCAAACAGTTCTAGTTAATCCATGGGTATTGAGAACAAGTCAAACCTATGGTTTTTAAATTCCTCCTTGGATGCAAGTAGCAAAATAGGATCAAGCAAGTACAAGCACCTCAAACCTTTCTAGAAAGCAATCTTAGGTAGGTCAACCTACCTTGGTGAAGCAAATGTAAGCAAATCGACAAGTTTAGGCATCCTTGAAAATAGAGATATCAAATGATTATCCTAACCACATGCAATGTGGATTTTGTTACAAAGACATTTTGTGGTTGTTCCTTTGGTCCTAGACGAAATCCAATCTATAGATTCAAATATATGCAATAAATTTTCCTCTATAATTCAAGGCAATGTATTAATGGATTGTTAATATAAATGCAATTTTGATGTGCAAGAAAATACGATTTTGGAAAGTAAACAAATCAATACAACAATCTGATTCAATCTGTTGCAATATTTCCCCTCAAAACAATACCCCCACATTCATGAACCATAATAATTAACATGTACATATTTTTTATAGCGTCTTCTGTACAATTTATCCCAATATGGTATAATTGTTGATCTTATCCTTTTCTTAGTTGCAGAAATTCCTATATCTTGAGAAATTCCCTTTAAAAAACCACATTTCTCAAGATGTATGCAATCTAGGTTTGGACAGCTAGCGTATACGCAACCTATATATGCCCAACTCGTGTATATGTCCATACGATGGTAAAAAATAAATAAAAATTTATCTCAGGGGTTTACATTCAATTGAGACCATTCCCCAACTCCCAAATCTCGTGAATAACTACTCCCAACTCCCTGACTGCTCCTCATAAACTATAAAGAAGCATAGGTGAGAGAAAAGTGGACACTATTATTACCTTGGAAAATTCTTGGAGAAGAAACCCGTTTTATGATAAGATTGCACAATCCATTTCTCTTGTTTGCAACATTCCTCACTCCTTTTATGGAACTTATGCTTTCCATCCTTCTCATTGCAAACCTATTATGCTAAAGAATCTCCATATTCTTTTGGGAATATTTAGTTTTGGAAATATCTTGAGTGAAGTTTAAGTGCTAAAGTGACTTGGGAGGAAGGATCCAAGACTTGGTTCTAGATCGGTGCAACAATGTGATCAGGTTTATTCTTTCCATGTATCTTGTTTCCAATTTTAATATATAAATGAACTGTCTCTTTCCCGTCCAATACATGATGTTCATTTGAATGTTTATTTATTTTGAATTGGAAAGTTATAATTCTGCAAGTGATTTTATAATATTTTATGTGGCAATTTTGATGCTTTCAATTTATTTTGTTTCTATGCCAGAATTGTTGCACGAGATTGAAGCAAAGGAGCAAATATCAAGACTCAAGGATTCAACCCCAAACAATTGGAATCGGGTATGTACTTCTTGAACTTTATATTTTTTTGTTTCATTATTTAAAATGAAATCAGTTGCTTTACTTGTTTGAATTTAGTTCGTTTATGTGTTTGCTATGTGACAATTGAACCCAACCGGTTGTTGGGGATTTATTCCTCTTATCACTATCCTAACAACATTCGAGCTTATTTGCACTCTTATTCTATTATTATGGCTAGAAAATAAATTCAAAACAAAATAAAACAAGATTTTACAACAATCAACAATGAACAACAAGATTTTACATAGGAAGAAACCCATTAAACAAGAGGAAACCCATACTTATAACTATTTATAAACCTTCATATGTCTTAACCAATTTCTAGGAAGAAAAAGCTAATAGTAAGAAATTAAAAAGAATGAATTATTGACCTTTCCCAACAATTTTTTTTGGCATATATGGATTATGAAAATGGAAAATTATTCTAGTAGCAATGGAGCCTACAGTCACTAAGCTTGAAAGTGAGTGTTATCACTCAAGATTCTTTTGGGTTGCAGCAAAAGGGATCGTGAGGTAACTATTTCAAACCAAGCTTTGGTGGATGGAAACTAGCCTTTCCAACCACAGAGAGGGCTCTCTCTTTCACAATTCTTTCAGCTCACAGGATATCCTTTGAATGGGTTGGTTATGGGTAAAAGTGGTGGCTAGGCCTTCAGATAAGGATTTTTAGGGATTTTTCAGTTAGTTGGGGTCAATGATAGGAGCATCATTGGGCATGGAGTCAAACTTTAATGGTTTTTATGTCACAGATGACTGATTTGGATTATAATTCTAGGGGTAGAGGCAAGGTAGATGAGGTTTTTTTTAAGTTAAATGTAATCAACAGATGGTAGCTGAAAGGGAAACAAATTCCATCATAGAGTTAGAGCATTTAAGAATGAATTCTAACCTGCAACTTCAAGAAGAAAGGGTGGAGTACCTAATCATAAGCATCTGAAGCATAAAATATGAATTTCAGACCATGTAATCTTGATATAGATACTGTAGAAGAAGACAATCAATGGAAAATACTAATAAAGAACACATATACAGGAATAACAAACATCAAAACACTCATCACAAGAATCTCTGCTCTAGAATTAGGTCTTCATATTAATTGAAAGGTTGAGTTTCATTACATACGCATAACTTTTTCTATCCCAATCTCAACAATCGAACCCTTGGGTCTCATTCAGACCCTGCCTTTATAGGATTACAAAATATCTAAAACTTCTAGAACACTTCAGTCAGGTGTGTTGGTTTATTAAACTGGTAAATTGTAACAGATTCGTGATCTATTAGATGTGCAGATGGGGAAACTTCAGTGCGCTGTCAGTTTACATTCAGGCTGCAGAAAATGACTTGTCTACTCTTCGGATTGGGTCATTTCAGGCTGATTTGCATGGATAACCAAGCTCTGCCTCTCTTCTTCTTCTAGATCGAATCCCAGTTGTGCCTTTTCCTTGTGAAATTTTGCATTTTTCGTGGCCGCAATCTGCTCTGATCTTCAGTCTGCGATCCATAAATACCGTTCCGATTTCCGCAATCCACAATGCGGGTTTCGAAAATCGGAAGCTCAAATTTGTGCCTTTGGAGAACTTGGGCCACTGTAATCCGCATTCCGCAATGCTGGACCCGGGAATTGAAACTTTCGAGTGGACGCTACCAAATTTTTCCTCCGCAATCCATATTCCGCAATGCGGGTGTCGAAAATCGGAACCGCAAAACAGAACTTGTCAAATTTCACTTCCGACATCCGCAATCCTCAATGCGGGATTCAGAAAGTTGGAATGCCATCGCACAACTTTGCAGAAATTTCCTCCGCAATCCACATTCTGCAATGCAGGATTCAAAAATCGGAAACTCAGTTATGTCCCTGAAAAAATTGCACCTCCACAATTCGCATTTTGCAACGTGGGTTGTGGAAATCGGAAGCTCGATTTGCGCCTTTGGAAAAATTGCACCTCTGCAATCTGCATTCCGCGATGCGAGTTGTGGAAATCGAAAGCTCGATTTTGCGCCTTTGGAAAAATTTCACCTGCGCAATCCGCATTCCGCGATGCAGGTTGCAGAATTCGGAAACCCAACTGTGCCCATTTGAAAATTCACCATTCCGATTTCCGAAATCCGCAAGGTGGGTTCTGAAATTCGGAAAGGCGGAAAGCCTCCTCATCGGATATGTTGCGCATTTCTTCCCAGGCGTTGATATGACCTTGTTCTTCAATCCTGACCGTTCATCTCCTTTTTAAAGCGAAAGACCAGGGGCGAAGTGTTGAGCAAGTGCGCCTTCTGCAACTGCTTTGGACCGTCGGATTCGGACTGCCGCAACCGTTTAGAACCGTCGGATCGGCTCCATGGTGGGGTTAATTTGACTTAGGGTGAAATGGATGAAGATTTTGCGTCCGATTTAGCCGTTAACCTGCGAGCTTTTCCTTCAAATAAATCCTTTGCAAACCATCGATAATTTCACTTCATGGCTCGTCCATTGATCTATGAATAAGTGCGGAACCTCCACTTTGGATTTCAGAGGTTTAACATCTACGCATTTTCTCCCAGCGAAATCCTTTCTCCGTCGTCGATCTACTTACTTTGATCTGGACCGCTCAATCCCTTTTAAGTGTGGAAGCCCTCCATTGCGTTGTTTTTCTCATTTTTTCCACTGCGGCTTGATCCTTTGGCTTGAATTTGTTGGTACTTAGCCATTTTTGGGGTTCTCTACTTCTTCCATTGGTGTAAAAGGTCAATGGGAGTGCTTGGGGTTTCGGTAGGATGGTTCCCTTTACTTCCCTTGTGGGAGCTTTGATAGAGGTGATAACAACGGCTCCAACAGGGGATGTTATCCTCCCTGTGAGGTAGCAAGAACAGTAGACTAGTTGCCTCTCTTTTTTTCTTTTCCTTTTTTGTAAAATAGAACTGAAAAACAGTTAACCGAAAATTAAAAATGGTAATGTACAGCGAGGGTGGGTCAACATACTTGTTTTTTCACTGGATATAGTGCTTCAAGAACCGCCCATTGACAGGTCTCTTCCCCATCGGTTCACCATCCTTGTCCTGCAAGAAGAAAGCATTATTCCCATGGCAAGCAATAGCTGTATGGGGCCCCTGCCAGAGGTTATCAAATTTTTGGGCTTGGTCTTCTCTTATAGCATCCCATTTTAGTGCCAAATCTCCCACTTGGAAATCATCAACCTTGGTCTTTCTGTCAAAAGTCTTTTTGACCTTCTCTTGAGCTAACATGGATTCAACATGTACTTTGTCTCTGCTTTCTTGTATCTTAATCAGCTGATTGGCTCTCCTTAGCTCAGGGTTTGGCTCTTCTTCTTGCTCCTATAGCAACCTCATTGTAGGCCCTCTGAGGGACTCAGGAAATATCACCTCTGTTCCATATACCAATTTGAAAGGTGAAGTTCCAATTGATCTCTTGGAGGTGATTCTATCATCCCACAAATAAAAGGTCAACTTGGTATGCCAAGCCCTTTTGTTTTCTTGCAGTAGATTCTTAATGATCCTGACCAGGATTTTGTTAGAATACTCGGCCAATCCATTTACCTAGGGGTAGTAAGCAGTAGAATGGCCCAATTTGATGTGGAAATCATTGCAACCAAACCTTGACATGATATTTTCCTCCAGAAATTTGATAATAACTGTGTCTGTGGCTTGTCTGGTTGGTATGGCTTAAATCCACTTGGTGAAGTAGTATGTGGCAGTCAATATCCACTTGTGTTGTCTATAGGAGTTGGGAATAATTTCACCAATGAAATATAGCCCCCATTGCTGGAAAGGGGCTTCCACAGAGATTTCCTTTAAAGGAAAGGGTAAGATCTTCCTCCTTCCTTCAAAAATCTGGCATTCATGGAAAGTGGCTACTTACTTGTATGCATCATTGAACATGGTGGGCCAATAAAATACTGCCCTAGGAATTTTGTTGACGGTGGCCTTCCAGTAATGATGCCCCCCACAGACACCTTTGTGAAATTCTTTTAGGGTCATTTTGGCTTCATCTTCTATTATACAGTTCAGTAAGACACCTCCAAGGTCTTTCCAATAAAGGCTTCCATTTAATATGCAAAACTTTGTTGCCTTCATCTTTGTTGACCTAGATTTGCTTTTATTCATCTCAGGGGGTGCTTGCAAGTTATGCAAAACATATATAATATTGGAGTACCAAGGAGATGACAAGAATTTTTCTGATACCTGTAACAGTGGGTCTTGAGTGGTTTCTTCCAGCATGTGTGAGACCAAATTCACACTCAGAGAATCCCAATTTGACTCAGCCATGAGCCTGACTAGTCCCTGTATTTTGATAAGCTTTGTAGGTTTGATCTCCAAGTCATACTCCAATAACATAGCTACCCACTTAGCCCTTCTACCCTCTGGATCAGGTTGTGTTAATATATCTTTCACAGCAGCAATAGGAACATAAGTAACAACATGGGAATGAAAAAAATAAACCCTGAAATCTTTCAGAGTTTTGATCATGGCATATGCTTTCTTTTCCATGATGTTATATTTGAGCTCAACATCTCTAAGAGCTTTGTTGAAAAAGGATATGGGTTGTTCATCCCCTTCATGATTCTTCTGTAAAAGTACTCCAGCTATAGAATGCTCAGAGGCAAAAGAAAACATAAGAAACTCCTTGTCAAAATCATCTCTGATTAGCACAGGTGCTTCAACAATTGCCATTTTTATGTCTCCAAATGCTTGCATGGATTCAACAATCCATCTGACTTGATTATCCTTCTTGAGCATGTTTGTAATTGATCTCATGATCTCTGCAAAATTGGGGATAAATCTTCTTAGAAAGTTTACTATGCCCATAAAGGATTGGACTTCTTTTTTACTCCTTGGGAGTTCAAATTTTTGTATAGTGTCAAATATTTCTAGGTCAATCTTAATTCCATATTTGGATATTATGTGACCCAACAACTTGCCTCCTTACATTGCAAAGTTTGACTTCTTGGGGTTCAAAGAAATTCCAAATTTTCTGCATTTTGCAAATACTTGATGTAAATGTTTCAAATGCTCTGCATCAAATTTGGAATACATAGTAATGTCATCCATATAGATAACCACAAATTTATCTTTCTCTTCTGCAAAGGCTATATATCTCTTTGAAATGTAGCTCCTGCACTCAACAGACCAAAAGGCATATTTGCATACATGAAGGTCCCCCAAGGTGTGGTAAATGTTGTTTTGTCTTGATCTTCTGGTTGTACCTTGACCTGATTGTATCCTGAAAATCCATCCAACATGGACATTCTTGCTGCCCCTACAACCTTCTGTAAGATATGGTCCATTTTGGGAGGGGGATAATTGTCCTTTAGGAACACCTTGTTCAGATTTATGAAGTCAATATACAGTCTGATTTCACCATTTTTCTTCCTCACTGGGACTATGTTGACTACCCATTTTGAAAACCTTAAGGAGACTATGATTTTGGATTCATACAGTCTCTTCACTTTTTTTTCTACTAGAGGGAGCAGCATAGGATTCATTCTTCTTAGTTTCTTCTTGAATGGTTTTTCCCCTGTCTTCACTGGTATGGTGTGTTGGATGATAGAAGTGTCATATTCTTTCAAGTCTTCCTAGCACCATGCAACACTACAAGAAAAAAGGTCATTGGTTAGGGTCCAAAAATGTCACCATAAGCTCATTTGGTGATGGTCAAGAGGGGTCCTGTCACCAAAACCTGAGCGTCACCAAAGGCACCGTCACCTTAAGTGGGGGTATGTGGTGACATTCAAGGCCCGTCACCAATAATTATGATTATTCCAGGTTGTGACCGTCACCAATCATTACAAAGTATTGGTGACGGACCTGCTTTGACCCTCACCATTTGATGTGTATATGGTGACGGCCAATGACCGATCATTGGTGAGGGTTGAGACATGTCACCATAATCTCATCGGTGATGGTGAAAAAGGAGGGCGTCACCAAAATGTGAATGTCACCAATGGCTGTGTCCCCAAAAGTAGAGGTGGTGTGGTGACATTCAATGTTCGACACTAATAAGGATTATTAGTGACAAATAGTTACCCTCACCAATTTATATGAATTTTTGGTGATGGACCTAAGGGCCTCCATCACCAAAAAAACTGAACGTCGCCAATGACATATGATGAGGGCCTTGCAATGACCCTCACTATTGAAGATATTTCCATTAACATATCAATGGTGACAACCGCTATGAGATTGTCACCACTTTTCATTTTGAAAATCTTTTAATGACGCAACATAAAGGACCGTTGCCATTTCAATTAAAATTGTAAAAAAAATAATTATAATTATAAATTGTCACAAGCAGAATGTAACCCTAGTAGATGGTGATGACCAATAGCCTACTGGAATAAATTGAGCATTTGGTTATTATTATTATAACATTTTACTAATTTGAAAAAGCAAAAATATCACATTCTTATAAGTAAAGTAAATAGAAATGATTCACTAACATGTTTACACGATAACTAAAATAGATATATAAGATTTTTTAAGCATATGGAAACAAGATACCAAAAGATGATATAAAATGTTGTAACAACAGTTTAATAACGTATATCTACAGGCTTGGCCCAAGCCTGTAAGATGAGTTGTTTTTTACACTTTTAGATGCACAAATGGAAATCAGACATATGGGCCTTCTTTGGAATCATGTCACCCAGCTCATCCTCCTGTTTGTTCCTCCAAGTTCGTTCTAATGTTAACCGAGGAGCGGATTTATTGCAGACTGGTCACAAAACAAAGGAAGCATAGTTTATGCTTCCGTTGTGATGAAACGCTATGAAGGTTAACGGAAACTAAACAAGCACTATAAATCAACACCATTGACAACAACATAAGCACAAGAAACTATTCAAAAAGCTATTCAACAACTTTTTTGAACTCCAACGAAAAACATGAACCATACCTCAGTCATTATTTTTGCCAGCTGCTTGACAGTGACCTCATTATTAGGATTGCCAACATTGAAAATGTGACTGTTTTCCCTGGAAGGAATTTCCTGAAAAATGAAATAGGTAAGTACTATAAATATTTTTTTTTCCAAAAAGAAAAAAGCATAATTCCATTCATCCAAAGAGATCAGAATTACATTCAGTATTCACTGTATCAGTGAATTATCCAAGTCCAAAAATATGGTTCACTTGATGAGACTGTTACGTCTGCTTTCAAAATGCATAATATGTTACTTCCCTGTTTTGTCCAAAAAAACTAGTTCTGTCCCACCGAACTATTTTGCTTTTACATCTTCATAAGTTTTATACAAAAAACTTCTATGTCGAATATGAAAATCTGCAATTTATACATAAGTTAAAGAAAATCTATGCTTTTTTCAAAATATATATATAACATTATAATGTGATTCAGTCAATGTAAGGTCTGTGGTAGAACTCAGTTCGCTGACCATCATTTTCTTCAGCTACTTTCCAAGTGCCGAAAACCATGAGCTGCCCTTCTTTGGATGCTTGGTCCGCTTTTTGGTTATTTTCCCTGTAAACATGCCGGCATGTGAATGTGTCAAAGGATTGTTTGACCAGCTGAATAGTATTAAGAACATTTGCAAGTCTAAGAACTCTACAGGCTTGAGTTTGATTGGTCCAATTTATAGCATTCATAGAATCTCCATATACCGCCAGCCTAGAGATACCCCTCTCAGAAGCAAAAATGAGTAGTAATTTTAAACTCATGACTTCAGCAAAGTTATTGGATCCCACTCCAAGACCCATAGTGAGTGTAAAGAAGTGAGAATCGGAAATATATAAGATTGCTCCCCCACCACAAATCTCATTACTAGCAGCACCGTCAAAAAACCCCCAGGGATATGATTTATCAATCTCAACTTCCATGTTACGTCTCTGTTTAGCAGCCCTTACATATTCGGGACTTGCTTGAAAAATGCCCATAGATTTTGCACATATAATTTCCGGTATACATGGTTTTTCCTGAAATATAGCCCCATTCCTTGCCAGCCAAATCCCCCATATAATCAACAGTGGTAGAGTCTTCTGTTTTTTATTTGTTTCCCGTCTCCACCAGTTCTCCCATGCATATTCCACAGAGATTCCTTCCCATCTACAGTCAAAACCGACCAATTTTGTGCATTCTTTCCAAACAGCAATCGTGAACGGACACATAATGAAGAGGTGTGATATTGTTTCCAGTGCCATCTTGCACAAAACACACCAACCCGGGCCCTGGAAGTTTCTCTTCTGCAAAATATCCCAGGTCGGTACCCGATTCACTAAAGCACACCACATAAACAGTCTGTTTTTTGATGGGCATTTAAGTTTCCAAAGTGATCTCCACCACCAGACCACATCCCTATTAGCTGCTCCTGCACTTAGCACTAGATAACCCATCTTTGGTGTGTAAGTCCCCGCCGGATCAAGTTCCCAAGTCAGTTCATCCTCCTGGTTCGAAAGGTGTATATTATCCCTATTCAAACAACTGATGTAGTTATTCAGATAAACAGCCTCAGGATCCCCCAAGCCCAACATATTTGCATTTTTCCAATGTTGTATCCATGGGTCATCGGGTCGTTGTTCAGCCAAATGATTAAGAGTGATAATGCCCCTAGTTTCCAAAGTATTTACAACATTATCATGCAGCAAATGTAATTGTTCACTCCCGATCCATGGATCTCTGCCAACTCTCACCTTTTCTCCATTACCCACATTCCAAGCCAGATTATTCTCCACCAGTGAAAAGGATTTTACCACTGCCTTCCAAATCACGGATCCCCCGAAATGTGACTTCCCAGGGCTCCTAATCCATTCTTCCAGACTCATGTCTGATAGATACTTCCCTTTTATAACCCTGGTCCATAAGTTGTTAGTTTTGATAAGTCTCCAACCTCCCTTAGCTGCCAACGCCTGAGCAAACAGAAAGATGTTTTTTAATCCCCAACCCCCTAGACCTTTAGGTACAGCAATCCGCTTCCAGTTGACCCAAGGGGTTACCTGACCCTCCTTCTTACCACTCCACAGGAATCTAAAGCATAACCGCCTGATAAGTTCAAGGATTCCTTTGGGTATCCAAGACAAAGACATCCAATATACTGGAATGGCTTCCAAAACGGCCTTAACTAGAACCAGCCTGCCAGCTCTCGACATCCACTTGTGACTCCAGACATTCAATCTTTTATCCACCTTACCTATCAGCCATCTCCAATCCTTTTTAAGATATACATTTGCTTTTAGGGAGAAACCCAGATATTTCAAGGCCTCGTCAAGACCAAATAATTTAAAAGGGAAATTCTCAACAAGTGCCCGCTCCTCATCCGGTCGCAGCAAATGGGTAGTAAGAGTGGAATTTTCAGCATTTATATCCATCCCCGTAGCTTTAGAGAAAAGTTCCAAGATCTCCTTCAAAGTTCGAGTATCCCTTCGATCTCCTGAGCAGAAGATGATAATGTCGTCCACAAATAAAAGATGAGTAACAAATAACTGCTCCCCAATGCCAATGCCATTAAATCTCCCATGTAATTTAGCATCGAGTATAGCCCTGCTCAAACCTTCTGCCACCAGAAGAAATAGAAGGGGGGAAAGTGGACAGCCTTGCCTAAGGCCTCTTTCCGCATGAAAAAAGGGAGTGGCCGCTCCATTCAATAACACAGAGAATGATACAGTAGTTATACAAGACATGATCCATCTAATAAAATTGATACCAAAACCGAAATGTGTTAGAAGAAGCCGGATATAAATCCAACTCACCTTGTCGTATGCTTTGGACAAATCAATTTTAAGAATAGCTCCTTTGATATGCCGAGTCTTCAAACTGTGTAGTCCTTCCTGAGCCACCCCTATAGCCTCATGTATCTGACAACCTTCAAGAAAGCCAAATTGTTCAGCTGAAATATGCTCAGATAGTGATACCTTTAGTCTCTGAGCTATGACCTTCGAAACAATCTTGTAGATACAATTGCACAATGAAATAGGTCTGAATTCAGAGAGAGTAACCGGATTATCAGTCTTTGGTATGAGGGCTATAAAGGTAGAATTGAAACTTGCAGGTATCTTCCCATTTAAGCGAGTATCTTCTACCACCTGTAAAAGGTCCAGCCCCACAATTTCATACAGTTCCATAAAAAATTCAACTGTCCATCCATCCGGCCCGGGGCTCTTGTCTTTCTGGAAACTTCCAAGGACCTCCTTTAACTCCTCCTCAGTTACTGCACGCATCAGTCTCCTGTTATCCTCCTCCTCAGCAAACCGCGGAAATAATTGCGCCATCCTAATAACTTCTGCAATAGAGGCCTGGGCTATAGCCTTAAATAAATTCTGGAAATGACCCACCCCGCATCTAGCTTTGCCTTCAAAGTCAAAATGTTCAATGCCATCTTTATATTTCAAGCTCCAAATAGTATTGGTCGCCTTCCTCCCCCTGGCGTATGCATGAAAGAACTTAGTATTCTCATCCCCACATTCCAGCCAAATCGCCCTACTCTTGAGTCTCCATGTTTCCTCCTTTTCCATCAAAAGGTTATTTATTTTGCCTTCCAACCTGGCCATTGCAGCCTTGGAGTCCAGAGTCAGTAGACCCCCTCCATCCCCTTCATAGATCTGTAGTAGTTCATCCTCTATCTGTTTCAATTCAGTATCCTCCCTAATTTTCTTATCAATAGCCCAATCTTTGACAGCAACTTTTAATCGTTGAATGTTCTCAGCGAACTGAAATGCCGCAGTGCGTTCATGGTCCACATCATACGACCTCTAAAGGTCCAGAAAGAGACTTTTAAAAGAATCATCACTTAACCAATTCTTATTAAACTTAAGAGAGCTAGGTGGATTGTTTGGTCCTCTTCTGATCTCAAGAAAGATAGGGAAATGATCAGAATCCCCTCCGCTCCCTACCCATTGCCTGATTTGTAGAAACCTGTCCACCAACTGTTCAGCCACTAGGAACCAGTCCAGTCTCTTTGCCACCTGAGCCTCTCCACTCCTGTTATTCCTCCAGGTGGGTTTCAGCTTGATAGGTTCAATATCCAAAAAAAATTTACGTACCAACTTCTGTTGAAAGTATCCTGCCAATGGATCCACATGTGCTTGAGGGCCCCAAATTTCTGATTGCCCTAATGTAAAATTTAAATCTCCCCCCACCACAACCGATTCACCATCCAAGAGCTGATCCTGCAATAGAGAATCCCAGAAGGGAGCTCTATTTACATAGGGCCCGTAGACATTAACCACAGTGAAACAAGTACCCAAGTCAACAGAGAGAAAATCAGCTCCCAACACAGAAATCATCCCCCAAGCATTAATCAGTTTAATCATACAATTCTTCTATCCCACAGCCAACCCCCCAGAGTGACCCCTAACATCCAGAGTCACAAAGGTCCAACCAGCCATCCATAGTTCCAATTTCTCCTTGATGATAACACCTAACCCTAAGGTCTCTTGTGTAGAACCCCTCCTTTAGGGTCCCCTTGAAATATACCTGAAACTTTAACAACTTCATACAAACAAATTAGCCATCATAGTTATTGGAAAAATAAAATAAAAAGCATGAATAACTTAACAAAAATAAGCAAAACTTTAACCTGTCAACCCGATCCGGCTGGTCCATTGTCGCCTTCGTCTTCCGTATGATCCCTCCGGCAAAGCTCGTTTAACCATTGGCGAAGCAACCGTTAGCTTCGCCACCCAACCATAGGCTCATGCTTTCAGTCGCATGGCCTCCCCCAAGCTTTGGGTCGTAAATTTCACACACAATTCTCAAGAAACCCAGCTTGGGTTTCCCCCCACCAAGATTTCCAGCCAAACCCTCAATAGCATCAAGTCATGAGGTAACTCAATATTACGATAGTCATCCAGGGTCTGGGTCCCTTACCCATCCCCAAAGTCTCCCTTTTAAAGGAAAATCCCCTGCGACACATGTCGCTTCATGCATAAATAATTATTTAATTAATTCTTTAATGAAAAACAACTCACCCATCCAAGTGTCAGTTCCTCTAGGAGATGCACCAACATCCCTAAGTTTGCTCATGTTTGTCCCCTAGATATTTCACTTAACTCCTAGATTTGTGGTGTAGGTGGAGTTAACTAGGTGTCCATGCCTAGGATTCCATTTTGTTCCTAAATAAATATTTTTAATATTTTTAAGTAATCAGGAATATCCTTTCATGTGCAATGCCTAAATAACACTTAATATTATTTAAATGCCAAAGTAATCATTTATGTGCAAATGCCTAAAGTACTCAAATGCATTTCTAAGTAAATTTCTAGGTGCAAAATTATACATTTCAATGCAGTTAAGTTTAGCAATCAACTTTTACTAGGGACCCGGTGCCACGCCGTTGGGCCTCCTTGTTTCTTAATTTAATTTCCCTGACATGGCACCACTCCGTCGAGTCCATTCATCCGTAGTTTCCATTCCTCAGCAAGGCACCACATCGTTGGGTCCTTGCATTCACTCTTTCTGTTCTCGGCAGGGTACCGCACCGTCCGGCCCTTCTGCTGTCATCCTTCCGTTTTGACTTGCGGGAACTTCATGTAGGGATTTCAGGAGCCGTTACCTTCCATCCTCCGTCTACACACTATTAGGGACTAATGGCGTTGAGGAGTGAGTCCGTTCTCACTGCGCGCCCCCCAACTCGTACGTGACCAGCTCCGTCGTGGCCCACCTCGTACGCCCTCACGCTTTCCTCTTGAGCAAGCGGATCAGTGCTTATCTGCTCAAGCGTGGTATTCCGTCGGAAGTCGACATCGTCGTCGCTCTCCCTGTGTGTGATTTACTCGTACTCTACGACCCTTCATATTCCTTTGTGTGTCCATCAGTGAACCGTTTCACCTGTCGCTACACACATTTCTCACAAACATAAATTAGTAGCATTGTCCTCAATAATCACAATTTGGTTTATAAATCTATTGCTTCATTAAGCATCTATAATTTACTTAATCATTACTCATTCGTCTAATCACATAATCAATTGCACAGCTAGTCGTTAAGCATTATTCGTATGTACAGTTTTCATATCAAAGTTAATCGTAATCATAAATATACTCAAAATAAAATTATAGGGTTATTTTACTAATGTTTCAAATAGTAGGGTGACCCAGCAGGTGCCCTCAATGTCTACAGTAGTCTAGGGGCACTACATCTTGTAGCAGAATCACATCAGGGTGTTCAAGAGTAAGCACCCTCATGAAGGCTGATTTCTTTTTAGGCCCAGCCAGACCCCGACAATTAAAGGACATGATCTTCATATCCGAACATTCGTCCGGGCATTCACTGCTCTAAGTGCCCTCTCAATCGAGACTTGTTTCCCAACCCAAAGATCCATTCTGGCCCTGTTCTGAGCCTTAGATAAATGAGACCTACGGCCTCTACCTCTCTGAGCCGGCGCCTTCTCTTTTCCTAAACCCCCCCCAGAAATCTTAGTGCATGATCGGAGTTTATACCCTGATGCAGATGACTCGGGTGAGGAGGGCTCAGAATACACATCCACCTTCCCAGGATCCGGTTCAATAGTTGTCAGGTTGTCCTCCAAAAGAAGAGGAGGCAAAACAGGGTTGAGAACAGAAGTTCGTCCACCGCGTAATTGAAACCCCCACAAAGGGCCGAAGTAAATGTAAGGGGAAGAGTCTCAAAGTGTCCCGATAAGGATAAATTTTTTAGTCCCTCTACCCAATCAAGCCCAACCACAGAGCACCGATTGATATAAAAATGTATTGAGGATGTTAAAGATAAAGAACGAATACCCGTATAAGAAGGTCCCGGCACATCAGCCACAGCCACTGGAGCGGAACCAAGTATGTCATCTGCAAGTGTAATGTTGTATTCAGCTTGATTGTCCCGCACCGCATCTGATTCCTGGAAAGAAGGTTCCAAAACCTCGTCAATCCGGTCACCTCTCGAGTCCATCTTCACAGGCGACGATTCATTGTTCAACAAGTCCAATGGTTCTTCCATTAATTCCATAACAGTGGGGTTTCTCCTCCCCCCATTTAGAGTGCGAACCGAAAGATGACAAGCAGACGCCGGGTGTCCATAGGCATGACACCGCCTGCACCTAAAGGGCACATTCTCATAATCCAGCATCTGAGGAATGCTAACAGTCCCCCATTCCAAATTTATGACCTCCGGTAGTCCTTCACGGATATTCAAATTTACCAAAATTCTTGCAACTTGCTTGTAATGCGTCTCCAAAAAGGAGAGATCAGCCTCCAGAAAGTTTCCCAAAATATCCCCGATCTTACGAAAATGGCTAATATCCCAGAAATGCAGAGGAAGTCCCGGTAATCTTACCCATACCGGAGTCAGATCAACTCGCTCCCGACTAGCATCAAAGAGTGGATGCCAGAGCTTCAACAATACCGGTGAATGATTCAAGTGCCAATTCCTGTCGAGAATTTTGTGCACATCAACCTCAGATTGTAGTACCACCGCAAACCACCCCCGAAGCAACATGTCCACCTCAGGTGTGTAGCCTAACACCTCGCGCCAGTGTGAATCCACCCACTCCATCACAGTAGGTCGAGCGAAATTTCTGCCCATGACCCTTCCCACCAGCGTCAAACGAGACATCTCAAGGACTCGTTCCCAGGCAATATCATCACCTACAGCATAACTACCCACAATGCGGGTTTTAATCCAGCTCCTCTTGCGTCACCTGCTGGGTCCTTTGTGAACAGCCCCGACCCCCGATGCAACCCCCACCTTATCCTTCGAAGACCCAACAACCGCAGGAGGGATATCAAAGCCACGGTGTTCAGAAATCTCCAGTGGCACTCTCACATCCACTCCAGTTCCACCACAAACCGTCCCACACAGCTGCTGTACCTGTCAAGCCACACCCTCATCCGCAATCTGTTCAAAACCGGCCGCCGCTTCAAAACCCTACTGCAAACCAGACACCAGGAACCCTAGATTCCGAGCAAAAAAGTCTCCAGCCTCCCTCCAACTCGAGCTACCCAAAAAATCCACTGACATTCCATCATTGTCCAGGTTTTCCGGCAGCAAGCTATGTGGAGAGAATGTCAGGTGCTTCGAGGGTGAGAATCCATTTACCGGCCTCACCTGCCCCAAACCAGTTGAAACAGTTCCAACAGGCCCCAGCAATGGGATTTCCTCCAGGCCCTCCATCTGCCCTCCACCTGGCACCCCCCATACATCCTGTGCCTCCAGCTGGTCACCAGAATAGTCTGCCATGTCCACTTCCTCCAACGAATCCATAAAAACTAGGTAAGTACTATAAATATATAAGCACTGTGCAACAAATAACATTATGGTCCTCAAAAGTCATTATTTCTCATTATTTCTCTCTTTTGCTTCATATTGGATCATCAAATTTTTATGGTCCTCAAAACTCCTGCTCTGTGCAACAATAACATTAACATTGGATATCATTCTCAAAAGTCTTAATTAAAAGAATACTTGACCTCATAATTTTTTTAAGTGTGGTTCTGAAACTTGCACGATACAATTCAAATGCAATCTGCCACAATATAATATGCAGAGAAATTTTAGGATTCAACAAACCACATGGAACTCAACTTTGAGCACAACTGCATCGATTAAAATCTAGAGATAGACTATCCAAGGTGTTTTTCAAAGCTTTGGCTACTAAACATGTACATCAAAGGATAGTGGATAGCGGTTGTCAGATGAGTGGGAGGTCTCATCATGAAAATAAGAGATTAAGAGGAAATTGTGGCCAATCTCAAGCTTAGATTGATGAGAGGAAGGTGTCCTCATAATTGGTCTCCCACAACACCGCGGCTATAAGCGTAGGGATTATATTATGTCCCCTTTTTTGTTAACTTGTTCTATATTTGAAGAATCACAAAAGGTGTTTTGGGTTGTCTGGCATACTATTCAATCTCTGCTTGCACAAAAGTTTAGATGGCATACAAGTATATGATAATTGATTCATGCAAGCAAAAGCATCTAGACTCTTTCTATCATTATCCAAATTTGCAATCCCTACAATTTAATGGGTTAGACAATATTATCAAACAAAAAGAATTCAGGGTGGATGTTTTGGAATTTGGTCAGAAATACTCTCTTTATAAATGAAAAGGAACAAGTGATGCCTTGCTTATGAGATATTGTTTAGTTGCTTCCTATATTATGCCATTCACTTCAAGTTCTTTTTTCTTTGATTTTCTTTTCTCCAGTCTATTATGTCCTTTCCTAGTTGACCTAAATTTGGGGGGCTGAAATCACATTCTCCCAAATTTGCTATACTCCCATCACCCTCTGCCACTGAGCTTGTGTAAGCAGGCCCTTCACCTAGATTCATCCCATCAATTTCTGGATTGTATTCAGCCACACAAATCCCTAAAACATTTTTTTAGAATAACCATCTTCTTGACTGCATGGAACCCCTTGAGTAGAAGGATCATTTATTATTACATCATAAGAAACACTCACAGGGAAACTGTCTTTCCCTGCAGATCCCATTCTCATTTGATGGCCCCCCTGGTTGGATGGTTGACCACTGTCTATATCATTTAAACTAGACAAAACCTCAGTCTGCTGACATTTAGTTTCATTCTCACACTGGGTGCTGCATCTTACCTTCTCATAATCTCCATTACCTGTTCCTCTCTCACTTGTGGTCACATCTTTTGTTTTCCTTGTATTCTGCGGTATTTGATGATGGGAGAAGTTTATCACAAAGGTGACAACTGGAAGAAGTGTCCCCTCTACTCTGTTATGATCTCATGTAAGGATCTTCATATTGTTTGCATTCACAATGTAAAGCAGTATGATGTTTGGGAACACATTGACTTCATACTTCTAACTCAGGTAAAAAAAAATGTCATTCCTTTTGAGAAGAATCAACATTTTTTGGGTGCTTTTCCTCACAGTATAGATGGTTAGTGTAATGACTTTTCAAGGTTTACTCTGACATATGATCCAAAGTTATCTGCAAGCAAGGCAGCACTTGAGCTTACTAGTTGGACTGATAAGGTACAGTCTGAGGGGGGTGAAGATCTGGAGTTACTTCCTTATGCGTATGCAACTAGAGATCAATTAGAAGAAAGAAAAAATGCATGGACTAAACGTCGTGCCTCGGAATATCTGAGTGGTAGTCCACAATTGAAACAATAGTTTATAGCTGAGGCTAAAGCGGGGCTTGGTAAACTCAAGATTGACAGTTCTAATTCAGGATGTCTCACAGAATCTGTGAAATTAAAATCTGGGGATGACATTACTTTCTCTAATCATGAATCAAGTCATCAAGTAACAAAGAGGTCAGGAAGTTATCTCAGTTGAGTTGTTTTTTACACTTACAGATGCACAAATGGAAATCAGACATATGGGCCTTCTTTGGAATCATGTCACCCAGCTCATCCTCCTGTTTGTTCCTCCAAGTTCGTTCTAATGTTAACTAAGGAGCGGATTTATTGCAGACTGGTCACGTAACAAAGGAAGCATAGTTTATGCTTCCGTTGCAATGAAATGTTAATGAAGGTCAATGGAAACTAAACAAGCACTATAAATCAACACTATTGACAACAACAAAAGCACAAGATATTATTCAAAAAGCTATTCAAACAACTTTTTTGAACTCCAGCGAAAAGCATGAACCATACCTCAGTCATTATTTTTGCCAGCTGCTTGACAGTGACCTCATTATTAGTATTGCCAACATTGAAAATGTGACTGTTTTCCCTGGAAGGAATTTCCTGAAAAATGAAATAGGTAAGTACTATAAATATATAAGCACCATACAAGATCAATATAAATCCACAAAGGATTGTTGTTACTTACCATCATCAAGAGAACAGGTCAGCTAGCATATTGTGCCCCATATGTTTAAAGACTGTTTATACAATTCCAAGCATGCAAAACCAACACAGAACACACTAATTTTTTCCTTAAAGAAATCTATTGTGGAATAACTCCAAGTTAATGATTTAAAAATAATAATAAAAATGCAAAACACAACCAAAAATACACCACTATAAAATGATATAATTCCATACCCAAGTTAACACATCTAGAAAGTCAATATGAAGCAATTACAACCACATAGAAGTCCACTTATTTCCAAGAGCATAATCAAACATAAAGGACGAGCTGTAAATAATCCACTGGATAGTCCAACAAAATCTTAATTCAGTCCAAGACAAAAGATCAAAACTAGCATTTATCAAGAACATCATTCATTCAATGTAAATCCAAACCATTAGTGACCCAATATGCAAAGTCTGCAAATGTATAAACCATGTAAAGGTGAATATAGCAGAATCGATATGTTTTATTGTTTAATATTCAACCATATTCCTTCACAATCTGAAAGGACATAATCCACGTTCACGTCAACATCGACATCGACTATATCTTCTTCATTTACACATTTTGCTTCTTGAAAGTCTGTAACCCCTGACAAATCTGCATACTCGGGTTCATATGATGTACTATTTCTCAATCCTTTTGGAGAACATGTTAACACTACATACCAGTCAGTCTCAACTGGATCTTGTACATAGAATACCTGTTTAGCTTGCGATGCCAGAATAAATGGATCATCTTGCCAATGATTCTGACTTAAGCACTTCTTCATATTCACCATTGTAAAACCCAAATCATCAGTTTTAATCCCTCTCTTATTGTATACATCGACCCAATTACATTTGAACAACGTGTACTCCATACAAAAATAGTCCAACGTAATTATTTCTTCTATTACTCCATAAAATGTTGTTTTCTGAAGTACAGGGTTTGGATCTTTGGAACTTGACCTCATCATTGTTTCGTTTTCCAAACACACACCACTATTTTGTGTGGTTCCCTCATTATCCATTCTTTTTGTATGGAATCTATAACCATTGGTTAGGTATCCCTTGTACTTATTCACAAATTTCCTTGGGCCCCGCGCTAGCCATTTAAGTGTATCAGACACATTTCCATCTCCTTCCACCTACATATTTTCAGTTTTTTTAATGTAGTTAGAACACATACATCCAACCTATGACAAAATATTTAAATTTGTACATGACAATATTCAACATGTAATGATTTGTAAGTACTTATAATATAAATAGTATAAAGTGACCTGTTTTTTTAGCCAACTAGAAAACTGTTGGGTGTGGAGTCTCTGCAATAGAGCTTCATCTTTTTTGGTTTGGGTAAATGAGTTGAGAATCTCCATCTTTTGCATCCTAATTTGACAATTATGGACAGCAAAATTGGTTGTTAATGTGTTTTGATCAAATATGAATAAAAATAATTTGAAATGTCAAATACATTATTCCATCCATGGATCTGTGTTTTGTTAAACCACAGACAAACAAAATTTTGAAGGTCAAACATGTTACTTACTCTATCCATGGATCAACTTCATTTGTGTGAAATAGAACCCACCTATGGGCTTGTTCCCAACTAATGTTATCCATTTCTGATGGAATTGAAGCAAATAATGGCTTTCCATCAAGAATTACTTCTTCAACTTCATCATCCCACACTTCATTTCGACCATGTGTGGTTCCAATAGCTTCCATACCTTTCAAGTATGCTCCACAAAACTTTATTGATTCCTCCACATTGTAGCTTTCAGCGATGCATCCTTCAGCCCTATTTTTGTTCTTAACATAACTCTTGTATACTTTCATACACCTACAAAAAGAGCATATTTTTTAAGTATTGTCAAAAGCTTTGAATAAATTATTCTTCTTGTGGTTCTTGATAGCAAGTAAAGTTCCATGTACCTCTCAAAGGGGTACATCCATCTATATGAAACCGGGCCACAATATCGAAGCTCACATATCAAATGCATCATTATATCGAAAAATGAAGGAGGGAAGTACTTTTCAAGCGAGCACATTGTCTCCACGATATCATTTTCCAACTTGTCAAGGCTCTCTATTGAAACCGATTTTGCACAAATCTGCCTATAAAAGTAACAGAGCTTACAAAGCGTCTTTCGAACAGCAATTGGTAGCACATGGCATAGAGCTACTGGGAGAAGTTGTTGCATTAGAACATGTCAATCATGTGCTTTCATTCCATGGAACTTAAGCTCTTCCATCGATATATGATTTTTTGGATTAGAGCTATAACCATCTGGCACTCTTAATGTGAAAAGAACGTGACATAGGGTCTCTTTCTCTTTCTTTGAAAGAGTATGCGGTGCAGGTGGAAGGAATATATTTTTTCCTTTAACTTCTAGCCATAGTGATTTTCTCAAACCCATTTTTTGAAGTCATCTCGTGATTTCTTTCCATCTTTGGACTTCCCTTTTATATCCAAGAGAGTTCCAAAAATGCTTTCACACACATTCTTCTCCACATGCATTACATCTAAATTGTGACGTTGTAGGTGTTTTTGCATTCCAACACGTTGAGAATATTGGAAAATTATTTAATATGGAGGAAATCATAAACAATGAATTGAATGAAGACATCTAAGCACAATGACGTCATATAAGCATGCAATGTATAATAATTAGGAATGGTTCATGTCTCTACATACCTCCCAATATGGCAGATTGAATAGGATTGATTGTTTCTTCCACACCACAACATTAGTTTTTTCACCTTTTTCCTTATTTATTTTCCTTTTCTTTGATTCACTCTTCCCCCAAACTGTTTCGTTTACCCTTGTTTCCTTAAAAATATCTGACACTCTTAAAACTGGAGGGGCATAACGAAGCTCCTCCTTCCCATTAAATGGTCCCTTCTATGAGCGAAACTAATGATTTTGAGGAAGAAATCTCCTATGTCCCATGTACACACATTTCTTGCTACAATTGAGGTACTCTGATTCTGTGTTCTTTCCACATATGGGGCATGCATTATAGCCTTTTGTTGTGCAACCAGCCATATTCCCATAAGCTGGAAAGTCGTGAATCACCCACATAAGAATCGCATTCATGTTAAAGCATGTGTTATTGTAAGCATCATATGTCCATACTCCTTGGTCCCATAATTCCTTTAGTTCATCTACCAAGGGTTCCAAATACACATCAATGTCATTACCTGGTTGCTTGGGACCAGGTATTAACAATGTTAACATACAAAAATTCCTTTTTGTGCACAACCATGGTGGGAGGTTGTATGTAACCAACACTACAGGCCAAACATTGTATGTACTGCTCAAGTCTCCAAATGGATTAAATCCATCTGCTGCCATTGCAAGTCGTACATTGCAGGGTTCGCCTGAAAAACCAAGCCATCTTTCATCAATAGTTTTCCAGGCTGGGCTATCAACAGGGTGGCGCATATGACCATCATTGCTTGCATTCTCATGATGCCACCTCATTTTTTGTGACATGTCCGCAGAGCTAGAACAACAAAGAAAATCTTTCATTTATATATAATATTATCATATAATAACACTATGAAAAATGGTAAAGATAATACAAGAAGGTGAAAACTTGAATACAATTATGGTGTTGAAAATCATACCTATACATTCTCCTTAGCCTCGGTGCTATGGGGAAATATCTTAACACCTTTGCAGGAACACCTTGACGCACCTTTTGAGATTGAGCATCCACCTTCCATCGAGATTTTCCACATGTTGGGCATTCGTCTTTACTTTCGTTACTTCCTCGATATAAAATGCAATCATTGGGACATGCATGTATCATATCATAGTTTAATCCCAATGATTTTATCAACTTTTTTGCAGCATATGCAGAATCTGGAAGTGTGTTATCTCTAGGAAGTGTATTTTTATGCAATTTTAACATTTGGCCAAAATTTCTATCAGACCATCCACTATTCACTTTGAGATTCTAATATTCTACAGTTGTTGATAGTTTTGTGAAATCAACACAACCAGGGTACAATGGCATCTTTGCATCTTCGATTAACTTCCTATATTCATTAACTTCATTTAGTACATTTGTTGATGCCAAACCCACATTATCACAACCTTCGTTTAGGTTTTGATCAAGACATGGATAAGCATCATTCACCATATGAAGCACTTGATCACCAACAATGGTTGTATCATCATCCTTTTCGAGTGGATCATTACCATTCTGAAACGATGTTCCAGGCTCATCAACCTGATTATCGTAATGGCATTCTACATGTCCATAACCCTATTAATAAGAAAATTAAAATTCATGTTAGTGATTTTATGGTTTTTATGAAAATTAGAATGAATAGATATTGGTCAAATAGGGGCCTTTACCAATGCAAATTAGCTTACTAGTTGAGATGATATATGCTCTATAACTTCATGTGGCTCATTTTCAGAGCGTTGCCTAGCCTCATCAATAACGGATGGAATCTAAAGGTGAGAGGAAAACATAATTAAGCACATATAAATATAATTTATATCTTTATTGTAATACAACACATATAAATATAATTTATATCTTTATTGTAATACAAGTAAGTTTGAAACTAGATCAATTCATTTATTTCAAGATACCTGACTGTGAATGCTCTCTCCATGAAAATACCCAATTTTATATTGTTCTATTATTTCATCACAAATCAAGTGCTCGCGTATTTTATCAAATATTTGTACTTTGACTATGCCACATTTATTACATGGACATTTTATGGACATCTTATTCCTTGAATGCGCCTCGGAAAACTTTAAGAATTCCTCAACCCCATCTCTATATTCTTGTAGTGTCCTACACATAACCAATTTTCATTAAGTCACATAAATTTAATTGAGAACACGTTAGCACTAATACAATTTTTTGGTATATCACCATGAATAACCAAATATAGAAACTATACCTATTTTTCAAGTTCATCCAGTTTCTTTTGTCCATTTGATAATATGCTCCAAGCTCCTTTGAAATTATGTCTACAATGAACTAAAAAAGTTAGTTGATATTAAACGTCATATATATTGAAAACACACAACTTTGCACTAACAACTTGCGGTCAAACAACTGCATAAACCCACATTTCTTATTAAGAGGTATTCTGATATAAAAAAACTCCCTAAACTATTCAAATATTTGACTTAGACCTTCTGGAAATAATCTCTGTGGCTTAATGCATTATTGTAATTGTCTCTTTAGATGTCAATTTGTAGAACCATTGAAATTCGAACCAATATGGCATCTAACTTCTAAGAAAGTAGAACCCATAAAGATTCTACCCAGATTCAAAACTAATTCATTCCAGGCAACCCTTCAATGCAGAGTGTTCAACATCACTCCTCTTCATACTGAGCGTAATTCCAATGTAGTCAACACTCAACCTTAGATCTTAATTCAACCTTAAAATTAAAATGTAGCCCAACAGAGAGTAACACAATTAACTAATTCATTTCCTGGTTAGCTTGTATATTCACCAGAGTTCATCAATCACACGGACATATATGAAATCAACACACAACGTCATGGCAAATAATCCTTTTCCATTTATTACTTGGAAATTTGCAGGCTAATAAACAAACTCTGACCTATCCTCTGTTTTTCTTGCCTTGATTCTTACATTGTATAGCTAACCCTCCTAACCATCATTTTTCAAGCCTCTCTCTCTAACCTCTAATGCTCGCAGGCATACAAGATATACTTGGAAACATAACTTGTAGCTAAATAACAAACCTCATACATTTATGGAACTAACTCCTAAAGTTTTTGTAAAGTTCTTGTAATTGTAATTGTCACTATTATGTTAAAATAAATTGATTTTCATCCTTAAGACTGTTTAATAACGTATATCTACAGGCTTGACCTAAGCCTGTAAGTTGAGTTGTTGTTTATACTTACATATGCAGAAATGGAAATCGGACACATGGGTCTTATTTGGAATCGTGTCACATAGCCCATCCTCTTGTTGGTTCCTTTGAGTTCATTCTGATGTTACCCAAGGAGCGGATTTATTGCATACTGGTCGCAGAATAAATGAATCACTTTTTCTGCCTAGATAGAGGATCTGTCGATTCTTTGAATCTTGACAGATCCTCCCTGAGCCTAAAGGAAATCTTGTAAATGTTCAATAGTTAGCAAGGTTAAACTAGAAGTTTCCAAGTGTGATGAGGTGTCAGTGATGCATCATCCTTTAGGATAGAGCCGAACTCCTATTTAGGGAGGCAGTTACAGAAATATAGAAAGGTCGTTAGGGTTAAACCGTTAAATTGATTCTTCATATATACGATTGTAAGCCTACGGGCCACAACAGAGGTAGAGCGGAGGTGAGGTAGAGGCAAAGAGGATAGGAAAATAGAGAGGAGGGGACCAGGGTAGAATACTCCCATATTGTGTAATCAGGTCACGAAATTCTGAGTAATTGAATTTGATTAATGAAAGCATTTTATATGCATATGGACTTGTGAATATCTCTTTCTATGTATTTTTTATGAAGTTCATTGTCTCTGTTGAATGTGAATGGTGTCCTGCAGAAAACATAAAGTCATTTACTCCGGAATTTGTATGCAATTCCTGCAGCGAAAAATGAGTACATAGGCTTTGTTAATTGGCTAACTTCCTGACAGTAAGCAACTACAGGAATATGCGATTTCTGCAAAGTATTTGGAATTGGAAGACCCTTCTGAAAACTGACTCGATGTGATTGTTTATCACTCGAGTGTCCTTATGTTATGAGATCTCAGGTTATGCAAATAGGAAGGAAGTGAAGCGGTTGAAATTGGAACATCAAGTTACTTCAATTAGATTGTTTAAAGTACATTCTGCATAAAACCCTAACCCTAACCAAAATTTAACAGAATAAATAAATGTGTTGGGTGAGAATCTACTGTCGCTAAAGGTAAAATATTGGAGATTTTAGCATTTGTTTAACATTTTTATACAGAGATCGAGTTACGGAATTGATAGCTAGGTTCCATATTTCAGGGTTAGGGTTTGAATATTTAGAAGTGTGTTGAAGGGTAGTAGTTATTTTTTTCCACTTGTTCATGAAAAACTAAGTTTCTCAAATGTTGAAACAAACACTGAAGAAATGAACACTGGCCTGGAGGAAAAATCATGGCAAATTGTCATTGTGCACAAATTTGAATACCCAAGTATACTATGTTTGGGAATCGAACTCCATTTTAGATTCCATTTGTGTACGAGCAGCAATAGATCATGGCCCAATTGTAATCATATCATTAAAAGGAAAATGCCATTTCTGAACAAAGAAATTGAATTTATACTCAAGGTAAGAGTTCAAGAATTTGGGGAAGCGTTTTTTGTTGAAATTGCAGGTAGTTCCTACATCAAAAATAAAAAGAAGAGCTACATGGATAGCGTTGGAACCTGATTTCCGCAGTTTGTCTCACTCCCTTTCCTTCCGATCGGCACCTATGTCTATCTCTCCATTCGCGGTTCAACCCAACAGCATTTCATTGTGATTTTTTGTCTATCTCTCCATGCGCGTGGTTTAAGCCAGAGCAAATCATTCCCACCCTAATTTCATCCGCACCAAAATTCAAAATTTGAATTTTTTAGTCTTTGAAAATGGTATCTTTTGAATCTTTGAAAATGGTATAAAATTGAATCTTTTTAATCTTTACAAATGGTATAAAATTGAACCTTTCGAATCTTAGAAAATGCAGGCATCGTTTCTTGATGTAATTTAATTTACGATATACAAAGTGACAAAGTGTTACCATTATTGCAGTTTATTATTTAAATATTATTATCCCCAAAATCAAGAGTCATGCATGACTTCACAATGTCTCAGCTTGCCATAAACACTAGGCGAAGGCATACCTGGTGGGAGACCATGCGTCACATTGTTCGGATATCCACGTCATCTTTTTCAGGATCTTGCATGCAATTAGGGTTTGCATGCAAATTCTAGGGTTTGCATGCACTTTGCATGCATCCCAATCACCAGGTTGATGCCTCCAGCACCTTAGCCACCTTATTCTAGCACCCGGGAGCCACTTACTTCAGAGTTTTAGCCCTCCTAGTCAGGAAGGCGCCCACTTCTCACCTACTGCCAGAGAAGGGTGCACTTCTTCACCTACCACTGCAGTTCCACTTCAGTTAGCTCCGATTCTCCCTGATTTGAGGCTAATTTCACTCCCGACTGACTGTTTCACTTCCGTTGGACCTCCAGATTGACTAGATGACTTGTTTTGACTTTAGTTAGCCTCCCATGCGCCCTCCACTAAGCCCACTTCCCTATATCAGTGCTACACACTTCAGTTACACATGTTACACTCAGTTAGACTCAGATTGACACCTGGATGACTTGTTCTTGTGCATTGATGACCACTACTGATTGATGATGAGGACTCCTAGTTGGAGTCAAGCTACTCCATTCAGTGATTCGAATGACCTCCTTAGGCAATTCGAATTGCTCAGTCATTGTGACAGTATTGTATTGTAATCATTCACCCTTATTGGGATATTGAGCACTGATGCATGTTTTGCACAGTTTTACACCATATTTTCTATGTTCATCTGTTGTGATTGATTTATTTGTTCATTAGATCTACTGTGACTAATTTTACATGGTATCAGAGCCATGGTAGGGACAAGATTTCTTTTCTACAGGTGTTCTACATGAAGAGAGAGTGATCTTTGCTCACCAATATATTTCAGCAGTGGCATGCAAAATCTCATGTGCATTCGCTCATGTGCATGCAAGGCTGAAAACATAGTGTTTGTTTGTGTGTGATTTGCAGGTTTCTTACTTCTCCATGTGCATTCGCTAATGCAAAGATGGAGACTTCTTCTTCACAAAATATTCTTACTCCATTCAACTATGATGAATGGAAACCAAAGATGATTGCATTCTTGAAGAGACAATGTCTTTTTGATATGTGCATTGGTAATACAAGATATTTTGATTCCGATGAAGAGGAGAATGATTGGCTCAATTATTGTGACAGAGCTTTTGGAGCAATGTGTCTTGCTATGTCTCCTTGTATGTGCTACCTCAGTAATACTGCTGAAAATCCAAGTGATCTATGGGTCCAACTTGACAGAGAATTTGGAAAGCAGGAAGAAGAGGATCATGCTAGCCTTTTGGAGAACAAGCCCAGTGAGATCTCCTTATGTGTTCTTTCCGATCATGTGTTGGCCTCAACAATTGTTCAAGACGAAGAAGAAACTGTAGATTCAAAACTCACTCTCTCAAAGTCTTCTATTTCGAATTCTGAGCAAGATAAACCAGCTCATACTCTAGATTTCGAAGAGGTTCTTGAATCCTCTCTTTCACATGAGTTTGTCGGCATGCAGAATAATGATCTACTTGAAGTTTTGGAGGTAAAATATGATTTTGGAGGTGAAGCATTCGCCCTCCTTGATTGCATGCATCCTATAGACTTATGTTCTATCATTTGCAAAGTTTATCAGATTTTTAATGAAGATGAAGAGCACTACCATTCGCTTGAGTTCAATTCTCATGCACCTTTTGCTGATTTTGGTTTTGATCTCACCCTTGTTGGTTCAAAGGAGATCTCAATAAACCATTCATCTGTTTTTGGAGCTGATTTAACTTCTATTGATAAGAAGTTTAAGTTTCAAGATCTATTTTATCCGATTGGAGCTATTCCTACCTCACTTGGTTCGAATCACAGGTTCCAGGATCATCCTCATATTTTCATATTTGTTCTCACCATTTTCGGTATGAAGAGCAAGTTCATAAAGTCTCCACATTCGCTTGCATCCACTGATGGAGAATTCAAGCACATGTTTTTGGAGCATAATCCATTTACTCCCAAGAGTAAGATACCTCCAGACATATCTATTTGAGCTTGGAGCAGTTAAATCTTTTGGTGTGTTACAGTTCATTTTGAGGGGGGGTATTTTTCCCATGAGGTTTTCCCCATTTCCTCGGTTTATCGACTGTTATTAGTTTGGATTATTATTGTATTGGGGTGACCTGTGGTCTTAGTTACCAGGGACCCACATTATTTTTTGCACATCATAGTGTAGCTTGAGGGGGGGTGTTCGGATATCCACATCATCTTTTTCAGGATCTTGCATGCAATTAGGGTTTGCATGCAAATTCTAGGGTTTGCATGCACTTTGCATGCATCCCAATCACCAGGTTGATGCCTCCAGCACCTTAGCCACCTTATTCTAGCACCCGGGAGCCACTTACTTCAGAGTTTTAGCCCTCCTAGTCAGGAAGGCGCCCACTTCTCACCTACTGCCAGAGAAGGGTGCACTTCTTCACCTACCACTGCAGTTCCACTTCAGTTACACTCAGTTAGCTCCGATTCTCCCTGATTTGAGGCTAGTTTCACTCCTGACTGACTGTTTCACTTCCGTTGGACCTCCAGATTGACTAGATGACTTGTTCTGAATTCAGTTAGCCTCCCATGCGCCCTCCACTGATCCCACTTCCCTATATCAGTGCTACACACTTCAGTTACACATGTTACACTCAGTTAGACTCAGATTGACACCTGGATGACTGGTTCTTGTGCATTGATGACCACTACTGATTGATGATGAGGACTCCTAGTTGGATTCAAGCTACTCCATTCAGTGATTCGAATGACCTCCTTAGGCAATTCGAATTGCTCATTCATTGTGACAGTATTGTATTGTAATCATTCACCCTTATTGGGATATTGAGCACTGGTGCATGTTTTGCACAGTTTTACACCATATTTTCTATGTTCATCTTTTGTGATTGATTTACTTGTTCATTAGATCTGCTGTGACTAATTTTACACACACATCAAAGAATACCTGAGTATAATTGATCTACTACAGAAGGATAGTGAGCTATAGAATAACGAACCCCAATCATACACACAAGAGGAAGACCAAGTTGATATAACATGATGAGAACATGACTCTCTCATATATATTATAGAGGTCTAGGGGTATAAAGCCTCCAATAAGTATATGATCCCACACAAGACCGACTTAACCAACAAGTTAAGTTAGGGGTCACACATCATGACCAATACTCCAATGTTAGGCAATCAAGGGCTTGCAACCGCATAACGACTTCTCTATACCTATGACACATGGAACACCCATCAAGGAAACCAACTCAGTCCACCATCATTAAGTACTGCTACCACCATCAAGGGATAAAAATGGTGAGGGCCAACTATTTGCTGAGGGATCCATCCCCTGGCTCAGTGGCGTTGGGAAATGCTACCGTCTCTCTGACTAGTCCTCTCACTTTTGTTTCTAGTATTAAAACGCATATGCATTCTCAGTTTCATGACAACCCTGCGATGGGTGGTCCACACCCTCCTGTGAATGTGTATTCGGCTATAATGACAAACAACATTATAATATAGGTGGTTCTTTCAAATCTATATTAATGCAAAACAACATGCTTACGTTCCAACTTCATCCCTAGATATGATGGTAGCTATAGAAACAATAAGCAAATTATAGGATCACATGTTTATAGAAAATGCACAACTACACAACATGTATCATGGGAATCCCTCATGGGGGAGAAAACCCAGTTACAACCTTTCACTGTGATAGAATCCACAAAATCAAGAGTCATGCATGACTTCACAATGTATCAACTTGCCATAAACCCTAGGCGAAAGCATACCTGGTGGGAGACCATGCGTCACACATCAAAGAATACTCGAGTATAATTGCTCTATACTACAGAAGGATAGTGAGCTATAGAATAATGAACCCTAAGCATACACACAAGAGGAAGACCAAGTTGATATAACATGATGAGAACATGACTCTCTCATATATATTATAGAGGTCCAGGGGTATAAAGCCTCCAATAAGTATATGATCCCTCACAAGACCGACTTAACCAACGAGTTAAGTTAGGGGTCACATATCATGACCAATACTCCAACGTTAGGTGATCAGGGGCTTGCAACCACATAAGGACTTCTCTATACCTATGACACATGGAACACCCATCAAGGAAACCAACTCAGTCCACCATCATTAAGTACTGCTACCTTCATCAAGGAATAAAAACGGTGAGGGCCAACTATTTGCTGAGGGATCCATCCCCTGGCTCAGTGGCGTTGGGAAATGATACCGTCTCTCTGACTAGTCCTCTCACTTTTGTTTCTAGTATTAAAACGCATATGCATTCTCAGTTTCATGACAACCCTGCGATGGGTGGTCCACACCCTCCTGTGAATGTGTCTTCGGCTATAATGACAAACAACATTATAATATAGGTGGTTCTTTCAAAGCTATATTAATGCAAAACAACATGCTTAAATTCCAACTTCATCCCTAGATATGATGGTAGCTATAGAAACAGTAAGCAAATTATAGGATCACATGTTTATAGAAAATGCACAACTACACAACATGTATCATGGGAAGCCCTCATTGGGGAGAAAACCCAGTTACAACCTTTCACTGTGATAGAATCTATAAAATCAAGAGTCATGCATGACTTCACAATGTCTCAGCTTGCCATAAACCCTAGGCGAAAGCATACCTGGTGGGAGACCATGCATCACACATCAAAGAATACCCGAGTATAATTGCTCTATACTATAGAAGGATAGTGAGCTATATAATAACGAACCCCAATCATACACACAAGAGGAAGACCAAGTTGATATAACATGATGAGAACATGACTCTCTCATATATATTATAGAGGTCCAGGGGTATAAAGCCTCCAATAAGTATATGATCCCACACAAGACCGACTTAACCAATGAGTTAAGTTAGGGGTCACACATCATGACCAATACTCCAACATTAGGTGATCAAGGGCTTGCAACCGCATAAGGACTTCTCTATACCTATGACACATGGAACACCCATCAAGGAAACCAACTCAGACCACCATCATTAAGTACTGCTACCACAATCAAGGGATAAAAACGGTGAGGGCCAACTATTTGCTGAGGGATCCATCCCCTGGCTCAGTGGCGTTGGGAAATGCTACCGTCTCTCTGACTAGTCCTCTCACTTTTGTTTCTAGTATTAAAACGCATATGCATTCTCAGTTTCATGACAACCCTGCGATGGGTGGTCCACACCCTCCTGTGAATGTGTATTCGGCTATAATGACAAACAACATTATAATATAGGTGGTTCTTTCAAAGCTATATTAATGCAAAACAACATGCTTACGTTCCAACTTCATCCCTAGATATGATGGTAGCTATAGAAACAGTAATCAAATTATAGGATCGCATGTTTATAGAAAATGCACAACTACACAACATGTATCATGGGAAGCCCTCATGGGGGAGAAAACCCAATTACAACCTTTCACTGTGATAGAATCCGCAAAATCAAGAGTCATGCATGACTTCACAATGTCTCAGCTTGCCATAAACCCTAGGCGAAAGCATACCTGGTGGGATACCATGCATCACACATCAAAGAATACCCGAGTATAATTGCTCTACTACAGAAGGATAGTGAGCTATAGAATAACGAACCCCAATCATACACACAAGAGGAAGACCAAGTTGATATAACATGATGAGAACATGACTCTCTCATATATATTATAGAGGTTCAGGGGTATAAATCCTCCAATAAGTATATGATCCCACACAAGACCGACTTAACCAATGAGTTAAGTTAGGGGTCACACATCATGACCAATACTCCAACGTTAGGTGATCAGGGGCTTGCAACCGCATAAGGACTTCTCTATACCTCTGACACATGGAACACTCATCAAGGAAACCAACTCAGTCCACCATCATTAAGTACTGCTACCACCATCATTTATAAAGGTGTTAATTCCTCAACGTGAAGTCATATTAATGGATAGGGTATTTTTAGAATAGTGATAATTGCAATCCATGAGAAGAACCTTGGATCACACATTTTGGTTTGATCTTATCTTAGGCATCACTCATGATGTTTGATCAAGGAAGCAAATCACTAAGAGGTTGCAGGGTGAGAATTTACTCAATAGACCTTTCGCATTACTAACCGAAAATTTCCACATATTTAGAGGAACTTTTGCATATTTGAAGGCATACCTCACCATTGAGGTTCATATATATGTTTTTAAATGTCTTTGCTTAGATAATATACTAGGTCTTGGCACCTCTTTTATGGTGTGAGAATGTGTTGTAGGCAATGAAGTTTAAGTAGGTGCATTTCAACTTTATTTAATTGTTGCATTAGTTTTTGTAGGAGAAGGGTTAACATTAATAGAAAACCAATGCATTACACTCACCATTACAAACTTTTTTTTCACACCATTAGTTTGATTGAGAAATTATATTGTTTGACTTATAATGATTTTACTCTTGTACATGTGAAGATGTTAACTTTATGTTTTTTCAAATCTATATGCTTTCCTTCTAGTTGTGCATTTTTAGTGGATTGTGTATCTTCTATAATCATGACTACCTCTTAAAATTTTAAGGATCCATACTTAAAAATGTATAAGTCTTGGCAAATCCAATCAATTCTTAAATTCTAACTATAAAATATTTGGTTATACTTTTTAAATTTTTTTTCTAATTTATAAGTATTTTATGTACTTTATATAATAATTTGGAGAAAATAGTAACATCTGTAAATGGAAATAGGAACATCTATTGTCAAAAAAAGAATGTTTGGATTTGTATTTCCCTCCATTGTTTTTAGTATTTAGATTTCCCTCCAAATTTTTTTTCATTTTGTAATATAAATAGGAACAAAGCTCATATGTATTCAACAATATTTTATTTAAAAGCATTTTTTGCTTGGCGTTGAAGTTAGAAAACTATGAAGACTAGAGGAAATGAGAAGCAAACTCTCTTACAACAGGTAATCTTAACTCGTGGAAACAAAAAGAGGTACCATTGCCTTGTACTATTGTTTGTACTATATTGCTCATACTATTGTTTTGTCTTTATTGTCCCTTTGTACTATATTGCTCATACTATTGTTTTGTCCTTATTGGCCATTGTTTTGTCCTTATTGTCCCTTTCGGTCAAGATGAATTATGATGAGTATTTCAAAATTTAATAGTATTTTAAAATCCATATTTGCAAATGACATTTACCATGGATAATTGGCCTTTTGCAAAGACATTTTTTGGTTATCTTGTCAGTTGTTTTTGTCCATTCATGAACTAGATATTAAAATACATTACATCATCATACTGTGGATTTGAAATAATTAGGCCAACATATGGTGCCACCGGCCGTTTCCACCCTTGTTGATGCAGGAGATGGGAAGACTTGCTCTGTTCCCTAATCTCGTAGTATTAGAATAGGGTTACCAGAATTTTCCAGATGTGTCGTTGCTGGAAATCCACTTACTCACAAATCCAAACCAAAAATGCAGATTCGCTCTTTCCAAAAGTTACAGAGGTCTTGTAAACGCCTGAGTCAGTCTCTCCAACATCTAGTTAGCAAAAATCACAGAATTTCTTCAAGGAAAAATATTGGAATCTAAACCGGAAGTAAATGGTAAGATTTACAGATTCCAAACCAGTTAAGAAAATTTATATCAAAATTCTTAGAACCCCACCTCACATCTGCTCAGTATTTAGAGTTGTGCAGCATAATTTCCAAACACTCTTCATGAATTAGTAGTCCACAAGAAGATGTTTTGTGGTTTCAGAATTCTGCATACACAGACAACATCTGTTGGGACCAATCCGGCCGTTTTTAAAAATATTTTCCCATGTCTTGAGATGTCCATGTTGGCAATATGGCAATTATGTCCTCAGAATCGCAAACCCTGGAGTCACTCTTGGTTTCTGATGAGCATAACTTTGTGATCAAACAATAGAGGTGACCAGGTCTCGGTATATGATCTTGTGGGCAAGACAGTTGCTTTGTTTTTCTGTGACAAGTTTTTCTCCACCATCACTGCAGATCTTATAAAGATGGAGATCTTAATAAGAAGAAGCCAGAAGATTAAAAAATATCATGCCCAAGTTTTGGGAGAAAGGAAGCCCGTAGAAAGCCCAAGCATGCAGTTTTGAAGGAAATGAAGCCTACAGGCTTGAAGTTAATTTATGAATTAATTGACTAGTTAATTAATTAATTAGTTCATTAAAACAGAGATTTGAAAGGGCGTGAAGCCCGCAAACCTGGAAGATGTCCATTGAGATTTTAATTGGTTAAATAATCAAAATCTGCAAAAGACAGAAATATGAATTAAAAGGTTTAATAATAGAAGATTCAATGAAGCATGTGAATATTACACATCAAAGAATACCCAAAAAATCTAAATAGAAGAAAAGAGTGTGTCTTGGAGTCATAAGTTGCAGTAGCATCCTGACCAGTCCAAGATGCAGTAGCATCCTGAACCAGTTAATAACATTAGATTTCATATATTTTTCCTGTAAAACTTTTGACCACAGAGTATTCCCAAAAAGCACCCTCTATATTTTAGTATACATTGTTAGACATTTTGTTATGAATGAGTTAAAGATATTTGTATAATGTTCATAAATACTATTTAATTTTCAGGATTGTGTTAGTTGGCTTGTTTCAACGATGTGTTAATAAAAATGATTTTTTTTGTTATGCAGTTTATTTGCGGATGTCCATATCAAAGTAAGACATTATTTTTTTTTGTTTGGGATTTCAATAACTTCAATATTTTTTTAACAATTATTGTCCCCTCTTTTATACCTTAAAAATTGTCTAACTTTCTTTGAGCACGAGCTGCAATCCATATCTGTAGGGAGCTAACAAGATTAAATTAAGACGTTGCAATACATCACTTTTAACAAAGTCAGGCCGCATTACCAAAGGAAATGACAATGTTATATGTGGCACAACTTCAGGTAAATATTTTAAACATGATGGTAACTTATTATTTATTTTTTAATAAATAAACAATTATATTAAATAAATTCATGATATACTTGACCATAGGCTCTAATATGGGAAACAAATTCCAACAAAATATAGCATCGGGATCCACTGTCCCATTACAAAGTGAATCTACTTGCTATAGTGTCGACAACAATTCTAATGCACATACTCTTGAGAAAGATGTGAAAGAACCAGTACTGGAAGGTATGATCATTTCTAAACATTTTTTGTCCTATACAAGTATTTCAAGATTTCATATTAACAATTTCATATTGTCATTGTCTCAAGAGGGGTACTGGTTTGTTTTTCCATAAAATTTTCAACATGAACCACCACAAAAAGATCATGTTTTGGAGGAGGATCCACCACAACAAGAGCATGTTTTGGATCAGGATCCCCCACAACAAGAGCATGTTTTGGATCAGGATCCACCACAACAAGAGCATGGTTTAGAAGATGCAAATGCATCTAGCTAAGCTAGTACTGCAATAAATGTGAAAAGAAGGAGTAGAGGACCAACAAAATGTCTCTTTGGAACCACTATAGAGGGAATTGCATTGCCTGAAATTCAATTTAATGAGAGGGGCCAGCCTATTGGTCCACATTCAAAGAAATTCTCCTCATTTTTAGGTGTTCTTGCAAGGGAAATTCTAGGCATCAAGCACATGGAATGGAAAAAAGTGTCTGAAGTGCAAAAGAAAGACATGTGGAGTGCAATCAATGTGAGCATCAACTTATTCTAAACTTTATATATTGATGCATATTGAGCTTGTGTGTGATAGGTTTAGTTTCAAATAACACTTGTATCTAATAATGGATTTTTTATCTATTGTAGCGTACCTACCAAATAGATCCGTCAACAGAGCAATGGTGTCATAAAGCAATATCTCAATGCTTGAGAACCTATAGATATAATTTGTATAAGAAATACTATTTGAAATACGAAATAGATGAGGAGAGGATTGCAAACATTCCTATTGGAGTAAATGAAACTGATTGGATTGAATTTGTTAGATTACGATTTGACCCTAAATTCAAGGTAAAAATGAAAGACAGATTTGAATGTTATCGTCTTTGATTTTGAATCCTCTCATACAATCAACTATAATCTTAGCATCTATTTTTTTATTGAGTTGCAGGAGAGGTCAAGAACAAATAAGGAAAATAGGGCATTAGAACAAGAGACCCACACTTCTGGCCGTAGAGGTTACTTTAGGGTTGAAGATGACCTCGTAAGTTGCAACAAATTCTATTATTTGTTCACAATTAACAACTTTAAATATAGTTAACTAGATTGTTGTATTTGTTGATACTAGAATCAATCTCGTGGTCCAAGTAATAAGCCTATAACTAGGGCTGATGTGTGGATGAAATGCCATAAAAAGAAGGATGGCACTCGAATGTCATCATTCATTGCGGAGAAGATAGTATGTTCCGAACCTATTCTTGTATCATTTATGCTTTTTTTAGAGTTTATGATGTTTCTTATATCAGTTTGTTGAAATGTTGACATTGCTAGAATCAAATTGAATCGGCACAAAATGAGTCAGTGTCTCCTGCATATGCTACAAAGCAAGATGCCCTTGCTATAGTTTTGGGGGCTGAGAGGAGGGGTCGTGTACGTGGGGTTGGATTCGGAGTCACTCCAACAGTATTATTTGGAAAAGAGCGTTCGTACAAGAAGGAATTTCATAATACTAAAGAGAAATTAAGAGAAAAAGACAAGGAACTCGGAAGATTGAAAAAAGTTGTTGAAGAATTAATGGAATGGAAAGCTGCCATGGAGGTGGGGAAAGAAAGTGGCAGAGTTGTTCCAAAATCCAACAATGTAAGGATTGCATGTGTAGACTTTAATTTTTTATGTAGGCCATCTTTAAAGTTGGGGATTTCAAAATCATAATGCTAACATGAACATGATCGTACTGTTGTAGGGTGTGTAATATATGAATTATTGTTTTTGCATCCTAACCCTTTATCTTTTGATTTCATGATATCTAATGCAAACTATTATATTGGTCGAGTAATATTTCCATGTTAGATGTTGAATCAAATCGACGACCTCCGCAACTGTCACCTCTTAATCCAGTCACCCCAATCCATGTAGTTTTTTAAACCAACTCTTATTTTTTCCATTTTTATTTTCTATTATTTGAAAACCGCTCACAAGTATTTATTTTTTAGGAGAGTCTCCAGAATAATCCTAGTCAAGGTTCATTGGAAAAAAATACAATGGCTCCTAGACCATCTAATACATTTGATACTCCAAAGTCTAATACATTTCATACTCCAAAGTTGATGGTGAGTTTTGAAACTATTTAATATTTACTGCAATGTTATAATCGTTATTTCACTATATCTTACAAGTATTTATTTACTAACAGGCTTCTCTGAGTCCTCATCATGCTTTGCCAAAACAAACTCCTTTGACTTTGGGAGAACATAATCGTGACCCAATTGGAAAATCAATACAACAGGTAAGTTCTAAGCCTCTTTATTTCTATGTTTAATATTCCATTCTTATTCCGAGGAATCTCACAGGAATTTGTTTATTGGCAAGTTCAACTGCAATTACCATCTTCAGATGCGAGATTGAATGGAAAAAAATGTTTACTGACATATTTTAATGGTCAATTGAAGGTTGCAAAGGGTTACAACAAAAGAATTGAACCAAACTTTGTCATGCCTAATGGGGAAAAATTAGGTGATGGATATTGTCTTGTGTGCCCACAATCAATTCTGGTTGATCCTGATTATGAAATCAAGCTTAAGCATAGAAGTAATCAATGCAAGTATTTAGCGGATGCAATTAACAGTTTTATACCTTGGAAAAGCAATGAAATTGAATTGATCAAAGATTGAGAAGAATGTGAACTCGGAGTAAACAATAGGAGGATGGGCTAGGTGAGAGGATTCCAAATAAGACCCATGTGTCTGATTTCCATTTGTGCATATGTAATTATAAACAACAACTCAACTTACAGGCTTAGGCCAAGCCTGTAGACAAGCATGGACAAGCATGGCAAGCAAGCTGGAGGACAAAGACATGGCAAAGGTGACATGGAGGATTGATGACAGAGAATTCACTTTTGGAGAAGCCCAAGCAATGTCTGATTTTGATAATTCCACAAGTACTGGTATATCTCCCTCTCACAAAAGTCGTGTCTGATACAAATAACTATCTTCACAGAGATAGATTAAAAAGGGCAGTGACTGCAACTATAACCTTTTCAACATTATTTCAGGTTTATGGAAAAAAATGGATCTGTAAGAGGTTGCAGGACTAATTACCTTGCAATCAATGCTAATAGTTTCATGTCCAGCACATAGTCCTAGTGAACATGACCCTTCTATAGCTAGTTGTAACAAAACAAGTATAGTTCAGTTCGTGCATTTACATGAAATAAAAGGTCGAAGTTTTTCCTAAAATCACCATAAAAATCCTCCACAACACCCCTATAATCCCCACAACTAGATGGTCATCTTGTTAAACCCATAATAATATCTAAAAATTATAAATAAATTTAAAACTCAAATATGAAAACATCAAAATTGCATTCACACATTTGTAATTTTTATCCCAACGAATACACCTTCAAAACCAAGCAAAAAAATTGAAAACTTATCATGAAGATACCCACATCCCACATAAGAAATCCTATATGCATCAAAATATCTCTTGGGCTTATCAATTTACATATAAATGTTGGTGTAAAAACACTAAACAAGACAGTCTTCGGATCCCATGGGAAAGCAACTAAAAACAATTATGATATCCACAAACATGTATAGATTCTGCTTAAAACATGATTCAATGAACTAAATCAACGAAACACAATGTAACTTATTGATTTTTTCTATTGTTACCTGTGTTTAAACCAAGCCATATTCATGGCAATACAGATGTAGTGATGAACCCTATCACGCCTTAGAAAAAATGTGAAATGAAACAAAATGAGGGTTCCCAAAACCCATAAAATCTAAGATCAATGAAAGTGGTGGATATCTGGGTGGCGGTGGATATCAGTGCATTAGAATTCAATGGCCACTGATGTCTACTTGGACACCTATCAGAAGAGTCCCCTGAGCTTCTATTTATTGAATACATCATCAGTGCAAAGCCAATGAAAACAATGGAAAAAATCCAAAATTGTATTTCTAATGTCGAACATTGGGTGTGCCTTACTAGAAATCTTGAACAGACATATAATTGTGTCCCTGCAATCGCTATATTTCCCATAGGGACATAAAAATATCAGAGATAAAGCCATGGTTCACTATATTTCTTCAATACATAGTTTTCTTATCCAGTTGGTTCATTGTAATAGTGAGGTGGATGCAAGGTTAAATCATGGGTTCCCTTCTCATGTTGGTATTCCCTACTTGTATGCCATTACTTTCAAAGGCGTAAGGATAAGTACAAGACCTAGACCAGGAACCTAAATAGAAGGAATTCCACTCTGTTGTGCATCCATGTTACTTAAGAACTTTAGGAGTTAGGAGTTAGTTCCATGTTACTTGCAATGAGATAATTTTCTATGTTCAGGGGAATAGAAATAATGAGACAAAGTGGACATGTGGTATTGTTTGCAAGGAACCTACCAATGTACTCCAAGTGAAAGGTAGGCCCATATACAATTAGTTGTTGTAGCTTTTCATCCATTTGGTCATCCCCAAGTTAAGGTTTCAAGATCCAAAACATCAACTTCTCCTAAGTAATGGTATTCAGAATATCCACCTTATACCACAAGCATGTTTTCAATAGCAATTGTAGTGTGGCTATCTATGGGAGCAATAAGATCCCATTCACATCAAGGGAAATCCATTTCATTAGCTTCAGGTCCAGAATATGAACATCAATCAAGTAATTTCCTCCCCCTCTCTCAGGGGGATGGTGGAGTTCCTCGAATGCAAGCATGCCTCCATTCATTGGTCTACAAGTCTAAAGTGTGCAGATCATTTATCTTATTAGACCCGTTTGTTCCCCCAAACACTATGATATTGTGGTCTAATAGAATGGCACTATGGATGTCTCTTGTACCTAGCTCTTGCCTAGTTGATGCTAATAGGATACAGTACACCATCCAATGCGGGCATTTGAAGCCCTTGCATTTAAGGTCTCTAAAAGACCTTAGGTACTGATGAATATGGTTGTCTATGATTGTCATTGATGACAACATTAATGACAAAGGTGTACATGGCATGAATATAAGCAAGCTAGATAACATTGACAAGCATGCATGATAAGCATGAATGACATGGCAAAAGGAATATGGGCATTGGATGACATACGTGGACATGACAGCTTGGGAAAACAAACCATGACATGACAAAGAAGTGATAAATATTAATGACATGGCGTGATTGGGCTTTGGAACACCAAAGTGGGCAAATGACCCATTCTGTGGTCATTTGTGGGTTTATGGGGTCATGAAACCATTGAAGATGGTCATGGTGCATGTAAAGGTTTGGCACCCACATATATGGTGGCATGATGGCACTTGGATGATGACATGTCATAGCTAGATGATATGAAGCTCTTAAAATTTGATGGATGAAGTTCTTAATTGTGAAGTTGGTCTAGTATACCACTTGATGATAGCAGCTACAGTAAACAGTTTTTTTTAACTCTAATTTTTGGTGTGACTGAGGAATTTTGGACTGATATATAGCAGCAGCAAAGGGTGGACAAGTGGAAAATTGCAGGAGCAAGATAGGAGTCTAATTTTCTTGTCTATTATTTCTGATTTAAGGTATATAACTTCTGAGAGCTTTTGGGATTGTCCAGAATTTGTTTACAGCAGCAGAATGATGCCCTAACAAGTCTGCTGACCTTGTTCACACCTTCAACAATCTAAATGATGAAAGCCCAGGATGTATGCTACCTTATGATGATGCTGCATACTACAGTATGGAGATAGGTGAAGTATGAATAGTGATGTACACACAGTTGAATAGCAATGAGATGATGCAATATGCATGTTCAAACCTTGATGTATATAGACCTTGATGATGATCTACCATGCCATGATTTGATGACCACTTGATGTTTATGTTGCCTACACTGATGTTGATAATGATGATGCATAGAATTACACAATAGATACAGTGATGTATATACTGGTAATGGTGTATTAATATGATGATATCTCAGTGATATACATGCACAGCGACCTTGGTATGAGCAGTAGTGACTGTGACATACATGACCAGCTTGACCATTGAGTATGAGCAGTATATGGACTAATTTGACATGACAACCTTACATAGCAATGCAAGCCTTGGCTTAACAGTAATAATATTGGACATCATTGTGGATGATGTGATAGTTCGATATGATAATTAACATGACAATGATGACAGTAACAACATGATGAGCAGCAGTTGGTTGGTTGAGGAAATGATGATAAGCAGAAGTTGAAGACATAAGCAGACCTTGAAGATATGGGAAGACCTTGAAGATATGAGCACATTTAGTTGATGAGAAAAATTTATTAATATGATTGAATTGTTAGACTGATGATATTACTGAGGACAGACTGAAGACATGGTTGTGACAGGTTGATAAAGTGTGACATGATAGAGATGATGAAATTTGATAAGATATGCATATGTACATATAATACAAGCAGGGTCTTGTATCCAATTTTCTTGGCTGGGTCTAAGAAAGACTAGGTAGGGTCCTAGATAAACACATAACCTACAGCTGATGAAAGTAAGCAGTCTAGAGAGTTATGAGAACAGGAGGATGATCTCTATAGGAACTCTACAAACCTAAGAGCAGAATTGAAGAATTGTCTGAAGCATTTTTTTTGGCACAATAATTTGTGAATGCATTTGAGAACTGTTCAAAGGCAGGTTTGAAGGCTTTGAAGCTAATTGGGAATGTTCTAGTAATTCCATAAACAGTGAAGAATTAGCTGCATGTGGATATACAAAAGTATTGACAATAGGTTGCTTGAGTTCAAGCTTGCTCAAGGGAAATCTACATCAGAATGAACTTGGAGCAACCAACAGGAGGGTGGGCTAGGTGACACGATTCCAAATAAGACCCATGTGTCCGATTTCCATTTGTGCATATGTAATTATAAACAACCACTCAACTTACAGGCTTAGGCCAAGCCTGTAGATATACGTTATTAAACTGTCTAAAAACACTAAACAAGACAGTCATCAGATCCCATGGGAAAGCAACTAAAAACAATAATGATATCCACAAACATGTATAGATTTTGCTTAAAACATCATTCGATGAACTAAATCAATGAAACACAATGTAACTTACTGATTTTTTCTATTGTTACTTGTGTTTAAACCAAGCCATATTCATGGAAATACAGATGCAGTACTGATGAACCCTATCATGCCTTAGAAAAAATGTGAAATGAAAACAAATGAGGGTTCCCAAAACCCATAAAATCTAAGATCAATGAAAGTTACGGATCTCTGGGTGGCGGTGGTTATCAGTGTATTAGAATTCAATGGTCACTGATGTCTACTTTGACACCTATCAGAAGAGTCCCCTGAGCTTATATTTATTGAATAAATCATCAATGCAAATCCAATGAAAACACGAAAAAATAATTATTTAAATAATGGAAAAAAACCAAAATTTTATTTCTAATGTCGAACATTGGGTGCGCCTTAAGAGAAATCTTGAACAAACATATAATTGTGTCCCTGCAATCGTTATATTTCCCATAGGGACATAAAAATATCATAGATAAAGCCATGGAATACAATAGGGTATGGAACCATGGTGTGGATACATCCCTAAACACCAAAGAGAACCAGACTAACATGAAACGTAGTCAAAATACACAAACAAAATTCCTAGATGTGAAAACACCTCCAAAGATGGCTACAAGATAGTCCATATGATAATGAATATGGCTATGCCTTAAATAAATTGTACAATCACCGAGGAGGCAAGAGGAAGATGCAACGCATTGATCAAAAGGATAATCATACTAATTGTATGCCAATCATATCGAAATTAAAAAGGGCAGTGACTACAACTATAACATTTTCAGCATTATTTCAGGTTTATGGAAAAAAATGGATTTGTAAGAGGTTGCAGGACTGATTACCTCGCAATCAATGCTAATAGTTTCATGTGAACATGGCCCTTCTATAACTACTTGTAACAAAACAAGTATAGTTCAGCTGGTTCATTTACATGAAATAACAGGTCGAAGTTTTTCCTAAAATCACTATAAAATATTAGATTATGGGATTTAGTAAGTTTCCAAGGAAAAATTTATACACTTCTTTTGAACAAGTTCAAATTCACATAAACATAAAAAGACATAGCAGGGTGAATCATTAGATTTGAAATATCATACTTTAGAGTCTAGATAAACAAGAAGGATATTTCCACTATTGTGCATTGAATAAACCTGAAATCCTGACAAAACAATTACAGGTTTTTAACATCCTCTGGTATATTATCAAGTAACAACACAATGGAGATCCAAGTGAAAACCTACCCTTTGGGTAACAATTCAAGCACCAAGCATCTGCCCTAGAAGGAAGTTTGTTGCATGTCCCTATGCAACTTATTCCCCCCGTATTAAATTCTGATGTAGCTCAATCCAACTGTAAGATGGGTGACTTACTCCATTTCTTTCCCGAAAGCCTAAATGATGATCCACTTCCATCCATGAAGAGTTCTCTGCAAAATCATACCACTGCCCAACCACACTGTACTCGGTTTTGCTGCACCAGAGCAAAAGGAAATGGAACCTTAACCCAAGCCATTGAGTACCATTTCTTCGTAGAGAATTCACATACAAACTTGTTCTTGAAAAGGCAACTTGGAAAAATGGGTATCCCATGGGGTCCCGTTGTTGGAGTACTAGAGGAAGCAAATTCCAACGGTTCTCTGAGGCCTGCATAGAGGCCAAATTCCCACAAGATATAAGTTCTTCAAAACTCTGTAATGTTGATCTCTAATTCATTCGAAATTGTTTCACCCTCATAGGATCCCTGAGGAATTGACTGTGACTAGAAAAGGCCACTTCAGCATCTGGATGCTCTCCTCTGACGTGAAGTTCAGACTGGAATTCCAACTTATAAAATAATTTCATCCCTATTTCCCACTTAATTTGATTCTGAATAAAAGATGAAAAGGCTCGTAACTGAATATCTCCTACTATAGGATTGGGATTCCATTCCAATTCATGTTATAGAAATAATTTAAACTGATAAAGTTCACACAACAAATCCTTTTCCCTTGTAGATGAGTCATTGTAGATATCCACAAAGTCATCAACATTTCCCATCATGAACTTTTTGTTATTATTCAATCTAATCATCTGAAGGCCTACCCATTGTTCATCTAGGTACATTGAATAAACTCTAGCAGGACTTCTACAAGAAATGGCTTGCTCAACAAATTTAAACATTTGTCTCTTTTCTTCTTCTTTAATCATTAATTGCTGCTGTAAAGACTATATCTTGGACTTCCACTTTTGTTCTTGAACCAAGTAAGCAGAAAACCAAGTTTCCTGCATACGTTGTACTTCAAATTTATATCGTTGTTGATAAATAAGGCCCAAGTCATATAATTCATCATTTCTTCCAATCCATTTAATAGTATTTACTTCAGCTGATGCTAAAGCCAGGGTATTAGTCCAGACATCATCAAGAATTTGATTAAAAAATTCATAGAGAACATCTGTGACTTTTTCTTTATCTTCAGAACTTTTAGAGGTACTAGGAAGAATGTTTTCTGCAGCTACTGTAGCCAATAATTCCAAACTTGTATTATCCTCAGCCAGTGGTACTGATTCCTTTAGTACTGATTTATCTCTAAGAAATTTATTTTGTTTCCTCAACCTTTTGTTTTGCAAACTCCATCGGTGAGCCTTATTTCTCAAAATTTTCAGTCTTTTCTTAAGAACACCATTATTTGTCTGTAACTGTCTACTCCTCTGTTTTAACTTTTCATTTTCATTCTTAACATGTCTATCCAAAACTTGAAATTCACGAACTTGCTTCTGAAGTTTCTTAATCCTCTTCTGTAACTTACTTGAAATTAAACCAGGAGAATCAGGCCTTACCACTTGATTAGATTCGTCTTCTTCGCTTTGAGCTTGGTCTTGAAACTGAGTAGCTTCCAATTCTGGCAGGGGTGTTGACTCTAAATTCTGACTCTGTGTGTAACGGGTTCTTGTACGTTTGGGTATTGTCGAAAACATATCTTCAAATGTTCTAACTTTTTCAATAACTTCTTCAGAAATGCCTTCTAGCCTTGCAAATCTTCTTCTCACCGTAACTGAAATTTTATTAACCTCTTCATCATCTCTATGCCTCTTTGGAGATGGTTGGGATTGAATTGGTTTAGAAAATGTTGGTGCTGGATCAAATTCTGTCTAAACTATTGGAGGGTGCGATACAGAATCTTGTGGATCATCATTAACCTGCTCCTGAAAACCTTTTTCCACTAAAAATTGTTCCCACGTTAGGTTGCTCTTCTGTAATTCCTCCACAATCAACAACCTAATTAAACCATGATGATACAAGCTATTACCAAGTCGCTGATTAGGCTGCTTTTGGGCAGCTGAAGCCATTTTAGACAGGCTCTTCCACAAAAAGTATGGAATGTTCATCAATTCTTCTCCTTTAATGTGAAGGAGAAGCCGAATATGATAAAGAAAGACAAGGCTATATCGTCCTTCACAAGTCTAATATTTATGCAAAAAGAAAATGACATTACCCCATTCAGCAGTGAAACAGTTACGTTCAGCTCCCTTCTTCCAATGAATACTAGAATTAGCCACCTTCACAAACTGTTTCCAAGAGTCAGGGTTTTTCAAACGACCAACTTTAAACCATCTTTCCCCTGTTTGTGGTAAGCCTGCAGCGAGAGAAATGGACATTTCTGAAACTGGAAGCAGAAACCCTCGAATGTTAGAACAAACTCCATCGAAATTAAGAGCAAATTCCTTGGTCACATCTTCATTGTGCCCTCTGAATTTACTAAAAAATGCATACAATCCAATTTGTTGAAAAATCCTCTTACTAGAGGGATCTTCATCCAACAGTTCAATGGAATATGGCTCCTCCCTACGTGCAGCACTAGCCATGCCAACTGAAACTTTCTCTCCTGAAAGGAAGTTAGGTGATCAAACCGGTATCCTTTAACCCAAATTGGTATTTACAGGCTTGACATATGCATAACAAAGAAATCCAACTTTCAAATCGGGTGTACATATAATTGTTCAAACATGCAGGGACAAAAGGATAGAGCTAATTACGAAAATTGATGGGGTCAAATCAACATATACCCATTCGTCCAAAAAGCAATGAGTTAACGGTCACTCCATTTATGGAAATTATTTGAACAAAAATACTTGGTCTCACATGTCACGATATATAATAAGCCATGAAATGACCTTGAAAAGCTAATTGAAATGTATAAAAATCATTCTTATATGCTAAAATTTATACACATTATTAAGAAAAATATATTGAATTTAACCCTACAGGAACAATACTTGTCCGGAATTAAGAGAAGACTTTGAATAGCGTACCGCATAGGCAGGGGATAAAGCCGAGATCCAACCCTTCCAATAATGCAAATACAGATCCTCCATGGATTTTAAAGATATAACTCTGTTGTAAGAAATCATTATATCTGCAACTTGAAAAGAATAATTCCAAATAGAACTGAAAGTTTGCTTGTACTGGGAGGGATGAATCCAAGAGAGTATCAAGGTTCTGTTCATTTTCAAGATTCCCTTCCCCATACACGAGACATTCCATTTTACCAACAATCTGTTCATCTTCAGTATTTTACTGAAATATTTAAAAAACACAGAAAGTGGAGATTCTACAGGCTTGAGTCAAGCCTGTAATTGTCTGCTAAAACATGCTGAAATGCAAATTCTTCAACCAAACCATTCATCATGCAATCCAAACCATGTGAATTAAGGTGTTGGAGTAGAACATGGATGAGTAGACATCCCTCCATTAATGCCAATGTCTTTCAAAGCTTGGAAGTACAATCTAACAGGATATATGAATCAATTTTGTTGATGTCGAATACCCAAAAGATTAGATTGCTTATGGATCCATTTTGGAATGGTACTTATAAATTGCTAATGGTTTATTATGGAAAACCACTAGAGATTCCTTATAGACCTTATGAGTGGGTATTGTGACTAGTATGACCTTGGAAACATATTAATTACAAAGAATCCATAACAATACTAGCTGTCTTAAACCATTATATTCTTTTGTCGAAAAATATAGCAACGCTCACATAGTGTCGCCAAAAACCAATTACAATGATAATTGGTGACAAACATTTAATACACTCACCAAAAGTAAAATAAACATGTATTAGTGAGGGCTACTAAAATATTGTCATTAGAAGTGTCACCAAAGAGAGAATCAATAACGGTCCTTTAACAACCCTCACCAAAACTGTCCCTGAAAAGGGATTTGGTGACGAACCTTAAAGGACCATCTCAAAAGGAACTTATAATGACAATGTTTTAAGGACCGTCATCATATACGACATTAGTGACAACCCTTAAAGGTTCATCACAGGCATGACCCTCACCAATGACCTTTTTTCTTGTAGTGCAAACACATCGGAAAAAATTCTCATTAAATCCACATAGTCATCTTTAGTGCTCGGGTTTAGAGATTTGGACAGTTTGACAATTTTGGGTTCTTCATCATCCCCAATGTTACAATCTTCTACTTCAATGTGGTTTGGAGAAATGATTTTTTGCCACATCATTTTCATCAAACAACTTTTCCAATGGAACCAACCTTTGGTAATATAGTTGTTTTTTAGCTGCAAGATCTCTTTATCTCCCAAAATTGTTAGGATCTATGGAGGATCAGGTTCCCATTCATCACTTGCACAGTTTTCTTGATCAATCTGGGTATTGGAAAATTCTTCAGTCATCTCCATAAATTTATTTATCTATTAATCGTCTTCAAATATTTTCCAATGCCTGGTATTGTCTGGGACAAAAGGTCTGTGTTTTATATTTATCATGTAAGTTCAAGTGGGATAAGCAGGGAGTTGAAATTTGCTAGCAGAGCTGGCTAAAATGTCTATTGTGTTTTTCTCTCTAGAAATGAAATAAATACTATGTTCTGTGAAGTAATTTTCCAACATATCCCACACAACATTCCTATAAGCCCTCATTTTGGGATGCTTGGCTTCATAAATCCCATTCACTATTGGATTATCAGTTATGCATCTCCATAAACTTTAATCTTTTTAGCTCTTAGATCTTTGAGTGCATTCAAACCCAACAGTAGGGATTCATATTCTGCCACATTATTTGAATAGTCAAACATCAATTTGAAGGAATGTAACCTAGGGAATTTATTATTTTCTTCATCTGGGGGGCTGATCCATACTCCTGCCCCAGCTCCTTCTTTTTTCACAAACCCAACAAATCTCATTACCTAGTGATTTTATTTTTGGACAATGGCTGTAGTTTCTACTTCTAGTTCTGATTTATGATCACTGGATTTTTCCATTTGATGACCCCTGTCTTCAATGTTTGCTTAGATGTCAATGCATTGTATCCCTTTCTCACTATCAGACTTATCATTTGGTTCAGGAAGATTAATAATTTTCACACCTTTCTCTTCTAAACCAAGATCATAACAGAAAATTGAGGAGCCTATATCAATGTTTACAACAAATGTGGGATGATTGTCAGGATTGCTCTTACTTCTTACTACATAGGATAGTCTATGCTCTTTGTATAGTCTTTTATTTTTCTTCCAAAACAGGGATGGTGGCATAAGACATGTCCATCTATAGAGTTCCTTTTAATTTCGATTCCCAAGACCTAGACAATAGCATCCCAAATTTGGGTGGAATATCAGCCACTACCACATCCATTATCAAATTTTTCTGAGGTATTTGAGTCAGTGAGACAACCATGTCTTTAATCAGCCCTAAACATTGGACTCTTATAGAATCAAAGGAGAACAAATCTTTATAGGGCCTAGTGATTTCTAACCCTAGACTTTCCACCACTGATCTTGGCATAAGGTTGTGATGGGATGTCGAGTCGACCGCAACCAACTCAACCCTCACCCTTCCATGATCTGGGGTGATTCGCTAGAATCGTTCCCTGACTTGGCTCGAAACCATCCTAGTCCTTCTTCCCATGACCCTGACCTTCAACATAGGGTCTCCGCAACAATCTAGGATCTTCTTCTCACAAAAATGACCTTCCGCAATATTCATGCGGGGTCACCGTCTTCCGCAATCGCCTTCTCCACAATCACCTTTCCGCACTCTTCTCTCCACAATGATCCTCTCTGCAACAGTATTTCCGCAATTGCGGGTTGAGGGCGCATTCCTTGCACTCCTCGGGAAGTATTTCCGCAACGCTCCTCCACAAACACCTTCCCGCAATACCTTTTCCGTAGCGTCGCTTACGCCACACTTCGTCGCTAACCACCGCGCTACTCTCTTTTGCGGAGTGTTGTCTCCACCGTCGATATTTACAGGGCTGATCTCGGGCATTGATCTACAATCAAGGTGGAATCCTTCACTTGGGCTTGCGGGAATGTTAATCTCCGCATGACTCCACTTCGACAACGCTCCCACGTCGTCAATCTTCTGTCGGCTTAGATCTGAGCCGTTCAACTCGACAAGCTAGATTTACTTAGCTTCTTCTTGATTTCTCGGCCGATTGATCATGGAAATTATCAACCCATCTTTACCCTCATCTGGATGCTTGGAAAACTAAGTTCAAACAAGACTCCTACTTAAACAATTGACTGGTGATTGGTTTGCAAACACATTGGGGTTCTTCACTTCACATAAAGATCATATAAACACAACACAGAGATTCATTCACACATAAATCAGGTCACAAATGTACACAGCTCTACCTGACAAAAACTCAAAGGGTTCTTAATTCAAATGCATAGAAAGAGGTCTTAAATCCACAATTCTTCTACCTTCATCTACCGAAAACATGAAAACCGCATTCCCTACAGAATGAATTACAATCCTGAGTTGACCAACCAACCCTTAGCTCATTCTACTCTGCCCTGCTTATGCATTCAGCTCCCTAACATAATTCTGAACCACTCAACAACCTGATAAACTCCATGACGACGGTCTGCATCAGTACTCAGCCGACTTCCTAGTCCGGCTTGATCTCCACGTAGGGAGTATCAACTCGTCGCTAGTCCTATCTTACCAAAAATAGACAACACAACAATTAGTTAATGCATGCGTGAATCAGAATGATAACAGAAAAATGGGTCATCCTGTCCACATCAGAGCTGATCATCCTTATTCTAGTCACAACATGTGACCACGTAATCACATTGTTGACTCAGCATCGATGCTCCTGCATCAGAATCCCAAGGTTAAAATTTATGAACCCCTGTTCAGTAAGTCAACTATTGAGAAACCCTTAGTTTCCAATTCCTTGACATCCATCCATGTAGAATCCTCTATAGGATGTCCCTTCCACTTGATCAGGTACTCAAAGTAGTCCCCCTGTATGGTGTACTTCTTGCCACTCTAGTCTCCAAGATATGCTAAGCTTCTGTAGGATGGGCCATAGGCATATGTTTTAGCCATTGAAGATCTTCCACTCCTGGAACTTGCCATGTATCATCTATCACATAGGCATACAATTATGCAACATTAAAAATAGGTGATATACCAATTCCTGTTGGCATTTCAAATTCATAGGCATTTGCTGAAATTTTTTTGAGTATCCTGCAAGGCCCAATCTTCTTCATCTTCAACTTGTTGTACTCTCCTTTTGGAAATCTCTCTTTCCTCGGATGTGCTAAGACTAAGTCTCCCACTTCATAGTTCTTTTCCCTTCTCTTGGAATATGCTCTGGTCTTGTAGCTGTTGTTACTTTGCTGCAATCTTGCCTTAACTTGCTCTTGCAGTTCACTGATCCTTGTTGCAAAATCTTCTCCATCTGCACTTCTCTTCTCCAATTTACCCAAATCACGAAGTTCACATGCTCCTCTTGGATGCATTCCATACAGAATTTGGAATGGACTCATCCCGGTACTTCTGTTTGGTGAATCATTGTAGGAAAAATCAGCTTGGCTTAATACCTTATCCCACTGCTTTGGACTTTCTCCAATCAGACTTCTCAACATGCTACCTAGACTCCTGTTTACTACCTCAGTCTGTCCATCGGATTGTGGATGATATGATGAACTGAAGTTCAACTTAGTACCCAACTGTTTCCACAAGGTTGTCCATAAATGACCTGTGAATTTTACATCCCTGTCAGACACAATACTCTTAGGTAAACCATGTAGCTTCACAACTTCATCAAAAAACAAGTTAGCAATGTGTGTGGCATCACTAGTCTTATAGCATGGAAAAAAATGTGCCATCTTAGTGAATCTATCCACCACCACAAAAATAGAATCATATCCCTTCTGAGTTTTTGGAAAATCCAAAATGAAATCCATACTCACAGAATCCCAAGGCCTAGTTGGAATAGGCAATGGTGAGTATAAGCCTGTGTTTTGGATCCTTCCCTTGGCATGCTGACATACCCTACATCTTCTCACAAACTTCTCAACTTTAGATCTCATCTTTGGCCAGAAATAAAAATGGCTCAATTGTCCAAAGGTTTTATCACTTCCAAAGTGACCTTCCATTCCTCCATTTTTTTTTCATGTATCAAGTTCTCTCTCATGGAACACTTGGGAATACAGAGTTTACTATTCTTAAAGAGTAAACCATCTTGCAGCATATATTCTATCCATAATTTTCTGTTTGCTTCTACAGGATTTCTACAAGCTCTATATGCATTCTGAAAATCAAGGTCAGCTTCATACGAACCTCTTAAATGCTCAAACCCTAAGACTTGGATCTCATTCTCTTGCACCATCAACTGTCTTTTGCTTAAAGCATCAGCCACTCGATTCGATTTTCCACTTATATGCTTTATCACAAAGGTAAAGTTTTGCATGAACTCAACCCACTTGACATGTTTCTGGTTCAACTTAGGTTGCTGCATGATATACTGCAATGCATGGTTATTAGAAAACAAAACAAACTTACTAGGCATCAGATAATGTCTCCAATGCTTTAATGCTTGAATAATAGCATAAAATTCCTTATCATAAGAGGAATACTTCTATTTTTCCTCATTCAATTTCTCACTGAAATATGCTACAGGTCTGTCCTCCTGACTGAGTACAGCTCCAATTGCTACTCCACTGGCATCACACTTCACTTGGAACGGGTGTTTGAAATATGGTAACTTCAATACTGGTTGTTCAGTAATCTTTTTCTTCAAGAACTGAAAGCTCCTTTCAGCCTCTGTTGTCCATTGGAATGGTTCCTGATCCTTCCTGATGGTTTCAATTATAGGTGCACAAATACCACTGAAATTCTTTATAAACTTTCTATAAAAACTTGCCAAACCATGGAAACTTCTTACCTCAAAAATGCTCTGAGGGGAAGGCCAATCAATGATTTCCTGCACTTTTTCTGGATCCATCTTCAATCCATCACTTGAGATAACAAAACCCACCTACACGAGCTCTGACTTCAAGAATGTACACTTCTTCACATTCACTAGCAACTTTTCCTGTTGCAGTATTTCTAAGACACATCTCAGATGCTTGAAATGTTCCCTCTCTAATTGACTGAAAATCAAAATATCATCAAGGTAAGCTATTATAAACTTACCCATGAAATCTCTCAAGACTTCATTCATCAATATCATGAAATTGCTTGGTGCATTGGACAATCCAAATGGCATTACCAACCACTCATACAACCCATCATTTGTCTTGAAGGTTGTCTTCCACTCATCTATTTCTCGAATTCTGATCTGATGGCATCCACTCTTCAGATCTAGCTTTGAAAAGCATGTTGCCCCACTAAGGCAATCCATCATGTCATCCATCCTGGGTAACGGAAATCTATATCTGATGGTAATCTTGTTAATTGCTCTGGAGTCAGTACACATCCTCCATTCACCATCCTTCTTTGGTGTCAGTATTGCTGGTACTGCACATGGACTCAAACTCTTCTGAACCAATCCTTTATCCAATCCTTGTATTTGCCTTCTGGCTTCTTCATTCTCTTGCAGTGTCAATCTGTATGCTTCCTTGTTTAGTAAGCTCACTCCAGGAATAAAATCAATGTGGTGACTTATATCCCTCTTCGGTGGTAACTCATCGGGTAAATCATCTACCACAATGTCACTAAACTCCCCTAGCATCTCCTTAATCTCCTCAGGTAGATATGTAATGTTAGTCTTCATCACTACCACTTTGGGCTTACATACTACAACATAGTTCAGTTCCTTCTCATCAATCTGCTACAAATACTCTTTTCCTGTCAACATCAACACTTTAGATGTCTGCTGTTGGGTTGAACTCTCTCCTTGTAAAGGATGAAGAATATGCCTTATCCCATCTTCTACAAAACTATGGTAGTTCCTCCTACCATCATGCACTACCTTATTATAGACTGTTTTGACTCCAGTTAGCTCCATGAGCGCCCCCCACTAAGTCTCCTTCACTATATCAGTGCTTCCATGTGCCAGTTACACCAACCACACTCAGTTAGACTCAGTTTGACTCCCGGTTGATCACTACTTGTGCATTGATGACTTCACTGATGATGAGATAGACTCCTAGTTTGGCACTGATGACTCTCCACTGATTATGGATCTGTGCATGAAGGATAATTCGAATTACACCTAGTGAATTCGAATCCTCATACTCAGCATTGTATATTTACCTGGTTACTATTCTGATTAATGTAATGTGTGTAATTATTCTGCCTCTATTGGATCTATGTTCTATTGCTTCTCTCTTCTTCCTTAATTCCTTAATTCTTTCACTGTGAGGTTTACATCATCTCTTTGGATCTTATGTGGGCAATTTCACATGGTATCAGAGCCTTGAGAGTATATTCTACCTCCATTCTTGAGAGTTTTTTGCAGGTACTTTGAAGTTCCAGCAGTTGCAGCAGCAGATTCAATGGCTTTCCATTTGCACTTGTTCAAGCAATCAAAATGAGCAATTCGAATGCTCCTTCTTATATACTTCTCACTCCTTTCAATTATTTCGAATGGAAGAGGAAGATGATAATACTCTTGCTATCAAGAGGGTTTACTAGAGTAGTTGAGGAAAAAGATGCCATACCACATCAAGCTGAAAAGAGAATCAAGCACCTAAACAAAATGGATGAAGCTTTTGGATTCATATGCCTTCATATATCTGATGATCTATTGTTTCATGCTGATGGATTGAAGTCTCCATATGATTTATGGATAAAATTGAGGAGTCTTTTTGGCAAACAAGACGAACTGAGAGGCTACATTCTTGAGAATGAATTGGTTGCCCTTCAACCTAGCAATTTCGAGAGCATCCAAGATTTCTTCTCCAAATTTCAGAATTTGGTTTTGCATTGCAAGCAATGTGGCATCACTAAAAGTGATGAGCAATTGATACTCTCTATATTGAGCAAAATTGGATCTCAATTTTCTGTCTTTGTATCTACCTTTCATTCTATTCGAATGTCCATCCCTAGATGGAAGTTTCCCACCTTAAGTGACTTCATTGAAGCCCTCACTTAAGAAGAGAACAAACTGTTTCAAATGGGTGACATCAAAACCTCCAGAGATCTAGCTCTTTTAGCTGGTGAATCAAGTGGAGTGAATGCAAAAGGGGGACAAAAAGGCAAAGGAAAGAAACCTTCAAGATCCAAGAATGACAAACAAAAGAGACCAAATTGTACCTACTGCAAGAGAGGAAACCATCCTGAGCATGCCTGCATGCATAAGAAGATTGATCTTCTAACCAAGCTTCTTGAACAAAACCAAATTGTTGTTCCAAAAGAAGCAAAGATGTCTGATTCTGGAAGTGGATCTGATGATTGTCATGCATTGATGGCTGGTTTTTCAAAGACAAAAGCTTTCCTCATAGATTCTGGAGCTTCCAACCACATGATGGCACAAGAAGAATCCTTCTCCTCTTTGGATCTCCAAGATGGGCCTACCATTCACATGGGAGACAACTCTCAGATTTCTGCCAAAGGTTTGGGTACAGTTCATATGGAGCATGGTAAGTTCAAAAATGTCTTATTTGTTCCTTCTCTTACAGCTAATTTGTTATCAGTATATCAAATGACTCATACAGGATCTCCAAAACAAGTAATATTTGGTCCAGACACAGTAGAGATTACAGAAATCTCCACTGGAAAGGTTATAGCGAATGGGATTGCTAATCATGCCTCAAAGGCATATGAGTTCTCCCACTTCATGCCCTTCTCTCCAACTATCCCTTCAGATTCTGATCAAGATCACAGTGACTTCTCTTCCAGTGACTCCTATTCTAGTGAGGAAGAAGATCAAGATTTTGATGTTGAGATCATGGTTCAAGAAGATTCAGAACCAACACCTATTCTTAGTCCAGATTCAAGAGAAATATGTTCTCACACATACCTTGCTACTACTAAGAACACAGTTGATGATTTATTTGCTTACAAAACTACTAGACTTCAGCAGCATGCTAACCTTGCATTATGCCATCCACCTCTCCATGAGAGATGCAGCATGATGATGGGGTTTACTCTTCCATTCTTTTGGAAAACTCATCATGATACATTCGCTCCAGTGACAGAAAAGGTTCCTGAAAGACTTGCTACATTCAGCACATTCTCTAGCACTTGCATTCGCACTTTACAGAGGATTAGCTTACCAAGTCTCTTTGCAAAGTTTTCACTGATGAAAGCTTGCTTCTTTTCTGCTTAGAGTAATGGCTCCTTGAGTTATTCAAAAATATAAAACAAAAAAAAAGGGAAAAAGAAAAATTGAGGCAGTATTCTTTTATCATTTCATTGATTGTATGGGTGACCTTTGGTCCTAGTTACCAGGGCCCAGGATGGATTAAGGGGGGGTGTTAGGATATTCCTATACTCCATCCTAATCCTTCTAACATTTCTGTCATTTTCAGTCCTACATGCAAAATTAGGGTTTGCAGCACCAGCACCTAGCCCTCGGCAAACTAGCCCCAGGAGCTTCTCTCGGATCAGTCTTAGCTCTCCTAGAGCTTAGTGCGCCCTCTTTTCAGTTATTGCATGAGAAGGGCGCCTTTCTTCATCTGCCAGTCCAGTTTAGTTCAGTTATCTTCAGTTCTTCCTTGATTTAAGGATTAACTGACTCCTAACTGACCTTATCACTCTTTTGGACCTCCAGTGTGACTAGATAGACTGTTTTGACTCCAGTTAGCTCCATGAGCGCCCCCCACTGAGTCTCCTTCACTATATCAGTGCTTCCATGTGCCAGTTACACCAACCACACTCAGTTAGACTCAGTTTGACTCCCGGTTGATCACTACTTGTGCATTGATGACTTCACTGATGATGAGATAGACTCCTAGTTTGGCACTGATGACTCTCCACTGATTATGGATCTGTGCATGAAGGATAATTCGAATTACACCTAGTGAATTCGAATCCTCATACTCAACATTGTATATTTACCCGGTTACTATTCTGATTAATGTAATGTGTGTAATTATTCTGCCTCTATTGGATCTATGTTCTATTGCTTCTCTCTTCTTCCTTAATTCCTTAATTCTTTCACTGTGAGGTTTACATCATCTCTTTGGATCTTATGTGGGCAATTTCACATGAGATGCCTCATTAGGTCTCTTTTTCTCAACTTCACTTATGTGTTTCATTTTTCCAGAGGCCATCAGATTGGATTCTACTTCTACAACATCTTTTAACATATCAGGCAGGGTAGCAGATCTTCTTTCTCTCAACATGAGAGCAAAGTCACTGTCAAAACAATCGGCATAGTGAAGTTTAGCTGCACCCACAGGATTTTTGATGTCCACAAGGTTGGAATTGTACACACTCATGAACCTAGCTGAGAATTCTTGGATAGTCTCAACATTAGTTTATTTGTGTTTTCATACTGAGTGAGAATCTGGAGAGGATTTTTTTAATCCTGCCATCTGGCTAGGAAGGCTTAATCAAACCTTTGATAGGTAGAAATTCCTCCATTTGGAAGGGTTTTGAACCATTTCTTTACTTCTCTTGAAATACTTTGGGAAAATAACCTCATCTTGACATCATCTTCATCTACCTCCTCCAGGTCTATGAAATCAGTAAACTAGTCCACATGTTGTTGTGCAGTATCACTCCCTTCCCCATCATATCTCTTGAGGCGTTGGGCATAGCCCACAGGTAGGTCATGGAGATTGGCAGGGAGGGATAAAGGGTTAAAAATTGGCAGTCATTGCTCCAAGGTTTTGCTTGGAAACAAGAGGGGTTTGTGGAATAAATTTAGAAACAACACTAGGTATTATAACAGTATGACTTGAAGTAGCAGGAAGAGTAATCAAGACCTGGGTGTTTTTACCAGCTGTTTCAGTGGAGAGAAATGGATCATTGTTTTCTTCTCTGACTTGTAAATTCTCCCACAAAGCACTCAAACAATGTGTTTGGAATTTTCTTTGATCAAACAAGGTTTCTTCGAGATTTGTCTCAGATTTAGACCTAAACAGGGTCTGCTCAAATTTTAAATCAAAAGAGACAGTCTCTATAGCCTGTGCCTCTTCCTTAGGTAAAGAAAAAGACCTAGTTAATGGGGGAATACCTGTTTTTTCCTTATTTGCTTGGCGAATGATATTTTCTGGATCTGATACGAATTATGCCGGTTCAGGATCCGACTGATTTCTGGTAGGTATCCTTCTGGAAGCCATAATTCTCTCAAGGAACTCGCCAAGTGTCTCTTGTGGGACTGTAAATTTGAATGTTGGAGTTGCCAGGGAAAATATCACAACCTTGATGTATCTGATCCTCTATTTTCCCTCAGAGATCTGATTTGATGCTCTGTAATTCTTGTTCTTGGGGAAGAAGTCCTTTGGTCCCCAGCAGAGTTGCCAGAATGTTATCACTCAAGATTCTTCGGGGTTGCAATAGAAGGGATCCTGAGGTAACTATTTCAAACCAAGATTTGGTGGATGGAAACTAGCCTTTCCAACCACAGAGAGGGCTCTCTCTTTCACAATTCTTTCAACTAACAAAATATCCTTTGAATGGGATGATTATGGGTAAAAAGTGGTGGCTAGGCCTTCAGATAAGGATTTTTAGGGCTTTTTTCAGTTGGTTGGGGTCAAGGATAGGAGCATCATTGGGCATGGAGTCAAAATTTAATGGGATTTCTGTCATAGATGACTAATTTGGACTATAATTCCGGGGGTAGAGGCAAGGTAGATGACGTTTTTTTCAAGTCAAATATAATCAACAAATGGTAGCAGAAAGGGAAACAAATTCCATCACAGAGTTAGAGCATTTAAGAATGAATTCTAACCTACAACTTTAAGAAGAAATGGTGGAGTACCTAATCATATGCATATGAAGCAAAAAATATGAATTTCAAACCATGTAATCTTGATCTAGATACTGCAGAAGAAGACAATCAATGGAAAATACTAATAAAGAACACATATACAAGAATAAAAGACATCAAAACACTCATCACAAGAATCTTTGCTCCAGAATTAGGTCTTCATATTAATTGAAAGGCCGAGTTTCATTAAATACGCAGAGCTTTTTCTCTCCCAATCTCAACAATCCAACCCTTGGGTCTCATTCGGACCCTGCCTTTATAGGCTTACAAACTATCTAAAACTTATAGAACACTTCAACCAGGTGTGGTCATTTATTAAACTGGTAAAATGTAATAGATTCTTGATTTGTTAGATGCATAGATGGGGAAACTTCAGTGTGTTGTCAGTGTACATTCAGGCTGTGGAAAATGACTTGTATGCTCTTTGGATTGGGCCATTTCAGGATGATTTGCATGGATAACCAAGCTGTGCCTCTCTTCTGCTTCCAGATCGACTCCCAGTCGTGCCTTTTCCCTGTGAAATTATGTGTTTTTCGCAGTTGCAATCTGCTTTGATCTTCAGTCTACAATCCACAAATACCATTTTGATTTCCGCAATGCGGTTTTCGGAAATCGGAAGCTCAAATTCGTGCCTTTGGAGAACTTGGGCCACCGCAATCCGCATTCCACAATGCAGGACCTGGGAATCGGAACTGTAGAGTGGACACCACCAAATTTTGCCTCCGCGATTCGCAGTCCGCAATGTGGGTGTAGGAAATTGGAACCGCAAAACAAAACTTGCAAAATTTCATTTCCGACATCCGCAATCTACAATGCAGGATTTGGAAAGTCGGAATGCCATCGCACAACTTTGCAGAAATTGCCTCTGCAATCCGCATTTTGCAATGTGGGATTTGGAAATTGGAAACTCGGTTTTGTGTCCCCAGAAAAATCACGTCTCCGCAATCCGCAATGCGGGTTTCAGAAATCAGAAGCTCGATTTTGCGCCTTTGGAAAAATCGCACCTCTGTAATCCACATTCCGTGATTTGGGTTGTGGAAATCAAAAGCTTGATTTTGCACCTTTGGGAAAATTGCACCTCCACAATCGGCATTCTACGATGCGGGTTGCGGAAATCGGAAGCTCGATTTTGCGCCTTTGGAAAAATTGCACCTCCGCAATCCGCATTCCACGATGCGGGTTACGAAATTTAGAAACCCAACTGTGCCCATTTGAAAATTTACCGTTTCGATTTCTGCAATCCACAAGGCGGGTTCGGAAAGTCGGAAAGGCGGAAATGCGGAAAGCCTCCTGATAGGATATGTTGTGGGTTGCTTCCCATCTGTTGATCTGACCTTGTTCTTCAATCCTGACCATTCATCTTCTTTTGAAAGCGGAAGACCAGGGGCTAAGCATCGAGCAAGTGCGCCTTCCACAAATACTTTGGACCATCGGATCCTGACTTTCGCAACTGTTTAGAACCGTTGGATCGGCTCCATGGTGGGGTTAATTTGACTTAGGGTGAAATGGATGAAGATTTCGCATCCGATTTGGCCGTTAACCTCCGAGCTTTTCCTTCAGCGAAATCCTTTGCAAACCGTTGATTATTTCACGGCCTGTCTCGTCCATTGATATATGATCAAGTGCGGAACCTCCACTTTGGATTTCAGAGGTCTAATGTTTGTGCATTTTCGCCCAGCGAAATCTTTTCTCCACCGTCGATCTCCTTACTTTGATCTGGACCGCTCAATCCCTTTTGAGTGCAGAAGACCTGCATTGCCCTGTTTTTATCATTTTTTCCACTGTGCATTGATCCTTTGGCTTTAATTTGTTGGTACTTAGCCATTTTGTGGGTTCTTTGCTTCTTCCGTTGGTGTAAAAGGTCAATGGGCATGCTTGGGGTTTCGGTATGGGGGTTCCATTTCCTTCCCTTGCGGGAGCTTTGCTAGAGGTGATAACAGTGAGAAGGGTCTATAAGGTTACAAGGCTATTGAAATTGAATTAGGGAATTGGAAATGTAACCACGAGAATATATGTATCCAATGAGTACATAACATGTGCCACGCAATACAACCAAGTAGAAGTGTACGACACTAGTCCACCATGTGGCGCCACATAATGGTATTAGGAGAACCTTTAATTCACTTTTATTCTCCTCATTACCTAGTCTCCACGTGCCTTTTCCTACGTCGATCTACATGCAGTTATATATTGCTCGGGCCTAGTATGTGGGCATTGGAACATGCCATGGTTTCAACAAAAGGATAAGGCAATAATATGAGCATATACTCATACAAATAAAAGGACATTGAAGTATCAAAAGCACAATGAAGTGGTATGACCCAATTTGTAAATCCCTCCTCTCCTTCCTCTAAGAATAACAAAATCTCAAAGGAGATAAGAGGTTTGGGAGGTATCTTGCCTTTTCTAGTTCAAAAATATGCAAGGAGGATAAGGAATCTAAAAACCTTCTCAAACAATTTGAATGGTGTAAATAAAAATGAATTATCTCAAGCTTTCTCAAACAATTGGAAATTTGTCACCTTAATTTCTAACAGAAAATTAGGAGGGTACTAACATATTGGAACACTAGATAGAAAATATTTTAATAACACCATAATGCTTACATAGAAACAATCTCACTATAATCCCATTCTAACAAGCATCACAAGATCCGTGAACACATCAATATCACAAGAGAGCACTTAGCACACATCAATATCACAAGATCCACGCACACAACAATATCCTAAGTTTTATTAATACAACAAACATATTCCATAATCATTCACATTCATCATGCCAATGAAGCAAAAATCGTCTTGACAGGTATGGACTTCCTAAAGCCATGATTACTTCTTGTTGCTAGCATTGTACATGATTAACCTATATGGACTAATGCACGACATTCACATTTTCCTCTTTATAAAGCAGGTTGTTATTTTTAGCTTGTTGACCCTATATTCTAGCCATAACCACCTCTGCACTATTAATTACACTAGGTTCTCTTCATATAAAAATGCTTCAAAATACTAAAAAATATGGCCCTTACTTGTGTTGTCCTTGTTTTTCTTGTAGATTGATTTTGCACTATTGTAACCTGCTTTGTTTTTCCGTTACACTTGCTACTACTCCCTTGTTATTTAGGCTTCTCATTGGATATATTATGAAATGAGTGCATAACTCTTTCATTCTAGATAACAATGAAAAGTTTGAAAAATTGGCTATTACATTTGTTGTTGGTTGTATTTTGATGACTTTAACACAAAACATTTTGCTAGATACATTGTCGGTGGTATGTACTAATACACCCCTTATTTATAACAATAGCCTCATATCTACAAATGTGGCCAAGGAACATGTTTTCCTACTCCAATTTTTGGAAATAAGTTGTTGAATATATGATGTGTGCCCTATATATGGATGGCCTATAGTAGTGGATACTCTGCCAATGGATACAATTAATGTTGGACAATGTCCATTAGCTTTATTATCAGCATAAGTTGTATGAAGCTACTTATGGATTAGCGAAGGTGATCACACTTGAAAAAGAACACTGGAAATATTATCTACGTTGGCCAAAATGCATTTAGTCAATTAATTCAACCTTTTCATCTACCTGCGATCTTTAGATTAATTGCTTAGTTAGCTATATGAGTGCATTCAACATGTGTCTATAGAGCTTGGTAATGTGCTTTCAAACTAGGTTTCTATACACACAAATATCTCATTTTTCCTAATCTATAGAACTAGAGTAAGATTAAAGTAAGGGATGAACAATGACAAAGTGCACATACTTAGAAATGTACACATAATTTTATAGGAAAAACTTGAATTTAATAGACAGGTAGACAAACTTAAGTTCAATAATAGAATTCTATTTCAGTGTGTATAATGTATGAGAAGACTGGAAAATAGCTTTAGCAATATTGGAGGTAAAAGATCATGCACATAATTGCCTATGAATAGGGCCATAGTATGAAGAGGATCATAGAATTCAATGTCACTACTCCTAATAAAGGCAAGGATAAAGTGTACAAAAATACAACACAGATTTATGAAAGAATCCATTTAGTTAGGGATTAATCTCAAGGACCCAAACATGGTTAGAAAGTACCTTAGTGGTGTTGACTCAAACCCAGTCGACAGGGGTACCCATCACTATCGACACCAACCCACCGCGATCTCCCTGAGCACCGGCCGAGACAAGTTTTGGCCTGCCCAGCAACACCTGCAGAGCAGATGAGGTCTCACCTGAGGCGATCAAGGGAGAGTGGAAGGAACCATGTTTCCGCCGAATGAAGGAGGATGATTGCGGCAACAATTACTCAACTTATCGCAACATCCAAAATAGATCTATGCATTCAAGATTAACATCATTTGTATTCATAGCATTATTTAACAGAGTCATTCATCGTAACAAAAACAAATATAACATTAAAAGGTTAACTGGCAGCAAGAAGTCATCACAACAGGCATTAACACAAAAGGTACGTAGGGAATTTCACCAAACAGTTCCGTCATGTCATATTACTTCATAAAAACCCTGATACAACATCTATGCAAAACCAAATCTCATCGATATCTCTTGATCTCAGAACATATGCAAAACCGCATCTCCAAGATATCCTACGACCTACCACTTTTTGTCTATATATAGGCTTCCGCCTTTACAATGCTTGTCCACTTACTAACAACTTCCTAACCAACTCCTAGAAAAATGACCCAAAATCTAACTGACACGGTCCAAATGACCCAAAAACCCGCCTACTGCGGTACAATTAGCTCAAAATTACATCTCATATGGTCCAATGACCCAAAAACCCGCATTCTGCAGTACAAATGACTCAAAAAGTACATAAAATAATGCAGCTTTCTTCCTTCCGTGATCTCTTCTGACGTGTCGCAGCATCAGCGATGCTGCGATTCTTCCTTACCAAACCACCTGCCAACAAGTGGCTTTCACAATTACATTAGGAGGGAAGTTATGCTATTTAATTCCAATACCATTGATGAGGCTTATGTGTAGGCCTAGTACATGAAATCTTGTGAGAATAAGTGGAAACCAAATGGTTTTAAGCTATTATACCATTATGGAGTTTCCAATAATGGAGAGAAAAAGAGGGAAAGTGGGGACAAAAGAATACATTTTCCATTACACACGTGTGCAAGGACTCCTCATAACCACCATGGCCAATGCAACATTGGTAGTCTCACCAAATACAAATGTTGGAAACTAAAAATAGTGTTTAATCCTACAAACCAAAAGTAGGAGCAATCTAGGAAACATAATATTCTAATGGAAGCATGAAAGGAGATAAAAAGAAATTCATATGTGGATGGAATTTTCACAATAGTGCAAAAAAGGTGAGCTTGACTAACCTCTAGTAACCACAAAGTGTAAAACGAAATGACAAATCTATTCCATATCAAGAAGAACATAATAGGTGTATGTTCAAGGTGGAATTTAGGGTGGGATAAACTATAAAAACTAGAATTGCAAAACCCTAAAGAGTCATTCTCTTCAACTCAAAAACCAAATGATATGTACACATGAACAACAACGATAATGCTTGCACACATAAGAAAAATTGCAAGAGATAAATGTTAAACTATACACACATGTTATACATCTACATGCCATGTTATTTATAAGAGCACTACATATAGTTCAAAAATAGAAAGTAATCAATAAATAAAGAAAGATCAATGGAGTGATTAATGGGATGGTAGATGGAGTCTTTTAGTAGGTTGAGCAACTAGTGGGATTGTGTTTATGATTTGTCTTCCTAACTCAAGAGTTACAAATAATCAAATTCAATTATGATAAAATGACAGCTCAAGTTATGAAGGCTTGCATAAATTCGAATATAAGGTTCACATAAACCCCTTCTTGAATATTTTTTAATACCAACACTAAATAAAGCAAATTTATCAAAATGGACCCACTTGCACTAGGTCCTTTCAACAAAAACACCCTGGAAACCATGCCATTAACCCAACTTAATAGCCACATGTAACTGCAACAAATTGAACATAACCACAATAGTAGCAACACAAATAACAATACTCACAATTGCAAAAATAGGAACAAAATTTGACCTCTTATATGCCCCTAAATGCTCATGCTATCCTTTGAACTTCTCTATACACACACCCTATCGATGCCATAATAGAAATTTTCCATGCATATGTTTATGGCTTGTCATGTGCTTGTAGGTTTGGCAGCATGATGAATGTGAATGATTATGGAATAGTGTGTGTGTGCTTGCAGGTCTGGAAGCCTATCAAATTAAGATAATAATGTTAATGCCATGACGGTATGGCCAAGCTCGACCCCCAACCCACTACTAGGGTTTGTAAATTAGTAGCGAATAAGGGTTTGTTACAAGGGTTTGTAAATTAGCACATAATACAGGTTAATTACCAGGGTTTCCACTCATCCTATGCTGCATTTAGTGCTATATATCATGAAACATAGACAATAGTAGCACCATAATAACAATACTCACAATTGAAAAAATAGTAGCAAAGTCTTACCTCTTATATGCCCCTAAATGCCGACGCTATCCTTGGAACTTCTCTATACACACACCCTGTCGATGCCACATTAGAAATCCATCAACTTCAAAGCAATGAACCAATAAACACCAAATTAAGATGACAACATTCATGGCATGACAGTATGGCCAAGCCGAGCTTCCCCCAACCCACCACTAGGGTTTGTAAATTAGCAGTGAATAAGAGTTAATTACCAGGGTTTGTAAAATAATACAGAATGAGAGTTAATTACCAGGGTTTCCACTCATCCTACGCTGCATTAAAGCTATATGTCCTTAAATATATACTAATAGATCTTACATTATGTGAGGGCTATTAACAACACAAAAAACTATGAACAAACCAAAACCACTTTCCATCACAGTGCTTACCAAGACGGGTGACGACAATGAACCCATAAACACCAAATAGACAAAACCATAGAAAATTGTTTTCACATTCCCCACTCCACTAACGCTGAAATCATTGTTAACAATGTGTCAAACCACACTTTCATTCCTCTCCCATGCACATCACAAGTAAAAATCACAGGCTAGTAGAGGGCTTTGCCACAGTGCAAAGTTAATTACCAGGGTTTGTAAATTGGCAGAGGAACAGACCATCTAACAAAACAATCAATCAATCAAACAATGAACAATCTAATAAAACCCAATTTTTATTTTTATTATGACAATCCATTACCAGAGAGCAGGAGGCATATTAAACCCATGAGACCAAAACCATAATTCATAGCCATAAGACATAAATATAAATAACCATAAGGAAAAAACCCATGACACATAAAACATCGTAAGAAAAAAAACCATAATTCTTACATTGTAAGGACAACATGCTTTGTCCATTAATAAATAGCAGGAGGTTTTTCAAATCCATCAAAAGAATCCCATGAAAACTTTTGGGCATGATTTTGTTGAAGTACAGTTTTGGGAACTGCACAGTTTAGGCTGCGAGGTCAGTTGGCACAGTTTTGCGAAGTGCGCAGTCCAGATCGTAGAAGTCAGTTTTGCGTAGTTATGCTGGTGCGCAGTGCCAGCACAACAACCATTTTGGGTAAAGAGTATAAGGGAAGGTCGAACCGAGAAAGCGACCTATTTTGGGTAAGGAGCAGATTGGAGAAAGAGGAAAGCGACCGGTCAAGAGAGTAGCGGCAAGCAGTTAAGGAGCCAAGCCACTAAGTCGACAGCAATAGGCAAGCTAAAGGGACGGAAAGTGACAGGCCACGATGCAGTTGTAACCGTTTTGTTGATGACTGCGACTGTCAGAAGGGCGTTAGAGCCACGAGTAGCCCAACAAGGCAGCCAAAGCGAGTGGAGTAAACTGTCGACGGTGACAGGCATGGTGGCAGGTAAACACACCAGTTTTGGGGAATCTTAGGGTTTTGAGCCTATGCATTGTAAAGACATGACCTACGGGCATGATCTATAAGAAGGCACAATTTTGTAAGGGAAATGGTTGTTAATCTCGTATCTTCATTGTAAAATCTTCGAAGTATTGATTTCCATTGTAAAGGCTCTGCAAGCTGTGTGTGCAGACGCCTATTGAGAGAGAAGAGAGTCTGCAATTGAGTACGCAGATTGGAACTATTGTACCCTTCCCAAGATAATATAACAACAGTTCCTGTGGACGTAGCTCCCATCCTAGGGGTGAACCACGTTAAATTCTGTGTTGTGTGATTATTTATATGCTTGAATCTGTATATTTGCTTACTATGAATGCTTAAGATCTTCTTATTTGCTTACTATGTATTCGCCATAAGAATGAAGATGGGAATAATATGTTAAGTATCACATATGTGGATGAATGTTAGATGCACAAGTATTTCTAAGTCTGTGAATGCATAAGCTAGTTGGATAGTCACCTAAGTGGGTAGAGTTCGCGCAGTGCGATCCCCTCGTCGTGCAGCACCAGAAGTGCTCAGTACATAGTGTTCCGTCATATTGCATAAGTCATAAGATTAATAACCTAAGGCAATTGATGAATGGATATGAAACTCTAAGTAAAATCATTGAAATTGGTTAAATCCGAACAGGAAGAGTAGTTATCAGTTGGGCTGTCCTATCACCGAAAGACCATCCCACATCGCCCAGTCCTTGGATGCGCGATAGACTAAGTATTGATCGTGAAGGGGTTAAGCTCCGTGCAGTCCTTAGTCCGCAGCGCATTGTTCATCAGATCCGTTTACGCACTCATCACCCGATTGTGGAAACCTGATTCCGCAACTTCCCCATTACTTCGCCTCGGGTGAGACCTCAGTCTGTTCGCAGATTATTGCCGAAAGGGCCGGTGAAAAGGGGTTTTGTTGGTTCCTTGAACCGCAAAGAACCTGGGTCTACATTGGAAACCTCTAGAACAGTTATATAAGCCAACAAAAACTAAACCCATAGCAGAAGAATCCATCAGAACAACCCACAATATAAAAAATCCATACAAATTTCCACCTGGAGGATTATTGTGTTGAAGAACACAGAGGAAGAAGCTGGTAGGATTGGAATCATACTAGATAGAATTTGGCGCGATTTTTCTTCGGTCGTTCTTCTCCAATCGCTCCACTGCCATACCTCCAAGCACACATACACAAAGGTGAGGGCCATTAACAACAACCAAAACCATGAACATACTTAACTACTTTCAACCAGAGTGCTTACTAGGATGGGTGATGAATGCCACCACCAAACCAACAATGAGCATGCTTGAACCGGCTTTGTAGAATGAACAAGCATGGAACGACTCACCAAACCAGAGGTTGAACTACACCATACTTCCCGACGTCTACAAACCACCAACCTGACGCTAAGAACAACCATGCCAGATGGGTTGAATAACACATGCAACATATGAAAAAATGATGAGATACTAAGTGGATGATCAGGGATGCAACCCACCACCGAGAGTAGCACCCATAATTGCAAGGATGGAAAATGGGACGAACCACTGCCGGGGTGATTGATTACCTATAGACCGAGCTTGAGTGAAATTCGATGTAGGAAAAAGCGCGTGGAGACTAGGAAACAAGGACAACAAAAGCAAATCAAAGGTTCACCTAATGCCCTGACGCGTTGGATTGGTGTCGTACACCGCCGCGTCGCCATTGTGTGGCTGAGGGAAGGCGCACCACTATTGGTATCCCTCCCCTAAACCACTTATCGAATGTTTTGGCATCAATGCCACTTTCAAAATAACATTTTTTTTAAAACCCTATAATAATTCATGCCGCCAAATGATCCTTATTTAGATTAAGCCAATGTTATAAGTTTGACTTGGGGGCATAATTCCATTGAGAAATTTTGCAAACAAGTTATAGATTTCCTTGCATGGCTTTTGTAATGGTTCATAAATCATTCACTAAACAATGCTTACATCAAGTGTGGCTGGGCCACTCGAGGTAATTACATAGACCATTTGTCATTTATTGTGTTTCAAAAGGTAAGTCAAGGAAATTACATCAAGCATGTGCTTTAGTGGAGTTTCAAAACAAGCTTGAAACACCTCTAGAACAAGTCAAAAAAAATGAAAAGAAAATTCTTTATGATAAATTTTTAATGAAACTACTTTTTTTATACTAATAAACTTCCGAGAAGACGAGCGCCTCGATCCTCGTCGGTTTAATATTAACCGTCGATAAGAGCCCATCGACGGTTGACTGGAAATGATCATATTGCCACGGATCGAGACCTCTTAGCCATTGTTCATAGAATCGAAGCGAGGAGATTCTACAGTTGGAGACGTGTTTACGGCAATCTATAAATATCTTCCTCGCTCTCTCAGTTTCACTATCGGCGTTGTTCATTTTCATTGCTTGAGAGTACCACAGAAACTTATCAAGTCGAAGGATGTCTGGGCGTGGAAAGGGAGGCAAGGGTTTGGGGAAGGGAGGTGCCAAGAGGCACAGGAAAGTGCTCAGAGATAATATCCAGGGCATTACCAAGCCTGCAATCAGGCGTCTCGCCAGGAGAGGAGGCGTCAAGCGTATTAGCGGCCTCATTTATGAAGAGACCAGAGGCGTCTTGAAGATCTTCTTGGAGAATGTCATCAGGGATGCCGTGACATACACGGAGCACGCCAGGAGAAAGACTGTGACAGCCATGGATGTCGTCTACTCCCTTAAGAGACAGGGTCGAACTCTCTACGGCTTCGGAGGCTGAGGGATCTCGCTTTGACTGAATTCATTCAATGGTGTCTCTTGACACCACCTTTTTTTCTCAGAAATTTCAACCTAATTACATTGCCGGCTGTCGAGTGTTGCTTCCCTTGAAGGTTTTCAGGGGTTTGTTTTGCCTGTGAACTGCTTGTTAGCTGTATTTCTTTCGCTTCTGTATTGCTTCTTTTGTTTAATTTAAATGAGCAATGATGTTTGTAAGGGTTTGAAGGGAAATTGCCAACCGGAAATTGCTCAGAGATAACATCCAGGGTATCACCAAGCCCACCATCAGGCGTTTTACCAGGAGAGGAGGCGTCAAGCATATCAGCGGCCTCATTTATGAAGAGACCAGAGGCGTCTTGAAGATCTTCTTGGAGAATGTTATCAGGGATGCCGTAACATACACAGAACGTGCGAGGAGAAGGACCGTGACAGCCATGGATGTTGTCTACTCTTTCAAGAGGCAGGGCCGAACTCTCTACTATGGCTTCGGAGGCTGAGGAATCTCTCTCTGGTTTTATTCATTCATCAATGGTGTCTTTTGACGCCACCAATATTTCTCTGGGAAACCATTTACCCATTCCAATAAGAAAGACAACACTTTGCTATTCCAATCATTGCCCGATCTTATTCTTTCTTTAGAGAGAAAAATAATCAGTTGACTTTTTTTCTTTTCACAACCAAAAAAATGTATTATTTATATCAAAAACAGTAGAATGTGTTACATAGTTCCACAACCAACCTTCATAGATTGGCATATAAAAGGTAAAAGGCCACACATATTAGCCTATAAATTTCCTAAGAAACAAATATATAATATCTAATACCAGAAACAAATACATAATATCTAATACCAGATAGAAATAAACAAACAACAGGTATCTCCAATGCAAAAAAGATCAAAACAGAGAAACATACAGTCTCATTACAGAAAAAAGTAAAAATCTAAAACAAAGCCATAAGAACAGAGACTCCTCACAGAGCAAGGAAGTAGTCCAACCGAAACACCTTTCAACCAGTGACTGGAAACCAGCAAGCAGCCAACAGACAAGTTCAAAACTTGCATGAAAAAAGACAATATAAACCCAACCCAGAATAGAAACATACATGAAAAAAGACAATATAAACCCAACCCAGAATAGAAACATATATCCACAAGTATACCACTAAACTAAAAAAAACTAAAGAAAAGCTATTGCATAAAAAGTCATCACACCAATCCTCCACAAAAATAATGCCCAAGGTCATCATACCAATCCTCTACAAAAATAATGCCCTCTATGCCAATGTATTATCAATCTTTCTTTGGGTTATGGTTGAATCATACTGAACGGTAAATATAAAAAAAATAAGATTGTGATAGTCATAGATTCATAATTGTCCATATATGCATTAATATTACTTACGGTCCATATATGCATTAATATTACTTACTGGTTGGGCTATTATAATATTATTTTCTTCATATATATATAATCTTCAACTAAAATTGGTTTAAAAAAGACAGTTTTGTGAAAGTAAAAAGTTGATCACTTAATGGTAAACCACCACCTGTTGAGGGTTCCCTTTAAAGCACCCTCTTTGTTTGTTATGAGTATTCCTTCAATGAGCCTTAAGCTAATTGGATGTGTTATGGTTGAGGTGGGAGACAAAAGCTTGATTCCTTTTGATATTAGACATGTTTTTCCTCAAAACACTAGATAGGTTTAAAATGTCATAAGAAGGGCATTGACTAGGGTGTATATGTGAATCCATTGTAAGAATAATTGAATTTTCTTTGAGACAAAGGATGAGATTATAGTAAAAGTGAGGAAGAGGGAAATGTGACGAAGCAAATAATGATGGCTAGTTTTGGAATTAGAGTGTTAAATCACATTGATGAGAAAGAAAATACCAACATTGACAACAAGGAAAATCACAAAACCCATAATTGAATTCCCCCTATTGTGCATGTTTGAGTGAGGAGTATGGGGAGGCGGTTGAAGTTAAAGCATGTTTCTTTGAAACAAGTGCCATGTGCCACTTGTCCCTTAAGTTTATTTGCATGCCTATCTTAAGGTTCTTGGGATCCCCCCATTTTTACTCAACTCTCTTTGTTTTGGCACTTCAACCAAATTGTTGATTCTCTCTCAAAAGAAGCACATGGAGGTGATGAGGGCATTGTATATTGAACAAAATGCATGGAAGAACAAGTCCGTGATATGGGCAGGGTAAATCTGTTTGAACAATACTAATATGAGATGATCATATAGTAAATATGGGCTGTAATTATTTTGTGATAATCTTGGGAGAGCCAGCATAGTTTTTTGGTTTTTTGTATGAGAACTCCTGGAAACTTATTTTGAACTTAAGTTTGGTTAAGACTTAGGCTATTTGTACTATTTGATTCGTTTTAATGAATACTAGTAGTATGTCTTTTTTCCACTGAAAAAAAACTAACGTGACCAAGCAAAGAATGATTCCTAACATCCATTCCCCTTTCTTGATCTTCTTTAGGGTTTTTTCTTTTTCAAGAATTACTCTCTTTTATTTGAAATATTACATCATACACATGTAACGAGGGGATATTCCATTCATAGTAATGTCTTCAAATAATAGGAATGTCTTTAAATTTCTTGAAAAAATAATTCTCATGACGTAGCTAATAATCTTCTTTTTGATGTTGGACTCAAAATTCATCATTTTTTGGCACCCCAAATTGTATATGTTGCACTTCTAGCTTGAATAAAATTTGTGTTGTTAAAATTGTTGAACTTATGCTTATATTGAGAGGAGGGGGTGAATTGGTATAAGATACTTTTCCCATTTTAAACATTCATCACTTATTTAGTAACTTCAAAACAATAAATACACATGAATTCAAATCACAATACATAGAATTTAACATGGAAACCCTTTTGGGAGAAAGCCATAAAAGCTTATCTTCATAAATTCATGTAGCCATGAACCTATTGTTACAATGTTTGTAGGCACCAACCTACTGGAGACACCAACCACCTCAAATATGCATTTATTAAAGAATATGTAGGCACCAACCTACTATTACAAGGTTCATAGGCACCAACCTATTGGAGACACCACCTCAAATGAACACAAACTCAACAATATGTAGGGACCAACCTACTGGAGACACCACCTCAAATGAACACAAACTCAACAATATGTAGGGACCAATCTACTGGAGACACCAATCTCCTCAACTGAGAGCCAACTTAGTAATTTGTAGGCACCAACCTGTTGAAGAATTAGGTGCAAGAGTGTTGACATAATCACTTCAAATATTACCTCATAATTATCTTCAAATCTGCTTCATAACCTGATTCATAATCTATTGTAAATCTACCTCATAGTTTGCCTCATATATGTTCCATACTTTGCTACAAATATGCCTCATAACTTGCCTTAAATCTACTCCATAATTTGCTTCAAATCTGCCTCAGTAGTCTACCTCAAATCTGCTCTATAATCTGCTTTAAATCTGCCTCTTAGCCTTCCTCATATCCATTCCATAATCTGCTATAAATATGTCTCATAACTTGTAACACCCCTGGTTTGAAACCCTTAGTCTGATGATGCCAAGATGTAATTATTGTCTATAAATTTTTGCAAGTCTGAACATATTGTATTTTGCAATTATTAATCTTAAAATCCACAGCTGGCTGTGCCGAGGCAGTACACAGAAGAGATTCGTGACTCATGTATTCACCAGAGACAATTAGGGGGTTAGAATGTCTTGGGGGGAAAAACCATGTTATGACCCCATTATATATTTAAGTCCCTAAAGTTGATCTTAAATCTTGTTTAAACATTAATCCCATTTAATTAACCCAAAATTGATTTTAAATCATAATTATGATTTAATTATGATTAAGTGGACTTTGGGAAAATGTTTTATGTGTTTGATTAAAAAGGAGAAACACGGCTCATGGGAGAGTCCACGTTAGGAAGAGTATTAACAAGCAAATGAAGAATTCAAATTTGCCCATGGGAGTGTGGGGAAAGGTCTGAGCGAATATAAGAAGTAATTATTGTCTGAGAATGAATTCCTAAACTTGTGAACCAAATTGCTAGAGAATTTCTGTTGAAGCTTTGTATAATTTTCCTCTGGTCATTCCAGTGAAGTGCCAAATGGTGTAGATAGATGCCTTGGTGGAATTCTGAGCACATATGGCGGTGGAGTGTCTCATTGCTGTGTAGTCAAAAGGAAATTAAGGAGGTGAGGTGCACTATTTGGCATGGAATTAAATTTAAGCCAATTTTCCTGATTGCCAAGTGTTTAATCCTGAAAAATTATGGGATTGGTGAGATGTCTATCTGATGAATGCAAGAGTCTCGGATTAGGGGTGGCATTTTGTTGAGAAAGTAAGGATCAAAATTTCCTATGGTTGGGTGGAGCATGCTTCACATTGATGTAGATGCAACTTGGGTATGTTCGTTTTTCAGTGTTACACAACGGAAATGATACACGCCAACACAACAACACAAGATTGCCAAGAATTATGGCTTTCAATTAAATGATCAAATATCTTTATAGACGTAATTACAATAGGAGTTTCACTCGGATCAGTCAGAATGAACATCGACTATTACAACACTTATACAGGCACGAGGGAATTCTTCATCCTTAAGAAACTCTGTAAGTTTCTCCTGCCAAAATATCCTTTCTCTCCCAAAAGATCATCCTTTCCCTCAGAGCATGAACAAGTATTTACACTCAACCCCTGTTCACCTGACTCGTCTTCCAGAAGCTTAGATTGCTTCCGGGAAGGGTCAAACTGCATTAAATACTTCATGCGGCCTTCTTCATCAGGTGGCTCCACCTGGCATTTTGTAACTACTGCCATAACTGCTCCTACAACTTCCCAACTACCTCCGTGGCTCGTTTCCTTGGGATTCCAACTGTCTCCGTCGTTCCATGGCTATTTCCCCGTTTGCTCGACATCACCTTTGACCCTTTCATTATTTCATCTCGTCACCTGTTGTCGACCATAGTCGGTCAGAATCTTTGTGATGTCTTTCCATCTCCAGTCGACTATCGCCCTGTTCCTGGAGATCGTCAACTGTCCTCCAGGCCTTCCCGTTGTCTACCTTCAACTCCTTGTTTTTGGCATCGATGCCGCTCCATCAACCTCCCCAGGTTGAAAAGAACTATGCCCGAGGTTCTATAGTTCCTCGAGCTTGTCTATTGAAATCCAAGTCGCCTCCTCCCCATCTCAGATCCTCCACTGGACCAAATATTCTTTCCTTTTTTGACTCCTAGTCTTCCCGACTTCTTGCATGTCGAGCACTTCCGCGACCTCTTCCATCGGTTGGATTGGTATTTGTCCCTACCAATCGTTTGTCGTCTCACTCCCACTCGTCGACCCTTCCTCAAACTTGTACAACCTTTGGAAACATTGAATGCCAACAATATGTACATCTCTTTCGACAGCTCCAACACATAGGCATTGTCTGAAATCTTTTTCAAGACCTTGCATAGATCGATATTCTTTGGCTTCAACTTGCTGTATGTTCCTCTGGGGAACCTCTCCTTCCTTAGGCGTGCAAATACTAAGTCACATTTTTCAAATGAATGCAGTTACCTTTTCCTGTCGGCTCTCAACTTGTATGCCGCATTTCATTTCTCTAGTTGTTGCGCCACCTTGTCATGTACTTCCTTCATGTGGTCGACAAATGATTCTACATCTGCACCTTTTCACGTTCCAGTTGGAAACTCGACCAAGTCATTTACTCCATGCGGGCTTCTTCCTTGCACGGTCTGGAATGGACTCATTCCCTTCGACTGGTTTACTGAATTGTTGTACGTGAATTCTGCCTGCGCCAACACATTCTTCCACTGCTTCGGTTGATCAGTGTGTTGGTTGTGGAGCCTGATCACCAGATTCAGAGATATTATTATTATTCAGCCGTGTTTGTACCCATCATTATATGATATGTAGGTGGACTGTACACTCACCCCAGCGGGGGGGTGTGGGGGGGCATCACCCCCCCACGGGGTTCTAGGTGGCTGGGGGGTCCGGGGGTATGGGGGTGAAGCCCCCAGAAGGAATTTTTTGGGGTTGTTTTATGGGCCCATGGTTTTGGGTACCCGTGGTGTTTTCCCATTGTATCTCCCTTATAAAAGAAAGACATTGTAATATGGCTAGGGTTGATGTATTAGGTTTTTATGCATTGTAAATATCTCTAAGATCAAGAGAGAGACTGTGAGACAGTGAAAAGGAAGTGCAGTAGCTGTGCTACAGGTTGTATCCCTTCACTTTGCTGGAGGGAATAATAATAAGGACTGGCAACTTCAGTGTGGACGTAGCCCAAGTTGGGTGAACCATGATATATCTGTGTCTTTTTTGTAATGTGTGTGTGATTATATTTGCATTTCTGTTTATTGTTATTGCTCTGCGATCCTGTTTTTATAACAATTGTTATCAGAGCCAAAGGTTTATTTGGCAGATAAACCCGCAAGAAGCTCGGGTTTCTGGTTCGAGTGGGAGCAATGGCGGAAGAAGGAAAGTTTAAGGTCGAGAAGTTTAACAGCCAAAACTTTCAGTTATGGAAGATGCAAATGGAGGACTATCTGTACCAGAAGGATCTATTCCTGCCGTTGGGAGGAAGGGCAAAGCAGCCGGTGGCCATGAAGGACAAAGAATGGGAGGTTCTTGACAGAAAGGCTCTGGGAACAATACGACTGAGCCTAGATTTGTTGGTGGCTTTCAATATCTCAAAAGAAATGACAACAAAGGGTTTGATGAGCGCACTGGGTAAGCTGTATGAAAAACTCTCGGCCTCCAACAAGGTATTTCTAATGAAGTGTTTATTTAATATGAAGATGTCTGAAGGTGGATCTGTTACTGATCATTTAAATGAGTTTAATACGGTTAAAAATCAGTTAAGTTCTGTAAGTGTGAACTTTGATGATGAGGTTAGGGCTCTTCTAATCTTGTGTTCATTGCTAGAAAGCTGGAATAGCTTGGTCATGGTTGTAAGTAACTCTGTCTCTGGTTCAAACACTTTGAAATTTGATGATGTTATTGGTGTTATTCTTAGCGAGGAAATGCGAAGAAAAAGCACAGATGAGACATCAGGTAATGCATTGACCATGGAGAGCAGGGGAAGACAAAAGGAGAGAGGAAAGAGCCAAAGTAATCGTGGCAAGTCTAAAACGGGAAGATTCAAGTCCAGACTGGGAAAAAGAGAGTGCTGGAACTGTGGAAAGAAAGGGCATCTGAAGAAAGACTACAGATCTCTAAAGAAGAAAGGAGATGCATAGAAGGAAACTACCCAGGAAGCAAATGTAGCAGGTGATGTGTTACAAGATGCTTTGATTCTTGCATTAGATAATACTAGTGATTATTGGGTAGTAGATTCAGGAGCTTCATGTCATGCTACACCCCATAGGAAATACTTTCATGAGTATGTTCCTGGCGATTTTGGACATGTTTTATTGGGTGATGATGAGCCATGTAAAATTGTTGGAATGGGTAAGGTATGGATAAAAGTTAAGAATGGAACTGACTAGTTGTTGAAAGATGTTAGGCATATTCCTGCTATGAAAAGAAATCTGATCTCAACAAGGCAATTGGGAGATGGTGGCTGTCTATCTACATTTGGAGAAAAGTGGTGGAAGATCACTAAAGGATCAATGGTGATAGAAAAAGGAGATAGGATAGGTACATTGTATTTATGTCCTCATAATACTGACCATTCTATCTCTTTAGCTTCCACAGGGACGGATATAGCATTGTGGCATCATAGGCTTGGCCACATGAGTGAGAAGGAGATGCAGATTCTCCACTCAAGGAAGTTGCTGCCAGATTTGAAGCAGGTAAGTTTGGAATTCTGTGAAAACTGTGTTTATGGAAAACAAAAGAGAGTTAGATTTCTCAGGGTTGGGAAACAGAAGAAGAATGAAAAGTTACAGCTAGTGCATACAGATGTATGGGGACCGGCTCAGGTACAATCTCTTGGTGGCTCTCATTATTATGTTACATTTATTGATGATGCAACTAGGAAAACTTGGGTTTATTGCATTAGACATAAATCTGATGTGTTTGCTACTTTTAAGAAGTGGAAAGCTTTGGTTGAGCATGAGACAGGGAAAATGTTGAAGTGTCTCAGATCTGATAATGGAGATGAGTACTGTGGCAAGGAGTTTGATAGTTACTGTTCATACTATGGGATTCGTAGAGAGAAGACAGTTCCAGGAACACCACAAGAAAATGGTGTGTCAGAAAGGATGAAAAGAACGATCATGGAGCATGCAAGGTGTATGAGACTGCATGCATGGTTTCCCTTACAGTTTTGGGCGGATGCTGTAAATACCGCTGTTTATTTAATAAACAGAGGACCTTCAAGTGCTTTGGATGGTGGTATTCCAGAGGAGGCATGGACAGATAAAAATGTAAACTACTCATTTCTGAGAACGCTTGGTTGTGAAGCATTTGTCCATATTGATAAAGAAAATAGAACAAAACTTGAAGCTAAATCCAAGAAATGTACCTTTATTGGATATGGGGTTGATGATTTTGGTTATCGTTTATGGGATTATGAAAATAACAAAATCATCAGAAGTAGAGATGTCATATTCAATGAAAATGTCATGTATACAAATCAGTTGTAGGGAAAGAAACAGGAAAAGGAAAACACAGAGTACACAGTACTTGATGAAATTACAGAAAATGAAGTTCCAAAGGTGCCAGAAAATCAAGAACAACAGCAAGTGCCCGAAACTCCTGCAACTGTAAGAAGATCTACCAGGTTAAGTCGACTCCCTGAACGATACTCTCCTTCAATGTATTATTTGTTGATGACTGATGCTGGTGAACCAGAATGTTATAAAGAAGTAATGCAGGTGGAAACTAGAAAGAAGTGGGAGCAAGGCATGAATGAGGAGATGGACTCATTGGTTGGAAACCAGACATGGGATTTGGTTCAATTGCCTGCTGGTAAAAGACCATTGTAGAACAAATGGATTTACAGGTTGAAGGAAGAACAAGGAGGTAAGAAGCGGTACAAGGCCAGAATTGTTGTAAAGGGGTTTGCACAGAAGAAATGTATTGATTTTGATGAAATATTTTCTCCTGTTGTTAAGATGACTTCAATTAGGACTATCTTAAGTCTAGTGGCGGTAGAAAATTTGCATCTTGAACAGTTAGATGTAAAAATAGCCTTTCTCCATGGGGATTTGGAGGAAGAGATATATATGCAACAACCGCAAGGGTATGAGGTCAAAGGGAAGAAGGATTTGGTATGCAGGTTGAAAAAGAGTTTGTATGGCTGGATTGAAGCAAGCTCCAAGGCAGTGGTATTTGAAATTTGACAGATTTATGACAGAACAAGGTTATAGTAGATGTCATTCTGACCACTGTGTTTATTTCAAGAAGCTAGACAATCAAAGATATATTATCTTGTTATTGTATGTGGATGACATGCTTGTTGCAGGGTCTGACATGCAGGATATAAATGTACTGAAAATGAAGCTAGCAAATTAATTTGCGATGAAGGATTTGGGTGCTGCAGAGCAAATCCTTGGTATGAGAATAACGAGAGACAGGAAAAATCACAAATTGACATTGTCTCAGAGTGAGTACATATAAAAGGTGTTGGAGAGGTTCAGAATGCAGAATGCAAAACTAGTAAGTACACCTTTGGCCAGCCATTTCAGTCTAAGTAAGGAAATGTGTCCCAAGACACATGAAGAAACATATTACATGTCCAAGATTCCCTATCAATCAACAGTTGGCAGCTTGATGTATTCCATGGTGTGCATAAGACCAGATATTGCACAAGCAGTGGGAGTCGTGAGCAGATATATGAACAATCCAGGTAAAAAACATTGGAAGGAAGTACAGTGGATTCTCAGGTATTTGAGAGGTACCACTACCTAGGCATTATGTTTTGGAGATTCAGACACTGTTCTACAAGGATATGTTGATGCAGATATGGAAGGTGATATGGATAGCAGGAGGAGCACCACAGGGTATGTGTTTACTGTAGGTGGAACAACAGTAAGTTGGATTTCGAAACTGCAGAAGGTTGTTGCATTTTCAACAACGGAAGCAGAGTATGTTGCTGTTACAGAGGCTAGTAAAGAGATGATTTGGTTGCATAGGTTTATGGAGGAATTGGGTAAGAAGCAGAAGGATAGCAGGTTGTATAGTGACAGCCAGAGTGCCATTCATCTAGCAAAGAACTCAGCATTCCATTCTAGGACTAAACATATACAACTCAAGTACCATTTCATACGCTCTGTTCTGGAAGATGAACTGTTGAAGCTGGAAAAGATACATACTAGCCAGAATCCTGCAGACATGTTCACGAAGGTAGTGACCAGAGAGAAACTGAGTTCTTGCTCGGTTTCAGTTGGCCTTCTAGCATGAAGGTGAAGAGGAGAAAGTTGCCAAGTCCAAGTCCAGCAAGTGCAGCAGCGGTGGAGTTGTTGTGATCAGTCTCTAAGTGGGAGATTGTTGGTTGTGGAGCTTGATCACCAGATTCAGAGATATTATTATTATTCAGCTGTGTTTGTACCCAGCATTATATGATATGTAGGTGGACTGTACACTCACCCCAGTGGGGGGGCATCGCCCCCCCACGGGGTTCCAGGGGGGGGACCATCCTCCCTGGCTGGGGGGTCCGGGGGCAAAGTCCCTGAAGAAAATTTTTGGGGTTGTTTTATGGGCCCATGGTTTTGGGTAACCCCTGGTATTTTCCCATTGTATCTCCCTTATAAAAGAAAGACATTATAATATGGCTAGGGTTGATGTATTAGGTTTTTATGCATTGTAAATATATCTAAGATCATGAGAGAGACTGTGAGACAGTGAAGAGGAAGTGCAGCGGCTGTGCTGCAGGTTGTATCCCTTCACTTTGCTAGACGGAATAATAATAAGGACTGGCAACTTCAGTGTGGACGTAGCCCAAGTTGGGTGAACCACGATATATCTGTGTCTCTTTTGTAATGTGTGTGTGATTATATTTGCGTTTCTGTTTATTGTTATTGCTTTGCGATCCCGTTTTTCTAACACAGTGGTCAAATTCCTCATCAAATTTCCCAATCTCTTGCTCACGACTTCAGTCTGTCCATGGTATGCATAATTGAATCACATCTTCTTGTCAAGCTTCTTCTAGAGGGTTTTCCAAAAATGACCCATACACTTGGTGTCTCTGTCCGAAGTGATACTCTTCGGAAACCCATGTAACCTCACAAGAGTCTCTAAAGAATAAAACAATAATACCAGTGGCATTAGTTGTTTTCCGACATAGAATAAAGTGCGCCATCTTGGATAATCTTTCGACTACCACAAAAATGGATTCGTTACCTTGCTATGTCTTTGAAAATCCAAGTAGAAAATCCATACTGATATCTTCCCATGGAGAAGTCAACATTGGAAATGGTGCATATAACCCTGTATTCTAACTTCTTCCTTTGACATATCCTGCACTGTCGGTCCAGTTTCTTCACATCCGTCGCCAATCCTAGCTAGTAGTATTTCTCTTCGACCAACTCTTTGGTCTTGTCGATGCCAAAGTGTCTTCCCAATACACCACTGTGCAATTACCTGATCAGATTCTCCCTCACTAATCCTATAGGGATGCATAAATGATGCCCCTTGAACAAGTATCCTTCTTGGATGAAGTAATCCAAGTATGGAGTTTTGTCACCACTCCATGGTTTCTTCGACGTCTTCCAAGCATCAAAAAAATCTTCGTCTACCTCATAGTCAACTTTTATCGACTCTAACCCTGTCGACTTAATAATAGTCCTCCCTAGCAACACGACTCTTCGAATCAATGCGTCGAATACCCTGTTAGTCTTCCCCGATTTTGTTTCAATACAAGGGTATAAATTTGCAGAAACTTGACCCATTTCATATGAACCGGATTTAACTTCGTCTGAGTGTTCAAGTATCTCAAATATTGGTGGTCGGTAAACAACACAAATTCCTTGGGCAACAGGTAGTGTCTCCGCTTCTTCAACGCCTAGATAATGGCATAGAACTCTTGGTGATAGACTGAATATTTTTGCTTGGCTTCGTCCAACTTCTCACTGAAGAATGCAATTAGTTGGCCATCTTGGTTCAACATAGCTCCAATTGCTAACCCACTCGCGTCGCATCCGACTTGGAATACCTTGTAAAAGTCTGGAAGAGATAATACAGGACTCTCTGTCACTTTCTGCGTCAACTTCCCAAATGCTCTTCGGGAAGCCTCCATCCACTTAAACTCGCCCTTTTTCATGCACGTCGTCAACAATGCACATATCCGACTAAAATCCCTTATGAACTTCTTGTAAAACCTAGCAAGTCCATGAAAACTTTTCACCTCTGTGGCACTCGTAAGCTTTAGCCACTCTAAGATCACCCTTACCTTCTCTAGATCCATCTTTAGCCCTTGTCTGGAAATCAAGAATGCAAGGTACACCAGCTCCTTTTGCATGAAGGAACACTTCTGCAGATTCACCATAAGATTTTCCTGACTTAACCTCTGCAGGACTGTTAGGAACTCGTGTCAACCCTTCTCTTTACTTTGTTAGTATATTGTTGTTGGACGCATATGCTTTGTAAGTCGTCCCATAGTATTTGTTGATCCATAGTTTGTATTATCCCATAGTATTGATCCATAGTATTGGACGCATATTCTTTGTAAGTCGTCCCTTAGTATTATATGTTCCATGGTATTGACCCATAGTATTGGCGCCTATACTTAGTATATAAGTTTGTGTTGAGGCCAATGAAGGCACCGTGAATTTATTTGTATGGAGCTTGCTCAAAGGAGGTTTCCCCCTCGAAGTGGCCTACAATCAATAAATCGATTCTGAGTTCTGTTATTTCTGATATCTCGTGCATTTTCATTAATTAATTGTTGCATGTTCCTTACATCAAGTATCATAGCACTTTCTTGGGATCGTTGGGTGGAATTTCTGCCATTTTTTTTTTGTTGCATTTGTTGCAGGTTCAGATCTGGAAATAATCCTTATCCACTTAACTATGGGAAGTACTTGGGAATAATCCCTAAAACTCATTGTGAGGAGTACCACAAGAACCCCGAATTAGCTGGCCCATTGAGAGGACCTGTCAGCGAAAAGGGCAACGACCCCTACCTGATTGACTAGTTCCCACCCGTGAGGTAAACCAAGAACTGTCATTTGTGGCAAAGCGGTTATCAGTTTTACCAGAGCCGTGGAGTGAGGGGTATTGCCCCAATACGCAAGCCGTCAGACAACATTGATGGCCGAGTGAATCTCCTGAACCGTTAGGAAGCTGAGCATACCTAGGGTCCATATCTATTTTCATATGATAAATCACAGATTACATCTGTCCAGAACTGTTGCCGATCACTTCCGCGCCGTTGTAGATCCATCTGTTGCCGATCACTTCTGTGCCGTTGCAGACCCTATCCCAAATTCCACTTCCAAAATCCAGCAATATCACATTTGTCTATTTTTAGGGGTTGCCATAACTTCTTCGATTTTCACCCAATCACCTTCCAATTTTGCCACAGTGTTCATTTCCTATTTCTGCTTCTTTGTCCCTCTCTGAAAATTTTTCTCATTCTTTCACTCCACTTCTAAAATCCCAATTTTCTGCTTCATTGTCCATTAGAAAGTGTCCAAAACCTAGTCAAACCCCAATTACCCATCAAAGTTTTTCCCAAATCCAAATTTTCCCTTACTAAAGAAGCTTCTGTTTTTTTTTCTTCCCATTCAAAAAAAAAAACTCCTGATTATGGTTGTCACTCGCACATGAGCACAAATCATGGATGAAGAACTTGCAGCCCTCAAAACCAAACTCCAAGATTTGGATGAAAAATTTCTCAGCTTTCATCTTCAGCATTCAACCATGAACAATAAACGACAACTAGAATATTATGTAGACATTGGGTTCTCTTCTTCCAGCAATTTTTCGTGGGCCGAAGCTTGATTTTCCTCGCTTCAATGGTAATGATCCAACTGGATGGATATACCGGGAAGAACAATGTTTTAGTCTGCATAATAATTTTGATGTCCACAAAGTTGCACTTGCGTCCTTTCATTTGGAATAGGAAGCCCTTCAATGGTACCGTTGGTACATCAAGGCTCATGATGAGCCAAAATGGACAGATTTTTGCCAACTTCTTTTGCAACGATTTGGTCCTAGTGCTTTTGATGACTTCACAGGAGCATTCACTAAACTTCGTCAAATTGGCACTGTGAGAGAGTATCAAACAAAATTTGAGAAACCCGCCAATCACACAGAAGGATTGTCTGATGAATTCTACAGGAGTTGTTTTATCAGTGATCTTAAGGATGAAATCCGCTCAAAGGTTAAAATGTTTAGTCCCAACACAATGATGGAAGTCCTAGGGTTGCTTAAGTTGGCGGAGGACAAGATCACATCCATACAATGCTCCAAATCCACTTTTGTTCCATTCAGAAATATGGTTTCCCAACGACCTCCCATCACGCTAGCTCCTCGCACAACTCCTATCAAGCATTTGTCTGAAGCAGAGATGCGGGCACGTAGAGAAAAAGGGATTTGCTATAATTGTGATGAGAAATTCACTAGGGGACATAGATGTGTTGAGCAAAAACTCTATCTCTTGGATGTGGATTCCCTGCCTGCCTTTGAACTTGGTGAAGAAGTTCCAGATACAATAGATGATCAGGTCGACATTCAACAACCACCTGTTCACCCTCCGTCTCCGGACGACCACCCATAGATATCTCTCCATGCTTTAGCCGGAGTCACCACCCCAAAAACAATGCAGGTCAGGGGTTACTTCAAGAAGCTCCCTCTTACAATACTCATTGATTCTGGTAGCACTCATAACTTCATTGACCCTCAGATCGCCAAATGGGTTGATTGTTTTGTCCATCCTTGCTCCAAATTTGAAGTCATGATTGCCAATGGGGGCACCTTACCTTGCAAGGGGAAGTGTCGCAATGTACGTATCTCTATGGAATATTATAGCCTGTGCTCTAACATGTTTGCCTTGTCCTTAGGCGGATGTGATGTGGTTTTGGCGCTCAATGGTTATGCACACTTGGCCCCATCTTATGGGATTTTGTTGAACTTTGGATGCAATTTTCAGTTAATGGGAAAAAATACACATTTACGGGCTTGCAACCAGGGTCTCTCCGCATTATCAGTTCACATCTCCTGGAAAATATCCTTAAGAAGAATTCACATGGTGTCATCGCTCAGCTCCATTCCATTCAGATGCACCCATCAACGGTCTCCACTACTCCCTTGGATAGATATACATTTGTCTTTGCTGAACCAGTGGGATTGCTGCCTTCAAGAGACCTTTCCGGTAATAATTTAGCTGCCTCTACATCTAGGAAGGAAATTATGTCTATTTTGCATGCAGTACAGAAGTGGCAGCCATAACTATTATGGAATTATTTATGCATCAATATTGATCACCAGAGTCTGAAAAATTTCATGGAACAACGGGCCTCCTCCCCAACACACCTGAAATGGGTTATCAAACTCATGGGTTATGCCTATGCGATCACTTACAAGAAGGGTAAGGAAAATCTGGTGGCGGATGCTCTTTCTCACACCTTAGATGACCCAGTTTCTCTTTCATCTATTTCTATGCTTGTTCCAAATTGGTTGCAATATGTTCAACATGGCTATGTCTTCTTTGAACTCCATGCTTCTCCATCGGTAGGGCACTCTGGGTTCCTCAAAACGTATGAGCGGGAACAATGTAACTTCTTTTGGTAGGGACTGAAAATGACAATTCAACAGATGGTGGCTAAATGTGATACTTTCCAGGTCAACAAGGGTGAAACGACACTCCTTCTAGGATTGCTCGAACCCTTGCCCATCCCTACACGTATTTGGATAGATATTTCTATGGATTTCCTTGAAGGGCTCCGATGGTACAATACTGCATCTAAAATGACTCCATATGAAGCAATCTATGGTTAGGCACCACCAGTTCTTCTTCCATAAACCCTCAGCAGTTCACTAGTTCAGGAAATTGACTCGGTTCTTCGAAACCACGATCAAATTCTTCTCATTTTGCAGGACAATCTTCACATGGCAAGAATTTGAATGAAACAACAAGTCGATAAACACCTTTCTGAGTGCACTTTTCAAGCAGGTAATATGGTTCTTCTCCGTCTACAACCTTCCAAGCAATCCTCCCTAAAACTCAAAAGGCGTTAGCTTCTCTCTCGATCTATCAAAGAGGTATTAATTCAGTGGCACAAAATGCAACCAGAGGATGCTACATGGGAACCACTCCTTTAGATTCCGCATCAATTTCTACATCTAAAGCTTTGAGGACAAATCTTTTTCTAAGGGAGAGGGGATGTTAGGAACCTGTGTCAACCCTTCTCTTTAATTTGTTAGTATATTGTTGTTGGACGCATATGATTTGTAAGTCGTCCCGTAGTATTTGTTGATCCATAGTTTGTATTACCCCATAGTATTGATCCATAGTATTGAACGCGTATGATTTGTAAGTTGTCGCATCGTATTATATGTTCCATGGTATTGACCCATAGTATTGGTGCCTAGACTTAGTATATAAGTTTGTGTTGAGGTCAATGAAGGCACTGTGAAGTTATTTGTATTGAGCTTGCTCAAAGGAGGTTTCCCACTCGAAGTGGCCCTCGATCAATAAATCAATTCCGAGTTCTTTTATTTCTGATATTTGGTTCATTTTCATTAATTAATTGTTGCATGTTCCTCACAAGGACTTGCCAAATGTGCGACAAGTGCTCTTCCCTCGTCTTGCTGAAAATCAGTATGTCATCGAGATACACCATGATGAATTTTCCCAGAAATTATTTTAGCACTTCATTCATCAACCTCATAAATGTACTTGGTGCATTAGTAATCCCGAATGGCATGACCATCCATTCATACAACCCTTCCTTCGTCTTGAAGTTTGTCTTCCATTCATCACCATCCCTCATCCAGTGAAGTGCCAAATGGTGTAGATAGCTGCCTTGGTGGAATTTTGAGCGCACATGGTAGTGAAGTGTCTCACTACTATGTATTCAAAAGGAAATAAAGGAGGTGAAGTGCACTATTTGGCATGGAATTGAATTTAAGCCAATTTTCCTGATTTCCAAGTGTTTAAGCCTGAAAAATTATGGGATTGGTGAGACGCATAGCTGGTGAATGCAAGAGTCTTGGATTGGGGGTGGCATTTTGTTGAGAAAGTAATGATAAAAATTGCCTACGGCTAGGTGGATCATGCTTCACATTGATGTAGATTCAACCTGGGTCTGTTCATGTTTCAATGTTACACAATGGAAACGACACACACCAACGCAACAACACAAGATTTCCAAGAATTATGGATTTCAATTAAATGATCAAATCTCTTTATAGAGGTAATTACAACACGAGTTTCACTCGGATCAGTCAGAATGAACATCGACTATTATAACACTTATACAAGAATGAGGGAATTCTTCATCCTCAATAAACTCTCTAAGTTTCTCCTGCCAAAATATCCTTTCTCTCTCAAAATATTGTCCTTTGCCTCAGAGCATGAACAAGTATTTACACTCAACCCCTATTCACTTGGCTCATCTTCCAGAAGCTTAGATCGCTTCCGGGAAGGGTCAAAATGCATTAAATACTTCATGCGACCTTCTTCATCAGGTGGCTCCACCTGACATTCTGTAACTACTGCCATAACTGCTCCTACAACTTCCCAACTACTTCCGTGGCTCGTTTCCTCGGGACTCCAACTGTCTCCGTCGACCGTCATAACTGTCGTCGTCATTCCATGGATATTTCCCATTTGGTCGACGTCACCTTCGACCCTTTCATTATTTCATCTCATCACCTGTTATCTACCATAGTCAGCCGGAATCTTCGTGATGTATTTCCATCTCCAGTCGACTATCGCCCTGTTCCTGGAGATCGTCAACTGTCCCCCAGGCCTTCCCATTGTCTACCTTCAACTCCTTGTTTTTGGCATCGATGCTGCTGCATCATCCTCCCCAGGTTGAAAATAACTATGCCTGTGGTTCTGTAGTTCCTCGAGCTTGTCTACTGAAATCCAAGTTACCTCCTCCCAATATCGGTTCCTCCACTGGACCAAATATCCTTTCCTTTTTTGACTCCTAGTCTTCCCGAATTCTTGCATGTTGATCACTTTCACAACCTATTCCATTGGCTGGATTGGTATTTGTCCCTACCAAACCATTTTTAGTCTCACTCCCACTCGTAGACCCTTCCTCAAACTTGTACAGGTTGGAAACATTGAATGTCAACGATATGTCCATCTCTTCCGGTAGCTCCAACACATAGGCATTGTCCAAAATATTTTTCAAGACCTTGCACATACCGATATTCTTTGGCTTCAACTCGCTGTATGTTCCTCTGGGGAACCTCTCCTTCCTTAGGTGTGCATATACTAAGTCACCTTTTTTAAATGAATGCAGTCACCTTTTCCTGTCGGCTCTCAACTTGTATCCCGCATTACATTTCTCCAGTTGTTTCTCCACCTTGTCATGCACTTCCTTCATGTGGTCGAAAAATGATTTCGCATCTGCATTTTTTCACGTTCCAGTTGGAAACTTGTCTAAGTCATTTACTCCATGCGGGATTCTTCGTTACACGATCTGGAATGGACTCATTCTTGTCGACTTGTTTACTGAATTGTTGTACGTGAATTCTTACTGCGCCAACACATTCTTCCACTGCTTCGGTTGATCAGTGGTCAAAATCCTCAACAAATTTCCCAATCTCCTGTACACGACTTCATTCTGTCCATGCTATGCAGAACTGAATCACAGCTTCCTGTCAAGCTTCTTCTAGAGGGTTTTCCAAAAATGACCCATAAACTTGGTGTCTCTGTCCCAAGTGATACTCTTTGGAAACCCATGCAACCTCACAACCTCTCTAAAAAATAAAACAACAATACCAGTGGCATCACTTGTCTTCCGACATAGAATAAAGTGCGCCATCTTGGAAAATTTGTTGACTACCATAAAGTTGGAGTCATTACCTTGCTGTGTCTTCGACAATCCAAGTACAAAATCCATACTCATATCTTCCCATGGAGAAGTCATCACTGGAAATGGTGCATATAACCCTGTATTCTAACTTCTTCCTTTGGCATGTTGACATATCCTACACCGTCAGATCCATTTCTTCACATCCTTCGCCAATCCTAGCCAATAGTATTTCTCTTCGACCAACGCTTTGGTCTTGTCGATGCCAAAGTGTCCTCCCAATACACCACTGTGCAATTCCCTTATTAGATTCTCCCTCACTAATTCTCTAGGGATGCATAACTGATGCCCCTTGGACAAGTATCCTTCTTGGATGAAGTAATCCAAGTATGGAGTTCTGTCACCACTCCATGGTTTCTTCGACGTATTTCAAGCATCGAAAAAATCTTCGTCGACTTCATAGTTAACTTTTATTGACTCTAACCCTATCGACTTAATAGTAGTCATCCCCAGCAATGCGACTCTTCGACTCAATACATCCACTACCTTGTTAGTCTTCCCCGATTTATGTTTCAATACAAAGGTATAAATTTTGACCCATTTCATATGACTCGGATTTAACTTCATCTGAGTGTTGAAGTATCTCAAAGCTTGGTGGTCGGTAAGCAATACAAAATCCTTGGGCAACAGGTAGTGTCTCCACTTCTTCAATGCCTGAATAATGGCATAGAACTCTTGGTCACAGACTGAATATTTATGCTTGGATTCGTCCAATTTCTCATTGAAGAATGCAATTGGTTGGCCCTCCTGGATCAACATAGCTCCAATTGCTAACCCACTTGTGTCATAGTCGACTTGGAATACCTTGTCAAAGTATGGGAGAGCTAATACATGACTCTCCGCCACTTTCTGCTTCAACTTGTCAAATGATCTTCGGGAATCCTCCGTTCACTTTAACTCGCCCTTTTTCATGCACATCATCAACAGTGCACATATCCGACTAAAATCCCTTATGAACTTCTTGTAAAAATTAGCAAGTCCATGAAAACTTCTCACCTCTGTGGCACTCGTTGGCTCCGACCACTCTAAGATCACCCTTGCCTTCTCTGGATCCATCTTTATCCCTTTTCTGGAAATCAAGAATCCAAGGTACACTAGCTCCTTTTGCATGAAGGAACACTTCTGCAGATTCACCATCAACTTTTCTTGACTTAAACTCTATAGAACTTGTCAAATGTGCGACAAGTGCTCTTCCCTCATCTTTCTTAAAATCAGTATGTCGTCGAGATACACCATGATGAATTTCCCCCAAAATGATTTTAGCACTTCGTTCTTCAACCTCATGAATTTACTTGGGGAATTAGTCATCCCGAATGGCATTACCATCCATTCATAAAACCCTTCCTTCATCTTGAAGGTCGTCTTCCATTCATCACCATCCCTCATCCGGATTTGGTGGTATCCACGTTTCAGGTAGATCTTGGTGAAGTAAGTCGCTACACTCAAGCAATCAATCAATTCATCCATCCGAGTCAATGGAAACCTATACTTGATAGTGATCGTGTTGATGGACCTTGAATTGGTGCATATCCTCCATTCTCCTCCCTTCTTGGGTGCTAGTACAACTGGTATTGCACATGGGATGAGGATTTCTTTGATCAGACCCCTGTCCAAAAACTCTTGGATTTGTCGATTCAACGCAACATTCTTTGTTGATGTCATTCTATGCGGTGCCTTGTTGGGAAGACTCGACCCCGGAGTTAAGTCAATTTGATGGGATATACTTCTTGTTTGTGGAAACCCAGTTGGTATCTCATCGACCATTATGCCCTTGAATTCCGACAACACCTCTCTGACCTCTGTCGGGAGTTCTTCTATCGGTCTGTCGATAGTCAGATCCTTGGGAATGGTAGCAAAGCAATATTGTTACTTCTCTTCCTCCTTAAGGAATTTCTTAGTTGAACACATCGACACTCTTTTCTCCCAGCAGCCATTCTCTTTTCCCCGACTATTTTTTTCTTCGACCAGGGGAGTCATATGGAACCTCTGAACATCCTTCTCGATTGTGACTATATTATTGCTACCGTCATAAACCATGTTCCGGTCATATTACCACGGTTGTCCTAACAAAAAATGACATGCGTCCATTAGGATTACATCGCCTAGCACGCTGTCTTGAAATCCTCCAATCTTGAAATTAATTAAACATTGTTGTGTCACTGTAACATGGTGACCCTTTTGCAACCATGACACCCTATATGCGTTCTGGTGTGGTTTCCACTTCAACCCTAGCTTTTCGATGACCTTTTTCGAGACCAGATTCTATGTGCTGCCTCCATCGATGATGGTCATACAACATCCGTCCTGAATCTTCACCTTGTACGTTGTCATACAACATCTGTCTTTGGTCATTTTCTCTTCTCATTGATCCTCACAAATTTCCTCCTTCCTTGCTCCACTGGTCTATCCTCTAGTGGAAGGAAATTTTTGGTTTCGAGCAGTCGGCTTTCCCCTGCTCGTCGAAGTATTTCGTGATAGTTTCTCCTCTGCCTTTAGATCTAGCTGATAGGATTCTTTGACCATCCTAAACCTTGAAAGACTTAGCTCATCCCGAATAGAATACTTTAGGCTGTTTACATACCTGGAAAATGCCTCCTCTCCCTCGTTGGTTTGTCCTGATCGAATAGACAGTCGATAAAATTCTTCCGTGAATTCTTTCACGGTCATCTCCTTCTGTATCAGGTTTTGTAGTTTTCTGAACAGGGAAATCATGTAGTCGGTGGGAAGGAACTTATCCTTCAACTTGGCGACCATTCTCTCCAAGTCTTCACCTTTCCTTTTCCTTTCCTCACTCTCCCATTCTGTACATTGTCCCACCACAATGATGCATGAACCTTCAGTTTCAGACATTCAATATTCACCCTTTTTGGGTCCTCTATCTGCTCCATGTCGAAATATTTCTCCATTTCTCTTATCTAGTCGATCGATTCCTTAGGGTTTAAACTCCCTTAGTAGGTAGAGAAATCCATTTTATATCTACCCTTAATCTCCAACAATACTTTCACCAACTTGTCTCCTGGGTCTTCTTCTCATTCATCCTCAGGAGAATGTTCTTCCTCTTCAACCTATTCATCACTATGGTTAAGGGTATCAATACCCAGTCCCCTCTTTTGGGATTCTTTCACTGTGGCCAACTTGATCTTTAGACTCCTCATGGTCTGGACACATTATTCGAACATTTCTTGGTCGATCGTGACCCCTATTCCTCTGCTCATCCTTCTTCCTATGCCATGGACGTTTACGCCCCTCTGAGCCATGATCACCAATTCAACCGACCAACTCGGACTACCCAATCGTAATCGGGCTTCCTCTACCTTCTGAAACTCTACTCCGCAGCTGGAGTTGCTTTCCTCGTCCAATGGCATCTGGACTCACAACATAGGATTACAACCTATTATGATACCAACCGATGCAGACACAAACTGGGTCGGTCCACGTCTCGCTGTTATACAACATAAACGATACACATCAACACAACAACACAATATTGCCAAGAATTATGGCTTTCAATTAAATGATCAAATCTATTATAGAGGTAATTACAACATGAGTTTCACTCAGATCAGTAAGAATGAACATCAACTATTACAACAATTATACAAGCATGAGGGAATTCTTTGTCCTCAGGAAACTTTGTAAGTTTCTCCTGCGAAAAGATCATTTCTCTCCCAAAAGATTGTTCCTTGTATCAAAGAATGAACAAGTATTTATACTCAACCCTGGTTCACCCGACTCATCTTTTAGGATCTTAGATCACTTCTAGGCAAGGTCAAACTGCATTAAATAATTCACGTGTCCTTCTTCATCGGGTGGCTCCACCTGGCATTCTGCAACTACTGCCATAACTACTAATGCAACTTCCTAACTACCTCTGCAACTTGTTTCCTCGAGACTCCAACTGTCTCCGTCGGCCGTCATAATTGTCGTCGTCATTCCATGACTGTTTCTGCGTTCGGTCGACATCACCTTTGACCCTTTCATTATTCCGTCTCATTTCCTGTCATCAAACACAATCCGTCAGAATGTTCATGACATATTTCCATCTCTAGTTGAATATCACCCCTTTCCTGGAGGCCATTAACTATCCTCTGGGCCTTCCCATCATCTACCATCAACTCCTTGTTTTGGGTGTCGATGCCCTTTGATCAACACACAACCAATTGTCCAATTCAAGTATTTTCTAGATAAGTTTTAATTCTTGGAAATGACATTTTAGTTTCTCATTGTTGTTTATTTGATGAATGGAATTCAATGAATAATTTGTTTGAACTCTTGATATGGATGTTGGGTTGGTTATGTATGCAAAGTTTTATAAAAAATTACAAGGAAATTCAAAAACACTTCTAAGTCGGGAAATGTATTTCTGGGCATTTATTTCTCATAGGTGAATAAGTTCTAAATTCTGGAAGTGAAAATGAATTCTGGGAAATTCTAGTCTTTTCTGCTATGCACACACACAGGGGCCTTTTTGCATCCCCAGGATTTGTGTGTCATTTGATAAAAAGTTTTTGGCTAAGCCCAACCATTTTATACTTTGCTAGAAAACATTTCTAAGGCTCAAAAGTTGTAAATCTTCTCATGAGTCAATGCTTGAGTGTTACTAAATCTTTTTTTTAAAATCACATAATAGATTCTTATTCATGGTTGAAGTTGCATGTTTAATGAACAATTTATAAGTCATTAAATGGTAGAAGAAAGGCTGCGATATTTTTTCTCATGCTTAGTGTATTTGGGGATTTATGTATGAAGTTGTAACTATCCTTTTGATTCAGGGGTAAAGATGATGAAGTTGGCCTACAATAGGTGGAGGGTACCCCAAAACATTTGAATAAATTTCTCCTTTGATAGTGCATATACAACCAGGGCTTGAATTCCAAAAACTATGGTATGCCGATGGGAAAGGTGGGGAACTGACTGAGTTGGAATACTATCCTACAGTGGAGGAAGTATTTGCATAAATAAGGAATTAGTCAAACACCAAATACCTGATAACCCCTTTGGAAAAGACCAAGTTGTCTTTTATAATCACTCCCTTGACTAAAGGTGAGGAAAAAGTAGAGAGTGAAGCAACAATGTACACAATCCCATTTGTTGAATAAGTAGGATAGTCAACACCATCAATAGCCAACAAGAAGGTCAGAGCAAGTAAAAGAATGATCAATTGAGACATTAACAGAGGAATAATTGTAAAAGATAGCAGAAGATTCAATCAAATTTGACTTCGAAGAACCAAGAATAAAGAATATATTAAATGAGGTAGCACAAAAAGTATGGTCCATTAGAAAAGAAGATAAAGGGAAGTATACTTGTGAACAAGATAAGAAGAGAAAGAGAGTTTTTGAATCAAGCATAGGTCCATAGTACCTAGAAATATTAGAAAGAGCTAAGGAAGTGAGAAGTACTAAAGAATAAAATTTACATAGACAAACAGGTGCAGAAAAACCTTGCAAAGCAAAAGCAACAGTTGACCCAATCAATGAAGAAGAAGAAGTTGGATATACCTAAAGTGAATTTCAAAATATTGACCATGACTCTGAAGGGAGGAGGTAGTTCAAAGAATTCAATCGACATAACAGACTCCCTACCACCTCCACAACCAACACCTATTGATGAGGAAGAAGGGGAGCAAAATGACCTAGAAGAACAAGATAAACAAGAGTATGAATTTGACTAGGGAAATGAAGAAATAGAAGAGGTGCCCAAACAAACATATGAAGTATCAGAACAACCAGAGTAGGCACCCAAACAAATAGAGGAAGCATATGACCAAACAAAGAAACCAGATGAACAAAGAACTGGAACAACTGATAGAGCACAATATGCAAAGCAAGAAAAAGAGAAATAATTAAAATAATAGACCAAACAACCCACAGAGCAATAGTCAGAGTAGCCAAAAAAATAAGAACAGTTGGATCAACAAGCAAAAAATGAAAAACAAGAGCAAGTAGTCTCACAACAACAAATAGTGGATCAATGAAACACAGGGACACAAAAGGAAGCAAAATAGGCAGACCACAACAAAAAGGTGAAAAAGGAGAAGCAATAGGAAAAAGGGAAGAAATTATTTACAACATTTACAATACAAGGAGAATAGGTCAATCGACCCCAAGTTGAATTGGACCCACAAATAAATACAAGACTTGTATAAATTTGTGACTAAAGAGTACAATAAAAGTTTCAACAACACAAAGAGGGAACTAAAAAATAGAGTGCATAAGGAAGAGAGAGCTTGGGAAACATGTAGAGTACGGGATGAACATGCACTTGGGTTTTCCATTCAATATCCTCCTGTCGACCCAATTGATAGGATGGAAATACTTCTTATCAATATTATTCACAACAAAAAAACAATTATTGAAAGAAAACCAAAAACTCAAGTTTGATCAAACAATAGCTATTTTGAAGCCAGAGCATGGCAAATTTGGATATCTCAAAAAGAAAATGGAAGAAACAAGCAAGGGGGCTCAAGAATATGGAACCACTCTGAAGAGTTGTCCTACTTAATTTTCCAAAATCTGCAATGAAATAAAGGAGAAGGAGTTCTTAATTGAGCAACTCTTTGATCTGGAAAATGCTGCGACTTGGGTTACAGAAAAAAAAAGAAAAAAAAAAGAAAAAAAACATATTACAAAAGTAGAAACAAAGTTGAAATATCTTCAGACACAAGAGGCACAATGTTTTCAGGGAGGTAGGAATGCCCAACGTGCATCATCAAGGACATCGAAATATATATGGGATACCTAAGACACATAATAAAGATGTAGGTGGATTGTAATACCGACTTGGAAGCAACACATATTGCATTGGTTGAAGATAAAATGGAATACTTGGTAGAAATGAAAAGAAACACGATTTATTTTCAACATGAATTAGAATATTGGTCATATTTAAAAAGGAATCTTCAATAAAATGCACCACTGATCCACTAGGCTTGTACATAGAAAATTAGATCGGATAAAGATCAGTAAAAACTATCTCCTCCATGACCGAATTTCTCATTTTTCAGTCCGAGCACATCGACAAGTCAACAACAAACAGGCCTACCAATCAGAATAATAAACCATTATCAAGGTTGACCCACCCCAATAAATAAAACTATGTAATTAAAATTTTTGTATATTATAACAATTTTTGGTAACACATTTTTTCTCATATTCTTTAGGGAGAAGAAGGATTTGAGGGCGGGGGAGATGTTGGAGCAGCTAGTTGGTCTAGATTTCTCAGCTGAGTAGCAACTAGTCAGTGAATTAGGTCTTGAAGGTTGACTGACCTAGTCGATCAACCGACTGCCGATTATGGAATTTGTGACTCCCTCCCTTTGAATGCAAGATATATAAGCATGGTTATGCAAAACATTATGTATGAGTCGAGGTGAGTATATGATATAATACAAGATTACTTATCCTTAGTTATACCATTACTATCTTGTATTTACTCTCTTTATGTATGCTATCATGTGATAGATACTGTAATCTATGATGTACTATGTTTTCTACTGGTAATTATTGTGTACGATCCCATATACCACAACAATTCCCTTTCGAATTGGATGGATGATGGAATCCATCATGTTGTGAGGGAAAGTTTCCTATGGTTGGGGTGAGGCCACCAACATACTGGGGTTGACAGACAGACATATAAGGTTCTACAAATACAAAAAATAAGCAAAATATTTAAGGTTTAAGAGGGTGTGCACCTTACTACATAAGGTTGGTCCAAGCCTCTCCTTGAGTCTTCCTCTTTCTCTCCAATTAAGGAACCTGCAAAAACATTCCAAAAAACCTTCCTCAAACCAATTTGACTGCAAATAAAAGATTGACATTTAAAAGAGCATAAAACATCAATTTGAAATCAAATCTGAGATAGACATGAACAAATCTATTTGGAAAAGGGAATAATGTCTAATATTTATTAATGAATGAAGACAATACATATTTATACCTTCCTTCAAGCACGACACTTCATGAAACCAAGATTAAAGGTCTCCTGCTTCTCTCCTCCAAGGATCCCAACCTCTGATCAAATATACTAGGGTTTATGAGCAATTAGGGCACAAGTGAGGGGGATATGAGTCAAAATTGATCCAGCATAAAATTATGTGTTCCCTCTTCATTTAAACCTCGTTCTATCTCTCTTGTAGTGAATGGAGAAGGTTTGGTCAAGTAGGAAGCAGTTATGATCGAAAGAGGAGGTTCCAAAACCACCAAACCACCCAACTTTTGAGAATTTTTATATATTTTTGGGTTTTTATGAGGTACACGCTGGAAAACTATAGTGAAAGGTGCTCCCAACATGTAGGTACTCCATGTGCAAGTTGCGTGTGGGTGGAAAAATGAGCCAAAACAATCATTTCTAGGGTTTTTTAGGAAGAGTTTTGGTGTCCAACTGTGATCAGAAGCTCCCAAAATATTGAATGGACCATGAATAAGATAAGGTCACCTAACATAGGTCCCAAATATGACTCTTACATCCACAATGTCCTTTTTCATGACCCACAATATCCTCATGAAGTGTCTTCACAAAGTGCCGTCATGAGAGCAAAATATGCTAGTGTCGTCACCAACGAAGAAGTGCCAAATTTAGTTATAACAGATGCCCCCCTAATGCATGAGGGAAGAGGGGAACATGATGTCTGAAATGCATTATAAATAATGAGCAGTTGAGTTATGGATTTGAGGAAATTGGAGAAGCCAATAATCATAGGATCAAATGAAGTACCTGAAACAAAGGAAAGTGTCAGGCAATCTCTTCCCTGGGATAATTGTCCATGTTTGAATGATGGAACATGACCTCTAGAATGATACAATAGTGATATAATACATATGTATAACTGAATCATAGATCATGGCCACTAGAATACAAGCATGGATCCATGAGAACAATAAGCATGAACATATCCACAATAATACAAAGGTGGATCTATGTCAAAACTGGAGATCATAGCCATAGTGAAAAAACTGGATCTATGTATCAACAAGAGCCAAAATGAGTGTGGATTAGTCTTGCACAGCTTGGGAAATAACAAAATATGATGATGCTACTATAGGCCCAAGGTATTCAATCCAAACCACCTAAAGGTATGAATCCTAACCATGCGAATAAATGAGATGGAGTCAAACATGGAGGAAACCGTTTGATTACCGGTCATTGATGTAAACCATTAACAAACACGAGGGAACCCAACGATAATGAAAATGGTCCCCAAGGTACCTAGTACATTCTAACAAGTGTGAATAAATGTTCTTGGAGTTGAACACTTGAAGAATCCAATGAGTAGGAGACATTAATGTATTCCCACTACCTAATAGCAAGGGCAATTTCCACTGCTGACTACAATTCCCAAGGTACTATAAAAACTCTAAACTTTATTCCTAGAGAAAGATGAGTTGAAGTTGATGGGAAGAAGTCCGTTGGAAGGGAGGCCTTAAGATATCCTCCATCATCCAACACGAGGAACAATCAAGGACTGATTTGATTTGGAGTAGGACTGAGTACATGATGAAACATACTAACACCAAGGAATGGAAGACATATGAGGTCAAGGAAACTACAGAATGGCTGACACAGGTTTTATCCTTGAACAGTGAGCACGAAACAGGAGTGACTTAGGCAGCTTTGAATGTAAAGGGACCATGATATAAATCTGCAATGTAGTAGACATTGAAAAATTCTCCATATGATTGGAAGAGTAACCAACCTGAGGAGTAACAACTCTGAGATCGGGTTTATCCTAAGGCCAAGACTAGAACCCAAATTGTTTGATAGACTCAAAACATGTGCTTTGTTGAAGGACATAATTGACTTGTTGCCATTATATCGAAAGACATTTGAGATCCTTCCCTTCCCTTTTCTCTTTTTAGGTACCTTCTTCATTTTTTAACGAGCTTGAAAAAGAAATAAAGCATGCTCGATAAGGGTCCAACCATGTGTAATTTTATGAGTCCATGGAAGGGAAACTCAAAACTTTCTTCATTGTTTCACGAGTTTGAAGACAATATAGAAGATTACTGGATAAACTACTGATCCGTGGATTTTAATATCGAGCCTGGATCTGTTCATGCTCACATGTGTTTTCATATTTAAAGATTCTGAAAAAATTAAACAAGAACACTATACACCCTCTAGTGGATTTTACAATGAGCTTGAGTTGGTAAATGCTCGCAGGTGTTTTCATATTTACAGAGTCTGAAAATCCTAAAGAAGACTCCAAGGTAGAATTTTTCGTAAGGTCAGTCTCCTCGCCTGAATAAGGATAAAACAATGCGAGAGAGAACTCTTCTAGCCACAAATGACTAGAGTATTCCTTTTTCATACATAGTCTGAATGGTCCGGAAAAGGGTTAAATTTATACCGCAGAGATGACCTTTCAAGTAATTTAACGAGTATGAAAGAGACAAGCTGGTTCGATAATATTTTCCCATTTAAGGAGTCTGAAAAGAGCTTAAAGAGGATTTCATAAATTTTTTTTCCAAAATTTAATGAGCATAGAAAAGTAAAATCGTGATATCCTTACTATTTTTAACGACCTCGAAGGAAGAATGGAAGAATGCTCATAATGGGAAGAGACGAGTGTCAAGGGCATGCAGAACTAGTTCCAAGTGCATGGAATAAACCTATGCATATGCAAGGAACATGAGCAGGATAAGAACACTCAGGGTATGTCTCCTCCGGGTAGAGGGTGTCAAGTTGCAAAGGAAAAATGATACATGGATTAACAATGATGAGATAAACGATGTAGGATTATATAACGAGCTTAGAGTGTGGAAGCCAACATCAGGATCAGAAGCGCAAGCGGGATCAAGACAAATGCATATGCAACTTAAACAAAAAAATGAGACCCTTATAAGGAATGGCCAGAAATGTGTGAGAAAGAAAGATATGAGGATTCTTATCAAAGTCATGGTGAAACTAGAAAGGATCCCGATCCTATGATAAGTACTTAGCATGGGAACCAAAATGGCATAGGGGTGCTAACTAGGGTGTCCCATGTTAGGTAGGCTCTGCTGTCGGACTGGTGCACAATGCATGTAAAGATGGCTAACACACCAATATACAATAGGTTCGACCCTATGGTGAATTCAAAAGAAAAAAGGCTCAAATGCATCGTAACATCGCGGATTCCTAAACCTATATACAAGGTCCCGAATATAATTGACATGATCGAACAATTTATCCAAAAGGATAAATACGCAACCATGATTCCAGCTAAGAATCCTGTCTCCAAGAAACAATAGTACCAAGATCATATCCAAAAAATATGTAAGAAAATATTTGATATAGGTCATTTCGGTAGAAATACTTTCAACTTTACCATCTTCAACAACATGCATAATTAAGGTAGAGCTAAACAATGAGGACTTTATAGTACCAAAGCCTGAGGACTTGCAATCAATAAGATCAACTTCAGAATGAAGATCAAAGTTGAAGGGAGTGATGGAATATGCAGAAACAAATTCATCATCACGGGAGTTGAAAATTCTAGAAATAGAATCAAACTCAGTAGGAACGCCGACTTGCGGGTCTATGGAAGGATCCAAAGACTCAACAATAGTATTAGATTCCAAAGGAAAATCAGGGCTGGAATGAATTGTAACTGAGTCAAAATTCGAATGAATGGCCGATTGTATTATAGACTCAATGAAAACTTCATCAGAAGGAATTATATCATCCCAGATAGAACACATGTCCAAACATTTAGATGGATGTATCTCTTGGTGAACTAGCGGGACTGAGTCCCAAGAAGGTAAACATGAACTCAAATGTTTCTTCTCAGTAGAAATTGCACACAAGGGATATAATCGTTCGTTGATATGGCTACAGTCAACTTTTGAGGATAAACACTTACAAGGATTGTTAAAGTTCAAAGACTTAAATTGAGGTTCCTTATTAGTTGAATGTGTGGAAATTGTCGAAATTGCGTGTACAGGTGACGCATCAATATACATATCAGGTGGAGGAATATTAAAGGTTCCCATTAATGAAGGATACATAACCACACCAATATTTTCACGACTGCTCATGGAATGGTAAACTAAAGGAACATTAGATCTATGATCTTGGTTGAACTCATTACTATTTAAGGCTATTTGGTCAATTGTTACAATCTTTCCTTCATGCAGAAACTTGATGACGTGAAATATCGAAGAGACTACTGCCATCATAGCTTGACTACAATTTATTCCTAGTAATATATTATAGTCAAGTGGGGAATCAACCACTTCCACATCTACTTTGACTACTTTTCCCCCAATATCTGTAGGAAAATCCGGGATAATTCCATGAGGTTTAAACAGATGGCAGTCGAAAGCTTTCAACATGGTGACAGGAGCTACCGCATCAGGCGATCCTAAAGCCTTCCGACATGATAAAAAAATGACGCATGTGAAGGTAGTCTCATCTACAACTGTCCGATGAATCTTAGTGTTTCTAGATACAACTTGGATTTGAAAAGAAACATGGTAGGGTAGAGGAGGCTTCCAATTCTCAAAATCGAAAGTGATCACTTGAATTTCCACAGGATCTAGAGCTCCTAAAGCTGCAAGTAACGTATTCCTTTGAGTTGGACAAGTTTGGATTACCTCAAGCGTAGACATCGCACATGGATCCTGAGCCAAATCTTCAATTATGCTATAATTCTGAGCAGTGTGCGCATTAGGATTGAACCTTGCTTTCTTAAGAACACCCCTTAGTATTCTAGGCATAGTATCGTTGGCATGCTTCTCTATATGCAAAGAATTGTCATTATCAACATTAAGAGGTTCCTTACCTTTGGATCCAAACGAATTATATTCATAATCCTTATTTCTAGTCTGGAGATATAAATCCCGTTCGCACATGAAAACTTCTCCTGAGACTAAAATGCCCCCTTGAGAGGAGTTTGCAAGGTTTTGATGAACACTAGTAATCATCTGTTGCTGATGTTGAGCAAATGGATCAGTTAAAACAACATTTAGGGATGAACCTTATTCCTGAGGCAACAAATTTTGTGCCATCTCCATCTTAGGGCATTTGTAAGTTAGATGATCTTCCTTCCATAACAAACAAGGGAATTTCGTCTTAGCTTTTTTCATTATTTTCCCCGCCAGCATTAGTGTTATTGTTTGCATTGTTTTTCCCCTTATTCCCATTTTTCTTATTCTTGTTTTTCTTCCCTCGAGGATGTTGGTTGGCTTGAGAGTTCTATACTGACAAATAATCCGAAGGAGGTTTTTTTTAAGGTTTTGCGTGTTCAACTAACCCGTTTTCGATGAATTTTGACTTAGAAAGTTGTTACTCGAGCTAACTGGATTGTTCTCAATTGCATCGATCACACCATCAACATGAGGTGTTGGGATGGGTTTTGTTGGGTCAGCTTATTCTCTAGGAGCAGTGGGAATAATTCCATACAACATCCTGGATTGGGAGTAAACCAAATCCAATTGCTAGGATTTATTAATAGCCCGCTCTTCGGCCTGAACTCCAGAAAGAGCCACATCTTTTGCAATAAAAGGTTGTAATGAATTTATGAACCAATCAGTATGGAATTCATCACGAATCTAAGTCTTGATTATGCTACGTCTCCTCCATCATCCATGAATGTGGTAGGATATATGAGTCAATTTATCCTGACGAAAATATGTTAACAACTCGGTTCCAGTTTCATAACGGACTAGGTGATGAAAGTGGTTGAGAAATTCCATGGCAACTGCATTAAAAATTTGAAAAGATGCTCGTGGTAACTCAACATACCACTTCACCGCTACACCAATTAAATTCCTTTGTAAAATACGCAATCGAATAGAATCATCCATAAAATAATTGGATGAACACCATAGATGAAAAGTCATCACATAGTTAGATGGGTATTCCTTGGGTTTACCTTTGAACTTTAGGATGTCTGAAGGACGTTTTTTGGGTATGGGTTCCCATCTCGGGTCATGTAACAATGGATCATTAGTCAACTTTGTAATTTCGGGAAAATTCAAAGTGGCCAAGAATGACAACTTCGTCTGAGCCATAGTGTTCCAGTTTCCAAGCGCATTAGCTTCCCATTGATTAGTGTTAGCATGTAGTTTTCCCACAATAAATGGATTTCCAGGATTAGTGAAAAGCAGATTAGGTTGTCCTATGTTCTGAGCATGTTGGTGTTGAAATGAATGATAGACTATTCCAAAAATCCCTCCCATCCCTCTGAAAGGTTGGCTACCTTGTAAGGTATTTGTCATAACAGGGTTAGCCACATTAGAACCTCCCATCCAAGTAAAAGGAACATTTACTTGAGTGGCATTTCCCCCCCATGAAAGTCCAGTGCCGGTGCCCCATGGTATGAATAGAATACCTTGTGATAAATTTAGTTGAAAGGGTATACCAATACTCATACCTCTAATTGATTGGAAATGCAATCTTAATTGAGGTAGAATGGAATTAGAAACAACTCCAGTGAAGGTTGAGTTAGACATAAACATTTGTCCACTGTAGGGTGTGAAGGTATGGAAAGGGATATACGGGCCACTACTTAAGCAATGGTCAAAGTTGAACTAGGAGAAATGGTAGCATTCATAGGTTGACAGCCTGAAAATGGGAATCCAAAGGAGAGAGGGTTCAAACTCAGTTGAGTTGATGAACTAGTACCAGTAAGTATCATTGAGGATGGTGGAAACCAACCTGATCCTATTGTGGATGTAGTATTAAAAGTGACTCCTCCTACAGGGAAAGTACTATCTGGAGTATAAATGTACCCTGATGTAAATAATTTTTCTATGTTTTCCATATTGAACTGTCTAAAAAATGGATTAGGATTGTTGATACCATCTAACTGGGAAAACTAGAACTTTGTGGTGGGTTCAAAAGCCTATATGGATATGAGAGGTCCTCAATTTCAATGGGACCTGAATTCACTTTAAGCTGAGGTGAATGAACTGTAGGGGAGTTATGCAACTGCTCCTCAGTGTCTCTCAAGTGTCCTTCGTCAGAATAACTCTCAAAATCCCCTAACATAGAGTTGTTTCCTTCTATTGGTTGTTCTATTTGATGTTCATAGTTTTCCTCTTCTGCACCCCGAGGGGGTGGATCATTGTAAGCAGTATTCGCCTCGATGCATATACTTATCTATGTTAAGGAGATTGTACTTTAATACTTCTATATCTGCACAGAGGTTGATCGGCCACGATGGCTCGCAGAAGACACTAAGGAGAAAGTCTACAAAAAAAAAATCAAAAAACACACACTAAAAAGTTCCCGAAGGATGTAAATCAAGCATAGAAGGATATGATCTCCCAAATATCATCCTGGGATGATGGGGCCCAAGTCTAATCAGTGAATATATGAGAGCAGTTACCAAGGTTGGGTGTGTTTCCATTCTTGGTGCAATTGTTTTTCCAGACAAGTTTGTAAAACACCCTCCAAGGGTACTAATGCTCCAATCCCAAGGTCTAGTCAAGGTGGTTGTAGAAAATAATATGCTAAAACCTATGTGTCACCCTAAATACAAGATACTATGGATAGCAAACTGTAGACGGTGTCTCGGGGAACAATTGCAGGTCGAGATCGTGTGTATGGGAAGCATAACTAAGCCCTAAACTCTACAACAACACTCTGTACTGTCGAAAGTCCTTGTACATGCAAAACCCTTGGTGGATGCTCAATTGAGTATTGGAGGGATATCTCAAAAACTCAACTTCACACGACCTCGTGATTGACTCTTGTGGTAGAGGAGCTTCCCGGCCACACCCTTATGGTGTTGGATTTTTCTCCCTAACGAAAGACACCTAAGTTTTGACAATTTTGAGTGACCATGGGGGAGTTAAATCATAACTCCCTACCTCCATAATCCTACCTAATCTATTAGGTGTGTTTCTAAACTAGAAGAAAACCTAAGATCCTATCTCAAGTTACTGATTGCTTGATTTAAAATGTACTTTCAAATTTTTTCAGAATAAGTAAACAAGTGCACCTAAACACAATATGTTCTTTAACATAAAAATGGAGCACTCTATCACCACAAATATGCACTTCTCACTCTCAACTTCTTTTCAATGCAAGCTCAAAGAAACGATTCAAAATGCATATTCAAAATTTCTTATCTAATGAAAATTTTTGGTCCTTTAGAATGAAAAAGGTAAAATTTAAAGTGTAATATGCAAAATAAAAAACCTAAAACCTAATCATGCAACTACTAACACAACTAACTATGCAAAATGATTTTTTTGTTTTTGTTTGCAATATTAAGCAATTCCAAATCCTTGAAGAGACTATGCAAAGTAAACAACTAACGCCAACTCAATGCTAAACCAATTTTTTATTCCTTTTTCAAGATGAGAAACAAAAATGAATTTCAAATAAACACACTTTCAAATCAAATTCAAAAAATTTCTAATCTAATTATCAAGCAGTGAAAGTAGCCATAAACCCTAGGATTCCATTCTTGTAAGCATGCCAAAATTGGGAAAATCATACACCAAATGATTTTATACTCAATAAAGGCAAAATACCTACTTATAAATATGGTTTGGAAAATCTAGGTCTACATACAAACATGCATTCAAGGTCCTATACAAAAAAAATAACACTTGAGCTTTCACCTTCGAGGAAAGACCAAAAGCATAAAACATATCAAAACCCAACCTAAAGAGGAATTTTCACTCAAATTGGTATAAATTAACTGAAATACCATCAATAAGTTCCAAATTCAGTCAAATAGGGACAATTAGGTTTAGTTAGATCCAATTTGTGTCAAAAGACACCAAATTTGTCCAAGAAGCCCCAACTTGGGTCAACAAGCCCCACATTTTCCCAAACAGGCCCAAAATGGCTCCAAAATATCCCTAAAATGAAGTTAATATCAAGAAATAAGCAAAGCACACCCTTCTTAGGTGTACTAATTAGATCTAGGATCATCAAGCATTCCAAAAAATCCCACTAAAAGCCCCCAAACATGCCTGCAAGTGAAAAAATCACATACACATTGGTGAACAACTGACACAACTGCATGTAAAATGCAAGTTAGTAGACGATCAACCTGCGCATACGAGGAAAACATGCACCTATAAGTTCCATGACCTTCGCGTGGGTCCTGGAACTTAAAAAAAATGCAAATCCAGACTCAAAACTAACAGTGGAAGGGTCTAACTCAGTGCAATGACTTATCCTAACTTGAAATCAAACTCATAAAATCAATCAAACTGGAAAAAAAAACCTTGGAGACCCCGAATCATATATGCTTCTCCCCAATGGAGTTTCCAATTCTATTGTTAGGGAAGGTTTCCTATGGCTGGGGTGAGGTCACCAACATACTGGGGTTAACAGACATACATCTAAGGTTCTGCAAATACAATAAATAAGAAAAATATATAGGATTTAAGAGGGTGTGCACCTTACTACAAAAGGTTTATCCAAGCCTCTCCTTGAGTCTCCCTCTTGCTCTCCAATCGAGGAACCTACAAAACCATTCCAAAAAACCTTCCTCAAACCAATTTGACTACAAATAGAAGATTGACATTTAAAAGAGCATAAAATATCAAATTGAAATCAAATCTGATATATACATGAACAAATCTATTTGGAAAGGGAAGAATTTATAATCTTTATTAATGAATGAATCAAATAAATATTTATACCTCCCTTCACGCATGGGACTTCATGAAACCAAGATTCAAGGTCTCTTGCTTCTCTCGTCCAAGGATCCCAACCTTTGATCAAATATACTAGGTTTTATGAGCAATTAGGGCACAAGTGAGGGGGATGTGAGTCAAAATTTATCTAGCATAACATTATGTGGGCGAAGAATCCTCTTCATGGCCTCCCTCTCCCTCTCTCTCTCTTTTATAGTGAAAGGAGAAGGTTTGGTCGAGTAGTAAGCAGTTATGACCGGAAGAGGTGGTTCCAAAACCACCCAAACCACCCAAATGTCGAGAATATTTTTATTTTGGGTTTTTATGAGGTACACGTAGGTAAACTATATTGCAAGGTGCACCCAAAATGCAGGTACTCCATGTGCAAGCTGCGCGTGGGTGGAAAAATGATCCAAAACATTCATTTATAGGGTTTTTTAGGAAGAGTTTTGGTCTCCAACTATGATCAGAATCTCCCAAACTATTGAATGGACCATGAATAAGATAATACCACCTAACAGAGTTCCCAAATATGGCTCTTCCATCCACAGTGTCCTTTTGTGTGACCCACAACAGCCTCATGAATTGTCATCACGAAGTGTCATCATGGGAGAAAAATATGCTAGTGTTGTCACAGATGGAGAAGTGCCAAATTTAGTTATAACACACCATGCAAAAATAAATCCAAAAAAAATCCGATGAAACTTTCATCCTTAACCAGATTCATGGATTCTCACTTTTTCTCTTGTGAATGCATAGGTAAATGGTGGGAGGCATGAGGGCTTTCCAAATATACATTTCCCAAGGTTTGCAAACAAGGAACTTATGAGTCAGAGACAAAACTAAAAGTCTAACCACATCAAATATTTCTTTAATTTCCCCTTAAATGTTGCTTCCTTTGACTCTTGAACCTTTCAAATTTTTTTTTGAAGATTGTTTAGGTGTTATATTTATTGTAGCTTCTTCATTTATAAGACAAACAAGATTTATGACAATGAAAAACTACAATAATTGACCCACTAGTACTTTAGATCCTAAAGTTTCATTTCTATGCAAAAAAAATCTTTGTCTCATTGTGGTCCACAAACCCTAGGGAGGCATTGTCTAATGGAGGAATTGAGTATTAAAAAATGTCCATACCCTCGTTGGATCATCACAATAATTGACTAACTCATTTTTTTTAGGGTTCCCTTAGCCTTGTCTATTCACATACCTCTTTAATCCATTTTTTATATCTCCCAAACATATTGTGTGCCTTATACTATCCAAGAGATGTTGTCTCTACTACTACTTCTCTATCTTCCCACTTCCAACAACTATGCATTCTGCTTCGAACAAATTTTACCTCACATCATAATGTTAGCTGGAATGTATGGATTTTGCAAACCAATTTCTAATGGCATGTAAAAACAATCAAGCAAATTCATTCCATGGTTGATTTTCTATTTATTTTCAAGAGAAATTGAAACATCTGGTTTGAGGGAGTTGAGATGAAATTTATTTGCAACTAGGTTTTCCCTAGCCACCACCTTTGTATACTCGAAGTTCTTCGTCCAATCCTACAAGCTTAGAGAAAATTTCTCTTGGTCAATTTATGAAAATGAATAAACATAAATCTGTTGGTTTTGTCGCTACTTCCAACATTGTTAATCATGAATATTTCTGTATATAAATGGTATTCTCCATGTTGGGCATGTCGATCAGGTTCTGTTGTTGCTTACTATTTTAGAAACATATTTTGCTAAAAAATACCTCTATTTATTAGTTTTCTCTCTTTTAGATTTATAAGTGCAGAAAATAAATGTTCCTTCTTTGATATTGGAATATTGAGACACACAATACCTTAGAAAAATTGGATTTCCTTCATATCAAATATGATTCTCATACATTGAAAATTAGTTCTTTCTATTAGCGTCAAGGTACTACTTATCATTTCTCTTCCTTTCACCGAGCCTCCTGAAAACCCTCTTTCCAATGTGATTACTTGATTATACTTCTATTTGAGTCCGTCTTATGGAAAGGGACACACCAATTCACAAATGTTTGGACACACACACACACACATAAACAACATGAGAAAAAATATATATACTCAAACAAGTCATCACCATATGCAAATAGAGGATACACCATATGTAATCAAATCAACACCACTTCGCAAATAAACGTTACACCTCTCATTTTGGCAGAAGGGATATTCAATGGGGATAACTTGGAAACCTTATATTTTCCATTCCACATGACTTAGGGAACATGGAGAGGTGTCTTAGATGGGTACATAGACAAAGGGACAAGATGTAGCCACTTGGTGGGCATCAATTGATGAGGGTTGGATCGACAAACTAGACGTCCATATTGAAATAGAAGGAACATATACATAAACATCCAAATATATAACATATTTAAATTCCCATGTGAAGAATCAATTAAAAAAAAGTAGATCAAACAAAACACAGAATAGACAAGAGATTTACATGGTAGAACTCTACGGTGGGAAAACATCCATGAAAGCAAGCTTTCTATTCTTCAGAATTCTCCCAATTACACCAGTCCAAGCACACTCAAGTATGGATTTCACATGGGATCCATAATAATGTGAAATTCGATGTCACAACAGATCTAAGAGATGAGTATACCTCACTGAGAAAGAATGAGCATAAAAGTTGAATAAGAGTGAAAACTGCAGTAAAAAAGAGCAGAGAAATAATTATGTAGTAGAACTCAGATAGGAGCAGAATAATGCCACACTATCCAATAATACGTATAATCAACAATGATGTTACAATGGAGAGAATTCAAATCACTAAAGAGAATTTGAACCTCAATTGGTCTAGCATAGGGATTATCACCATTGGAGTGCTCCGGAAGACTCAAAATCAACTGAACTGAACCTAAACTCACCTAACTAAAGTCACAATCAGTTAAATGACTAAGGAGGGCGCACTAGTGAGTTTTTAATGCATATCAATCATAAATGGGTGCATGAGGCCACAATCAGTGGCATTCAGAGCTCTAAACCCCCACAAGAGTCAACTAACTCAGGTGGATTGCACTGGAACACTCAGTTGGTTCCTATAAAATAGGGAACTGAATGAAGTGGTCCTAAAATAATGCATGCAGGGCTTAGAAGGTGGTATATGGATCCTGGATGACATCTGCACACCACTAGGGGGAAAATGACATCATCAACAATTAGGAAAAATAAATAATGCTAGGTAGGATAAGGATGGAGTATTAAAATATCCTAACAAATAATCTTAAGAATACCACACACATTACATTTGAGACTCCTTCGGGCCTCTATTATATAGCTTAGAGGGATATGAATGCATATCCCATGATGAACGTGGGATAAAATCACTTTGTAAACTAGTGAGATAATGGAGACTGATATTCCCAATAGTCTAATAATGCATCATTGTGTATACAAATTGCCTTATCATTATCATAGGTTATACAATGTCCATTAGATGTAACTTGGGTGGTTGGTAGGAATGCATATTACCTTCCCCACCTAATTTCAATTCCTTGTAAGTGACATGTTGAGCCCTTAAATGGGTCTATAAGATGCTCTTGTTGATGAGCCCTTAAATGGGTCTATAAGATGCTCTTGTTGATGAGCCCTCAATGGTTTGAAAATTCTTGACCACCCCTTTTTCCTTCATATATTTCGGGAAGGTTATCCATGGATGTACTAAGCATTGATTTCTAGTGCCGTGAACCACATGAAAAAAATCATAGGTTGTACAACAGTAAATGTGGCTGCTAGACAAAGATTATACACATTCTTACATTTCCCTTTAATGTTGACTAGAGGGATGAAACATATTTGGAGGAAGATTTCATTATGATTAAAATCCCCCCTTGATTACAAATTATTCCATCCCCAATAAGTTGCAAAGATGAAGAAACTTTGCCTCGGTCATACACTTGGTGAAGATATCAACAACTTGTTGTTTAGTGCGGCAATACTCTAAATTAATAACGACATTTTTAACCAAGTTCCAAATGTAATGGATATCAAGGTCAATATGTTTAGTTTTGGAGTGAAACACTAGATTATGTGAAATGTGAATAACACTATGACTATCACATCTCAACTCAGTAGTTTCATTTTGAACCAGTCCAGCTCAACAGGGATATGTCATATCGACATTGCCTCTTTACCTACTTCCGTAGCTTCCCTATACTCTGCTTCACAAGAAGCAATATAAAGTTTTCTCAAATGTTTATTGGACCAAGAAATTGGAATTGAACCAAGTCCAAATACATATCCTACAACAAATCCGCTATCAGTAGCATCTCTTACCCAATTAGAATCAATATAACCAAGAAATTAAGCATAAGCTTTGTTATAGTAGAAAACACCGTACCTGAGAGTTCGTTGAAGATATATGAGAATAATTTTTGCTACTTTAAAATGAAATTCATGAAGCTTCTGCATAAACCTTGAAACCATACTAATAAAAATGGAAATATCGGGTCTGTTATAAGTCAAATTTATCCAAGTGGATACCAGTGGCCAGAGAAAATTTAAGGATTCATAGTTATCCTAAAGTCTAGAAACGTTGACAAATCTCAATAATTCTAAAATGCCAACCTTAAAATGTTTGGCTATATTTTTCTGAAATATACAAATTTCTTAGGATTTATGTATCTTTTAGAAAACTTTGGTTAGTTTTAGAGTAAAATAATTTTATCCTATAGAATTTGGGTGAATCATTTTACAAAAAATTGACGAATCTTCTTTGAAAAAAAAACATGGAAAATCAACCCATGGGAAAAATTTATCCTCTAAAAGTTTCCCTAGACATGATAAGTCCAAATGTTTTAAATTTAAGAAGAAATATTTGCTTGTATCATCTTAAGAACAAGGAGCTAATGACGCTCCTATTGAGACTCGTTGTGATGATAGAACCTATGAAGTGTTGAAAGGCCAACTTAGTAAGGTTATTTTGATTCGACTGTAGCTTGGGTTTTACCCCTAGCTTGTGCAAATGAGCACCTACTAAGGAGAATGGACTCCTTAGTAGCAGTTCAGTAAATGTAAATAACTAAGCTAAAACAGAAATTAAATTACTTCTAAAACATGCATGAAACATAAACAACAAATTTAAATAATGGTTTTTTGGTATTGATATTACCTTCAATGTGATGGTTTGATGAAGCCCTTTGCAATGTCCAAGAGGATGCTCCAAGCTTCAATATGCTCCTTCTCCTTCTCCAGTGGTGGGAATGGGCCAAAGGTGGCTCTCAAGGTGAAAGTAGTTCAATGGTGAACTAGGGTTTCGAGAGAGATTTCGGCAGAGTAAGGGTGCTTGTGATTGTGGATATGGAATAAGGGATCTCCATCACCTATTTATAGTTTTTTGGTGGTGGAGTGCTGACCCATGGTTTTAGGGAACACATGGTTTTGGGCAGCTGTATAGGGTTTTTTCCTCCTTTTTCTCATTATTTTATATTTTTTATTCCCTTTTTAGGGGATTTTTGCTATTTTTGGAGGAAAAGGGGGTTTTTTAGCCTTTTTTAGGCTATTTTGAGGGTTTTGTGGCCTTTTGGAGGCATTTTAGGCCTTTTGGAGGCTTTTTAGTGGGATTTTTGGGGTATTTAAGGGAAATATGGTAGGAAAATGGACAAATGAGCCATATAATGTGGTAGATGAGGTAGTGAACACTTTTTGGGTGTTAACAGATTGCCCCCTGATGTGCGAGGGCAGGAGCTCATCGTATGGCCGATGGACATCATAAGTCATGAATGGTTTTCCTGGGATGTGGAGAAAAGAGAAGAAACAAACTGAAGCCCGGAACAACGATCCCGAACAACTGCAAGGACTGAAAGTACATAACCTCAATAATGGATGAGGAATCATCTGATCATATGGACGAGGCGGGCATACCCATGCTCGTATCAGGATATAACATAACAATAACAATAAGGTCCAAAAAATGGGGGACCTGACATATACATGACCTCAAAAAACTGAATGAGGAATAATCTCAATATATGGACGAGACGGGCATACCCATGCTCGTATCAAGATACATAAACAGAACTGTGAGGCCCGAAAAGGAGGACCTCTAAGATACATGACCACTGTGTACATCATAAGAGTCCAGAGGGGACAACAATCTGGGACATACACTGGAACAATCAACAGTGTTACTATGTGTGGTACCAAAGGAGCTGATGAGCTGCTGGATCAGAGTGACAAGAGGTACACTCACAATGGTACATGGAACTGGAACTGATCTGGAACTGAAACTGGGTACTCAAGGAAGCATGTAACTGGATGGCTTCCGAATACAAACGCCAACGCAGCCCGGACATCCACAGGAACATATAACTGGTCGTTCCGAAGTGACTCACCAATGTGCTAGAGTCGGGGAAAATCCGGGGTCTTCGACTAAAAACTGATGGGATATAATCCTACGCGATCCTCAACGATGCGATCAAGGTGCTGAAGTCAAGCATGTGAGGAACAACCACTCGGAGAGGCAATGATGACTCCTCTCAGAATGATCCGTAGGCACTTACCACAGATGGTGATAAGTCCAAGGCGTAGGGACCTCTGGGCCTATCCTCTGGAATAGAGGAGCTGTCGTCGACATAGGGAGTGTCATGTCCCAAATTTGGCATTGGGTCACAATGGCCTAATCACATTAGCCCTATTCATTAGAGTTTGTCAAATTGATGCTAAAGGTCAAATAATTGCCAAGGAGGAAAATTACTAGTTTCCTAGGTTTGGGGTGGAAGCTTTGGGATTTGGAATAATGGGGATAATAAATGATGTTTGAACATTAGAATGGAATAAATATTTAATAAAGGATCTAAATAAATATATACAAGTGAAAATCAAAGTGGCATTTCATGATGAAGACACATGGAGGAAGTGGGACCCACATATGGCTAGATTTCCCCACTACATTTGGCATCATTCTCTCACCAATTCGAATTCAAGGTGAATGGTAACATACTTGGGGGAGTCCAAAAGGTATTATTCATTGCATGACTCATCCAAGGTCGAAATATAGAGGAAGAGTAACTCCCATGGAAGAGGAAGAGGCAATTTGGAGCTAGTGAGACACTTGGGCTAGATTCCCTAGCTCTATGACAACAATGATGAAGATGCTATGACACCTATGACACAAATCAGACCTGAAGGCTGACATATGACATATATGACATGTCAGGGCTAAAACTAGACTCCAAGAGGGCGCTCAAGGGTGTTAGGGCAGCTAAGATGCTTCCACATGTGATTTGGTGGAAGTGGGAGACTAGGAATTGTTGTACAAGTGGCGTTCTTTGCAATCTCTTCCCAACTTGAGTTGGCATGAGTCTCTTGGAAGGAATTCGACCCATGGAGGACATTAGAAGTTTATAAATGTCAATAACAAAGAAGGAAACCAGCTTTTGATCATTTGTAGAATTTGCAATTGCATTTGTGAAGAGGGAGAGCTAGTGGATGACTAGTTTCTTGCCTTAGCCAATTTCGAGGGTGAAAGATTCCCATCCAAGTTGGTAATTGGAAAGGCCATTCAGACCTTTCATTTGGAGCTTTAATGGAGTCTTTATTTGTAGGTGTAAGCTACAGGGCAGCTCATGGTTTCTTCTATTGCAGCTCACTCCTTCAACCATTTCCGGTTTTGATGGCATATTCTTGATCCTTGAGGGAGGGCGTTTTTGGTGAGCTATTGTACTCTTTGGGGAAGCTTTTAATGCCCCATTTCTTTTGTAATATGAAGTAAATACTCTGTTCTTCATCTCCAAAAAGTTTCAGGTCGAAATTCCAAGTAGAAATGTATAAATCTCATTTTTAATGGAAGAACAATGCCATTTCCCCACTACCTTGTTGTGAACCAATGTGTTGATGATGATTTCGAATGAATGGATGATTCTATGATGAATTTGTGATTAATGGACTGCCATGGATGTATTTTACAAGTTTCATGTACTGTACTTGAGCATTTGAAGTATTTTTACTTAGTTTAATTGCACTGGGAGAAGAAATAGTGCCATTTCCCCAAGGGTCGAATTGGTGATTTTTGCAGTTGAATGGGAGAGGGTTGGAACAGATATAATAATCAATTAATGGTGCACATGAGACCTTAATAACATCCTTAATACATTTCCTACCTCTGTTCATAAATTTGAGTGGCTTTGGAGGCATTTGGGAAGCCATTTTCAATACTTACCCCAGGGGGATTTGAACCCCAAATTACTAGTAAAATTGCATACTTGGTCCAGAATCTTAAGAGAGTTTGCAGAGGTATTTTGGTGGCCATATATCATCCCTGAACATAATATTCAAGTCTTAATATCATTCATACACCTTCCTTGAATATTTGAATGCATTTGGAGTCAATTCGAGACATAGAGACCAATACTAGTCAAAGGCAAATTACTAGTAAAGTTACCTACATTGACCAGAATTGAAAGAGTATTTGCAGAAGTGTTTTAAAGGTACAAAGGCATCCCTAATACACATATTTATGTTCTAATATCATTCATATACCTTCTCAGAATATTTGGGATCATTTGGGGCAAATTTGGGACCTAGAGATCAAAACTAGTCAAAGGTCGAACCAAGGAAAAAAGTGGAAAATTGCAATTTTAATAAAATTCCTAACAAGGGACATTACAGTGGTATCAGAGCATGATCTTGGCACCTGATGTGGTATAATATTCATGAGGACAATAATTCAGGTACCACCATTAGATATTGAAACCAAAAGTGCTTTTGTTGAAGAAAAAAAAAAGGTAGGAGAAGAAGAGCAAATTTTTTGAGGAAACTATGACTAGGGATGAAAAGGGAGCCTCATATGATGGTGAGGAGCATATAAAAATTATGAAAACAATATTTGAAGATATGACCAAGCAACTTAAGGAAGGATTCGAATTGTTTTCTATCGAACTTGTGGAAAAAATTATTGATTTTAAGGAAACCAAGGGGAAAAATGCATCAGCTTGCTTGAAGGAGCCAAAGGAAGAGACATCACAAGATCATGAAGAAGATTCTATTGAAAATATGGAAGATCATTTTGAGACACCTTCTAGCTTAGACATGAACCAAAGAGCATCTACTGATGGATGCTTAAACTATGAAGGAGTACCTACTGATGGGTGCTCACACCTCTATGTTGGTGACATAGAGATCACTTTTGAAAGTGTTGCTGCAAGCCCAAGTTCCATTAAGCATGATAATGAATACCTTGTAGCAGTTGAAGAAGAACCAAGATCAACTTCCCCATCACCACTTGAGCTTCATGAAGTTGGTCCAAGCAAAATTGAAGAAGATGAGAAGGTTCATTTGCAAGAGCCTCATTTTCTTGAAGGGTCCTTAAAGATGAATGAAAATAAGATCCAAGAGTCCCTCATAATTCTCCATGACACTCAAGCATTGGTGTCAAATTCTTGTTGGAGAGCTACATCATTGGAGGAAACATCTTTCCTTGAAGACATGGAGAAGATTCAAAGAGCAATGTGCCATATCAAAGGTAATTTCATGTCTTTGATTTTTGATAGAAACCATTTGTTTGAGCTTAATGAATTGTTACATGATGCATATTTGAAGAATAATGAGGATATTCATAAGCTCACAATTCAAAATGAGCAACTTCTTGAAAAGTTGCAAGATACTTGTTTTTCCTCCTATGTTTCAGATTGTCAAATGGTAGATTGTTTGGAGGATTCTCATGACATGGTGGATCATGAGAAATGTGGGAATTTGAATGTGCTTAATGTGTTTGAAGATGAACTTGAAGAGATCCAAACACTTGATGTGGTGGAAGAGGAACTTGAATTGTCTCTTGATGAAGGTTATGCATTTTTTAAAGAAAAGCATGATTCCTCTACATTGGAACCAAACTATGACAAAGAGTTCATACTTTTGAAGGAGCTGCATGATACTACCCATATGGATCCTTCCCATGATGAAACTTCTGTACTTTTTGATCATTTGGGTGATTTGGTTCATTCTCCTACATCCTACAATTCCATGTTTTGCAACATTAGTCTCAATGAAGTATGGGTGAAAGGGTTCTTTTTTATGTTGCCACATGAGGAGTATGGAACTCCTAGATTTACTTTTTATGATGACATGGTTGGAGCACATTCTTCTTCACATTTGAAGCAACATTATTTGTCACTTTATGATGATGCAAATCTACATGGATGCACCTATGATATGCATTTGAGTCACTTGAAGACTCATGGTTTTTCTTACTCAACACTTGATTCATTTGATGTTGGACGAACTTCATCCAACACTTGGAAGAATAGATTTATGATTGGAGAACATTTTTGTTGCAAGACACATACTTTGTTATATCTTTATGACTCTCACATTCAGGGATGTATGGGTGAGACTTCTTTGAGTCATTTGAAGTCTCCTTGTTTTTTCTGCTCACTATTTGGTTCAGATTTTAGTGGAGATTCTTCATTCACTTCTTGGATGAAAGAATACATGGTTGAATATTTTGATGCATATCACATCCTTTTGGAGCAGCATTATAGGACATGGGATCCTCACCTATGTCATTGGAGCAGATTTGATTGGTCACTTGAAGCTTGTATGCACTTGGAAAATGGTGGTCTACTTGCTTGGAGGTATAAGCACTTTCATGACTCTTTGATGAAGCATATCCTTGATGTACATTTTCATTATGTTGTTATGTACTTTGATGATATATATTTGGTACTCATGATGTTTGGAAGGATGCATACAAGAAAATGGGATCCAGGAATCCTCTTAACTAATGGTGTGGGTTGGAGAGCACTCTTAATTATTGGGGTGCAATACAAGCAATGGGACCCTGGAATAATTTTTATCTCATTGCTTTCAATTTTTTTTTTGGGAAACAAGCAGTATGGGAGATGGATTTCCCCACTTAATAAAGTTATTTTTATCAGAGTAGTGCAGCAGCAAGCATGGTGGTTCCTCTCTAAAATCTTCATGGAAACTCAAAGACTCAAGGTTGGGCAATTCAATGGCAACTTCAAAGAATTATACAGAAAGCAGGTTCTTCAACACCCATGTTTAAAATTGCTTGAGGACAAGCAATATTGGGAAGGGAGGATTTGTCATGTCCCAAATTTGGCATTGGGTCACAATGGCCTAATCACATTAGCCCTATTCATTAGAGTTTGTCAAATTGATGCTAAAGGTCAAATAATTGCCAAGGAGGAAAATTACTAGTTTCCTAGGTTTGGGGTGGAAGCTTTGGGATTTGGAATAATGGGGATAATAAATGATGTTTGAACATTAGAATGGAATAAATATTTAATAAAGGATCTAAATAAATATATACAAGTGAAAATCAAAGTGGCATTTCATGATGAAGACACATGGAGGAAGTGGGACCCACATATGGCTAGATTTCCCCACTACATTTGGCATCATTCTCTCACCAATTCGAATTCAAGGTGAATGGTAACATACTTGGGGGAGTCCAAAAGGTATTATTCATTGCATGACTCATCCAAGGTCGAAATATAGAGGAAGAGTAACTCCCATGGAAGAGGAAGAGGCAATTTGGAGCTAGTGAGACACTTGGGCTAGATTCCCTAGCTCTATGACAACAATGATGAAGATGCTATGACACCTATGACACAAATCAGACCTGAAGGCTGACATATGACATATATGACATGTCAGGGCTAAAACTAGACTCCAAGAGGGCGCTCAAGGGTGTTAGGGCAGCTAAGATGCTTCCACATGTGATTTGGTGGAAGTGGGAGACTAGGAATTGTTGTACAAGTGGCGTTCTTTGCAATCTCTTCCCAACTTGAGTTGGCATGAGTCTCTTGGAAGGAATTCGACCCATGGAGGACATTAGAAGTTTATAAATGTCAATAACAAAGAAGGAAACCAGCTTTTGATCATTTGTAGAATTTGCAATTGCATTTGTGAAGAGGGAGAGCTAGTGGATGACTAGTTTCTTGCCTTAGCCAATTTCGAGGGTGAAAGATTCCCATCCAAGTTGGTAATTGGAAAGGCCATTCAGACCTTTCATTTGGAGCTTTAATGGAGTCTTTATTTGTAGGTGTAAGCTACAGGGCAGCTCATGGTTTCTTCTATTGCAGCTCACTCCTTCAACCATTTCCGGTTTTGATGGCATATTCTTGATCCTTGAGGGAGGGCGTTTTTGGTGAGCTATTGTACTCTTTGGGGAAGCTTTTAATGCCCCATTTCTTTTGTAATATGAAGTAAATACTCTGTTCTTCATCTCCAAAAAGTTTCAGGTCGAAATTCCAAGTAGAAATGTATAAATCTCATTTTTAATGGAAGAACAATGCCATTTCCCCACTACCTTGTTGTGAACCAATGTGTTGATGATGATTTCGAATGAATGGATGATTCTCTGATGAATTTGTGATTAATGGACTGCCATGGATGTATTTTACAAGTTTCATGTACTGTACTTGAGCATTTGAAGTATTTTTACTTAGTTTAATTGCACTGGGAGAAGAAATAGTGCCATTTCCCCAAGGGTCGAATTGGTGATTTTTGCAGTTGAATGGGAGAGGGTTGGAACAGATATAATAATCAATTAATGGTGCACATGAGACCTTAATAACATCCTTAATACATTTCCTACCTCTGTTCATAAATTTGAGTGGCTTTGGAGGCATTTGGGAAGCCATTTTCAATACTTACCCCAGGGGGATTTGAACCCCAAATTACTAGTAAAATTGCATACTTGGTCCAGAATCTTAAGAGAGTTTGCAGAGGTATTTTGGTGGCCATATATCATCCCTGAACATAATATTCAAGTCTTAATATCATTCATACACCTTCCTTGAATATTTGAATGCATTTGGAGTCAATTCGAGACATAGAGACCAATACTAGTCAAAGGCAAATTACTAGTAAAGTTACCTACATTGACCAGAATTGAAAGAGTATTTGCAGAAGTGTTTTAAAGGTACAAAGGCATCCCTAATACACATATTTATGTTCTAATATCATTCATATACCTTCTCAGAATATTTGGGATCATTTGGGGCAAATTTGGGACCTAGAGATCAAAACTAGTCAAAGGTCGAACCAAGGAAAAAAGTGGAAAATTGCAATTTTAATAAAATTCCTAACAAGGGACATTACAGGGAGACCTGCAACTATCAAGGCAATGATGTTTCCTTGACAGGAGCGCGAGGTGAAGAACCGAAATGTGATAGTACTGATGGCAGGACTGACCGAACTGTGGGGGGACAACTGGGCAAGTAGAGTGGATGGACTCAAACTTCCTTTGTTCAGAGTATGATAATGGGAATGATCTGGCAGCATATGAAACTGACTGAGGGGAAAGGGATCATAGCTGTAATGGATCTGGGAGGATAACTGGCTGAGGGAGACTCAAGCTGGGGTACAATGGCAGGAGACTGCAGAATACTCTGAACAAAGGCGACCTGATTGGGGGTGCTGCCGAGATGATTGATCAAAGTGCCAGGAGGCACGGGAGGGGACTTCTTCATGGGTTAAGGAACTAGAAGAAGTGTGTGTAAAATGATACTGTCGTGTGGATTTGACGAGCCCAGGACAGTTCATGCTCGTGGTTGCTTTCAATTTTAAGGAGTCTGAAAGCGATAAGAAGACTCTGAAAAGATGGAATGGTACTGTCGTGTGGATTTTACGAGCCCAGGACAGTTCATGCTCATGGTTGCGTTCAATTTTAGAGAGTCTGAAAGCAAGTAAGAAGACTCCAGGGGGTTGCTTTTTCGTAGATTTAGTCTCCAAGGCCCAAAGAAGCATAAAAGGATGCAATGAAGAACTCTTCTAGCCGGTGTGACTAGAGTATTCCTTTTTCGTAATTAGTCTACCAGGTCCGGAAAAGGGTTAAACTTATACCAGATAGACGCCCTTTCAGGTACTTTAACGAGCATGAAAGGAAGCAAGATTGCTCGACGATCTTTTCATTCTTTTAGGAGTCAGAAAAGAGCTTAACGGAAACTCCCTAAGTGCCTTTTTCGTAAAGGACTTGTCCGGCCCGAAAAAGGGATAAAATTATACCGAACAAAAGGAATGGCCAGGCAAGGAGGAAGTGTTCAATCAAGGATCAATAATGGTGACCAAGAACGAGGGTGTGTGGGAACACTGATCGGCCTCCTTGCGGGGTGAATGAGATGGTGGCAAAATAACGAGACATTTGCAGTATGATAGGAGTGAATGGCTCATGTACAAAAGTGGAACAATCCGATAGCGGCCGATGTGGCACGCAAACCGAGGCAGCAAGGTGTCGGGACACAATGTTGAAAGTGTACCAAGTGAGAGCGAGGAATGGTCTCAAGCATCATCACGAGCTCGGAAAAATGAATCCGACGATATAAAGGGTGTCAAAAACGGGTGACGGCCGATGTGGCGCGCACACCGGGGTGACGAGGGCGTTTTGGAAAAATACCCGAAAGATCGGGGGGTGAGAGCGAGAAATGATCTCAAGCATCATCACCAGCTCGGAAAAATGAATCCGATGATATAAAACATGTGAAAAATGGAGAACGGTCGATGTGGCACGCAAACCGAGGTGACTAGTGGCGTCTGAAAAAATGGGCAAAAAATGACGGAACAAAAATAATGCAACGAGGTGACCATCATGAAGGTCTCGTCGTGCTGATTCCAGTGGTGGAAAAGGTTCGAAAAACGGACTCCGTATGGGGTCAGAATGGCCAAAACAAGAAAAGGTCAACTGACTATAAATAGTGGTGGGTCCAACATGACATGTGTCATTTGTACTTGTTTGACTTTGACTTGTGATCAGAGTGGACCAGAGCTTAGGTGGCATTTCTGGACGATCCGACCGACCGATTTCAGATCCGGGAGATACAGGTATTCCGTTAGACTCATACCTGCATGTTTTTTAGGGTCGGGGGTTGGGTAGTGGGTCCCAGAGTTTATTTGTACGGTCCACGTGGGGTGGACCGCGGGTTAGGGGGTCGAAACCGTGGTTGGAGACCGCGAGTTTCAGGGCGAACCACGCGGTTGGAGACCGCGTGTTTCCTGGATGGAACCGCGGTTGGGTACCGCGAGTTCCAAGGAGGAACACGCGGTTCCCAACCGCGGGTTTAGGGCTGACAGGAGCGGTTAAGGACCGCGACTATAGGCCTAACAGCCGCGGTCGGAAACCGCGGCAGGAAGCCCGAAAGCCGCGGTTTTGGGCCGAGCTAGTAGGGTCTTCCGGGAAAGGGAACAGGACTTATTTAGTTGACATGAGTCTGATGAGTCTGTTTTGTGGGATTGACAGGATGCCGCAAGTGCTCTGGAGAGAGCGGGAGATCCCGGATGAGACCATGGTTTTCATCCGAGAGAATCGCCATGTGCGATCTGTGCTGGGAATGTGCGGACTTCTGAAGTTCACACAGATACCCATGATACGGTCAGCAGCATTGCTGCTGAACCGGTTGATCAGCTTCTGGGAGCCGGACATACAGGCTTTCCGGGTACAGGGTGAGAGGGTGGACCTCACCCTGACCGATGTATATTTTCTGACGGGGTTACCCTGTCTAGGCAGGGTAGCAGACACACAGCCGCGGGTTGCCGCGGATGTCGACATGGAGAACATGTTGGATAGATACTGCGGTCCGGACGCGAGGGTGCATAGGAATGCACTTCTGGTGAGGGACCTACAGGAGCCGGCAGTGCAGGCCATGGCGGCATGTGTGGTGCGAGTATTGGGTTCTCAGTCACCTGAGAAGGTGTCTGGGGGTCAGATGCAGATGGTAGAGCGCGTACTGGATGGGGTGTACTACGCGTGGGGCCAGATGTTCCTGACCTGCGTTCAGCGAAGGAAGCTGGCAAGGGCTTTTGTTTTGGTTCCTTCTTATGTGTTTCTTTATGGAGAGGGTACCCACACTGCGGCCACGGGTGCCGATCAGGCCAGGAGGTATGAGAGAGCCGCGGATGGTGCGGTGGGGTGAGATGATGCGCCGCCGTGGTGGCGGCGACGTGGGCAGGTATTTCATGCAGGAGTTGTACCTGCAGTGGCTCCAGATACCATTGACACTGGACGATTTCCCGTATCGGGACATGGACTTCACGGGAGATCCGGAGGCGCCACGGGCACCAGGACAGGCATGGGGTCCCGACGGTACGTATGTGTTTTTGTTGCATGTTATGTATGTCAAGTTTTATTTATATGATAGGAGATTGATATACTGTAACTGACATATGGGTGTTCTTGCAGATGTGGGCCCGAGGTCGCCTCCAGGACATGTGGCACGGAGGGGTATTGTGGCCGTCCCAGCTCTGCCGGGGCAAGGTGAGGTCCGTCGCCGTGATGCGGAGGGGACACTGGAGTCAGTGCGGGCATTATTAGATCGGTTATTGATAGGGGTGACTGACGAGGGATGGCGGGATATCGATCCTGATGTAGTTCAGGATTGCATGATGGCACCCCGAGAGTTCAGATCCATCGCGATCCGGGTGGCGGTCTTAGTGGACCGGGTACGGGCACAGGAGGCTGGAGGAGAGGAGGACTTGCCGGAGGAGGAGCGAGGGGAGGACTCAGAGGCAGCCGAGGCAGGCAGTGATGCAGGATACGACTCCCATTAGGGGGCGCAGGGGACTCCCCCCGAGTTTTGTAGCTACGGCATGTATGTAGATGAGGCTTTAGGCATGTATAGCCATTTTTTGTATAGCTGAGTACAGGGGTACTCAGGCCATGTATAGCACTGAACATGTATATTTTTTTTTTTGATATATATATATATATGCACGTGGATGCACCTTTTTATATGATGTTGTTTTTATGTGTACGCACGTGGATGCGCTTTATTTACATTGCACGTGGATGCAAGTAGGTTAGGATGTTAGGCACGTGGATGCCCCTTGTGTATTTTATGTGATGCGACATAATGTATGTATGTTTAGGCACGTGGATGCCCCTATGGATATGCATGTGGTTTATGTACATGGATGCAAATGTGGATGTGATGCAATCTTTTTGGGTTTTTATATATTTTTGTGAGATGCTATGGGAATGTGATGCATGATGTTACATGGTGTGATTGATATGCCAGTCTAGGATGTTGTTGGCCATTTGGTCTGCGACACTATTTTGGGCTCTGGGGACATGTGTGAATGTGATGGATTCAAACTGTCGGCTGAGTTGTTTTGTGCGCAGGAATTTTCTAAAAAGGCAGGGATCACGCACCTGGTAGCAGTTGTTGAGCTGGGAGACAAGTAGCTGGGAGTCAAGGAACACATGAAGGTGACGTATGCCTATTTGGAGGGCAGCAGTCAAGAGACCGGTCACAGCATCATACTCCGCCTGGTTATTGGTAGCAACGCCTATACATATTCCGTCAAGGTGAATCATCTCGTTGGAAGGGGAGTACAAGACCCATGCTGCAGAAGCCAGGTTGGGAGACCAGCGGCTTGCGCCATCAGCGAAGCCAGTGTAACAAGGTGGAAGATGGTCCATCTGTAATCATGCAGAAATGATGAATGTAAGATGATGGTAAAAAATGTGAAAAACAAAAAGAGAGCAAACTGTACAATGCGGACCAATAAGGCGCGAGTTATTCTAGGGATAGAGACTCTGTGGGATATAACCCAACATGGGGGTTGCGGAAAGGAAGGCCTTCAGATTCGGTTTCAGTATGAATAGGAAGTTCCTCTGGCCGTGTGTCCATGTGATGTTCGAGAAGGGCGGGGTTGAACCTAGGCATTCCGGGAGAGGGCCAAGCAAAGACATCACGGAACTCTTGGAAGAGTTGATGGTAGTTCTCAATCTCCTGCGTGCTGCGGGAGGCTCCTAAAGTGATGACTTCAGGGATCCCAATTGTAGCTTTAACATCTGAGAACTGTGAGGGGTGAATGGGACGCTGTTTCTGAGGAACGGGGGGTACATCAGGCCATGTGTCAATGTGGTGCTCTATAATTGCAGGGTCAAGACCAGGCATTTCGGTATAGGACCAGGCAAAGACATCACAGAATTCTCTGAAAAGGTTTATGTAGTCCTCAATCTCTTGTTTACTGCAGAATGCTCCTAAAGTGATGAGTTCAGGGGCACGTCCTGGGGCAGCGATATCAACTTGGATGACAGGTGAGATGTTGGCCATGTTACCCTCCTCGAAGGCGTCAGGAGCAGGAATAGGGTCCTTGAACCAGTCGACCTTGGTGGGGAGGAAGTCTTTGGATTCAACTCTGAATTGGTTAGCTGTGCTAGAGGAGGATTCTTCTGGGATGAAATAGGAACGATGATGCATATCATCCCAGGGATAATCCGGGGCAGTAAGGGCCTCAAGAATCTCCTCATTGGTATGGAAAGTTTGCGTCGTCAAATCGGTTGACGAAGGGGAAGTGGTGGAAGAGATCATATAAATGGTATTAATCTCTCCAGAAGGTGAAGAGTCTGGGGGGTAGATCTCCTCAATGGTAGGTGGTGCCGTCTCAAGATCCAGATTGTTCATCTCATAGAGAGCTGCTCTGTAATCCGGGAGATCGGGACAATGATGGGAGTAATGCCCGTAAACACCGCATATGGCGCAGGAGTGGTTGGTACGTAGGGACTTATCTTTAGGCTTGGGAGTGGGGTTTAGTTCGACAGTTGGGATGTTAGGGTCATCGTCGAGCATCTACATGTGCTTCTGTAGGGCTGGTAACTGTGGACACTGGTGAGTGGCATGGCCCAACTCGTCACACAACGAGCATTTGGGAGGAGCACGAAACACTGGAGGGTTTTTGACTGTCTTTGGAGGTGGTACAGCAGTGTAAGGTTGTGGACCTCTGCCCCCAGTGGGTTTGGGAGTAGGAGGGGGAGTCGTGGAGGACGAAGGGGTAGAGACACCGGGGGGTGGCTGAGTGGTAGTAGCCATGGGTTGCACCGGTTGGAGAACGACATCGGGTGTCGGCGGGCGAACGGGAGGCGAAAGGTACCAGACGGGTAATCCCAAGGTTAACCCCGGGAGGCTAAGGGTAGCCATAACCGGGGCGCTTACTACTCCCGATGGAGGGACTAGAAAGGGGATGGTATGGATCGGTGTAACACCAATGTGGCTAGGTACCAATGGTGGTTTAGGCAACAAGGGTGGTTGATTGCTCGGTGGTTGGCTGTCGTGGGACAAGGTACATAAGTCAGACACGTCGGTGGGAGAAGACGGAGGAGGAATAGATTGAAAGGTTGAGGTCATCGGCGCGTCTGAGTAGACTCCAGGCCCCGTAGAGGAAACAAACGAGGTGGTGGCACGAGACACAGGTTGTTCAACCATGGGGAGAACATTTTCAGGTGCCGCAGGAGCACTGGGATCATAGTAGGTGAGCTGGTCAACCTTAACCACGCGTCCCTCATGGGGGAACATCATGGTGCGAAAGACGGAAGAGGCAACTGCCCGCATGGCATACATGTAGCTGCGGCCAAGTAAAAGGTTATAATCCAGTTGGGCATTGATTACCTCAATGTCAATGAGTACAGTTTTTCCGCCTAACTGGACGGGGACATTGGCTAGGAGGCCTTGGGGCTGAGCCGAACGACCGTCGTAGGCGCGTAATGCAGTGGTGGACTGCTGGAGAGGAGGGGAGCCCAGCTTCTGCCATATGAACGTAGACATAACGCATGTGGAGGCACCCTCATCGATGATGCACCGATGGATGACAAGATTACTAACGGAGACAATAACTTGGAATGCTAAGCTGGAAGGTAGGCGTGGTTCAGACTGGTCTAAATCAAATGCCATCAAATTCGAATCATTTGGGTCAATCCCCCCAATGGCGGAAAGTAAAGTCTTGCGCTGGGAAGGGCAGTTCTTCAAGACTTCTAACGCAGACATGGCTGCGGGAGATTGGGCTAGGTCGTCTACAATGTTGTAGTTTGACGCAGCGCGCGCATTGGGGTTGTTGTTAAGACGACGAAGTGGGAAACGAGCTGCTTTGGAAGCACCGTCGACCGGCGGGGGAGGGATGCGTAACGCGTGATCAGTGGGATGAGCGTTAGTGGGTTTATCCGTGGGAGGGGCTTCAGAGGTGGATCCATATTGGTTCCGACGGGTCTGGAGGTTGACGTCAGCAGATGACATCATCAACAAGTGGTGGGTTCCTGAGTCAAACATGGGTTGATCAGGAGCAGCGTACGTGATTTGCTGTTGTTGGGGCGCGTTGGCTTGAGGGGGAGCCAACGGCTGAGTGTTCACGACGCCTTGGGTTGGTAAGGGGTTTTGCAGCACCAAAGGGGGTTGTGGAGGTTGGGGGGGGTTGGGCGGTGCTTGGGGAGCCGCATGCCCTTGGCGATGGGCCTCGTCAACCCAGAGTTGCCGAGCTCGCTCTAAGTGTGGGCAAGCATGTGTGTAATGGCCATAGACCCCGCAAATAGAACAAGGATGGTTTGTTCACAAATTGGGGTTTTTAGCCTGCTTGGGTGGGCGATCAGGGTTTTGATTAGCGGGGGTCGCGTTGTTGTTGTCGGGGGGATTAGCCGGTTGACCGGCTTGGTCTGCAGGTTGGTTGTTCCCACGATTACGGCCCTTACCGCGGTTCTGTTGGCCCTGATTGCGTTGGTTGGTCTGGTTTTGCTGCGGGTTCTGTTGGGCGTAAACTTGCCCTTGGGCAGCAGGTGGATTTTGAGGTTGCGCAGGTGCTGGAGCAGGCTGCGGTGGATGATATGCAGGTTGAGGCTGAGCAGGTGCAGCAACTTGAGGAGGTTGCTGATATGGCTGCGGAGCGGGTTGTGGGTGTGTCGCAGGGGCTGCCTGTGGCGGATAGTAAGCGGGTTGGGCTTGTGAAGGCGCAGGAGCTGGGGCAGCCTGCTGATGGTAGTAAGGCTGAGGTGCGACTGGGGGAGCATAAGCAGGAGTCGCATAACCGAAGCACTGAGGTGGACATGAGGGTCCATGGTGGTGGTGATGTGTCATGGGAGCATACGAGTTGGTTGCTCCAGACTGTGAGGTAGCCCGCGAAAGGTCGGGGCCAGGGGTAGGACGTGCAATAGAAAATGGTTGGGGATGCGAAGAAACACGGCCAATGATACCGTCTGCAGCGTGGGATGCCCCCGGCGCATCATGTTGGGAGGACTCACCGCGAGGGGCGTCAGGTATAATGGTATAAAGGTAACCCGACTGGGCGTAAATGAGGTCGAACTGTTGAGCCTTAAGGATGGCCTCTTCTTCAGACTGGGGTCTTTCTGACGCCACATCCTTAGCAATAACAGGGAGAAGGGATTTGAGGAACCAATCTAGGAAGATACGGTCGTCAAGTTTGATCTTGCATAAGCTACGGCGTCGACGCCACTCATGGATGTGGTCCGTGATATGGGTAGCCGTGTTTTGTCTGCAGGATAGGAGGATCTCAACGCCCGCGTCATAGCGGACAGGCAGCTGGAAGAACTGCAGGAAGGTCGATGCAAGGGAAGCAAAGGTGGCATGGGTCCCATGAGGTTGCTCGATATACCACTTGGCTGCAGAGCCAGTGAAGGTGCGCTGTAAGAGACGGAGACGAACAGAGTCATCCACGATGGAGTTAGAGGAACACCATAGGTGGAAAGACATGATATGGTTTTGTGGGTCCTCACCGGCCTTCCCCTCGAACTTAGGGATATCAGAGGGGAGCTTGGTAGGAATATGAGGCCATGTAGGGTCGTGTCGAATAGGATCGTTGGTCAATCTGGCTAGGTCAGGTAGGTTGAGGCTAGCCATGAATGGCAAACTGGAAGAAGGATGTGACACAGTAGTGGGTTGGACCAAGTTGGGGCCAGTGCCCCCAAGTGGAGGGACAAGATGTGGGGTGGTGCCCCCAAGTGGGGGAACTGTGGTGGTGGAGGATGGTCCAGCACCACCATGGGTAGTGTGAGCCACTGATGTAGTGGGGATAGGGATTCCCACTGCGGGAATAGGTATCGTGAGGGGAACGGTAGATGGGGGCCCCATGGAGGGCATACCCAAAACAGGTGTAGTAACTGGTGTGGTGGTGGATGTGCCACCAATGGTCCCTATAACAAAAGGAGTGGAAGTCGTGCCAGCCATGGGGCTAGTGGGGGCAGTGTAAATAGGGTTCTCAGACTCTTCGTCAGAATCCGAGGTAAAGTAAGGAGCGTCGATATTTGGTGACGGAGACCTACGTCGCTGACGAGTGGAGTCAAGTGACAAGGCTCTAGATCTGTGATGGGTGGTATCAACAGATGATGATCAGAATCTATGACGAGTGGTGTCAAGAGAACCGTGCTGTGGGGGCTCGCCCCTGAGGCGCCGAGAATGTCTCGGGGACTCAATGGTGACAGATGGTGTCTAATCTCTGTGGGTTGAGGTGAGTAAAAACAGCTCAAAAACCCTAATGCAACCGAGTGTGCAGAAGGAGAGCTCAAAAACAAGGCACTCAGGCCAACAACCAACTCAAAACACCCACTGCAACAGCTGTGCTACAATAGGTGGAGTAACAACAAAGATGGTCAGAATACCAACAAGCAGCAGGTTTCCTAGAAATAAAAAATGGTGGACTCACTAGACCAAAGGGGGGTAAAGGAGCATGCAAACACCTAACTAAAAGTATTCTGACTCAACTAAACATATCCTCTGCAAGGTGATGAAATCCAAGTCAGACAATATGAGTAGGAAAGCCAAGTGGCTATGATATCCCCCTACCGGGAGGGACACCGGGTAGTCAATCCTAGAAGAATGGCAACTAAGATACCCCGTTCATGACACGTCCAGAAAGGTGAATCTGCCGTTTAGTTCGTTGACCGCAATACCCCTATACAGGGATATCCCGCGAACCGCGAAAGGTAGCCCTTCGGTTACTGAATGGAGTGCGGTATTCCACTCAGGCCTCCGGAACCAGTCTCCCGACTTCAACCCTCCTAAGGGAGAGGCCCTCTGATAAACTGGTCGTGACCGTGCCAAAAAGTACTAGGGGATTTTGGTTCCCTATTTGGACAACAACTATGTCTCAAGTGAAAGTGACCGAGGGGTGTTATTGGAAGCCTATCCCCCCGACCCTACCTAACTACAATGATTCTTTTGTGTTCCCCAAGTGGGGTTAGAATGTTGGTTCAATTAGGTACTTTTTAAGGCTCACTTGATTTATGTGACAGAGTGTGTGCTCGTGAGGTGATGAACCCAAAAATAGAAGTGCCACAAGGGGGGCAACTTCCAACTATCAATAATGCTGAAATTGAAAGTTTAACTTGCAAAATTTTCTGAATTAAAAATACTGAAATTTTTTAAAGAATTCTGTAAAGGGAACAGAAATTATGTTGCAGAAAGGCTGTAAGGAAGTGAGGCTGCAGGTAGGACAGAGGGCTGTTCAGATGCAGAAAATGTTGCAGCAAAAGGGGCTGGGCTCAAAACAGGAAAAACTGCAGAAATCAGACCGCGGGTTTGTGGCGAATCAGAACAGGCAGACCGCGGGTTTGGGGAAAACAGACGCGGTCAGGTCACGGCTTTCGGGCCAACAGCGGCGGTCGGGACGCAGGAAACAGGGTAAAAGACGCAGTCGGGTCGCGGCAAAAAGGCCGACAGGCGCTGTCAGATCGCGGCAAACAGGCTGATTAGCCGCGGTCGGATCGCAGGTAACAGACTTGAATTCGCCGGCAGAGCGTCGGAAACAGTTTGAGAGCCGCGGTCGGGTCGCAGGTAAAGGCCTGAAAGGCGCGGTCGGGACGCGACTGCAGAGGGAAAATACGCGGTATGCGGCGGCTGAAAGGGACAACCGAAAGTGAAAAAATTTAAAAACGGAAACCAGAAATTCGAAATCTAGGGGAGTCGCCAAAACTGTAGCTAGGGTTTTACCCCTAGCTTGTGCAAATGAGCACCTACTAAGGAGAATGGACTCCTTAGTAGCAGTTCAGTAAATGTAAATAACTAAGCTAAAACAGAAATTAAATTACTTCTAAAACATGCATGAAACATAAACAACAAATTTAAATAATGGTTTTTTGGTATTGATATTACCTTCAATGTGAAGGTTTGATGAAGCCCTTTGTAATGTCCAAGAGGATGCTCCAAGCTTCAATATGCTCCTTCTCCTTCTCCAATGGTGGGAATGGGCCAAAGGTGGCTCTCAAGGTGAAAGTAGTTCAATGGTGAACTAGGGTTTCGAGAGAGATTTCGGCAGAGTAAGGGTGCTTGTGATTGTGGATATGGAATAAGGGATCTCCATCACCTATTTATAGTTTTTTGGTGGTGGAGTGCTGACCCATGGTTTTAAGGAACACATGGTTTTGGGCAGCTGTATAGGGTTTTTTCCTCCTTTTCCTCATTATTTTATATTTTTTATTCCCTTTTTAGGGGATTTTTGCTATTTTTGGAGGAAAAGGGGGTTTTTTAGCCTTTTTTAGGCTATTTTGAGGGTTTTGTGGCCTTTTGGAGGCATTTTAGGCCTTTTGGAGGCTTTTTAGTGGGATTTTTGGGGTTTTTAAGGGAAATATGGTAGGAAAATGGACAAATGAGCCATATCGATCCCCAGTGGAGTTGCCAAAACAGTAGCTAGGGTTTTACCCCTAGCTTGTGCAAATGAGCACCTACTAAGGAGAATGGACTCCTTAGTAGCAGTTCAGTAAATGTAAATAACTAAACTAAAACAGAAATTAAATTACTTCTAAAACATGAATGAAACATAAACAACAAATTTAAATAATGGTTTTTTGGTATTGATATTACCTTCAATGTGAAGGTTTGATGAAGCCCTTTGCAATGTCCAAGAGGATGCTCCAAGCTTCAATATGCTCCTTCTCCTTCTCCAATGGTGGGAATGGGCCAAAGGTGGCTCTCAAGGTGAAAGTAGTTCAATGGTGAACTAGGGTTTCGAGAGAGATTTTGGCAGAGTAAGGGTGCTTGTGATTGTGGATATGGAATAAGGGATCTCCATCACCTATTTATAGTTTTTTGGTGGTGGAGTGCTGACCCATGGTTTTAGGGAACACATGGTTTTGGGCAGCTGTATAGGGTTTTTTCCTCCTTTTCCTCATTATTTTATATTTTTTATTCCCTTTTTAGGGGATTTTTGCTATTTTTGGAGGAAAAGGGGGTTTTTTAGCCTTTTTTAGGCTATTTTGAGGGTTTTGTGGCCTTTTGGAGGCATTTTAGGCCTTTTGGAGGCTTTTTAGTGGGATTTTTGGGGTATTTAAGGGAAATATGGTAGGAAAATGGACAAATGAGCCATATAATGTGGTAGATGAGGTAGTGAACACTTTTTGGGTGTTAACATCGACATCATCTTTTTTTTTTTTAACAGAAACAGGGAAGGAGTTTGTATTAACAAAGGCTGTGCACAGCCATTCAATACATTGGCAAAAATTCATACTCTGCATCTAACAAGGGAAAATTGCAGAGGTTTTTGAAGTCTGACCTCTGAAATTTTGTTACTGTCAAAATTCATAAGAAGACTGCAGTTACTAGTGGGGTAAACCCTCACAAACTGGTTACATAATTTAAGGCAAAAAAACATTCAAATTAAACAGCTGAGAGAAACCTGCATCAGGTAAATGCCATTATCCATAGTTCTGCTGGTTGACTGAAGCCGCCTCTGCCATTTCCAGGTTTTCCGTTGGAGCCTCCTGTGCATAGTTGCACTGCGTTTTGCAAACAAGAACAGAGATGTCGTTTTTCACACTGTCAACCTTCCCCATGAGTTCTATAACGTTTCTGTCGATATCCTCCATTCGCGATTCCAAGCAGGAAAGCCTGGAGTGGATGTATTTGTCCTCCACCACGAGTTCATCAATTTTATTGTCAGTATTGCACACTGCAGAGTAGGTTCTGGACAGATAGACCTTAATGTCAGAGGTGAGACGGCTCAAGGTGGCAATCGCCTGCCTGATTCCATCCATTTCGTTATCAGCCGGGAGAATTCCTGTAGACAGCACTGCGGGTTCCTGGAGACTAAGGTTTTGCAGAGCAGGGCCGAGGGCGTCGAATGACGGAATGGCCATATTGCAAATGAAAACAACAACCGTCGCCTGGAGTGTTAAATGCTCGGGCGTGAGAGCAGTACCCGGCACGTGATGTGAGGCACGTGGAGGGAGATGTGGAGCTCGAGCCATGCGATGGCGGTGGAGAGGGTGTAAACCAAAACAAAGGTCGCCGTGGGAGCTTGGTGGAGTTTGTTTAAAACAAGTACTATCATGCCTAAAACAATTCCAAGGTGGAGAGGGGTTAAACCGAGAACTGGCATGCCTATAACCAATCCAAGGTGGATAGGGATTAAACCATAAGTTCATTAGGGAATAAAATGATAGGATGAGACATTGTTTAGGATAGCATGCCCCAATTCTAACTTGACTCCTTTGTTGGCAAGAGTATTGGCATTGCCGTTGAGATCCCTTAGCACATGAAAGTAGAGTGTGTCCTTTGGGAGGGTGAGGCATTTTATTCTTTTCTGTATTCTCCGGTTTTTGTCTGTCTTTAAGGGTGTGCCATTGTTCATTGCCTGTATAACATGCTTGGAGTCCCCAAAAACTTGAAGGCGATTCATGTTGAAGGTGACTGCTAATTCTAGAGAGTAGAACAAGGAAAGCCATTCTGCTTGATTGTTGGTGCTAATTCCAAGTCCCCAGGAGAAATCCACTAGTTTATTTCCTCCGGGATCAAAGATGACCCCCCCCGCGCCTGCCGCCCCCAACATCGACATCATCTTATTAAGGGGGATGTGATAGTTTTTTCGACACTCATGGCCACCTCACACATGATTTTCTAGTGGATTGTATCATCGACAAGGGATTGTAGAAAAATATTATTGCGAAGGCCATTGTTGATAAGTTGCACTTGCTAATGGACCCTCATCCTCATATGTATGCACACATATGGAAGGACAATGGTTTAATTGCATGTATCACACACACATGCACTATGCTATTTTATTTTGGTCCTAAATTTGTGGAAAAGATCACCTGTGATATGACCCACATGGATTGTTGTGGCTTTTTGCTTGGTAATCCCTACCAATATTATCAAAAATAAAAATACCTACACACAAACCTTATATGTGATAAACCAAATATGATATATTATGGGGGGATCTGTAGAAACCCTAGTCGAGGGTCTGCAGTATGAATTTTGCGATAGTGAGAGGATCTATGGGAGAATGACATCTGAGATTTAGCATGGTCATATTGAAGGGAAGACTTGGCTTGATATGGAAAATATTTCTCGATATGGAGGAGGATGAGGAACTTCTAGACCATTCTTCTGATCAATTGGAGGGTCAGGGGATCTAGGAATCACTAGCTACCCGACAGATGGAGTTACTTGATGTTTCTCCCCACGAGAAAGCTAGGGTTTGGGACAACCCAAGTTCTATTGGTTTCCTGATTTTGGTGGTTTCCTTCTTTCTGACAGTCTTCCACTAGAGTTTAATTTTTCAAAGGGTTTGGGACCTATCTTTTTTCATCAACCTTTGGGGGATACTATGGGGTTTGGTTTATCCCAAGGCCTATTTTCTTAGAGTATTTATTATGTTAGTATTTTGGGGTCTCCATTCGATGCACCATTTCTAGCCCTTGGTTCCCCATATTGGAATGTTGTTGGGGTTGTATCAAGCACATAAGTTAGGGAAGGGTTTATGCCAGTTGATCCTGATGGATTTGTTGCTTTCACAAATTTGGGATCATTCGGTGTTGATTTTAGACATATAGATATTTTTGGTAGGGTTTGGGGTCGGAGGTGATTTCTCTCCCTCCGCTCCCCCCATTGTTCCCTCATATACCGTCACCAGTTTTTGGAGGTTCGCAAGAATCCTCAGGTTTCATTGCTTTCTTGTTGGCATTTCTCAACCATAGTGTGTGAAATTATATGTCACAGCAGCTAAAGAGCCGAGGATACCTCACAAAGAAAGAATGAGCATACAATTTGGAGAAGAGTGAAAACTGTAGTAAAAAAGAGTAGAAGAATAATAATGCAGCAGAAATCAGATAGGAGCAGAATAATGTCACATGTTCCAATAATCAGTATAATAAAAAATGGTGTTACAATGGAGAGAATTCGAATAATGTAGGAGAATTCAAACCTTAGTTGGTCTAGCACATGGATTATCACCACTGGAGTGCTCTAGAAGACTCAAAGTCAATTGAACTGAACCTAAACTCAGATAACTGAAGTCACAATCAATTAACTGACCGAGGAGGGTGCAATAGTGAGTCTTTTATGCATGCCAGTCAGAAAAGGGCACATGAGGCCACAATTAGTGGCATCCGGATCTCTAACCCCCCACAAGAGTTAGATAACTTAGGTGGAATGCACTGGAACACTTAGTAGGTTCCTATAAAATAAGGAATTAACTGAAGTGGTCCTAAAATGATGCATGCAGGGCTCAAAAGGTGGTAAATGGATCCTGGATGACATCTGCACACCACTAGGGGGAAAATGACATCATCAACAACAACTAGGAAAAATAAATAATGCTAGGTAGGAAAAGGATGGAGTATTGAAATATCCTAACACCCCCCTTAATCCATACTTTGCATACTGTGCCTTGGTTACTAAGACCAAAGGTCACCCATACAATCAAATAAATGATAAAGAATAAAGAAATTTCTATGACCAAAGGAAATGGGGAAAAACCTCATGGGAAAAATACCCCCCCTCAAAAAGAACATCAGTAGGGAACTCAAAGAACCTTCATGCTAAGCAGATAAGGAAAAAACTTTCCTCAGTGAAAGCCTTTGAAAAAATATCGACAAGTTGCTCCTCTGTAGGATAGAAACGCAGGTGCTAGATCTAGATCTGCTCCTTTGATGTGCCTCCCACTGTGTAGAAGTTGTATTTTCCAAAACAAGTCTTTCAAGAACCCTTCTTTCTACTGGAGCGAATGGATCATTGTGGTCCAAAACATGAACCTTTGAGTACCTTTTGTCAAAAAACCGATATTTGTACTTGGTCGTAGATCCCCCATGGAAAGTCTCCTCAAGAGATTGTGGATCAAACCCCACCATCATGTAGCACCTCCCTGAGAGAAGTGGATCTGCATGACATAGTGCAAGTTTTGTATGATACTGAGATCTGGTGGTTCTATGGTTAGATAGATCCCCAAATGTGTTCCCGAAAGATATAAGGACTTTGTGAGCCCATATTGGCCTTAACCATGGGTTGGGAGCATGTGTTGGATCTGTATCCGAATCTGAATCTCCTTGAACTTTATTCTCAACATCAAGATCTCAATCCTCATCTTCATTAGCATAGGTATAACTCTAATCTTCATTAGATTCTGATGGGGTAGGCAGAGAGTATGGCAAAACATGTGAGAATTCATATGCCTTGGAGGCATGGTTTGCAAACCCTTTCGCTATAATATTCCTAGTGGAGATCTCTGCAATCTCAATTGTGTCAGGACCAAAGACCACTTTGTTCAGTGAACCTGCATGAGTCATCTGATATACAGACAACAAATTTGCTGACAAAGAAGGCACAAATAAAACATTCTTGAAGTGCCATGCTCCATATGTACTGTGACCTTCCCTTCAGTAGAGATCCGAGAGTTGTCTCCCACGTGAATAATCAGACCATCTGTAAGATCTAGAGAAGAAAATTATTCTCTGAAGGAAACCATGTGGTTGGAGGTTCCTGAATCTATGAGGAGTGTTGACACAATGACTATCAACAGGGGTTCACTGCACACTGTCACCAACAAACACCAACCCAAACTCACTTATGCACCAGCCCAGAAGGGTGTTAACCCTTCCAGCAACACTCGCAGAGCGAATGAAGTCTCATCCGAGATGCACAAGGGGGCTGCAGGAACCAAGTTTCCGCAGTGGAGTTGAGGACATGCATCCAACACACATTACCTTTGTAGAAACCGAAGATTATATCTTCCGCAGTAAACTCATCATTCGCACATTAGACCATTCACAGATTCAACAGATAATAAACATTCGCAACAACATATTTAACCTACTTATTCGCATCAACAGTAATAATTCAACCCACAGATTATTAAACATGTTGAAAACATTCACATTCATCATCGCACAGAGACAAAGAGTGAAATGGAACCATAATCGAACATATTCATGCATTCATTAAAACCTGTGGAATGAAACCTCGTAGAAACAGTCAATACACCATGTTGCAAATACAAAACAGATCAAAATAGAGATAAACTTCTCATCACTTGCTTCTTTCATTTATCGATCGATCGATACTCTTAGGCTTACAAATATACTTCTATTTATACAAAACTACGTGGTTACAAAATGGTCCACATGACCCTTATCTAACTAATTAACCGCCTCGCGCTTCCGCGATATCTGCGAATGGTCCTTTTTTCGCGGCTTGTCGGCTTCCGCACTTCCTGCAGACTTATCCCGCGCCAACAGACCCCCAACAGAAACTTTGGCTCACCCTCGAACCACCTTAGCTGGACACCGTTGGTTCTGATCTCGTCTATCACTGTCGTTAACTTCTAAAACTGTTCTTAGCGTCTAGAGGTCGCTGTCATGTACTTCTCGAAATCATCCTCCAGTCTCTTGCAACCTTGGTCATCTACCTCGAACTCATCCTCTAGTATCTTGCAACCTTGGTCATCTACCTCTTATGCACTTGCTTTGGAACTTCAGGCTTGCTGCCACCTGGGGACAAGTTCATTGTTGTTACCAAATTGTGAAACAGGCCAGCTGCTTTGGTACATCTGTTTCGCACCTTTGACAGTCCACTGCTAGAGCCAGCGGGCCGTCGCCCCTAGTGTGCTAGTGGTCGGGACAACCCCAACTATTCTAACTACTAACGCACTCTTATACATCTCGGGTGAGACCTTGCCTCTAGTCCTTCTGAGTGTCCTCATTTCTTCCCTCGTTGGCTGTTCATGCACAGTCGTCGTTCTGGCTCTTAGTGCACCTGGAATGCTTCCGCTTGAAATGAAGTGCATCATCGCAACTATCTCACTACTCTTTTCCACAGCTTCCTTGGGCTTCCCCATTGAACTTCCTAAATCTCTGCATCGAACATACAGACTCGCATCATACGACTTACTACCTCCCTTCTCTGAACTTCCTATCATGCATTCTTCACTCCCGACGTCGGTATTTATGCTTTCTTCTTGGTACTTGCTCATCATTTTCAAATCTTATCCACAACCAACCGAATCCATCATCATACCCTTCCGCTGTCTTTTTGGGATGTCGATCTGCAGTGATCCTACTCGGATGTGACTATCGCGTGTCGGTCGTGCAAAGCATCGGCGAGCGACCTAGATGGCCATGCTTCCCACATGCTTCCCACTTTTTGTCATCATTTGTTTTTTTTTTCAATCGTGTTTCTCAACTGCTATGCGCTTGATCATGGCTATAGGGTTTCAACCGATTCACGTTTACCAACTTAGGAAACAACGTGCCATCTAAGCTCTTCAGCTGCATCGCACCTCTGTCACTAACGAAATCAATAACATATGGACTTGACAAATGCATTTGTAACTTACCTGGATGCTTCACAAACCTACTGTCATAAAGCAGAACTGTATCCCCACGTTGAAAGTGCTTTTGTTTAATATGGTGATCATGCCAAGCCTTCTGTCGATCCTTTTCCACCTTTTGATGAAAGCCTGCGATGAACCTGTTCTCATTGAGCTATACCAATTGGGCCAATCATTCCTCCAAGGCTCCGTCGTCACTCATGCCGGTGACAACTGCAATCCACAGAATGGGGATGATGTACTCCATCAGAATTACAGCTTCCTTCCTAAAGACGAGTTTGAATGGTGTCTGTCTAGTCAGACGTTTGTAAGTTGTGAGATACGCCCATAGTATCGCAGGGATATGAAAATCCCAATCATCCTGATTCGTGTTGCATATCTTTGTGAGTGCATGCTCCAGGATTTTGTTAAACGCTTCCACTGTTCCATTTGCTTGGGGATGGTAAGGGGTGCTCTTTCTGTGTTGTATCTGAAATTCCTCTGTCATTGCCACGATTTCCTGATTAACAAAGTGGGTCCCTTGGTCACTCATCAGTATTTTGGGGCACCCAAACTTGGTGACTACATTATCGAAGAGGAACCTGGTTGCTGTCGTAGCGGAACAATCCTTTACTGGCGCGGCTTCGGTCCATCGCGTCAAATAGTCCGTTGCTGTAATTATGTAGCGCGACCCTGTTCCTTTTCCTGGTGGGTTTATGGGTCCGACAAAGTCAACAACCTATTTATCTAAATCCTGCAACATCAATTGATGTGTGGCATTTCATCCCTTCTCGATGGCTTCCCAGTCCGTTGGCATACGTCGCAGCTTTTAGCATAGTCCGTAGCATCCCCATGCATCGTCGGCCACCATAGTCCGGCTCGCAAAATCTTCCTCACAGTTGCGCGTCCTCCGTAGTGACCCCTAGCGATCCCGTCATGAGCTTCCACAAGAATTCGCTCCTGTTCATGTGGAAGGACATATCATCGCAGTATCTCATCTGGCCCCATCTTATACAACTGTCCTGCAATCAACTGAAAGTCTACATCCCTTACGACTAGCTACTTCTTTTGGTTGGTCGTGAATCCTGCCGGCGCTTCTTGTGTGGCCAAAAACTGAATGACTTGTTCATAATGGTCATCGACCATGCCAACCCTGAATAACTAAGGATATGGAAATCCTTCATCAAGGCTCCTTGGCTCTTCCCCTGACTCAATTCATGATAAGTGATCTGGTCCTGAATTCAGTCGTCCTAGCTTGACAATTATTTCAAAATCGAATTCCTGGAATAGCAGCAACCAGCGACAGATCTTCCCCCCCAATACAGGATTTTTCACCAGGTATTTTAAGGCTGAGTGATCGATGAAGATCTTAAAGTGGCCCCCAAGTAGGTAGTGTCAGAATTTCTGTAGGGCGTACACCATCCCTAACTCTTCTCGCTCCGTGGTGGTATAATTCTTCTCCGTAGTAGACAACTTCCTACTTGCAAAGGCTATTGGGTGGTCGATGTCGCCTTCTCCTGGTTGGGCCAAGATAACTCCTAGTGCGACTGATGACACATCGACATGGACGTGGAACTCGTTCGTCCAATCCAGAAATGCCAAGATAGGTGCGACAACCATCTTTGCTTTTAATATGTCTAGACTCTTCTGGCACTCATTGTTCCACTCAAACTTGGAATCTTTCTTCAATAACTTCTCCATGGGTGCTGTGATTGCTGCATATCCTCTGATAAACTTCCGGTAGTAGCCTATGTGGCCCAGCGTGGATCTCAATTGCTTGATTGTTGTCGATGGTGGGAGGTCGACAATAATGGCAATCTTTGCCGAGTCTACCAGCATACATTCCCTGCAGACAATGTGCCCCAGTAAAATCCCGAACAGAGCACACAAGATACACTTTTTCAAGTTCAAGGAGATCTAGTAATGTCAACAACGTTCCAACATTAACCGCATGTTTGTAACGTGATCCTTAACCAACCCATACACTGTCCAATCGTCCATGTAGACGGCAAGAAATTTTTGAATGTAGTCTTTGAACGTTGACACCACTAATCGTGAAAAAATTGCTGGGGCATTCTTCAATCCAAACGACATTACTATGTATTGAAAGCATCCCCACTCTGTGATGAATGTAGTCTTATGCCGGTCTTCCTTCGCAATCTTGATATGGTGATAGCCTGAGAACCCATCTATGAATGAGTAGATATCCTGACCGTCGACTCCTTTGAGCACCTCATCCGTGAAAGGTGTTGGGAATGGGTCGTGTAAGCAAGCATCGTTTAGTTTTCGCAAGTCGACACAGATGCGGACTTCGCCAGTTTTCTTGTCTTGGACCATAATCATGCTGATCCACTTGGATTCTTCTACACATTCTATGATGCCTGCTTCCAACATCCTTTCAATCTCAGCCTGCACTCGCTCCTTGTTCCTTGGATTCAACCAGTAGGGCCACTGCTTGATGGGATTCGCATCGGGTTTCAGGGGAATCTTCATTTCGCCTAAGTCCCCATAAATTCCTTTCATCTCTGAGAATTTTGTTGGGAACAGATCCTGAAACTCATGCAGCAGATCCGTCATCTTCTCAATGGTGGAATCATCCAAATAATCCCCAATGCTTGCGAACTTCGGGTTCTCCTCCGTCCCAATGTTCACCTTCTTAATCTTCAATGGTTGCTGAAACCTGTCGAAAGGAATTTCTGGTGCCTCGACACTGCGACTACCTTCTGATTCCGGCACATGTGTAGCCCTCGGATCATCCTCATCATTTGGCTCTCCTATGATGTTGTAGCACTCCATCATCGTTTCTGGTGTCGCAGTCCACCGAAGTTCTAATGGTTGCTCCGTCGGTACTGTTTCAAATATCTTCTCGCGGATCACCTGTAGCGCACTGTGGATAAAGGGGTTCTAATATGACAAACAAAACGTTTGGCTAAATCCAAGTGTTAGCTTCTCCCAAGAAGTCGTTTCGTGTCGCAGTTCTGCTGTGACATACCAACTCCGTGGTACTTCATCCAAAGTGTGAACGAATGCATGGATCCACTCCTCTTTTGCTCGTAATCCCCATTGCTTTTGCACTCCGCCAAATGGACATTCGGGTCGCTTCTGCCGTCAAAATTCCTTCCGCTACATCCTTCTGCATCGCCAAAACTAACCATCAACAGGTCGCGACATAGTGGCTAGGTTGTGATATTAGACTTATGTTCTACCCACCAGCGCACAAGAGTAGGCTTCAAGGATTCCTCCAAGGCCAATAAACGTTGTGGCTCCGACACTTTCTCTTCAAATTCAGCAAGAAAGGTGCTCAAATTAGGTAATCCTTCGGATGTTGGTAGCGCGCACTCCTTTGTGGCTACCCATCGCAGTGACTGTGTGATCCTTGCGCATCTCCTAAATGACACTTCATGCATCCATTTCTACCAATTCTCGAGCGCCTCTTTTGAATCCGACGACGTTGAACTGACACTGCGCCAACCTAATTCATCGTCTGCTGTAGGATTTATGTAATCCTTCGATATATTGTATATGCTATTCCATCCCTCCGTAAATTTATCTCTGGACGGTTCAACGTATCGCTGCCCTTCCGCAGGATCCAAAGGTGCGATGAACCTCATCTCACGATTCTCAAATGACATTGTCCGCTTCTTAAAGTTGATAACCGCTAGATTGTCGATTGCCCAGTCGATCCCTAGCAATGCTGGGTAGGGACTGGTGTTTCTCCACAATATTAATGACATCAAAATCGGCATAAGACTTGAGACCCTCAATCTCGACGGGAAGTTGGTACATCCGACCAATTGGAGTAACCTTACTCTGGTTTGCTAATCGCAACTGTACTGGTGACCAAGCCAATTGCGGTTTCCCCAGAGTCTCCTGTGTCTGCTTGGTAAGAATGTTGACATCCGACCCGAGGTCTAAGATAATTGAGTCGACATCAAAAGCTCCAATTTGTTCTGACATTCGCATCTCTCTTCCTGTCTTCCTCTTGTGTATGCAATTAACTCTTTGTTCCTGGTGTACACCCTCCCGTTGAGTCAACAGATTGGATATATCCTCAAGCGCATCCTGATTTTTTTCCAACTCCTGGAAACACTTTAATAAATATTTTAGGGTATTATCCTTTCCCTGCGACTTGGTCCTGTCGAACGTTGGTGGCATATCGTAGATAAATTCTTCCTGAAGAGATAACTGCCTCCTTTGTCTCATCGCCTCCTACGCTTTCAAGAAGATATCATTTTCGGCCTCCTCATTAAAAGTAACATATTTTCGTACTGTTGGTCGGACAGTAATTTGTGGGCCGTCGGCTCCTGTCGTCGCTCCTCCTCGTGTCACCACTCCAACAGTCGCATGTTGTTTCTGAGCCTCCGTCGATATCATTTGCACAACTGGTGTATTCTGGTCCTGGTTCTGTGGAGGTGGTGGCGGATGCTTGGTCTGCCATTTCGCGATGAGATATGAACAGTATTCAACTCCATGATCCACAGTGCTACAATACGTGCACTGCTGTGGTGATGCATTCGGGCAATCCCTCTGATAGTGCCCCTGTTGCCCACAATTGTAGCATATAATTGGTCCTTGCCCTCGTCCAACAAAACCTCCTCGTCCTGCTCCAGTACCTCGACCTCCGCGGAATCCTCCCCTATCTCCTCCACGTAGTGGGCCATATGGTTGGTACTGCGGCTGCCCATACAGAGGTTGCTACGGTGGTCTATACGGTGGGTACTACAGTGGCGGATACTGCGGTGCCGGATACTGCGGTACCCGATACTGCGGTGCCATATACTGCATTTTCCCATACTGCGCCTGATCATATTGTTGCGGTTGGTGACTATACTGGGATGGCGGCTAGTTATATTGTTGCTGTGGCTGACCCGATTCCTGTTGTTATCCTGCCATGAAATATGTCACTCCAGTTCTCTCCTAGAGTAGGCCATAAGCTCTGTAGTTGTTGTCATTGTGGCCAACTAATTTACAAAACTTGCAATACAAGTTTTCTAGTTTCAACACCATTTTCTGCACTTAAACACACTCTTTTGATTGATGGCCTCTCGTTTGGCAGACATGACACCAAGTCAGCCCTCCCTGATTGAGGGGATTTGGTGCACCGGATTGCAAATACTCTCGGAAGTCTGGGCACTGATCCTTGTGGTGTCCTTCTGTCCTACACCTAGTACACCAGATCTCTTCGTGAGATTCTTTCCCTTTCTTCATGTCTTGTAGTTGGATCATCAAGTTTTCCAGCTATGCTTGTATCCGATCCATACCCAACCTTGTTTCACCGACTGGTGAAGACTCGAGCTTCATCGCAATCTCCAATGCTTCCACTTGGGCCGCAAACTTCTATTGCATTAGTGGTCCACGGATATGTGGTACAAGTCCTGCGATGAACCACTCCTTGTGTTGCATGTCATTAATCCCAAAACTCACTTTTGCTATCAACGTCTTGTACCGTTGATCAAATTCCCACACCGGATCGTTCGGGAATTAGTTAATCTCCTTGAGCTTAGTAACATATTGCGACTCCGATTTAGGTTTTTTAAATTCATCAATCATTACTGTTATGATCTGTCCCAACATATTGGCTGGTGTTCCTGTCGGAACCCTTGTAAACTTCATGAACTAGTCTAGCGCCTGACCCCTAAGGGTTGTCTCTATCTGTCCCATTTTTATGGCTTCATCCTGGACCTGCTTCACAGTCCAGACTGATTCACATATGAACCAATACTGTCCGGGATCCTTGGTCCTATTCCCCATAAAGGTAGGCATATTTGCCTCGTTTGCCATCCTAATGTTCCTACTATTATTGTTTATTGATGCGCTACTTTTACCGTTGCACGTCGGGAAACTTTGCGAATAACTTGGGTTTCTTCCTGTATAATTCTGGTTAGTGCGCGCGGTTGCAGGTATGTTGTAACTTACAATCCATGTCTCTTCTGCTTCTGGGGTATCCTGGTCACCGTCCTCGTCGTAATAGGGTCACTTTCTCCCTTGTGGTCCTGTTTCGCAGACTTCCGTTCCAGTCCTCTCAGGAGACTCTCTCTCAGTCCTCCTCTTCTTCTCAGGACGCCTGAATATTGCTCCACTTTTGAAGGTACCACACTCTTCGTCAGCTTCCCATATAAACTAGTCATCGCTCATGTCCATCCACCCCACATCTTTCTATCGGATCCACATTCACGTGACACCTACAACCTCCACACACTGATCTTTCTACTCGTCGAAAGTCATCTTCAAAATGCCCTTTTCGCACACAAGCATCTTAATCCACAGTTTGAGCAACAACAAGTACCTTCCCCTTGGTCCCCTGAAGAAATTTCTCTCCGTATCGCTATATGACTTGATCGTGTCTACTGGGAACTCAGTAATGTATCCCTCTAGGATACTACCTACCCATAAATCAACAACCCTTGATACTGTGTTGTCGACACGTTTCAGCCATCGAACCAGTTCTGGTGTCCAATGCACAGGTTCAGTCTCTTGGAAATGGTGCTTCTGGAATGTTAGTTGCGATAACCACTCGTGCAGCAATACTGGGAATTCGCAGAAAAATATTTTGTGGATATCTGAATAAATGTACTTCTGCAGCCAATTGCTTACAATCTGTCTAGGGTTTTGCTTTTCTCCTTCTGCGAATTCTTCTATCTTTCTGTCAAACCACTCTTGGATCTACGGTTTCGTTGGATGCCACAAAATATCCTCTTATTTTCCTGCTCAAGGTTCCGGCAATAGAACCATTTGTTGACACATCGACTATCAACATGGGTTCACTACACACTGTCAACAACAAACACCAACCCAAACTCTCTTACGCATCAGCCCATAAGGGTGTTAACCCTTCTAGCAACACTCATAGAGCAAATGAAGTCTCACCCGAGACGAACAAGGGGGCTGCAAGAACCAAGTTTCCACAGTGGAGTTGAGGACACGCATCCAACACACATTACCTTTGTAGAAACCAGAGATTATATCTTCTGCAGTAAACTCATCATTCGCACATTAGACCATTCGCAGATTCAACAGATAATAAACATTCACAACAACATATTTAACCTACTTATTGACATCAACAGTAATCATTCAACCCACATAGTATTAAACATGTTGCAAACATTCACATTCATCATCGCACATAGACAGAGATAGAAATGGAACCATAATCAAACATCTTCATGCATTCATTAAAACCTGCGGAATGAACCTCGCAGAAACAGTCAATACACCATGTCGTGGATACAAAACAGATGAAAAGATAAATCAACTTCTTATCACTTCCTTCTTTCATTTATCGATCAATCGATGCTCTTAGGCTTACAAATCTACTTCTATTTATACAAAACTACATGGTTACAAAACGGTCCACATGACCCTTATCTAATTAATTAACCGCTTTGCGCTTCCGCGAATGGTCCTTCTTTCACGGCTTGTCGGCTTCCGCAATTCCTGCGGACTTATCCCATGCCAACAAGGAGGGCTTGTGATTTTGAAAATACAACCTTCAGTGCATGGCAACTCTCATGACCATCAGACTCACTTCCAAAATAAATCTCTCTTGCACCTTTTGGGAGGGCAATGTTGTGCTGTTCAAGAAGCTTAGTCATCTGATCTATCTTCTTCTGCATGTAAGATCTCTCTGGGTGGTTTCCTTTCTTGAAATAGGAACACTTGGATTTCTCAAATCCATTCTGTTTTTCCTTCTTAGAGTTGGAGGCTCCTTCTGATGGACTTGACTTGGAATTTTGCTTGGGTTCAAATTGCCTCTTATCCTTGCCTTTGTGCTTCCCATTCACACTTTTTGCTTCTCTAGCCATAAGAGCTTGATCTTTGGAATCCTACAAGGCACCCATCTGTATCATCTTATCTTGTTCTTGGATGAGAGATTCAGTGAAAACATCTAAGGATGGTATCTTCCAACCAGGGATTTACATTCACCTAGAATGGAAGGTAGAGACAAATATAGAGAACTCAGGACCTAGCTTGCTCAGAATGGATAGCACCAGCTCCTCATCCTTCTTCTCAATGCCAAACTGCTTGCATTGCATAACCAAAGATTTGAATTTTGAAAATAACTGCTGAATGGTCTCAAAACTGCTCGGTTGTAGAGCAATCAACTCATTTTCCATAATATGGCCTCTTAGCCCATTTTGTTTGCCGAAGAGGGTCTATAAATTCAACCATAACTCTCCTGGAGTATTCAATCCTTTGATGTGGAAGAGTAGATATTTGGAAATATGAATACACATGAAACCAAATGCTTCATCCAATCTATTCAGATACTTGGTTTTCTCCACAGCTGATGTTGGTTCGAGATCCTTCCCCATTGTCATCATGTACAATGATTTATTTCACAACACCATATGCATATAAGCCCTCCAATAAAGATAATTGAAGGGTGTCAAGATCCTAAGATAGAGAGCAGAGTTTGAATTGCCCATTACAACTGTTGGAGAAAATACAAGGTGAAACTGCTGTTACTACAGAAAACTGCTGCAACTATAGAAAACTGCTGTAACTGTAGAAAACTGTTGTAACTGCTGCACTCAAAAAATTTGAATAACCTGCAAAAAAGCTCTCAATAAGGAGGTAGAATATTACTGAGCACTGATTTAGGACAGTAGGAACTTTTATCCGGATCCTTCACACCTGGCTAGACCTCATTGGATTTCTCTAATGAATTCAATGCAATGGCACCAGGATTTGCTGTGGAAATATAGAGGCTTCTGGTGCACTAATGAAAGCAGCTGCTCATCCTATTCACTCAAATGGATCTGACACCATGTGAAATTCTATGTCATAGCAGATATAAAGAGTTGGGGATACCTCACAAAGAAAGAATGAGCAGGAAATTTGAAGAAGAGTGAAAACTGCAATAAAAAAGAGCAGAAGAATAATAATGCACCAGAACTCAGATAGGAGCAGAATAATGTCACAAGTTCCAATAATTAGTATAATAAACAATGATGTTACAATGGAGGGAATTCGAATCATGCAGGAGAATTCGAACCTCAGTTGGTCTAGCAAAGGGATTATCACCACTGGAGTGCTCCGAAAGACTCAAAGTCAATTGAACTGAACCTAAACTCAGCTAACTGAAGTCACAATCAGTTAACTGACTAAGGAGGGTGCAATAGTGAGTCTTTCATACATGCAAGTCAGAAAAGGGCGCATGAGGCCACAATCAGTGGCATCCAAATCTCTAACCCCCCACAAGAGTTAATAACTCAAGTGGATTGCACTGGAACACTAAGTAGGTTCCTATAAAATAGGAAACTGATTAAAGTGGTCTAAAATGATGCATGCAGGGATCAGAAGGTGTTAGATGGATCCTGGATGACATCTGCACACCACTAGGGAAAAAATGACATCATTAACAACTAGTACAAATAAATAATGCTAGGTAGGACAAGTATGGAGTATTGAAATATCCTAACATAGTGGAGGTGGGAAGGATATTTCTGGTGTTGGGGAAAGACCAAAATGGAGTCTCTATAGTGTTTTCCCCATGATGGGCCCAAGCGACCAGAATATTCACATAGATCGAGCCCTCATCGCAGAAAAATCAAGTGTATAAAGTCCAAAGGGAATGCCATAAAGATGCCGGTGGGGGTTGACATAAAAAATTCCCAGGTAGTGGATATGGTTGAGATTTCTATAGTGGGAAGGGCGTGGGGGAAACATTTCAACATAAAAACTATGAGAGAGTGGGTGGAAAAACATGGTCAAAATTGTTTGGCTCTCTCTCTTTTGTAAAAATCTTGGCTCGAGGGTGGTTCCTTCTCAAATTCAGCTTTGCAAAAGAAGCGGTATGGGATCTAAAAGGTGCATGGAGCATATATTCCACACTGATGTTGCTAAAAAAATGGACCCCTCTTCGATGCGAGCATGCGACAAATGGATGTGATGTTGATTAGGGTTTGGCTCTCGGGTCTACCTATCGAATTATGGAAAGGAGAAAGCTTCAAGTACCTTGGGAATTCTATGGGGCCTTTCTTGGAGGAAGATATGTCCTTTTAATTGTCAGGAGAAATGTTAGTTGCTCGAATCTTGGTATCGTTGGATGTTAGAGAAGGAATGGTGGAAAAATTGGAGCTAGTTCTGGGGAATATGAGTTATATGCAGAAATTGGATTATGAAGGAGTCCCCTTCCATTGTCACAGATGCCATTAGCATGGTCAAATTTTAAGTTAATGTAAGTTTTTGTTTAAAATCCAACAAATGAATTCTCCATAGGCGTATTCAAGGAAGCATTTGGATTCTCTAGAGGAGGGGGAGTTGGCCTCTTTTAACATAAGATTAGTCGTGGGGGGTGTAGATGAAGCTTCTATAAGAGAATCAGAAGTTGATACAAAAGCAAAAGGACACTCTATTAAATATGTGGTTTTGTTCCTGACACGATGTTTGAATATTAGTCTCCCCAAGTATCGGTCGGATCCGTGGATAAGCATATAACTGTGGCTCCAGACCGCAGGGCTATGACTCAAATGGGCATGCCTTATCTTCCTCCTCTTTCCATGATTTTATTAATAAATTCGTTATCATTGCTTGGTCGATATTGGTTGGGTTCTCTAAAAAACCTATCCTTTCCTGATGGTTTCTCAAAACCCTCAAATTGACATTGGATGGAACTTTCTTTCGCACACTACTCCTTTGCTTGAGAAATGCCTTCTTCACTCCCAATTTTAATCACCTTAGAACCAGAGTCCTATACGAATTCATAATAAGAAGCAGTGGTGTATCAACTTTGAAACATAACTTATATCCCATCTCTATTGTCCTATTTTTGTAAGGGAGTGGAGGTGTTCTGGGTCAAAACCAAATTATTTATGGTGCTGGGAAGGAGAGAGGGAGAGAATACCATGTGTCGATATATCATGAGAGGGATCTTGTGGATATGGAAGAAAGTAAGAAAATATCCATTTTTGGATCTCTTAGAGCATCGCCTTCCACCTTAGGGGTTCCCTTATGAAACTTATCTCTTTTAACTGTCAGGGGTTGGCCAACCCTCCCAAAAAATTGGCCCTGAAAAGGATGATAGAAGCAAATCATCCTGGAATAATTATTCTGCAAGAAACTCTTGGGGAAGGTGAAACTGTAGAGGTAATTCTCTCTTTCTACCAACCCAAACCATCTTCTCACATGCTTGACCAATTTTGTTATTAAAGAGAAGTCTAGGCATGTCATCTAACCATCAAATATCCATGTCACTCTCTTCCACCTACACAAAACAAGGAATATATTCCCTTGCTATGCTCAATGGCCCCTTAGGGAAATTATAACCTCTGGAACTCTTTAGCATGGGTAGAAAAATCCCAATTTGTTGTATTCTTTCTGGGATCCGTCTGCAAAAATTAATACTTGTCTCACAAGCATCCAAAGGGAATCATATGAATGATGGCTGATGGGTTCCTAACTTAACCAATCTCTATGCTCACCTACAACCGTATATATTTCACCCAAGGTCTGTGATTTCCTCTTCATAGTGTTGATTTTTGTTTTGGTCAATTTCCAAATTGGTTCATTGTTAGAAATGGAGAAACGAAACATGAGCACATTATAGAGCATTCATTTGTGAATTATAGAATGAAACAGCAAATGCCAATGAGAGAATTAAGGGGAATGATGATTTACATTACTTATAAAAGAAGGAATGTAGGATCTTACACTTCCCCATGATGATTGTACTCAACCATGTAGAAAATCATACTTCTATTCACACACAGACACCGTGGAATTTCGTAAAACAATTCATGCCCCTCTGATATCATACTTCAATAGTAAGCTAAAATAAGTACTTATCTAAAGCATTAAATGTAAAGGTATGTAGACTGATATACTGTACAAAAATTACATTTTTGCAGTGGAAAACACTTAAAACAATGAACAAATTAAAAAAATCAGACATAGGAAGTTTTGGTCAAACTGACCCTGGAAAAACCCCCTGGGGGAAAACCATCCCAAGAGATTTTTATTATTGATAAACACACAATATCATAATTACAATAGCAACAAGGTTTAACATTAAATATTCAGTACAATACAAACATTTTCTTGAAATACAAGCACAAAAACTTACCTTGTAAATTTTGCAATATGTTGCCTATGAAAATGTGCAAACTGTATGACCCAAGATAGTTTCTGCAAATTAGGTCACCTCGATTTAAACACCCAGTCACATCAAATTTAAAACCTCTCTTATGTTGTATAATTTCTTCAGAAATAAATGCTTGCAACTTCCTAAAAAACCGTGCCTCTTGCCTCATTTTTTGTGGAGACCAACTCAATAGTACAACCCCACCAAAATGTACAGTACAAATTGCTCATTAATGGTTGTACTTTGTCTTGGGAAATATGACCACGCCTTGGGATTTGTGCCCACTCCTGCTACTGTCTCTTCCCTTCTCTTCAGCTTCTCAACAAATCCCTTAGTCTTGGAAGTCAAGATCCTCTCTCCAAGCTACTCCTTGGAATTCGAGCCACTCAAGAACTCCTCACTTTGGAATTTGTACCACTCCAATAACTCTCTTGGGGCTTGTGCCAATGGTCTCGTGAAGTCCTTTTTATCTTTTCTCATTAGGGTAACTCCTTGTCTTTTCGTCTTCTATGGCTAAGACTAGATCTTGGACCATAAGATCTAAGGTTGTGATTTAATCTCAAGATGACTTAAATCACTTAAGTCATGACTATATAAAAATCATATCTTTTCGAAAAGTCACTTTTACCCTAAATAAATAAAAGTCACTTTATAAAGTGCAAGTCAGTTTAATAAAGCACATCTCACTTTAAAATCATAAAGTCACATCATAAAGTACTTTAATAACACATTTAATAAAGTAGCTTTATGTCATTAATGGGACCCCCTTTGTCCTCGGACCCCTGCACCTAGGAACCTGATGCAAGAGTACCTCTGAGATACCAAAAATAACACTCCCTCTTAGCGAGGGAAGTATTGCTAGCAACACCTCCATCTGGATCTGTATCCAACCTTTGCTCTCAAGCAGTTGAAGTTTCTCCCTCTGAAGCTGAAGGCCCCTTAGCCACTTGCTCTCGATAATGTGCCGGAGATATGTGTTAGTCCACTTTGAACTGATAATTTTTCTCACTCTCATTCTCATTCTCAAGAGTAATCTCATACTAGCTTGGTATCCTCACATAGCTGAAGAAATCCTCTCCACTGGATTCTACCATTTCTACCACTGAGTCTGACCTCCCACCAGAATCACCATCCATAGGATGACCCAATAATCGGTAAGTCCCGACGTCTTTGATTCCTATCATTCTCTCTACACCCATGCCCTCCCTCACTGGATACATAATAACACGTCCTTCCAAGTGAAGGATCGCATATCCGTCATCTTCCAACGCTAACATTGAGAGGAAGTTATTGTTCATCTTTGGAATAAGAAGCACTCCGCCAACCTCCATATAACCTCTAGGATCGAGTTGGAACAAAACACTTCCAACTCCTTCTACTACATGGGTTTTGGCATACCCATACCAAGATAAGCGAGAATTCCTTCTCAAATTTATTCGCATACACTTCCACTTTAGTTGAAGTGGCGGTCTTGGTCTCTTCTTTCTTCTTGTTATTCTTCTAATTGGGACATTGCCCAACAAAGTGACCATATGTATGGAAAGAAAAGCATCTCACCTTGCTCATATCCTTTTCGGACTTGGCTCCACTGCTCGAGCCCTTTTTATTCTTACCATTTTTTGAAAGGGCTACATTCTCTTCACCATCTCCTTTCTACTAGCCTGTGTGAGTGGAGCTAGATCTCAGATCTTCCTGTATGAAGTCATCCCAAAGTTTGGTCCATGTCGACATGTTCTCTCTAGAGACAACTACACGTATAAAATCCTGCCAAGGTTGTGAGAATCCATTAAAGACTATTCTCACTAACTCTCCTTCTCCCACTATCTCACCAATATCCCCCAACTCATCACATACCTTTGTAATGAGGGTCAGGTATGATGCAACATTATCAGTCATAGTCATTTTAGTATCTCTCAACTTCCCCCTCAAAACCGTTTTCTGGTTTTGATTGTAACTCTGAAACAACTTTATCAGAGTAGCCCACATATCATAATCTTTTGTTTTCTCGGTCACATGATTCCATAACTATGTGAGAGGATCCACCCACAAACCTCTTACATGCATTCAATGATTGGTTTTAATAAGTCAATGGAGTTTTGTTTAAGGAACATGTTGGAAAAAAGATGAGATCTAAGGTTAACACTTTGTAATAGAGGATTTAATTTCCTATGGGCCTCCTTTCCTCTTCCACTCTAATGGATCATAGCCCCTCTCATGTTCTTTGCAACCTTCTTGGACCATTATATATTCTATTCCAACATTAATATTTACATAGATTGAGTTAGTTGTGGCAAGATTACCACACAATCCATATAAGTATATTTACATCATACATGTCTAGCCATTCACTAGTTGGGCCTTGGAATTTAGCTCCACATTAGGAATCTATAATAGCATATTTACATCATTTATAAATGGGGTCATTTATTTAATCTCACATTGATTAAATCCGATCATTACAAGTACACAACTATAATTTATACATAATATGATGCAATACATTCCGATGGTCAAATCTGATGTATTACAATAGATCAACCAACACCCATCATTAACAAAATTCAACACTGGAATTCATTATCAGCTCTACAATTGTGGATCACAAATATTTTCTCAATATAATTGTTTCCAACATATTCACTCCTCCCTAGAAGCTCAGGATTCCCTAAAGGAAGAGCACATGATACTCATTCATTGTATTTGATCATTGCAAGTACACAAAAGAATCACACAATTCCATGTTTCTTCTTTAGGAAAGCACTGGTCCATCATTTCATAAATACAAGAATATATTTTAAGCAAGAATCTGATTTGAATGTTGGGATATGTTGAATCATCCACTAGATTCATATCACCAAGTGTTTACAATTGGAAAAATATTGGTATTTTTCTAGGATCCTCTATCGTATATGAGGAGATTCTACTTTAGTTGTTTACTGAATGTATCAACTGAACATCCATTTAGGGGATTCATCACCACAACTCAATTTTTCACAATCTCTTTCTCAAAATAATTTTGGGAGGAATATCTAATAATAAGGGCTCATCAATACACAAATCTCCTTCCTAAGTACTTTTATTCAATTGGAAGTTGGTCTTGAAACAAACACTCTTATTGTACTTAGGTTCCTTCTCTGCCTTGACTTTAGAGGTTAATATATATATATATATATTTCCGTAGAAAAATATCATTTTATTCATATAGAATAAACATAGATTGTCCTAAAAGGACGTACATCATTACACCAAGAACATACCCTTTTTGCCTATATTAGGCTCCATTACATACAAACACACAACTTTCCATAGAGATAACTCCATTTGGCTCAAAGCCTTACATTCAATTTTTTTTTCATAACAAAAAACCAAAAATTCCACATATCTCTCACTGCGCCTCCTCGCACAATCCTTGATCTTTACCTCGTCCTCTGTTGTGATCTTCATGTCACTATATAAGCCTATCCTCACCTCTGTTCTTTTTATATTGATCGTCTGATGTGATCTTCATCTTCTAATACAAAATATATTGTTCCAAAACTTGACCTTCAATGAGTTATTGAACCTCAATTAATCATGGTTCCAATGCCAAAGCCAATTTGGATAACGCGTCTGCTTCAACATTCAATTCTCTATAAATGTAGGTGAAAGATGCGTATTTGAAAGCTATTAATAGATCCTGGATAGCTGTCAAAAGGTGTTTAAGATGAGGATCCGCAATATGGATATTCCATTTGGCCCAATCCACAACCATTTTTGAATCACCAAATAATTGCAGCTTTGAAATGTTTTTGCTGCGAGCCACTTGAGCACTGCCCATAAAGCTGCAAGTTCTTCTTTGTTGTTTGTGGGCTGTCCTGGAGAATATTTGATGCATAGCTTTAAATTTTCTGTCACAAAGAGGACTCCACTAGCTCCACCAAGAGGTGTATCCCCTTGAATTCCCCCGTCGAAGAAATCCCAAGGGTATCTCTTATCTATTTCCAGATTCACAATCTTGTGTTGTTTTATCGGCTTGGGTGTCATTTTATGTTCCTGCACCTTTTGCAATAACAAAGAAACTATTATTTCCGGAGGAATCCATTTGTTTTGGAAAATGGCATGGTTCCGCACCCCCCAAATACTAAAGACATACTAGGCAGGGAAGGAAGCATAGCAACCTACCCTTGACTCTTGCCACCACATTTTTACACTCTGCTCCAGCATGAGGTCCCTTATGGAAATAACCTACACACACACACACACCAATCCAAGCATGTCTTGAAGGGGTAACTTAACCTTTTCAAGAGAATATTTAGATACTTAAAACTATTTACATTTCTTACCCTAGATTCATTCAACATCTTAAATCAACTTAAAATCAAAATTGTGGTTTTTGTGACATCTAAAGACTCCATTATTCTCATAACAATCACTTCAATTCTTATGGAAAAGGGAAATATAAGTCCCTTTACCAACTCTATGTATATATATGATAACATCGTAACAAAGACGAACACACACTCAAAAGTAAAGATTAACTACTCAACAATCCAACACTAGAGGATTAATAGACAATTCCAAAATTCAACAAGTAGTCAAAACTTATATATATTGACAATCCCCTAAAAGTTGAGAATTAGTATCCCAAATAGAGTCATTGAGAAAAGAATAAAGATATAATTCCAATGACCCCAGAGTCTCCCCTTAGTTTTCCCTTGTAGATTCCTAATCAACCAATGGAAAATGGATAATATTCCAATATGTAATCATAACTGAGTGTGTAATCTATAATTTTTTTGCGAGAAAAATTAAGAGATGACAAGAGAATCTCCAAATCCATGGAGATAAGATAGACATGATGATGAATTGGTTCAAATGATTCACATATATGGAAATAATACTTAGAATTATAATATATCTTGATTTGAATGAAGCCACCTATATATTTGGAAATTTTGAAGCAATGTTGGGATCAATCCTCACTCATCTCCAATTTATACCTTTGGGCATCCCTATGTCGAAAAATCAATAGATAATCAATTTCTTTCCAAGGAATAATCTCGTAGAAAACCATCTGATTACTTCCCCATGATTTAGATGGTAAATGAGGTAAACCAATGGCCCTGATTATGGAGCCTAACCCTGAGGGGATCAAGAGAGTTGAACCTGTGTCCTCCCAACTTTGTGGGGAGAGACCTCATGTCTAGTTCATGATCATTTAAGATAACCCTCGAGGCTCAATAGATAACCATTTATGAGCATTGTAACCTTAGTATATATTTGTTGAGGAATATGTGCTTCCTATATGCATTTCAACTTCAAACCCAAAATCTATGCTAGTATGAGATAGGGAAATTATCCTAGCAAGAATGAGAATGAATCTAGTTAACATGATGCTTAACTTTTTAAAAGAGAAACCAATTCTCATGGTGAATATGAAAGAAATAAAGAAAACCTATATTAAATCTGACAAGAAGTTGCAACTTTTATTATTAAGGATTAAGGCCAAAAGAACCTCTGGAGCTCTAATGACAAAGAAGAAATAACCCAATTTCGTATGAAGGGGGCATACAAGAATATTGTTGTTTTTGGAGGCACATCCCAGCTATCTACTACAAATGAAGACAAGTAGAGGTGATCTAATTTTGTCCAACAATAGTAAGTGAAATTAAGCTATACATGATTTTGGATTCCTTACCATTAGAAGTTGTCATTCTCTTAACATCACAATCAATGCATACCAAATCATGTAAATGTAAGTCAAGAAGTAGGGATCATTGCGACCCTTACGTTACAATATCCATAACTATTCAAGTTTACATTATAAGCATGGATATATGTCTAAGAGTCAAGTAGATACTTTTTTACGTCGTATTTTTGTCATTGAGAAGGTTAATTATAATGGTAGTGCAAACTATATATGGCTCATTAATGAGAAACATACCGGTGTATTATATGCTGGTCAATTTTTGTTAGCTATGTCTTTCAAATGTTAGAATATCGTATGGATTTATATTTAATAGTGTCCATTGGGATCCCGACAACAATGTTGAAATCCTAAATTAGGCAATTTGAGGTTTTTGTTTGATTATTATAAGATTTGACTTGGAAATGAAGTCCAAGGAGCCACATTAGTATGAATCAAGACATCTACTATAATACACACAATGCAATGTACCCAAAAGATGTACCTCAAACTAAATCTAACCACAAAAGCTTGAGAAATTAAGTGCCAATGACTCTAAATGAATTTATCTTGCCATAATTTGTTTTTAATAATGGTCAATAGTCTAAGTGAGACTATTGAGATTATTGTTGGGATGTTATCACTTTAGGGAGCTACCTTGGAAATTAAGAGATGTGACTCTAAATAAATTTATCTAGCAAGCTATTTATTGTTGGAAGGAACTAGGCTTGAAAATGAAAAAGGGTCCAATTATGAATGAATTTATTTATAAGACACTATTTATTTGTTTTTGCTCATGAAATCTTTAAAATCATTTTCATTTTGAGCACTTTTCTTTAATGAATTTATTATTGTTGTAGATAAATAAAAACATCTATGTGTATAATTTTTGTGAAAAACTTGAATATACATGAGAGATACATATGTTATTAGAAGAAATATATCAATAATTTGATCCATATTCTCTTTTTTTTGGTTGTAAGCTTGTGGAGTTTTTATATTAATTTGTCAAAATGTATAGAGTGTAATATTGTTGGCTTGCCACTAGGAAACCAAACCAACAAAAAAAGAGATGTCATTCCTAATATATTGAGCCCATTTGACTAAGGTTTCATGTAGCAAAAAACTATGATGAAAACAATGATAACTAAGAGTATCTATAATGGAACTAATATGTCTTGAAACAAAAAACATGTCATCCACATCTGAAAGAAAACTAGTTTGGTTGATCATCTTCATAAGGTATAGTTATGGGAACCTCTTGATTTGGACCTAGCTCATAATATTCCTCAACAAATTCAATCTTACCAATTTCCTTGTCAAGGATATTGATCTTGGCTTCCATAGTTTTGAGTTGTACCTGAATTTCATTCGGTGAAAGAATAATCTCTTCATGAGCTTGATTCTTTTTCCCAAGATCCTATCCGATTAGGGATTTCATTTGTAATAAAGGTCGACCATTCTATGATATTAAGTAGTTTGAGTTTGAGTATTATCTGTATCAAACACCCAAAGCTGCAACTCTCTATCCACCTCATCATTGGAAGTAAGGCTTCTTTGTATCCTTATTGCTTCCTCACTTTGATCAATCTCCCTTTGAAATGACTTAGGAATTAGTCTCCGATAGGTCGAGGCAGAATTAGAGGCCCTCTATGGAGACCGAGATAGAGAAGTCACTACTCTTCCTCTACGATTCATTGTCTTTGTCCTCTCCCAAGGATGGTGATTAGAATGAGTAGGCACTTACAACTTGTTATAAAGAAACCCTTGAGCCTAAAATACTCGAGTTCGGTCCAAATTTCCAAACATAAAATTGTCAAGGGAACATGAAGAGATTAGTGTCCCCCAAGCCCAAAATCCTTATCACTGAACCAGGATGTGAGCTGAGAGAAAAGACCAAGTAAGAAAGGAGTTGATAGTAGACCTAGTGGGAATTCTCCAGCTCCCTTAGAGAGGGGTGCCATCCAAGATTTGAACACAAGATGCTTATCAACTCTTTAAGAAACCAACTGTGCCATAGGATAACTGCTCCATTTCTATAAGCAAGGAAAAACCCTATCCATCTCTTCCTACTTCTACATCCACTCATGATTACACCATCCTCTTTCAACATAACTATGATTGGATGCCCCATGCTGTGTGAGGTTTTCTTATCCATCTCCCACTTAGAGCCATCATTGATCACAGATTCAAGTATCATTTCCATTAATTGTTGCATGGTGTTCATGTACCCTTCCTTCACCACTTGTCCCCTTGAGCACTGTATCGTGGGTTGGTTGTTGATCTTGGATCATGCCCTTCGACCCTTGTGTGACACTCCCATTCCTCCATATCACCCAATCCGAATGGAACCCTACCAATGTAAAATCATACTTTGATATTAATTTTTTGTGACCCTTTATATGAGCCAAATATTAATATTAGAAACTTACCTAGTGATGATCACTTACTATCTTTGCTACTTTTATGATTATTTCTTAAGATATATGTCATCCTTTTGAATTGATTAGTTGAAGCCCTAGAGAAAAGGTAGACTTTCCTTTTCTCCCACTTTATTTTCATTTGATTTTTCATTCACCACAGGTTTCTACAATGCATGGGGCTCCTTTAAATTTGTAAACCTTGCTTCTTTTGAACTCAAGGGAGACAAATTGTCCCTTTCTAGCTTTGATTTGTCCAATTCATGATGCCTTGTCATCCAACTCAAGGAGTTTTCAATCATAACTACTTGAGAAGAAGAGAGAGACACAAAGTCTAGGTCCACGTCACAACCTAAGAAGGAGGATTACACAACTTAGTTGATGTTATAGCTTTCAAACACGATTTTTCTTTTTGGAGTAGCCTTTGAATGTTTCTTCTTCAAGGTTTACCATCATCTAAGCTTATTACTTTTAACTTTTTATCCACCTATGTTGTTGGATAGGAGTCTATTTGTTGAGAGTTCCTATTATCATAATCCAAGTTTAGGGACTATTGATATTCTCCACATTGTACCATGAGATGATTTTGTAACCCTTCATTCAGGTAAACTTATACACATATTCTCCCAAATATATTAAATACCTTTTTCATCCTAACTAAAATCAATTTTGAAAAAAGTAGTAAAAATATTTTTCATCTATTCCAAATTTTCACAATGCCACAAGTAGATATGGAGATTTGGTAGCTTTCCATTAAATGAAGTGAAGATACTGAGATTTGGCAGCTTTCCATTGAATGAAGTGAAGATATAGAGATTTGGTAGCTTTCCATTGAATGAAGTGAAGATATGAAGATTTGGTACCTTTCTATTGAATGAAGTGATAGAGATAGCCATTTTGACTAGGTTAAACCCTAAGAACCATAGAAATACTAATGTTGCCCCATAAACATGGGATTATTTCCATAATCAAACTTAATTCTTGCAAGAGTGAATAAATTTGCTATTTTCTTACTCATAAAATTTAGATATTTTTGTTATTTGGTACTCATAAAATTTAGATATTTTTTGAATATGTAGAAGGGCCTCTGAGATTATGTGACATCAAGGTTCCTTTCAATGAGGTTAAGCATAGAATGACTAGAATGACTTTTAGATGTTTTTGAACATGTAAAAGTACTTTTGAGATTATTTATTATCAAGGTTCCTTTCAATAAGGTTAAGTGGTAAAAATTTTTGGTCAATTTTACTAATTTTTAAATTTCTAACTATAAAATATTTGGCGATTTAAAAAAAAAATTCAAATTTCAATAATTTTGCATATTTTTAACCCTTATTAAAGTAAAAATATATCCCATAAAATTTAGACAAATAAATTTAAAAAAAATAGAAATTAATAATTTTTATTTATTTTTTAAATCCAAAGAAACCTAATAACTACAGATTACTTTCAATATTTTCAATCCATGACCTTATCTATCATATCTATCATTTATGTGCCAGTCTTTCGTGGTGGCGCGTGTTTTCTTCTCATCCGTCCATAGCGTTTCCCTATTTCTTCTTTCTGAACTCCCTTCAACCAAAACAACCAATTTCTTCCTGAAATTGAATCGACTGCCACAGATCAATCCACACCCATCGTCAACAAATTCAATCCCAAAATCCATCATTCTTCTCTGCAAATGGGGATCACAAGTGTTCCCTCAACATCATTATTTCCAACACCTCCACTTCTCTCCAGAAGCTCAGGACAAACTCATGGAAGAACACATGACACTCATTCACTGTTCTTCATCACCAGAAGTATACCAAGAAATCAGACACTTCCCAGTTTCTTCTTCAGGAAAGAATCAGCCCATCATTTCCTGTCAGCAACAACAACATGCCGGGCTACTGCATCATCATCATCATCTGCTTCTTCTGGGTCATCTACTTCTATTCAAACAGTGCAATTCAATGATGGTTCCCCAACCAGATTCGCCCCACTCATAAATGGCTGCTGGACATTAGCAGGGGGGCATGGCAGAATCGTGGAAGAAAAAATAATTTCTGTTATGGAAATGTACTCATCCAGAGGCCTCACTACATTCGACACAGCAGATATCTATGGCCCAAGTGAAGAAATCCTGGGCAACTTCAGAGAGAAATGGGAGAAAGAAAGAACAGAGCAAGGGCTTCCAGAGGTTCAGATATTTACAAAATATGTACCCAATATCTTCCAAGGCAACGTTTCTCCTTCTTCTGTAGAGAAGAGTGTTAGGCAATCCCTGCGTGCTCTCAGAGTGGAGAAACTGGACCTTGTACAGTTACATTGGTGGGATTATCATATTCCAGGAATGTTAGACACTGCACTTACACTCACAGAGCTCCGTGAGAAAGGCCTGATTACAAGCGTTGGGACTACTAATATGAACACAGAGGCCCTGTCAAAGATTGTGGATGCTGGCGTTCCAGTTGTTTGCAATCAGGTTCAGTTCTCTGTTCTTGATCCTCGGCCTCTGGCACAAATGGTTCCTTTTTGCAAGAAAAATGATATCAAATTGCTCACATATGGTTCCATTGCTGGAGGGCTTCTTTCAGATAAGTATTGGGATGGAGGGAAGAAGGGTATTCTTGCAAAATTGCAGATCTCCAATAGTGTCATTCTCAACACATCCAGCCTGAAAATGTATTGGAATATTGTTAGGGTAGCAGGGGGTGAATCGTACTGGAAGAAATTGCTGGCAGTGTTGGCAGAGATTGCTTGTAAACATTCTACCACCATCTCTGGTGTTGCGTTGAAGTGGGTGATGCAGCAAGGTCCTGTGCATCCCATTGTTGGCCTTCGGAATGCTAATCATCTGGAAGAGAATTTGAAGGTTTATGGGTTTTTGTTGGACGAATTGGACATGAAGAAAATAGAGCAGGTTCAGAGGGGAGAGAGCACAGGTCCTGTTGGTGACTGTTATGATATGGAGAGACCCCTATGATTGAATTTCAGGGGAAACAATCTGAAGTTTCTATTGACCTAAATATACAATACAATCCTGGAGCTTGCTGAGGTATGCTGTTTGCCATTAGAAAATTGCAGCCCTGGAAACTTGAGAATGATTGCATTTTGCTATTTTTCTTCAACGATTTCTTCTTTTCCGAATTTCCTAATGAAGAAATTGTACTATCATTAGAAAAGCCAAATATATTTTTAGCTTTTTATTAAAACATAGTATTTTTTCTGTAGCTACTGTCAGAGGCTACCTTATCTTGTATGGTATTTTTTTCTGTATACCTTACAGGCTATCTTATCTTCTTCTATTTCAAGAGATTATTTGTGTTATTTCTAACCAGATAAACAAGGCTGTTATTATCCTTCATGTCTTATTCATTGTCTTCCATCTTTCTATCCCTGTGCTTTATAAAACTCAATAAAATGATTTCACCACACATAGAATCCATCAAAGTCACCCAGAGTTTGCAATAATTGTTGGATAGGTTGGGATATAAACTTGATATATATGTTTTTTAATTACTTTTTACTTGGTTAATAAGTTGGGTTTAAATTTATTATTATGATTATGATTTCCTTAACAAAGGAGTTTGTATGATTGGTGAAAGTAAAGTGTTAGTTATTGTCTCCATGAAGCTTTCACTCCCCAACCAAGCTTTTTTTTCCTCATGGACTCTATGTGACCATAACATACGAGCCCATGATACAACTAATTCATAACTCTTGAAAAACTTTCCTCTTGGGAATAAAGTAATTAATTATGGATGAGGTGATATTCATATAAACATGTTGGACACACAGTTAAGGGAGAAACACATATGTTGCTTCTTTCCATACTTTTAATTGAAAGAAAGTTATATGGATTGAAATCAGAATCATGGTCTTGCCATGCTATTGATGTTTCTTAATATGTTTTTGCATTTATTTTATGGACATTACTTTACAATTCCAATGGCAATTGGTAGGGTTGAAATCTGAACCTTATGTAGAATAGTGTTCAACATACTTATATCAAAACAATATTTTTTTCTTCTACGGGCAGTGGGGGCTGGATATTCTAATGAACTTTATATCTAAGACAGAGCATAAGTATGTCAAAACATTATGACTCACAACCCAAAAATATTTGTGTAGTTGAATAGTAAGGATCCAGCATGAGAAACTCTTATCACAAATTCTTCTTCTCTACTAATAATGCAAGTGCTCTGAATGGAAAAGGTCCACTTTCCTACCTATCTGTTCATGTTTGATTTTGGTCTAGCAATGTCTCCTATGGCTCCAAGGTATTCGACGCTACAACAATAAGCACATGAGGGACCCTTCATCATATCTCACACCAAGGCCCCTCAGTAGACACCAATAATGCTACAAGTTGGTGGCTTCATCGCTTCTAAATTCAGCCATCCACAATGGGCTAATCAAGATGATACAAGGGAATGTTTGGTCACTAGTTAATGTCATAATCATTCCTTATCTAGCTATTTAAAAAAAATCAATTTGAAAATCTACTATAAAGATCCCATGAGAGTGGATTTTTTTAATGATTAGATTAGCTTCAAATACTGACTAGGAGATACAATAAATTTCTCTAATTGATTACTGAAACAATAAACTAAAACAAGAAGGAAGATAATTTCTTAGGATTTTACAAATCTTGAAGTAACAATTTAGTACACAAAACAAATGCATCATATGGTTTATAGCTATTTTCAAATTTACTGTAGAATTTCATTGTAAGGTAAAGACTATCCAAGTCTTTAACCATTAAGAATTTGAATTTAAAACAATTAAAATATATAGAAGAATAACTCACCTAGTAATTAGCAGCTCATGAGTCCAATAAAATTTTCCAACCATGCTTGAGCAACTATGGGGAACATGAGGACTCTCCTCCACCCTAACCCCTCAATTGTCAATTGAATAGTTGAGGCCCCCAAGCCCACAACCTCCATCCTTTAGGCTCCAGTTTTAGTAGCCATATGGGATGCATGACCATATAAACATAGAAATCTCAAGAAAAAACAAACAACTCCATACTGTGTAGCAAAGATACCAAACACTAGCAAAGATACCAAACACCCTTAGACTATGATGCCAGAAACAAACTACCAGATAACTTTGGATTGTGAAGGAAAACTACCAGAGAGAGAGAGAGAGAGAGCGCCTAGATAAACACCTTCTTACCCTATATAAATTATAGCATTATGACTTGGCTTCTTGACAAGTCACCCCTACCCCCACCCAATGCAATTTAATAAAAAGGAATAGCATACAAATTGCAACATAAGTGCATATTTCATTAAATTACATATTAATATATAATTTGCGTCATATGATAATTTATATATTTACAAAATAATAACATTATAATACACTATACATAACATATATCATTTTATTACATTATGATGAACTATATAACATATAGACCATTATATATATATATATATATATTCACCACTCAATAAAATAAAATATATAGTATCACACCACACAGATATCACACAAACTTATCATAACACTTACTAACTTATAAATCATGCATAACACAAGCATAATACTTATGCTATACTCATGAATATGAAGGGTGACTCGTGAAGGATGAAGGTGGCATCACACTCTTGTTCTGGCCCATGTGGAAAGGTAGTATAATTTCCTTTTGTGGTCATGGACTCTCATGCAGGGATGGTGGCACTTACATACTTCTTGTAGAAACCTTGGATGAGTCCCAAGCTCGATCTTGTGATACATGCCATTGTCAACATCCAATCATCAATATTTAACTTAATCAAATCATTAAATCGAGAAGCAATTGAACAAAGAGTCAACACCTTAGAAAGCATCAATGTATTCACAACATTCATGTAACCATATATCCTTTCAATACAATTGATAATCATTCAATCATGCCATCTTAATCTTAAAAAATATAGATACAACAACAACACATATGATACATAAGCACAATAATCATACAATCATGTCGTCTAATTTTTAAGTGTCATTTGAGTCATCTTCATACACAAGTCATGAGTAATCAATGTAAGAATCAACATTCCATGTGTCATATTATCCAACATCTCACAAGGGTCAAGGGATTTTAAGTGAGATGTTACATATACCCCCTTCACGAAACTTTTTCCAGAAGTTATATTATATTTTACTTGTTTTGATGCAAGGTATTATATGTTATGCACAATCATCACATAATATGCACCCACATATGTAGTATTATTGTTCAAGTGAGAGAATTATTGGTGTGGCCATCACGGCTAATTCACACACCTATACTATTTATAAACATTGTACCCTACTTTATTACATGTTATTGGTTCTTCTAAGCAAATAACACAATTATGCATCTATTCAAATCAATCACATGGTCAAACAATAGCCTTAACTACAAATATTTAATGTTTCTTTTCATTAGCATAAAAGAATTTCATCAATCATTTTATAATCAACTAAATCAAATAACAACATAGGACCATGATTTAACAATCATATATGTATTCGCACATGCCAATTTGAGATAAAATTCAAGCAATTTAATGTTTTAGATATAACAACCATAAATTATTTTTCAGTTTTGTCATCTTCCCAAATTGATTAACACAAATGCTATACCAACCAACACTCACCACCCTGGCCTTCCTCCCCTCTTGCTAGTTTAGTGTTTTTCACCTTCCTGGCCTTCCTCCCCTCTTATCAATTAGGTCTCAATAGTTTAATAAGGATAGACAAAAATTCAAACCCAAAGAATAGCATCCGAAAATCACAAAGAAGTTATATAAACCAAGCACCTTTCAAATAAATCAAATTCAAAATAAACAAATAAAATATAATCACCAAGACTAAATTAAAAGATAAAATATCAATTTTCCTCCTACATTTCTTCATCCACAACCTAGTTTTCCCCCTCATAGTGATTGGATAATAAATCAATCTCTAATCACTCACAACCACAAGTTTCCTGCCTCATGGTGCTTGAGTGACCCTTCTTGCTATGGCACAAGTCCCTCTGCTAAAACTAGTCTTTATGTTCCATGGGATGATATCTCCAACTCATCACACATGGTTGTCTGCAATAGGCATCGAAAGTCATTTTATGACTTTCGACATCTATAAGTTTTATAGTGCTCCATTATAAGTTCAACCGTCTAGCTTATAATGGTATACATGATTCCAAGTTGTATAATTTTGGTGTTAGGCTTCCTCAACACCTTTCATTCTTTGCATATTTATTAAATATATATTAGTTCAATTATATGTTCAACTTTCTAGCCTATAATGGTACACATGAATCCAAGTTAGTTGTGTAAGTTTGGTGGAAGGATTCCCCAACACCTTTCTTTCTTTGCATATTTATTACGAAATATATATTAGTTTACTACACCTCAATACTAAATATACTTCATTTATTCAACATTTATTTATTTATTTTTACAAGTCATCCTCAAAAACCATCTTATGCATAAATCAACATGTAATTAATATTCAACTAATTTGAGTTCATAATAAATTGTATAAGACATAGATCGCAGGTCACTATTATTGGAAGCATAATTGCATTAAGACACCCCATCCAATAAAATCCATTAAGCCTTATTATAGAAATACATTTGTATAATCAAACTGAAGCAACAATTAAAGTTAGAGTTCCTAAGATCTTAACAAATCTAAAATGCACAAATACCAATTCAGGCAAACTAGTGATTGTGAGAAACAAGGACACTAAATAACAAAGATGGAAATTTGGTTTTCAATGAACCTTTAACTATGCATGTATCCATTAATTAATGGTGATGTTGAGGCCTCAACTCTCTCTGAGTTAGATGACTTGGGGACCCACTTTTAAATTTTTAATTGAGCCTTGTTTATCTAAATGATGTCTTCCAAATTTTTATTCTTGATTAAAATCTTGATGCACGATTGACTTTCTTGTTTTAACGAATAATCTTTATAACATGCATCAATTACTTTTTCAGGTGCTTGCTTGCCACTTAATTTTGCCTCTTTGCACTTGTCGTAATTATCACATTGCATGCATTATCGTACCTGATGTTGCAACTCTTGGTTTATCATTTATAACACATGTAAAGACTATGTGCATATTTATCTAAGTTCATTTGTGATATTATGCATATTTGGTTGACTCATAACATTGTTACATATTTGGTTGACTCATAACAGTGTTTCGGGAAATTCGACTATTTTTCTAAGTGCTTGATTTTAGGTGCCTAGGAAGCCAATTGAGCATTTTCATGAATTGAGATCTTTCAGACGATGATGAATCATAGATATCTCAATCTACGCCTTGAAATACTATATAACAAAGATACAAGGTGAGTAAATGGAATGTGATTTGAATGAAGCTATGATTTAAATGAGGCTTAAACTTCTATTAAAAAATGTCTTTTCCACCATTTTTGGCCTTGATCCAGAATGACAATTTAATATCTTAAACAAGCTATTTATGGGATTTTATAAATTGTGAGTCCAATGCAACTTTCAAATTTTGATTCTGACTCTCTTGTATGAAAAGTCACAAGTAACCTTTTTCGCTTATGAGGTGTGTTGTGTTTCATTGCTGTGATCACCTTGAATCTTGTGTTGAAATTAGACATATATGTACTTGTTTGAAAGGTCTATTTGTCCTCTAAGCTTTGCACAAAATGGTTCACAAATTCATGTTGTTATGGGCAATATATTGGTAATGGAAGTTGAAAGATGCTTTGCGTATTACAAAAGATGATGAATGGGAAATGTTTTAATTGGTTTGATTACATCGAGAGGCACATTCTACAGCCCAGTAGTGTAACGTACCCACCCATCCATCCAAGGCAAGGGAGGGAACATGATGCCAATCTCTGGGGCTTTTACATAAGCTCAACCCATTCATTAGATTCACAGCAATAAAGATGATGTGTGCAGATGCAAATCACTTAAACATGCACAGCGGAATAAAACATATTCATCCACACACTCTTCATATGCATTCAACATATCAATAACAATCATTAATTTAAGCATTGCAAAAGTAAATACATAGACAGAAAAACAACACTTATCTTCATTGTGCAATTGTCCCAAACAACTAGATATGTCGCTGCAATGTTCCACCCAACCATAGGTCTCTGCCCAGCCTGTATTCTTTCAGCACTCAGAGACCACCCTCGAGCTGGGCATGATTTCTACAAGGAAAAGGGGACATTCAAGCTCATGCACAGCCAATTAATCATTTCATCCAAGCCAAGCCAGTCCATAGCTGGGTTTATCAGGCTACATTTGAACCCTGGATGCTTGCACTCAAGCTCAAGCCAAAACAATGGATACCCATCTCAACCCCAACATTCTCTTACACTCAACAAACTCAAAAACTGGGCATGGGCACACATTTCCAGCAATGGGGTTTACAAATAGGATGGCCATGCGTTTTCCCCAAAATGTAGGCACACCAAAATGGACTGTGGAAAGGGGAATTCGACCACAGGGAGCAAACCCGATTTCTCCCACAGGTTATGATCATTTAAAATTGCCAAAACAACCTCATTGAAACCCCAAATCGAGCTCCCTCTTCTTCTAGTAGCTCTGTAACACAAAAACGCCCTATTCCCCACTGAAAACAAGGAAACACAGGAAAAACATGGAGGAACAACGCCCAGGCAGCTCCAAAAACATGAGAGGGAAAAACTGGTTGATGGGTAATGGCTTGGGGAGCAATTCATGGCTCTTTTTTTTCCCAAGAAGCCAAACACGTTTTTCCATGCAGGGTGGCTTGGCCATACTCGAATTTGGCCAGCCATACCTCCCATTCCCCAAGCATTAACTACCTCAACCAACTCTTGGGAGAAACCAATGATTGGGTACAAAAGTCAACATGGGTAGTTGAGGGTTTGATGTGTTCTCTCATTGGCACTTGGCTTGACTTGATTGGCTCCAAGGGTTTGAATGTTTCCCTCCCAATTCCTTGTAAAATCATGCCCCCATCTCTTTGTTGCATTGTATAGCTAGTTGTGGGTATTTTATTAAAATGCATATTTATATAATATCCGCAATTCCACTGTGCCTGGCTAGCACGTAAACCATATGCATCAATAAATCGAAGGTGGGGCCTTGGCCTTGAGATCCTCACCATGATTTCTTAACAATATTACATCATTTACAATTTTAATTCCATGGGGTTAAGATGGGGACGTTACATACCCCTCCCCTTGGAATAACACCGTCCTCGGTGTTCCAATACTTAGGAATAAATACCCACTTTATACATTTTTCAAAATTCTCAAATGGTGGCAGGTCTGTCCTGCATTTCATCTCTTTACTTTGAGCTTTCAGGACCAAGTCCTTTGGCTTCCACAACTGCTCCTGCTGGATTTGATCTGCCATCTCTATAGGTGGGCATTGCGCTACATCGATCCCTTCCTTTTATTCACCTTCCAACTGTTCTACAAGTCTGGAACTTCATGGCTATCATCTTCCTTCTTGTCCTGGAAACTATTTGAGGAAGATTTTAAGCCAAATTAAATAGCTGTTGGTCTGCTGCCATGATCAGTGTGCACAACTGGCTCTCACTTTTCTCACTAGCCATCATTTGGCTAGTAACAGCTACAACAATGGCTTTCAATGTCTCACCTATGAGACTCATCATGGCAATTCCTGTTAGGACAAGCATAACACAATATCAAAATTAGTCAATTATTTTCCTAATTGACTTGGAACGTCCATGCTTTACTCATGAGACTTATACACATTTCATGCTTTCCCACATACACATGAACTCATTCATGTTCATCCTTTCATAGGAAAATAACTATTTCAGCATTCACAATTCATTTCAAGCAATTAAACACAATTTGTTTTCATTTTTGACATGCACTCAACAATCCTTTGTTTCTAAGATGCATCAGTCAAAAGGAAAGAGAAGAGTAAGAGTTTCCCCCTCTTAGTCTTGTTCCAATCCGAAGCCACACCATCACTTGTGGTTCTATGCTCCTTAGCCTCTTTCACTTCAATGTGAATGCTTGCCTTGCCCTTTCTTGGCTATGACACTTAGTGTCTAAGGTCTGTCTAATGCTTTTCAGCTAGGGAACCCTTCCCCATTGTTGCTTACAGAACCTTTGGCTTCTAAGACCCACACAGTTCCACTAGCACCATCTTTCATTACTGCCCATACTGATCTCTTTAGGACAATCACATGTCCACATGCATCCTTATGATGCCCTCATAGTCCTTGCTTCTATCAGTACCTATACTCAAACATTGAATCAATTCACATGTTTATTTTATTTTCATAAGGTTTATCTCTAAAAAAGAGTTTAAGAAATCATAATTAAATCATATACACACGTATATTCATAAGCAAGAGTTGCAAGATAACCAAATACTTATCTGTATTGGATGTCTTCTCTTTATTCCATGGGATTCTTCTTTTCTTTACTAGCTTTGGATTTCCTGTGGGTACGATAATGAATGTTGGGCTAGCATGCAGGATACTCCACAACCATTTGAATAGGCAATGCCAGGCCAGTATGCTGACTGGGTTTTTATCAATTAATTAAGGAATCTTTGGCCAGCACGACGGCTACTCCACAACATCAAGTGGTTAATGCCTCCACCAACTATTCTCTGAATTTATCGAGCTTCAGTTACTCTCCGGATTTACCAATAATTTTATAGCACCCGACCAGTTACTCTCTGGTTCTACCAAGAAATTTATAGCGCCCAACCAGTTACTCCTTGGTTTACCAAGAATTTTATAGCTCTTTTAGGGTCCTTGCTTTCCTGCAATGCCCAAGGTTTCCAACAAAGAAACAATAGTGTATCAACTTAGCTGTTAGAAGACTTATACCTGAAATATTCATTATTCCAAACAAGAATTAAATGAAAATGAATACTTATCTGTATTGTGCATTTCCTTTCTGGTCCATAAGATCCTGCTTCGCTTTGCAAGCATTGGGATCGCCTATGGACTTGGATGTTTGGCCAACACGCATGTTGCTCCACAACATCAAATAGTTAATGCCCAACCAGTACACCTTCACGCCGACTGGGTTTACCAAGCATTTGTGGTGCCCAACCAGTCCCATACCTGGTGGACCCTCTCCATTGCCGAGCCAACACATTCGTCTAGGTCATCGACCAATGGAAGGAAACTATGCCACCGACCATTATAGGTCAAGGCTCTACCACTCTGCCTTAGGATTGCATTAGCCTTTCACACGTGTCACAACCCTTCATGCGCATAACAATTATTTACCCACACAAGGATGGCACTCCTTCTCTTGTGCAAAACCGACGGTTCCCTTTAGGAACTCTTTAGGTGACTTCCTTAACTGTAGGCCAACATGGCCCCACAATACCCACAACATCCAAGAAAATAATTCCAAACCAGTGCAATGACTGGGTTTATTAGGCATGTAAAAACCCTTCATCAATACCTCCACAACAACTAAGTAAATAATGCCAAACCAGTACATCGAATGGGTTCATTAGGCATGCAACAACCCTTCGTCAAGACCTCCACAACAACCTTTCATTTTGCTTCATTCGTGTGCAACACCAAATTGTATCTGTGTAAGCTGGTAGCACAAGAAGGATAAGCAAGCTCATCAGTATCATTGTCCCAAAATTGTAAACATGTTTCATAACATTCACTATCAAGTATTGAAACACCAGGAATGCGTCCATCCCCTTAGGGTGTAGTCAATATTGACAACCTTATCATACCCCAACACCAGAAAGGTGTGCACTCCCTTTTGGATGTGAGATATGTAGGCCCTAATCATACTCAAGCAATCTGGAATAATAATGAAATAATAAAACATGCTCTGCATATTAAATCTAATAACCAGACATGTATATTCTGAGTTAGGGTTACAAAATACTTATCCCTTTTTAGATGTATCTTTCCTTCATTTGCGAAGAATGGGGGCTCCCTTCTCTGAGTCAACAGTACTTCGGTTTGCCGCCCCAGATCTTTTCACGTTCCATAATCCGACAAATGCCTTCTTGGCATAATTTCACCATCTCATTCACATGGCCTTCCAACATGTAGTGCAACTGGGATATTATCAAAATTTACAATGGCGTTTCACCCGAAACCCATTTCTAAAGCATGGGATTCTTCCCATCTAATTTGGCTTTTGCAGGCCATCACTCATGGTCTTCCTGCAATGTGTCATCCTGGCACACTTATCAAATAGCCAAACAGTTAACAATTTTTAACAATAAAATTCAAATCTGATTGTTCCATAACCAATCAATGTCATTAACAATTAAATTCAATATGAATTTACAATTCTGTTTCCTACATAAATTGATTTGCTTAGCAATGAGGCTATCCTCATATTGTTTGGCTCTCGTAAGTGGTATCACTTTGTCCATTATGGTTTCACCCTTGCTACCATACATGAACATCCACCTACAACATGTCCTCCTGACACAATTTTATATAAGCCAAACAATCATTAGCAATTATAAGCAAATTATCAAATCTGAAATCAACAAATCTGTTTTCCTACAGAAATTCGAATTGCAACCATGAGATTATTCTCATAGACTTAAATCAGATAATTTTCAGATTTGTTTCATGCATAAGTTACAACCATGAGAACCTTCTCATAACCTTTGGATTTTGCACATGGTAGATCTCGGTCTTTACTATGGACTTATTCTCATTGCCATACGTAAGACTTTTCCACATGAAAACTGAAACTTCAATCAGCCAAACACGTTGTGAGTATCTATGTATATAATCATTTCATTGCCACAACAATCACTGAAGTGATCTCAGAATTATAACACCCAATAATTCAACACCTTCAACTGTTAATATTTGAAAGGCAATGAAATATATATCCCTATAAATGCATCATTATCATAATAGAATTGCAAGACACAGATACACTATCCATGCAATTTAAATAAACTGTAAATACTCATTACTTCACAGCCATATTCTTTTTATCCAACTCTGTCATTCAAACAGAGCACTTTGGTAGCCCATCAACATGTCTACCTTCCACATGCAATCATTCTCCAGCAGTCACAGCAGCTCATGAAATGGTCTCAGTATTAACAATGGTTCACCATTTCATTGATTATCTAATTGCATTGAAACATATATATTACAACCATGCATTCACACAATGCATCTCAACATGTGCACCCACACATATGCATGCACATTCACAACATTTACATAATCTTTTAATGTGCATTCACTCAATGCATACCCCCCAATACAACCTTGCATTAATCCATGAATGCTATGTATTCCAACATATTATGGCCTAACCATGCCTATCTCATATGACATACACTACAACAGGACCACAAGTCATCACTTGCTTTGGTTGTTAAACTCACAACCGACACACACAAATGGCATGATATAATTTCATATGAATGCATTGAGGTTTCTAAGAAACTATAGGGTGTAAGGCTCATTTCCTTTACTTACCCACACCTCACCATACTCGGTGGGTTGACATTCACTTTCAGGCACTCAATACCACATAAAAACCAATCAACATGGTTTAAACATAGTTGAAGGGATCTTACCAAATCCTCCTTCAATCATTCATGCAATTAAACATAAATAACCATTACCTGCATGGCTGTCATTAACATCGCTTGATGTTACCTGATCAGTTGGCCTCTTACTAAGGCTACACAGTCCTTTTTCCAACCTCATGATCACATATTTGTTGCACCATCCTTTTTTCATAAGGTGGTTGGTCATATGCAATAATAATCATCCATGCCCTTAGTCATGCTTCGGTTTTCTTTGGTCCTATAACCATTGCAAACACGATTAGTTATTTAACAACCACCATAATCATCTTTAAGTGGCTCATTGCATATGCAAAACCTCACTATTCTACCAATATGCAATATCATATATATACACAAGTATTTTTACATGTACTGTGCAATGTTTATCAATATGCCATCTAGTGCATATTCATTTCAGCTATCTAATCTCTTACATTTTCAATCATGCTTCTATGGTCTGATTCATTCAACCATTATCAACAACATTACTAGTGATCAACCATAAGCAATACCATTAATGGGCTATTGCATGTGTAACTTTCACTACCTTGACCCATATGCAACATCATGCTCATGCATAAGCAATCCACATGCACCATGCAATGATTCTTTAATCATGCCCACTAATTCATATGCATTACTCTCTTGTATTTCCAGCATCCCTATGCCATAATTTTTAGTATATAAAACTTGGGAAATATAAATACAGTAACAAGAGAGGAGTTAAGGAATTCTCCCTTTTCAATTTCCCATCATGACATGGAGTTCCTCCTCCACATCATAGCTGATCCTTTTCTTGGCTTCCCTACCGAGCATACAAGTAATCATTAGCTATGATCTCCTCATGAATTAGCAATTCAATATATATATACATAAATGTATAACATTTATTCTTGTTGTTTTTCAAACATGCAATTCTTATACTATAAACAGAAATAGTTTAAGGTGAGGAATTTCCCTCTTATGAACATTGCCTTGCTACTCCCATTGCTCCTCCGCAATGCATATTACAGCCAATTACTCTTAATAAGGCTTCCACAAACCTCCCATGCCATTTCCTGCCTCTCGTTCCAAGCATAGAGATTGCATTTCACACTTTCAACGACTGTCTCCGGGGGACGACGGGGGTCAAGGGGGCTTGCCCCCTTGTGGCGCATAAGTTCCATGCTATTTTTCAACTTTTAGCACCTGAAAAATTTCCCTAAAAAACGGTTGAAATTCCCAGTTTCGGAGCAACTCACTCAGTTCTTCCGACTTGTTTCGGGCCAACTTGCCGAGTTTTTCCGCAGCTTCAGGCCAACTTGCCTAGTTCTGCCACAGTTTCAGTCCAACTTGCCGAGTTCTGCCGCAGTTTCAGGCCAACTTGCCGAGTTTTGCCGCCGAAAACACTTAGAAAAAAATTTCGAACCAGCTCGCTGAGTCCTTCTGCCGTTGCGGACCAAATCGCCGAGTTCTTCCGTCATTGCGGACCAACTTTCCGAGTTCTTCCACCGAAAGACACTTAGAAAAATTTTCGGACCAACTCGCCAAGTCCTTTCGTCGTTGCAGACCAACTCGCTGAGTTCTTCCGCCATTGCGAACCAATTTGCCGAGTTCTTCCACCGAAAGACACTTAAGAAATTTTTTGAAAATTTTCTTCCTTTCCCCGGGCATTTCACAACCCTGTCGGCACAACTCAACCAATTTTGCTGAACGTGTCGGCTCCACTCAACGAGTTCTGCCGCCGTTTCGGGCCAACTCGCCGAGATTCGCCAACACAGTTTTTGGCAGAAAACTCATAGACACTTAAGAAAAATTTTGAAAATTTGAAAATTTTGAAATTTTTCTTAATTATCAGTGCTGAGCAAGAAGCATACTTACCTCTGCAACTGTGATAGGTAGCCCATAAAGGCCCAATGCTGCAACCAGCAGCTCTGATACCATTCTGTAACGTACCCGCCCATCCATCCAAGGCAAGGGAGGGAACATGATGCCAATCTCTGGGGCTTTTACATAAGCTCAGCCCATTCATTAGATTCATAGCAATAAAGATGATGTGTGCAGATGCAAATCACTTAAACATGCACAACAGAATAAAACATATTCATCCACACACTCTTCATATGCATTCAACATATCAATAACAGTCATTAATTTAAGCATTGTTGAAGTAAATACATAGACAGAAAAACAACACTTATCTTCATTGTGCAATTGTCCCAAACAACTAGCTATGTCGCTGCAACGTTCCACCCAACCATAGGTCTCTGCCCAGCCTGTATTCTTTCAGCACTTAGAGACCACCCCCGAGCTGGGCATGATTTCTATAAGGAAAATGGGACATTCAAGCTCATGCACAGCCAATTAATCATTTCATCCAAGCCAAGTCAGTCCATAGCTGGGTTTATCAGGCTACATTTGAACCCTGGATGCTTGCACTCAAGCTCAAGCCAAAACAATGGATACCCATCTCTACCCCAACATTCTCTTACACTCAACAAACTCAAAAACTGGGCATGGGTACACATTTCCAGCAATGGGGTTTACAAATAGGATGGCCATGGGTTTTCCCCAAAACGTAGGCACACCAAAATGGACTGTGGAAAGGGGAATTCGACCACAAGGAGCAAACCCGATTTCTCCCATAGGTTATGAGCATGTCAAATTTTCAAAACGACCTCATTGAAACCCCAAATCGAGCTCCCTCTTCTTCCAGCAGCTCTACAACAAAAAAATGCCCTCTTCCCCACTGAAAACAAGGAAACACGAGAAAAACATGGAGGAAAAACGCCCAGGTAGCTCCAAAAACATGAGAGGACAAAACTGGTTGATGGGTAATGGCTTGGGGAGCAATTCATGGCTCTTTTTTTGCCCAAGAAGCCAAACACATTTTTCCATGCAGGGTGGCTTGCCCATGCTCGAATTTGGACAGTCATATCTCCGATTCCCCAATGCATTAACTACCTCAACCAACTCTTGGGACAAATCAATGATTGGGTACAAAAGTCAACATGGGTAGTTGAGGGTTTGATGTGTTCTCTCATTGACACTTGGCTTGACTTGATTGGCTCCAAGGGTTTGAATGTTTCCCTCCCAATTCCTTGTAAAATCATGCCCCCATCTCTTTGTTGCATTGCATAGCTAATTGTGGGTATTTTATTAAAATGCATATTTACATAATATCCACGATTCCATTGTGCCTAGCTAGCACATAAACCATATGCACCAATAAATCGATGGCGGGGCCTTGGCCTTGAGATCCTCACTATGATTTCATAACAATATTACATCATTTACAATTTTAATTCCATGGGGTTAAGATGGGGACGTTACAAGTAGGGGGAATGTGTACCTCCATCCATGATTATAATAATTCATCAAAATAAACAACAAAACAACAATGATAAATTAAAACATCATTTCCAGGAATTAAAAATTATCCTAAAAATACTTGACTTGGGCAACTGGCTATGTGTGAGGCACGCTCCACCCAAACGTAGGAAATTTTTCTCATTAATCTCTCAACAAAATGCCAGCCCCGAGATGAGACTCATGCATTCACCCGATAGACATCTCACTAGTCCCATAATCTTTCAGGATTAAACGCTTGGCAATCAAGAAAATTGGCTTAAATTCAACTTCATGCCAAACAATGCATTCACCTCTTTGATTTCCTTCTGACTACACAACAGTGAGACACTTCACTACCATCTGTGCTCAAAATTCCATCAAGAAAGATATCTACACCATTTGGCACTTCACTTGAATGACCAAAGGAAAATTAGACAAAGTTTCAACATAAATTCTCCAACAATTTGGTTCACAGGTTCATGAATTCATATCAGAATTCATTCTCAGACAATAATTACCTCTTTTGTTCGCTCAGGCCTTCCCCCATACCCCCATGGGAAAATTTGAATTCTTCATTTGCATGTTAATACTCTTCCCAACATGGACTCTCCCATGAGCCACGTTTATCCTTTTTAATAAAACACATAAAACCTTTTCCCAAAGTCCACTTAATCATAATTATGATTTAAAATAAGTTTCGGTTTAATTAAATTGGATCAATGTTTAAACAAGACTTAAGATAAACATTAGGGACTTAAAGGTTTAATGGGGTCATAACACAGTTTCTCCCCCTAATACATTCTAACCCCCTTACTGTCTCTTGTGAATAAATGAGTCCCTGATCTCTTCAGTGTACTTCCTCAACATAGCTAGTTGTGGATTTTAATATTAGTAATTTCAAAATACAACATCTTTAGCCTTGTAGGCATTCATAGACAATAATTACATCTTGGCATCATCATACTAGAGGTTTCAAGCCAGGGGTGTTACATTCTCCCCCCCTTAAAGTCTACACTGTCCTTGTGTTCTAATTCTTATAGATATTTATACAATGTTTACATACCTCAAAATTCACAAAATGTTCCAGGTACTTTTCCTGCATTTCATCTTTCAAGATGGCCTTTCAAAATTGGGCTAGATGCATTGGACCTCACCAAGTTATTCTTGATGGCTTGGCCTTTCAGCTCAACCTGCTGACTAGTCACTTCAGTACTTTCCATTTAGTTACCATCATTGTAGTTACCTCTGCTTGGGCACTTGTGAAATCTATAGTTGATTCATAACATTTCTTCAACAATGTGAGAAACTTTTGATCAATTACTATCTTTGATTTGTGTGATTGTATTCAATATTCTTTAGCTTTTATGATAACAACAACAACTTTCAAATGAAATATTTCATCTACAATCAATCATCATAAATTCATTAAGCTAATCTAATAATAATCCAACCATCCTTTATGAAAGATCAACTACATCATTCTTTTCCCATACTACTTTCATGCATTTCATGTTTAACTCAACATATGCATATAGATGAATCCATTTATCTTTGTTTCTTTTACAGAAATTTAACCATTTCATCATTCATTGTTTTTTCAAACAAAAATAAACACAACAAATTTTTAGTTGTAACATGCATTTCAACAGCTTCCTCTTTCTAGAAAGTAATAACATAAGTAAAAAGAGAAGAGTAAGAGTTCCCCCTCTTTATCTGATCCAATCTGGAGTCCCACATTCATGGCTTTTCTTCTCCTTAGACTCTTTCTCTTTGAAATGGAAATGCTCAATTTGAAATTTTTTAATTAGAGGAGATACATCCTCAATGCAACATTGTCAGTTTGGTGTCCACATTACACCGCTACACACAACACCCTCTAGTGATTTTTAGTGTGTGCGTAGAAATACTTCCCAAACTTCCTCAATCAGGTTCAGCTAGCTTGGGGTCCACATTACATCGCCACACACAACACCCTCTAGTGCTTTTGAGTGTGTGCGTAGAAATTCTTCCCAAATTCCTCAATCAAGTTCAACTAGCCTGGGTTCTACATTACACTGCCACACACAACACCCTCTAGTGATTTTTAGTGTGTGCGTAGAAAGATCACCCAAACTCTGGCCATCTGCAAAGAGATTACAACTCATACTAGGATTGCACAATCTTCATCTTTAGCTTTATTTTCTTACTTCACTTCACTTCTCTTCTTCAATATGCAAACACCACCTTGCATATTTTTATATTTGACAATAACATGATAATCAATAAAGCTTCATTGGTATTGTGATGTAACTCACATACATTTATCGTAATGTATTATCATAAAACTTAAAAACATATTATTATGTAAAATATACTTGTCGACATTGAAACACTACGAATGTGTCCATTCCCTTGGGTTGTAATCAATGTCGGAAACCATGACACAACACAACACCAGGAATGCATCCATTCCTTTCAGGTGTGTGTCATGTCGGTTGGACTTGTATCTTAAATATCCTTTCAAAGTAAAAACATTTTCTGAATATCATCTCCTATAAAAATTATTTTCAATATTAAATCAAGTTTAGGGTAAAGATACTCCCTTCTTCCTCAAGGCTTGAGTGATTTTTTTTTTAATTTCTTCATTTGTGCCATATTCTTCAATCAAACATGATGAAGAACCTCTTGGATGACCCCATAGAACTCTAATATTGCAATCTTTTTCTTTGCATTCAAGTTTTAGTTTTACAGTTTCATTCTCCACTTCACTTATAGGTAATAGCGTTAGATACATACAAATAAATCATATTAGATGACTTCAATTAACAACCAGTAACAAGTTATAACCAACTAACAACTTTATTAGATAACAACAGTCAACAAGTTCAATCAGTTAGCATTTTCACCAATTAACAAAATTCAACAAGCTATAATTAGTTTACATCCACTTTAGTTAACAATTTATATTAGTCATCAATTCATCTCATCTAGCATCACATTCATAGCTTTTACTTTCATAGCAAAAGTATGGAAGTATTAACAATTCATTTACAATTCACACAAACGTGGTGAACAAGAATTCCAGCATTCAGACTTGTACCGAACCATGTGAGTGCACCATTCTTATTAAGAAAACATTCAACACAATTCAAATACTTATTGTTGTTTCATAGTCTCTTGTACATTTAATATTGCATTCAAATACATAATTATGCAATTACACTAATTTCCATTAAATAACAACATTCCAATATTGTATCAACATAAACCATTCTTGCACATATGGAGTCGAGCATAGGCCCATCCAAAGAATTTAGCTAGCTCTCCAATATGGACATCTACCATCAGACTTAAAATACAAGTCAAGCACATGGCAAAATCAATGAGTAAAAGAAACGGAAATGCTCAACCAATGAGCTCAAGTACCTAACTACAGGCACCTCAAGGTCTCAACTAGTTTGACCCAATACCAGCCACACACAACATCAAGGAGGTTCTCCTTCTTTGTACAATTAGTCCCCTGAGAGTTACCTCACTGTTTAGTGTGGGTGGAAAAGGGTAGTCCAGACCGTGCTAACCTCTCAGGAGGTCTCAGTCTTCACTAAGGTGTTTACAGGCTCAAACCAAACCATTCTGTACTTTTATTAATTAACACAACCTTATTATTCATAGTATTCATAAATAATTCACAAGGCAGGGCCACTTTGTCATAGAGATGAACATATACCAATCTGTAATCAAGGTACTATTCGGTAATCCATATTTAGTGGAACTAGAAAAATCAGCTAAAGTCATTACTCTGCAATTCATAATCAGCCAAAGGATTATGATCCTAACTAAGCATAATATCATGAAAATAATTCTTTAATAATAAATTTAAAGTTCATGCAGTGCATGCATATACAACTTATGCATTTTCCAACACACGTCAAACCTGCCGCGCAACTCTAACATTACTCTAAAATATAGCACAAGAATAAACCAGTCATAAATATCCATTCTACTAAATCATTCACTTCAGGAAATAAATTTCAAAATTCAATAACAAATGCAACCAATCAATCAACATGCTCTACACACACGAGCAACAACATACTATAAATGATGCTACAAGGGGAAAGGCATCTCGCTTTGTATTCTGCATTTGACTCACTCAGGTTGGTCAAGGGCACTAGTGAACAACACTTCCTCACCAAATTTCTTCACAACAATTCAGAATCTTAGCTTCATCCAGCTCGACGCCAGACAACCCACTTCCCTTCTTGGGTTTCCTTCTGACAATTCAACAATGATGCACTTCACTATTTTCATGCTCAAGAATTCCACCAAGGTTGGTATTGATAAAATTTCCCTTTCACTAGGCATTGGCTATAAATGACACATTTCAAAACTAAACAATTCAATTCTCAGGAATTCAACTCACAAATTGAGACTTACAAATCATGGAAACTACATACTCTACAAGCATCATCATGCTCTAAATAATGTCAAGTGCACACACCAAGAAACTATCAAGCATTCAAGCATACAACTAGTTATTGAAAATCATTTGACAGGTCCCCAACCCTACTACCAATTGGAGACTTGAGGGGTCACAAGGATATAAGGATTAAATACAAACAATGCACATAAAAACTGAGACTAGGCCAACATGCCCCAAACAAGTAAACTAATAAACCTTGTATAAATTAAATGTAACTACTAAACATTTAATTGTGATCCCACAGGTTATGCAATCTATGCATGCTACCAAGATCAACCAGATTTTAAGCTTTTTAGCTGCGAAGAACTGAGAAACTCTAAGATACATGATGCTACTCAACATGACAAGGGATTTGCTACAACCAAGTTCATGCCAAACAACGCATTTCCTTTCCCTGCTTTCCTTCTACCAACAATATAGTGAGGCACATCATTGTTTTCTAGTGCTCAGGAATTCCATCAGGGTTGGTGCATACACCATTTACCATATCACCAATCATTAGCTCTCGTTTTGACAACAACATCCCACATCCAACATAAAACAATTAATTTGTTCAAGAACATGGTTACAAGAACAACCAAAGACAAATTATAAAAATAGTGACAATATACAATAATCAAAGATCACAATGGGATTTACACTAGGAACAATAAGGCAAATATACCTAACGAGGAACAACCCAAGACAAGGGTCCACTAGAGACTCCATGCAACAACCAAGTTCCATAAAATTTGGGCTTTAATGATAAATCCCTTATGGAGTCATTGTTATACTATTATTCATAAACATACAACATCAAGAAACAATTTCTCACTTGAGAAAAGCATCTTGCTAGTTATAGATAGCTCCAGAGCTTCACACTCTTAAGGAAACTTACAATCTTACATTTGCAATTAAAAATTCCATCATATGGTTACATGTACAAACATGAACCATCATAATCTATTTATATATTAAATAGATAAGCTATGAATGTACATAACATTCTAGCAGGGGGGGAAACTCTTGTTTGGTCTCTACCCACAAAATCTTCTTTCATAATTTCAAAAACTCAGAAATTATATTTCCATATAGAAACATAATATAGAAAAGATCTTAAACTTCAAGAAAAACTTATGATGAATTTCCCAGATTATTCAAACATATTGTCTCACCAAGATTAACCGGATCAAAACTATGTTAATCCATCCTTTACCATACAAGGTTTGTCTTTACTTTGCAAAATCAAAAGATCAAGAGTTGTAACCTCATCTACTCTTTGACTACATAAATAAAAAACTAAGTATTGAAACCCAACTCTGTTAATTATCATTAGTTACATTTATCCAAAGACAGAGTGTTGTAGGCTCGCTCTGCTAATTAACATTAGCTACATTTACCCAGAGGCTGAGTGTTGGAACACTCGCTCTGATTCCAATTTGTAACGTACCCAACATTACACTAGACTTAAAAACATACTAATAATAATGTTTTTTTAATAGAATTTTACAGGCATAATGGTTATATAAATGTATATAACAAATGCATAACAAAAATAAACATTTTAGTGAAAGCCTAATAGATCAACATACATTACAATAGACCAAACCATATTTCACAACGCAATTTGATTTAGTATAGTTTTAAACATAATAATTCTGACACAAAAACTGTGACACAAGAGTTGTGATACAAGAGCTGTGACACAAACATTGTTCTACTCAATTGAGTATGGTTGGTGTAGTGTCCAATGTAAACATTTCTTCTTCGACTAGTGTCACCCTCGACATTGCTACCCAAATCAGTAGGGAGGGGTATCTGATTTTCTTTCTCTATTCTTGGCATTCCTTACATTTTACTTTTAAAATATCTACAAGGTGATTTTACCACATATAAATCTTCCCTTCTTCAGTTATCCTCTCGATCACCTCTAACATGTTTAGTTTGAAATATGATGGTCAACCAGTTCTAGTGAAGCACAAAGAAACTATAATACATGCTCATTTAACATGCTTTTCTTTGACCTAGCTGATAATTAACCCCTTTGAGTTTTTAGCTATAGTCAACCCTGTAAACTTCCTTATCCATTCCATGGCATCTGTCTGTCTTGCTGATCTCTACGAGACTGAGTGAGATCCTTGAATTCAACACGATATTCATTAGGAATTCAAGGAATGCATTAGTGAGTATTGCAGTTAGAAAATATTTGAATATGGTTGTCGCATTTATATTATGTTGCAAAAGATATGCGCATATATTCAATTATTTTCTATGATGTGTTGAATTGTCGCATAAAAGATCTCATACATAGAAAGAAAGAATGCAAATCAGTATTGTTGATGAACAAACATAAGGAGAGTATAAATATGCGTAGATACATAAACGAAGTTTGTATTATATTCAAAATTATTCTGTTACAAAATTGCATGAGATCTATGTCGCAAAAAACAAAGTGAAGTACAAAGAGGCAACATGACAAGGCCCAACGACAATTGAAGTACAAAGACAATGCTGGGATCCGTATCAAACAAAATTGAGAGTTACAAAGTTGATTCAAAGTCCTAGCTCAACATCTAATTCCTTGTCATGATCGATATGATGTTGTGAAAGATGAATATCTAAATCCATCAAATCTTGCTTGATGAATTCAAAGGATGGTTGCAGTGGGAAAAGCTATAGAGTTGAGGACGACGCATTGGCAATGGATTCTTTTGTCTGAATCATGTTCAAAAGGTCCATAATCTATTGTTGTTGTCGCTCCAAGGAGTCGACTCTCCTGCTCGGACTGGATAACTCCTCAGTAGTGATGTGATTAACCTGTGACTACGCGTACCAGTGGTTGAACTTAGACTCTTTCAATTGGGCTTGCTGTAGCTAGGGTTTTCACCCTAGCTTGTGCAAATGGGAACCTACTAAGGAGAAGGGACTCCTTAGTAGCAGTTCAGTAAAAATGGTAAAAACAAGACAGTAAATAAAAACATCAAATTTAAACTAGCATGTGCATGAGACAATTAAAAGATGTTAAAAATTGGTTTTGTATTAAGTATACCTCAAATGTGAGGTTGGTGGAGCCTTTGCAGTAGTCCAGGGGCTGATCCAATGCTCCAGTGTTGTTCCTTCTCCTTCTTCCAAGGTGTTTTGGATATGGGCCAAAGGGGTTATCAAGTTGGAAATTAGATCCAAGTGGAGAGCTAGGGTTTCAAGAGAATTTTTGGTAGCATAAGGATGGAGAAATTTGGAGATAAGAAATGGGGAGTATCCATCACCTATTTATAGTTTTTTGGTGGTGGAGTGTTGACCCATGGTTTTGGGCACCATATGGTTTAGGTCAACTGTATAGGGTTTTTGCTTCCTTTTTTCTCTCTTTTTCCTCTTTTTTGTATTTTTATTCCCTTTTTAGAGGGTTTTTGCTATTTTTGGAGGAATTTACATTATTTTGGGGGAAAAAGGGGGTTTTTGGCCTTTTGGAGGCTTTTTTAATGGTTTTTTGGCCTTTTGGAGGCTTTTTAATGGTTTTTTAAGGTTTTGGAGGCAAATATGGTAGGAAATATGGATAAATGAGTCATGTAATGAGGGAGATGAGGTAGTGAACACTTTTTGAGTGTTAACACTTGCCAAACTCCCACATACACTCTCAGTCGAGCGAATTCTGCCTACTACGACTGAACTGTCAAGCGAAGACTGTTGAATGAGTCATTAAATATATGGAAGAATGAATACACAATGGAAGAAGATGAGAAACTCAGAGGCATTGAGACGCAGAACAAGCTAGACAGTGAATGAAAAAAGATGATAAACCAAGGAATTCTTATCTCTTTTATAGAATTGGAAGGTAGTTCTCCACGCGCACGAAAAATAAATTGAAGAGATGTTTAGGTTAATGGAATTCATGTATACATGATTCGAAGATGGTCATGGAGACGTTAAAAGTTATTGTATGAGTTAATGAATTCGGGAAAGAAGACAAAAAGTGAAAATCCAATTCATTTTTCTATGCGATAGGAATGATGTTGCCCAAAAGGCTCGAGTACGAAAGTGACACGTCGAAATTTCCGCACAAGTTATTTGTCACATCACCTTGTTTCCATGCTAGCTAATAGATGGAAATATGTGCAAAGAATATTTGGTTGTCGTGGCAAGATATGCGAAGTCAGAAGATGTAATGAAAATTGGTCACATTGCAGTAAATGCGACAAAATGAATGGTTGGATATTGGAAGAAATCGACATGGAAGACAATGCAAAATGGACGCAGATGGAAATTATGCAACATGCAAAGAATATGGCATGGAATATTGCGCAAGAAATGAAGAAGTGTGGTTGATTGGTATGACAGGAACATAAGTTAGCAACTGTACAGGGGGAGCATATCCGATATAGATACAGAAACATCATTGAATGTATAGATTGCAATATGACTGAGCTCTGCACAACAACCCCAATGAAAGAAAAGAGAAGAAAGCATAAAGATAGGGGGATTAATCAAAGCAAGCAGATGTATGAATGCTAGCGCAAAACCAAAGAAATGCGAACTTGTAACTACGCATTGAAGGAACCTCTTTGTCATTGATGTCAAAGGGGGATAAAGATCATGAAGCATGTGATAAGTGCAGAAAGATCATGAAAAGGCACAGAAATATCATGAAGCATGGGATCAACACAGAGATTAAAAGCAGAAGATAAATATTGATCCCTATAGTGCAAAGAAACAAAGGAGGAAAGATAGTGGAAGCATGCATTAGTGGAAGAAATCAACGCAGAAATGAAAGATAGCAGAAAAGTACTAACTGTGGAAAGCAAAGATGAGCAAAGGATCAAACTAGAAATAACACAGGGGGAGTACACACAAGAAGAGTATTGTGACCAGGACAGATGAAGTGCACAACTTCATGAGTGTTTACATGCACAACTTCATGAGGTGTTGACATCAGTGCCAAAGGGGGAGATTGTTGAACTTTGGTTGTCATTGATGTCAACTGATGTCAAAGAGGATTCAATATTCTTGTGCTAGTTTGAAGAAGTATATGAAAGTCACTTCAAAGAAATCCATTTTGAAGAAGTACATAAGAAGATCATCTAGTTTGAAGAAGTAAATAAGGTATGCAAGTCTTAAGTCCACCTAGTCATGCTAGTTCAAGATAATATGCCAAAGAGATGGTTGGACAGGTATGCAAGCCCAAAAAGTGTGCAAGTCACACCAATCAAAAGAAGTATGCAAGTTGTTGTAGTGCGCAAGAGTACCGGAAGAAAGTGGCAGTCGAAGAAGTCAAGTGTGCAAGTCCCACAAGCAATGGTACATCAAAGACGCAAGACCCATTATGCAAAGGACCAAGTATACGCAAGACCCACAAGGGATGACACCTCAGTGGCGCAAAACATGACAAGTGGCGGAAGCGTGAAGTAAGTGGAGCCGTGAAGCATGGAAGACGGGATGCTATGACCAACTTGTGGATACCATCCACGTAGGAGAAGTATAAATAAGAAGTCGAGTCGGAGAGTTGAGATAAGCTTGATGCTTGAAGCTTGAAGATGCGAAAGTAGTAGTTCTCTGATTTTGGAAAGCTTCTTATTTTGGGGTATTGATGGCTCGTGGAACCAGAACAATATGATCTTGCAAAGAGCCAAGCGTGCATAAACAGAAGAACACAATTACTGATGGTGCGCAAGATGATGTAGTTTATTTGTGATAGTTGCGTGAAGATAGAAATGCAGAACTACAGAAGATGCGCAAGTGCATAAGAACATAAATATAGTATCACTAATAGTACATAGAAAGTCACGGATAGTCTAAGACAGATGCACGAAGATAGAGTTGCAACACGGCAGAAGACTCACAGTATGATGAAGGAAATCAGAGACAAGTGCGGAGAATAGAAAGGCAGTATCACAGATGATGCACAGAAGGTCACAGATTATATAAAGACGGATGCACCGAGTCAGGAGTATAGAATAACAGAAGGTGCACAGATTGATCTGATACAAATGCGAAATCAGAATAGCAGCACAACAAAATATGCACAGTATCAGTTGAGTTTGCAGATGCGCAGAAATAGAACGACATAATGAACCTGTGATGCACCTGCAACAATTAATTAATAAGAATATGCAAAATAGCAGAAATGACAGAAATCGGAATCACTTTTATATTGATCATAGGCCACTTCGAGGGGGCAACCTCCTATGAGCAAGATCAATACAAATAACTTCACGGTGCCTTCATAGGTCTCAGCACACACTTATATACTAAGTCTAGGCGCCAATACTATGGGTCAAAACCATGGGCCACTACAAACTATGGATCAACAATACTACAGGCGACTTACAAAGCATATGCGCCAACAACAATAACATAAACTATTGATCAACAAATACTACGGGACGACTTACAAAGCATATGAGTCCAACAACAATATACTAACAAAGTAAAGACATGGGTTCCTAACATCCCCTCCCCCTTAAAAAAAATCTTTGTCCTCAAAGCTTTAGATGTGGAAATTGTTATTGAATCTGAAGGAGAGGTTCCCATGTAGCATCCTCTGGTTGCATGCCGTGCCACTGAATTAAGACCTCTGTGATAGAGCGAGAGCGAAGCTGACGAGTGCGCCGATTGAGGATGGCCTTCGGCTCCAAAAGGATGGATCCTTCATTATCCAGTTTGGGTAAAATCGTTTGTCCACTGATGTTGGTGCCAAGAACTTTCTTCAGACAAGAGACATGAAGGACTGGATGAATGCGGGAAGAAGGAGGAAGTTCCAATTTATAAGCAACGGACCCAATCTTCTGAAGAATCCGATATGGCCCATAGAACTTTGGAGTGAGCTTATGATGCCCTTTGAGTTTGAGGGATGACTGCTTGTACGGCTGGAGACGAAGAAAAACCATATCACCGACTTGAAAAGTGCGCTCAGAACGGTGTTGAACAACTTGTTGCTTCATGCGATTTCTTGCCATGTGAAGATTGTCCCGCAAAATGCGAAGAATTTGATAGTGGTTTCGAAGGACCGTGTCAACTTCCTGAACTGGTGAATTGGTGGGGGTGTATGGAAGAAGAACTGGAGGTGCCTGATCATAGACTGCTTCATATGGGGTCATTTTAGAGGCAGTGTGGTAAGAGGTATTGTACCACCATTCAGTGAGAGGGAGCCACTTTGCCCACTGATGTTGTTGTTCAGAGGTGAAGCAACGAAGATAAGTTTCCAAGCATTTATTGATAATTTCAGTCTGACCATCTGTTTGTGGGTGATACCCTGAACTCATCTTCAGTTTGGTGCCAGTGTGGCGAAATAGTTCTGTCCAAAAATGATTGGTGAAAGTCGCATCACGATCCGAGACAATGGAAGAAGGGATGCCATGAAGACGAAAGATCTGGTCCAGGAAAATTTGAGCGACTGAGGAGGATGTATAGGGATGGCTGAGAGCACAAAAATGACTATATTTGGAGAGGCGATCAACCACAACGAGAATCACTGTCTTCCCGACAGATTTAGGGAGCCCTTCAATGAAATCCATAGAAATATCTGTCCAAATCCATGTAGGTCTGGGCAAGGGTCGAGCAATCCTGGGAGGAGTGTTTTTTCACCCTTATTGCGCTGGCAGGTATCACATTTGGCCACCATCTGTTGAATTGTCCTTTTCATGCCCTGCCAAAAGAAGTTACGCTGTGCCCATTCATATGTTTTGAGGAACCCAGAGTGCCCTGCCGATAGAGAAGCATGGAGTTCATAGAAGACAGCCTATTGAAGATCTGTGCTTTGGGGAAGCACCAGACGACCCTTGTATATTAGAGAAGCACCATCCCAAGAGTAATGTGGTACAGCAGAAGGGTTGTTGGTCAAGCGTTGGATGATTTGAGATAAGGAAGAGTCATTGACATAACCCTGTTGAACAGATTGCAACCAATTTGTAATAGGCATAGAAATAGCTGAAAGAGAACCTTGGGCATCAAATGTGCGAGAAAGAGCATCTGCCACAATATTGTCTTTACCCTTCTTGTAAGTGATCTCATAGTCATAACCCATGAGTTTGCTAACCCATTTCTGTTGTGCCGGGGAGGAGACACGCTGTTCCAAGAAATATTTCAGACTCTAGTGATCAGTCTTGATGCAGAAATGATTCCCTAATAGGTATGGGCGCCACTTCTGTACTGCATGCAAAATAGCCATCATTTCCTTCTCATAGGTAGAAGCAGCTAAATTCTTACCTGAAAGGGATTTGCTGGTGAATGCAATGGGGTGTTAATCTTGAAGGAGAACTGCACCAATTCCATTGCCGCAAGCATCACTCTCAATAGTGAAGGGCTTGGAAAAATCGGGCATAGCTAGAACAAGTGTGGTACACATAGCTTGTTTTAGTTTGTCAAATGCACACTGAGCAGCATGTGTCCATGTAAAAGCATCCTTTTTCAATAGAGCAGTTAATGGAGCTGCAATCTTCCCATAATCCTTGACAAACTTGCGGTAGTAGCTAGTCAACCCCAAAAAACCACGAAGGCTCTTGAGTGTCTGAGGATGCGGCCAATTGTTCATGGCATCGATTTTGGCAGGATCCACACGAACCCCTTATGCTGAGATAATGTGCCCGAGATACTCAACTTCATTCTGTCCAAAAACAAATTTAGACTGCTTGGCATGGAGATGATGGTCAGAGAAAAGTTGCATGACAAGATCCAGATGCTGGAGATGTTCATCCCATGTTTTACTGTAGATGAGGATATCATCAAAGAATACCAGAATGAATTTCCGCAAGTAGGGTCGAAATATTTTATTCATTAAGGCCTGGAATGTGGAAGGAGCATCAGTGAGGCCAAAGGGCATGACCAAAAACTCATAATGGCCATCATGTGTGCGGAAAGTTGTTTTAGGGATATCATCCTCATGAACCTGAATTTGATGATACCCAGAACGAAGATCCAACTTGGAGAAAAAGTGAGCCCCATGAAGGTCATCAACAACAGGAATTGGAAACTTATCCTTGATGGTGAGGTGATTAAGTGCTCGGAAGTCAATGCAGAGGCGCCATGACCCATCTTTTTTGCGGACAAGAATAACTGGAGAAGAAAAGGAACTAGTGCTTGGGCGAATAATACCTTGCTTCAATAAGTCCCGAACGAGCATTTCAATCTCCGTTTTTTGGTGAAATGGGTAGCGATAGGGCCGGATGTTGGGAGGAACGCTGCCAGGAAGGAGCTGAATACGATGGTCTTCTGGCCCGGAAGGTGGAAATCCCACTGGCTCAGCAAAGACACCTGTATATCGATCCAGAATTTGTTGTAGATCCAAAGGAGTAGTGGAGACCGCTGAAGGTTTCATCTGAATGGAATGGAGCTGAGCGATGACACCATGAGAATTCTTCTTGAGGAGTTTTTCCATGCAATGTGAACTGATGATGCTGAGAGAACCTGGTTGTAATCCTGTCAATGTGTGTTTTTGTCCATTGAGGGAAAACTGCATCCAAAGTTCAGCAAAATCCCATAAGATAGGGCCAAGTGTGCGTAGCCATTGAGCGCCCAAAACCACATCACATCCACCTAAGGTCAAGGCAAACATGTCAGAGCGCAAGGTATAATCTCCCATAGAGATACGCACATTTCGACACTTCCCTTTGCAAGGTAAGGTGCCCCCATTGGCAACCATGACTTCAAAGTTGGAGCAAGGATGGATAAAACAATCAGCTTGTTTGGCGATCCGAGGGTCAATGAAATTATGAGTGCTACCAGAATCAATGAGTATTGTAAGAGGAAGATTCTTGAAGTAACCCCTGACCCGCATTGTTTGGGGGGTGGTGATTCCAGCTAAAGCATAGAGAGATATATTTGGCTGGTCATCCTGAGACGGAGGGTCAATAGGCGGTTCCTAAATGTCGACCGGAGCATCCAGTGTTTCTGGATCTTTGTCACCAATTTCAGAGGCAGGCGGAGAATCCACATCCAAGAGATAGAGATTTTGCTGAACACATCTATGTCCCCGAGTGAATTTCTCATCACAATTATAGCAAAGCCCCTTTTCTCTGCGTGCTTGCATCTCTGTTTCAGACAAACGCTTGATAGGAGTTGTTCGAGGAGCCTGCGGTATAGGTGGTCGTTGAGAACCCATATTTCGGAAGGGAACAAAAGTGGGCTTGGAGCGTTGTTGGGCTGCAATCTTGTCTTCTACCAACTTAGCCAACCCTAGGGCTTCCATCATTATGTTGGGACAGAACATTTTGACCTTAGAGTGGATGGAATCCTTTAGACCACTGATAAAACAACTCCGGTAAAAGTAAACCGTTACACCCAAACCCCTAGGTGTTAGTGAAGGCCGTCCATTAGGATCTTAACATCCCACCAAGCTCCGCAGTCCAGACTCTGGGCTGGATGTGCGCCCGTACGGTCGTGTCCCCTTTGTGTTGTACGAGCCTCCGGTGAACACTGCAATGCCAACATTGCCACCCGCTCTGATACCATATGTGATGCACCTGCAACAATTAATTAATAAGAATACGCGAAATAGCAGAAATGACAGAACTCGTAATCACTTTTATATTGATCATAGGCCACTTCGAGGGGGCAACCTCCTATGAGCAAGCTCAATACAAATAACTTCACGGTTCCTTCATAGGTCTCAACACACACTTATATACTAAGTCTAGGCACCAATACTATGGGTCAAAACCATGGGCCACTACAAACTATGGATCAACAATACTACAGGCGACTTACAAAGCATATGCGCCAACAACAATAACATAAACTATTGATCAACAAATACTACGGGACGACTTACAAAGCATATGCGTCCAACAACAATATACTAACAAAGTAAAGACATGGGTTCCTAACAGAACCAGAGTGCAGATTGCATAATGTAAAGAAACATGAAGTCAATTGTGTAATGTTGATGTAGTCAAGTAAAGTATGTGATACATTTCAGCGATAGCAAGATATCAGTTTAAAGAAGGTGCGCACAACATTATGAAAAACAGATTATTGGAAGAGTGCGCAGATCAGTAGAACAACAAAGTAATATCTTCTACATTCATATAAGGGTGGCAGGATGGGGCAAGGAGTAGGGGGTCAGTGCCTCCTTCCAGCTGAAGCTAGTAAATTAGGGAGTCAGTGCTTCCTTCAGGTCGTAGCCTGTAAAACCAGAGGTTCGGGGCCTCCTTCCGATTGGTGCTGGAAAACTTCGAAAGTTGGTGTTTCCTTGAATGCAATCTTTTTAATATAAGAGAGCATTATGTGTTTTTCTCCCGTTTGGGTTTCCACATAAAAATCTATGTGTTCTATGTATTGCATATGTGATGGTGAATGTTTCTCTTTATAATGGATGCATAATTTAAGTTCAAGTTCAATTTGATAAGAAGTAAAAATTGTCCATAACTGTGCTAATATTGATTCACCCCCCCTCTCAGTATTAATAAGATTCCAACATAGTCAAGGCTATCCTAGAATCTATCTTGATTTTTTGGCATTCTCTAGCTTGGATCCCAAAGGGAGTGTTTGAAAAAATTAGAAATATTTCTTGCAATTTCTTATGGAGTGGTAAAGGTAAAGTTGGCGGGATTTCTTGGGCTAGATGGCAATCCATAGCTCTTCCAAAAAGAAATGGAGGATGAGACTTGAAGCATATTATGTATTTGGGAAGCCTCTAGTTGCAAAATGTCTTTGAAATCTCATTATGAAGGAAAGTATTTGGAAAAGATATTATTCTTTAAAAGTGTATTGTAGCCCCTGCTTCTTTACCCAATTGGATAAGGAACCCTCAAAAAAAATTTAAGAATGTTTGAAATCACTGAAAGGCCATGGTATTAGCGCTTCCTATTAGTGGAAACTCTCTTACATGGAAGGTTGGAAATGGGATGATGTAAGTATTGGATTGTTACACCTAAAATCTACCCATCATGAGATTTAGTGTATACACCCCTGAATACATATTGATTGAGTAATTGACATGGAAGGATTTGTACCCAGTTGTAATAGGTTTTGAGAGGTCGTCGCAGGTTGCTCTACTGCAACATGCGACGTTGCACCTTGCTCCATTACAGGGTGCAATGAATTCAGTTAGAAGGCAAAAATAGCTTCTTTGAGCTCCTTCTCGAAGCTTGCTGACTTGGGACCTCATCCCTGACCTCATGGGGGAGTTGGCCTTTGGTTCCTAACCTATTGGGAGGATCCTCTATCTCTCTCCTACCATATCTCAACCTATCCTATCCATACCCTATCCACTTAGTCCTATTTAAGTGAAGCTCTACCCCTCTCCAAAGGGAGGAAGTCTATGGTGTCTACATGCTGGTGAAATAACTCTTGGGAGATCCCTATTCATCCTTGAGAGACTTAAGCTTCCTTGGGAGGAAATGGAAAATGGCCCTTGGGAGGAAATGGAAAATGGCTTGGATGGAGAAGGGTTGCAACGTTAAGTCTTGGTTGTAGTTCTATGTCTCTACCATATATTTCCCTATTTATAGTAATACAAATGCTTTCCACCAATATTGTTCATGTGTGTAATGATATTGAGTAGTTTACCTGCTTAATTGTTTACTTAGATCTCTTATTGTATAGATGCTCTTTACTCGTTTGTGTTTGTTCTTGTGTCTTGACAGGTCTTGCAGCTGAGATCTGACGACCACGAGACGTGGAACAACATTCAGGAGAAAGGACTAAGAAGTAAAAGGTAAGACATCTAGCACTTGATCCTTAAGTAGATATAGGAAATCCATTTGTAGTATGTTCTATTTGTTCTAGACTCACATTGAGCTAGGGAGATCCGGCTCGCGTCCACTCGAGTGGATTGTTCGATAAACAAATCTAGTGATCATACTGGGGAAAATACTTGTCTTGTTTGAGAGTCCTTTTCAGTTGATTGCTTGATACAAGACTTTTGTTTGTCATTTGCTTCTCAAGTTGATTTCACTGTCAGATCTTCATCTTGAAGACTCTGATCTACTTCCTCTGAGTTCATACTACTCATTCCCAAACCATTTTCATGGTCCATTGCTTGGAGATCTGATTCATATTTGGAATTAGATCTCGCCCGTCGCACCTAGTTAGTGGGAACAGAGCAACACTGTGTGATTTCTGGCCTCTGTTCTTTACATGTTAGTCACTCGTCGTAGCCTTTTCATTGGCATACTACGACGTCATCGCACTTCCCGCATTGGTGAACTGCGACATCGCACAGAGTGCGCCGATTTGTCAAAATTTGGCATGTAGGCATCCCCTCTCCATTTGTCAATCTGAACTTTGGTTTGCTGTATGAACTCCCTCTGTGCTGCAAGATCCATCCGAAGATCCCATTTTTTATTTGCGTATTGGGTGTTTGGTTTTGTTTGGATTGATTTTGGGTTCCGTTTTGGACAAGTCTAAGGACCGGTAGTGGTGGACGCTCTAGCCTCCTCCACCTTCATCCACTCACCCTTGCATTCCCTTCCTTCCATCCCTGATCTGATCATTGCATTAGATCAACCTGCAGACCTCATTTACATTATTTTTTTAAGCTTTGCTTGCTACTTTTTTTATTTTGAGTTAAGTGTGTCTTTCAGCTTGATTGAGTGCTTGTCTTTTCTTGAGTTTTCTGAGTATACCGAGTGTTTCAAGTAGTGTTTTCTTTTCGTTCGTTTAGATCTGAAAGCTCAATTGTCATCAAGTTTATTCTTTGATACATCCATTGAAAAGTTAAAAGTGCTTCTTTCCCATCATTTCTTGAGTGTTTTTGAAGAAAATCGTTCTTGCATTGGAATGTTTCGTTTATCAATCTTTTGGAAAGTTGAATGAATGTATGATCATTTTTGTTTTTCTTGAATTATTAATCACTCATCTTCTTGAAAGACTCAAGCTACACTTCCAATTTTGCAAAAGTATTTCCATGCTAGGGAAAGGTAGATGCATTTTTTATTTTTTATTGCTTTTAGGCCTTTGAAAGTGGATTTGAAAAGCTTGCATACTTCATTTTGAAATTCTCTCTTTTTATTACTTAGCATCATTTTTCGTTTTGAAAAGACAAAAGAAAAGGAAAAATGTTGTGATTTGGATTATTAGTGTTGTGAATTTTTGCGTTTCGTACAAAAAATGAAAAGAATGCTTTTATAGTCAACTTGTTTGAACTGGGAATCATTGCATTTGCTTTGGTGAAATTGTTGGAAAGAAAAAGTTTTCTCCCTCTCATAGGTAGCATTCATCAAAATAAAAGAATATTTTGTGCATGTAGCTAGGGCTTGCATTATGTTTCCGATTATGTACTCACCTCATGCATTCACTTAACCGTCCAGATAAAATTAACGGTAGAACTAGGTAAAAAATTTTAGCAACTTGTGTGTAAGTTAGAGACGTGTTCCGACGTCGTTAAGTGCGGTAGCTGTCGTTATTTGCCAGCACTGTATCCTAGGTTTATTGTAGTTTTCCACGTACTTATCGGTATATCAAGCTCCTTCACGTACCCACCAAGTACCATAATCTATAATTGGCGTATATCGAAGGGTGTATCACGTACTCAGTAGTATATCGGAAGGTCTCTTGCCGAACGATTGTGCATTAGACAGCACCACTACGGATTTGAGCTCCCATGTACCTTGTGTATATTGGGAGACACCACTAGGATTCCTGAAACCAACTGAGTTAACCATTTGGTCGTCTTTGCAAATCAATACACCGAGAACAACACTCAGGGAGATTAGCACACACGTACTGTCCAGGTAATCGGGTATGCAGGAAAGGGTACGGTCCCAATCCTCCTTGCCGCGTCATATTGTTGGACCTTGTAGTATATCACGGTTTGCAATGCCTTGATAATCCCGTGAGGTTCCAGAATTTGAATCCACTCTGTCACATAAGTTTGCTTGTTGCCTTAGTTTGCATAGGGTTTTGTCTGTTCTGCTTTTCTTTTAGCTTGCCTTAGGAGAAAATTTTCGTTTCAGTCACTCTGGCTGAATTTCCTTGGAGAAGGTCTCGTAGAATCCAAAACTTACCACCTGAATATCCCCTTAACCAGGAGGTAATTTCGAGGGAAAGGATGGATCCTTAACCTAGGTTCGGGTCACAAGAAGTGGAAAACCCCACTTTGAATATTGGAGGACATTTGTTTCCACATACTCCTCTAGGTTCACCTGCCTCTCATCCCCCGTAGGATGAAGAAGCACAAATACCCACTTCACAAGACCTCTCTCCCGTTATGATGGGAGAACCTCGATCGTTGGAATCGATAAATCAACCCCAGGATGACCCCACAGCAGCTGTTGGTCCTTCAACAGCTTATTGGACATCTTCTACCGGTCATCCAGTGGCCCATTTTTCCATTGCACCCCGACCCAGTCGGGTTAGTCCTGACAACCACTTGACACCTTATTGCGAGTAATTGGCTCGTTTACGTGCCATGGGTGAGGAGTTTCGACATCGGAACTTTCAAATAAGCTTCGACAACCAACCAGTCCCAGGTCGCTCTTAGTCTTTCGAATCACCATAATCATCCACACAACACGTGACCACTACTGAAATTGGTCAACCATTTATCCCTGCACATGCATCTCTTAGCTAGGAGACCAGTTCGATACTTCCTACTACCCAATCTATTGAACAACAACAGTCTAACACACCTGTTACTACCACGGTCACTTTACCAATTCCTCCCCCACCTCAGAATTCGAGGGAAGGATACTCCATTCCCCCAGATTATCTTATTGGTAACGTTACTACTATGGTAGCTAATCAACAACCTATGTTGGTTCAACCTTTGTATAGTAGTCATCCTGTTGTGGCTAGGGGGAAACCCCCATTTCCTAACCAAAACATTGGCGGTGGAATCCCCAACAGACCTCCCGTTGGACCTTGTCAACCCGCTAGACCATCCACCATGGGATTATCTCATGTTGGGGGACCATCCAATGTTACTCAACCCTCATGGAGTCAAGCATATCCAGGTTCTTTTAACCTTGCACCGGGTCAACCTAATCCTAGAAACGCACCATACGGGATACCCTATCCCGGAAACCCATACACTCTATGGGGGAAACAACCCATTTTACAACATGGACCCCAACCAACTATCCGTCAAGCACCACCACCCCCAATCGGTCCACCCCCACCTCTTGCTGGAGGCGGTGGACCCCCACCCACTTTTGGAGGAGACGGACCTCTCCCCTCTGGCGGAGGTCCAACTAATTCTACCAACAATGACCCCCACCCTTTGGTCAATGGCGGGAATGGCCCACCAACCCCCCCCAAGGGCGGAGGAGGCAGAGGACCACCCTATTATGGTGGGGGAGGATATTTCCCTACGGGCGATGGAGGTGGTCCGCCACCCCCTCCAAGCGGAGGTGGTGGTGGATCTAATTATTATGGTGGTGGCGGTGGAGGAGACCCCCATCCTTCCGACGATAGAGGTGGTGGAGCTACCCATCCTTCTGGTGGCGAAAGTGGTCCACCACCCCCTCCAGGCGGAGGTGGTGGCGGGCCACCTTATGATGGTTATGGACCTCCACCTCCCCCCGATGATGGCGGTGGACCTCCGCCTTCTCTCGATGGTGGAGGTGGAACCCCATCTTATTGGAATGGACCACCCTTTGGTGGTGGACCCCCTTACGGTCTGGGCGACACACCCCCCTACGGTCAGTTTCCCCCGTGGTCACCCTTTAATCAGTCAATATGAGGTCCTACCAGTCCTTACATGCCTTATCAGTACTACCAGTACCCGCAGCCTCATCAACAGCTGCCCTTCTTGGCTACTTTGGACCTACCTGACCTATTGTAGCTAGGGTTTTACCCCTAGCTTGTGCAAATGAGCACCTACTAAGGAGAAGGGACTCCTTAGTAGCAGTTCAGTAAATGTAAATTAAAATGCTAAAACAGAAAAAATAAGATGTAAAGAATGGCTTTTGTATTAATTTTACCTCCAATGTGAAGGTTGGTGAAGCTCTTGCAATGCTCCAAGAGGGTTGCTCCAAGCTCCAACTTGCTCCTTCTCTTTCTCCAATGGTGGAAATGGCCCAAAAGGGGCTCTCAAGGTGAAAGTAGCTCAAGGGTGAGCTAGGGTTTCAAGAGCTATTTTGGCAGAGTAAGGGTGCTTATGATTGTGGATGTGGAATGAGGGGTCTCCATCACCTATTTATAGTTTTTTGGTGGTGGAGTGTTGGCCCATGGTTTTGGGAACCATATGGTTTAGGTCAGCTGTATAGGGTTTTTTTCCTCCTTTTCCTCATTATTTTATATTTTTATTCCCTTTTTAGAGGGTTTTTGCTATTTTTAGAGGAATTTTGGATATTTTTGGAGGAAAAAGGGGTTTTTTAGCCTTTTTGAGGCTTTTTTGATGGTTTTTTGGCCTTTTGGAGGCTTTTTAGTGGGATTCTCAAGGTTTTTAAGGGAAATATGGTAGGAAAATGGACAAATGATCCATGTAATGAGGTAGATGAGGTAGTGAACACTTTTTGGGTGTTAATACCTATGTCGATTGACGAACAACCCCATTTACTATAGAACTAACTGGCCCCCGATTCCGGTGAAACTCCCATCGGATATCCCCAAGTTTGACAGCAAACAGGACGAGGATCCCAAACATCATGTGATGACATACCATTTGTGGTGTTCATCCAACTCTTTGATGGACGACTCGATCCGTCAGAGATTATTTCAACGGACACTCACTGGTTCGACTGCAAAGTGGTACATTGAATTACCACCTCATTCTTTTCACGATTTCGGGTTTCTTGCTATGAAATTTTTGACCCACTTCCAACTGCCTATATGGTATGAGACTGGTATGTACCTTCTCACCTCTCTCCCCCAGAATACCGCTACTCATATCTCTACTCATATACATGAGTGGCGATGGAGAAGACGTTTGATTAAGGCTCCCATTCTAGACCAAATCCTAGCAGATTGGTTTACAAAGTCTCTCATTCCCCACATAGCTCGAGACATCACCATGGGCGGTGCTGTCACTGAAGAACAAGCTATCGCTCGTGCCCATTACCTAGACTTGGTATACGCTCAATCGGGCACATTGTTTGAAATTCTTTCCGACGCACCCCGCGACACTTATGACCCCACAAAACCTCCTAAGGGACCCCAAACCGATGGCATCATTGGCTCCCTTAGCACCCAGCCTGCTTCTAATAGTGTTGGATCGTCAAACCTTCATGGTTCATCCCCATTACCAACCCAGGCTGGCCACAACACCACCAAATCGGCCGCTCCTGCTGTAAATGAAGAGGTGAATTTTGTCCAATCAACTTCATCTCATTAGTCCAGCGGCAAGAAGAAGAACAAGGGGAAACCCAAGAAGTCTTCCACCCAGCAGGAACAAAGGAGCACTCCTGATGATACCAAGCATAAATTGAAACTAAAGTATCCTTGTTTATTGTGCAGAGATGATCACTTCTCCAAAGAATGTCCCCATAGAGACGAAGTTCAAAAATTTCTTCGGGGTAAACCAACTCCCGCAGTCCTCAACGATCTGTTTCCCACTCAGAATCAATAAATTATTTCTCAACCCCCCCAGCCTAGGGGGAACCATCCAATACCGTGCATGTTCTCATGGTGCATAACGAAATGATCAATTTGAATACTCGCTCGCGATCATATGACTCAGTCCCTTCGAAGGAACCTTCTAGAAGTAATACTGAAAAAGCTTCCAACTCCCTGCCTGATGTCACTATACCAACAACTTCTCTCACCATTGAGAAGCCATCCTTAGATTCGATATTGCGACCGACCAAGAGCACAATTTGAAAAGTTTTTTTCAATCCTCATGCTCGAGCGGCACAGATTACAATATCGTCGAGGACTTGGCCCAAGATCCTTGCGCCATGTCCACCTTGGAAGTTTTGCAGAACTGTCCTAATCAATGCAAAATGCTCCTTGTAGAAATCAGTGTAGTCGACCCTGATTCTTCAAATACCATCATGTTTCGACTTGACTACTTCAAGCCAAGGCTTTCCCACCAGCTCGCATTCCAAGTAGCTGCAAACATTGCAGGGAAAATTGTCCATCGTACCCTTTTGGACGAAGGCGCCTCTACTTCTGTCATATCGATCACCTGTTGGAGAGCCATCGGCTCTCCTGAATTGAATCGTTCTCCTACCATGTTGAAAGCATTCGACGGTCATGGCTTTCAACCACATGGGTTCCTACAATCTCCCGCAGTTGAAGTGGGCAGAAAGACCGTAACCATCAATGTGGAAGTGGTCTCGGCCCTGATAGATTATAATCTCTTGCTTGGTCGCAATTGGTTTTACGCCATTCAGGCGGTAGCCTCTTCAGTCTTCCGCGTAGTACAATTTTCCCATCAAGGACGAATTGTTACTATTGACCAATTAGATTTTTGCACACCGGACACTACTACTCATGCTGGTGACCATGTTCCTTCCATTGGACAAACGTCAAAACAGTATGAGAGTATAGGGGTTGGCCTTTTGAAAGATTCATCTCTCATGGGCGTTTTTCCAATTTCGGACCCCCCTAATCATGTTGCTTCGGTGAACATGATCTCCATAGAGATTTCATCTCACTCCACTGATACTTGGCTTGTACCGGATGAAGCCACAACACACCTGATTGGAAATGCAATGCCTCTTTCACCCGTTGAACGTATTTACAAGGCTATCCAGTCAGCACCGGAGGACCACTTACCTGTGGCTCCCCCATCCTGTTCTCTACAACGGGCATCATCTCTACTTGATCTCTTACTTCGGACTTTCCATTCAGACGAGTCCATCATGGAAGTTATGAATGTAGATGATGGCCCGTGGGATGACCTCCATCATAGGTCGTGTTTTCTTCCTCCTTTGGAATACATAGAGGACAACATTGATACCATCTTTTCACTGGATATCTACACGGTCCCTCATTCCCCCATACTCACATGTCTATCAGAATTGAGGGAAACCTGGCCAATATTGAGCCTACCACCCCGGTAAGAATTTCAGTAAAACCTAGTATAGTGGAACACATTAGCATAGGCCAGAAGTGTTCCCCTGAAGAAATAGCTATGGGTACGACCTTATTCAAGCAATTTTGAGACGTATTCGCTTGGTCCTATGAGGAGATGCCTGGGATAGACCCCATGATTGTTTCTCATGAAATAAAGACCTATCGCGACATCAAACCTGTGCGTCAAAAGTTGCGACTGGTACACCCCCGAAATACTGCAGCGTCAAGGCAGAGATTGAAAAACTCTTAAAGGCTGGTTTGATTTATCCTATCCCGTTGACGAATTGGGTCTCAAATGTCATCCCTGAGAACAAAAAATAGGGTACTATTCGCGTCTGTGTTGATTATCGGGACCTTAATAAGGCTTGTCTGAAGGACAATTACCCGACCCCTTTCATTGACCATATTATCGATAATTGTGCTGGAAGCGTCATCTTTTCATTCATGGATGGCTTTTCTGGTTACAACCAGATTGAGATCAACCTAGCGGACCAACATAAGACGGATTTCATCTATCCTTGGGGGACATTTGCATATCGCAAACTTCAGTTTGGCCTTAAGAACGTTGGCGCCACATTCCAACGGGCCAAGTCGTATGCTTTCCATGACATTAAGGACTTTGTGGAACCTTACCTGGATAATCTCCCTGCTTATTCAAAGCAGCGTGAGTTCCACATCGATCATCTGACGACCATTTTCCTCAGATGCAGACAGTACAATATCCGTCTGAATCCTCATAAGTGATCTTTTGCATTGAGTCCAGACGTCTCTTAGGTTTCATTGTCTTGAAGGATGGGATCCATATTGATCCCTTAAAGGTGGAGGCCATCATCAACCTGCCACCCCCGACTAATGTGATAGAACTTCAAAGTCTCCAAGGGAAGGTGACTCATTTAAGACGTTTTGTTTGTAATTTCGCAGAGAAGACTCAGGGATATATGAAACTGCTTAAGAAGGATGTCCCGTTCATTTGGGACAATCAAGCTCAAAAATCCTTCGACAACATTAAACATGCCATCATGCATGCCCCCGTGCTCCAACCGCCCAATTATTACCGAGATTACATTCTATATCTCCCTGCTTCTGCTACCACTATCGCCATGGTTCTGGTACAGGAAGATCAAAACGCCCAAGAACATGTAATATACTACGTGAGTAAGGGTCTAATTGACGCTGAAACTAGATATTCACATGTCGAGAAGCTTGCTCTCGCAGAAGTCATCGCCATTCAAAAGTTTCGACACTATATCTTGCTCCGCACCACCACCATCATCGCAGACTCGAACCCCATGTACCACGTACTGACACGTCAGGTGCTTGGGGGAAAGTACTCACGTTGGATTGTGATACTGCAAGAATTCGACCTTCTTTTCGAGAAAGCCAAGTCCAAAAAGTCCCCGGTGTTTGCTGAGCTTATATGTGATTTTCCCCACCCTAATGTAGAAGTTGAGCACAATGACTCTTTTCCAGATGAATCATTGTCTCTCATCAGTGCGACTGATCTGTGGTATGGAGATATTTCATTATATCTTCAATCCCAACGCTTCAACCCTCAATTGTCACGCGACGATCGTCGTACAATACGTCACCACTCGAAGTATTATCTAATCATCAGTGATACTTTGTACCGCTGTGGCGTCGTTTCAATTCTTCGACGTTGTCTAACTCACGATGAGGTTGAACGCGTTCTGAATGACTGTCACGTTGGGGCGTGTGGCAGTCACCTCTCTGGGATGGCTACAGCCCAGAATATTTTGTGCGCAGGATATTACTGGCCTACTATCTTCAAATATTGTATTGAGGCCATGAAGAGATGTCCTCCATGTCAATACTTCCATACGAAGAAGCGCACCCATCCTGCCCCATTACACCCAGTTATTGTCGTGGGCCCCTTCGCAAAATGGGGCATCAATTTTATGCATTGTAAGCCTACCTCAGCCGGGGGGCATAGTTACATCATTGTAGCCGTGGATTACTTCACAAAGTGGGCCGAGGCAATGCCTACATACCAAAACGACGGCAAAACCGTCGCACTCTTCATGTTCAACCATGTAATAGTGTGGTTTGGAGTTCCTTAGGCAATCGTTACCGATCATGGTTCTCACTTTCAGAACCACATGGTCGATGAACTGAGTGATAGGTTGGGTTTTCGCCATGAAAAATCAACACCCTACTACCCGCAGTCCAATGGACAATTCGAGGCAATTGACAATGTCTTGAAAACTATGGTCCAAAGGATGGTAGGAACCCATAAATCCAACTGGCATAATATGCTCTTTTCAGCACTATGGGCCTACAGAACTTCCATTAAAATCGCCACAGGTTTCACTCCTTCCCAATTGGTATATGGATTGGAGGCTGTCCTGCCGATAGAGTGCAAAATTCCGTCTCTACAACTCATTGTTGACCTTCTTCCTAACACTACTGTCGAGGAAGAATGTTTCCTGTACTTAGCAAAACTTGACGAGTCTCGCCGAGATGCCGCTCTTGCTAATGAAGCACATAAGAAACACATCAAATCTCAATATGAAAAGTCTATTGAACCTCGTATCTTCAACGAGGGTGACCTGGTCCTCACATACAACCAGAAGCATGATAAACTAGGAGCAGGAAAGTTTGATTCCATGTGGCACAGACCTTATATTGTCAAACATGTTTTGGAAAAGGGAGCTTATGAGCTTGAGGACTATGACAGAATCTCTTTGGGTGAACCCCACAATGGGATTTACCTGAAAAAGTACTATGCCTGAAACTGTCATGCATATATTTTCTTGTATATACTATACATGGCATGTTTTTGTGTTTTCGTGTGGTGTGACGTGTTTATTTTTTAGTGTATTTAGATCTTGTTTCTGCTTCTTATACCATGTTTTGTCTCCGTGTGCAGATGGAAACATGCTACAAATTCGCGAACGGCGCCAGGCGGCATACCCGTAACTTTGTATTGGCAGCCTGGGTACTATATTCCCCAACAGGTGAGCTCATTAGCTCGGGGGGAGTTGCCTTGGGTTTGCAACCAACAATGCTGCAGAGTATCAGGAAGTAATTGGAACCCTAACCAGTGCTATTTCCCTAGGTATGAACCACATTGTCATCCACATGGATTCTCAATTAGTGGTTTCCCATCTTAACCGGGTCTATGCTATCCGTGATCCTACCTTACTCCGTATCTTTAGACGAGTTCGTCTCTTGGAAAGGTCATTTGAATCCATTCAATACCTGCACATTCCACGAGAGTTAAACACAGTTGCTAACTCAATGGCCAACTTCATTTTGGATTGATACATCGCACACACATAACAGTCATAATATGTAAAAGCATTCACAACATGTAAATAATGTACTGTATAAAAGCAAACATATGAACAAGATCACATCACTCATCAATTTAAAAAACACATAATGTATAAATAGCCGATAATGTCTGTATATATAAACATAATCTTGAAAAAGTAGTGCTGATACAAAATTCTAAAGCACGATAGCTTTCAGTAAGTCTCTACAAAATCGGAAGCTTCGTAGCTTTCAGTAGTACAAAATCTGAGGCCTCTAAGCTCTCAGTACACACACAATGACAACATGTGGCCTATCGCCCGGCCTATACAACCCTAGGTGGTCTAGCATCCCTAGCCAACTAAGTCTGGAAACAGTCCACTACTCTCGCAACCCTGCGAAGCAATGCGTTGAAGCGCGCAGTTGCTCCAACCGTGTGCACCTGCATAGGCCGTGGCACCTCATCTACCCTCGGCTCAGGAACAACCAGTGTCAACCCACTCAGGTTGGCATAGACTCTGTCCATCTCCATAATGGCAGCATGCATGGCTGGATCCACCATCTCTCCCTCTCCTCTCTCTCTCCTATCCAAAAGAGAGGTCCCCACTGGTCGTATAGGCCCCACATCTGCACACACATGTTGCTCTCCTGTCATCACTATATAAAAAAAAAATCATAAATGCACAAAACTTAAAAAAGTTCAAGGGTCATTTGTTCTTACCGAGGTCTCCCCATGCTGCTCCCTTGGCCAGCGGCAAGTCTGGGTCATTTGTGAAGTCGGTGCCACTATATGGAAATTCGTCCACCATCAGTAACTGGCCGCTAGCCAAGCGAAGAACTCGGGAGGGAATCCTATGATAGGACCCCCACCATGCCAAGCCATCACATCGGTCCACCTGGCCATGTGTGGATCTCTGAGGTCCCTATCCTCTAGTGGTACCTGAGGACGCAAAAGGGGAACCCATTCTAGCAAGAACGAGATCACTATAGATCCACAGCCGAACTGTTTGAGCTCTCCCCGTCGACACTTTGTCAGCTGAGCTCGTACGTTTGCAAGGACCCCCTCACATGAGTTGAATATCTTTGGAGACAAACAGTCCTCCGCATAAAGCATCTGTGCCCTGGTGGCTAAGTGAGGAGCTTGACTCCCCACCATCCTCGTAATGGTGAATAAATGATACGAACCGTCACACCAAAACCTTGAGATGTTAGTGAAGGCCGCCCACTAGGAACTTAACATCCCACCACGCTCTGCAGTCCAGACTCTGGGCTGGATGTGCGCTTGTAAGGTGGTGACCCCTTTGTGCCGTACGAGCCCCGGACGAACACTGCAATGCCAACGTTGCCACCCGCTCTATGACTTGAACCTGGGTGGAGGCTCTGATACCAGATGATACAAACCGTTACACCAAAACCTTGAGATGTTAGTGAAGGCCACCCACTAGGATCTTAACAATAAAATGGCCCGCAATGGGCGCTCCCGTACATCTTTGATGCAAATCTTCCCGCTAGATGCATGGGCGTTGGGACCACAATGTTGTCAGATCAAATCTTCCACGGTTCGATCACTCCCATGTGATCTAGTGAGTGTCAAATTGTCCCCCCTTCGGGACAAACCAGTCAGAAAATAGATGTCCTTGACATCTATGTGAAGCTCATGCTCACCAACCATGAAGTACTGCTGGGCCACATCCCAACATTGGAGCATATGGTTCAGTAGTGGAAGTTGGGATCTCATCCCCTGAATGTGGAAGAACTTGAGGATCCCACAGTTCCTCAATGCTTCCACACAATGTGGATCGTTTACAGCTTGTTCATCATCTAATTTGTGTTCCCTTTCCTGCCATTCCAAAACCATTCTGGATGCTTGGAACCTGTCAATAGGAATTTTTTAACAATGTTAGGACTTGCTTCACCCACTGGAAGTCCTTCTTTTGAGTTTTATTTGAGTTGGGAAATGGACGTCGCCATCGTCGCACCCCGTTTTTGCAAACAAGCCGACGTCATCGCAGTCCATGTATACTCCATTTGCGACGACTCGGTCTCGTCGCAGTTCCCGAAAGGGCAAACAACAATGAGTCGAGGGTGCAATGGCCCTTCCCAAATCAAGCCAAAACCCAAAAAAATGACTAAAAATCAAAATTGTAAACCACTACGATTTTGCTGGCTGAATTTTAGGGTTACCTATTCCTAACGGTGGGTGAAATGGCTGATCGTATCTCTCGGAATCGACAAGTGAAAATCTGGCTCTAAATGGCACTATTCCTCCCAAATTTGGCAAATAGAACAATGGTGACTATATTTGGTTTTTGTTTCTATTTATAAACAAAATGGAATATTCCTTTTTCAAACATTTGATGCCGTTATGCCATTTTCTATAGTTTGGATCAGTTTTATTGTATTTGAACGTTCGGTTGACTATTTGACCTATTTTCTGAGTGTGCAGGAGTTGTGAAGAGCTTTTCTACATCATTTTCATATTGGAACGATCATCTCAGGTATGAACACCCGTTATGAGTTTTTGTCGTTTACCCATTTTTTCATAGATTGCAATTAATGAGCTTACTCTTTGTTCTTTCTCGTGCTCTTGAAACTATGAGAATACGTTACCGAGTTACGATTTATCACTTTTCCGGGCTCGTTAAACTCCTACGGAAAGGGAACCCCTCGGAGTCTATATTTAATCTCTTTTCAGGCTCTTGAAATACGAAAAGATCACCAAGCGAACTTGTTGCGTTCACGTGTGTAAAAGAATTTGAATGGTCGTCTTCCTGGTGATAGTTTATCCCTTTTTCAGACCAGGGGGCACTAGTTACGAAAAAGGTATACTCCAGCCAATCATGACTGGAAGAGTCCTCTCTCGCGTTGTTTTACCCCTTTTCGGGCGATGAGGCTAACTTTACGAAAAAGGACCGTTGGAGTCTTCTTTAGTTCTTTTCAGACTCTCTAAACATGAAATGATGACCGAGTTTACCTTCTATGGACTCGTTAAACTCTTACATTGAAGGGCCCGCCATAGGACGATCCACTCCTATCCCAGGTTTGAAAAATATTTGGCATTGGACTCATCTATGAGATGAGCTATACCGAGCATCTGGTTACCCTCATCAAGCTCGTAAAAAACACATGAGGCACTCATAATTCATGATGGGGAAAAAAGAAAGCTTTTGTGTTACACACCTTTGTTAGTGGCAGTACATAGTCGTTCTTGGACATGGCTCTCATTTTCATTTGCATATAGTACTTGGATCATCTATTTGTCCTCGAGTCTCGCTTACTTTTTGAGTCTCGTTACTCCTTTGAGTCATTCAAAGAAATCTTCCATCATCAGTTGCATTAGGAGTGGGTGTCGCACTCGTCATGTCAATACTGCGAAGTCATGCCATGCCCATGTTCAAGAACATCTTCACTATTTGCGGTCAGTACACCTTCAATCATGTCGGTCTACTCTGATTCAGTCCCACATGTTACTGTACCATCCGACCCACTCTATGCATCTTTTGTCATGTTTCGTGTCGATGATGGGGGATTCATCATGGCCCTCCTTCGACGGATTCATCTTTGTCGACTTCAACACATCATCCAAATATAGAATCTAGAAACCAACCAAGTACCTTGGCCCTGCATGTCTCAATGGCAAGTTACCTCTCTTTCAACATGAGTTCACATCGTTGAATCTTGATTGAAATATTTCATCTTGCGTTCGACTTCAACTCATTTATTCACGCTTGGTGATATGTACTATGATACCTTGGGAATCATTGACATTAATGGTGATCTCCCTCGCGCTTGTTAATGGTTTACATCAATGACCAGTAATCAAGTGGTTTCTACCATGTTCAACGTCAAGACATTTGTAATCACATGGATAGATTCGTATCATTGCGGGTTCAGCTTGAAGACCCTGGGGAGTCATGTTTTACCCAGGTTGTGATGGAGTTTGTATTGAGTCATATTACACGGATCCACATTTGTATTGGTCGTGGCTGTGTTATCATCTCATCATGGATATACGCTTGTGTCTAGTAGCCATGATCGTGTTCAATCGGCCATTACTACCATGGAGCTGCATTGTATTGGTCGGTAGCCATGTTGTACATCATATGAAATTGTCAGTTCAAAGTTAGTTGTACTGCAGCAATGTCCTTCGTCCGACAAGTCCATTGCCATTCCTTTTTTCAAAGCATTTCACCTGTCCAATCTTTCAACAGCTTCATGCTTTGGGGGGCATTCTGTTACACCTAAAATCTACCCATCATGAGATTTAGTGTATACACCCCTGAAGACATATTGACTGAGTAATTGACCTGGAAGGATTTGTACCCAGTTGTACTAGGTTTTGAGAGGTCGTCGCAGGTTGCTTTGCTGCAACATGCGACGTCGCACCTTGCTCCATTACAGGGTGCGACGAAGTCAGTTAGAAGGAAAAAATAGCTTCTTCGAGCTCCTTCTCGAAGCTTGCTGACTTGGGACCTCATCCCTGACCTCATGGGGGAGTTGGCCTTCGGTTCCTAACCTATTGGGAGGATCCCCTATCTCTCTCCTACCATATCTCAACCTATCCTATCCATACCCTATCCACTTAGTCCTATTTAAGTGAATCTCTACCCCTCTCCAAAGGGAGGAAGTCTATGGTGTCTACATGCTGGTGAAATAACTCTTGGGAGATCCCTATTCATCCTTGAGAGACTTAAGCTTCCTTGGGAGGAAATGGCAAATGGCTTGGATGGAGAAGGGCTGCAGCGTTAAGTCTTGGTTGTAGTTCTATGTCTCTACCATGTATTTCCCTATTTACAGTAATACAAATGCTTTCCACCAATATTGTTCATGTGTGTAATGATATTGAGTAGTTTACCTGCTTAAATGTTTACTTAGATCTCTTATTGTATAGATGCTCTTTACTCGTTTGTGTTTGTTATTGTGTCTTGACAAGTCTTGCAGCTGAGATCTAACGACCGCGAGATGTGGAGCAGCATTCAGGAGAAAGGACTGCGAAGTAAAAGGTAAGACATCTAGCACTTGATCCATAAGTAGATCTAGGAAATCCATTTGTAGTATGTTCTATTTGTTCTAGACTCACATTGATCTAGGGAGATCCGGCTCACATCCACTCGAGTGGATTTTCCGATAAACATGGATTATATCAAATTACAGTATGTCGTGAATAGATTTGCCTAAGTCCTAATTTGATAAATCATACCCATGAAAAAGGTATTTATACTTTGTACATCAAATTGTGGATACTATTTCTACAAATGTTTGGCAACAAGGTTGGAAATTGGCATAGTGTATCAATTAGATGGAGAATGGATAGATACTTGGTAGATCTATCTGAAGGAGTTGAAAATAATAAATATAATAATAATTGATTCAAAGGAATCCTTGATGTGGGATGAAAATAAAGTTAAAGGTATGTACACTACAAAGTTAGGTTATGAAGTTTCAATGGATCCTATTGGTCGAGAAGAGATTTGGTGGTGGAATAAAATATAGAAAATAAAGGTACCTAAGAATACAAGAATCTTCCTATGGATCACACTATAAAACAAGGTTCCAAAAACTTTACACCTAAATCTTGTCACCATGAGCCATGTGTCAAAGTTTTGCCTAATCCTTGAAGTTCCCTTAGCTAAAGTGCATTAAGTTTGGGGTTTTCCCTAGGTTTTTCCTTCTCTAAGTGCACCGGCGCAGTTTCCCTTCAGACGAGGTGCGCCGACACACTTTGCACACTAACAAGGTGTGCCACCGACGCTCTTTTCCTTCATGCAAGGTGCGCTAGCCTTCAGATGGCGCTCTGTCTCTTCATGCAAGGTGCGCCAGGGGTGTTTATAGGTGAAAACTCAAGTTTTGAGACCCTTCTCGAAGCTTGTTGAGGTGGAGGGTCATCCCTAACTTCTAGGTGAGGTGGCATTTCAGTTCCTAACCTAAAGGGAAGGATCCCTTAACCATCTCCCCCTAATCGTCAACCTACCCTATCTTTTTAGCCCTATATAAACACCCCCTCTCTCCATGGAAAGTGGAGGAAGTCTATGGTACTCTTATGCTGGTGAAATTAGCTCAGTGATCCAATACTCTAGTCTTGGAGGCACCTACTTCTCTCTAGGAGCTTTGTTTTGGCTTGTAGGAAGGAGATTGCTACGTTGAGGCATCGGTTGTAATTATCTCTTCTATTGTACTTCCCACCTTTTATACAGTAATATAAATGCTTTCCATAAATTTTATTGTGTTAATGATATTTATAGTTCACCTCCTCAGCTGTTTACTTAGACTAGTTAGTGTTTAGGCATACTTTACTGCTTGTCTTGTTCCCTATGTTTTGACAGGTCTTGCAGTTGCAGATCTGACGATCGCAGAGCTCAGAACGATTACAAGGAGAAAGATCTGTGAGTCTAAGGGAATATGCTTAATTCCTTGATCTCTAACTCGATCTAGGAAAGGTATTCCATATTATGTCTCATTTTTTCTAGACTTGCATTAAGCTAGAGAGATCACGCCTTAAGTATGCTTTTGGTAGATTGACTGATAACAAATTTGGTGACCATACTGGGGAACTTGCGTTGATTTTAAGTTTTCAAGTTGAATGTCATATTCTTTGATTTCTTTGCAAGACATTTCCTTTTCCTCCTGAGCCTCTTTCACCATCAGATATTCTTGTTGAAGAGTCTGTTAAATTTCTCTGAGTCCATGGGTTTAATTATTAAACCATTTCATTACTCATCCTTGGAGATCTTTTTCATTTCTACTTTGGGATTTCGCCCGACACACCTGGGTAGTGTAACCAGAGTGCCATCCTATCACGGGTATTTTTTTCCTTTCTGAGATTTGCGCCACCAGCGCTAAAGCTTTATTTGTCTTCTGCGCCGCCAGCGCTAAACCCATGTGGATGATCTGCACCGGGTGCTTTGTGCCTGACTGCAACCTGCGTCGGCCCCTTCAAGCCTATTTTTTAGCTGGGATTTCCTTGTTTTTGAGATTTTGGTATGATTGATTGTGGTTTGTAGGCTGAGTATTACAGACACACACCCCTTAGGTCCAGCATTGCTTGTGTTTGGAAGTGTTTTTGTTAATTTTGGATGTTTCATTAAGTCAAGTAAGTGACTCGGTTATCGGGGGCAATTTAAATCCCCCACCGTTCGGTTCGATCTTGCCATCTTTGATCACCTTACTTGATCTTTTTAGATCTGATCTCCAAACCCTTCCCCAATCATTGATTTTTGATTGCATTTAGTATATTTTGAGCTTTTCTTCGAAGTGATTTTAAGTTTGTGGGTGTTCTCATTTTTTCTTTGGGAATTTCTGGGTGATTAGAGTGCTATTAGACATTCTCTCATTTTCTGCCTATTGATCTGAAAAGTATTTAGTTATCAAATTTCATCTTGATACATGCATATGAAAATCAAAGTGCCTCATTAGTTTGTTTTCAAGGACAATATTTTGTTGCATATAAAGGTTTGGTCGCATCTTTGATTTCCTTGCCTTTTTAGCCCATTATAGCAGAAAGTTAGAGTTTATGCATTCTAGATAGGAATTCTTAATTTCATTACTGCTTAAGGTCATTTTTATTATAAAAGGAAAAAAGATATCTCCTTACCTTAAGTAGGTTTCATCGAAAGACAAAGGAAAATGTGCATTTTCATGTAGTTAGGATTTGCATTATTTTTACATTTCCTGTCTACACCTCATGCATCCACCTAACCGCACAAGATAAAATTAATGCTAGCTTAGGTTAAAATCATTTAGTAACTGTGTGTAATTTAGAGACTTGTTCCGACGTCGTAAAACATGGCAGCTATCATTACTTGCCAGCACTACATTCCGGGGGTATTGTAGTCTTCCACGTACCAACCGGTATATCAAAGATCTTTCACGTACCAACCAGGTATATCGAAGATATTTCACGTACCCACCAAGTACTTCACATACATGGCGTATATCAAAAGGTGGTTCATGTACTTGGCGTATATAGAAAGGTGTTTCACTTACTCAGTAGTATATAGGAAGGTCTCGTGCCATACGGTTGTGCATTAGACAACACCACTACGGATTTGAGATCCCACATACCTTGAGTATATCGGGAGACACTCCTAGGATTCCTGAGACCAACTGAGTTAACCATTTGGTTGTCTTGGCATCGCAATACACCGAGAACAACACTCGGGGAGATTACTATGCATGTATCATCCAGGTATTTGGGTATTCAGGCAAGTGTATGGTCCTAATCCTCCTTGTCGTGTTTTACTGTTGGACCTTGCGGAATATAGCGAGTTGTGGCGCCTTGACAATCTTGTGAGAATCCTGACTATTTATCCACTCCTATTCACATAGTTTGCTTGTTGCTTTTAGACTTGAGTAGCATTTGATTTGTGTGGTACTTCAGAGACTCTTAGGAAGTTTAGATATGGAATATTCTTTCGGTACTACCAACCAAGAAACCCCTTTCCAAGGTATGCCATTTGTTATTCCCCCTTGTGGAATTGTTGGTCCTCCCTTTATGGCTACGTTGAGTCTTCCTGGATTGATGATAGGATTACCAATATGGTTATTTTCCAATATGGTTACACCAAGTGCACCAATCGTGTCGAACCTAGGTCCCTCACCACATGAACATCAATATCATGGTGACCCTTCTCCTTCTTCATCAAAAGTTGAATCGGTTTCCCTCTCTTCCTCTTCTCTTACTGGAAACACTGATGTTAGTAAGAATGGGGGTGAGAAGAAGAAGAAAGGGAAGACTAAGAAGAAGGTCACAACCCCAGCCTCTGAATATCATGTTGGGAACTCATCAGCCCCTGATCATCATGCTAGGAGCATTGATACACCTATTTTGAATTTGCTTAAACTGGAATTACCTTGCAAACTTTGCAAAGGGTCCCATTTTCTTAAGAGATGCCCTAGTATCTCCAATGTCTTAGAAATATGGTCGCGTTCTGAACATCCCATGCCATCAGTCTCTGGACATCATACTGATGATACCCCATCAACTAGTGACATTATAATTAAGGGTCAGAAGGGTAGAGTTGCATACCCTTGTTGGTTATGCAAGGCCATGCACCGTACTTACCTTTGTCCTTGTATGGATGAAGCTTCACAATTGTTGAAAGACATGGACATATCCCATAAACACCTTCCAAATGAATATTGTAGGTTGTCCCTTGATCCTACGTTAGTTGATAGGATGGTCAATCCAACCCCACCCTTGGTTGACCCCACTCTTTCATTGAAGAGTGAAAACGAAGCGGTCGATTCAACAACATCCTCGATCGACCCCATTCCTCCCTTGAGGGATGATACCCAAGCGGTTAATCAAGTCTCATTCTCGGTTGACCCCACTCCACCTTTGAAGAGTGAAATGCCAACGATTAATCGAGCATCACCCTCAGTTGATCCCACTCTCCCTTTGAAGAGTGAAATGAAAGCAGTAGATCTAGTTTTATCCTCGGTCCACCCAACTCTTTCAGTGGAAAATGCCCATATTGAAGCAGTCACCATCACAAAATCTTTGTCGTATCCTGCTTTTCCAACTGAAAGTGAATTAGAAACTGCTGATATCTTTCTGGTCGATTCAGACAGTTCTAGGCAAGGAGAAGTCTCATCCCCGGGACGTCCTCCAAGTACTGAGGTTATTTCATTTGATTGGAATAGTCTAGCAGAATCTCATCTCCCCCCGGATGTTCCTTTCTAGATAATTGTAGGTGTTTCCGAAAAGGAAATATTTCGCACTATAGTTGACGAGGGAGCTTGTGTTAGTATTTTATCCTCAACTGCTTGGAAAGCTATAGGGTCTCCTCAGCTAATGTCGGTTACCAGCCAGATTTTGGCTTTTAATAGAAGGCCTATCATACCTTTAGGGATTCTTCCACAGTTACCTATCACCTTTGGAGGGAAAACTGTTTATGTTGATCTCATGGTTTTCCAAGGTCCTTTAGATTTCAATCTGCTCCTTGGACGTGATTATGTCTATGCTATGAAAGCCGTAGTGTCCACACTCTTTCGAGTGATGTATTTTCCCTATGATGCGAGGATTGTGACCATTGATCATCTTTCCTTCGTGACACCCAATCATCACATGACTTCCATTCAACAAACTTCCCCGAACGCTCCACACATACTAGTGGTTTCTTTCCCTTAAGCATGAGGGGCATGTCTCCATCCTCTGGACATCATGCTGGGGGGCACACTATTAACCTCTGGACATCATGTTGGATAAGTGCCTTTAATCTTGAGCATAGTTCCCTTTCTATGTCAAGCTCGTTGAAAAATGAAATAGGTTCCCACGAGCATGGTTCTATTCCTGTGTCAAGCTCGTTAAAAAATGAAACAATATCCCATGAGCATCGTTTTATTCCCTTTCAAGCTCATTAAAAAATGAAATGGCCCTTTTTTGGAGCATAGTTTACCTTTGGTTTCAAGCTTGTGGAAAAATGAAACCATCTCCCTATGAGCATAGTTCCCTTTATATGTCAAGCTCGTTGAAAAATGAAATAGGTTCCCACGAGCACGGTTCTTTTCCTGTGTCAAGCTCGTTAAAAAATGAAACAGATCATGTCGCTTTGAGTCAAGTCTTCTCGTAGACTTAATACCTGAACCTTCTTTTCATCCGCCTATGCCTTAGGTGAATGAAACGAAGCTTGGGGGGCATGTCTTCAACCCCTGGACATTATTTTGAATTCAAATTGATCGCCTCTCCACACCATGTTGGATCTAGGTCACGTACTTCTAGCTACCATGTTGAGGAAGAGTCCACCAATGGGAAAAAAATTTAGCATACTTTCCTTTTTTGGTTTTCAAGCTCATTAAACCATGAAAATAATCCCAAGTTCTTCCTGTATCAAGCCGTTAAAAAAAAACATGTGCTCGAGTAAATAAAAAATGGTGAGAGAGAACGGGGACTCCGCGGGACTAAAGAACTCTAGTTTCTGAAGTGTTCTGGTTTAGGGTTTGGGCCGACCGTCCCTCATGGATCCACCCCCCGATCCGGGCCGAGCACCTCTTGATGCTCTCTTCTGTTCGCTGGTAGCGGCTCAACCTTCGTCCTCAAAGCAAGTCGGGCCTGTTGACTCGAGGTTTGTTAAAAAGTCTGCCATCCCAGAGGTCAAACTGGGTTCCACGGCTTCAAAATACAAAGCCCTCGCCCTCTCAGAAAAAGGGTTGGTTGGGCACTTCACTGGTTTGTGGCCCTCTCCGAGATCTATTGAGATCTGGCTTAACAAAAATTGGTGCCCTCTCATTCAAGGAGAAGTTCAGCAGATCTTTTGCGGCAAGGGTTTCTTTGTCTTCTATTTTGAAAAAAAAGAGGATAGAGATCTTATATTCCGAAATGGACCCTATTTTATGGGGCCAAGAGGAATGTACATTAACAAGTGGGATCTTTCATTTGACCCAGAAAAGGATATCCCCTCAGCAGTTCCAGTATGGGTCAAGTTGCCGCATCTCCCATTGCACTGTTGGAACGACGAAGATTTGAAAGCAATTGTCAACTCATTGGGGAAATATATAGATAAATTTGAACCAAAACCCCCTATGTTTTTCTATGCCCGAATATGTGTAGAAGTGGATCTTGAGAAAGGGCTCCCAGAAGCTATAAGCCTGTCAATGGACGGTTGGAATCATTTACAAACTGTGGATTATGAACAGATCCCTTTTAAGTGCAAATTCTGTCACGAATATGGGCATTTTGCTAAACTCTGCCCTAAAAGGAAGTCACAGGAAGTGGAAGAAACCCAAGAGGGAGATTGGAATGAGGTTATTAGAAAAAAGGGAGGGAAGCCTTCTAACACCCTTCCTCATCAAGCAACACCAAAAAGGAAGGAAACGACTAGCAAGCAGCAGAATCCAACTAGAGAAGCCAATAAATTTCAGCTTCTATCATCTGAAGTGGTTGAGGAAGAGCAGGCTCAAGCCCTCGAACATGTACAAGAGGTAGCGATAGAAAAAGCTAGAGAAGAAGAAAGGCAGGAGACCGTTAATCAGAAACTAGAGGAAGGGGAAATCCGGGTAATATCCTTAACACAACAAGAGGAGCCTGAAAGTGAGGTATCCAAAGCTTTAGGTGGCTCAGTCACAAGAGAAAAAGCCAAGTTATTTCAAGAAGAAACCTCAGAAAGTAAGGAAGAATAAATGGAACCTCAGACAAAAAAATACAGGAAGCTTAACAAGGTCGTAAGAGAACAAGAAACGGCTCGAGACAAAGCGACGGGTAAGAAAACCAGTCTTGACCAGCATGTAAGAATTCTATCCAGCACAAAGCAAAATCAAGGAATAACAGAGGAAAAGAAGGAAAGAGTAGTGCCCAATCACTCTAAAAAATAATGAAGATAGTCTCTTGGAATTGCAGAGGTTTAGGAGGCAAGCAAAAGACGAAAGAAATCAAAAGAATCAAAAAGTTGGAAACCCCCTCAATACTCATGCTCCAGGAGACTAAAATGCAGGAGGCAGACTGTCTCAAAATCTTAAATCAAATATGGCCCAAAGGAGAAGGAATAGCAGTCAACTCCATAGGAGCCTCGGGAGGGCTCATCACTTGGTGGGACAAAGGTAAGTTCAAGTGTAACTCTTCATTTAATAATAGAAATTGGCTCTTTACGGAATTAGAAGATCTGTCAAATAATAAAAAATATTGGATAGGAAATGTGTATGGGCCTACGCTCCATGGGCTCAAAGATAATTTTTGGAAAGATATAATAGATCTACAACTTGGTAGAAACCCCTCTCCCTGCATAGTTGCTGGAGATTTCAATGCCACAATAAGTGCAAATGAACGCAGAGGAGGTTCGAAGGTTAGAGACCAGTTTGGAGAGAGACTGGAAGATCTTCAGGCATCCTGGAACCTAGTAGATATAAAACCCCTGCATGGAACTTACACTTGGAATAACAAAAGAGCTGGCCCAGGACATATTGCTGCCAGGCTTGACAGATTTCTTCTCAGCTCATCCTTTCTAAGCAAACCCCTCTTGCCCGACTCCAAAATCTTGGCTTCTGCTACCTCTGATCACCGCCCTATTGCTCTTTTTTTCTCACTCCCCGGAAACCTCGGTCCCCTTCCCTTCAGATATAATCCAGCGTGGATGGAGTATGAAGACTGCTTTGAAGAAGTCAAAGCACTTTGGAAACAGTTTATTCCAGGCTCCCCAGGGTATATTTGGGAGACCAAACTTAAGAACATTAAGACAATGTTAAAAAGATGGGAAAAACAAAACATGAAGAGACCTGGAGAAGAAGTCATCACTCTGCAAGGGGAACTGAAAATTCTGCAAGATCAAATGGAAACTGATTTGATATCTGAAGCCACGTTGAGGAACGAAAATGACTTGGAAGCTCAAATTCGACAGGCGGCTAGAAGAGACGAAGAGGAATGGAGACTTCGATCAAGATGCCTGTGGCTCAAATCTGGAGATAGGAATACTAAGTTTTATCATGCTCAGTGCAAGGAAAGGTACAGGAAAAACAACCTTCTCTGCCTAATCAAAGAAGATGGAAGGAAGATAGAAGACCCCACAATCATCAAGGATGAAGTCAAAAACCACTTCGAGTCTCTCTATAAAGAGGAAGATGAGCCGCCAGCTGCAGACCTGGATATAATGTGTTAAGACATTCCCAACCTCATCTCAGCCGAAGATAACAATATGCTCATGGAACAGGTAACTGAAGAAGAAGTCAGGAATGTTGTTTGGTCTCTACATTCGGAAAAATATCCAGGCCCAGACGGATTCTCCATACACTTCTACAGAAAGTGTTGGCATCTGCTGAAAAGAGATCTTGTCAGAATGATAAATTGGACCAGGAATCGAGAGAAGATAGGAGGAGGCACCAACACCTCCTTCATAGCTCTAATCCCGAAGGAGAAAAAGGCCACTTCTATAGGAAGATTCAGACCTATTTCGCTATGCAATTCTTCCTATAAAATTCTTACAAAAGTCATAGCAAACAGAATCAAGAAACTGCTTCCTAGTATAATTTCTCCTAATCAGGGCGGCTTCATCCCAGTCAGGAAAATATATGATAACATTTTATTAGTGCAAGAGGCTATTCATTCAATCAAGCAGAACAAGGACGCAGGTATGGCTATTAAACTAGACATGCCCAATGCCTTTGATAGAGTTAGGCATGTCTTTATCTATGTTGTTTTGAGAAAATTTGGCTTTGATGGAAAGTTTGTTAGCTGGGTGAAAGCTTGTATAGGAGCTCCGTGGATCTCTCCTCTCCTAAATGGCAGACCCTCCTCTTTTTTTCGCCTCTCTTGGGGACTGAGGCAAGGTTTCCCTCTTTCTCCCTTCCTTTTTGTCATAATGGCTGACTCCCTAAGCATAAAACTCAATTCCCTCTTAGCTTCAGCCTCTCTCCCAAGTATTGTCTACGCCCGAAATGTCCCAGCTATAAACCATGCTCATTTTTCCAATGATACCATTCTCCTTGGCAGTGCTTCTCCCCAAATTGCTGCTAGATTTAAATCTACTCTTGACCTTTTCCTTAAGACCTCCGGGGGCAAAACCAATGAAAACAAGTGCAATATATACACCTGGAATTGTCGGCCCGCCACTGTTAGACTCATTTCAGCCATATTGGATTTTAAACCCTGCCTTGACTGGTCTTCCTTTAAATATCTTGGCACTCCCATCTCTCTCAAAAATCCTACCTCCTCCGTTTGGACTCCTATCCTTGAGAAATTTAAAAATAGAATAAATTCGTGGGGAACTCGCTGGTTGAATTTAGCTGGGAAAGTCACTTTGATAAAATATGTCCTTTCCTCGCTGCCTGTCTTCATAGCAGCAATTATGTTGGCCCCCGTCTCTATCCAGAATGATTTTAGCACAGAGATAAGAAAGTTCCTGTGGCAAGGGGGAAAGACACAAAATAAATAAAAAATCCACTTGATAAACTGGAAGACGGTCAAAGAAAAGAAAAAGAGAGGAGGGCTTGGAATTCGTGAGCCTGCCTTAGTAAGCAAAGCTTTGGGTGCCAAGTTAGCATGGAGGATTGTTTCTGGAAAGAAAGAATGGTGGAAGGAAGTAATAAGGAGAAAATATTCAAGAAGCTCAAGATTAAGATGCCTCGACAAACCAAATATCAAAAAAGGAACAGCAATATGGGGACTCATCTCCTCCTCAGCTGCTATAATAACTGAAAATCTCTATTGGATCCCTGGTAATGGGAAAAGAATAAATCTCTGGACCGACAGTATAAATGGAGACAAGCCGCTTGGAAAAATGGGATGTCTAGACTCTATTCGAGATTGGTTGCAAAATATGGGCATCACAAAGCTAAAAGACTTCGTGAAATGGAAGGACACTGGAGAATGGAAGAGTTGGAAGCAGATGAGTCCCCCTGCTAATCTCAAAAGCGATTATAAAATATTTCTCAATTTCCTGCATGGGAAAGGCCCGGTAAACATAAAAGAAAAAGATCTTCGGGGATGGGGGAAAGCAAGTACATATACAGTCAAGGCCGGCTATGAAAAAATCACCCTCTCCAATTCTCCGGTTCACAATAGATGGGGGAAAGTTTGGATCTCGGATGGCATTCCCAAAATAACTGTATTCTTCTGGCTATTGGCTCACAACAAATTGTTAACAGCGGAAAATCTCAGAGCCAAGGGAATAGCAGGTCCCTCAAGGTGCACTTTGTGTAAACTTGCTGAGGAAAACTCCCACCACATTTTCTTGGAATGTTCCTTTGCTAAGCAAGTGTGGGTTCAAGTCTTGGGGAATCAATGGAGACCATCCATTCTTCCTAGAACTCTTGAAGAACTTACTGACCACTGGGGTCGCTCCTTTCCTGGCAGATCCAAGAGGACAATGTCAAGAATTTGGAATCTAGTCCCAATGAACATTTGCTGGCAGATCTGGTTAAATCGAAATAAAAGTATCTTCGAGGGTAGGAGTGCTAACAGCTATAGAGATGCCATCAAAGCCATTACAATGATATCCGAGTCTCTATCCTAGAAAAGAGTCATCATCCCAGCTCAGGAACCTCTCTCTCTGTCTGAATTCCAATGGAGTAGTGTCTTCGTGAAGGCCAGCTCCCTTCAGTCCAAAAAGTTACATCCCTACTTTGATTGGGAAATCAGGAAAGATCCAGACTCTTTCTCCAAGTGGTGGAAGGAGCAAAACAGTCACAGCATTTTCTTCGACGGGGCTTCCAAAGGGAATCCTGGGGTGGAAGGTGCGGGTGGGATACTCTTTGATCCCGGAGGAAATAAAGTCGTAGCCTTCTCTTGGGGCCTAGGTAGCAAGACAAATAATGAGGCAGAATGGCCAGCACTCATTCTCTCATTAGATTTGGCCTCCTCCTTCAACATTGACAATCTCAGAATTTATGGAGACTCTAGACACGTTATTCAAATCATGAGACGAGGTTCTGCTCCTCAAGGTTCAAAAGCCTACAGATACATGCAACGAATAAAAACCAATGTTCATCTCCCAAATGCCTCATTTTTTCACATCCACCGAGAGAACAACAGGCTTGCAGTCTTAGAGGCTAATAAAGGAATCTTGTTAGAAATTGGGCATGTCCAGGATCTCAATGGTGCCATGGGATTTCACTTCATCCCCTAAGTTAAATGTCAAGGGTTAATAAATTCATTACAAAACAAAAGGTAGGGTCCTTTGGATTCACGAGGGTCCTCCTCATCCCTCACTTAAAGTTTGGTTATGTGCTCTCCCCTCCCCCCGTTGCTTCTACCACACGCCACCCCGGCCTTCCAGGCACCTGTCACATGGATCCCTGCTGTGCTGTCAGCTCCCACGAGCCATTATTAACTCCTCCCTCCGCTCCTTTCCCTTCTTCCCCCGCGATGGTTTGTCCTCCTCATTTCTCCTGTGCTATGAGTCGGCTCTCCCTCTGCGAACTAGACTCCCCTCCTTTCCGTCCCCTTCTGCTGCCTCCGTTTAACATTGGAACAATGCAAAGTGTTATGGCGGCCATAGCTGCCCTGAGCCGCACTGTGGTGGACATTAAAATCTTGGTTCGCAGCACATACGACGCTGTCTGCACCAGCGTGAAGCAAAATGAGGAGATGGCCATGGATCTTAATCACACGGTCTCCCAGCTTTCTTGCCAGGATTTGAGGATAGATGACTTAGAGAAGAATTTGTTCGAGCTGATGGGAAAGGTTGACATGCTGCAGGAAGATATGGCAGTTCTGACAGGGAAAACTCAGGGAAGTTATGTGCAAGAAACCCCCACGGTCAATCAAGAGATCAATCAGGAAATGGTGGATGCAGCTTCTGCTCAGCTCAAGAATTATGGCTAATTTCCAGCTTAGCTCAGGTTTCAAAATTTTGTACCTATTTTTCCAATGTATTTCTGCATTATACTCAACAGACAGTTTATCAAGGTTTATCCCAGCACCATTTTGAACAGTTTTAGAAAGACAAGGCTCAGAGCTTTTAAATCTATGCTGCTAGAAATCATAGTTACAATCTTTTCAGAAATTTCCTCTTCTGTTAAAAATCCTATTGAATGCATGTAATGAATAGCTGTGCACAGCTTTTATAAATACACTCTATTTCCCTGTTTCTGTTATAAAAAAAAAGCTCGTTAAAAAAATGAAACAGTACCTCTAGAAATCATACTAGAAGTAAGTCGTCAGTTTCTAGTACTGGAGACAAAATTTCCAACCTCTAGCCATCATGTTGGATAGAAACCTACTAATGGGCATAATACTGAGGATAGTTCATTTTCTATTACAAGCTCGTTAAAAAATGAAGTAGACATCATGAGCATTATTTTCACTTGTCTTAGAGCTCGTTAAAAATAGTAAGATAGTATTGAGGTTACTTTTCACTTTTTTCGTGCTCTGGTTAAAACATGAAAATGGTTTGAGCTTAGTTTTTACTTTTTCGTGCTCTGGTTCAAATATGAAAAAGATTCTGAGTGCTTTTGATACGAGTATAGGTTTATCACTTTAGCCAGCCTCGCTAGACTATTTACGGAAAAGGAACTGTACCGAGTTTACTTTTTTCTTTGTCGTACTTTGTTATAAACCATGACAAAGTTGTTCATGGAGTCCTCTTTAAGCTCTTTTTAGACTCCTAAAATAGGAAAATATGACCAAGCGAAATTGATTCATTCACGCTTGTAAAATGATTTGAATGATCGTCTCCTTGGTGATAGTTTACCCCTTTTTTCGGACCAAGGGGCACTATTTACGAAAAAGGAATACTCCATCCAATCATGACTGGAAGAGTTCTCTCTCGCGTTGTTTTACCCTTTTCCGGGCGGAGGGACTAAATTTACGAAAAAGGAACTTTGGAGTCTTCTTTAGTTCTTTTCAGACTCTCTAAAAATGAAATGACGCCGAGTTTGTCTTCTATGGACTCGTTAAAATTAAACATTGAAGGTCCCATCATGGGACGAACCCCTCCTCTCCTAGGTTCGTAAAACATTTGGGATTGGACTCATCCATGGGATGAGCTATACCAAGCATTTGTTTACCCTCTTCAACCTCGTTAAAAAACAAGTGAGACACTCATCAGTCATAATGGGGAAAAAGGGAAGATTTTGTGTTACACTTTATTTGTGGAAATACATAGTCGCTCTTGGACATGGCACTCGTTTTCATTTGCATTTCGTACTTGGGTAATCTGTTTGTATTCGAGTCCTGTCAATTCCATGAGTCTTGTCACTCCTTTGGGTCGTCCAAAGAATGCTTCCATCATTAGTCGTATTGGGGTTTGATGTCACTCTCGTTGTGTCAATATTTTAAAGTCATGACATGCCCATGTTCAAGAGACATTTATTACTCATCATCTACAGTCAGTGCACATTCGATCATGTTGGTCTACCTTGAGTCAGTCTTGCACATTACTCTACCGTATGATCTACACCAAACATCTGTTATCGAGTTTCGTGTCGATGATGGGGGGTTCATTAAGGCCCTCCTTCGACGGGTTCATCCGTGTCGACTTCAAATCAACATCCGAGGACTGAATCTAGAAACCAAACAAGTACCTTGGGCCTACATGCCTTAATGGCAGGTTACCTCGCTTTCAACATGAGTCTAGATCATCGACTCTTGTATGAAATATTTCATCGAGCGTTCGACTTCAGCTCATTTATTCACTCTTGGTGATATGTACTATGATACCTTGGGGATCATTGACATCAATGGTGATTTTACTCGCACTTGTTAACGGTATACATTAATGACCAGTAATCAAGTGGTTTCTACCATGCTCGACTCCAAAACATTGTAATCACATGGATAGATTCGTATCATTATGGGTTCGTCTTGAAGACACTAGGGAAGTCATATTGTACCCATGTTGCAATGGAGATTGTTTGAGTCATATTTCACGGATCCACTTTTGTATTGGTCGTGGCTGTGTTACCATCTCATCATGGATCTACACTTGTGTCTAGTAGCCATGATTGTGTTCAATCGGTCTTTTCTATCATGGATCTGTAGTGTATTGGTCAAAAGTCATGTTTTGTGTTGTATGAGACTTGTGGATCTCAGGGTCATTTCTGTAGCAGCTCCTTCCAACCAGCAAGTCCTTGCAACTATTCTTTTCTTACTACAAAGCATTTTACTTGGCTTACTTTTCCAGCTTCATGCTTTGGGGGCATTCTGTTATACTTAAATCTCGTCACCATGATCCATGTGTCAAATTTGTTCCTAATCCCTGAAGTTCCCTTAGCTAAAGTGCATTAAGTTTGGGGTTTTCCCTAGGTTTTTCCTTCTCTAAGTACACCGACGCAGTTTCCCTTCAGACAAGGTGCACTGGCACACTTTGCACACTGACAAGGTGCGCCAACAGTGCTCTTTCCCTTCATGCAAGGTGTGCCAGCCTTCAGATGGCGCTCTGTCTCTTCATGCAAGGTGCGTCGAGGGTGTTTATAGGTGAAAAATCGAGTTTTGAGACCCTTCTCGAATCTTGTTGAGGTGGAGGGTCATCCCTAACTTCTAGGTGAGGTGGCATTTCGGTTTCTAACCTAAAGGGAATGATCCCTTAACCATCTCCCCCTAATCCTCAACCTACCCTATCTTTTTAGCCCTATATAAGCACCCCCTCTCTCCATGGGAAGTGGAGGAAGTCTATGGTACTCTTATGCTGGTGAAATTAGCTCAGTGATCCAATACTCTAGTCTTGGAGGCACCTACTTCTCTATAGGATCTTTGGTTTGTCTTGTCGGAAGGAGATTGCTACATTGAGGCATCAGTTGTAATCATCTCTTCTATTGTACTTTCCACCTTTTATACAGTAATATAAATGTTATTGTGTTAATGATATTTATAGTTCACCTCCTCAACTGTTTACTTAGACTAGTTAGTGTTAGGCATACTTTACTGCTTGTCTTGTTCCCTATGTTTTGACAGGTCTTGCAGTTGCAGATCTAACGACCGCAAAGCTCGGAACGATTACAAGGAGAAAGATCTACGAGTCTAAGGTAATATGCTTAATTCCTTGATCTCTAACTAGATCTAGGAAAGTTATTTCATATTCTGTCTCATTTGTTCTAGACTTGCATTAAGCTAGAGAGATCATGCCTTAAGTCCGCTTTTGGTAGATTGTCTGATAACAAACATGAGAAAGATTACAGAAAAGAGGAAGACGGGGACCTGGTATCGGCTTATTTTAAACTGGCAGCAAGTGAACAAACAATGAACGTTGGCAACAAGTGAATGAACAACCAAAAATCCATCTATCTTGGCAAGAAAAGAAAAGGTTTTTATGTAGTTGGCGTATCTTCTTTTTGGGGGAATCCTTGAGTGACCAAATCATCTTTATGGTTCTCAATATTTCCATCCAAAGGGAAAACGATTTTGTAGACCCATTCACATCCTGGAAACAACATGTTAAATTTTCTGAATTTACTTCAATATGATCTAGGATCTTAACTGAGAGAACAACATGTACAGCATATCTACAGCATATCAATCATGGAGACAATAATGCAAGCACACAAGAGACACAACGATTTACTTGGGGAAAACCATAAAGGTGAAAAACCCCAATAACTTCCTCAGAGATAGATAGAGCAATGATACAACCAACCAAGAGAGATAGCCATAACCTAGCAGCAGATCCTCCTCCTCCATAAGTGCGCCACTCCTCCTTGAGTGCATGTGTGAGAAGTGAGTGAGTAAATAGAGTGCCTCCCGCACTCTATTTATACTTGACTTGACTTGTCTTTTTACCTAACTCATGTAGGCTCGAACTTAACCACATAACATAATGCTAACTGGGCCGACCCCCAATAGGGTGGTCTAATAACCCTTTGACCCACATGACTTATACAAGGCCGACCCCAAACAAGGTGGTCTAATAACCATCAAGTATAAGTTACGACACTTATAATATAAATGACGACACTTCCGTATAGAGGAATAATAACATCTCTATAGGAATACAATATACATATATGTGAAATACATTCTGAAGTTGCATATACATCAACACTCCCTCTTAACTAGGAAGGTATTTCTCAGCACAGTTCTTCTAGCACAAGTCATCTTCTCTGGATCATCGTCACTGGATAATCGTCATCGAGTCATCATCATCGTCACTGCTGCTGCTATCTCAATCAATCTCTGAATCTACTCGTCATAGGAAGTTCTACAGAGCCAGTCCTTTTTCATACTGGATGTAGGCCCACCACCTGCAGGTCTTCATCATCACTGGCCATACTGTGGAATCCTCAGGACATATTACGTGTGTCACAAAACCTCGAAAGAGCATCCCAGGATGTTACGGGTACACAACTCCGACCTGTAGGATCTCCCAGGGCGCTATTACATGTGACCCCACCACAAAACCTCGAAAGAGCATCTCAGGATGTTACGGGTACACAACTCCGACCTGAAATCTCCCAGGGCACAAATTACATGTGTTCCACCACAAAACCTAGCAAGAGCATCTCAGGATGTTACGGGTACACAAATCCGACCTGAAATCTCCCAGGGCACAAATTACATGTGGTCATGGCAAAACCTCGAAAGAGCATCTCAGGATGTTACGGGTACACAACTCCGACCTGAAATCTCCCAGGGCCCAAATTACATGCCATAGGACAAAACCTCGCAAGAGCATCTCAGGATGTTACGGGTACACAACTCCGACCTGAGATCTCCCAGGGCGCTATTACATGTCCTCCCAGAGCAATGTCTCGAAAGAGCATCCCAGGCTGTTACGGGTACACAACTCCGACCTATAGGATCTCCCAGACATGCTCATTTGCACAACCTGATCCACGGCCACAGAGTATCAACTTGATACTCACCATACATCATCCTGATGTACTCATGATCATCCTGATCATCATCACTGCAACGTCCTGCTGCATGTCATCTGGAGCAACACCCTGAAGCTCATCATCCATGATCATCCTGATCATCACTGCAACATCCTGTTGCATGATCCACCTGATCATCAATGCATCCACCTGATGCATACCAAGTATCTACCTGATACATATCATCATACATGATCCTCCTGATCATACAATGTATCCACCTGATACATGATACATATCACTATACATGATCCACCTGATCATACAATGTATCCACCTGATACATATACAGATACATGGTCCAAGCATCCAACATGATGCATATACAAAATACATACACATGATCCAACTGATCATATCCAACATCCAACATGATGCATACATACATAAATGATCCAACTGATCATATCCAGCATCCAACATGATGCATACATACATAAATGATCCAACTGATCATATCCAGCATCCAACATGATGCATACATAAATGATCCAACTAATCATATCCAGCATCCAACATGATGCGTACATACATACATAAAAATGATCCAACTGATCATATCCAAGCAGAAACCAGAACATCATCCTGATGCCCATTATCCAGCGCTTACATCCACAGCCATGTGAAGGATCCTCCTTTCAACATGCTTGGAATGGCTTCAGCAAATGTGTCCATCACTTCTTCTTCGAAGTGTCCTCGATCTGAAGAACGCCAAGCCTCTCTCTGAAGTACTCGAACTTCACTCTCGCTAGTGGCTTCGTCAGCACATCTGCAATCTGCTCGTCCGTCGCAACATACAGAAGCTTCACAGCTCCTCTCTGCACCATATCCCTGATATAGTGATATTTGATCTCTATGTGTTTCGACCTGTCATGAAACACTGGGTTCTCGGACAGCTTCACACAACTCTGGTTATCACAGAAGATACCAGTAGCCTCCAACGGGAGATCAAATAACTCATACAGTAGCTTCCGTAGCCATACTGCCTCACAACTAGCTGAACAGGCTGCAACATACTCTGCCTCAGCTGTACTCAGTGCTACGCAGGACTGCTTCCTGCTAAACCAAGAGATCACACCTGATCCCATACTGAAGCAGCACCCAAATGTGCTCTTCCTGTCTGCAGCATTGCCAGCCCAATCTGAATCAACATAACCCTGCAGGTTAAACTTTTGATTTATTTCATACTTGATCCCATAATCCACTGTACCCTTCAGGTACCTCAGAACATGCTTTACAGCAACCAGGTGAACACTCCTCGGATCCGTCAGGAACTGGCTCAATGTGTTCACAGCAAAGCAAATGTATGGTCTCGTGTTCGTCAGTTACATCAAGGACCCAATCATCTGACGATACATAAAGACATCAACTGGCTCAGATGAAGCATCACATAGAAGCTTCAGATTTGATGTCATAGGTGTGGCCATGGCCTTGCAATCCATCATCCCAAATCTCTTCAGGATATCTATTGTGTACTTCCCTTGACCAAGGAAGATCCCACCTGCATTCTGCCACACCTCCATACCTAGGAAATAGTGCATCATTCCCAAATCTTTCTTCCGCTGCATGTCGACAATCAATCTATCTTCACCTGTAACAAACAGGTTATCCGCATACAAAAGTAGTATCACTGGATTTCCTTCCTCAACCTTGTAGTAAAGGTTGGAATCCTCTTTACTCTTGGTAATGCCCAAACTGGATAGAAAGCTGTCTATCCTACCATACCAAGTTCTGCACACATATCTGACTACACCATGCTGTCTTGAAATTCATCTGGTGCATCTTCTATTTCATCACATTTATATTTCTCAATGCTGCCATCTGTAATATGCTTGATCTGATAGTTCCATTTGGAAGTCATAACAAACTTCCCTTCACGTCTTGGGACTGCAACCCAAACATCATTCTTCATGATCGACGGATCATGGCATTCCATTTCTTCATCCCAGATCCTGGGAACTTCAATATCTTCAGTAGATATCTTTATTGCTGAACAAATGTTGTAGTTCTTCTTTTGTAGGAGATGGCATACGATCTTTCCTACACAACAAGTTAAATTGCATGATTAGAAAACATCTCATAGTTTTCAGAATAAATTCTTACACATAAAGAAATATGTCATACAGTCATGCAATTATCTTAGCCAATGCTTCAATACAACATTTATCCATATCGCATAACTTTCTAGATGCCTTCCAATCTCTACCAGAACATTGTTAAGAGTGTGCACAACTCCCAACATGTCAGCAAAGAGGTTTCATTCTAGATAAGTAGCAATGGAATGTTGTACAGTGCCATAGGCCACTTACCCATGTATATTAGTAGTATACTGTTCATCAATGCAACTATTCTAATATGCATAATACACAACCTAATTCTAGGAACATCAGTATATACATTATTGAACAGTATTATTTAACCAAACAAATATGCAAGAAATGATGATTAAAATACTTATCTTTCTTAGTTTGTTGGGTGGACTCCCTCTGAGTCTTTGCTTCCTTGCAGGAGCTGTTGGAGTCCTAATCTGAAGTAGCTTCTTCTACACCTTTCTGTTGTGGAATGTAGAAAGATGGTCAACTCCCTCTGAATATATGCATCCTTGCAGAAACTACTGAAGTGTGCTCTTTTTCTTTCTTGCAGGAACAACTGGAGTGTGCTCCTTTGCTTTCTTGCAGGAGCAACTGGAGTGTACTCCTTTGCTTTCTTGCAGGAGCAACTGGAGTGTGCTCCTTTGCTTTCTTGCAGGAGCAACTGGAGTGTGCTCCCTCTTGATCTTTGCTTCCTGAATTACCTGTTCTTGAACTCATATTCATCCTTGGTCTCTATGCATGCTTATTAGTATCATGATTGTGTTATCCTTGTGATTTCATATAAAATCATACATTCATTAGTATACTATACAATAATTTCAAGCATGTATAGTCATGATCATTTCAAACAGAATAATAAGCATTAGCATTCAAGGTTTATGTGGGATTCTTATGGTTAGTCAAATCATAAGAAGCATAACATGTCTAAACCTGTAATTACTCAAACCTATGACTCTTCAGGTTAGTTGAATCATCAATCAAGATAAGAGATATAATATGCATAAAACCTGTGATTATTCAAACCTATACCTTCATGATTCTTCTGGTTAGTCATATCATCAATTATGGTAAGAAACATAATATGCATACAACCATGATTATTCAAACTTATGACTTCATGAATAATCATTATCAACAACACAACAGTATAAGATCCTAAACCAAGGTAGGATTCTAGCTTGATATAGGAAAACATACCTGGATTAGCGTGCTAGCTAGTTTATGTCTAACATACCCGCATAATGTCTTTTGGTTCTTTTCAGTGACTTGTGCTAGTAACCTGCATTTCTCATAAGTTAACCATTGTAGAAACTAGTTATATATACCTCGAAAGTAGATCTTCTATGTGATCCATGACAATGGATGAATCCTTGTCTTCATGTCATCATGACCATATGTTCTTGGACCAGAACATGATTTGTCTTTCTTGGTGTACCTTTCATGTTAGTAGACAACATAATCCTCATACAACACCATAATGCATTAGTACAATCATAAGTGTCAATACCCTAATCAATGAATATTTTCTATCGTGCATTCATAATTTTATTAAGGTGATATGACAGGTCTAAAATCAAGATTGTACTAACCGTAATAACATGAAGACAAACATACCATAAACTTAATCATGAACAAATATCGAAACATACCTTGATGAGTCATACCTGTCGAGATCACTTGTAATCTTCTTATGTAAGGCCTTAGCCTCATCTCCCTCTGAAACAGGAACTTCTTCACTCATGCAGGTGACCAATCCATCTTCTTCTAGGATTAACCCAATCCACTTGATTTGCAAGAACTGGAGCTGGAGCTGGATTAGGGTTTGTCAGAGAAACCCCAAAAATTCAAACTTTGAATTTCAAACTTCTGAAAGGATAGAAATATGCGCCTTGATGAGCTGATCAAGCTGGTATATTCAGAATTTGAAAACTGCAAAGTTTCACTCCTCAATTTTGCCTTTGAAACTTCCGGATTCACTGGACGTGACTCTGAACTGGGGTTTGATGAAGCCCACTCTTCCGCCCAATCAAAATGATTGATCCAAAGCTCTAAGCTTCTATTTTTCTGAGGAGCTTCCAGTCGTGGTCACAGATTTCAAAAATTCCCATTTTTACAGAAGCCCTAATTTTCCACTTTTCTGATCAAAGTCCCGAACTAGGGTCTAATCAAGCCCGGCCTTCTTCCCAACCAAAAATTCTGATCTTGGTCTCTAAATTTCTATTTTGATGAGTAGCATCCAGCCATGGTCTCCGATTACAAAAATTCCAACTTTCTCCAAAGCCCTAAATTCCGGAAGCCATGAATGAAGGTACTCAAAAATAATTCTGTTTTGACAGAAATATGTACCTGATTGTTTCTAGTGTAACTCTGAACGTTTTGATCCACAGGGTCTGAAAAAGTTTCCTGAGATATCCTGACTTGTTATCTTTCCATCCTGACAGGTCTGACCTCAATTGGATTCTCTAAGAGAGATTTATTCCAAATGTCGCAACGTGACCTGTTTTGGGATAATTCAGGAGAGCGAACTTGTACGGCATGCCACGTGTCACTGTTTGAACTTCAACCTCTGAAAACGTTTCCTGAGATAGCTCGGCCTGTTATATTTCCATCCTGATAGGTCTGACCTCAATTGGACTCTTTGAGAGATAGTTATGCCAAGTGTCGCAACGTGACCTGTTTATGGGATAATACAGGAGAGCGAACTTGTACGGAGTGCCACGTGCCACTGGTTCAACTTCGGCCTCTGAAAACGTTTTCTGAGATAGTAAAGACTGTGTAATACCTATCACTTTTTACGAAATTTCATTTGGAGCTTCCTAGCCCAAGATATGATCTTTTTCCCAAGGTCACCTGATTTTGACTCAGATCTGGAAGAGGCAGAAACCCTATATTGTACAGATCATAAATCACAAAGTACAACTAATTAGAGGTTTTCCTTTGGACACAAGGTACCTGGAGATCTTAGCTTCGGCTGGTAACAATTTCAGATCCAAAAACTTCGCCAAAACGGATTTATAGCTAAAGTGCTACGATGACTAGTTTTTGCTATATCAAGCCCTAGCATCGTAAGTGCAACAAGTGTCATACATGCCATATCATGCCTTCTTTCAGGCTAGCTCTGATACCATGTTAAATTTTATGAATTTACTTCAATATGATCTAGGATCTTAACTGAGAGAACAACATGTACAGCATATCTACAGCATATCAATCATGGAGACAATAATGCAAGCACACAAGAGACACAACGATTTACTTGGGGAAAACCATAAAGGTGAAAAACCCCAATAACTTCCTCAGAGATAGATAGAGCAATGATACAACCAACCAAGAGAGATAGCCATAACCTAGCAGCAGATCCTCCTCCTCCATAAGTGCGCCACTCCTCCTTGAGTGCATGTGTGAGAAGTGAGTGAGTAAATAGAGTGCCTCCCGCACTCTATTTATACTTGACTTGACTTGCCTTTTTACCTAACTCATGTAGGCTCGAACTTAACCACATAACATAATGCTGACTGGGCCGACCCCCAATAGGGTGGTCTAATAACCCTTTGACCCACATGGCCGACCCCCAATAGGGTGGTCTAATAACCCTTTGACCCACATGACTTATACAAGGCCGACCCCAAACAAGGTGGTCTAATAACCCATCAAGTATAAGTTACGACACTTAAAATATAAATGACGACACTTCCGTATAGAGGAATAATAACATCTCTATAGGAATACAATATACATATATGTGAAATACATTCCGAAGTTACATATACATCAACACAACATTCTTCCTTGGTCGAAGACGTACCAACTCCCAAACATGATCTTTCATTAAAGAGTTGTATCATATGGCATATCATGTTCCCACTCTCACCTACCACAGTATTTTTTTTAGGACCAAGGATCACATATAGACTTGATGACCCTTGACACAAGAGTTAATTTATCATGTTTCTTCCAAGCGCAAGTCTTCCAAGTATCTAAAGCATCACAAGATCAAATTTACCTATTTCCTAAAGAGTTTTTCCATCCCATTCTAACCAGTATAAAAATATCCAGGTGTACAAGGAGCAACTTAAAGGAACTGAACAATTGCTTAGCTCATCATCGGAGTCTATAAAACATATAAACTAAGAAACAATAGAACATCAGTACGAGAAACATTAGCAAAATTAGAAGATTGGGAGAAGTTGAACCGGTGCTATTGGTTTTTCTTCAAATACAACATCCTTTCCAATGATTCTCTCTTTAGCATATAGATCATGCAAGAGGAATGCCAATAACTCCTCACTATAACCATCAAACATATCATAGTGGTTCTTTGGTTATAATTTCTTCATATCCTCATCCAAAACAAGAGCCCAACTATTGCATCAAAATATTGTGAAGTGAGCAAGGGTTTGCTTATGACACACCCAACTTAGCTTCTTTAGGTGTCACATTCCTAGCAAGGTTGGTAGGCATGTGATTCAAGGAAAATTTTAAGGATCGATTTAATTTTCAGCCATAAATTATTAGCCGAATATTTTTACTAATGTTACTAATTATTATATTTCCATCCATAAATTATTAGCCGATATTTTTTTAAAAAGATTCAAATTTCCAAGGGGTTTATATAAATTTTGGACAATTTTGGTGATTTTTAGAGTAAATTTTTTTATCCCATGGAATTTGTGTGAATCAATTTACAAAAGAACCAAAATTGGGGAATCATATTTTAGAAAAAAAAAGACAAAAAATTAGCCTATGAGCTAAATTTCACCCCTAAATTTTTCCTTGATGTGATTCAAGCAACCACCTTAGCCCAAAATTTCTATTCAAGATTCCCTTATAGTTAATGAAAAAAATACCAAAGAAAAATGTTGTACAAATCATATGACTATGGACAAACCTCCACCTTTGGTGATTGAGATTGATTTGGACCAAGGGAGGAAGCTTAAAAATGGAGATTGATTATTAGAAAAAACTATTTTTACTTCGTAGGCATTTCACAGCGGAGAAGCATAACCATCCACGTTGGCTAGATTCCTCGCTCACAGAGCGAATGGAATGCCGCTACAAGGATGGTTGTTTCTGTTTCACTCCCTCACTCTTCCAGTTTTCACGATTTCAAATTATTTTTTCGCCGGTTTTCAATAGCCATTGCTGCTCTTTCGACTTCTACCAATCGACCCCAGCTGAAAAAGCCATATTTTTTGCTCTTTGCCTGGGTTTTTCAAGGCATTTTCGTTTTGTATTTTTGGAACAGTGTTGGCTTCTTGGCTCTGTGGTTGTCGTAGTTGGACAATCTTCTACTCTGTGTGGTGAACAAGCCCGTGTCTCAAGGCACTTGCTATTAATATTTTGTGAACGGTGTTGGCTCTTTGGCTTCATGACTGTCTTTGACGAACAGATTTCTCCGCCTTCTGGATTTGTTGATACGAATGGAACATGCGACCAAAGTTGTGGGTTATCTTCCGGTGACACCCTGCAAGAAGTATTGGCATGGAATGGAGGCGAAGGAAAGAAGCACTGATGTTATCCATATGTTGGAAATCCAGTTCAAACTACGCAGACCCAATTCAAGGCTCCAATCATCAGTCCTCTGTACTTCCTAATATACAAATTTCACATATTGGGTAGTTTTGAGAGAATGTTGCCCATAATCCATGTTTCTGCGGTCATGGCACGCAGCTGTACTTTGAAAGAAAAAAATTTGCTTGTGGTCTAACAGAGTCTACATAATTTAGTATGTTACACACCTTGGGATGTCACCCTAAGCTATAATAAAAAAACTTGTGCAGAGAATAGAAAAAGGTGAAACCCCAACGCAGCTTCAGATCCTTCCTATTAAAACAGAGATATCCTCTTTCTGTTTCGGAAACAAAGATAAAGACCCAATTGCTATGAATTTCGGGGAATTGGACCAAATGGGTGATCTAAAGTGGCTTGTAGAGCAGCCCAAGGCAGGAGGAGCATCCATAGGGTTGTCAATCTCATCTTCTATGCAACAAATTGTTATGAAATTGAGCCAATTATTAGCTCGATATGGAGGAACTGGATGTCTATGTCTAATTGGGATTGTGATGTGTGAAACATACCTGCTTCCTCTCTTCTTTGCCAAAGAATAGTTGAAACAATGAATGACCCACAATTCTCACACAACTCATGATCTCTTTACTCCGATGTCAATTGATATCTCATTCACAGATTTCTTGAATGTATGAAAACAAACTCAATTATCTTCATATAGAATCCTGGAACAATACAACTAACCACCTATGTTCAGAGAATGAACTCATCTCCAGAAGATATGTCCTCATCTTTGCAAGAAGGTTGGTTGCAGTCTTGAATGGTCCTTCAAATGCTCCAGCCAAAAATCCATCAGTTTCCTTGCAGATTGGGTACTCACAAGGGCAAATCGAGACCAGGGTCGTACCCTTCAAAACCATTCCACATGGGAGCTCTAGATATAGGGCATACCAAAGCTTCATGTTTAGTGCAGGAACTTGAGTTCTGTTAGATGAAGCAGAGGATGTCCAGACCATTGAAAAAGAGTTATGTACTCTAAAAGAAATCAGCACAACCCCAAAATCAAGAACCAATACTTGTTATGTTAAGACCTTGATAAAGCGAAACCGATACTCTTGAAACCATGGTTGAATGGATACCTACTATATGGATCCCGAGAAAAATCAAATTACATCCAGTAAACACACTAATTCACTTATTTTGCAGAGGAAAAACATCCAAAGGATGCTTGGAAAACAAAATTGGAGCATTTGGGCAGATAACAGCGAAGGAATTAAAACTAATACGGACCTTGAACTTTGGATAAGGTGGATGACATGATCCCATACAGAATTCTGAAGTTGTTGATCTTGAAATCTCCAATGAGTTGTAGATATTGTACCTGTAGCTCCTTTACTCTATGGTAGACATAACCGACTGCGGCTCTATCTTCAACATCTTGTACGAGTGGAGCATCTTCAGCATCTTGTACGACTGGAGTAGGAAGGTACCGAGCTCGCCATTTCGCCCATCTGGAATGCCCAAGATCATGGCAGCCTTCATCCCGGTTCAACACGACGTTTGACATGGTTAAGAAGTGTGTGTGTGTGAATGGGCGATAGAACGTGTGGATCACTGGCCATTCCCTTGGTGCCCAACTTGGTGGTGCTTGATCTCATCATGGTGTTGAAGGATGAACACAACTGCATTGAATCACACAATGCATTCTTCGCCCTAATCTGGTGGGTTCTATGCTTCCTTTTTATAGCTACTTCTACAAAATAATTATTTGAAATATTCAGACCCTATTTTTTTAACTTAATATGAAATTTATATTCTTCTTAGATCAGTTTACCAGAACAAAGCATGGACTCTCCTCTACTATAAGGTTTTCACTGCACGATGATGAAGATATTTGCAGTCCGATAATTAAAGCCATCTTTGTCCTGCCTTTTTTGACCTGCAACATTAAGGAGAAAGGCTTGAGCATGAAAATCACAAAATGGATTAAAATGAAGTTCAGTTAAAATGTAATCAACAATGTTTGAGTTACGCTACAAAATTTTATCCACATCTAAGAAAAAAGATGCAGCAAATTGTTAGCCAGAAGCTGGAATTAACCAACCTGACTTATGCTATAGAATTGTATTCACATGCAAGAAAAAAGATGCAACAAATTATCAGCCAGAAGCTGGAATTAACCAACCTGACTTATGCTACATAATTGTATTCACATGTAATAAAAAAAGAGTTCGGACTATCGCATGTGACCAGCAAATTCTTAGCCAGAAGCTGGACATAAGGAGAAAGCTAAAATTATCAATTGCATTCCCTCCATCTAACTGCGTTGCACGTGCTGAGGAACCATCGTTGGTGTGGACAACATCATTTTAAGAATTGCATTAGCTTAAACTTGGATCTCATGAAAATTTTGTTGTATGTTTCTCTCCACATTGCAAATTAAAATTTACATGTTGCGTTCCACCTTGCAAAATACTCGGGGAACTTACCTCTGGTCGTGGCTTAGGGATCGTATACCCATCTTGTGGCTCAGGGATGGTGTATCCACATGGTAGAATACTTTGCGAACTTACCTGAAAGTTGTGGCTTAGGTTTGGTGTACAGAGGAAATGGTTTAGTATTACCCTTTGAATCAATTGAACCTAAGGAAACGGTTTAGTATTACCCTTTGAATCAATTGAACCTAAGGAAACGGTTTAGTATTACCCTTTGAATCAATTGAACCTCCGATAGGTGGCTGGCTGGGGTGGTGCTTATTATACACATAGCTGCTTATATACGTTATCTTATACTGTGTAACCCAAGTTTTTCTTACAACCCCCAGCTTTGTAATCCAGTCTGCCTTAGGTCCCCACCTGCTGAGCCTGCCTCGCCTGAGCCTAACCGACCTTAATCTACCTTATTTGAATCTACCTAAAAAATGGTAAACTTATTTTCAAATATAATAAAAAAGTTTATAATATTTATTAACAAAAAAGTACATGAATAATGGTTTTTGAAGTTTACAAATTGTTGCTACACGTATATAAATTTTTTAATGAGTGTTAGAATTAAATTTGCTTTGTCAATTCTGGATGGATTTCATAAGCAAATCAAGCCTAATTCAACTAGAGCCTTGCAACTCACTGCATGTTTGAGTCTTGACGGTCTTCCTTTTAAATTGAACCAGAACAACAAAATAAGTTCGTTAATGGCTTGATTTGCGAAAACTCTAGATACATGAGTAATTAAGAGCTCGTTGAATTTGTAGTCATGGGCATGAAATTTAAGTTATTTAATGAAAGAATTAATCTATCTACCTATATGTCAAAACTATTTTCCATGCTGATGTGGTCCACTGCCCTCCTTATTGTCTTACCAGAAGGCATGAGAATGAGGAAGATGACTTAAAATTATGGACTTCACCATCAAAGAGGCCTTACAATCACATTGGTAAGGAGTCATAAGAAGATCACAACAATCCAATGCGTCAAATCTCATATGAGAGTGCCAATTAAAGTTTTATATGGTAAATTTAATATAAGACTTCCTTATAGTTGTCTCCTACTCTTTCTGTCTTGATACATTTGATAATTTATGGTTGCCTCTGCCCCTTGACCCAATTGATATTATAAGGTGAGGATGTGCATGCATAATAATATTTAGTTATGACTATGCGATGAGGATTTAAATAGAAGAGGATGTAAAGACTGTGAAGATGCTCACAGTAGATCCAAAGAGATGATGTAAACCTCACAATGAAAGAATTTAGGAATGATAGAAGAAGAATAGAGCAGAAGAACACAGATCCAAAGGAGCTTAGATAGAGGCAAAATAATTACACATGTTACATTAATCTGAATAGTAAAAGGTAAATATACAATGCTCAGGATTCGAATACACTAGGTGTGATTCGAATTAGCCTGCATGGGCAGATCCATAATCAGTGGAGTGTCATCAAGTCATAACTAGGAGTCCAACTCATCATCAGTGAAGTCATCAATGCACAAGTAATAGTCAACCAGAAGTCTAACTGAGTCTAACTGAATGTGGTAGGTGTAACTGGCACATGGAAGCACTAATGTAGTGAAGGAGGCTTAGTGGAGGGTGCTCATGGAGCTAACTGGAGTCAGAACATCCTATCTAGTCACACTGGAGTTCCATCGGAGTGATAAGGTCAGTATAGAGTGAGTCAAGCCTAAAATCAGTGAGAGAACTCTTGTTAACTGAACATAATTGGACTGGTAGGTGAAGAAGTGCACCTCTCTCATGCAGTAGGTGAAAGGAGGGCGCACTAGGCACTAGGAGAGTTGAAACTAATCAGGAAGAAGCTCCGGGGGCTAGCTAACTGAGGGCTAGGTGTTGGGACTGATGACTGGAAATGCATGCAAACCCTAGAATGCATGCAAACCCTAAAAGTGCATGCAAACCCTAAAAGACTGAAAATGGAAATGACTGAAAAGCTAGTAGCACTAGGATGGAGTATAGGAATATCCTAACACCCCCCCTTAATCCATCCTAGGCCCTGGTAACTAGGACCAAAGGTCACCCATACAATCAAATAAGATAGAAAAATAAAGAACTGTCCATAAACCGAGGAAATGGGGAAAACCTCATGGGAAAAATAGCCCCCCTCAAAAGAACAATAACTAACTGAAAGAACCATCATACTAAGCAGAAAAGAAGGAAGCTTTCATCAGTGAAAACTTCTGCAAAAAAATTGACAAGTTGATCCCCTGTAGGATGCCAAAACAGGTGCTAGATGTGGATCTAGTCTTCTGATGTGCCTTCCACTATGTAGAGGATGGATTGGACGAAGTAAGTCTCTCAGGAATTCTTTCTGCAACTGGAGCGAATGGAACATGAGGGGTCTTCCCAAGTGATGGAAGAGAGAACCCCATCATCATGTTGCATCTCTCATGGAGAGGTAGATGGCATAATGCAAGGTTGGCATGATGTTGAAGTCTGGTAGTTCGGTGAACAAATGAATCCTCAACTATGTTCTCAGTAGTAGCAAGGACTGTGTGAGCCCATATTGACCTCGAATCTGGACTGAGAATATGTGTTGGTTCTGGATCTGAATCTTCTTGAACTATGATCTCAACATCAAGATCTTGATCTTCTTCTTCATCAGAAGAGGAGTCACTCTGATCTTGATCAGAATCTGAAGGAATTGTCGGAGAGAAGGGCATGAAGTGAGAGAACTCATATGCCTTAGAGGCATGATTAGCAACCCCATTCGCTATAATCTTTCCAGTGGAGATATCTGTAATCTCTATTGTGTTTGGGCCAAAAGTTACTTGCTTTGGTGACCCTGTATGAGTCATCTGATATACTGATAACAAATTAGCTATTAGAGAAGGAACAAATAAAACATTTTTGAACTTACCATGCTCCATATGTACAGTACCCAATCCTTTGGCAGAAATCTGAGAGTTGTCTCCCATGTGAATAGTAGGCCCATATTTGAGATATAAAGAGGAGAAAGATTCTTCAAAGGAAACCATGTGGTTGGAAGCTCCAGAATCTATGAGGAGGGCTTGTGAATTTGAAAAACCAGCCATCAATGCATGGCAATCATCAGATCCACTTCCAGGATCAGACATCTTTGCTTCTTTTGGAACAACAATTTTGTTTTGTTCAAGAAGCTTGGTTAGTAGGTCTATTTTCTTGTGCATGCAAGTTTTTTCAAGATGGTTTCCTCTCTTGCAGTAGGAGCAATTAGGTCTCTTGTGTTTGTCACTTTTGGATTTAGATGGCTTCTTGCCCTTGTCTTTTTGCTTCCCCTTTGCATTCACTCCACTTGCTTCTCCAGCTAGAAGAGCTAGATCCTTGGAGGCCTTGATGGCACCCATTTGAATTAATTTGTCCTCTTTTTGAATGAGAGCTTCAGAAAAGTCTTTTAAGGTGGGAAACTTCCATCCAGGGATTGACATTCGAACAGAATGGAAAGTAGATACAAAGACAGAAAATTGAGATCCAAGTTTGCTTAATACGGAGAGTACCAATTGCTAATCACTTTTAGTGATGCCACAATGCTTGCATTGTAAAACCAATTTATGAAATTTTGAGAAGAATTCTTGAATGCTCTCGAAATTGCTAGGTTGTAGGGCAACCAATTCATTTTCGAGAATGTGGCCTCTTAGCCCATCTTGTTTTCCAAACAGACTCTCCAATTTTGTCCATAACTCATTTGGAGACTTCAATCCTTCAACATGAAACAATAGATCTTCTGACATATGAAGGCATATGAATCCAAAATCTTCATCCATTCTATTTAAATGCTTGATTCTCTCTACAGCTTGATGTGGTATGGCATCTTTTTCAAATACTATTCGATTTAGCTGTCTATTATGCAAGTGTAATCTCATCCTACTCTTCCATTCAAAGTAATTGAAGGGAGTGAGAATCATAGGAGAAGAAGGAGCATTCGAATTGCTCATCTCGACTGCTGGAACGAGTGCAAAAAGAAACTACTGATACTGTTGCTACAACTGCTAGAACTTCGAAATACCTGCAAAAAACTCTCAAGAATGGAGGTAGAATATACTCTCAAATGGCTCTGATACCATGTGAAGATGCTCACAGTAGATCCAAAGAGATGATGTAAACCTCACAATGAAAGAATTTAGGAATGATAGAAGAAGAATAGAGCATAAGAACACAGATCCAAAGGAGCTCAGATAGAGGCAGAATAATTACACATGTTACATTAATATGAATAGTAAAAAGTATTTATACAATGCTCAGGATTCGAATACACTAGGTATGATTCGAATTAGCCTACATGGACAGATCCATAATAAGTGGAGTGTCATCAAGTCATAACTAGGAGTCCAACTCATCATCAGTGAAGTCATCAATGCACAAGTAATAGTCAATCAGAAGTCAAACTGAGTCTAACTGAATGTGGTAGGTGTAACTGGCACATGGAAGCACTAATGTAGTGAAGGAGGCTCAGTGGAGGGCGCTCATGGAGCTAACTGGAGTCAGAACAACCTATCTAGTCACACTGGAGGTCCATCGGAGTGATAAGGTCAATAAAGAGTGATTCAAGCCTAAAATCAGGGAGAGAACTCTTGTTAACTGAACATAACTGGACTGGTAGGTGAAGATGTGCGCCTCTCTCATGCAGTAGGTGAAAGGAGGGCACACTAGGCACTAGGAGAGCTTAAACTGATCAGGAAGAAGCTCCGAGGGCTAACTAACTGAGGGATAGGTGCTGGGGCTGATGACTGGAAATGCATGCAAATCTTAGAATGCATGCAAACCCTAAAAGTGCATGCAAACCCTAAAAGACTGAAAATGGAAATGACTGAAAAGCTAGTAGGACTAGGATGGAGTATAGGAATATACTAACAAAGACATGCAAATTTTATACGTATTTTGGTGGCGAGTTTTGAAGATAAACGTGATGAGAAACCACATATGTTTGGAAGGACGGAGGGAGATTACACGACAATGATCATGCCACCCATCAAATTGAAGACAATTCCTGAGCCAAAAATTGTTATTTTTAAAATTTTATTAATCACCATTGTGGTACTTTGGTCTAAATGTTTTTTTCTAGCTCATTGTTATTCCCTATTGTGTGCCCGATTCCACCTATCTATATCGATGCATAAATCAACCTCTGCTTGGTTTGTGGTTGATGAAGCGTTCCATTAAATTCCCCACTTATTCAAAATATGTCCCATATATATCTTTGTTAAAAATGCATCATATATTATAGTAGAAATAAATTAGTAACAACAGTGACACATCCAGGTGCCACAAAGCGGTTGATCCGGTTCCCCCCCTGCCTACATAAACAACGAGAGCAAGCATATCTGACTCGGCTCCATCTCAGAAAGTATTGATATATTTCCCAAAAGGTGTGCCCTCTGTCCGAAATTCAAATAGCCAAATCTGATTTGAACGTAGAAACTTTTGCCATGTTGAATGACAGTCGACTCTTGAAAAATTGCATGGCAACAACTCTTCCATAAGGAGGCTCTGATTAGTCTGATCAAATCCCACATACTTTTGCTAGCCTACTGAACTATCCACTCAAGCCCAAACACAATCCATTACCAATGAAGTGGAGCGATAAAAAGGGTAATGTATTCAGAAGTATTACAATCCCAAATCATCCTAGAATTCTTGCAATTCCACATCACAGGATTAATTGTTCTGGGTTGTGGCAGAATATACAACATCCATTTGTAAAACTAGCATGACAAATTCGATCCTTGTTTGAATTCCACGTCATGGGCTTAATTGTTTCTGGGTTGTGGTAGACTATACCACTCCATCCTCGTGTGACTTCAAAATTAATGTCTCCTCTATTTTAGTAAGTATTTGGGAAGCTCGGAAGAATATATCTATGACCCTTTCTTGGCATTGGAATGGTATTATAAGAGCATTGGATTTGGCCTGTCATTCGATTTAGCTTTGAAAAGTGACAACTTCTCACTTTAACCCATTTAAACATATTATTCCATGAGATACTTTTTAATAAAGTGATTTATGTAAGGAAATGTCTCTATGATGAGGGTGCTAGGCTGTTGAAAATATCACACTATCTTTCCTGTGAATATGGCTTTGATGTGAAATGATAATTTGACCATTCAAAGTATTTAATAGATGATTCTAGCTAATGAGATCACATGTTTACTTTGAAGCGTAGTTGGGAGAATGGAGGTGGGGGTATGAGAACCTTTTTAGATCTATAAGCCTAAATAGATTTATCTGCATTTAGTAATCACATCCTTTTCCAAGAGAAGTTGAACAAAAGACAGGGACTTTAATATGAGGAGGCTAAGTGGGTAAATCAAGGTTGCACAATATGATCCTCTAGGCTCTCCTACATATAATGGATTTTTGCATGGATTCTTGTTTTCCAAAGCTTTCCTTTGAAGGAGTGCCTCTTGACGTTAGGTGTTAGGTTTCACTATTGATACTTAGCAACTTTGTGATTCGGTCTTGAGACTCTATGTTGCCTACTTTGGAATTGTTTTATTGCTCATGAGTGCTAAGGCTTTAAGTTTTGTATGGTTCTCTTGGTATCATATTCTTTTTAGCAAGATCCATTAGAAAGAGGTTGGTTTGCTAATGTATAATACATGTGTCATTTAACTTAAACAGGAGTTTGAAACTTTATTGAAATTGTTACTTTCTATGTTATTTGAAAAATTTCTTATTGAGTATATTTAGTTATGGAATACTTTGGTTGAAAGTTTTGTATTCATATTTTAAATTAATAACACTTTCTTTTTTAAAAATATACATAAATATTTTTGACATCACTATTTAATTTAAATTTAAATAATTAAGCATATTTATTTATCACATGTATTATTGATTTATATAAATAATATTTAAACATGAATAAATAATTAAAATCATCCTTAATTCTATGTAATATATATAAACATTCAAAACTTATTAGGTATAAGATAATTAATATGATTATAAATATGATTATTATTATTATTCTTTTATATATATAAAACAAACATGGTAGTTGGTAGATCAATTGCGGAAAGAGTCATGATTTTCAAAACATTGGATAATATAACTAGGTGTTTAAGTTTATAAAAGAATTAGTAGTACCAAAGCAATTATTAAGTGGTATATCTATCCCTATATGTGTACACATTCAAAGGATAACTTACACTACGAAGGTATTGATGCTTACTTAAATATAATATATAAAAAATTCGAGATATATCAGTTTTTTTTAGGGTCACTATGGTTGCTACTTATTTTAAGCATGTTTCCTTCCCTAATGAAGGGTAACGTTCTTTGATTATTAATTTTATTGTCGGTTATACCATGTACTTTTGTTTTTTATGCATCATGGCCTAATATGAGAATAAAGTTAGTGTTCTATGATTCATACAGATTTATGGTGAGAGGTCATTTCAAATCTAAATCTATGGAGCGGTTGTTAATTATAATACATATATAATAATAAAACTTGGATGTTTCATAAGTTTGAAATATGCTTTTGTAAACAAATGATAAAAACATATTTTATGCAATGATGGTTGTTGTTTGTGATGAAGTGGAAGATTCTAGGAGGTTCATTTAGTGATTACTCTTGTTAAAAGTGAATTAAAAGTGTCGATCCCTCTTGATGTATAACAATTAAAGTGTCCATCCTTTTGATGTAGGCAATAGAAATGTCATTCTCATCTTTTGCCCGAACAGTTACAATAATTGTATTATGTTATAATATCGTAGTTACCTTTCTACTTTGCATAGAGGCTTCCTTTATGCTTTGCATAGAGGCTTCTATCTATGCAAATAGCCCTAGATTGTTATGGCTATCGTAGGATTTAATGCTCAGCCAACTGATTGCTCTTTTTAAAATTGAATTTGCCTTCTTGTTTACAGCTTATATTCATTTCCTGGCTTTTACATTAGCCTTTATAGCGATGGTTTCTGATACCGAAAGGAATCATACTTCACAACATTAAGAGGTTCACAAAAAACACATTCATTCTACATACCCATCCCAGATCCATTTTAGGGACAAATTTATTTAGAGTATGTTTCCCAATTGATTGTTGTCTGAACTCAGAGCTAATACAGCTATAGGCCATTCCAAGATTCAAATGTGTTCCAAAAACTAGTGTTACATATCTCCTATTTGTATTTGATTTTCAATTGCCTCACCTTGTTAGCTTTCAGGGTTACTTTCAAATTGTTTACATCATGTTTGGAGGTGCTTCTATTAGTTAGTCTAAGATTCATACTTAAGTTGTGATTTTGTTTTCTGTTTCAATGATGCCAGTATGACCTATTATCCATAATCTGCCCAAACTAACTTTATTTCCTTGTGCTCTTTTCCTCTCGGCGTTCCTTTTACCTCTCTTGAAGCAAATACTAATTTATAAAATAAATAAATGAAATGATGAAGATTGATAAACTAAACTGTATAAATAAATATTAAAATTTATATGAAAAACAAATTATAAATAAATATTAAATCAAATTTAAGTGGAAAACAAATTATAAATAAATATTAAAATCTGCATGAAAAAAAAAAATTAAAATGAAATCTATATGCGAAAAAGTTAAACTTCCCTGCCAAAACCATATTTTTTAAAGTCTATATTTTTAAATTTCCCACCCAAAACAATTCTTTTTAAAATCTGTATGCCCACAAACAAAATTATTAAAAAAAATTAAAAATTATATCGTTACATTTTCCACCTAAAACAATTCTTTTTAAAATCTGTATGCCAAAAAGAAATTAAAAATTTTCAAGCAAATCAATAATCAATCTTTTTGAAATCTGTATTATTAAATTTCCCACCCAAAACAATTCTTTTTAAAATGCCTATGTGAAAAAGAAATTATTAAGATTTTTCGTTAAAATAATTTTTTAACCAAAACAATTCTTTTTAAAATCTGTATGCGAAAAAAGAAATCATAAGGTTTTTGAGGCAAAACAATAAAATATTTTTTTTTAATCGGTAAAATTAAAAATATTTTTTTAACCAAAACAATTATTTTTAAAATCCGTATGCGAAAAAGAAATTATTAATATTTTCAGGTAAAGTAATAAAATAATTTTTTAAATTGGGAAAATTTTAAAAAAAATAGGCAAATGCGAAAAAGAAATTATTAAGATTTTTCAGGCTAAATAATAAAATAATATTTTTAAATCGAGAAAATTAAAAAAATTTAGGCAAATTCGAAAAAGAAATTATTAATATTTTTCAGGCAAAACAATAAAATAATTTTTTTAAATCGAGAAAATTAAAAAATTTTAAGATTTTAAAAAACAATTAGGTAAAAATTATTAAGATTTTTCAGACAAAACAATAAAATATTTTTTTAAATCGGGAAAATTAAAAAAATTAGGCAAACTCAAAAAAGAAATTATTAATATTTTTCAGGGAAAATAATAAATAAAATCATTTTTTTAATTGGGAATATTAAAAAAAAAAATGGGCAAATGCGAAAAAGAAATTATTAAGATTTTTCAGGGCAAACAATAAAATAATTTGTTAAAAATTATTAAGATTTTTCAGGCTAAACAATAAAATAATATTTTTAAATCGAGAAAATTAAAAAAAATTAGGCAAATTCGAAAAAGAAATTATTAATATTTTTCAGGCAAAACAATAAAATAATTTTTTTTAATCGAGAAAATTAAAAAATTTTAAGATTTTAAAAAACAATTAGGTAAAAATTATTAAGATTTTTCAGACAAAACAATAAAATAGTTTTTTTAAATCGAGAAAATTAAAAAAATTAGGCAAACTCAAAAAAGAAATTATTAATATTTTTCAAGCAAAACAATAAAAAAAGTTTGGACCATTTCTCGATTTGTGCGTGTCATCCTTGCGCAGGGGCCATCCTAATCTTCTCTGTATCGTTCCAATTTTATCGGATGTCTCCTAAGAGAGAATTAAAAAGCCGTGCAATTCGCTATATATGTTTCTTGTTATGGATGTGGGATTAAATTGCAACATTCCAAGCAGTGAGGTGTGAATTGTGAAATTTGGGGTTTGAATTTTAATAGTAGAGTGAATCGGTTGAAATTTAGTATTAGTATCAAACAATAACTCATTCTTATTGTTCCAAAAGTCTAACTTGCATATTGTCAATCCATTGCAACCGAGCGTTTGTAGTCCAACGGTTAGGATAATTGCCTTCCAAGCAATAGACCCGGGTTCGACTCCCGGCAGACGCACATATATCTCTGCATCTTTCAGTTTTGTCGTCTCAGTACTTGTTTAAAATCCCTTAAATTTTTGGATAGTTTAAATTCCGGCACTTTTCTCTTCATTTATTTCAGCTATGTCCTCACAGTACACGTTTAAAATCACTTAACTTTTTGGATAATTTAAATTCCGTTGCCGCTACATGTTTAAAATCCCTTCAATTTTTTGATAGTTTAAATTCCGTTGCCGCTACATGTTTAAAATCCCTTCAATTTTTTGATAGTTTAAATTATGTTGCCAGGATTTGAACCCACAGGTTTCCGGAGACCAAATACATATCCAGCATAGGTGACCCAGAGAACCGGAGATTTAGCATAGTTGTAATACTATGAGCTCAAAGCCATATTTATGAATATAACATTGAAAACCGAAAACAATCAAAAGAACTGAACCATAATATTCCTCCATTTGTGGGTCTATTTTTTATGTAGGGCCCTTGCTAATCTACTCTCTATCATACCAATTTTATCGGTTTTTTGCGAAGAGACAACATATCATGCCATCAATTTGTTATTTCAACTTGAATATATAAAGAAGATGTGTGAATAATCCCAATTAGAGTCTTCTTTTGTGTCTATGTTGCCCAAATAATACACCACATTAACAATAATGACAATTAGAGAGAGGAGAGGAGTCGTTGGGTTCATCTCTAAGTCTGAATAATAGGATGATGTTAGACTCTACATCATATACCACCAACTTACAAAGACTTTGTCTTGTTCAACTATAACGGTTTTTTTTATCAACTTTATCCTTGTAGTTGGGGAGTTAGTTCATATTTGCTTGAAGAAGCCAACACTTCCTTGCATTCTTTAATAGTTTCATGTTCTTCTTTGAGATTATGAGTTTTCCCTATAGGAGCTCTGGAATTTGTGCCAACTTAACCAATGGAGACAATTTCAAATGTCCATTGATGTTTAGAATCAAACTGGTGACCTTGTTGTTTGTTTGATAGTAAAAGCACGGTTACTTGCTAAATAAGATGCCATATCGAATGGTCCTGCCACCATTCGATCCTTTCTTCCTTCACCCAATCGCCTTGCAAAATGGAAATAAAACAAGGTAAGGACTCAATTTCCTTGCCTTGAAAGTGTGTCAACCACTACATTCTCTTTCCTCTTTTTTGCATAGTTTAAAAGTCATATCATAGAACCTCGGTGACCCATCTTTGTTGGTCCTCTGGAGATAGTTTCCATTCCAAGAATTGCTTCAAACTATCATTATGTATTTTCATCTTGAAGTGCCTTTCCATTAGGTAATGGTGAGATTCTCTAGTTGTAGTGTAATATAGCCAACACTTCCTTTTCATAAATGGGTTTGAATCGCTTATTTCCTTGAGTTGGAGGCTTTCGAAGGCAAGGGGCCTTCTTTCTCGCATTAAAATTGACCCGAGGCATCACACTACAATAAAGGAAGATATCCTTTTTCCATATTGTTGTTAGAAGTGTTGTTATTTGACCATAATTCTTGACAAACTCGAGGTAATAATATAATAATCTTAAGAATCCCCAAAATACATTCTTCAAGGCTTTGGCAATTGGTCATTCCACCATAGTTTTAATTTCGTTGGGTTCTAGCATAATGCCCTCGAGAGATATTGTATGCCCTAAATATTCCACTTAGTGTACTCTATGGGCACACTTGGAATGCTTAGAATACAATTATTGGTCCTTGACACTTGCAAGGCATTGTCAACAACGTTCTCATCCAAAGATTTACTGTAAATTAGTATATCATCAAAAATGACCACCACAAATTTTCGGTGGAAGGGATTCAAAAAAAAAAACATCGAGATTTGAAATGTGGCCAACGCATTATAAAGTCCAAAAGGCATCACCAAAAACTTGTAATAACCTTAATTTTTTCTAAGATTTGATTTGGGAATGTCCTCTTCCCACATTCGGATATGATAATATCATAGATGGAGGTTCAATTTAGTACAAAAAATAGATCCATGAAAATCATCTAACAATTCATCAATGACAAGAATAGGAACAAATATTTAATGGAAATCACGTTGAGTTCCCGATAATCTAGAGACATAAGCCATGAAGAATCATATTTTTTAACCATCACCATAGGGAAAGAGAAGGCACTTTGGCTTGATCATAAGATCCCATACTCTAGCATGCCTTAGACCATTGGTGGAATATGTGGTAATAATTACAGAATGTGCAATATGAAAACATCAAAGAACATGAACAACCATATATGTTATATGAAAAGGCATAATATATATGACTAGTAACATCAAAATCAATATATATCTTAAATAGACATTCCAACCATCAATATACTTCTCCTATAAATAGCACTATTGGGAGGTAAATAATCGTCTCTTTCGTAGATAGTCTTATGAAGATCCATGCATTGCATGACATTGCGTTTATAGGTCACATTGTGTGCAGTTCTCCTCAACATTATGAGCACACAAATGATTTGCAAGTGATTGGCACATGCATTTATTGTGATATACAATGTGCTAAGGGGTGTGATGGAGCATCGATATTAGGGTAAAATACTCGCGCACACACACTAGGAAAAGTAGGCATCGATTCCTTACGATGGTGGTGCCTAAGTGAATGAATCAACACACCGTTAACGATGCTACCCTCTCACATTGGTGCATCAAATTGATAATTTTTTATGTGCTAATGATATGCGGTGTACTGATGTGGAATAGTAGCATCGTTGTTCAATGATAGGGGTTATTTTACCAACCCATCGCTAAACATAAGATAGTTAATCCTCATAATGGTGGTGTTCATGTGGGTCCTAAAAATTTCCCCTCTAACAAACAATTCATTTCAAGTATTATGCCTCGAGATGATGGTGCAATGATAAGGCACGAGAACCTAACCCCCTCAACTCCAAAAGAATGTGAGAAAAATTGTCTCCCTGTAATCTTGAAGTCACTAGGGTCAGTAATCTCTAGACCGAAATATCTTTGGAAATATCCCAACTTAATCTCTATTGCAACACTAGGCAACACATCGGGGAAATGGGAAAAATAATACCCCCCAATCCTAGGTATGCCAATGATGGAATAAATGTCATTCTTTGTGGGTTGGTACCAAAAATCAAGGCTAACCTTGAGTTTTTGTTTTCCATGATACCGACGATGGATCAACCGGCACAACAAATCAATGTTCACCTCTAGGGATTTAGTCTCCTCAAAAAATCGAAGAGGCCAACATCCCTCAAATGGAGGTGAAATTTGCAGTTGTAATCAAATAAGGAAGAAGATCCCTCTCCCTCTCCCCGAACTCGCAAAAATGCATGCATGAAGTTATATGTATCAAATTGTTGTTGTTGTTGCAGTCATCTTTGATTGGAATAAGTACCTCATTAGGAAGATATAGATATATAATCTTCAATATGTGTTATAGTACCATTTGTAACATTCATTCGATATTGAATTTAAATTGGATGCATTAAAAATGATTAAAACAAACCCAATGCACCTTTTTTATGATACGTCATCTACAATTCTATCCACTTCCACCTAAATACTGGTGTGTTACTCTGAATAAACACGGTAAACTCATTATTTCTAGTCCACATCAGTGCACTGTTAAAGGAATGCATCTGCCCTACCAATGTTGTGTGTTGAGGAAGAATGATAACAACTTATGTTGTGCACTGAGTCATCACCAAATGCAATGATTTGCGTAATAAATTGAAAAAGTTTAATGAATGCAATCATGGGTCTAGACACCAATGCATGTAGCCATCGATTTCAATACATGTTGAATAGTGGATACCATCCTTCCATGGTGCTACCAGTTCTCATTAGTGCACTGTGGAAGGTAGGCTTATACATAGTTCCAAGAACTGTAGAAAAATGAGAGAGTACCACCGACAATGGTGTGTTCAATAATCCACACAAGCACCACCATCCTGAGGCATAACTATATTATGTTTAGCAATGGGTTGCTAAAATAACCCCTATCATTGAACAACAATGCTACTATTCCACATTAGTACACCGCATGTATTTGGCACATACAAATTTATCAATTTGATGCACCAATGTGGGAGGGTAGTATCGTTGAAGGTGTGTCAATTCATCCACCCAAGCACCACCATCATAAGGAATGCCTACCTACTTTTCCCGGTGTGTGTGTGTGTGTGTGTGTGTGTAAGAGAGAGAGAGAGAGAGAGAGAGAGATAATATTTTACCCCGATATCAGTGATCCATAACACCCTTTAGGACATCAAATAGCACAATAAATGCATGTGTCAATCACTTTCAAATCATAAGTGTGCTCAAAATGTTGAGGAGCACCACAAACATTATGACCTTTAAACACATCATCATGCAGTGCATGAATCTACAGGAGACCACATTGGTGGCATTTTTGTTTTAAAAAAAACGAATAGAAATAAATTTACTAATTGAAGCACTCAAAAATGTAAATTAATTTGTAGAAAAGAAATTACTTGGACTCAACTCCATCGTGGTGGAATGGTTGCCATGAAAATATTAGTATTTTTTATTTCTTTGTTTTAACCTTACCATGGTGTGCCTTGTATCTTAACACGCTAGTGCGATCATAAGTATGGGGTTCGATAAGCAATTTATTTTTAAATATTTAACCTGATCGTGGTGCAGCTACTAGTAGCGTTATGTGTCTATCAATTTATAGTTTTAGTAAGCATCGCAGTTTGATTTTGTACATAGACACTTTAAAAAAATCACATTTTTATATAACCAAAAAGCAACGTGCCTCGTATTAGGACATATCATTTTAGTTGTATATTCAATGGACACAACATGTCAGTTAATTTAAAAATAACTTGTTTTACAAAATTTGGGTGTGGTTTGGTATTTTTTTATTTAAACTTGCTATGGTGTGCCTTGTACTACAATGCACCAATGCATTTATATTTTAGTCAGCACCACGAACTTTTCTTGAAAATATATATATATTTTTACAAACTTCACATTTTTTATTAACCCTAATGCGATGTGCCTTGTATCTAGATGTACCGATGCATTTATACATTTTATGGACATTGTGGGGCAACTTTAAAAATATAATTTATATAAAATATAAATCGTGTTGTACACAATTCAAGGATCGGAACCCGCCTTTTGAATTGGTATTTGTAGTGCATTTAAACATATAAGTGCATCGATGTGTGTCATGACAAACCATTGGTGTCCTTGACTATTTTTAAGCTTGTCGAATAGAAAACCTATGCTAAAATCGAAATTGGGAGAAGTGCTCCCACAAAATTCCATTTTCCTTATAGTGTATATATATTTATAAGCATTATTTAATTGGAAGCATCATATTACTAAGATTCCATTGAAAAGGAACACATTATGAAGTGGGAGCAAGCATATTTAAAGAGAGAAAATTATGAGAAATTCACTAAATTTATTTGCATCCACGTACGCAATGACTTTGGAAATAATTTGCAAGGAGCACACCATATCCAAGTATTCATACAAAAACATACAAAGGCAAGAGCACGCAATGGCAACTTATTGTTTAAAACCACAAAATGTAGGTGCATTATCATACATTATGTGGAATAGCAGAGCATGCAATGGAAATAATTTCAAATTGTAAGCGCGCAGAGGTTGGAAAGGCATGTATATACTATGTGAACTTTGAAGACTGCCAACATAATAGAGATTCATTATATTGTTTTTAATGGTTACACCTAGGCATACACTCCCACATAGGCAAAAGAAACAGAAGAAACACAACAACTCGACCTAGACTCTCCGCAACAAAAATGTTCTTTTGATTTAAAAAATAAAAGAAACAACATATTATTTTGGAGTAAAAGTGTAATAAGATATCTCTATTGAAGCGCCACAATACAAATTTGTAATGGAATAAAACCAAATTTCTATTCGAATCCGCAACCACACAAATATGAATTTTAATCTAATGTCGTAGAAGGTTGTTTAATGATATCCTATGTTATAACATTACCATTCTCATGATGTTTTTTGTATATATTTATTTTTTTGAATGAATATTATTGTATTAAGTCAACTTTCCATACTACATTATCTTCAATTTAATTTGTTTTAACTATTATTTATGGCCTACCTATGCCAAGTCATTGTCACATTGTGTTTCACGTCTCCTCCTTATTGGGCTCTGGAAAGCGCCTCTCAATGCAATAATGTCAACATGTGGATGGTTTGATGATGTTGTTGTTTGTCTATATGTAATGCAAAGAGCATAATGTGTCATTTTAATACTTTATGAATTTTCTGTAAATCAAACATGTTGAAGAGCGTTCCCTGCTCATGGATTTGTTGACTAACTCTTACATCTGATAACTAATCTCTTCTAGACAATAATTGGGTTTATAAGATTGTAACTTTATCAAAAATCATGAAATTAAATGAGACAATACATACATATTTCAAATCTTTGGATTTGTAAGTATTTCTTGGTACCTTTGAATACAATTTAGGTTTCTTAGGGACTAGGGAAGCATAACCAATCGCAATAGGAACAACTAGAACATCCAAAAAACCATTGATGATAAATTGTGAAAAAAATGATATTCTAGGATAGCCAACTTGCATAAAAACAATTCTTGATCATGATAGAAATAAGATTGACTTTCTCTATGACATCATCCTCTATAAGATCAAGAACTTCCAGATCAATACCAATCATTGTGATATACAAAATTGGGTAACCATCTCATCAGAACTTTTCCCTAGGCACATTGGACATTCTTCTTTAGAAAAAATGGACAATATTGCATATAAAAACAATTTTATTGACCCGGCCAATGTTGACATTATTGATTAGGGTTGTGTCACCATTATTGATACAAGTTTTGTTGGTGTTATTGATTCGATTGATATCAGCGTTGTTGATTCAGGTGATATTGTCGTTACAATTCGGTCAACGGTTGCATTGTGATTTAGGTGATGTTGATGTTATTTATTAGGGTGATGTGGACAATAAGTGGTTCATATAAAGTTGAGTGACATGGAAACCGTTAAGATAAAATAGATATTTACTTCAACCAGTACACTTATATATAGAAACATAAAAACATATAAAGTATAGATCGGTCCATTTAAATACACTAAGTCTAAATTCAGTTAACTATCTATACACAATTGTGATTAGTTATGCTTGGAAGTGCTTGCAGTATGCATTGTTTCTATGGAGCGGGGTACCAAGATCTTGACTGTGCATTTTTTTCATTGATATGTGGTAAATAAAGATACATAATTTCCCAACTGAATCCCAATATGTTTGAACAAAAATAAACTTACTTAGAAATAAATAAAATATACAAAGCTTGTGAAGATCCTTTCAAATCAAACCCCTGATCAAATCCACAATTCCTCGAGTGCACAATTGCATCGTCTCTGGAAAGCTATAATGACTCTAAAAATTATAGGGAAAATTTTAAGGTCTAAATTTCGTCCACGGGCTGATTTTTCATGTTTTTACCCAAAGAAAGATTCATCGATTTCCATTTTTTCTATAAAAAATCGCCCAAATTATATACGATAACATTATTTTACTCTAAGAGTTGCCAAAAGTTTCTAGGCCTTTATAAAAACCTTAGAAATTTGAATATTTTTACAAAAATATCACCAAACATTTTATGGTTGGCATTTTAGGAATTAGCAATATTCGTTGATATTTCTACACTGTAACTTAAGTATGGATCCTAAACTTCCCCCACTAACAAACAATCCATCTCAAGTATATTCCCAACATTGTCATGTTTGTTTCTTTATATTTTCAATTCTAGTGCCCCGCGTCGTATTAACAAAGAAAATTCCAAACACTTGTGAAGTTGGCAATATCTTGGTCGATCATGCACCTAAGAGAAATTGGGCACCTTGATTATATAAAAAGAATATAACATATGCAATGCAATAATCCATATAAATGCATCGACCTTGACATTATTATCACAATAAGGTCGATTCTATATGTAATTATAGTGCACGTGAGGCTTAGTTTCCCATTCATTATTCATTTGTAATGTATACAATTGTTGATGTTAGAGAGCTCTAATTTTCTCATCCATTATCCATCTACACATGGGATTTTCAATGGAAAGCTATAATGCTTGGTGATTTTGGATTTGTTGAAGCAAATCATTGAGAGTTTTAAAAAATTATTTATAATAGATGATGCCATTCTTATATGTTATGAATTATAAGATAGGACATTAATTTGTTTTATTAAGTTAAGAGTTTCAAAAAAATGATTGATTGGAGATGTCATTCTTATTGTTGAACAGATGTTATTGCATTTTATGTCATCAATAAGATATAAGATATGTTAGCTTTGAGTGGCTCTTCTTATATGGGCTCACCAATGGATATGATGTACGAATGGAATGTTGAAATTGTGTGGCATTAACACAGCTTTGGAGGCTAAAAAAATCACAAATGTGCATCTAACTTCCCATGTACCTTTTAAAAGGATTTTCAATAAATATACGGCTTAGCTGTTTTTGTGGATACCCAACTCCTAAATTAAATCCCTTTTCATTTATCATTTAAATTCAACTTCTTATAGGATCGCATTCATTGTTTTCATTTCCTACTTGCCTCCAAACTTTAAAAAACCCGATGTTCATGATAAAGTGGATCTTGTTGTGCACACAAGATCGCAGTTCCAACAACTAAGTTGAGATTGCTTGAATGTATTTGTTGTACCCTTTACAACCATAATACCATGCATCATGCACCTCTTCAAATTTATGTGGGACTAATAAGAAAGCAAACTCAAGCAATTCTAAAAGAAAGAAAATGCTTATTTCAGTGCTAGCTCAATCAATCTTTTATATGTTTGTGATAAAAGTTGCATTCAAAATATGAACATTTTTCCATTATTATTTTTTAGAGATGAGCAAGCTTTGCGTCATTTTTCTTTCCTTTAATAGTCCAAAACAACAATATGCTTTTGATATTTCCTATTAATATTAATATTAGGATCATTTTACAAATTGAAAAGAAATATCCATAAATATCACAATGATTATTGTCTATTAAGTCAAAGTGACTTTGCTAAGACAATGATATGTTGTCTTCTTCAACCCACAACATAAAAATACACCTATTTGCACCGTGTAAGCTCATATAGCAAGTGCATAGGAGGAGTTGTGAGAAACAATGCAAACTGAAAGGGCTGTCATATTTTTGTCTAATATTTGTTTTAGGATTTTATGACGATGTGCTTAGATTTGCAACCACTAATCAATTGAGTTGTGGCATTCATTCAATGTTCATGACATCATATTCAAGGGATGTCCTTTTTACTTCTTTTGTATAGAAATTACATAGAAGATTCAAATTACACATATCCATACACAAGAAGGTAGTTAGTTACAATAAAATTGGTTTAACAAGTTTGTTACTTATTGCAAAACATAAAATGGAAGGAATCGCATACTTTACATTTACATGAAATGGGTATGAAGCAAATCAAATCACTCTTGGAATGATGATTGAAATCACGACTCGTTTTTTCTCAAGTTCATTATATGATGATTTCCCTCTTAATCATCATATAGCAAATATAGTAAGTGCCAAGAGGTATCTGAAAGAAATCCAAGCACAAACCTATCATTGCTTAAAATATCATGTTAAGATGGATCTATGCCAGTTTCTTTTATTATATGTTTCTATTATTATTATGGTTTGGGATTTTTTAAGTTTATGATTATTGTGGTTGGATTTTTTATTATTGTTATGGTTCTCATTTTTCCAGTTTTACAAACTAATTTCATTTCATTTTAGTTTATTGGAGTTACATATGTGACACATATATCTGGGTTGTAGATGCACTGTTGAGATATTGTAACTTCAAAGAATATTATATTTGTACTTTATTATTCCGGAGATGTTTCATTCCTCCTAGAAGATCTTATTGTATATCCGGAGATGTTTATTCCTCCGTCGGAATGTGGTAACTTGGGTTATTAGACTTCCCTAGTGGGGGTCGGCCCTATATGTGTTATATGGGTCAAAGGGTTATTAGACCACCCTAGAGGGGTCGGCCCAGTCAGTTGAAGTGGGGTATTTAACCCATTGGTTAAATACGAGCCTACATGATTTGTGTAAAAGACAAGTCGGAGTAGTGTATAAATAGAGGAGGTGTATTCCTCATTTAACACACACTCACTCACTTGAGAGTGGCACACTTGTGGAGGAGAGTTTTGATATGGAGAAGGAGGAGCTTATACTCAGGGTTACATCTTTGTATATTTTTGCTCATCTATACTGAGGAAGCTTTACTAGGTTTTCTACCCCATGAGGGTTTCCCAGGATAAATTTGTGTCTCTTGCGTTTATGTTGTGCTTGTTGTTTATTCAGTGATCCTGTATATGCTATTATTGTGAAATGGAATGCAATGCTTCTATTTTCTGTCTTAGCATATTAAATCTTAACATGGTATCAGAGCTAACCTGAAGGAAGGCAATGTATGGCACTTACGACACTTGCTTCTCTTGCGACAATTTGAAGGTTAGGGTTTTATATAGAAAAAACCAGTCATCGTGGAACTTTCACCATAAATCCATTTTGGCGAAGGTTCAGGATCTGAAACCTTTACAGGTCGTAGATAACATCTCCAGGTATCTTGTGTCCAAAGGGAACCCTCATATTCGTTGTACTTTGTAAGTTATGATCAGTACAAGTTAGGGTTTCTGCCTCTTCCAGATCTCAGTCAAAATCAGGTGACCTAGGAAAAAAGGTCATAACTTGGGCTAGGAAGCTCCAAATGAAATTTAGTAAAAAGTGACAGGTAGTACACAGACTGTACTATCTCAGGAAACTTTTTCATAGGCCGAAGTTCAACCAGTGACACGTGGCACGTCGTACAAGTTCGCTCTCCTGTTTTATCCCATAAACAGGTCACGTTGCGACACTTGGAATAACTTGGGCTAGGAAGCTACAAATGAAATTTCGTAAAAAGTGAAAGGTAGTACACAGACGTTACTATCTCAGGAAACTTTTTCAGAGGCCGAATTTGAACCAATGACACGTGGCACACCATACAAGTTCACTCTCCTGTTTTATCCCACAAACAGGTCACGTTGCGACACTTGGCATAACTCTCTCTCAGAAAATTCAATTGAGGTCAGACCTGTCGAGATGGAAAGATGACAGATCAGGCTACCACAGAAAAAAAAATTCAGACCCTGTGGAGCGAAAATTTCGGAGTTACAGCAGAAACAATCAGGTACATACTTCTGTCAAAACATAATTATTTTTGGAGCACCTTCATTCATGGCTTCCGGAATTTAGGGTTTCGGAGAAAGTTAGAATTTTTGGAATCGGAATCCACGGCTGGAAGCTCCTCAGAAAAATAAGAATTTAGAGCCTTGGATCAAACCTTTTGATTGGTCATAAGGGTGGGCTTCATCAAACCCTAGTTCGAGTTCCTGTCCAAAAGATCCAGAAGTTTCGAAGGCAATTTTGAGGGGTCAAATTTTGGAGATTTCAAAATTGAAGTATGCTAGCAAGACACATCCTTCCATCCATTCAGAAGTGTGAAAGTCAAAAATTGAATTTTTAGGGTTTCTCTAGCAAACCCTAATCAAGCTCCAGATCAAGTTTCAGGGGGAGTTGAGGCTAAGGCTTTACATAAGAAGACTCCAAGAAGTCTCGACAGGTATGACTTAAGGAGGTTCAGGTATGTCTTGAAATCTGATTCTTGATTAAGTTCATGATGTATTTGTCTTCATATTATTTATTAGTACAATCTTGATTAATGTTAGAATTGTCTTATCACCCTAGTAACAATATGAATACATGTGAATGATCGAAGACATTCATTGATTAGGGCTATATGATTGTACTAATGCATTATGGTGTTGTGTGAGGTTGATGTTGTCTGCTAACAAGATACAGGTACATCACAAAAGACAAATCAAGTTCCATGACCATGACAACATGAAGACAAAGACTCATCCATAATCTTTGTTCTACTTACGAGGTATGTATGACTTTGTTATATTATGCTTAACCTATGAGACATGCAAGTTCTAGCTCAGGATCTCTAAATCATTGAAGAGATTGTTTAGGTATGTTGTACATAACTAAGCAGGTATACTAATCCAGGTATGTTTTCCTATGTCAAGTTAGAATCCTGCCTTGTGTTAGGGTCCCTTATATAAGTATACTTGGTATGATTGGTTATGCTTATTCATAAAGTTAGTAATCAAGGGCTTATGCATATCATGTCTCTTATCTTGATGATTTAATTAACCAGAAGAGTACTATGGTCAAACAAGAATATGCATGAGTAAAAGAAGACTTCCTTGAAACCCTGAATACTAATGATCATGACTATACATATTCAAGATTATTTAGAATTAGAATGTTTTGAGAATATACTAATGAATGTATGTTTGTGTATGAGATCATGAGGATGACACTAGTGCACACTTGAGCATGCACAGTGGTACAGAATGAATAGAAGTTCAAAAGACATATAGAAGATCAAGCGGGAGGAACCACACAAACATGAAAGATAAGTATTTGAGTTGTTATTTGAAATAGTAAATGATATTGCTTGTATGCATATTTGTATTCCTAGAATATATCATGTTGAGTGTAAACATTCATAGAGCATTGAAACAGTATACTACTAATATGCATATGATTGGTAAGTTGGACAAACATTCCATTGTTGCTTGTCTAGAATGAAACCTCTTTGTTGACATGCTGAGAGCTATGCACACTCTCGATAGTATGTTCTAGTAGAGATGGAAGGCATCTAGATAGCCATTGTATGCATACAGAATATGGAAAAGTGTTGTGCCAAAGTATTGGTCAAAATAGTTGCATAACTATGTAAATGATATCTATATGCATAATAGGTTATCATGACAATATGATTTGATGATTATGAAGTATTACCAATCAATTACTTAATTTTGATTTGTAGGAAAGATCATGATGAATGATGAACACTGAACAAGCGATGAAGGCTTGTGGCTAGAAGATTCTCCTAGAAAGAGGAAGAGAATCATGATGAGATGTTTGCTCCAAGTGGCTAGATAAGACCATTCCCTTAATGGTGTAATTAAAGAAGAAGTGTGAATCAGGTTTTGTATGGGTTCCCAGGATCGATAATCAATTGATGAGCTTAATGATCACCATGGGTGATGTAGATCTCAACCTTTGCTACAAGGTTGAATATGGTTTCTATACACAGATGACATGGATGCAAGAAGGAACTCACCACAAAGTTTGAATGATATTGAGGCTCATATCAGTAGACCCATCTAACGAGAGATGGCACAGATAGATATGCAGAAGCTCATTCAATGCAGAAATGAAAATGAAAGATCTCAGATTGATGCATTACTTCCTAGGTCTATGGCAAGGCTCAGAAGGAATCTTTCTCAACCAGGGAAAGTATGTTGAGAAATATTAAAAGGACTTGATGTGTTGGAATGGCCACTCTCATGGATTCCAACTTGAAGTTGTTTGCAGATGACTCATCAGAGTTAGTGGATATAACTCTGTACAGACAAATTATTGAGTCATTAATGTGTCTAACGAATACTAGGTCAGATATATGCTTTGCTGTGAACACCTTGAATCGGTATCTAGTGGAAACTAGATGTGTTCATCTGATAAGTTGCAAATCATGTGATGTGGTACCTAAAGGATACAATAGACCTTGATCTATGTTATCTTGGAGATCATGACTTCAGATGGTTACACTGATGTTGATTGGGCAGAAATTGTATCAGACAGGAAGAGCACATCGAGAGGATGTTATTGTCTGGGATCAGCCATGATCTTGTGGTTTAGCAGGAAGCAGTCTAGTGTGGCTCTCAGCACAAGTGGAATATATGGCTGCTTGCTCTGCTAGTTGTGAATAAGTATGGCTTCAAGATTGTTTGACTTAGAGATAGACCCAACTATGATCCTATGTGACAAACAGAGTTGTACCAAAATGGCAGAGAATCCAGTATTCCATGATAAGTCAAAGCACATAGAGATTTGACATTTCTATATACAATATATGGTGCAGAAAGGAATTAAAGTTCGAATTTGTAACAAGTTACCAATGTACTAACCAAACCTATACCGATCCGATGTACTAACCAAAACTCTACCTCAAGTAAAGTTTTCCGAGACAAATTTAATATAGTTCAGAAGAACCCTCCTCGAAAGGGGGAGTGATGTGATCACTTATGATGAGATTGCCTACATCGACAGTGAGGTCGATGATGTGGATACCTATATTGGTGATGCCGACAGAGAGGTTGGTGGATGATCGTTAGACAGGGTCTAAGGTGACAGAGGGATTGCATCATCCTTGAACACATGTTCTAAAGTGAGCCGTAGACAGGTGTCTCCGAGAAAGAAGAGGGATTGTATCATCCTTGAACACATGTTCTAAAGAGAGCCGTAGACGTATGTCTTCGAGAATGAAGTCCTTGGTGGACATGTGAGGATTGGATCATCCCTGGACTTCAGTCCTAAAGAGATCCATAGACATGATGTCTCCGATAATGAAGTCTTGAATGAACAGGTAGGGGATTGTATCTTCCCCGGACCTCGGTCCCAGAATTGAGCCGTAGACATGATGTCTCCAATAATAAAGTCTTGAATGAACAGGTAGGAGATTGTATCTTCCCCGGACTGAGGTCCCAGAATTGATCCGTAGACATGATGTCTCCGATAATAAAGTCCTGAATGAACAGGTAGGGGATTGTATCTTCCCCGGACTGAGGTCCTAGAATTGAGCCGTAGACATGATGTCTCCGATAATAAAGTCCTGAATGAACAGGTAGGGGATTGTATCTTCCTCGGACTGAGGTCCCAGAATTGAGTCGTAGACTGGGTCTCCGATAATGAAGTCCTGAATGAACAGGTAGGGGATTGTATCTTCCCCGGACTTCGGTCCCAGAATTGAGCCGTAGACTGGGTCTCCGATAATGAAGTCCTGAATGAACAGGTAGGGGATTGTATCTTCCTCGGACTTCGGTCCCAGAATTGAGCCGTAGACATGATCTCTCCGATAATGAAGTCCTGAATGAACAGGTAGGGGATTGTATCTTCCCCGGACTTTGGTCCCAGAATTGAGCCGTAGACTGGGTCTCCGAGAATGTAGTCCTGAATGAATAGGTAGGGGATTGTATCTTCCCTGGACTTTGGTCCCAGAATTGATCCATAGACTGATGTCTCCGAGAATTGAAGATAGGACTGCATCGTCCCTGGACCTTGGTTCAAAATGTACGTGTGAGGACTGCATCGTCCATGAACTGAGTTCAAAATGTACGTGATGGGATTGCATTGTCCCTAGACATGAGACTTGTCTTAAAGTGATAAGGATTGATCATCCTGGAACTTGATCTGGATTGTATCATCCATGGACCTATGTCCTAAAGAGAGCGGGATTGATCATCCTGTAATATGATCGTGTGTGTTGCAGGGTACGCTGCTATGTATTGATGATAGATGTATTAGTGAGAATACATGCTATTGATGATAGATGTATTAGTGAGAATACATGCTTTTGATGATAGATGTATTAGTGAGAATACATGCTATTGATGATAGATGTATTAGTGAGAATACATGCTTTTGATGATAGATGTATTAGTGAGAATACATGCTTTTGATGATAGATGTATTAAGTGAGAATACATGCTTTTGATGATAGATGTATTAGTGAGAATACATGATTTTGATGATAGATGTATTAGTGAGAATACATGCTTTTGATAATAGATGTATTAGTGAGAATACATGCTTTTGATGATAGATGTATTGGTGTGGATACTAATACAGATGATCCAGATGCTGTAGATCGAGATGATCCATATGCTGTAGATCGAGATGATCCAGATGTTGTAGATCGAGATGATCCAGATGTTGTAGATCGTGATAATCCAGATGCTGTAGATCGAGATGATCCAGATGATGTAGATCGAGATGATCCAGATGCTGTAAATCGTGATGATCCAGATGCTGTAGATCAAGTTGATCCATATGCTGTAGATCGTGATGATCCAGATGCTGTAGATCGTGATGATCCAGATGTTGTAGATCGAGCTGATCCAGATGCTGTAGATCGTGATGAACCAGATGTTGTAGATCGAGATGATGTGACGATGCTGATCATATTGATCTAGATGACAATGTTGATTGTGTGATGATGATGCTGATGATCGTGTGATGATGATGCTGATGATCGTGAGGATTCAGATATTGATGTTGTTGTAGCTGTTTGAGTGCTGCAGAAGATAAAGACTCAGTACTGAAGATGTTGATGTTCCAGTATTGAAGATGTTCCAGTAACTGGTTGAGTTACTGATGATGTTGAGAAAGCTTCCAATGATTTATAGATGTATCATGTATGATGTTGATGACTCCTTGCTCGTGCTGATGCTGTTATAATATCCTTCTCGTTAAGGGGGAGTGTTGAGATATTTTAACTTCAAAGAATATTATATTTGTACTTTATTATTCCGGAGATGCTTCATTCCTCCTAGAAGATCTTATTGTATATCCGGAGATGTTTATTCCTCTGTTGGAATATGGTAACTTGGGTTATTAGACTTCCCTAGTGGGGGTCGGACCTATATGTGTTATATGGGTCAAAGGGTTATTAGACCACCCTAGAGGGGTCGGCCCAGTCAGTTGAAGTGGGGTATTTAACCCATTGGTTAAATACGAGCCTACATGATTTGTGTAAAAGACAAGTCGAAGTAGTGTATAAATAGAGGAGGTGTATTCCTCATTTAACACACACTCACTCACTTGAGAGTGGCGCACTTGTGGAGGAGAGGTCTGCTATGGAGAAGGAGGAGCTTACGCTCAGGGTTACATCTTTGTACATTGTTGGTCATCTATATTGAGGAAGCTTTACTGGGTTTTCTACCCCATGAGGGTTTCCCAGGATAAATTTGTGTCTCTTGTGTTTATGTTGTGCTTGTTGTTTCTTCAGTGATCCTGTATATGCTATTATTGTGAAATGGAATGCAATGCTGCTATTTTCTGTCTTATCATATTAAATCTTAACATGCACCTCATTACTCTTGGTGCAATGATATGATGTTTTTGAAATGGAACATTGATGACCAAAAATCTAAATTTGCATGAGGGATGTGGAAACAATTTCTCATTAGTTATCCATTGTCCATATGCTCAACATATGTTGATAAATTTAGAAAAACTAACTAAACGAGACAATGTTTGGAGAGGTACATCGGTAGAGGAATGCCTTGGAATTTGGTTTCAAAAAAATGAATTCAAAGTTTTTAGGTCAATTCCATGTCTCACTATATGAGGTATTTAGTTGGCATGCAATGCCCATATATTTGAAGTGAAACAAACTCCTACCGTTCATATTAACAATCAAGTTTGTGGTATATTTCATTGATGCAAATTGACTCCTAAGATAAGAAAACCACGGTAGGTGGTTGACTTTTATATTGACAAATACTCTCCTTAGGGTTTCTTTGATGGTGGTAGTTAAGGTTAAGATAAATTTAGTAGCATAGGAGGTGCTTTATTTCTATCTAAGGAGCACTTTATTAGATTCAAGCCTAGTCTAGAAATTGGATCAAACAATTATGTTGAAATAATGGCTCTTCATCTTCTTATGTAAATAGACATGGAAAAAGGGGTTAGAATATTGTAAGTATATGGGGATTTCTCCTTGGTTATTCAATGGATAAAAGGGGAGAATAAAATTCACTATGTTCAACTAGAAATTTTGAGAAAACAATTAAAAGAGGCATCATCATTTTTCATATAATCATATATATAATGAACATGTGAAATTCTAAGTCACAACAGATCTAACAGCTAAGTATACCTCACAGAGAAAGAATGAGAAAAAAAAGTTGAATAAGAGTGAAAACTGCAGTAAAAAAGAGTAGAGAAATAATTATGCACCAGAACTCGGATAGGAGCAGAATAATGTCACATCATCCAATAATCAGTATAGTCAATAATGATGATACAATAGAGAGAATTTGAATCACACAGGAGAATTCAAACCTCAATTGGTCTAGCATAGGAATTGTCACCAGTGGAGTGCTTCAGAATACTCAAACTCAATTGAACTGAACCTAAACTCAGCTAATTGAAGTCACAATCAATTAACTGACTAAGGAGGGTGCAATCATGAGTTTGTCATGCATGACAGTCAGAAAAGGGCGCATGAGGCCACAATCAGTGGCATCCGAAGCTTTAACCCCCCACAAGAGTCAGCTAACTCGGGTGGACTGCACTGGAACACTTAATAGGTTCCTATAAAATAGGGAGATGACTAAAGTGGTCCTAAAATGATGAATTCAAGACTCGGAAGGTGGTAGATGGATCCTGGATGACATATGCACACCACTAGCGGGAAAATGACATCATCAAAAACTAGGAAAAATAAATAATGCTAGGTAGGACAAGGATGGAGTATTAAAATGTCCTAACACCCCCCCTTAATCCATACTTTTGCATCCTGGGCCCTGGTTACTAAGACCAAAGGTCACCCATACAATCAAATAAATGATAAAAAATAAAGAATTGTCCATGATCCAAGGAAATGGGGAAAAACCTTATGGGAAAAATACCCCCCCTCAAAAAGAACAACAATAGGGAACTCAAAGAACCTTCATACTAAGCAGAGAAGGAAAAAACTTTCCTCAATGTAATCCTTTGCAAAAATATTGGCAAGTTGCTCCTATGTAGGATAGCAATGCAGGTGCTAGATATGGATATTCTCCTATGATGTACCTCCCACTATGTAGAAGTTGTATTTGCCAAAATAAGTCTTTCAGGAACCCTTCTTGCTACTAGAGTGAATGGAGCATTGTGGTCCAAATCATGAACATTTGAGTACATTTTTTCAGACAACCGAGATTGTTGCTTGGTTGTAGATCCCCCATGGTAAGTCTCACCAAGATATTGTGGATCAAACCCCACCATCATGTAGCACCTCTCTAAGAGAAGTGGATCTGCATGACATAGTGCAAGTTTTGCATGATACTGAGATCTGGTGGTTCTATGGTCAGATGGATCCCCAACTGTGTTCCCAGCAGCTACAAGGACTTTGTGAGCCCATATTGGCCTTGGCCATGGATTGGGAGCATGTGTTAGATATGTATCTGAATCTCCTTGAACTTTATTCTCAACATCAAGATCTTGATCCTCATCTTCATTAGAAGAGATATCACTTTGATCTTCATCATATTCCAATGGGGTAGGCAAAGAGTATGGAGAAAAATGGGATAATTCATATTCCTTGGAGGCATGGTTTACAAACCCTTTCACTATAATCTTCCCAGTAGATATCTTTGCAATCTCAACTATGTCGGGACCAAAGACCACTTTCTTCGGTGAACCTGTGTGAGTCATCTGATATACAAACAACAAATTTGCTGAAAAAGAAGGCACAAATAGAACATTTTTGAACTTCCCATGCTCCATATGTATTGTTCCCTTCCCTTTAATAGAGATCTGAGAGTTATCTCCCATGTGAATAATCGGACCATCTTTGAGATCTAAATAAGAAAATGATTCTCTGGAGGCAACCATGTGGTTGGAGGCTCTAGAATCTATGAGGAGGACTTGTGATTTTGAAAATCCAGCCTTCAGTGCATGGCATCTCTCATGACCATCAGACTCACTTCCAGAATCAGTCTCTCTTGCACCTTTTGGGAGGGAAATATTGTGTTGTTCAAGAATCTTGGTCATCTAATCGATCTTCTTCTGCATGCAAGATCTCTCTGGGTGGTTTCTTTTATTTCAATAGGAACACTTATATTTCTCAAATCCCTTTTGTTTGTCCTTCTTGGAGCTGGAGGCTCCTTCTGATGGACTTGGATTGGCATTCTACTTGGGTTCAGATGGCCTCTTATCCTTTCCCTTGTGATTCCCATTTACATTCTCAATTTTTGCTTCTCTATCCATAAGAGCTTGATCTTTGGAGGCCTTCAAGGCGCCCATCTGGATCAACTTATTTTGTTCTTGGATGAGAGATTCAGTGAAAACATCTAAGGAGGGCATCTTCCAACCAGGGATTGACATTCGCCCATAATGGAAGGTAGAGACAAATACGGATAACTCAGGACCTAGCTTTCTCAAGATGGATAGCACCAACTGCTCATCCTTCTTCTCAATGCCACACTGCTTGCATTGCATGACCAGATCATATTTGAATTTTGAAAAGAATTGTTTAATGGTCTCAAAATTGCTCGGTTGTAGAGAAATCAACTCATTCTCCAGAATATGGCCCCTTAGCTCATCTTGTTTTCCGTAGAGGTTCTCCAACTTCAACCATACCTCTCTTGGATTCTTCAATCCTTCGAGGTGGAAGAGTCTATCTCTATAAATATGAATACACATGAAACCAAATGATTCATCCAATCTATTCAGATACTTGGCCTTCTCCACAGCTGCTTGTGATTCAACCTCCTTCCCCATTGTTACCCTGTACAATGACTTGTTGCTCAATACCATCTACATATCAGCCCTCCAATCAAGGTAATTGAAGGGTTTCAGGATCCTGGGAGAGAGAGGAGAGTTTGAATTGTCCATTAGAACTATTGGAGCGAATATAAGGTGAAACTACTTCTACTGCAGCAAAACTGTTGCAACTACATAAAACTGCTGCAACTGTTGTTGCACTCAAAAAAATTGAATAACCTGCAAAAAACTCTCAATTTTGGAGATAGAATACTATTGAGCATTTCTTTAGGACAGTAGACACATTTTTATGGATCCTTCACACTTGGCCAGACTGCATTGGATTTCTCCAATGAATTCACTGCAATGGCACCAAGATTTGTTGTGGAAATCCAGAGGCTTCTGGTGCACTACCGAAAGAAGATGCTCAACCTACGCTCAATGGATCTGATACCATGTGAAATTATAAGTCACAACAGATCTAAGAGCTGAGTATACCTTATAGAGAAAGAATGAGTAGAAAAGTTGAATAAGAGTTAAAACTGCAGTAAAAAATAGCAGATAAATAATTATGCAACATAAATCAGATAGGAGCAGAATACTGTCACATCATCCAATAATCAATATAGTCAACAATGATGATACAATGGAGAGAATTCGATTCACATAGGAGAATTCGAACCTCAGTTGGCCTAGCATAGGAATTGTCACCACTGGAGTGCTTCGGAAGACTCAAACTCAACTGAACTGAACCTAAACTCAGCTAACTGAAGTCACAGTCAGTTAACTGACTAAGGAGGGTGCAATCATGAGTTTGTCATGCATGACAGTCAGAAAAGGTCGCATGAGGCCACAATCAATGGCATCTGGAGCTCTAACCCCCCACAAGAGTCAGCTAACTCAGGTGGACTGCACTGGAACACTCAGTAGGTTCCTATAAAATAGGGAACTGACTAAAGTGGTCCTAAAATGATGCATCCAGGGCTCAGAAGGTGTTAGATGGATCCTGGATGACATATGCACACCACAATGGGGAAAATGACATCATCAACAACTGAGAAAAATAAATAATGCTAGGTAGGACAAGGATGGAGTATTAAAATATCCTAACATAACACAATATGATGGTTGATGTCCTTCCAAAGGAAGGCCAACAAGTTGATTTTGGACTATATATGTTGTAACAATCTACCTCTAGTGCTTTGACACAATCAACGTATTTTGTCTTTTGGTTTGAAATCTAGTGTTGAGGACTCTCTATCGCTCCTTTTTGTTTTAAGTATTGCATATTATAATAGGTAATGTAAATATCTTGAGAATTTCATGAGACTTATTTCGAGGCCTATTTGTGGAGGAAAATCCCTCTAGTACAATGTAGAGCCTGAGAACTCTTGCTTTGACCTATGATCTATTTGATCAATATGTATTCAGAGAAATGATGAAATCCATTTTACTTTCATCATCTTTTTGTGCATGTGCCTAGAGCACATAAAGAATGTTTTTTTCATTCTTTCTTTTGAATAGAAATTATTATTTTTTCCATGGAAAAAATACACATATTATCTTAACTACACCTAATATTATAATATAACATAGAGCAGGAGGAGGAACCCTACAAGACCTACAAAAATAAACAAACAAAACCTAACCAACAACGAAATTTCTAAGATATGAATCTTGTGTAAGATTGTAATTGTGCATACATATCTTTGATTGCACTGTGTGAATGCATGATTTTTCTAATGATGCATATATGATAAACAATGTTTCATTGAAATGAATATGTAGACTATTGGACGTGATTGAATTATTGGTGTGACATAATTTTAAGGCCATTTCATGTGTTGATGTGACATTTGCAATGAACGATGATATGCATGAATACTCAGTTGCTTGATCGAATGAAATACTTCGTAAAGTAGGATTGTGGATAGAAATGTATTAGATGTGGAAATTAGTGTAAGATCATCATGAATAAAGGTGACTACTTCATGCAAGGTCCAAACATCATGAGAGAAATTTCATAGTTGTGAAATCTACTTTATGTAAGAAATATGCTCAAAACTCTAATTAAAATATTTATTATGACATCTCAAGGTAACTGTATGTGTATGATATAGGTAAGATGAAGGCTTTGTCTAGTAAGGACAAACGATGGTTGTTGTAATCTAGAAAGCATGGGGAGGATACTATTGTGATGATACTAGAACCCTATGCCATGTCTTGATTTCCTTAAAACTATGGTATATTAAAGGTTTTCAGTGGGATACCTAGAAGTGACACTTTGAGTTTGTGTTCTTCTCACACATGAAAGCATTGGAAAGATAAATTTCCTAAGGGACTATATAGAAAATAAGGGGATTCTTGAACCTAGAAGGGTGAGTGCATCAAGGAAGAAATGAATTGAATGAAACTATTGCAAGAGATTCATGTTATATGCTTGTTGGGATCAAGAAGGAAATGTATATATTTTAGGTGTTGGAGAATACAATGAGATGACCCTCACCCATGTCAGAGAAGACAATGATCTAAAACTCACATGTGGCATCCTTGTGGAGCATAGATATATTCATAAACATTTATTGGGCAGAATTGCATACTTTATCTTGTGTTATGAATATATATGCTTCAGTTATGAATTTGAAATCCCCATAAATAAGATAATTGTTGCTTCAAATGGTTATGGTGTGAAAGTTTTTCTTTCTATAATTGTTATAGGAATATGTTGACATACTAAAACCTTGTAGATATCCATAGGAAATGAAGGAATGGCTAAGCATTGTTGTCCAAGAAAACTAATAATTATGCAAAGTTACAATGAAGAAGATAACATTGCAAGTACAGTTGAAGAGTGAATACATGGAGTATTCATTGGAAAGGAAATAACACCAAGGACGATATTAATCAGAGGGGGTGGGTAGTGTATGTCCCCGGGTTTGACTCCTAGACTATATTGGACCAAATTACGTGTGAAGTAAATATCTTATATGAATGCAAAGCTCAAGACCAAGGCCTAATTAATAAATGTTTAGGCATGTAATTTTTATAAACATGCTCTCAATCTACCATGAGTTAGACTTTCCATGGTATTCTCGAGATATGTAAATATTACTTTGAGAAGTAATACAAAGGTCCAAGGTTTCCTAGGGAAGAGAAAAAGAGAGAACATGCGTCCACTAGAGGGGAAGAGAGAAAGGGGACCTAGGAATGAAAAATAATCCTAAGTTGTCTTGATTTTCTAACCTTCAACTTTTAACCACATACCTTATTGACTACCTCAACCACCAATCATTGAATATAGGTGGTGGTTGATGGGGAATTCCATTTTCCAAAGTTATGAGAGCATGGAAATTGTGTACGAGTCTTGAAAAGTGTAAGGGACTCCATCCATATAGGAATTCAAACCTGATGGATATTTGAACCATCTCTTTTCCCATGCACTCTTGTCATGAAATTAGAGTTGACCATTCCTATGGGATCATGATATTCTATTGGATTATAAGCATTCAAAGGTTGGATATGTAATTCAAACATGTTAAGTTACCAAGAAGAGTTGAGGAAGAGAAGGTTGTGAGCCTAAAAAGAGTAAGCAAGGACTTAGGAAAAGTTGTGGGCCTAAGAAACAAAACAAAAGGCTACAAAGGATCATAGAGGCTAGGTTGATTGGAATCCATACCCCTTTTCCTTGTAGATTATTGTTGATTGCATGCTCAAGAGCCAAGATATGACTCTTATCAAATGATCTTGAAGGTAGATAGCAGGTCCGCGTCCTTTTGAATAACACTAGAGTGAAGCATATCCATGAAGGACTATTATGTATAGAAGGGATAGATATTCCTTGTATTGTGTTGGGAAGTGAAGGGAGTGCCATGGTTGGGATGGGTGGAATGTTGCTTGGATATTTATGGGGTAAATAGTTTGGTTGAGATTCAAAGCAATTGGGTTGGGTGAATGACCTAATCCTCCTTAACCAATAACCTTCACCCTAGTGTCCTCAAATATTTTCTTGGGGTGGAATCCATAGTATATATCCTATGGTTAAGGGAAAAAATGCCCATCGACGGAAATTTCAATATACCAACTTGTTCAGAAAATACATGTTCTATCTCTATTATGAATTCATTTTTATACATCTATTATTAAGTTGGTATTTTCTTATGTATGAATTAGGTAATGGAATTCATAAATGTACGATGTGTTGCATGTTAACTACTTCATTGATAGGTTGGAGGCCTCTGCAATTTGAAATGCTTTAGAGTTTATCTAGCTCAAATTAATGCTACACATCAATATTATGTGTGCTTTCGAACTTGAGTAGTGTTGGTAATGTTATGTTTGAAGTATCACTACAAGTTAAAATGGTTGAAATCCAAATGCCAACTTGGTGTTGAGTAAAAATTAAGCACTATTTATTTCCAAGTTCAAACCTTTGCTAAGGTCAAAATGTTAACTTCGTTTTGGTTGTTGTTTTGGCCTTTGTTTAAGTTAAAGTGTTCTCCAAATGGGTTTGAGAACCCTTTTTGTGTTACTTCAAAGGGCTATATTTGAAGTTGGGCCAATTCCCATTGAGAGTTTGAAAGTACCTTTCAAATGGGACAAAACCCTTGTTTGTTTTACTTTGAAATTTATCTTCAAAGTGACCCGAACAATCTCTTGGGAATCTCTTGAAGATGGCCAATGGCCTATCGGGACAATAATTCAAAACTGCTCAATGGAATCTGTTGAAGAGATCCATATGGATATAGGTGTCCACCCACCTATTCCACTGGCTTAAAACAATTTTCCATTTTGGCAGTTTTCTAGTAATTTTTCTACAGTTTTTTCGGGTCCCTAACTTTTGGGGCCATTTTGAGGCCCTAAACGACGTTTTTTGTAGATTTGGGGGTGGGGGGGGGGTTCCAACAAAACACACTGACACCTAGTATAATGTTTTAGATCTCAGATATACCTTTCCAATGGCCTATCGAGTGCCCCAAATAGAGATCATATGCAAACGTTATGACCCCGGGAAGTTGACTGTTCAACTAACCACCTTGGGGCCGCAAACTTTATGACGGTTTATCTTCTAGGGTTAGGTTTTTGGATGTTTAGGGTTCCTTCCCTCATGATTATGATAAATAGTCTCTTTCATCCTCTTCTTGTATTCAGCTTGTCACGAATGAGCATAGCCACCACATCTTTTCTCAGAGATATAGCTACCACCATTCTAGCTGCTTTTATTTTACAGTTTGTTCTATTTCATTCATTTAATAGAATATGAGTTTACTGTATCACTGTGTTTCTTGCCATATATCTATGTATGTGAATATATATATGTTCTTTCATTTCCTTCTCAAATAAATCTGGATCAGTGCTATCAAAGACTTCTGCTCTTGTGGTTTCTCAGTGCATGTCCCTAACAAGATCTGAATATCGAGAGTTGGGTCTCGAACTAGTTGAGCTTGGGGAAATCCCCTCTCGTCGGCCCAAGCAGAATCACATGGCGGGGGACTAAAAGAGATATGAAGAATCAGGAGATCCTATTAATTTATTTCTCAAGGAATCCCTCGCGCGACAGAGGAATGAGATGATGTATAACTTCGCCCAGATCCTTCGAAGAATGCCGATGGCAGCAGATGCACCTTCAACGAACAGTCGTTTCGGAGGTGCAACTCCCTTCAAGTCACAAGTTAAATTTGACATTCTATTATTTGAAGGAAATATATATGCAAATGCTTTGGAGAAACAGTTAAATTTTTTAGAGGGTTACTTCTCTGTTCAAAAAATTTCCGACAGTCAAAAGAGCACATTCGCGCTCCTTAAGTCCCTTCCCCATATCAAAGACTGGTGGGACGACTACTGCGAGAGGCATGCAAGAGATGAGTCTGAACTGTTCAAGACAGAACCCACTTGGGTGTATTTTTTTGGCGCCGTCAAGGAGGACTTATACCCAATCGAAAACTATGATGACCAGTACACCAGGTGGACAACTTTGCGCCAGGAGAGAGACCAGACAATGCCAGATTTTACCAACATGTTCCATACCATGTGCTCCAAACTGGGTATTAGAGACTATGAACGGAACATGGTCCTAAAGTACCGCAGTGGCCTGCAAAGGTACATTTAGATGGAGATGGATTTCCTGGACATATCCTCACTAGGAGCAACTTATCGGTATGCCATCAAGATCGAGTAGAAGTTTAATCAAAATAATAAGCGGTATTATGGATCTATAAACCAACAACAGAATCCTAGAAAAGGTATCCCTAATTCACAAAGAAAAGGACAGCAAGGACGGATAAAGCCCTAACAACCAGCCCAAACCGCATGCAAACAAGGGTAATGGGAAATCGAAGGACACTAGAAAGTGGTGTGAATTCCATAAGAGCCCTTGGCGCAACACTAGTTAATGCCACTCAAAACAATCCTTGTTAACCGAGATTAATCCCTGGATCCGTACTATGGGTCAAACTCTAATGCATAGAAAGAAAGGGGAAAGCAGATCATTGACGCGGAACCTAGTGCCACCATCGCAACTGCAAAGATCCAACCAGAAGAGTCAAATGAGCCAGAGGAAAGGGAGCGCCTCTTCCATTCACAATTGTGGTTGCAGGGGACTCCACTACATTTCATTGTTGATAGTGGTATCCAAAAGAACCTCATCTCAGTCGAGATCGTCAAAATATTGAATCTTCCAACAGTTCCACATCCCCAACCATAAAACATCGGTTGGATGAGCCAAGGATGAGATATCCGCATCAATCAACAATGTCGAATTTCCTACGACATCAATCCCTTTAAAGATGAGGTAATGTGTGATGTGTCCCCGCTTGAAGTTTGTGATATTCTTTTAGGACAAGCATATATGTGGAAACGTCATGTTGTGTATGAGTCTAGACCTCGTAGTGTCATTATTACTTTGGGAAATAAAATCTAGAGGATACCAGAGACACTTCCCACTGCTGCAATGTCCCTCATCACAACTAAGCAAAGCAGGAATCTAATCTCTAAGACAAGGAAATCCGTCCTCTTCATGGTTCATTCTGAAGATGAACGAAAGATTGTAGCAACATCCACCACCTCCACACAAAACCCCTCTACGTAGTAGAAACAAGTGGACAAGATCGTGGAAGCATACACAGACATATTCACCACACCTGTCGGGGTGCTAGTACATTTCCAGGTTAAGCATTCCATTGATTTGATACCCAACGCGCCTTTACCTAATGGGCCAATATACAGGTGTTCCCTCATGGAAAATTAAGAAATCAAACGCCATATTTAATATTTAAACCAAAAGGGGCACATTCTACCTAATTCCTCACCTTGTGGGATCCCAATTGTGTTGGTACAGAAGAAAGATGGGACATGGTGACTCTTTATTTCCCACCGAGCTCTAAACAATATCACAGTCCAAAATCGGTTTCCCATTCCTCGGATCGACGACCTTCTTGACCAGATCAAGGGTGCTAAATCTTTTATCAATATTGATCTGAAGTCTGGCTATAATCAAGTGCCAATTGAGCAGACTGATTCCTGGAAGGGCGCCTTCAAATCCCGGGAAGGAATTTTTGAGTGGTTGGTCATGAATTTCAGCTTGACTAATGCTCCAACAACCTTAATGAGGATGATAGAAGATATCCTACGGCCATTCAATATTTGTTTTATGGTCATATATCTAGATGATATCCTCATCTACAACATAACATTTGCAGCATATCCACCAAGTCCTCAGCACCTCGTGACAACACAAGTTATACGCCAATATAGAGAAGTGCCCATTTGGCATGGAGAGGGTTTAGTATCTGCGATACATCAAGGACGAATGTGGTGTTCAAGTGGATCAAGACAATATCCAAGCCATTCGTGATTGGCCAACCCCAACAATTCTCACAGAGCTTTGCAGCTTCCTAGGTGTTGCCAACTTCTATCGCAAATTTGTGTTGGGCTTCTTTAATATTGCTTGGTCCCTTATACAAGTGACCAAAGGGGGATCTAAGGCCAAGTTCATATGGTCCAAGACACAACATCAAGCATTTGAGGAGATGAAGAACCGCTTATGTTCGGTTCCCGTCCTTGCCTTACCATATCTGCAACAACCCTTTGATATTGAGACATATGCTTAGGACTATGTTGTTGGTGCAGTCCTCACTCAGCATGGCCATCCAGTGGCATATCACAGTGAGACACTTTCAAATATAGTCCGCAAGTACCCCACCTATGAAAAGTAAATGTATTCCATTGTCCAAGACTGTTGTCAATGGAAACATTACATCCTGAGAAAATAAACGATCATCCACACCGATCACAAACCCCTGCAGTTCATGCAAACCAAAGGAAAGTTACAGAATGACCGCCAATAGAAGTGGTCCACTTACTTGCATCAATTCCACCTGAACATTAAATATAAGAAGGACAACACCAATCAAGTTGTCGATTACCTCAATCGACCTCTAGTAGCAACACTGACCACGGTGTTTAACTCTTGTGGCCACGAGACCTTCAGGTGGCCTCCACTATATAATAGTGATCCTGATTTTTCTCCCATCTATCAATCCCTATCTGCAGATATCCATGGTAGAATTTCATCTCTAGGAAGGATTGTTATGCCACCTAGGCCATCGTAGTGTTCCTTCAAGTGATCATGCGAAGATGATTTGGGAATCGCATTACAGTCGGGTGGCAGGGCACTTCAGCACCGAAAAGACAGTGGCCATATTGCATAAGCGTTTTTATAAGACCAAGATCCGACACGATGTCGGTCGATACAACAGATCCTGCACCATCGCAAAACCTTCCATCAAAAGGCATAGGTTATACACCCCTATGCCCGCTCCTAATGGGCCATGGATTACATGTATGGACTATCTTCAACCAAGCATGGTAATGACTATGTGTTTGTGGTTAATGTGGATCGCTTCTCTAAGATGGCCATTCTAATAGCTTGCAAGAATAACATCTCTGCTGAAGCCACTGCTAAGCTCTTCTTCGAGCGTGTTTGGGTTCATTTTGGGTTGCCACAGACTATCATTTCAGATCGGAACAATAGGTTCCTAACCACTTTATGGTTCAGCCTATGGTCATTGATGGATACCAAGCTCACTAAATCGACTTCCTTCCACCCCCAGACTGATGGACAAACAAAGGTAGTCAACAAGATGATTGTGCATATTCTGAAAATGAACAATTCTAAACATCCACACACATGGGATGAGAGCCTTCCTTATGTTCAACATAGTTATAACAGAGCCCTTTATATCTCTATCGACCACGGCCCTTTTCAAGTGTTTCTAGGGATACAACAACTAGCCCTAATTGATGTAGCTTTTCCCACTGCATCCACACAGGAGGAATATTCCCATGCTCAGACTGAGGCTGATAAGGCCACTAGATTTGTTGAAAAAATCCAACATATCCGCTAACAGGTCCATGAAATTTTTGAAAATGCCAACACTAAGTACGAGTAGCGACATGACCAACATGGGGTTCCACACAAGTTCCAAGTGGGTGATAAGGTTTGGTTGCATTTGCAAAAAGAGAGGCTCACAGGACCCCAGCGCAAGCTTTGTCCATTTCGATATGTGTCGTACACCATCACTAAGGAAGTTGGTGACAATGCCTTCAAATTAAGCATTCCTCCATTCCTTTCCTTGCACCCAATATTCAATGTGGAACTCCGTCTCCCATATTTTCCACCATTTTTTGACACCTCGGAGGTGGCAGAGAAATTGATACCTACAAAGATTAATCTCGATTGCATGGAACAGGAAACTATTGATCAGATCTTGGATACATAGGTTAAGGACACCCGCTAGCAGAAGATCCAACTATATCGGATTGTCAATGCAGAGCAACTACTCCACCAAGGCAAGTGGCTTACCAGGAGTCAATTTCAGCAGAAGTTTCCCCATTTAATGGGGGCACTCAACGCAATGGAGACCATTGCTTCCTAAGGGAGGAGTACTGATCTAGATGGATATAGGTGGTCACCCACCTATTCCACTGGCTCAAAACCATTTTCCATTTTGGCAGTGTTCTACTAATTTTTCTACAGTTTTTCGGGTCCTGAACTTTCGAGACCATTTTGAGGCCGTAAACGACGGTTTTTCGAGATTCGGGGTGGGGGGGGGAATGGTTTCCAACAACACATGTTGGTCCCCAATTGAAATTTATAGAGCTTGGATAGACCTTTCCAATGGTTTGTCGAGATCTCGGATAGACCTTTCCAATGGGTTATCGAGCGCCCCAAACGAACATCGTATGCAAACGTTATGACCCTAGGAAGTTGACTATTCAACTAACCACCTTGGGGACGCAAAATTTATGACGGTTCATCTTCTAGGGTTAGGTTTTTGGATGTTTAGAGTTATTACCCTCATGCTTATGATAAATACGCTCTTTCGGAATCTTCTTTTATTCATCTTATCACGAATGAGCATAGCTACCACATCTCTTCTCAAAGATATAGCTACCACATTCTACTTGTTTTTATTTTATAGTTTGTTCTATTTCATTCATTTAATAGAATCTGAGTTTACTGTATCATTGTGTTTCTTGCCATATATCTATGTGTATGAATATATATATGCCCTTTCATTTCATTCTCAAATAAATCTGTATCAGTGGTATTAGAGCATTTTGCTCTTGTGGTTTCTTAGTGCATGTCCCCGATGAGATCTGAATATCGAGAGTTGGGTCTCGAACTAGTTGGGCTTGGGGAAAACCCCTCTTGTCAACCTAAGCAAGCTCACATGGCAGGGGAAGAAAAGAGATATGACAGAGCAGGAGATCCTATTAAGCTATTGCTCAAGGAATCCCTTGTGCAACAAAGAAACGAGATGATGTATAATTTCACCCAGATCCTTCGAAGAATGTCAACGGCGGCGGATGCACCTTCAAACCACTTATACTATGAAACAAGAACTCGACACAGCTCTCGTTTTTCTCTCTCCTAATTTTAGTAGCTATTTTTACCTCCATTTCAAAAAGGGTCGATACCAGTATCACACATTTTCATTTTGGGGCATTTTTTGGGCCTTTAACACATCCTTGTTGTAAAATATTTTTAATTTCTATTTTCAAGTGTGTTTTTTAGAAATTTAACAAGAAAAACATACATTTAGAAGCTAGCTATAATGAAAAATACATACATTTTTGAAATTTTTAATCATAAATAAGACATTTTTATGGATAAAATAGTAAAAAAATCAAGAAAATGAAGACATTTAAACCCATTTTAAACCGAGTTTTAGACATTTTTTGTATAAAAATGACACTATTTCACATTATTTTCCATAATATTTAACCCCCTAACCAATTATTATTAAACTTAAAAACAAATAACATTTAAAAAAATTACATTCCCCCCTCCTACCCTAACACTAACCCTACCCCCAACAAATTATTACAAAAGTTAAAAAAATAATTATAATGCACCTCTCCTACTCTAACCCCCCTAACAAACTATTAATAAATTTTTTTTAAATTTAAATTTAAAAAAATAATTACATCTCCTACCCTAACCCCCCAACCAACCATTAATAAACGTTTAAAAAAATTACATTTAAAAAAACAAAGTACATTTCCTAATGACCTAGCCCCCTACATTACCCCCTACCTTAACCCCCCAAAAAATTACATTTCCTAATGCACTACCCACTACCTTAACCCCCGATGTTACCCCCATTACCACTCACACATTGTTTTAACTAAAAAAAAAAATTAAAACCCAACTTAAAAAAGTTAAAAAATTAAAATAAAAACCAAACTTTATGCCCCATCAAAATTAAAAACCAAACTTTAACCCCCCCAACTATTTTTTTTTAACTAAAAATAAATAAAACCTAAACTATACCCATATAAAAAAAACATTTAAAAATAACAAATAACAAAAACTAAAACTAAAACTAACATAAAACAAAAAAATAACAAAAACAAAAACAAAAATAAATAACAAAAACAAAAATTAAAACTAACATAAAAAACAAAAAAAAGTTAAAAATATAAATATAAAACCTAAAATTTCCCCACCCTCCCCCAGCCTGCTCCCTCCTCCCCTCCCCCGCCGCTCACCTCCCCTCTCCTCTGCTGCCCGCCCCCTCCCCCTCCCCCTCCCCCGCACGCACTCCCTCCTCCCCTCCCTCATCACTCCCCTCCCCTCTCCTCCGCTTCCGTGGGCACAAAAAAGGTGGCCTTTTTTGCTCCCAAGGCCCCTCCCCTCTCCTCTGCCTCCCTTCCCCTCCGCCCTGTCCCTCCCCCCTTCGCCCTGTCCCTCCCCCCTCCATTTCCCTTCCCCCTTTTCCTGCCCCCTCCCCCTCCTCATCCCTTCCCCCTCCCCCTCCCCCTCCTCCCCTCCCCTCTCCTTCGCTGCCCCGGGCGCAAAAAAGTCCACCCCTTTGCATCGCGCCGCCCAAAGGGGAGCCCTTTTTTGCGCCCAGGGCAGCGGAGGAGAGGGGAGGGGAGCCGCGGGGGAGGGAGCGAGTGGAGGAGGAAGGGAAAGGGAGGAGGGAGGGGAAGGGAAATGGAGGAGAGGGGAGGTGAGAGACGGGGAAGGGAAGGAGGGAGGGGAAATTTTTTTATTTTTATTTCTTGTTAATTTTTTTATGTTAGTTTTAATTTTTGTTTTTGTTATTTATTTTTGCTTTTTTTTTGCTTTTTTTTATTTGTTATGTTATTTTTAGTTTTTGTTATTAATTTTTGTTTTTGTTTTTAATTTTTGTTTTTGTTATTTTTTTTATTTGTTATGTTATTTTTTTTTGTTATTTTTTATTTTTTATTCAATTTTCTTTTAATTTTTTTTATTATATAATATTTCAAAGGGGGGGTTTTAAACTTTGGGTTTTTTTTTGTTAAAATAATGTGTGCACTGAAGAGGGTTTAAGGTAAGGGGTAACGTAGGGGGTTAGGGGGGAGGTAAATGGCTAGAGGGGTAACGAAGGTTTTTTTTAATTTTAATTTAATAAAATAATGTTTTGTGGGGGGAAGGTAGGAGGAAGGGGGGGTTTAATTTTATTATTATTATATATAATAGTTAGGTTATGGGGTAAAATATAATAGTCAGGTTAGGGGGCGGGGGTAAGGTAGGTAGTGTGGGTAGTTGCAAAGAAGTTGGAATTTATTTGTTGAAAAAAAAACTTTTCAATTTAGGGGTTGATTTTAAGGCTTTCGTAAACAACAGTATGGGATTTTTTAGGCCATGGCTATATTTTTAACCCCCAAAAAAAAACGTTGATACTGGTATCAACACTTTTCAATTTGGGGGTTGTTTTTGGTGTTTTTTATGCAAAAATATGAGTTTTTATGGCTAGAGTTCTCGCTCTTAGTTTATAGTTCTCGTTTCATAGTATAAATGGTTTTCAACGCGTAGCCATTTCAGGGGTGTGACTCCCTTCAAGGTACAAGTTAACTTTGAAACCCTTATTTGAAGACAATATGTATGCAGATGCTTTGGAGAAATGGTTAAATTTGTTAGAGGGTTACTTCTCTTTTCAAAAAAATTCTGACAGCGAAAAGATCACATTTGCGCTCTGTTAACGCCTAAAAAATGCACACATGCGACATTTCAGGGATTCATCCAATAAGGTGTCATCAACATAAATAATGCATACCACCACATGCATCCTCAATAGATCCAAAACACAGCATAATTCCATAATTTCCAAGGAACAGTCAAAACAAAGGGGTAGCATGAGTAATACACAGTTGACCCGCGCTATAGCGCAGGTTATCTTAACAACGCCCGCGCTACACCTGCGCGGCTATTCCTTCAATAGGCGTGCTACTATCAAAACTGTGGGACCACTCACTCCCAAAAATGCATTGAAGACTCAACCCTCCCCAAATGTCCGAATTTGGCTCACACACTTTGGGGCATTAATCAACCCCCTTGTGTACCTTGGAGCTAGTTCATGAAAGAGGAGAGTTCACATTTGGATCTAGTTGTTTGTTGGACACCTCTTGGCCTATAAAAGAAATCCATTGGCATGCATTTTGAAGAGAGAAATCAGTGTAAAGTTATGCTGTTGGATTTGAGTTGGAGCTTCCTCATAGCCCACCATTTCCTACTATTGTAAGCATTCCCAACCTCCCTTGCCACATTCCATCTAGGAGCAAGTATTTTTCTCCATTGTTCTTCCATCTACTTAGCATTCAGTTTGAACAAGAAAGGCCTCACTAAGGGAGATCATTGGATTCCCTTGAATCCCACGCCTCCTAGGTGTTGTGCAACTATTCCATTGGGTAATACAAGAGTGGTTTAGCATATCTCTGGTTGTTGTTGAATTTTGCATTCTCCCCCCATCTCTTTCATCTTGTTTTTATCCATATTTATATGTTTGAATGTGAACTACACTATAATCTCTTGCAGGATCACTTGGAGGAATACCAACCACACACAAAAGGGGCTCCAAGGACTGATGCCTTCCAGAAACCTACAAGGCTTAGCCCCTTATCAAGTGGAAGAGTGCACTTGTGCAATTTTTTCCACAACACGCTCCTTAAGTCCCTTCCCCATATCAACAACTGGTGGGACGGGTACTGCAAGAGGCATGCAAGAGATGAATATGAATTATTCAAGATAGAACCCACTTGGGCGTATTTTGTCGATGTCGTCAAGGAGGAATTCTACCTAGTCGGAAACTATGATGACTAGTATACCACGGGGACAACTTTGCACCAGGAGAGAGACAAGACAGTGCCAGATTTTACCAACATGTTCCATACCCTGCGCTCCAAACTGGGTATAGAGACTCTGAATGGAACATGATCCTAAAGTATTGCAGTGAACTACACAGGTACATTTAGGCGGATATGGATTTCCTGGACATATCCTCAATAGTAGCATCTTATCGGTATGATGTCAAGATCGACCAGAATTTTAAGCAAAAGAATAAGCGGGATTTTGGGTCTGCAAACCAGCAACAGAATCCTGGCAAAGGTGGCCCTATTTCACAAAGAAAAGGACAGAGCAAGGACGACCAAAGCCCCGACAACCATCCCAAGCCGTAGGCAAAGAAGGGTAATGGGAAATCAAAGAAGGAAATTGACAAGTGGTGCGAATTTCACAAGATCCCTTTGCACAACACTGATAAATGATGCTCAAAATAATCCTTGTTAGCCAAGACTAAATCCTCGGATCTGGGCTCTGGCTTAGACTCTAATGCAGAGAAAGAAAGGGGAAAGCAGATCATTGACGTGGAACCTAGTGCCACCATCGCGACTGCAAATATCCAACCAGAAGAGTTAGAGGATCCAGAGGAAGGGGAGCGCCTCTTCCATTCACCGATGTGGCTTCAGGGGGCTCCACTACATTTCATTGTTGATAGTGGTAGCTAGAAGAACCTCATATCAGTCGAGGTTGTCAAAATGTTGAAGCTTCTGATGGTTCCACATCCTCAACCATACAACATTGGTTGGCTGAGCCAAGGACAAGACATTCGCATCAGTCAACAGTGTCACCTTTCCTATGGCATCAAGCCCTTCAAATATGAGGTAATGTGTGATGTTTCTCCGCTTGAATTTTGTGATGTTCTTTTAGGAAAACCATATATGTGGAAACGTCATGTTATTTATGAGTCTAGACCTCATAGTGTCAATTTACTTTGGGAAATAAACTCTATAGGATACCAAAGACACTTCCCACTGATGTAGTGTCCCTCATCACAGCTAAGCAGTGAAGGAAGGTAATCTCTCATATAGAGAAATTCGTCATCTTCATGGTTCATTTTGAAGGTGAACCAAATATCGCAGCAACATCCACCACCTCCACAGAAAAACCCTCTACATAGCATAAAAAGGTGGACAAGATCGTGGAATCATACAAATACATCTTCACCACACCTGCTGGTGTGCCAATGCATTTCCAGGTCAAGCATTCCATTGATTTGATACCTGATGCACCTTTACCTAACAGGCCAATATACAGGCGTTCCCTCATGGAAAATGAAGAAATCAAATGCTAGATTCAAGATTTGATCCAAAAGGTGCACATTTGAACTAGCTCCTCAACTTGTGGGAGCCCAATTGTGTTGGTACAGAAGAAAGATGGGACATGGTGACTCTGTATTGACTACCGAGCTCTAAAGAAGATCACAGTCCGGAATCGATATCCCATTCCCTGGATTGACAACCTTCTTGACCAACTCAAGGGTGCCAAATATTTCAGCAAGATTGATCTAATGTCTAGATATCATCAAGTGCCAATTGAGCAAACCGATGTCTGGAAGACCGCCTTCAAATCCTGGGAAGGCCTTTTTGAGTGGTTGGTCATGCCTTTTGGCTTGACTAATGCTCCAGCAACACTCATGAGGATGATGGATGATATCCTACGGCCATTCACCAATTATTTTGTGGTTGTATATCTAGATGATATCCCCATCTATAGCAGAACATGGGCAGAACATTTACAGCATATCCACCAGGTCCTCAGCACCCTATGACAACACAAACTATACGCAAATATAGAGAAGTCTCATTTGGAACGGAGAGGGTTCAATATATAGGATACATCGTGAACGAACGTGGTTTTCATGTGGATCCGGCCAATATCCAAGTCATTCGCGATTAGCCAACCCCGACAACTCTCACAGAGCTTCGCAACTTCCTAGGCCTTTCCAACTTCTATCGTAGATTTGTGTTGGGATTCTCTAATATTGCTTGGTCCCTTAGCCAAGTGACCAAAGGGGTATATAATTCCAAGTTCGTCTATTCCAAGCCACAACAACGAGCATTTGAGGAGTTGAAGCAACGCTTATGTTCGACCCCTGTCCTTGCCTTACCAAATCTGCAACAACCCTTTGAGATTGAGACAGATGCTTTGAACTATGTTATTGGTGCAGTCCTCACTCATCATGTCCATCCAGTTGCATATCATAGTGAGAAACTTTCAGATACAGTCCACAAGTAATCCACCTATGACAAGGAAATGTATTCCATTTTCCAAGCCTGTCATCAATGGAAGCATTACATCTTTGGAAAAGAAACGGTCATCCACGCCAATCACAAGCCCCTGCAGTTCATGCAAACCCAAATAAAGTTACAGAATGACTGCCACCAGAAGTGGTCTACTTACTTGCAACAATTCCACCTGAACATTAAATATAAGAAGAGCAACACCAATCGAGTCACTCATTTCCTCAGTCGACCTCCAATAGAAGCACTAACCACGGTGCTCAACTCTTCTGGCCATGAGACCTCTCGGTGGCCTCGACTATATATCTATTGGAATATTCACACCATCATGCAGTCATGTAGGCATGCAAGCATGCATTCATACAAGCATACAGTCATGCATTTGCATGCAATTTCATGCATCTAGTCATCATATGGATGGTCCTCCCGACACCTAGAGCTCACTTTCAGCTCCCAGAGCCTGTCTTTATCCCCCATTTGGCCTCCTACCTACCTGATGTGCCCTTATTGATTGTTCTGCATGGAAAGTGTGCCTTTCTCACCTACCACACTCAGTTAGTGCGGCTTTACTCACCTACCTTCAGTTATCACTCAGTTAGGGCGCCTTATCTCACGTACTAGGAGTTATCATTCAGTTAGTGCATTGATTGAGTAGTTCTTCCACTGATTGCTCATGTTGACTGCTTGTAGCTTCTATTTAGCTAGTTCTGGAGTTCCACTTGAATATTTGACAACCTCATGCGCCCCCCTTGGAGTCTCCATTCCCTGATTTATGCCTAGATGGTTCTGTTAGACTCAGTTAGACACACTTTACTGACTATTACCATTTATGACTGATACTACTGACTGGATGATGTCTCCATTGTTATCCAAGCTAGACTTTGAGCGAGACAGCCTCATGCGCCCTCCTTAGAGTATCCATTCCCTAATTTATGGCTAGATGGTTCTGTCAGACTCGGTTAGACACACTTGACTAACTCTTTCCATTTATGACTGATACTACAGACTAGATGATGTCTCCATAGTTATCCAAGCTATACTTTGAGCTTAGATTTGAATGCCCTACTTGGCTAATTCGAATCCCATATGATGCCTCATCATATATTATTGTATCACATTCTTTACATTCATTATTCATTGTATGATATTGTCATTGTTCATTATTCTGTGTTTATGAGTGATTATTGAGTGCATGCTTCTCTTCTTCTTTGCAAATATTCTTGAGAGTTTGATTGTGAGATTGTTACAGTTTGTATATCCGTGCAGATTATCACATGGTATCAGACCAAGAAGCAGTTATTCGAATTGCAGCCATTGCAGTAGTTGCGACATTTCTTTGAGCAGCTATCTTTTACTTGAGCACCAAAAGCCTCTGAGTTTCCACAGCAAATCTTGGTGCTATTACTTGAATTCATTGGATAAATCCAGTGAGGTCTAGCCAGATGTGAAGGACTTAGTCTATGTGCTCAGTGTTCAAAAGGTAATGTTCAGTTGAAGTGTAGCATTCTCCATTAGCAAAAACTTCTCTTGTTTTGCAAGTTTATTCACCCGTTCGAATTCTTCTTCAACTATTCGACCTTCTCTGTTCATATGGATCTAAATCTCACATCTTCCAACTATGTTGAGTGGAAATCCAAGATGGCTCTCTTCATTAGAACCAAGGGCTTCACCCGAATACTCAACGGAACGATGGTAGAAACTCTCAGTGCAGTTGAAAATTCCAAGTACTTGGATAGGATTGATGAAGCAGTTGGCCTCCTCCTTCTCTCAATTTATGAATATATTCACTTCGATGTCATCGATATTACATCTCCTAAAGAGGTTTGGGACAAGCTCGAATCCATTTTTGGACAGAAAGATGATATGAAAGGACACAAATTGGAGAATGAACTCATATATTTAAGTCCTGACAGCTTCAAATCTATCAATTCCTTCCTCACCAAGTTCAAAAGCTTGATATCACAGTTGAAAAGATATGAGATAGTGAAAGAAGACAAGCAGCTTATTCTTGCCATTCTCTCAAAGTTGGGGGAAAAATTCTCAGCTTTTGTCTCTACTTTCCAGTCAGTTAAGATGTTCATTCCAAAATGGAAGTTTCCCTCACTTGATGACTTCATCCAATCTCTTACTCAAGAGGAAGAGAAGTTAATCTCCATGGGAATGATCAAACCCAAATTGGATTCAGCCCTTACAGCTGCTGAGGCCAAAAGGGAAAATGGTAAAGACAAGCAAAAGATTTATGATAAGAGATCAAATGATACAAAGCCTTAAGATAGTCCATATCAGTTAGATAGGGCTTCAAAATCAAGGAAGACCAAGCATTCTCAGAAGGAAAGATCCAAGTGCACATATTGTCATAGAGGTTTCCATCCTGAGAGTACTTGCATGAAGAAGACTATAGATTTGATGGCTCAGTTACTTGAGAATAACAATCTTCATGTACCTACATGTACAAGGAAGAAATATCCTGATATTGAACCTTCTAGATCCGAAGACAAAGAAATATTTCATGCCCTCATGGCAAGAGCATCAACAAATTCTTCCTTCATCATAGATTCAGGAGCATCAAGACACATGTCTTCCTCCAAAGATCTCTTCTCCAGTTTCGAAAGCTCAATTGGCCCTTCCATCAGATTGGGAAATGATTCAGAAGTCTCCTCTCAAGGGATTAGAAGAATCTATCTTAACCATGGTTATTTTTCTAATGTGCTTTATGTTCCTTCTCTTGCAGCTAATGTTCTTTCAGTGTATCAAATGACTCAAATTGGAGAGCCCAAAAGAGTGATCTTTTATCCAAATGAAGTTGAGGTACAACACATGGTTTCAGGGGAAATCATTGCAAAAGGAGTTGCAAATCATGAGACAAAACTCTATGAATTTTCACACTTCTTACCTCTCTCAAAGGAATCTGCTCTTCGCTCTCAAGCACATGAAGAGAGTAGACTATCTCATCTCAACTACAAGTGTTAACACCCAAAAAGTGTTCACTACCTCATCTACCACATTATATGGCTCATTTGTCCATTTTCCTACCATATTTCCCTTAAAATCCCAAAAAATCCCATTAAAAAGCCTCCAAAAGGCCTAAAATGCCTCCAAAAGGCCACAAAACCATCAAAATAGCCTAAAAAAGGCTAAAAAAAACCCCTTTTTCCTCTAAAAATAGCAAAAACCCCTAAAAAATGAAGAAAAAATATAAAATAATGAGGAAAAGGAGGAAAAAAACCCTATACAGCTGCACAAAACCATGTGTTTCCCAAAACCATGGGTCAGCACTCCACCACCAAAAAACTATAAATAGGTGATGGAGATCCCTTATTCCACATCCACAATCACAAGCACCCTTACTCTGCCAAAATCTCTCTCGAAACCCTAGTTCACCATTGAACTACTTTCACCTTGAGAGCCACTTTTGGCCCATTCCCACCATTGGAGAAGGAGAAGGAGCATATTGAAGCTTGGAGCATCCTCTTGGACACTACAAAGGGCTCCATCAAACCTTCACATTGAAGGTAATTTCAATACAAAAAGCCATTATTTAAATTTGTCGTTTATGTTTTATGCATGTTCTAGAAGTAATTTAATTTCTGTTTTAGCTTAATTATCTACACTTACTGAACTGCTACTAAGGAGTCCATTCTCCTTAGTAGGTGCTCATTTGCACAAGCTAGGGGTAAAACCCTAGCTACAACAAGCTAGCTCAAAATGTGGTTGATGGTCTTCTAAGAGACAAGATTGCTCATGGCACCTGCAAAGGTTGCTTGAAAGGAAAGGATCGATCTAAGAAGATTGAGAAAAAGAGGACTCTTGAAGAAGTGTGAATGCTAGATCCAGATCCACAAGAACCTGCAGATCTAGCACCTATTGGTTCAACTCCTATGGCCAAATGGGCCACACTACTACATCCACTAGTGATCTTGTTGAATATCCATCATCATCAGATTCTAGTTCTTTTGATTCGGAGTTTGGAAGTGATGATGAGCCAGTTTCACTTGCTTCTTCACATGAGTTTTCATATTTAGAGTTTGGAAGTGATGATGAGCTAGATTCACTTGCTTCATTACATGAGATTTCAAATTCAGATTTTGGATGTGATGATGAGCCAATTGTAGATGCATCTTCACATGATATTTCAGATTCAGAATCTGAAGATGGAGATGATGATAATGGAATACCAGATCCAAATCCACGAGAACCTGAAGGATTAGCAACTGATGATGAAGATGAGCAAATGGGAGATCCAGATCCACACGAACCTGAAGATATCTCACATGATATTCCTCCTCTTCCTCGATGGGCAGCCACTACACTCCAATCTGTCAATGATTTGGTTGGTGATCCACATTATCATAGAAGAACCAGATCAGATTTTCAGAATGGAAGGTTCCATCCTTCTCAAATTGTTGATCCATTTCAGATCGATCGATCCTTCTTCGGAAAGGAAGGACACTTACCTCCTTCAGGGGTGGGTGATGATATGCTACATTAGCATCCTTCAATCTATTTTGAGGGAGGGATTTCTTCCCACTGGGTTTTCCCTCTTTCCTCACTTAGTTTATTTAAATTGATTGTACGGGGTGACCTTTGGTCCTAGTCACTAGGGCCTTATTTTACTGTTTTCAGTTATCTCATAGTATAGCTTGCAGGGGTTGGAATATTCACACCATCATGCAGGAATGCAGGCATGCATTTGCATGCAATTGCATGCATCTATTCATCATATGGATGGTCCTCCCAGCACCTAGAGCTCACTTTCAGCTCCCCAGAGCCTGTCTTTAAACCCCATTTGTCCTCCTACCTACCTGATGCGCCCTTCTTGACTGTTTTGCATGGCAAGTGCGCCTTTCTCACCTACCACACTCAGTTAGTGAGCCTTTACTCACCTACCTTCAGTTATCATGCACTGTCCGCGCCATCGCAAAACCTACCATCAAAAGGGAGGGTTTGTAGACCCCTCTGCCCACTCCTAATGGGGCATGGAAACCCATCTCCATGGATTACATGTCTGGAATACCTTCAACCAAGCATGGTAACGACTATGCATTTGTGTTCATGGATCGCTTCTCTAAGATGGCCATTCCGATAGCTTGCAAGAAGAACATCTCTACTGAAGCCATTGTTAAGCTCTTCTTCGAGCATGTTTGGGTTTGTTTTGGGATTCCACAAACTACCATTTTAGATCGGGACAGGAGGTTCCTAAACACTTTCTGGTCCATCCTATGGTCATTGATGAATACCAAGCTCACTAAATCGACTACCTTCCACACCCAGACCGATGGACAAACAGATTTATTCAACAAGATGATTGTTCATATTCTGAGAAAGTACAATTCCAAACATCCCCGCACATGGGATGAGAGCCTTCCTTATATTCAGCATAGCTATAACAGATCCCTTCATAACTATACCAGCCACATCCCTTTTCAAGTGTGCCTGGGGTTCCAACCACCAGCCCCAATTGATGTAGCTATGTCAATTGCATCCACCTAGGAGGAATATTCCCATGATCAGACCGAGGCTGATAAGGCCGCCAGATTTGTTGAACGAATACAGCACATCGGCCAACAGTTCCATGACATTTTGGGAAATTCCAACACTAAGTACAAGCAGCAACATGACCATCATGGGGTTCCACACAAGTTCCAGGTGGATGATAAGGTTTGGTTGCATTTGCAGAAAGAGAGGTTCGCAGGAACCCATCACTGGCTTCGTCCACTTCGATATGGGTCGTACACCATCACCAAGGCATTTACTGAAAATTCCTTCGAATTAAGCATTCCTCCATTCCTTGGCCTACACCCAGTATTCAATGTAGAGCTCCTTCGCCCATATTTTTCGCCATTGTTGGACACCTCAGAGGTGGTAGAGAAATTGACACCTACAGAGATTAATCCAAACTGCATGGAATATGCAATTATTGATCAGATCATGGATACACATGTTAAGGGCACATACCAGTAGAAGATCCAACTATATCGGGTTGTCAAAGCAAGGCAACTACTCCACCAAGGCAAGTGTCTCGCTAGGAGTCAAGTTCAGCATAAGTTTCCCCATTTGATGGGGGCACTCAACGAAATGGAGAAAATTGCTTCCTAAGGGGGGAGGACTAATCCATATGGATATAGGTTTCCACCCACCTATTCCACTTGCTCAAAACTGTTTTCCATTTTGGTAGTTTTCTAGTAATTTTTCTATAGTTTTTCAGGTCCCAAACTTCTAGGGCCATTTTGAGGCCCTAAACGACATTTTTTCAATATTCGGGGGATGCCAATGGTTTCAAAAAACATCCATTGTCCATTGGCCCTCATTTGAAATTTTTAGAGCTCGGATAGACCTTTCCAATGGGCTATTGAGCGCCCCAAACAAAGATCGTATGCAAACATTATGACCCCAGGAAGTTGATTGTTCAACTAACCACCTTGGAGCTGCAAACTTTATGATGGTTCATCTTCTAGGGTTAGGTTTTTGGATATTTAGGGTTCTTTCTCTCATTATTATGATAAATATGCTCTTTCATCCTCTTCTTCTATTCAGCTTGTCACAAATTAGTGTAGTTACCACATCTTTTCTCAGAGATATAGCTACCACCATTCTAGCTGCATTTATTTTACAGTTTGTTCTATTTCATTCAATTAATAGAATCTGAGTTTACTGTATCATTGCGTTTCTTGCCATATATATGTGTATGTGAATATATATATTCTCTTTCATTTCGTTCTCAAATAAATCTAGATCATGAAGAGGCATGATGTCCTATCAAGTAAATATTTTGAAAGTATGTGATGGAATCTTTCAAAGACACCCAATGGTCTATCAAATCATCTTTATAAAGCTCACGATGGAATCTTTCAAAAAGGCTTGATGACCTAATCCTTTTCTGTTTGAATTTTAAGTGTCACCTTTGATGTTTTTAGCCATTTCCTTAATTTTTTTAAGTTGGGAATAAATTCAAAAAGGTTTAGATGACTTATTTGTTTGCATCAAACGCATCTTTGAAAGAGTCCCAATGGAACCTTTGAAAACAATCCAACCACCATGTCTTTGCAAGTGATATATTCTAAAAAACCTCAATGGCCTATCATGGATGTCCAAATCATATTGTTATTTCAAATTGCCTCAATCATGTATTTAAGGTGTTTGAATAATATTCTTTTGAATTAGTCGAATGGCCTATCGAGGTCATTAAAATGTTTTTCTTTGTAATGTGTCCAATGGCATGTCATTTGCATATTCCAAATAGGTCCAATGGGTTATTTAAAAGTTCCCAACAACCTATGTGTATGTGTTCTTTCAAAGGACAAATCAGGGTGATCTTCAAATCAATCCTAATGTGGTTTTTCAAATAGGCCTGATGGATTATTCAAAAAGGGCTCAATGGCATGTGTATGTTTATTACAATAAGGGTCAATGGCCTTAGGAGTATGCATTATGTTTAAAAGATTAATGCATGGAAAAATGGATCATCCAAGGAACTTGTTAGCAAAGAAGGGGATTCTTGAGTCCATAAGTATTAATTCAAATGTAAATATAATTAATACACCTTACGAAAGTAAGTTCAAAGAAAAAAGACAAAAAAGGTACCACTCTTCCTCCATAGAGTAGGATGAATACATTACAACATATCTTCCAAGACACGTGGAGATACTAGTGTGTGGAATTTCAAGAAGATTCTAGATGGTCCAAATCCCCAACACTAATCAAGAGTTAAGGTATGCAAAACCCTAGATGGCTATCAAGAAAGGGATTTGATCCTATTGTATCGATTTAATGTTCCATAGTTGAGCATAGAAAAGGAGTAAGATATTCCAAGAAAAATAAAGGAAATAGAAGACCATGTAACATATCTTTATTACATAATGTCTATTGCAACTCCATAGTGAATCCATCTTTCTTTGTATTTGAAAACCATATCTGAAAAGAAAAGAGCAAGGCATAGTCCTCACCTTTTGGCTAGGTTTTCCCATATTGGGTTTCCAACAATACATCTTGTGTCTATTGTGTGGATGGTGTGGTATTTATTGTTGATGTATATGTAACTTCGGAATGTATTTCATATATGTATATTGTACTCCTATAGAGATGGTATTATTCCTCTATACATAAGTGTTTGTATTCCTATAGAGATGTTATTATTCCTCTATACGGAAGTGTCGTCATTTATATTGTAAGTGTCGTAACTTATACTTGATGGATTATTAGACCACCTTGTTGGGGTCAGCCCTGTATAAGTCATGTGGGTCGAAGGGTTATTAGACCACCATATTGGGGGTCGGCCATGTGGTTCAAATGGTTATTAGACCACCCTATTGGGTGTCGGCCCAATCAGCATTATGTTATGTAGTTAAGTTAGGACCGACCTAGTAAAGGTTATTAGGAAAGTCAAGTCAAGTATAAAGAGAGTGTGGGAGGCACTCTATTTGATCATTCTATTCTCTCTCACACTCTCGGGAGAGTGGCACACTTGTGGAGGAGGAGAAGCTGCTGCTAGGAGATGTCTATCTCTTATGCTTGGGTTGTATCATTTCTCTATCTATCTCTGAGGAAGTTATTGGGGTTTTTCACCTTTATGGTTTTCCCTAAGTAAACTCTGTGTCTCTTGTGTGCTTGCATTATTGTGTCCATGATTGATATGCTGTACATGTTGTTCTATCAGTTAAGATCCTAGATCAGATTGAAGTAAATTCTGAAAAATTAACATGGTATCAGAACTAGCCTGAAAGAAGGCATGGTATGGCATGTATGACACTTGTTGCACTTACGATGCTAGGGCTTGATATAGCAAAAACTAGTCATCATAGAAATTTCGCTATACTTTGGCAAGGTTTCAGGGTTTGCAAATCGTACAGGGAGAAGCTAAGATCCCCATGTACCTTGTGTCCAAAGGAAAACCTCCAATTCATTGTACTTTTTGATTTATGATCTGTACAATATAGGGTTTCTGTCTCTTCCAGATATCAGTCATAAACAGGTGACCTTGGAAAAAAGGTCATAACTTGGGCTAGGAAGCTCCAAATGAAATTTAGTAAAAAGTGACAGGTAGTGCACGGAATTTAATTTCTCAGGTAACATTTTCAGAGGCCGAAACGGAACCAGTGACACGTGGAACACCGTACAAATTCGCTCTCCTGTTTTATCCCATAAACAGGTCACATTGCGACACTTGGCATAACTCTCTCTCAGAGAATCCATTTGAGGTCAGACTTGTGGGGTTGGAAAGATGACAGGTAGGGATATCAAAGGAAACGTTTTCAGACCCTGTGGATCAAAAATTTCGGAGTTACACCAGAAACAATCAGGTACATATTTCTGTCAAAACATAATTATTTTTTAGCACCTTCATTCATGGCTTCCAGAATTTAGGGTTTTGGAGAAAGTTGGAATTTTTGTAATCGGAGACTACGAATGAATGCTACTTATCAAAATCGAAATTAGAGACCGAGATCAGAATTTTTGGTTGGGCAGAAGTCAGGGCTTGATCAGACCCTAGTTCGGGACTTTGATCGGAAAAGTGGAAAATTAGGGCTTCTACAAAAATGGAAATTTTTGAAATCTATGACCACGGCTGGAAGCTCCTCAGAAAAATAGAAGCTTAGAGCTTTGGATCGAACCTTTTGATTGGGAAAAAGGGTGGGCTTTATCAAATCCTAGATCGGGGTCATGTCCAGTGAATCCGGAAGTTTCATAGCAAATTTGAGGGGTGAAACTTTGCAGTTTTTCAAATTATGAGTATACCAGCTTGATCATCTCATCAAGGCACATATTTGTATCCTTTCAGAAGTTTGAAATTCAAAGCTTGAATTTTTAGGGTTTCTCTGACAAACCCTAATCCAGCTCCAGATCCAGTTCGTGCAAATCAAGTGGATTAGGGTAATCCTAGAAGAGAATGGATTGGTCACCTGCATAAGTGAAGAAGTTCATGTTTCAAAGGGAGATGAGGCTAAGGCCTTACATAAGAAGATTACAAGCAATCTCAACAGGTATGACTCATCCAGGTATGTTTCGAGATTTTTTCATGATTACGTTTATGGTTTGTTTGTCTTCATGTTATTACGGTTAGTACAATCTTGATTAAATTTAGACTTGTTGTATCGCCTTAATAAAATTATGAATGTATGATATTCATTGATTAGGGTGTTGACACTTATGATTGTACTAATGTATTATGGTGTTGTATGAGGTTTATGTTGTCCGCTAACATGAAAGGTACACCAAGAAAGACAAATCATGTGCTAGTTCAAGAACATATGATCATGATGACATGAGGACAAAGATTCATCCATTGTCATGAATCACTTAGAAGATCTATTTGCCAGGTATGTATAACTTGGTTCAATAATGGTTAACCTATGAGATATGCAGGTTACTAGCACAAGTCATTGAAGAGAACAAGAAGACATCATGTGGGTATGTTAGACATAACTAGCTAACATACCAATCCAGGTATGTTTTTCCTATATCAAGTTAGAATCCTACCTTGTGTTAGAATCCCTTATATAAGTATACTTGGTATGATTGGTTATGTTTATTCATAAAGTTAGAAATATAAGTAATCAAGGGTTTATGCATTTTATGTCTCTTATCTTGATTGATGATTTAACTAACCAAAAGAGTCCTATGATCAAATAAGAATATGCATGAGTAAAAGAAGACTTCCCTGAAACCTTGAATACTAATGTTTATTATCTGTGTTTGAAATGATCATGACTATACATGTTTAAGATTATTGTGTTTTGATAGTATTAATATTATACTAATGAATGTGTGATTATGTATGAGACCTCTAGGATAACACAATGATGATACTAATAAGCATGCATAGTGATGGATATAAGTTCAAGGACAGGTAATCGAGGAAGCAAAGACCAAGAGGGAGCACACTTCAGTTGTTCCTGCAAGGAAGCAAAGATCAAGAGGGATCACACTCCAGTTGTTCCTGCAAGGAAGCAAAGATCAAGAGGGAGCACACTCCAGTTGTTTCCTGCAAGGAAGCAAAGATCAAGAAGGAGCACACTTCAGTAGTTTCTGCAAGGATGCAGATATTCAGAGGGAGTTGACCACTTCTCCCAATCCACATCAGAATGGAGTTGCAGAAAAGAAGCAAAGACTGAAATGGAGTCAACCCAACAAACAAACAAAGATAAGTATTTGAATTATCATTCCTTGCATATTTTATTGTTTAAATAATACTGTTCAATAATGAATATACTCATATTCCTAGAATTAGGTTGTGTATTATGCATAGTTGCATTGATGAACAATATACTACTAATATACATGGGTAAGTGGCCTATGGCACTGTACAACATTCCATTGCTACTTTTATAGAATGAAACCTCTTTGCTGACATGTTGGGAGTTGTGCACACTCTTAACAATGTTCTGGTAGAGATTGGAAAGCATCTAGAAAGTTACGGGATATGGATAAATGTTGTATTGAAGCATTGGCTAAGATAATTGCATGATTGTATGGCATATTTCTTTATGTGCAAGAATTTGTTCTGAAAACTATGAGATGTTTTCTAATCATGCAATTTAACTTGTTGTGTAGGAAAGATCGTATACCATCACCTACAAAAGAAGGACTACAACATTTTTTCGGCAACAAAGTTATCTATTGAAAATATTGAAGATATTGAAGTTCCCAGGATCTGGGAAGAATTCCATGATCGAGGAGTACCATTCGATCATGAAGATGTTTGGGATGCAGTCCCAAGACCTGAAGGGGAGTCGATAGTGACTTTCAAGAGGATCTACAAGATCAAGTATGCTGCAGGTGGTAGTAGCATAGAGACTTTTGCTCATGTAGCCAGATACACTTCCATTAGATCTGTACTTGCTCTGGCTGCAGTAATGAAATGGAAGACACACCAGATGGATTTCAAGACAGCTTTCTTGAATGGTGTAGTTGAAGAAGAAGTGTATGTGGAGTAGCCACTTGGTTCTGAGACACATGACAGGGAGTCATATACGTGCAGAACTTGGTATGGTAGGATAGACAGTTTTCTATCCAGTTTGGGCTTTACCAAGAGTAAAGCGGATTCCAACCTTTACTACAAGGTTGAGGAAGGCAATCCAGTGATACTACTTTTGTATATGGATGACCTGTTTATTATAGGTGAAGATAGACTGATTACCGACACGCAGCGGAAGCTTGCTGTCGAGTTCGAGATGAAGAACTTGTGGATGATGCACTATTTTCTAGGTATGGAGGTGTGGTAGAGTGCAGATGGAATCTTCATTGGACAAGGGAAGTATGCAGTAGAGATCCTGAAGAGGTTCGGGATGATGGACTGCAAGGCCATGGCCACACATATGGAATCAAACCTAAAGCTTCTGTGTGATGCTTCATCTGAGTCAGTTGATATCACTAGGTATCGTCAGATGATTGGGTCCTTGATGTACCTGACGAACAAGAGACCAGATATTTGCTTTGCGGTGAACACATTGAGCCAGTTCCTGACGGATCCGAGGAGTGTTCACCTGGTTGTTGTAAAGCATATTCTGAGGTACCTGAAGGGTACAGTTGATTATGGGCTCAAGTATGATGCAAATCAAAAGTTTAACCTGCACGTTTATGTTGATTCGGATTGGGCAGGCAGTGCTGCAGATAGGAAGAGCACATCTGGGTGCTGCTTCAGTATGGGATCAGGTGTGATCTCTTGGTTTAGCAGGAATCAGTCTTGCGTAGCACTGAGTACATCCGAGGTTGAGTATGTTGCATCATGTTCGGCTAGTTGTGAGGCAGTATGGCTTCGGAAGCTACTGTCTGAGTTATTTGATCTCCCGCTGGAGGCTACTGGTATCTTTTGTGACAACCAGAGTTGTGTGAAGCTGTCTGAGAACCCGGTGTTCCATGACAGGTCGAAACACATTGAGATAAAATATCACTATATCATGGATATGGTGCAGAGAGGAGTAGTGAAGCTCCTGTACATTGTGACGGATGAGCAGATTGCAGATGTGCTAACGAAGCCACTAGCCAGAGTGAAGTTCGAGTACTTCAGAGAGAGGCTTGTCGTTCTTTAGATCGACAACACTTCGAGGAAGAAGTGATGGACACATTTGCTGAAGCCATTCCAAGCATGGTGGAAGGAGGACCCTTCACATGGCTATGGATGTAAGCGCTGGATGATGAGCATTAGGATGATGTTCTAGTTTTTGCTCTATATGATCAGTTGGATCATTTATATGTATGTATGTACGCAACATGTTGATGTTGGATATGATCAGGTAGATTATGTATTTGTATATGTATCAGGTGGATACTTGTATGATCAGTGTGATCATGTACTTATGTATGTATCAGGTGGATACTTGTATGATCAGTATGATCATGTACTTATGTATATCAGATGGATGCATTGTATGATCAGGTGGATCATGTATGATATGTATCAGATAGATATTGTGTATGCATCATATGGATATATTGTTTGATCAGGGTGATCACAGATGACGAGCTTCAGGATGTTGCTCCAGATGATAGGCATCAGGTTGATGCTATGATGATCGGGATGATCACAGATGATGAGCTTCAGGATGTTGCTCCAGATTATATGCATCAGGTTGATGCTATGATGATCGGTATGATCACAGATGACAATCTTCAGGATGTCGCTCCAGATGATACGCATCAGGTTGATGCTATGATGATGATCAGGTTGATCATGTGATGATGTACATCAAGACGATGCATGGTGAGTATCGGTTTGATACTCTGTGGTCGTGGATAGGTTGTGAAGGTAGCATAGAAAAGATCCTGGGAGATCCTATAGTCTGCACTAGGATTCTCTTTCGAGGTTTTTCTACATGTAGCATAGAAAAGATCCTTTAAAAACCGTACAGGTAGAGCAGTGTGCTTGTAACATCCTGGGTTTCTCTATTGAGATCCTATAGTCTGCGCTAGGATTCTCTGAGTAGGTTTTGCTACAGTTCCACATAGAAAAGATCCTTTAAAAAATGGACAGGTAGATCAATGTGCTCGTAACATCTTGGGTTGTTCTATCGAGATCCTATAGTCTGCGCTAGGATGCTTTGAGTAGGTTTTGCGAAAGTTCACATAGAAAATATCCTTTAAAATCCGGACAGGTAGAGCGGTGTGCTCGTAACATCCTGGGATGCTCTATCAAGATCCAGACAGGTAGAGCTGTGTGCTCGTAACATCCTGGGATGCTCTTAGTAGGTTTTGTGAAGGTCAACATGTAAAAGAACCTATAGTCTGCGCTAGGTTTTGTTGACACACGTAATCAGTCCTGGGATCCACAGTATGGCCATTGATGATGAAGACCTGCAGGTGGTGGGCCTACATCTAGTATGAAAAAGGACTAGCTCTGTAGAACTTCCTATGATGAGTAGATTCAAAGATTGATTTAGATACCAGCAGCAGTGATGATGACGATGACTCGATGACGATTATCCAGTGACAATGATCCATAGAAGATGACTTGTGCTAGAAGACCTGTGTCAAGAAATACCTTCCTAGTTAAGAGGGAGTGTTAATGTATATGTAACTTCGGAATGTATTTCATATATGTATATTGTACTCCTATAGAGATGGTATTATTCCTCTATACAAAAGTGTTTGTATTCCTATAGAGATGTTATTATTCCTCTATACGGAAGTGTCGTCATTTATATTGTAAGTGTCGTAACTTATACTTGATGGGTTATTAGACCACCTTGTTGGGGTCGGCCCTGTATAAGTCATGTGGGTCGAAAGGTTATTAGACCACCCTATTGGGGGTCGGCCGTGTGGGTCAAAGGGTTATTAGACCACCCTATTGGGTGTCGGCCCAGTCAGCATTATGTTATGTGGTTAAGTTAAGGCCAACCTAGTAAAGGTTATTAGGCAAGTCAATTCAAGTATAAAGAGAGTGCGGGAGGCACTCTATTTGATCTTTCTATTCTCTCTCACACTCTTGAGAGAGTGGCACACTTGTGGAGGAGGAGAAGCTACTGCTAGGAGATGTCTATCTCTTATGCTTGGGTTGTATCATTGCTCTATCTATCTCTGAGGAAGTTATTGGGGTTTTTCACTTTTATGGTTTTCCCCAAGTAAACTCTATGTCTCTTGTGTGCTTGCATTATTGTGTCCATGATTGATATGATGTAGATATGTTGTACATGTTGTTCTATCAGTTAAGATCCTAGATCAGATTGAAGTAAATTCTGAAAAATTAACATTTATTGTTTTAGTTTATGTTATTGCATTCATAACTTATTTCAATAATTTAAGGTCCATGCTTGTAATATTAAACTAGCACAGTCACGTAACTTGTGGCCAGTGAACATCGATAGGATACAAGTTAAGTGGCAATGTTCTTTAATTATCTCAATGTTCTTTCAATATATATTTATTTCTATTTAATTTTATAGTTGGTTGTTTGCCACGAACTGCCCATTATCCATGCCTCAACTACCAGTTATCACCCGCCCTATGATACACATGTCAATTGAGATATTTTTTATTTTTTTTATAATTGTTTATTTTGAATTTGGAACAACACCCATAAAATAAACATTGACAGTACACTTGTCGCTTCTTCCTACAATCTAGGAAGAGGACCTTTCCTCATCTACCCCAAATGTAAAATATTAGCACCTATCAACATAATTACAAAAAAAAAATACAACACTACATAATATTTTTTTGAAAAAACTTGTAAGATCAATTGTGATACACTGGTCATTGGAATATCCACGATGATTTATAAACCATTGTTTAAATCAATATGTGTCAATCACCTTAACTTTTAGGTGTAATTGTTGAACATCGATATTATATTGTTATGTAAGTATACTTCTCTCAAGCACATGCTCAAATACAAATTGGTTTATCAAACTATCAGATCAAGATAGAAATCCAACAATTATGGACTTGACAATGTAATTTTTTTATTGTATATTTCTGTACAAATGACTAATAATATCCAATATATATTATTTTCTCACACATTAAAATATGACCCATTTAATTAAACATGCAATGCCTTTTAGTAGCTAATGTTGAACTTATGATTATACTGAGAGGGGAGGAGGGGGGCAAACTAATACAATACTTATTTTTACTTTAGGCAAGCATTCATCGATCATTCATTGACTATGAAATAATAAACACATCTAAACACAAATCATAGCACATAGCATTTAATGTGGAAACTCTTTCAAGAGAAAACCGTGAAAAATTATCTATATAAATTTGTGTAGGCACCAACCTATAGTGACAGTTTGTAGGCACCAACCTACAAGGGACACCAATCTCCTCACCTGAGCACTATCTCAACAAGATCTTGTGTACAAGCACCAACCTATAGGAGACACCAATCTCCTTAGTTGAGAACCAACTAGCAAGACACAAATAGGTTCAAATATGTTGATATAATATTCTTGAAATTTTGAGATATGCTCCAAAACTAGCCATTAAAATATCTCAAAAAATGTCACAATATCACTTTGAAATTTGCTCCAAAATCAATATTTAAAACATCTCCAAAACTCTCACAATATCACTTTGAAATCTGTTCTGAAATCAGCCTTACATCATCCCTTAAAACATCTCCAAAATTATTACAAGATCACCTTGAAACCGGCCCAAAATCAGCCCTTAAAATAGTCCTAAACTGTCAAAATATCACCCTTTCTTGTTGTCATAGTCACCTTGAAAGTTGTGCCTTGTTTTCCCTTAAAAACTAATCTCTTTTATCCTTAACGCACTTCCTTAATTTCAAACACAGTCTTCTTTGCTTGTCTTGAAAAATGTGCCCCTTTATGTTTATTTATACGGTTTTGAGTCATCTTTATGGGATCGACCTATATATTTTGTTTGGGCCAACCTTACATTATGGTAGGGCTATTTTAACATTTTTTATCTTCAATTGGCATATTAACTTCATATTTGTATCTTCATTTTACATCCAACTTCATGTGTTTATATTCATTTGGCACCTTAGCTTCTTCTTGGACATCAATATTATATGCAGTCTCCCACTGACAACAATATCTTCAACAATCTTCATTTTAGACCTCTATAGTCTCCCCTTGTCTTTAACATCAATGACAACAGTATTTCCAACAATCTTCCCCTCTGTGATGCAAGTGGGATCAACAAAACCAATCCAACCCGCTTTCCCCAAGAATAGTGTGATTCCAAATTTAATAGAACCACCAAACTTAGCATACCCGGATGAGTCTTTCACCAAACGATCGTTGAAGGGCGGATCTAAAAACTTGCGGTGAACTGGATTACATAAATATTTCGGGTCTCACCTGAATGCGGAGCGTCGAACAAGTATGCCTTCCGCAAATGCCTTCTGCATTTACCTTTCTACAACCTCCTTTTCGCAATCGCCTTCCTTCCAAAATTGCAGGCATGCCTTCGCAACTCCCTTCTGCAACTGCCTTCCGCAATTGGCGTCCACAAAACTCCTTCCACAATTACCAAGACCGTCGGATCACAAGTGTTCCTTCCGCATTTTTTGTGGACCGTCGAATCCGGATCAATGGTGGATTCACCTCATCCGTTCTAAACGTTAACTCCTGAACTCTTCCTTCTGCAGAATGTTGTATGCGTCGTTGATCTCTTCGGCGACTTCTCCCATCCGTCGATCTGTGATCAATGCGGAACATTCACCTTGGTTTGCGGAACTCTATCTCCCATGCAAGTTCTCCTCGCGAGATCATTTCGCCACCGTTGATGTATCTTCTTGCTTTGGTCTGGGACGTCCAATTTCTGTCAAATGGACCGAATGCAATCTCTGCAACTCTACGTTGATTGATCAGAGAATCGATCAATCAACCTCAATCGATATTTCTGGATTTGATCTCCTTTGTTGGATTTCCACATCACTTCTTAGAACTTCAACTCGACTTCACCCAATTTGACTTCAGATGCTCGCTCCATTCTAGCCCTGAACTTCACTTCTGCGGATTCGTATACACAGAGCATCGATCCTTTCAGGATCGATGACACAAGGGCTTACACTGCAAATTAGAACAATTATCCAAGCACTCATACACAGAGATCAATCAACTCATCTTATGTAACATTCAATTCATAAAAACCCCAATTTCAGGCTATTCACACACAGATTTGGAAGACACAGGCATAATTCATCAATCGTTCAATTCACAGAATCATACACACAGAAATATCTATTCTTTTATCATTATCCAATCATAAGAAACCTGATACAGTCCTGATCACCTCCCCTGATCGGATTTACATTGTTTGGCCACTCTGATGCCTAGTAGGCTTACACAAATATAAACAAAGGAACCTAAAGCTAATTCTAGTTCAGATCCTAAATATCCTCAAGAACACTCCTATAGATAAGCAACTAATTCCAATAATAGAAACAAGTCCTCGAATCTTGCCAACAAATGCATAATCGATTACATGACTCACTAACTATATTGGAACCTCACTGCTCCAGCTCAAACCGCTAGAATTCTATCTTCAAACTAGAGAATTTAACACATTTACAATGAAATCATCAAAGGCCCCTACATAGGCAAATGTCAAGACCCTAAGGTCTGACCAAACACTGAACTTGGGTGGAGAGCAGGATGCTCCTGCATCCCTTTGTCATTCATGGCAACCCTTCTGCAATGATAATATTCATAATCCTGTAATTACTCCCCATGTCTGCAACTTTCCCTGTGCTTGCAAGTTTTTCTTTGTTTGTAACTCTCCCCCTTTGGCATCAATGGAAAAGTATAGTTTCTCCCCTTGAGCTTGTGCTTCTCCTCAAGCATTTAGAGATGAGAGGGATATCACTCCCATCTTTTGTCTGAGATATTCAAATGTATCTCTAGAAAGAGGTTTTGTGAAAATATTTGTTATTTGTTCTTTGGTGGCAATGTATTCCAGCTTGACATTATGTTCTGCCACTTTTTCTCTTAGGAAATGATGCTTGATGGGAATATGCTTTGTATTTAAGTGCATAACAAGATTCTTTGAAATGTTTATTGTGCTTATGTTTTCACAAATGATTGATATTGGATGATCATACTCTATCTTGATATCCTTTAGTGTCTGCTTCGTCCAAAGAACTTGTGTGCAACATGCCACTGCTACAATATATTCATCTTTTGTTGTAGATAAAGAGATTGAAGTTTGTTTCTTGATCAACCATGACACCAAACTGTTGCCAATAAATAATGCTCCTCCACTCGTACTTTTATTGTCATCAACACTGCCTATATGTTGTTAGAGTAAAGTATTTACCTCTTGAGTACCACAACCCAAAGTCCAATGTGCCCTAATTTAGATATCTAAATATTATTTTTATTGCTTGCACATGTGTTTCCTTTGGTGGAGCTTGAAATCTGACAACCAATTCTATTTATTGCATGGTTTCTAACCTTGATGTCATTACATACAATAAGCTACCAATCATTGACATGTACAATGTTTGATCAGCTTCTAGAGATTTATCATCTTTGCTCAATTTACAACTTGTGATCATGGGTGTACTGATAGGTGCACAGTATTCCATTATGAATTTCTTCAACATCTCTTTGAAGTACTTGGTCTATGAAATGAATATTCCTTTGTTGGATTGAGTAATCTGCAAACCCAAAAAGAACGATATTTCACCAAGCATGGACATCTCAAATTCTTTCTACATTTCTTTTACAAACTCTTGGCTCATTTTGTCATGTTGTTACTTCTAAAAATCATTTATACATAAACCATAATAATTAACATATTTCCGTTTTATGTTTTGATGTAGAGATTGATGTTTTTAGCTTCTCTTTTGAATCATTGTTGTTGTAGGTAACTATCAAATCTTGAATACCAAGCTCTAGGGGCTTGCTTTAATCCATAGAGTGCTTTCTTCAATCTACATACATACTCTTTGTTTTCTGATAATTGAAACCCTTATAGTTGTTTAATATACACTTATTCTTCTAGATTTCCATTCAGAAAGGATGACTTGACATCCATTTGATGGACTTTGAAGTTCTTAAAACATGCAAATGCCAAAAACATTCGGATTGCTTCTAATCTTGCAATTGGAACAAAATTTTCTTCAAAATCAATGCCTTCGACTTGAGCATAGCCTTTACAAACCAACCTTGCTTTATTTCTTACTACTTTCCCATCTTCATTCAACTTGTTTCTAAAGACCCATGTAGTGCTAATCACATTCTTATATTTTGGTATGGGCACAAGTTCCCATGTCTCATTCTTTTCAATATGATTCAGCTCTTCTTCCATAACAGCAACCCAATGCTTATCTTCACTTGCTTGTGTAAAGTTCTTAGTCTCTATTTTAGATAACAAAACCAATCTTATTCTTTTTTGTACTCATGTATCTATATCACTAAGAATTATATTATTGTGATGATGCTTTTGTAAAAAAATAGATCATGTCTTTGTATCTTGATGTTCTTCTCCTTCTTCTTCTTCTTCTTCTTCTTCTTCAAGTCTTGCTTCCAAATACATAGGAAAGAAAGATACATTCATCTGCTCTAGAATCAATTTTTCCCTAATCACATTCATTTCTCTTTATATAGCACTTGCTCTAAGTATTTGACTAATGTTGGTATACGTTTCCATAATTCATAAGGTGTCTTACTGTTGTTCACTCTAATTTTTCCTCTATTCAAAATGTACATTGATGTGACAATTGCTTTGTAAATTGTAAAACTGTGCAGAGAAGCAAAGCATACATATTTTTTTTAAGCAAAATAGAGATGACACCACAGCATTCACACATAATACATAGAGATTTACGCTGGAAACCCTTAACCAGTTTAACCAACACAACTTAAAACCACACCTCTTATTTTCTCATTATGATTATTAACCTTTCACAATACAAAATATAAGTATTCTACAGCATCCAAAACCCTAATCCGCGAACCTGGATTAGAAATAGACCATAATCCCTTAACCAGGATTAAATTACATATTTTTAAAAGAAGCCAGAAATTAGCCCAAAATATTTTGAACTCACTTCGCTCATATCGAAAATGCGCTAACACCCATTTTCAATGTCCACTTCACGGATGGGAAAAAGCTTCGGCACGCCCCGCCCCCCCATAACCTCCCTTGAGCCAGCGCTACGCGTAGCGCCCAACACATATTGTAGAGCACTAGATGGTGGGGATCATCAAGCGTGCCATTGTCAAATGCACCCCTCCACACACACATGCAAAGAATATAACACATACCCAACATGTGTTTCTCCAACAAGTGTTCGGTATTAGCTTCATTCAACATTGTTCTATCCATTTCTTGTATAGTTGTGTTCTTCTTTCTATAACTTTGTTTTGTTCTGGAGTCCTTGCTGCTGAAAAATGTCTCTTGATTCCATGATTCTCACATAATTCTTCGAATTCATTTGAAGTAAACTCACCTCCTATATTTGATCTTAAGCACTTGATTTTTAAATCATTCTCATTTCCAACTAGATATTTGAAAGCTTTAATATTCTCAAATGCTTCAAATTTTTCTTTAAGAAATGTAACCTATGTCATCCTTGTATAATCATCAATGAACAACATAAAGTAACTCTCACCTTTTAGATTTTGTATTCGTGTTGGCACACAGAGGTCTGTGTGTAAAAGCTCCAATGGATTTTATGTTGAGCACTCATTTGTTTTGAAACTTACTCCTATTTGCTTCAGGCATGTTGGCATGGCTTGCAAATAGTGTTCATAGGTTTTGTGATCTTTGGAATGTCTCTTGTTTCTTGTGTATGGTTGAGTTTTACTAAATTGTCAAAGTTTATATGACCAATTCTTCTATGCCATAACCATATTTCATTTATTTGTCCCATACATAATTTTTCTCCTTTGACTTACTTCATCGAGTATATATATATATATATATTGTTTGAGGTTCTGTTTGCATTTGCCACTAATCTTCTTGAACTTGCTTTCCTTATTTCACACCCTCTAGAATGAAATGTGATATTATAACATTGATCACACATTTGACTGACACTTCAACGATTATGTTTTACATACAAGACATTTTTTGTTTTATTGTTTCCATTAGCAAGACTAATGGTACCCTTTCCAGCTATCTTTGCATAAGCATAATCCCAAAAGTAACATTGCCTCTTTTTTCCTTTCTTTAAAGTGCGAAACCATGTTTGGCCCATTGTCATGTATTTTGAACATCCACTGTCAACATACCATTGATTCCCTTTATTTTGAGCATAGAGTGCAAGTTCACATTCTTCCTTGTTCTATTCTTTTTGCTTCCAAACCTTAGATTATTTGGAAAGGACATATTCTTCCATTTTTGTTTAGGAAATATTACTGTGGTGCTTCTACCGTCACGTGCTATGTGTCCATAATTATTACACTTATAGCATTCAATATTGTAATCAAGTAGGGGAGCAAATAAATTGTAGCTTATGCCAACAAACCCATAAGAACTTATGGTTTTGTTGCTCACATAATCATCTCTTCAAGTGGTCTTATAGAGACCTCTATTTCTATTTCGCACATGGTTACTTATTGTATAAACTCTACAATCTATTGCTTTATGTCCAAAATTATTGCAAAAAAAACAATATCCAAAGAAGAGATTTTAGTTCTAAGGTGTGAAAGGTCTTCTTGGTGGAACAACTCCTATGAACTCATTTTTGTTGCTTTTGTAAGAAGAATCAAGTTTCTACTGGTCATTATTTCATTTTATGTTGTTGCATTCATTGTTGATAGATCCTTTGAGGATATTGGCATAGATTTTGGGTTATTCTTCATTTCCTTTTATGATGGATTTGTAGTCTTAGTGCTTGCACTTTCTTCAGGGGTCTTATGATTCTCATCATAGTCAAGACCTATTTTGATTAATGGTGACCTTTGGTAACTTAGAATTTCATTTTAAGTTTCAGTGCTCTTCAAACTTCTATTTAATTAAGCATTTGACTTCTCCAATTCATTTCTTAGTGAGACAACTTCAGACTTTAATCTTTCGTAGATTTGTTCCTTTTCCTTGAGGAGACTTCCCACTACTTCTATCACTTTTTTTCTCTTCTAGTTGAGTCTTTAGGCTGAAATTGTCTTTTTTGTTTCATCAAGATCATGATCCTTCTTTCCATATTTATGTAGTTGTTCATTTTGATTTATATTATTTGTTCTTAGCATGTCTATTTATTTTAAGGCTCTAACGAGTTCTACTTCAAGATTCACTTCTCTATCAACTTCTTCTTCTTCTTAATCTAATTTTTCTTTATGATTATCATCATTTTCTTTATCAATAGACTATGCATCTCTTTGTCAATGTCAAAATCATATCCTTCACTTTCTTTAGAAGCGTCGTTATCCTCTTTAGATTAAAATTTTTTCTTCTTATCATGTTTTCCTCTTGTATTTCTATAGGGATTGTTTTCGTTCTTATTGTTATTCCCTTCTTCATCATCACTACCTTCACTTTTTGCATATGGACACTTAGCAACAAAATGTCATATTTTACCACAATTGAAATATTTAAAGGGTAGTTTACCTTTGAATTTGTCTGATCCCCTTTTTATCTTTCTCACAAATTGTGTTTCCTTTGTATTTGATTCGTAGCTAGAATAATCACAAGGTTTGTGTCCTTTAGTCTTCTTTGATGCTTTGAAAGTTGCTTCCTTCTGTGTTGGATTTTCTTTTTCTATCATCATCTCATAGGCTGAAGGATCCCATGTAATTCATCCATTATCAATTTATCAACATCCCTCCTTTCTTCAATGGTAGAGACTTGGCATTAAATATTAAGGAAGTGACCTTAACACCTTGTGTACAATCATCGGTTCTTCAACTTTTTCATCAAGTGCTTTGATGGTGTTGACAGTTTCATCCACATGGAGGAGATAGGCTACAATATTCTATGCCTTTCATTTTCATACCCTTGAACTGTCCTCTATGATTTTGGAGTTTTTCCTTCTTAACCTTGTCATCACCTTCATAGATATTTTGAAGCTTGTCCCATATTTATTTTGTTGATTCACAATGCATCACTTTGACAAACTCAAATGCTGATAGACCGCATAAAATAGTATTTGTAGCTTTTGCATTATTTTCACTAAGCTTCTTCCCATTCATATCTATTGGTGGTGTTTTTGGAGTTGTATAATCAGTTACGATTGATTGCCAAATATCAAACCCATGAGCCCTTAGATATTGTTTGCATCACTATGTTCCGGAATGCATAGTTTGTTCCAGAATGCATAGTTTGTTCCATCAAACAATAGATCCATGTTTGTAGAGAAACCTTCCTGGCAAGCCATGTGTGCTCCCGAGATCTACCTTACAGTGGTTAGATTGTTTTCAAAAAAGCTTGCTCTAATACCAATTGTTGAGATTATGTTTATACTATGAGGGGGTGAATCAATATAGAAATTCTTTTTAGTTTAGACAAGAATTTATCAAGCATTCATCAACTATGAAATAGTAAACACAAATCATAGCTCATGGACTTTAATGTGGTAACTCTTTCAAGAGTAACCATGAAAAAATTATATATGTATAAATTTATGTAGGTACCAATCTACAATTACAAAGTTTGTAGGCACCAACCTACATGAGACACCAATTTCCTTAGTTGAGCACCAACTTGTTAAGATACAAATAGGTTCAAATATGTTGATATAATCTTCTTGAAATTTTGAAATATGCTCCAAAATCAACCCTTAAAACATATCCAAAACTGTCACAATATCACTTTGAAATTTGCTCCAAAATCAGTCCTTAAAACATCTCCAAAATTGTCACAACATCACTTTGAAATATGCTCCAAAATGAACCTTACCTCAGCATTTAAAACATCTCCAAAACTGTCACACGATCAACTTGAAACCTACCCCAAAATTAGCCCTTAAAACAGTCCTAATTTGTCAAAATATCACCCTTTTTTGTTGTTAGTCACCTTGAAAGTTGTGCTTTGTTTTCCCTTAAAAACCAGGAAAAATAGCCCTTAAAAACTAATATCTTTTATCCTCAACGCACTTCCTTAATTTTAGATCCAGACTTACTTGCTTGTCTTGAGAAATGCAACCCCTTTATGTTTATTTACATTGTTTTAAGTCACATTTATGAGGCTGACCTGTATTTTCTGGTTGGGCCGACCTTACATTCTAGCAGAGCTATTTTAACATTATTTATCTTCATTTGGCATCTTAACTTTATCTGTTTATCTTCATTTGGCATCTCAACTTCATGTGTTTATCTTCATTTGACACCTTAGCTTCTTATTGGATATCAATATCATTTGCAATCTCCCTCTGACAACAATATCTTTAGCAATCTTCATCTTGGACCTCTATAATCTCCCTTGTCTTTGACAACAATATCTTTAGCAATCTTCGTCTTGGACCTCTATAATCTCCCTTGTCTTTGACATTAATAACAACAATATTTCCAACACCTAAAGGATTATACAATTCTCTCCCTCCTAAGGATGTTTCATCTTCTCAACATAATATCAAATGCCTATAACTTTTTGCAAGTTGAAATTTAATTATCATCCTTAGTCATCCATCTATTTAAAATCTTTATTATCTTTATTGGTATAAAAATGCTTCATCATAGCATAAAGTAATAACTTTTTGCAAGTTGAAATTTAATTATCATCCTTAGTCATCCATCTATTTAAAATCTTTATTATCTTTATTGGTATAAAAATGCTTCATCATCATAACATAAAGTAATACACATGCATGAGATCTTCATAATTTGGAATAAATTGTTATCAATCTTAATCATGGATTTATTCATAAAAATATAATCTCTAATAACATGAGCTCATATGATCCTTGGTTCCACATTTATCCATAGCCTTACCTTTTGGGTGTAGTTACTAGCCAATGATAATGTCGTCATTGAATTTTTTTAATTCCAAGTGTATTCTTCATTTTGATCACACTTATTTGAAAATAAAAGAATGATGTAACAATTATTACTCTTAATGATTAAAATGTCTATCTAATTCAACGTTTTTAAGGTTTATATATATCTACAAAGTTTTCTTTTGATCTTCAATTCTTACTTATTATAACAATCTAATCTTATGTTTTTTTTGTTGAGAGGTATTTATTTTAAAGATAATTCTATCAACTATCATGTTTTAATTTTTCCAGCAAATGACCAGAGAGGATTGTGTCACTTAATTTTTTCTGGAATGTGCTACACTTCCACAAAAAAATGTTTTCTGGAATGTGCAACACTTCCACAAAAAATGTATATCTTAGTGTATTTTTAAATGTTGTAGTGCCCAATGTTTATTGCTCTCCTAGAACTATGAAACACAACCTTAATAATTAGTCAAAAAGAGTTAACACATTCATCAAGAGAGGACCAAGTACCTCTGCTAAAAGTGGCATGTTATTTTGCCTCAATGTGTCTTCGTGCTAATGAGCCCAAGAGTAGTATTTTAAAGAAAATTCGTCCTAATGAGCCCCAGGGGTAACATTTTAAAAAAAATCTCTCTCTTTTAGAGATTCACCTCTAAACTCAAAGAAACCCTTCTTGTATTTATGCTTCAAATTTGTTGGACTAATTGTTGCACCTTTAGGAATCAATCTTGTGGACCTAATCACCACCCTAGGAACATGGGACCAACCAACCACTCCAGGTTTTGTGCTTTGGTTTGGAATTGGTGTAATTGGCATCAAATCCTTGACCCAAGTTCAATTCCCCTAAGTTACGTTGGAGGGGGGCTGTTGGACTAACTGCCACACCTTTGGGAATCGATATTGTGGACTAACTGCTACCCTAGGAACATGGGACTAACTACCCACTCAAGGTCATGTGCTTGATTTGGAATTTTACTTATATCTGTAGGTTTTGGTGTAACAAAAAAACTTCAAAATCTACCTCAATGTCAGTTTTGAAACTCAATGCCTCCTAGGTTGAAGAGGAGGGAGAAGAAAGATCACTAACTAACCCATGGGTTAATATGTGTATTTGCTAATGTTTCATGGAAGCTAAAGGATCTCCAAACACCATAAGGGTCGCATCTAAAGAAAGCTCTCCTTTAAAAATTCACTTCTAAACTCAAACAAGGCCTCCTTATTAACTTTGTGCTACCACATTGCCAATTTAAGTTGAATCCCTCCTCATTAAGGAAGACAAAACCTAGCCCATGTGTTGGTGTGTGTTCAAACTCAAAAAGGACTCCTTGTTTATCTTTATGAATCAATGAGCCTACCAGAATTTCCAATTTTGAAGTTCAATCCCTCCTACGTCAAGGTAGACACAACCTAGCCTATGAGTTGCTATGTGTGTTCAACAATGTCTCATGGACACCAACCTAGATGCATGTGTTAGGGTTCCTCATTAATAATTGACCGCTATCTGAAGGGAATTTGTATCCTAAAAATAATCTCTCTACTTGATAGAGATATTCCCATTTTGCAAAGGTCCTCAATTTTTGGAGAGGGTTGGTTGATTTGTGAAACCTTGGTCAAAGTGGTCATCTTGTACACTAAAACGCTATATTCAATCCTTAATTACATGCAAATGTCTAGCCTCCATCCTAAAATCTTGAGATGTGCAATACCTTGTTGCCATTGGAGAGGTTAGGTAAGAGTGGTTACAATGGCTATAAAGATGATACATTTGCATATTTCTAATTGCACCCAAAACTTGCATTGTAATTCATTGAACAAAGGCCTTTTAAATGAAATCATTTTACAACGTAATAGTAAAAGAAATCATTTCACAATGCAATGGTTGCACCCAGACTCAATTACTAGGTTATGAACACAATGATTTTTGTTACAAGGTTTGCTTGAAACACAACCACTTACTTAGTTGCTCAATGTTTCATATTTGAAACATCTTCCTCAACTTCTCCACTATTTAAAAAAAGAAGTGCAAACAATTTAACTAAATTGATTGGAGGAGTCTTGATACCAACCGCCATTAAGTGGAAGTGGAACTAAGGTCCTTAGATCAAGAGCCCAAAGCTAATTCCAAGCCAGATGGTTCTGCAAATGGCCCATTTCCACAACTCACGAGAATGGCATACATTGATTTTTGTTACAAGGTTTGCTTGAAACGCAACCACTTACTTAGTTGCTCCATGTTTCATATTTGAAATTTCTTCATCAACTTCTCCACTACATAAAAAAAGAAGTGAAAACAATATAACCAACTTGATCGGAGGAGTCTTGTTACCAACCGCCATTAAGTGGAAGTGGAACTAAGGTCCTTAGATCAAGAGCCCAAAGCTAATTCCAAGCCAGTTGGTTCTACAAATGGCCTATTTTCACAACTCTCGAGAATGACATACTATAAAGCCCTTTGAACACTACCGAAGTCTATGCAGCGAATGATATTATGGACCAACATAGATCAATCTTAAAAGGGGATCTATCAAGCGTCGAGAGGCATCAAATCTCTCGAGGTGCAAACCCCTTTTTAGAGTGCAAATGTTGAGGAGTTTTAATTTGTCTAATTTGTGTAGGTTTATATATATGCCGTTGTAAATGTTTCAAATTAGTTTTATAAATCTAATTTGAGCCGACATGTTAATTTTTATAAAAAAAAAAAATTTTAAAAGACACATGTCAGCTCAAGATTGAGCACAAAAGTTGTCACACATCCCCCAACTGGGTTATAGAATGTGCCTCTTCGAAGCAAAGATACTCAATGTAAGATGGAGAAAGCCCAAGATATACAGAGTTGGACAAAATCAAGGAAAGAGAATCGTTTCATGGAGGTCATTTAAGTAAAGAAAAGGAAAAAAGAGAAGTAATTGTGTTCCAAGTCATCTACGGAGAACATCTTCCCAAGATGGAATGTTCCCAATTGTTAAATGATTGTGATATCTTAAAATAAATTGAGAACACCCGATTTTTACCGAGAGAAATGAGTCTCCCCATCTTTGCTTGGTTCAAATTCTGTGTTGCAAATTCGATATCAGCTCGTAATGGCAGATCCAAAGAATAGTTTTATAATGCATGGCTCTTTTTCAGAGTAACTTTTACCAACAGAAATTAGTCTCCCCATCTTTGCTTGGGTCAATTTTTGTGTTGCAAATTCAATATCAGCTCGTAATGGCAGATCCAAAGAATGGTTTACAACACTTGTTCCCGGATATTCCCAATTGCTAAATGATTGGGAAATCTTAAAATTCATTAAAAACAGCCCAGGCTTTTTGATGCATGGCTCTTTTTCAAAGTAATTTTTACTAAGAAAATAAATTTCCGATCTTTGCTTGGGTCAAATTCTGTCTTACAGATTCAATATCAGCTCATAATGGCAGATTCAAAGAATAGTTTTTCAGATTGTTTACAGCACTTTTTACCTACTTATGAATCTCAAAACTTCTCGGTGGAACATTTTAACATGGACTTCATTCAAGTGCCTAACACTCCACCTTTCATTCAGGAACATTAGTTTACAAACAGCTGCACAACGTTCTTCAAGAGAACAGTACGCCTTTAGGGTTTGAACATATTGAACAAACGTTGATTTATATATCTCGGCCACTGTTCCACATGCAAATAATTGCCAAGTTTGAATTAGAATTAGAACTTGGTACAATACAGGAAAAAAAAAAGCAGAAAGAACATTTTCAATTCAAGAAAATGTGAAGGGTATACATCTTAAATACTCTGGAAATGCCAGTCATTTCCTCGAATACTAAACAAATACAAGCAGTTCTCTTTTAAAATACTCCTTAATAGAATCGCTACTTTGATCGTACCTCAGCCTAAACAACTTCTCCCTTCACACTTCTATCCTGCTGCATTGTGGAACAATATCTTTCCAGCCTCCTTCCACATGCCTCAGGTGGCCACAATATTGTACAACCAGTCAAACGAAAACATAATTAACCCTCAGGAAAGTTTGCAAGCTGGAGCTCCAGACAAAAAACAAGAACCAATCGAAGATCAGTTTGATCCCAAACTTTCAAACTTGGGATCAAACTGATCAGCCAAAGGGCATGCAAATACTCAACCCCAAGCAAAAATCAAGCACGCAAACAAAGATGGCCAACCAGAGGCCCAAAAACACTGAATTTGATTCAAAATGCACATTCCAGTAAGGACTGAAACATGTAATAACAAGAAAACAATATAGGTTAACAGTTCAAACTCCACGTGACCCTTTTTTGTCTGAGCCAAACCAAATAAATCAGCTGAATCAATTTATTCGCAAATTTTCTGGGCCAATTCGGCCAAACTTTGTAACTATGGACCAAAAAATGCCTTGCATGAAGTCTCCACACGCTACCTTGGACAGCACTCATGAGCAAAACAAATGTCTCAGATGTTCTCAATAACCACAACCTACACTTAAAGCGTCTTCATTCACCCTTCAATGTTAAGCAATATCCTCACATATCACAGCACCAATTGCTTTTCATCCAATATGTATCTCTGTTTTAAAATTAGAGGAGCTCAAACAGAAATGCAATACTTAGCATCATTAAAACAAGCAACAGTTCAGGAAAGCAAACCAGTGAGAAAGGAGGATTAAAGGTCACAATTGAAGGGGACAGCACCAGCCATTTAACATTTCTCATATGCAAGATGACTTGCAGTAACTTCAGCATTCACACAATAATTTTAGGCCACCTAGCCCTGTCACCACAAGATGCCTCTCCGTTCAGACTGGTGCTTTTCCAGTGTCAGGAGAGTATCACTAAATGGTGTATGCTGCCATCTAATCAGTAAATCTGCAAAAAGGACAAGATTATCAGCACACAAAAGTCTCCCTCTTGAGCTGTCCGATCACTCAAGAGCAAGGGTAACTTTCAAATAATAATTTTAAATGGCTAAGGTCAAATCTTAGAGGTAGTTGCAACAACGAATTAACGAAAATGAGTGGATTGAGTGTGCACCTTAGGTGAAAGAAATTCATAATAAGCACACTGCAAGCTACCAAATCAATATACTACAAACAACTTAATCTATAACAACCAAAAGATTCAAAGAGCTAAAACAAAGCTTAATTGTACCAAAACACATACCCAAGAGATTGATTGCATCATATTGAGACGTAGATGACAAACTGCCTTAAATCTCCTTGCTTCAAATGGAGGCAGTGGTCTAAAGTGTTGGAGATGGAAGAGTGAAGAGTTGTCCACTGCTACCAACTGTTCAGAGAAAATAATATCCAACCCTTCCTCTTCTTCTCAAATATGTATATATAAAACCTTAATTCATCCTAGTTGCTTGAGAAAGAGAATAGAAAGCTCATTAAGGCAAAAGCTCAACATGCACCTTAGGCAACATTTCCTTTTTAGTTTTGGAATATTTTTTCCCTTGCACATTAGGTTTTTTAAGATATTTTTTATGTTTTCCTTTTAACAACAGCAGCTTTATACCTTTTACCATTTCTTTGCATAAAAGGATAATATTCCAAAGTCAATATAAGGCTTTTAAACTTTTAACTAACCATGAAAAATGCCAAATATACCCAAGAGGTCAAACTAAGTTTTAGGTAGTCAAATTTAGCATTTGAAATCAAAGTTTGGAAAGTCGAGCTTGGCAATAACGACCACTAAATATAACAATTTGAATTAGGGTTTTGGAACACAATTTTATGACCTCATGCAAATGGAAGTCTTCCAACAAACTACCACGTGTCACACTGGGAGAACCATCCACCCACTCAAGACTACTCTTGACTCGTCACTCTTTCACCATCGAAACCTTGAACCACACTATCATTTCTTACTACAAACCATGACATTTAACCTGTACTTGCCATACATGAAACTATTAATTATAGTTGTACCCAAAAAAGTAGTCTTTCTTGAAAAAGCAAAAAACTGAAAAAAATTAATAATCTCACTGCACTAGTTTTTTAAAAGCATGAATGTATGAGTACCATGTTAATTTATGATTACCATATCTGATCTTCATTCTCAATAATTTACTAGTTAAATTACAAAAGAAAATACACTAATAATCTTATCTAATTACACAGCAGAAAACAGGAAATCATTCACACATTTGTCACACTTGTTTACCCTGGAAAACCCCAATGGGGAAAAACCAATAAACAGTGATTTTATTAAGATAAAATTCAGGGCTCCCGTCTTGGAATAATCGCCCACTGAAGAATAATACAAAGACAGAAAGATAGCCTATCACACCTCGCGATCAGCCCTTCGATCTTGCTGGCCGCTAATCCCATTGCTGCTCCTTGCTCCTTTCCTCTGACCTTGTCCCACCACACTTGGCTGAGAGTCCTTCTCCAACCAATCAATGAGATCTCACTCACTCTATGTAGCTATTGTGTCTTTTCCTCTCCTTAGGATTCATTTTATAACATCTCAATGACCAAAACCCTAACCTTCAATCTCCAAAGTGATCAATGGCTAAGATTAGATCTCAAACGTCACTTGAGATCAATGGTTGTGACTTAATCTTAAATTCACTTTTAGTTATAAGCCAACATTAAGTTAATTCACTTTGCCTAATTTAGACTTAGGAAAGAGATACAAAAGTCACTTGCTGTCTCAAGCAAGTACCTAGAGAGATAATTTGGACGACTCTTGCTTGCCTAACACCTTTCCTATGCAAAAGTACTTGTCTGAGCTACAATCATCAACACTCCCTCTTAGCAAGGAATGTTAAAATTTAATATGCTAAGACAGAAAATAGCAGCATTACATTCCATTTCACAATAATATCATATACAGGATCACTGAAGAAACAACAAGCATAGCATAAACACAAGAGACACAGATTTATCCTGGGAAACCCTCATGGGGTAGAAAACCCAGTAAAGCTTCCTCAATATAGATGACCAGCAATATACAAAGATGCAAACCAAAGACATGATCTCCTTCTCCACCATAGCAGACCTCTCCTACATAAGTGCGCCTCTCTCAAGTGTGTGTGTGTGTCAAATGAGGAACATACCTCCTCTATTTATACACTACACTGACATGTATTTTACACAAGTACATGTAGGCTCGTATTTAACCACTAGGTTAAATACCCTATTATAACTGACTGGGCCGACCCCCACATGGTGGGTCTAATAACCCTAGTTACCACAACCAATTCGGAGGAATAAACATCTCCGGATTCATAGTATAATCACATCGGAGGTATGGAACATCTCCGGAATAAATAATATACAAATATAATATTCTTAGAAGTTACAATATTCAACACTCCCCCTTAACGAGAAGGATATTATAACAACATCTGCAGGAGCAACGAGTCATACATGATACATGATACATCTATAAATCATTGGAAGCTTTCTTAACATCATCAGTAACTCAACCAGTTACTGGAACATCAACATCTTCAATACTGAGTCTTTATCTTCTGCAGCACTCGAACAACTATAGCAACATCAATGTCTGGATCCTCACGATCATCAACATCGTCATCTAGACCATCATGATCAGCATCATCGTCATCACACGATCATCAGCATCGTCATCACACGATCAGCAGCATCGTCATCTATATACATGATCCTTCCTTTCGGAATTACTGGATCAATCTCATCACAATCATATTTAAGACTATCCTTCCTTTCGGAATTACTGGATTTACTGTCTAAGGATGATTAGTCCAACCACAATCATATTTAAGACTATCCTTCCTTTCGGAATTACTGGATTTACTGTCTAAGGATGATTAATCCTACCACAATCACATTTAAGACTATCCTTCCTGGATTTACTGTCTAAGGATGATTAATCCTACCACAATCACATTTAAGACTATCCTTCCTGGATTTACTGTCTAAGGATGATTAATCCAATCACAATCACAATTAAGACTATCCTTCCCGGATTTACTGTCTAAGGATGATTAATCCAATCACGTGCATTTTGAACCAAGGTCCAGGGACGATGCAGTCCTATCCTCTATTCTCGGAGACACCTGTCTACGGCTCACTTTAGAACTTGAGTTCAAGGATGATCCAATCCTCTCAAGTCCACCAAGGACTTCATTCTCGGAGACCTCACGTCTACGGCTCTCTTTAGGACTGAAAGTCCAGGGATGATCCAATCCCCTCAAGTCCACCAAGGACTTCATTCTCGGAGACCTCACGTCTACGGCTCTCTTTAGGACTAAAAGTCCAGGGATGATCCAATCCCCTCAAGTCCACCAAGGACTTCATTCTCGGAGACCTCACGTCTACGGCTCTCTTTAGGACTGAAAGTCCAGGGATGATCCAATCCCCTCAAGTCCACCAAGGACTTCATTCTCGAAGACCTCACGTCTACGGCTCTCTTTAGGACTGAAAGTCCAGGGATGATCCAATCCCCTCAAGTCCACCAAGGACTTCATTCTCGGAGACCTCACGTCTACGGCTCTCTTTAGGACTGAAAGTCCAGGGATGATCCAATCCCCTCAAGTCCACCAAGGACTTCATTCTCGGAGACCTCACGTCTACGGCTCACTTTAGAACTTAAGTTCAAGGATGATTCAATCCTCATCTGTATTCTCATCTATACAGGTACAAATATCCAAGAGCATGTATCACATCAAAACATGTATACATCACTAATCAAAACATGTATACATCTAGCATGTATTCTCACTAATACATCTAACATCAAAACATGTATACATCACATCAAAACATGTATACATCTAGCATGTATTCTCACTAATACATCTAACATCAAAACATGTATACATCACATCAAAAACATGTATACATCTAGCATGTATCAAAACATGTATACATCACATCAAAAACATGTATACATCTAAAAATAAAAGATATATAGGAGTTCTAAATCTAAATAATTCTAAGTAACTAAGTGCAACAAAACAAAATTTAAGGGACAGACTTGTTATCAAGTACTATACTACTCCCCCTTTCGAGGAGGGTCCTTCTGGACTATACCAAGCTTGTCTCGGAAGTATTCAAACTTTACTCGAGACAAAGGTTTAGTCAGGATATCGGCAATCTGATCCTCAGTGCTTATATACTCGAGCTTGATAGCTCCTCTCTGCACCATGTCTCGTATATAGAAGTATCGGATCTCAATGTGTTTTGACTTATCGTGGAACACAGGATATTCAGACATCTTAATGCAGCTTTGATTATCACACATAATCACAGTGGGATCCATTTCTAAGTCAAACACTCCATATAAAAGCTTTTGAAGCCATACTGCTTCACAGCTGGCAGAGCAGACAGCCATATATTCTACTTCAGCAGTACTGAGAGCCACACTAGAATGTTTCTTGCTGAACCATGAGATCATGGCAGATTCAAGACTATAACATCCACCTGATGTACTCTTTCTGTCTGAGACACTTCCTGCCCAATCAAAATCTGAGTAACCATGTAAACGGAGTTCATGACCTCCAAGATAATATAGACCAAAAATCTAATGTACCTTTTAGGTACCTCACTACATGCTTTGTACCTATTAAGTGAACCTTTCTAGGTTCTACTAGATACTGACTTAGGGTATTTACAGCAAAGCATATATCTGGCCTAGTATTTGTTAAATACATCAATGACCCAATGATTTGTCTATATAGGGTTAGGTCCACTAAATACGATGAGTCATTAACTAACAACTTCAAGTTGCAGTCCATGGGAGTGGCCATGGCTTTATACTCCAACATATCAAATCTTTTTAGAAACTTCACAGCATACTTACTTTGATTTAAAAGATTCCTTTTGGATCTTGCCATACTTCTAGACCTAAGAAGTAGTGCATTAATCCGAGATCTTTCATTTTCATTTCTACAGCCATTTTCATGACCTGTTTCTCATTCCTTGTCAGAAAGAAATCATCGTCATACAATAATGGTATGATAGGTTCATCATCCACAACCTTAAGGTAAAGGTTAGGAACAGTTTTACTTCTGGTAAAGCCCAAGCTTTGTCATGAAGCTGTCAATTGTCCATTATTCATACTCAGCATTCAGTGATCTTCTGCATATCTATCTGTGCCATCTCTCGTCAGATGGGTCTACTAATATGAGCCTCAAAATCATTCGAACTCTGTGGTGAGTTCCTTCTTGCATCCATGTCATATGTGTATAGAACCCATATTCAACCTTGTAGAAAAAGTTGAGATCCACATCACCCATGATGATCATTAAGCTCATCAATTGACTACCGATCCTGGGAACCCATACAGAACCTGATTACATTATTAAGAGAATGGTCTTATCTAGTCCCTTGGAGCAAAACATCTCATCATGATTCTCTTCCTCTTTCTAAGAGAATCTCTTAACCACAAGCTTTCTATAGTGTGTTTGATTTGTAAATCTTTTGTTGAACATCCATCGCTTGTTCAGAGTTCATCATTCATCATGATCTTTCCTACAAATCAAAATTAAGTACATGATTAGTAATACTTCATAATCATCAAATCATATTGACATGATAACCTATTATGCATACAGATATCATTTACATAGTTATGCAACTATTTTGACCAATACTTTGGCACAACACTTTCCCATATCCTGTATGCATACAGTGGCTATCTAGATGCCTTCCATCTCTACCAGAACATAATATCGAGAGTGTGCACAGCTCTCAGTATGTCAGCAAAGAGGTTTCATTCTAGACAAGCAACAATGGAATGTTTGTCCAATTTACCAATCATATGCATATTAGTAGTATACTATTCAATGCTTTATGAATGTTTACACTCAGCATGATATATCCTAGGAATACAAACATGCATACAAGCAATATCATTTACTATTTCTAATAACAACTCAAATACTTATCTTTTATGTTTGTGTGGTTGTCTCCCGCTTGATCTTTTGTATGTCTTCTGAACTTCTATTCATTCTGTACCACTGTGCATGCTCAAGTGTACACTAGTGTCATCCTCATGATCTCGTGAGTCTTTGTCTTCATGTTGTCATGGTCATGGAACTTGATTTGTCTTTTGTGATGTACCTGTGTCTTGTTAGCAGACAACATCAACCTTACACAACACCATAATGCATAAGTACAATCATATAGCCCTAATCAATGAATATCTTCGATCATTCACATGCATTCATATTGTTACTAGGGTGATAAGACAATTAATAACATTAATCAAGATTGTACTAATAAATAACATGAAGACCAACACATTATGAACTTAATCAAGAATCAGATTTCAAGGCATACCTGAACCTCCTTAAGTCATACCTGTCGAGACCTTTTGTAGTCTTCTTATGTAAGGCCTTAGCCTCAACTCCCCCTGAAACTTGATCTGGAGCTTGATTAGGGTTTGCTAGAGAAACCCTAAAAATTCAATCTTTGACTTTCACACTTCTGAATGGATGGAAGAATGTGTCTTGCTGAGCTGATCAACCTAGCATTCTTCAATTTTGAAATCTCCAAAATTTGACCCCTCAAAATTGCCTTCGAAACTTCTGGATCTTCTGGACAGGAACCTGAACTAGGGTTTAATGAAGCCCGGTCTTCTACCCAACCAAAAAATTCAATCTTCGTCTCTAAATTTCAATTTTCCTGAGTAGCATTCAGCCGTGGACTCCGATTCCAAAAATTCTAACTTTCTCCGAAACCCTAAATTCCGGAAGCCATGAATAAAGGTGCTCCAAAAATAATTATGTTTTGACAGAAATATGCACCTGATTGTTTCTGCTATAACTCTGAAATTTCTCCTCCACAGGGTCTGAAAACCTTTTCTGCAGTAGCCTGACCTGTCATCTTTCCATCCTAACAGGTCTGACCTCAATTGGATTTTCTGAGAGAGAGTTATGCCAAGTGTCGCAACGTGACCTGTTTATGGGATAAAACAGGAGAGCGAACTTGTACGGCGTGCCGGGTGTCACTGTTTGAACTTCGGCCTCTGAAAACTTTTCTTGAGATAGCTCGCCCTGTTATCTTTCCATCTTGACAGGTCTGACCTCAATTGGAATCTCTGAGAGAGAGTTATGCCAAGTGTCGCAACGTGACCTGTTTATGGGATAAAACAGGGGAGCGAACTTGTACGGCGTACCACGTGTCACTGGTTCACCTTCGGCCTCTGAAAACGTTTCCTGAGATAGTACAGTCTGTGTACTACCTGTCACTTTTTACGAAATTTCATTTGGAGCTTCCTAGCCCAAGTTATGACCTTTTTGCCAAGGTGACCTGATTTTGACAGAGATCTGGAAGAGGCAGAAACCCTAACTTGTACTGATCATAACTCATAAAGTACAACGAATCTGAGGGTGCCCTTTGGACACAAGGTACCTGGGGATGTTATCTTCGACCTGTAAACCTTTCAGACCCTGAACCTTCGCAGAAATGGATTTATAGCGAAAATTCCACGATGACTGGTTTTTGCTATGTAAAACCCTAACCTTCAAATTGTCGTAAGTAAAGCAAGTGTCGTAAGTGCCATACCTTGTCTTCCTTCAGGTTAGCTCTGATCCCATGTTAAAATTTAATATGCTAAGACAGAAAATAGCAGCATTACATTCCATTTCACAATAATAGCATATACAGGATCACTGAAGAAACAACAAGCATAGCATAAACACAAGAGACACAGATTTATCCTGGGAAACCCTCATGGGGTAGAAAACCCAGTAAAGCTTCCTCAATATAGATGACCAGCAATATACAAAGATGCAAACCAAAGACATGATCTCCTTCTCCACCATAGCAGACCTCTCCTCCATAAGTGCGCCTCTCTCAAGTGTGTGTGTGTGTCAAATGAGGAACATACCTCCTCTATTTATACACTACACTGACATGTATTTTACACAAGTACATGTAGGCTCGTATTTAACCATTAGGTTAAATACCCTATTATAACTGACTGGGCCGACCCCCACATGGTGGGTTTAATAACCCTAGTTACCACAACCAATTCGGAGGAATAAACATCTCCGGATTCATAGTATAATCACATCGGAGGTATGGAACATCTCCGGAATAAATAATATACAAATATAATATTCTTAGAAGTTACAATATTCAACAAGGAAGGTACTTCTTGAAGAGCCACTTGGAACAAGTTCTCCCTCTGACCCTGGCATGTTGTCACACACATCATCTTGCACAGTGGCATCCATCTAACCCTGTTGGTCAGCTGCTCCCTAATCATTGGAAGGCACAGAATCGATGACGCTAAATATTAGTGCCATGAAGTTTGGAAACTTCGTCAAAGGCCTGCTCTGCCTCAATGTGCTCCTATAAGATTTCGCCTGCTCCTAAGAATCCATCAATGTCATCTCGTACCAACTAGGTCTCCTAGCATAACTGAAAGGGGCTATAACTCCCTCTTCCCCTCTAAAGGTTTACTCCCCACTTTGGAAGTCTGTGAACTATGCTCACCCTTCGGAGCCTTCTGCTCCTTGACCTCTGCCACTGACATCGATCCATAATCCAAGATCCCCTTGGATCCAATTACAGGCTCTCCTTGTAACACGTATACCTTTCCCTCTCTGGCACCAAGAACTCGTGTTGAATCTATGCCAAATCCCTTCAATCAAATAAGAACCCGACCACTCTCAAAAGAGGCGACGTATCCACTGTACTCTAGTGCCGATATTGAGACCAAATTCATCTTGAGCTCCAATACATACAACACATTTGTCACTTCCAAAGATCCCTCCTGACTCTAATTGAAACCTGACTATCCCAACTCCCTTTACAACACATTTGGCATGGGTGCCAAGCTCCACATGCAAACCTAAGTCTGTCTCTAACAACCTGGTGAACAACTTGTTATCCACCAAGTTGCACCTAGGTAAATTTCCTGTGAGCCGCCGAAGTTTTGAACAATCCAATTGTTCATTTTCAGTACTTAGAAGTTCAGAAGTCTTTTCAGGGCCAATTTTGGCCTCTTTTTTAATAATTGCATGTTCATACCCCTTGGGGATATTGTAAAAAATGTACTAGCATGACAGTCTTTTGTAAAGAATTTGGCTCCCTAGGACTTAGACATCAATCCAATCATTCCATGGTGTTTTTTCCCTTGTCAATTATGCAATGTTGAATAAACCATGTATAATTGATGAGTTTTTCACCTGCTCCTCCAAAGCTGGAATGTTCGTCTTGGTGGTTAGGCCTTAGGAGGTTTTTAAAGTTCATGTGTCAATGTTTATGAGCATGCTTGACATTAAATTGAGTCATTTTGAACATGTACTAGGTCCCCTAGGATTTTTATTCAATTATGCAAAAATAAAATTTTCTCATAAAACAGGTCAATTTTTAATGTTTTATTTAAAAAAGTCAAAAATATCATAACAGTGTGGTTTAGGGGGGAATTTTCCATGGGGGTGCTCGTTTTCTAACTCGGAGCACCCATAAAACCCCAAAACCCAACTTTCCTAAGCTTCAAGTGATTATTAATCACTTTAATAAAAATTCTCTCAAAAATGATAAAAGAGAATTAAAAAATTAGAAAAATAAAGATATGGAGAAAATCAAATTTCCTAAATTGAGGAATTTGGTCCCATTGAAGGCCCAGTTGAGTTGGCAATCAATATCGGAGATAAAATCAATCATATTCGGGTGATTTCAATAAAGGACTTGACAAGGGAAAGTACATCTCTTGTGGAGGATGCGCCCTCTCCTTAATTTGGGTGCCCCTCTTGTGAGGTGGCAGCCACCTCACTTCATCAAGCCCAATCAAAGGCTTTATTCAAGGCATGAAACTCTCCAAAGATCTAGAGATGTGCCCTCAAGCCCTAGATCTCTCTCATGCGGCCCCCCTCTTCTATTTTTCTCTATTTAAGCGACGCAACCCTCCTCCATTTTTGTAATGCTCTGCTATTTGCTATTTGTTTATGAATAAAGTTGAGACCTTGGAGGTCCCTGTGGTGCAAGAATTCTCATGGTTGTGAATGATTGGCTTAAAATCGAGGTGATATTAGCTTAGTTGTATTTCTTCTTTTACAAGCTTGTAGATCTATCATCTAGCTTAGAAGGTTATATTTTAATCCATAGAGTAGGCATTTGAGGTTTTCAATTTGCTTGCTTGTGTTAGGTTCTTTAAGATTTGAAAGTAGCAAGTTGTAGTCAGTTATACTAATGCTCTTTTGATCTTAGTCAATGTATCACACTAGATTTGACCTCTGTTGTTTGAAGTCTTGTAGCTTTGCAAAATCAACAAAGTTGAAGGCGATCTTAAGCTCGGTTGCATCTTTTTCACCTTCAATACAATATTTTGGATCTAACGTTTCTGGTCTCATAGGCACTTCTACATCTCCACAATATTCAAGCTCGAGCTTGAGGCCTTTCTTCCTTCTCTTAAAAATTTTCAATCTATTCTTTTGGTTACCTTTTATACAAGCTTAGATTTCATTAAAAATCTTTCATAAAAAATTTGCATGTTTACATGCTAGATCTAAAGTGCTTTTAAGTTGCCATCTTAAGCTTGGATCTAACGATATTGCTTTAGTACTTGAAGTAGTAAAAATTTTCCTATCTTTTGCAAGTACTAGGTGGTGTATTTTATGTATATTTCTCCACTAATTCACTAACTTGTATGAGATTTAGTTTGTTGGTTTTTGTGCTTTGTTTATAGGGAGGTTGGAAGCTTTGAAGGATTTCTTAGGAGTTGAGCTTACAATAAGCCCTCTTCTTCTTTCCTTTTCTTCCAAAAAGAACCATTGTAAGCCTTTTTTGATCAATTTTTAAGATCAAAAGGCATTCCTCTCTAAAGAGCATTGTAATAAAATTAATAAAAGAGAAAGTGGGATTTAAGGCTCCCACACTCCTCTTCATCCCTTTGGGGGGAGCCTATATCTCCCTTGGATGCTTTATTTGCTTTTTACCTACAAAGTTTTAGAGTAGATTTCATTTTTTGCAAATAAACTGAATCAATGAATCTCTTGCTTTCTTTATCTTTTCTTTTGCAAAACTAATACTAACTCCTATGCATTCTTGAATTACGATTCATGGATAAGGGCTTCCACGAGTACTGAACCAGAAAAGAGACTTGTAGGTAGTAATTAGAAAACAATTTCTTGCTTTGTTTTTATGTTCTATATAAAAAAACATTGTTAAAACCTTTAAAAGCAATCAAGACTCCCATTTCCTATGCTCTGCACCTCTACGATTCGTTCGACTGGTTGGGTGCATCAAAAGGGATTGGAGTGACTAGTAATTAGTTCTCACACTTTTCAATTAACCTTCCAAGATGAATATCCAGCCTCTTGAGTTTTACCTCGTGTGGGAAAATTTCACAGAGAAAGCGAAAACCACAAGAAGTGACCACAGGACCCCGTCAGGCTACACCCTCATTTGGTTTAGTGTTGGACACACCCCCGTGACTCCATCTAGCCCACATTTTCTCATGTGGAGCCATACTTGGTGAGTCTGGACACATTCCCAGTGCCTCCCGGTATATCGAGAATCCCCCTCCCCTTTAACCCACTCATCATTCCATTAATCTAAAACCAACCAAGTACACTGCAAAACACTCTTATAATTTTCAGCAGCACTTTTATATTTTATGACTCCATTGGAACTGGTTTAATCACATTATCATTATTTGCTTTCAGTCATTCGTATTGTGAATGCCATACATCTCTTTTATGTTGTTGATATCAAATCATTACATTGGAGTTCCTTGTTTCGATCATTTTTTACTCTAAACTCCTAAAACAAACAAGCACTTCCATCCTTAAACTACTAAACACAACTTAAGAGCCTTAGAAACTCTTTCTTAGGGTCTACCCCCCTTGGCTTCGTTAGGAATTTTCCTAAACAGAGGAGACAGGATCAGGTGACAACATCTAACTCGAGACTTGCCACCAAGGACACACCTAGCAACTTATTTATGTTGAGTTTCCCCCCAGGTGTGCTTTTCGATGGCAACACAACTCGTTTGTCCCCGTCATGTGAAGAGAAGCCCCACTATCCACAAACCATGCACAACCGAAAACTATGCCAAAAAGACAAGAGACTAACAAGAAATCCTTCTTGAACCTCTCAGCAAACTCCTTGACTTGAACTTCTAAAGATGTCGCTACCTGTTGAGTCCTACCCTTCCCTTTCTTCCATTCTAGACATTGTGAAGCTTAGTGGCCACAATTGTGGCACGCAAATCACTTTTGCTCATGTCCTTCTTCACCGCTTGTGAAGTTGACTCTCCACCTATACTAGCAATAACAACATTCTCCTCGTTATCACACTTTTGTTGGCCTCTCCTCTTGGATGAAGTCATCCCACAACCTCTCCCAGTTAGAAATATTCTCTCATGCAACAATCCATTTGAGAAGGGAACTCGTGGCTTGGTGAAGCCATCCAGAGCAATCCTCACTAACTATGGATATCCCATCCCCAATTGCTACCAACTTATCACGAAGCTATGTGATCCTAAGTAAGATAAGAAGCTACAGTATCTATCTTGGAAATCTTGGTGCTCCTGAGCTCCTCCTTCAGCACCATCTTCCTATCGTGATTATTACTCTGGTATAAACCCATTAGAGCCTCCCACATCGCCCTAGCTGATGTCTTCTCGGCAATGTGAGGGATCAAATGTTCCTTCACCACGTCTAAGATAATCCTCCTAGCTTTCACATCCTTCAAGTTATGAGCTGCCAAGTCCTTTGGATCCATCAGTGGGGTCACCTAGAATTAGCAAACTCTCACAATCCATTCTCCATCAGAAATGGTGTGACCCTCGCTTCCCAAGGACTATAGTTGGATGCACCCTCCAACCTATATTCATACATTAAACCAGTTGTTGCCATCTTCAACTGTTCTACTAGATTCATGCCCGCTACCCATATTTATGCCCACAGCCCAAAGTGTTTCCCACTGCTTGAACTTTTGCCCAAGGGTGCCCACAGCCTTCTACTGCTACCCGAGGTCTTTTCTAAGCAGCCAAAGTTTTCTGCAGTCTACTTGACTACTATTCTGGGATGCCCGAATTTTCTGGACGCTGCCCAAGGCTATTATGAGTTGCCCAACTTTTCTAGGCTTGCCTGGAGCCTTCCCTGCTTCCCTGGGTTGTCTGGAAACTATGCCCTACGACGGCTACGTTGGTTGTTGGCTGACAACTGACTGGCGGTTGTAGCTGCAACTACAACTCGCCCCTTGCTCCTTCATTATCGACACTCTCTCCCTATTGATCGACTCCTACCCGTAGATCCTCCTATCACCTGTTGTCTGTCGGCTACACAAACATTCTACCAATCTCCTGTGGGCACAGATTTCCTCCAACAGTTACTACTACAGCATGTGATTACTTCTCCCAGCTCCCACGCTTCACGACCTTCGCCCGAGACTTCACTTGCGGTCAACATCCATTGTCGGCTCCTTTCTATCCCCCGTCGGCGACTCTGCTCGCACGTATGCGACCATCTCCTCTACCGCCTAGCTGCCTCTACCTTCTACCTTTTTCTACTGGCATCCGGTCCTGCTATCCCTCTCCTATTTCGAGTGATGTAGTCGTGGTTGTTGCTCACATGCGCCCTTTCAGTTGCTATCCCGTACGACGATACAACAAGGTCATACAGTTGTTGTACGACGACCATACAATACTTCTTTTCTTTTTTCTTTTTTTGGTTTCTTGTAAACCCTGTCAAATTGATTTCGCTCTCAGAGCTATGATACCATGTTAATTTATGTTTGTTTTTTTTAGCTCGGCAAGTACTATGTTGGAGGTGTTTAACAACATAGAAGGAGCCAAGGTGATTCCTAGACATATATTGTAAAGGTGGAATTATAACACCTCATGTAAATGGTATTATTGGGTCCATGGTATTATGTGTCCCATGGTATTTGCATAAGTGTGAGATTGTAAAAAGAGCCTTAGGGTATGAGTTCTCAATCACAGTTGCAAGAGACGGGTTTCCTCTTGTAGTGAGCAATCCAAATCAAAGTTTGAGATCACAGTTTTTCCAGGGGAGAGTTACTTCTCTATTGTCTATTGGATCCAAGGTGGATCTAGAGTTTGTTTATCCATTTTGCATAGAGGATTTGTGGCATCTTCAATGTGGTTTGGTCTCAAAAGCCATAGGCTATGGCTAGAGTTCTTTCAGAAGATTTTTGGTCTAGATCCGGAGGGTTTATTCAGACGATTGTTGTAGTGTTGTTGTAAACAAATCCTACAATAAGAAGAAGACAAACATTAGTTTGTTTTCCTCAAAGGACTAGGGTTTCCAGGGTAAATCCTTGTGTATCTTGTGTGGTTGCTATTTTGCTATGTTGTGCATTTATATGGTTGTTTAGACAATGTATTTTCAATTTTAATGTTCAGTTCTACAATACGGTTATCTAATAGTTGTAACTGAAGTAAACATTAAAGAAGTTGTTAATCAAGGTTTTAAACATAAAATTTCACATGGTATTTAGAGCGAGACTGAGAAGGCCCCGCACAAGATCGAGAAAAGAAAGAAAAAAAGTTTCGAGAGTACTGTGCGCCACAGTACGGGCCGTACGGCCTCTATTTGAACAGGGATACAGATTCGTCAAGGGGGCAGTCAAAAGTGAGTTGTTATTTGCGGTAGTTTGGAGTTCGAGTTGTTGGGGACAAGTGCTGAGGAACAGCACAACCGTGAGGTCAGTCAGCCGGAGGTGGGCGGATGCGGGCAGAGGAATAAGCATCCCACTAGCTGTGCAAGGGTGTCTATAGCGTGAGCAAGCAAAGCCACCAAGTGTTAGGGAGTCTGCAGTCGACAATGGTGGTGATGCACGGAGCTGCACGGGACAGCGGCAGCAGGAAGTCGCTGTTGAGAACTGCGGGCGACAGGGAATAGCTGAGGCACAACCGTAAGGTGCACACAGCGGGCGTTGACCCATGGATCGAGGGGACAGGCCCGTACGCAAGTGTTGAGCAGTCGAGAGAAGCTGGGGAGGTACAGGACGTGGCGACGACGGCACTCAGCAGATCGGGAGTTGAGCCCACAGGAAGAGCCAACAGCGTCAGGACTGTGAACACAAGAACTGCAAACTTAGTTCGAGCGGCAAAGACTTGAGGCAGCCAACAGATGAGTTGAGCCCATGCAGCAAGGAGGAGACCCGAAGGAATTGGCTAGGTCGCGGATCAGTGAGCACCAAAGGAGGTCAGTTGACAGCTAGGAAGTCGAGCGGAACAAGAGTCGTATACAAACCGTGTGCTGAGAGGGCGAGTTGCTGGGTGAAAGAGCAGTGCCCTCATGAGGAGTTATCAGGATGCCGAAAAGTCAAGAGTCAACCGTCGTTGCGCTGCCATGCAGAAAGGCAGCCGCCAACAGAAGTAGTTGGGGGTTGAGATGGCTATGGACACAAGTGCAGAAATATAGCCACCAAAGAAGGTCAAAACCACCGAGCAAGGACAAGATCTACCCAAAAATTTTGGGCAGGGGCAAAAAAGCCCTAAGGGAAACCTAGAAACTTCCCAAGAAAGTTCGAGAAAGCCCCGGCAGGGGGCAATAAATTTTTTACTACTGCTATGGACACATGGACGCTGACAGAGGAGCTAAGCATAGTAGTGGTGTTGATGGTTGCAGCAATACGAGCACATGATTGGCTGAGTTACATGGTGTTTTTTGCGGGTTTTGTAGTGATAGCATCCAGTATCTTGTTTGAGATGACTCTAATGGAGGAGGATCACAAGGATCCAGATCAGAGTCCAGCAAATACAGCCGAGAAGTTTTCCAGTTTAGAGGGAGCAACTGTAGCAGCAAAGGATTTGTTTGATCCTAGTGGATACTTCTACAGAAGTACATTCCTCGCTAAGAGGGAGTGCTAATTTTTTTAGCTTGACAAGTACTTCTATGTTGGAGGTGTCTAGCAACATAGAAGGAGCTGAGGTGATTCCTAGACATATATTGTAAAAAGTGGAATTATAACACCTCATGTAAATGGTATTACTGGGTCCATGGTATTGGAGGTCCCATATTGAGTCCATGGTATTTGCACGAGGGTGAGATTATAAAAGGAACCTTAGAGTATGAGTTCTCAATCATGGTTGCAAGAAACGGATTTCCTCTTGTAGTGAATAGTCCAAATCTAAGTTTGAGATCACAGTTTTTTCAGGGGAGAGTTACTTCTCTGTTGTCTATTGGATCCAGGGTGGATCTAGAGTTTGTCTATCCAGTTTGCAAAGAGTATTTGGGGCATCTTCAACGTGGTTTGGTCTCAGAATCCATAGGTTGTGGCTAGAGGTATTTCCGATGAGTTTTGGTCCAAATACAGAATGTTTATCCGGAGGACTATTGTAGTGCTATTGTAAACAAATCCTGCAACAAGAAGAAGGCAAACATTTGCTAGTTTTCCCTAAAGGGCTGGGGTTTCCAAGGTAAATCCTTGTGTATCTTGTGTGGTTGCTATTGTGTTCCGTTGTGCATTTATATGGTTGTTTAGACAGTGTATTTTCAGTTTTAATGTTCAATTCTACAATATGGTTATGTACTAGTTGTAATTGAAGTAAACATTAAAGAAGTTGTAAATCAAGGGTTTAAACTTAAAATTTCACAATTCCTTAAACTAGATCTGATCTTCATTCTCAATAATTAATTAATTAAATTATAAACAAAAATACCCTAATTTCTTAACTAATAACACAACAAGAATGAAACAGGGAATCAATCACACATTTGACACACATGTTTACCACAGAAAACCCCAATGAGGAAAAACCAGCAAACGATGATTTTATTAAGATAAAATCCTAGGCTCTTTTCCTGGGATAACGACCCACTGAGGAATAATACAAAGACACAAAGATAACCTATCACACCTCAAGATCAATCCTTCGATCTTGTTGGCTGCTAATCACTTTGCTGCCCCTTGCTCCTTTCCTCTGACCATGGCGATACACATTTGGCTGAAAGTCCTCCAAACAATCAATGAAATCTCACTCACTCTGTGTGACTATTGTGTCTTCTCTTCTCCTTAGGTTTCCTTTTATAAAATCTCAATGACCAAAACCCCAACTCTTAATCTCCAAAGTGATCGATGGTTGAGATTAGATCTCCAGACTCACTTAAGATCAACGGTTGTGACTTATTCTTAAGTTCACTTCTAGTCATTAGCCAACATTAAGTTAATTAATGTGTTTTTCCTAAGTTTGACTTAAGAAAGAGATACAAAAGTCACTTGCTTTCTCAAGCAGGTACCTAGAGAGGTAATTTTGACAACTCTTGCATGCCTGACACCTAGCCTATGCAAAAGTACTTGGTTGAACTGCAATCATCAACATGTCAATGTCATGTGAGCCCCCTAATTTCATGTTGTTGAAAAAAACAACTACTAAAAATAGTACTCTCAGACTTCGCTGCTCTGGAAAGAACTCTAATCAATGTGTAATGTCTAGATCAATGAACAATGTAACCAACATGATGGAATCTCATTGGATCTTAACCCTCAAATAGTGGAAATACAACTGGGCGTTAACAGTCCTACAACCAAGCCTCACCCACAAACTTGCACCTAGCCTCATCCACACCAACTCAATGAGAGTTGAACCCAAGTTTACACATCAATACAAATCCTATCACATAACTACGTGTAGCTATACCAGTTCCATGGAATACATGTTTACTTTTACTATTGCTTTGTAGAATGTTGTTGGGTTCAAATTTAAGCATAAAGTGTATAAATTCCAAGTAAAGGCCATGTTAGAATTTTAAATGTAATAAAGTAAAGGATCACTAAAAGATAGACAAGCACAGCATGAACAATAGTACACAACAATTTATCATGGGAAACCCTCGTGGGGCAAAAAACCCAACAAAACTTCTTCAATATAGATTCGTTAGAAAGTACAATGTCAATCCTGCAAAATAGCCCAAGAATAAGATGTCTCCAAAATAGCTACTCTTTTCTCCCAAGAGATTCGACTTTTTCTCTCTACTCATGCGAACTTGAGTGAGTGAGTGAGGTGACCAAATGAGGAGGGTGACCCTCCTATTTATACTAATCATAAGACTGGCATTTTTCCCTAACAGGGGCGACTTGACCTCTCAAACAGAGCCGACTTGTTCAGGATAGAATAAAATATTATTTTCATGCTTTTTTTGGATTCTTCTAGGCCTACACAACTAGTAGGGTTTACATTGATTCTTTCAATGACTCTTACATGAATAAATACAACATAAATAATTCCCGAAGGAAGCACAATACAAATAAAACAAATAAGAATATCTTCTGAAGTTACATTCTTCAACACCCTCTTAATAAGGAAGGTATTCTTCTGTCACTAACATCATCATCATCCCGCTGCTGCAACTCTATACTCTGACTATTGACTTCTGACATCTCTCGAATCTATACATCACTAGAAGTTTTGAACGAGCAAGCCATCTAATGGGTCCAACCCAGGAGCATACATTACGTCGCACACAGCGACCACCTACGTTACCTCATCACATGTCCTGATCATCTCGTGAGCGTAGCATAGGAAACTCAATTACGTCACACACAGTGACTACCCGCTAGCATGTCACATCTCATCATGTGGAGAACAGCCTAGGTTCGAAACCTGCATCTTCGCACATCGGGGCAACACAACTATGTGAGTGTAGCCTAGGAGACTCAATTACGTCACACACAGTAACTACCTGCTACCACGTCACCTCATGTGGAGAACAACCCAAGTTCGAAACCTGCATCTTTGCACATGTGTGTTGCCCAGCATAGCACAGCAGTCAGGAGACTCAATTACGTCACCAATGTGACTACACACTACATCCTCATAGGTGTAGTCCAGGAGACTCAATTACGTCACCGAAGTGACTACCCACTACATCCTCGTGAGTGTAGTCCAAGAGACTCAATTACGTCACCGAAGTGACTACCCGCTACAACATCACCTCAAGTGGAGACACGCCCAGGAGCTCAATTACGCCACTACGTGACTACCTGCGTCTCACACGTGCTATGTTACTCATCCCTCCCTCTTGATCTAGACCACTCCAAGCTTGTCCCTAAAGTACTCAAACTTCACTCTCGACAAAGGCTTTGTCAACACATCGGTTATTTGCTCCTCTGTCGCTACATACTAAAGCCTCACTGCTCCTCTCTGCACTATCTCCCAGATATAGTGATACCTGATCTCGATGTGCTTCAACTTGTCATGAAACACTGGGCTCTCAAACAACTTCACACAAGTCTGGTTGTCACAAAAGATGCAAGTCGCCTCTAACTCGAGATCGATCAATCCTGCAAGTAGCTTTCGAAGCCACACTGTCTCACAACTTGCCGAACAAGCTGCCATGTACTCTACTTCGATTGTACCGGGTGCCACACTCGTCTACTTCCTACTGAACCATGAGATCACACCTGATCTCAAACTGAAGCAGCACCCTGATCTGCTCTTTCTATTGTGACACTACCAACCCAATCCACATCAACATAACCCTGCAGGTTAATCTTCTGATCTGATGCATATCTGAGGCCATAATCAATCATACCCCTTATAGGTACCTCAACACATGCTTTGTCGCAATCAAGTGAACACGTCTTGGCTCTACCATGTACTGACTCAATGTGTTCACCGCAAAGCATATATCCGGCCTCATGTTCGTTAAGTACATCAACAAACCAATCATCTGCCTGTATAAGGTGGCATCCACTATCTCTGAAGAAGTATCACACAACAACTTCAAATTCGATGCCATTGGTGTGGCCATGGCCTTGCAATCCATCATCCCAAATCTCTTCAAGATATCGACTGCATATTTTCCTTGGCTAAGGAAAAGTTCTTATGGATTCTGCTACACCTCAGGACCTAAGAAGTAGTGCATCAGACCAATGTCTTTCATCTCAAACTTTGTGGCAAGTTTCCTCTTCGTTTCTGCAATGAGCTACTCATCACTTGTCAGGAATAGATCATCTACATACAACAGTAGTATCACTGGTTTCCCATCCTCAACCTTGAAGTAAAGGTTGGAATCTGCTTTACTCTCAGTAAATCCCAAGCTCGTCAGAAACCCATCAACCCTGTTGTACCATGTCCTGGGTCCCTGTTTCAAACCGTACAAGGCCTTCTTCAATTTCAACACATGAGTCTGCCTGTCATGTGTCTCAAATCCTAGTGGTTGCTCCACACACTTCTTCTTACACCATTCAAGAAAGTTGTCTTCGCGTCTATCTGGTGTACCTTCCACTTCATCACTGCAGCTATCGCAAGTATAGTTCTTAATCATAGTGTATCTTGCTACAGGAGCAAAACATCTCGTCATAATCGACTCCCTCTTTTTGAGAGAACCCATGAACCTTGCCTTGTACTTTTGTAGTATGCTTGAATTTGTAAATCTTCTTGAGGGTCACTGTTGAACAATGATCACTTGTTCTTTGGAACAAGTCTTATCATCATTTTCTTGTAGGTCATAGCAAACGATTTTTCCTACAAGTCAAATTTAGTCATATGAATAGTTACATTTCCTAATCATCAATTCATATTCACACAATCATGTAACAATGCATTTTAGTCAATGCCTCAGTACAACCTTCATCCATATCCCATATACACACGGTAACTATCTAGATGCCTTCCATCTCTACCAGAACACATTATTAAGAGCGTGCACTACTCTCAACATGTTAGCAAAGAGGTTTCATCCTAGACTAGCTCCATCAAAGGCTCATGGGATGTTGTGCAACACTATAGGCCACTTTTACCCATAACATGCACTACATGAGCCTACTGCTAGTCAATCTTAGTCATATAAAAAATGCATGAAAGAAATTGTATCACAAATCTACATGTAAATGTTATGAGCAATATTCTTCAAAATACTCAAGAATTCAAATGACAATAAATACTTATCTTTCATGTGTTTTGTAGGCTCCCTCTTGGTTTCTGCCTCCTTACAGAAGTTACTGGAGTTTTTGGAAGCATACTCTGCCCCATCATCTGATTCTGGAGACCTTGACCTTCTTCTTCGTCTAGTCTGGAACTTTCTGAAGTTTTCATCCTTGGTCCTCATGTACCAGAGTCAAGATCTCCTTTTGCTTGGAAACGGATTATTCACATCCTTTACATACACCATCATGTTTTGTCTGGATGTCGGGTAGATCAATCACCATTTTGCTTACGATCGGTAAATCCTTGTAGTGTATATATATCAAGCCTTTTGTTCCATGAACCAATGTTTGACCCTGTTGACCTTTTAATTTGTAGAAGCCTTCCTCTTGCTCTCCAATTGTTCTTTGATTTGGGAGACCCTTGTGAAATAAGATTGAATGCTTTCTAAGCTCTACCCTTGAGTTGAGTTCTCAAGGTCATGTTTTTGTTAATGTTCTTCCCTTCGAATAATCTCTTCAATGCATCGAACATCTCTTTAGAAGTCTTCAAAGATGAGATGTGGGAGATCAAGTGATCCTTGACGGAGTCAGCAATGATCCTCTTAGCCTTAACCAAGTTCTTCTTGTGTTTAGCTTTGTCTTCATCTCCCTCTGGCTCCGGAACTTCTTCTTTGACATGGTTGTCCAACTCATTCTCTTCTAGAATGAGCATCACTCTATACTTCCAGGCACAGAAGTTATCTGCTCCTTTAAGCTTATCCTCAAGCTTGGTATTGTTTGTCATCTTGATAAAATGAGAACCTCAAATGGAAATAAAGATAGTAGGACTTACCAAATGAAATGCTCCAATCAAGTGCTTGCTTCAATGACTTCTGGATGACCCAGGGTTTGTCAGAGAAACCCTAATTTTTCAATTTTGGATTCTTGAAAAACTGAATGGAGAGAGAGATGCACCTCCCTAAGGCAAGTTGAGCAAAGGTCCTTTTCTTCCAAATCTGTGGACAGATCTGCCAAAAACTTGATGCCCTAGTTTTTCTCGAGCAGTAGTGAGAGGGCCAAAAATGAAAGTTCTCCGATTTGAATTATGCCTCCACAGAAAAATGCGCCCTCCTAGGGCAAGTTGCTTTGACCTCCTTTACAGGCAAAACTATGGTGAAAAGCCTCTGGAATATGAAACCCCAGTTTTCACTTCCGGCAGTTTCTTTTGCACAAGGTCTTCTTTCAAGCTAGCTCTGATACCATGTTAGAATTTTAAATGTAATAAAGTAAAGGATCACTAAAAGATAGACAAGCACAACATGAACAATAGTACACAACAATTTATCCTGGGAAACCTTCATGGGGCAGAAAACCCAACAAAACTTCTTCAATATAGATTCGTCAGAAAGTACAATGCCAATCCTACAAAATAACCCAAGAATGAGATGTCTCCAAAGCAACTACTCTTTTCTCCCAAGAGATTCGACTTTCTCTCTCTACTCATGTGAACCTGAGTAAGTGAGTGAGGTGACCAAATGAGGAGGGCAACCCTCCTATTTATACTAATCATAAGACTACCCGTTTTCCCTAACAGGGCCGACTTGACCTCTCAAACAAGGTTGACTTGTCCAGGATACAAAAAAATATTATTTTCATGCTTTTTCTGGATTCTACTAGGCCGACACAACTAGTAGGGTTTACATTGATTCTTTCAATGACTCTTACATGAATAAATACAACATAAATAATTCCCGGAGGAAGTACAATACAAATAAAACAAACAAGAATATCTTTTGAAGTTACATTCTTCAACAGGCCATGGACAAGTAAAACTCACCCTCTGGGATCCTCATATAAAATCAGAAAGAAGTGAATGTAATTCAAGAGTGTTATATTTTTCTCCAAAAAGCAATGAGGCTCTATGTTGTTTACCAAAATTAAAAATACATGGGTCTTGTTATCACACAACTTGTAGTTGTCCCTAGTGGTATCCCATCCGAGACGGTAGAGGAGATGGACAACTAAAGAGATGCCACGGTTCCCAATGCAAGGTGGGAGTCACGTCAACCGAGGCACTCTTCGCTTTAGATCTAGATAAATCAAAACCTAGGGGGAGACCCTATAACCAATCAAAGATGATTGGACCCAAACAAAAGTTCCTAGGGATGAGTAAATGGTAAGTTACGGAAACCAATGCAAGGTAAAGTGGACCTAGAGATTAAAGTATGGTTGAAGGTGGTTTGAGAAATGATTAGTGTTTCAACCAATGTATGATTTAGGCCACATGATGAGCTAAAAAGACAAGATCTAGTACCATGTATTACACAAGTGGGACCCACTTTCTTGGGATATGTGAATGACTCAAATGGGACCCACAAGGTGGACTTTAAGGGAGGAAATTGGTACTAAGGGGTATGTAATGAGTAGATCTATGGATCTAAGTTAGAATTAGGAATACCCACATATGGGATCTAAGTTTTGACACAATTCCCAAGGAGTGCGACTTACCTAAGGAGGACTAGTGCCTTGTTGGATGGGCTAATGGAGTCAAAAGATATGTCAAAGTATAGATCAGGACACCAAGTAGGCAAATCAAGTGGGCTAATTGAGATATTATGGTTGGATCTTTCTAGATCTAGTGTTTCATGATATGACCCAAGTGGACCACAATCCCTTAAAACAAGGAATGCTACCCCCAAGGCAGATCGTCACAAAATGATACTCTAGATATAGGTTTCAAGGTATGCCCGTTCCAAATCCACTGAAATCTCAACTACCCAGATCCTAGAAGTGGGCAAACTCAGTCACCCAAGGAAGTGCGACCTTGCTCAAGGAGGGCTAAAAGGTGGATAAGGTGTGTCAAATCAAGTCCAATGGCCACCAAATTGTAGATCCAAGTGGTTTATGCAATGATCTATATGGATCTTGAAAATCAAGTCAATCCAAGGGTTAGATCTTACTAGATTTGAGTTTTAAGATGCCAAGTAGTTCAAAAGGGGGTTTTGATCTCTTAAAATGTGGAATGATGCCCACAAGGTAGAAATCACCCAAGTAGAAGTCTAGGGGTAGGTTATCAAATGTGTAGATTATGAATCAAGTGGGATCTCCCCTACCCATATGCTAGATCTAACCAAACAAGCCTCTCCAAGGAAGTGCGATTTGGCTCAAGAGGGCTTTATTGCCTTAAAAAGAGTGTAAATTTTAATCCAATCACCGCCAAACTATAGATCCAACTAGGGGTGGATGCTATAGACGTGGGTTCTTAAGATCTTTTCAAAAGCAAGGCTAGATCTAAGTAGATCTAAGAAAAAACAAAATTTGGGGTTTTGATTAATTAGGGTTTGTGACCAATGAAGAGAGAATGGATGGAAAGAGACACATACCTTGTAGATATTACCTCAATTGCTTATGGCCACCTTGAAAATTGATAGCATTCTCCTATGTGTATATTCAAGAGTGCAATTTTGATCCTCCAAGCCAAATCGTCCTCCTCAAGAAGCCAAATCATCCTCCTCCTACAAGACAAGATCAAAGGAAACAAGCCAAGTAAGATGATTATGAAAATGATAGAAAGATGTAATAGAAAGCATCAACTACGTCACGAAGATACAATAATGATACTCCCTGTCACAAGATCAACCCAAGAGAGAATATGGGGATCCCTCCAACAATAATCCTCAAGAAATAGCCCTCCTCTCCACCAATTCGACTTCCCTGCAAGACAAATAGTTGTAGAACCAAAACCCACAATGATACATAAAAGAGATACTATATACTCAAGATGCAAGAGAATCCACAAGACAAGAGAGATATGCTCCACAAAGAAGTGTTCTATTCCAATATTCCAGAGCTCCAAAGGTGAGCTATACAATAGGGGGTCTCCTCCTTATATAGGATAATAAAGACCAAAACCCTATACCACTTTACAATACTACATCAAATGAGTGGTTGAGATTAAAAGATCTCAATACATGATCAATGGCCAATAATGAATCATAACAATATATCACATGGATCACCCAATATAATGATGACGCCCTAACTAAATGGTACAAAGTGAGGATGACGTCATCCACTAGAGAGGTAAAAGTACAAAAATCCACCTCATAATGACTAGGACATAACATAAGAAACACATGGTGGGGCTAGGAAGCATCAATCCTTACTAGCTCATCCCCAAGGCACAATAAAATAATAAAATATGTCCAAGATAATATAAATGATCAAATCTGTCCTCAAAATTTGTGACAGACAAGCAGTAAAAGACCTCCTATGATCCCTGTGGGCCTACCCACATGGTGAAAACTGGCTAGAAGATAGTGGGATCACCCTGGAAGACCTCTGTGAAAACCAAGTGCCAAAACCTTGCCCCAATTGCCCAAATCGAATTCTTCAGTGACCACTTTATCCCATTTTTTAACTGCCTTAGTAACTGTGAAAGTGCCAAAACTGCCTCCTAGGGCATCTGCGTTGTCCAACTGAGCCCACCAAGCTCTCCCGAAGGGGGGGTAAATGGTAATAACAAGTGGCTGGACCACCCCCTCCTCATACAGCGCCCTAGGTGAACTGGCCTCTCATGGCCCCTGCTGCTCAGGCTGGGAAATCAGCCCCAAATCTGGTCAACAAGTGTAAAACTGCATCTATCACTATCAAAAGTGCCCGGAACTGAAAGATAAGTATCTCATTGGATCCAAAAGACCCAAATCCACTAGGAATGTGTACTCATACACCATGGGTTTCCCTAGTGGGCCAGCTATAGGGTCCACCATACATGGACAGTGTATAATCTGATGATCTGGAGTAATAAATAAAACTGCTGAACTGCATCAATCATCATCTGCATCATATATCCATCATATGGCATCATCATAAGCACATGTGGCCCACATCATCACGGATCCCAAGAAATGACCATATTAAAACTAGGTTTGACTAGGTCCATATATAACCAAGGAAAAATCATATCAATAGACTAAGACATGTTCCTCTAATCATTCTCACAGCTTAGCTCAAAGTATAACATCCATTCAGTGGCATTGATTAAGTTAGCATACTTCCTTTGTTATTTGAAATTACTTGCACAATAGTTTAAATGACAAACTCACCCATTAGATATGGTCAAACTGCTAGTGAAGGATGAAGGCTAGGAACAAGGTTGGGCCAAGGGGTTGACTTGTCTTACTCAACTCAAAAATACTTTGGACTGGGAGAAGAGGAAAACTACAAACTCTGTGCCGGACAAAATAACACGGGGGATGGCTGTGCCTCACAAATGGATAAGTTGTTTAGAGAGTGCTTATTCAACTTAGGCATCATGTCTACATCAAGTTGATCTAGGTTCATTAGGATCATTCAATTTCATTTCATAGCCTTTTTGGCCTACATAACCCTTCGGATCTCAGGTATGCTGATAAGCACAACTAGTTGTAGCTTGCATCCAGGGCATGTTTTCATATACATATAAGGTCAGCAATTGTTTAGATATAGCTTTTAAGAACCATTGCTTTTTGGACCTTTCTTATACTCTTCAAGGAGTATTTTTAGCAGTTCATCGCTCTTTCCCTTTTAGTTTCCATGGGCGAATTTATAAGTTTCCATAAGTATTACATGAGCTTTCAGTTTTAGCCAACAACATCTCAAGTGATTAGGGGGAGTTTGAGCCAATGCCAAACATCAGGACAACCGACTAGAATGATTTAGGCCTACAATCCAACTCACCAAAGGTAAGTTTTGTCACCAACTTAGAGCCGAGACACTAAACATATAGGGATGTGGTCCAAACACAGAGGTAGAAAAATGGGGAAGTCCTCAGTATCAAAAAGTCAAATGAGACAGGTCATGGTTTACAGTCAAATAAGGAAAGTCATGTATGAATGGAGTCAAATGAATATGGAGCCTAAACTAGCAGACAACTGGTGTCAGGAAAGACCATATCTATGTAAGGTGGTAAACCAGTGAGTTTTGTCAAACAACCTAAATGTGCAAGTAAATGTCCATTTTATAATTTATTGTTCATTTTAAACAGTTTGCCACATCAGGAATAATATACCAAGCAGATGCTGTGAACATTACTAAATCAACAAGATAATAATCCACAGTCAATGATAAAACATCCATAGGTCATATAAGATCATCACAATAATAATCATCATATATCATCTGAAACACTGCTGCAATACATCTCTAAGCACTGAACTAAAACTGATTGGGATAAAGGGTCACATCGGTCATCAAATTTGAACTCTCAAGGCTCAGCCTTGACACAAGGTCTAACATAAGTCTGAATAATACACTGCTCTAATCATGAGTGATCTCAAAATATACAATCATCATAGCCAAGCTCTGAATAATGGAAGCTTTGGAATGTGCAGATATCTGCTAAGCAAGCATAGTAGCCCTGCTACTATGGTGTGATAACAGGTCTTTCTCATTTGGTATGGTTTAATGTACCATATCATTTGGTTTAATATGTGTTGGTAAACATGAAATACCAATAGATCTTACTAAGGTTTTACCAAAAATGTCAAATGAGATGCTAGTGATTGCAATTTAATTGGTTTTGAGAACTAGATTGTCTATACTCAAGATGCGTTGCCTTAGATCACTCTCTTATCAAAAGATAATAATATTCTAAAGGCCTAGAACTATTGTTGATGGTTTAAGAGAAGATGATTTTGATGTTTGATGGGTAATACCTCATTGTGCTTATTGATGTTGATCTTCTAAAAATAGGTGGGAGAATAGGGCGCAGTAAGGCCCGATATGATCATGACCAGCCTCCAACAACCAACATCATTGTTGACTAGTGACCTACCTAAATTATGCAAGAGGACACTCGACATCCTGCATATCAGACTTGACAAAAATTCTCCAATTGCTATAACAACAAACAACTTAAACAAAATGGTGACCACAATCACAAATTTAATTGAACAAATAGAAATAAACAAAGAACAAGATATATGCACAATCTCTAATTTATTTTATTAATCAAAGCCAAGCTCTCAAGACTGTTATGACAACTTTAAAAATTTGGTACCATCTTTAGCTTATACTTGATCAACACCACCTCAGCCACTCTTCACACAGCTACAATTCACAAGCCAAAAAAGCTTATCAACAACTACCTCTCAAAACCTTACGACCTACACTTGTGCAATGGTAATGATCAATGCCTCTATCCACCACCACAACCATTCAATGGATAATTACATAGAGGCAAAGCTACCCTACTTACTCATGGGCAAATAATTTTATACACAACAATTGGGAATCAAATAACTCCAACCATTTTAGTTTCCAGTGATCTAGTCACCCAATGAATCAGTTCATTTTTTTTCTCACAAAGGTTATTTTATCTTCTAGTTGTGGCCATCACCCAACATCCATGTAGTATGCTCCAACCTTAGAAATTATAGAATTCAACCAATCTTACACATGATGCCACATTGTAAATTATTTTGTCTTATGGCCATGTTATCACATCCATAGTAGTCGGGCTACCATGATTGCAGATCAGTTTCCAGTATATTTTTAAGCCAGTCCTTTACACATTTTGATGAGATCAGTTGACGATGAGCAGCATTATGATGATCACTCGTATGCATTCAGTGGATCTAGAGCTTGTACATTTATAGTCTCATGCCAGGACTGAGCCCCATCACTCCAAGTCGGTGACTGAGATAGCTATTCCTCGTTCATCCAGAGTAGATTAATGACAATGCCCATATTATATTCAGATGCAGGGCTTCAGTGTGACTCAGGTAGTTCAGATCAGAGACTCGGATATATGATCCAGTAAGTATATTTTGGTGCATATGGGTTACTGATGTGCTCTTCCTCTTATCTAGGTAGTTTATGACTGGGTATATTATGATGGTCGTTGGCTCTATCTTATTTGATGCTTACTTGTTGTTTGGAATAGAAGTGGTTGGTTACTATTAGTGGGAGGTTCTTGCATATACTCATTGGTCATACCCTTACTCCATGAAGTACCGACTTGTCCATTCCCTTACTTTAGGGCCTTGCTATCCATGGCACCATCAGTCATCTTCTCCATCCTCCCATTATCTTCCAGTTTTGGCTTTATACTGACTTACACCTTAGCTAGTGATCTCGAGGACTTCCCCCACCTAGACCTCTGTGTTGGATAGATTCCCAGTTTGCATTGTGTCTCGGATTTGGAGAGTGTGATTTTAGTCATAGTGGTTGTTCTCCTCTAGTCCTCGAAACCAAGTATTCCTACAAACAGTGTTGCTAAACACTAGAGCATCGGATCTTAAATGTTATATCTAAGGGATTCTTAGTCAACAAAAATAGTGTTGCTAAACACTACCATGCATATCTATATTAGCTAGTCAGTGGCCAAGGGACACACACTCATCCTTTGTATGTTGTAAGGTCGTTTGTCCCTACAAGGAAACAGGGTGGTCACTCCATCGCACCTATGGACGGTGGTGGGAAATGGAGGTCATACCAAGTCATTATCTGAGGCCCGCCAGGCTATTCAGGGCACCTGCTCTTGTACGTTGGCTAGTGAAAATCTATAAATAAAGTGAAATAAATGTTAAATATTGAATATGAAAGCTGACAAATAAATAAATTGCTAAAAGGTTGCTTGTCTAGAACCTATTGGAAGCATTCTCATCACTCTACCCATTTGTGAGACACCGCCATCCCTCGTGTTATTTTCTATCCAATATATGTGTAGGTGGTCTCCCTAGTTCCTTCATCCGAGAGATTACAGTGTTGAGGTTGTTGAGTCCTTCCCCTAGCCTAGCCTTTGTTTTTCTACCCTCACCCATGGTTAGCAAATTGTTCAAGTCAGTGAACGAGTATACACATGAAAATCTTGTTTGTAGTAGCTAATTACTTTGATCTGGACTTATATTATTTACATTATTTACATGCTTATGCCAGTTAAACATCATTCTATGCTTTAGTCTAGCTACTGATATAATTGAAGGAGCATATCGTAACCTTTTGTACTTGTAGTAGCAGTTATTTGTGATCTGGATCATCATTTTGATCATTTTTTACCTAGTCAACCTAGTTTGACCAAGTCAACCACAGGGTCCGAGATTAGTTTGGGCAGACAGTGGTCGAGATGGTTTATTCTTGGCCCATATGTGTCCATTTGATGGTCCCATGCTTTAGACTGCCTTTTCAGATGATGATTTGATGGATTTTTATGATTATTATTATTTACGAACCATTCTTTTTATTATTATGGGCATGGATGAGCTTACAGTGGTCTTCTTGGATGGTCATGTTACCAACTTATTTGTACCATAGTTGGACTATCTGAAGAGCCGCCATATGACAAACATGATAAGTGTTTGTGTTCCAGTGTATCAGATGATCCATTTTTTGTGCCTAGCCAGTTTTGGCTAGTCAGTTTGTTGTCTGTCTTGAAATGACCATGCCCCACGGGGTTTTTGTAATAAAAGTGTGCTAGTAAGGTTTGAGTGACTTGGTCGCCCATGACTGGTTTATCAACTAAGGTATTCCAGGGAGTTTTTTACCCTGACCAATTATACTTTGCCTTCAGCCGAGATATAATTGACAAGGTTTTATCCCGCCTCCTCCAAAGCTGGAATGCCCGATTTGGAAATTCTGGCCATCGATGATTATTAGAGTCCAACTAATGAATATGAACCTACTAGACACTATGAGTCGAGTCAGTGGTCATTTCCTAGGTCTATAGGGGTTTTTAAACATTGTCCGAAAAAAAAATTACCAGACGCATTGGACAGTTAATTATTTTATTTTTTAATTATTTTTAATAATTAATTTTTCCATAGTTTTAATGGAAAAATTCAATTTGTAATATGTCAGTCATCCGGGGTCCGTTTTCAAAGTTTGAAGGCTTGATTCATAAGCCAAAAAATCATTCATGACCCCCGGACCAGCTTATCCTAAGTTTTGGATGTCAATTCAGGCTCATAATTAATAATTTCTCAAAAAACCCATTTACAGAGAAATTATTAATTAAAATATAAAAAATCATTACTTTGGAGATAATCCAAATCTCTCCAAAATAATCCAAAAAGAATAAAATAAAAGGCTAATTGACATAGCACTGGGCATTAAAGAAGATTCCAATCAACTCAGTTAGCATTCAATCAACTGTCCAGTCACTGGAAGGGGTCTCCCTCAAGCAAATTCGCCCTCCTTCATCAAAAATACAAATTGGGCACTTGGCATTCATTAAAAGGATTGTTGAGTGTGCATTTATGAAAAGGTGGGCGCCTCCCTCAATTTATGCAACCACCAAAGCTTGGCTCCTAGTGAATCACGAGCTCCATTAATTACAAACCCAAGATTGCTCCTTCATGAGGATTCACGTATATCCTTGGTTACTCACGTGTTAATGAGGTGGAGGCTTCCTATTTGATGCGTATACATTACTATGTGATGGTGGAGTTAACAAGGAGGAGTGGGGGGCGCCTTGCCTAGGTGGAGACCACCTCCCCACTCTTCATTGAATGCAAACTCGAGTTTATGGTGGATCTCACTCCAAGCCTTGGTTTGTTGGAGGATTTGATTGGAATTCGATTTTATGGTAGGTGCCATTTGCCTCTCATGGAGCCAATTCGAATTAGAGGTTTAGCTTCTACTTTTTGTATAAAAGGATGGCATTGCCTCCTTATTTCTCATGGAGATTTATGCATAGAAACTCTAAAGAAATTGTAATAGCCTTTGATTTATATTGAATAAAATTTCGACTTTGGAGGTCCATGAAGCTTTACATGTTGATGTGATTTCATCTCTTGATTGAGGTGACATCTTCTCTAACCCTCTCTCATTTTTTCATTTGATTATTGGTTTAATGATCGCTAGCTTGTGAAGGCTCTTGAAGCACAATAGCATAGCCATTTACAGTTGCTAATTTGGTTATTTATGCTTGGATGATTGAGTATTTAGATGAACATTAATATTCAGTTGTACGAAATGTTGATTTAGATCTTGTTATTTGAGTATTCTAGCACATCGTTTTCCATTCTCACTTGCTTCTTTGAGTTTGTGTTTGATTAGGTGTTTCTCAGGTGGAGAAGGGCAAAAGTTCAATTGCATTGAACCCATGCTCCATATTCAGGATTGATTTGACTCATTGTATTGCAGGATCTACAAAGTGGCAAAATTTTGCATCTTAAGAGGGCCTAAGTGGTTTTATTGTTCTTATCTTCCATCAACAACAAGAAAAACTATCATTGGTTACTAGATCTAAGGGCTTCTCTCTTCTAGCTCTCCTTTTTCTCCTTGAATCTCCTTTTTTCCTTGACTTGCTAAGCCCTTTTTCTCCTAGTTTCGTCCTATCTCTTTTGCTAGCCTTTTCCCTTCCTTCAAGCCCTTCTTTAATCTCTTTTCGTCTCCCTCATTTGCTAGTCGTTTTGCCTCTCCAAGAGCCTCCTTCCCTTTCGTTTTGCTCATCTTACCCTAGTCTCGTCCATCTTCCCATCCTAGATCTCTCTCCCCTCTCCTTACCTTCGTTTCCTTGCCTTTCCTTTCGTTTTTGGCCTCTCCAAAACTTTCTAGCCTCCTTTCGTCCACCTCAAGGTTGGCCTTCCTTCCTCCTTTCGTCTCCCTTTAGATTTGTCCAAACCTCCTCTCTTTCATCCCTCCTTAATCACCTAAAAAGTCACAAAGAACCACAAAGTTTTGTTAAGAGTTAGTAGTTTCATTCTTTGAAAAGCTAATAGTTAGGTCTTGTTTATCATATTTTGCATTTGCATTGTTTAGAGTTAGTTTCTTTTATCAAGTTAGTTTTTTACTTGCATTGTTAGATCTTAGTTAGTATTTGCATCTAGTCCATTGTTAGTTGTACTTACATCTTAGATCTCATTTTAAAGTTAGATTTGCATTGCTTTTCAACTTTCTAGTTTGCACTTAGTTTAGATCTTAAGATTTTATTTGACTAATGCTAATGGGTTATTGAGCTTATCATTGTGAGAGGTATTTGAGGAAGAGAAACTTAAAAAGTCTTGAAGCAAGAAGAAGAGAAAGAAGAAGATCTAAACCAAAGAAAACACCAAGAAACCATAAGGATGATCCAAACCAAAAATCATTGATTATAATCATTATCCTTTGTAATAGCTCTTAAGAGCTTGTTTCAAGTATTTTCCAAGTTTTTCCCTCAAAGTCCTTTCAAGGTGTTAATCCCAAAGGCATTTGTTCTCTTTTAATAAAGCTTGCAAGTGGGGTTTTTAAGCCCCCACACTCACTTCCCCCATTTGGGGAAGCTTTGTAGTCTTCTTTGCTTGGTTGAGTTGTTAGTTAGTTTTCCTTTTGTTGTAGAACACTAATTGCTAGATTAGTTCATTTTCGCAAGTAGTATATTAACTGTTATAGCATTATCTTATCATTTTATTTGAGCTATTATTTGGTTTCTTTGTTCACAATCTATTTGATCTTTAAAAATAACCAAAGACTCTTGAACTTGTCATAATACAAGTCAAGAGCACTCTCTGTCGGAGAGCATAAACAGTGCATTTTCCTTGCATTCAGCATATAGATTAGTTAAAGTCTCTTGAACTTCTGTCATAAGACGAAGTCAAGAGCACTCTCTGTCAAAGAGTTTTACTGTGTGCTCTAGATTAAAACACTTCAAACTCACATTCCCCTCTAAAATTTATTTCGTTGCTTTCCATCACCAAGTATGCTCTGCCGAACCTAAAAAGTTGGATTCGTACTCAAAACGGTGATTGGATTTGTTAATCTTACAAGTGATAACTATAATAAAATCTTCACCCTCATAAACCAACGAACCAGCGTAGTTTCGAGAAATACTCAGGTAGTGGGGAAATTCCTACTAGTGGCGCCGGAAATCACCGTTGTCATAGAGTTCTAGCTTGATGGTTAAATCCACTGGACACCTAGCCTAGAATACTGGACAGTCCGTCAGGTCACCAAGGGGAGCCACTGAAGGTACATTTTTCCGGTTGGACTCATACCTTGCTTTCTTTGCCCTAATAATCAAGATCACTAAAACTCATAAAATCAACCAAGATAATTTGCACAACATTCTCACCGTCATTTTGAGACTTGTATCTTCAGCATCCCCAAGCACTACACATTTTGACTCCATTTGGCACTGGTCACTTTGAACTTTCATATTTTAATTAATCTGGGCCATTTGTCCATTGGGAATCTGTTTAAGTTATTATCTATCTGTGGATGCCATTTTATTGTACAAGTCTTCATTATATTGTTTATCTACAATCTTGTATCTGCAACGTGGATTGCTCTTATCTTGTGTTTATCTCGTCCATTACAAAAACTGTGATCTCATTAAAAAAAAACTCCTAAACAACACCCATCCACATCCGCAACCATTAAAACACTTAAAACACAGAGCCGTAGAAAAACTCTTTGTAGGGACTTCCCCCCTTGGTTTCGTTAGGAGTTTTCCTAAACGGAGGAGCTGGGATTCAGGTGACAGTACCTGGCTCATTGCTTGCCCCCAAGGCCACACCTCTCCCACTTGTAGTGAGGAGACAGCTTTCAAAAGATTTATGCTACTTGTTTGCATCTCAGCAGACAACAGGTCACATGGTGTATGAGTACTCATTCCTAGTTTATCTGAGCATTCTGAGCTCATTGGTGCACTTAGTTATCAGTTCCGGGCATTTACAGGTGATGATATGGTCATATTACCACTTTTCTCTAGTTTGCCATGCAAAAAGGGCCTATCCAACACTTTCATTGAGCTAACACATTCTCCTAGGGAACTACAGAGGGAGATAAGGGTCCAGGCAGTCGTTATTACTATTTTACCCCATCCCCAAACATTTTGGTATAGTCAGATTTGTGTCTGGGACACTGGGCAGTGAGTTACGGGCATTTTTGTACTTTTAGAGGTGGTTTTCCGACAGAGGAATGGCTCATTGAGGAAATCGATTTGGCCTAGTGGGGCAAGGAAATGGCATGAGATTGATCTGGGATATTTTGATGATAATGTCCACACCTTCCAACACTTGTTCTGGCATCAGTAGGGTCCACATGTCCCATTATTCATCATTTTGGGCATTTTATTATGTATTTGAGGGGCCACGATTTGGTCATATGGTCACATTATGATGTTATCTTGTCATATTATTTGTTATTGTGCCATGGGGCCATGCTAGTGAAGGATATGATTACCTCCTAGCCCCACCATGTGCTTATGTCATGTGTCTTAATCACTTATCATGTGGTGCGTCCCCCTTGGGCGATTTAGTGAGTGCACCCCCTCTATTTTTGAGTTGATCCATGTATTGTATTTCCGACTCATCTTAGCCGTTGATTATTATTGTTATTATCTTTTTATCTCCACCACTCATTTGAAAAGTGGTTAGGGTTTTGGTCTCATTCCTATTTAAGGAAGACACACCCCTCATTGTAAAGGGACTTTTGGCTCTTAGCTATTGAAATACAAAGAAATATTTTGTGAAAATTCTTGTGATCTTGGGTTGGATGCTTGGCTATGGTGATTGAAACTACTTTTCCATTGCATTGAAAGATCTTGGTAGCTATCTTGCATATTTTGTACCACAATTTCGATTTGCAAGTGAAGGAGACGATTTTGAGAGAGGGGCACATTGGTTGGGGAGACCCACCCTGCTTCTTTCTGTCAGATCTTGGTCACACAGGGAGTAATTTTGTCTTTGCACCAATTATTCTCTATCTTTTATTTCTTACTTATATCTACCCTCATTTTTTAGATGTCTCCTTGATTTTGCAGAGAGAGAGGGGCGCACTTGTGGACTTGGGCAATTTGTTGGAGCAAGAGAAGTTACCAAGCTTTCATTTGATCTTTGCGGAAGTAATCCTCATCATACTGGCCTTTATTCTCATCATCCAAGTGCGCTCACAAGGTACGTATTTGTTTCTTTAGCTTACCCATCTATCAAATTCATTCAAACCCTAACTCCTAAAAATTCTAAAAAATCTCTAGGGTTAGTTACTTGGTTTACTGGCAAACCATTTCTGGGTTTTCACCCTTAGGGCTAGCCCCAAGTGGTTCCACAAGGGCGTCTAGCTCTGTGGACTACATCTACCCTATCTCCTAGGCACACTCTCCATGCTTGCACCCTCCTTGGTTTGTTGGTCTTCTAAGTGGTTAATCCCTATTTTCCAAGCTTGTGTGTTGTGATACTGTCAGATATACTATCAAGTTGTGCTAGGAAGCCCTAAATTTGTCAAGTCTGCTCCTTGGGTCCATTTTTCATATTCTAACTACACATTTCCCAAGGCGCCTGATTTTGATCATTTACTCTAGCATCTACATCCTAGATTCACTTTTAATTATGAGTTACTGTAATTGAACTAATTAACTTTCATATCTTATATCCCCTAAGCCTCTACAATAACTCATTTCCTTAAATCTAGAGTTCATCACCTTTCACCATAGATCCCTTATTGAATATCTTGATCAAGTGATTGGTTTGGATCTCTCTCTCTGAGAGTAGATCAAGGTCTCCCGTTTGTTATCCAGGGCTTGGATAGCAAGAAGCGAAGAGTGCCTCGATTGGCATGACAACCAATCCATCTTGGGAATCGAGGTTCTCTTGAGTCACCTCTTTAGTTTCTCATCCCCTCTACCATCCTAGATAAGATCACCGTTAGAGGTAACTACAAGTTGTGTGATAACAGGCCAAAGGCCAAACCTCTAATGTTGCCAATAGTCAAGTCTTCCTTGGTTGTTGATGGTTCATATGTATAATCATAAGTAATAATTTGGCATTCCTATAATCCTAACAAAGTGACATGTATCCTCCTGGTTCCACGATTTACACATTAAGGCAATTACCCAAGTCCACCCTTGACAATCTCCTACGATCATTTTGAAACCTTATATACTTGTAGCTAGTATAAACTTTAACACTGGGTGGCTTGTGAATAATTGTGTCATCCATGATGAACATGATGATTGGCAAGATCACCATAAAACTTTCTATAGCAAGTACTGTGTGTATAGAGCTCTTATACAACCAAGTACTTTTGTAACAACTTATGTTGCAATATATCTTCAACCAAATACTTCCGTAGCAAAATTTTCCTTAACGACTACTTCCATAGCCAAAACCATGAGAAGTTATCTCTTGTGCAATAGCAATAGTTGTAGCAACCTCTATAGCAACATAAAACCTACAAAATATTATGTAGGCAACATCTAAGCAAATGAGATGTGCGAGATAGCTTTCCACACCATGGATGCTCCTACATTAGACTCACAAAATTGGAAAATTTGAGCATCTTGTTCAAAAAGTAGACTAACAAAAGGTGTAGACTAGACATCCTCCTTTGCCCATCGCTACTACTAACATCCACAACAATTCTTTCAATATCTTCACCCAACACTATTATGCATCTACCCCACTTTTTAACATTTCTTCCATTCCTTGTGAATCTATTCCAAAAGGTCTTGCACTACTTCCTTTTTTTTACCCCATTGATGCTTACTGCCTTACATTGCTCTCATTCAATGGTACTCACTACCACCCCAACCTCACTCTTATGCACCATCACCACTATATGAACATGCACCACTAATGCTTGTGGTTCAAGCATCTCCTCAATTTGTTTTCTGTCATGTCCCTTTTTCGGATGACCACCATGGGGACGACTTATTAACCTATCCAATTCTAATAAAAGCTATAGTTAGCGAAGTAGAGAATTAATTAATTATTTAATATCACCCAAGCCAAAAGTACTTTATAAAGTGACATTAATAATTAATTCGTAAAGCGACTTTATAAAAGTCACTTTAGAATAAAAAGTGACAAAAAAATAGGAGAAAATGGTCAAAGTGAAATTAAAAGGTAAAAAATGCCATTTTCTCACTAAAAATCACTTTATAATATTTTAATGTGAGAAAAGGTCAAGGGAAGTCGAAAGTTACCAAGGGAAAAGAGAAATTATAAAAAAAACATGAGTTATTCTCATTCATTCTTGTCATTTGCATTTTCAAAACTTGAAAGCTCTTGAGCTTTGGCTTTCTCTTGGACGAAACCACAAGGGAGAGGAGCTAGTTTTGATGGTGAGACCATTCCACCCTAGCTATTGTAGAGGAAAGAACCAGATTTCTCTTGGACAAAAGAACAAACAGATTTCTCTTGGACGAAAGAACAACCAGATTTCTCATTCATTCTTGTCATTTGCATTTTCAAAACTTGAAAGCTCTTGAGCTTTGGCTTTCTCTTGGACAAAACCACAGGGGAGAGGAGATAGTTTCGATAGTGAGACCATTCCACCCTAGCTATTGTAGAGGAAAGAATAACCAGATTTTTCATTGTGCTTCATTGTCATGGTTCAAGACTTTATTTTTGTCTTCAGATCTGAGCTTTCAGTGATTATCTTGGAAAGCACATTGTGGAGTTCGTGGGTTGATTGAGAGAGGTGCACTTGTATTTCAGTCATTATCTCTGTAGAGGGGCGCACTTGATCATGGGCCCATGGGGGTACTCTGCTATTGAGGGCACGCTCCACCTCTGATTTGTGAGATTGGAAAAGGGGTGCATCACTTAGTTTGAAGGGAGATTATGAAGGGGGGTACACTCAGCCATCACATCTGTTGGTGAGTGTTAAAGCAAATCTTGACATCTCCAGTGGAGTAAGAGAAGGGCGCAAGCACCAGTTAAGAAGGATGCAGACATCATTTGAGGAAGCAATCTTACTCCAGACTTTTACGACCCAAGAGCACGTATTTTCCCTGTGGTGAATATTCCAGTGTTGTGGGCAAGATTAAGTGTGGGAGCTCATCCCCTTTTTCTGTAGCAGCTGTCCATGATGGCATCCAGTTGAACACACAGGTATCTCTTCATTGGGGCTGCCTTTATACCAGTAAGTTAAAATCAAACTGCTGTATTTACATTGTTCCTATTCTAAAGTGGAAGCATGGCTACTAGTAAGTCTGCTCTTACCTGCTGCAAGCTACAGGATTAGCTTATTTCTGATGTAAACTTTGTCTTTGGGGCTGTTGCAAACATTTAAATTATGCCTGGGATATACCAAATAATTCAGATATGCTTTCTGCATGTATGGTGTGCTATTTTATGTCAAGGTAATGTTAATCCTGATGATGCCTAAATATGATAATTAAAAAGGAGGAAAAACAGTATTAATCAAACCCCAAACAGCAGTCCATATTCATGTTGACAAGTAGTTTACAAGGAGTATCTCCAGTGGCAAAAACAGTGTACAATGCACACTGAATCAGTCAAGCAAAACATAACAAACATCTTCAGATATACAACTCAAACAGTACTTTCCAGTATTCAGAATCAAAATCAGCATCCTACAGTCAAGTTTACAATAAGGTCTGAGTTAGATTGGCAATATCATCTACAGCAAGCATCCAGTCATTGACCAAATACTTGACTAAGTCTATATAAACTGTTGAAAGAAATTCCTTTTAGCCTCCCCTTGACCAAGGATCCTTACATTTTCCTTGGACTGCAACCACTCCTCTGCTACCATCACTCAATACTACAATATCTCTAGAGCCTCCTCTTGTAGATTTTTCAACACCCCATCCTTCACAAACTCTACCCGATGCTCTTCAAAATCAAAGTGTATCTCCTCTTGCAACATCGTCCCAATCCATCATCCAATAGAAGCATGCTTCACTACTCATTCATATAAGTCTACCCAACATTACACCTTTGCAAGTCATCTACACTTCTATTTCTCTACAGAATCCCCACTACTCTAAATCTCCACCTCATCATCTTCTCCACTTGGGAAACATTCTTGCTGCATCTTTGATTGGTTTTTTGCTACACTTCTTCAAGCAAATTGTTGCTTTCTTCACCAACAAACACATTAACACTCAATAATTATAGGAGTCCACATTTCCCATCTACATCTCGTCCACTCTTACATCTGTCATAAAAGTATCTCTTTGCAACTGATTATTGCAAGACCATTCTTTGCAATACTGTTTTTTTGCTCATGCAAGCCACCTCAATTGACATTCTATCTAAACATTGACATTCTTTCTTATGCACACTATCTCACTCAACATTCTATACACACCTCCACTCTTTATCATACAAGTTGTCTTACTCAACATTTTGTCTACACATCAATTTTCTTACGCGAGCCATCTCACTCAACACTCTGTCTACATGTCCATTTCTCCACTCATGTAAGCTGCCTCACTGAATGTTGTCTACATATTCACTTCAACAAAATAAAATTCACAACATATCTTCAACATTCTCCCTCGTCCCTACTCAAGTCTACAACACATTCAATTGCAGATTTATTTTATCTTCACTAGAAAATTTGTAATCTACTCCTTCCCTCTTCAAATCAATGTCTTTTTTGTCTTTTACAAATGTATTTGTTCTCCTATATTTGGGTATTAAACATAGTATAATCTGCATAAACAGCTTCTTTACAGCAACAGAGATAAATCTTCCTGCTTCTCTGAAGTACAACTAAGCCTGAATTTACTTGTTATAGAAGAAAAAGAAGACATGGAAATGAAAAAACTGAATACCCAAATGAAACATGAACCTTCGATCAAAAATCCTAACTCTAGACTTTTATGGTCTTACCTCAAGATTTCAAACAACAAATCAAAAATATTAACCAAAAATGAAGTGCATTTACAGATTGAAAATATCAAATTTGAATGCATTCGATCACGGCATAGGCTTGATAATGCAATGATCGATGGCATTCACAAATTCATATACACAACACCCATCCATAGCATAGCACGGCATTGGGGTTTGGCACACTAGCGTCAGCAAATACAACATAGACCCTGGACAGTCCAAGCAAGTCTTTAATACCCTGCTGCTCGGTGGATATAGTTAGCCTAGAAACACCCGCACCCTGTTCACTTCAGAATCCCTTAAAACGGAAACCCCCTGATGCAGCCCACACATGTAATAAAAGTATTTAGGACCTAATAGCTCTTATAGGGCAACATCCCACCAACCATTCACCAAACACAAAAAAACGCACAGGTAATTCCTCTGACGGGTCAAACTGAGCAAAAGCCCTAAAAAACGCATCATTTAACAAAAACAACTCAAAAAACACGCCTAACCCACAATCCACATACGCAAACCTTCAAGGAAAGTAGAGCACCAGACATTTACCAGTGAGGGCGAGGTTAAAATCTCCCGAAGAAAAGAGGGTGGTGTCAACAGACACCATAAATGAACAAGTGATTGACGGCCAAGAGGAAGAAAGAATTGCAGAAAGAGTTATCAGCCTCCGAAGCCGTAGAGAGTTCGACCCTGCCTCTTTAAGGAGTAGACGACATCCATTGCTGTTACGGTTTTTCTCCTGGCGTGCTCTGTATATGTCACAGCATCTCTTACCACATTCTCCAAGAAGATCTTGAGGACGCCTCTCGTCTCTTCATATATGAGACCGCTGATACGCTTGACACCTCCTCTCCTGGCGAGACGCCTGATGGCAGGTTTGGTGATGCCCTGAATGTTATCTCTCAGAACTTTCCTGTGCCTCTTGGCTCCTCCTTTCCCCAAACCCTTGCCTCCCTTTCCACGCCCCGACATCTTTCGTTTCTCGCTGCCCCGCGCTGCTCTCAACCAAGATGATAACAGTGAAGAATGGCGATGAGTAAACTAAACGGGAGGGAAGAGAATATATAAGTACAGAGGCTCTCCCCGCTTCAATTCAAATGCCTCTCATCAACGGCTGAGAATCCTCGATCCGTTGCACCCCGATCTTCTCCTTACAGGCCGTCGATGAGATTTGATCAATGGCTCCAGTCAAATCGAGGAGGATTGCTTTGAGTCTTCTCAACAAAAGGTTTAGGTTTCTTAGAAACATCACATTGTCTTTGGAGTTACATGTTTTGATGTCTAACTTATGAGACGACAACGTGATAAATGTGACAACATCTCACCCATACTGGGTTGTAAGCACTTGGCTGCTCTTGGTGCAAAAATTGGGTACAATGTTTTTATTTATGTGTAAATATGGATATCTCTTTTTATCCTTTCAGATTGCAATGTTTATGATGATAATGATAATAGTTAACGTCCATTGAGACCAATTTTGGTCTATCATACCTTAAGAAAGAAAAGTAACTAACTACTTGGTTTGCTTTAGAATGTTATTTCTATGCTCAAAAATCTTGGAGACGAGAGTTCCTAAATTACCATAATTTTGATAAGTTGAAGGTTAGGCAAGTCTGTATTGTAACAAAAAATTTGAAATTGAGATCTTATGTGGGTGTATGAAGGGCAATATAGGAGAAAGTCTTTTTCATTCTCAACACTCATAGTCTCACAAAGATGACAAATCCTTTCATCACACGGAGTTTTAAGAAATGTCCAATGCCATGTTTCACTATGCAACTCATAAGAGTTCATTCTTATTTTAACTATGTGGATCTTCTTCTTTACACTAGTTAAAACAAAGAGATAATTTTTGATCTTCTAGATTAAGATTAATGACCTCCTTGTAAAATCTCAATTTTCTTCTATCCTCTAAATTTTCATCGCACCACGGCTTCTCTTTAAACTTCAAAGTAATAATATTTTTAATATTATTTATATTTTGCAAAGTGACATTTTCATCAATCTCCCAATGCTTTAGCAAGACATGGCATCTTTATGCCAACCCCACTTGAGCCTTAGGTGGTTTTGACTAGACTTTAAATCAATTTTAGGAAGTCTTTGGTCAAAAGTTATTTTAACTTCTTTCTTGTACATTAGGTACCTGGTCATAACTATGCTCCCGATGGGAGAAAGATCCACTGCATTGAGGAGAATAGAATAGGGTGTATTGCTTTTAATCTTAAGATTGTAAGCTATAAAATGCTTCTGGGTTTGCTCAATCCTTCTCCAAGATTCTCTAGAGATGTTGCAATCCCAAACTTCACAACCATATAGGAGAACAAGAGTGATGAGAGTCCCAAAGAGGAATTTTTTTTTTATCCCACGTCAGAAAGTTTGTTGACTTACAATTGTTTTCAAAACCAAAATAAGCTTTCCACCCTCCATTAATCATTTTCTCGATGATGTAGTTCCAGTTAAGCTTGTGATGGATAACAATCCTAAGATACTTGTAGGAAGTCACCTCCTCCAAGTTGTTATTGTCATACTAAAAATTAGCATAAGTGACCTTATTGGATTTTATTATCGTAACTTTGGTTTTGTCAGTATTAAAAGTCATGCTCATACTTGAGCAAAAATCCTTAAGAATTCGTAATTGTTTATCAATATCAAAGAGACACCTTGCTAGAAGAACAATATCATCAACATAAAGGAGGATGATGACAATTCTCGATAATGTCATGTTTGCTTTACTAAACAATCTTCTAACTTATTGATGTATATACCAAAAAGGGTAGGGAAGAGGGGCAGCCTTGCTTAACTCATGTATTACAATTAATACCTTTTGACCAACCCTCAATGTTCTTAAGAATGGCAATGACTCTCATACAACCTTATTGCAGTAGCTCTCAACTCTAAAGGAACCTTTAGCTCTTCTAATCGTTTCCACAAGTTATTTATAGGCACTGCATCAAAATCTTTCATAAAGCCCATAAAGCAACAAAGGAGATTAAATTTATTATAACGACATTCCTCCACAATGATCCTGAGAGTAATGAGATAGTCTATGGTGGAATGATACCTTCTAAAATTGGCTTTGTCTTTAGCCCTTTTACCTTGACTTTCTAGCCATATGTTGATCTTATTTTCCAAAACAATACCATATAACTTGGCTAAGAGAGGGTTAATCATAATGGTCCTATAATTAGAGGGATTATTTTTATTGTCGCTTTTAAAAATGGGTACGATAAGGCATTGAGTCCAAGGTTTAGGGAAGCTTTGTTTGACTGCTAGATTGAAGAGGTTGTGGATGTGAGAGATGAGGACAAGCCATCCAATTTTAAGGATTTCGCTTGGTAACCTTCGATGTCCTTAGATTTCCCATTCGCGAGGCGCTTAATCCCAAAATCAACATCTTCTAAAGAAAATACTCCACCTTCCATAAAGAGGGGTTGAAAGTTATCCACAACATTAGGGAATTCATTAAGCTTTTTAAGATAGGAATTTCAATCCTTTGAAGCAATCATATTATTCTCTTTAGTTTTGTAAGTTAGAACTTGCCTTCATAATTTATTAGGATCCATTTTAGAGAGGTGTAAAAGGTTCTCTTGCTTATTATTTATAAAGTACATTTTTTTTTTCTTTTAATGAGGGCTTTATACCTATTTATCTTGTCAACTCTTAGGGACTCATCATTAGCTTCTTTAATTTCTCTTCTTGCAATTCTACACTCTTTGTTGTACCAAGGGTTGGTCATTATGTTTCACTTTTTATACGACACTTCAATAGAAAAATTGTTAATGGAATATGAGAGGTTGTAGAGACATTATGATAGAGGTCTTCTATCTTGCCCTTACTAGGGAGAGGAAACAAATTATCATTCAAATAATTTTGAAAAAGATCAATTTTATTTTTATCGAAGATTAAGTACTTTTGGCTGTGAGATTTTTTTTCTAAGGGATTACTCCGCATGACAAAATTGAGAGTTGCAATTAAAGGTCTATGATCTTATTCAAGTTCATGGTCATTTAAGATGTCAAAATTTATTATTTGGTTGTATAAAGGGATATCAAAAATGACATAATCAACCACACGAGTTCCAATCCCATGAAACAAGTTATACAAGTAGAATTGGGCCATTTCATAAGACCGCTGCAAGTGATTGGATCTCGAGCACTATAAAGCTTGATTAGCTCGGACCAAAACATTTTTTTCTCTAAATCTTCAAAACTTATTTGGTAGTCGTTGGCTAAAGCAAGGTCTTCGTCTAACCATAGAGGATAAGGGTTGGAATCATTGCTTAAGAGAATATCTGGTTATTTGTTGTTCAAGCATTAATGTCACCCATTAAGAGGGTATTGCTTTCATTCCTTAAACTATAAATATCATGTTGTAGGCCATTATAGGGACAATTTTTATCTAAATTGTTCTTCTTATAAAAGTTAGAACTAATAGCCACAAAATAACAAATCGCTATAAAGATTTTGTTAGCATTAATATATGTGATCTCCATCCAAATTTACTGGTTGAAAAGATCTTTCTTATAAATCCTAACATGAGGGGATATATTCTTCCTAATGTAACAAGCTATGACTCCAATGCCTCAACAACAAGGTCTCTTGTTCCATATCGACCATAAGACAAATCCTCCTAAGTTAGGGACCTTAGATTCCTAATGCACCCAAGTTTCAATTAGCAAAATAATATAAATTTCATTCAAAATCCAACTTAACTTGGGACCTATTCCACGGAAAGCCCCAATAGTTCCAAGAGAGGATTTGGAGCATGCTAAATTCCTATTTATTATTATATTTTTTTGTCTCTATCCCGATGTTGAGTCCCAGTTTTGTCCTATTTTGTGATTGCCAAATGACCCCTGTTGACTCATCTTTTCCTTTTCTTGTCATTGTTTCCTATCCCTTTTCATCAAATTTGCCATTTCCATGTAATATATGCTTAAGAGCTATAAAAGGTAACTAATTGAGTGTTCTAAGCATAATCCTCTATAAATTTGATATACATTTGGAGTAGGGGTTTACTTTGACTAATTACTACAAGATTCCATAGTCTTTTATGCAGATACATGAAATATGGTAGTAAGTCAGTTACTACTGTAACCTATTTTACTACTAGAATCACAGGCTTGCATTTTACTACTAGAATTCAGTTTTGGGCAACGGCAAAAATTCCAGTAGTGAATTAGTTATTAATGGAATCCATCCTACTATCGGAATTCATGTAGGTGGCATCCGGTAACGGATTCGTTAGTTCAACTACTTGTGCCTCTCCAAGACATAAATGGAAACATAGGTTTGTTTAGAAACAACTCGACATGGTTACCTTCCTATTTGCTTGGTTCCAAAATCATGATTAAGCATGGAAACCCACAATCAAATTATCATTCAACGCCAAGGTGTGCGAGGAAGATCTAAACATGAAGTTGTGATTTCATGCTTCTAGTCATAAAATCATTTGAGAATCAAGCATGATGGTTTCTTTGTATGTCATCCATGTCATCGTATGTATCGATCCACTCTCATTGATAATGTAACCTCTATGTCGACATTTGGCATGTGGTCGGTTGAGATCCATATATTCAGGATCAATGGTTTTGAAAGTTTAACTTTTTTATGGTAAAGGCTCTCCATAAAATGATTGTATAAGCATTATATAGGAGGTCGATAACCAGGACATTAAAGTGTGTGACCTCTTCTTGCTCTCTTAATTTGGATCGTTGAATTAATGAAAGGGACATATTACTAAAGCACTAAGCTAATTTTGTGATTTTTGTGGCGCAACTCAACCAGGAGGGCCCCCTGACCTGGGTATGCACTTGTAGAGACAACTTAGAGATTTATTGTTTATTTTTAAATGTGTGTGTATTCTCATATTTAGTTGGATTCTTGTGTGAGTATTTTCTCAATACAATTGGCTTATTGCAATTACAAATTATAGATCATATTTCATTTAAAGAGATTAATTCCTTTTATAAATATTACTATTTAATGCTTTACTAGAGTTTTTCTTTTATGATTTTTGACTCTTGGTGATTGATTCACTTAAAATATGTATTTTGAATGGACTCGTTAGTTTAGTATTCTTAGTAGTTTCCTCCCTAATCCTGCATATACTTTGCCAACACTTCATAAGCTTATGAGTCCCTGGTTGATAATTAATGATTGGAATTTAAGCAATTAAATTGACCAACACCCAAATGACGGCTTTTCTATTTCTAATTAATGCTCAGTTTCCTTCCTTCATAGCTTCTTTTACCTTTTGAACCCCCTTTCTTAATTTAGCTTTATCTTTTAGAATGAGATCTTCATTTATAAATATTCCCGATCCTTTTAGACTCGAGGTTTAACTGAGTATATGTCAAATTTATGGCCAGTAGTAAACTTAACCTGAATTAACCTATCTTCATTTTCAATTAGTTTTCCCAATATTTGTGCTTCTATGAGACAAGTAGTTTCAATTTGTAACTCATTATGTAGTTCTTCCCTAAAAAGAGCTAGCATATCCTCTGTAGCGTCTTCCTTCAAATGAAAATTGTGAGGTTCAAGGCTCTCTTATTACGTTCATGGCCTAATTCTATCAACTTATTCATTTCCCGTTTGTATATCCAATTTACCTAACATATAATATTATTTCTACACATAATTTAGAAGATGAAAAGTATATCTTTGTTTTAACTAACATAAAGAAGAAAAACAACATTGTTAAAATAAAAACAAACTCTCACGAGCTCCATAGTGAAACATGGTGCTAGACAATTCCTAAAACGTCGTGGGATGGAATAATTTGTCATCTTTGTGATATTAATAGGGTTGAAGATGAAAATCCTTTTCTCATAGAATGTCATGAGTACACCCACATTAGAGTGCAATTTCAAAATATTTGCTACAATATTGGCCTTCATAACATTTTAACTCATCATAACTAGGTGATATAGGACGGCTTCTCGTAAAGCTTTTCGAGCACATAAATAAAATTCTAAAGAAAATCACCCCCGGGGTGTAGACTAGTTGGTAATATGGTGCATTGTTAAGGCACTCTTTGTGATGTTGTGGGTTCAAACCTCGACTAGCCTTGTGTGTTGCATGTGGGGCAGCGTTGGTACACCTGGGGGTATAGTGACAGTGAACCAGAATCGACCCCATGTCATGCGAGTGCGAGCATGGCCCCAGTTACCAATTCCCCTAGTTACAAAAAAAACAAAATGATTCCTTACCTTTTTAAAGGTCCTATAGACCAAAGTTGGTCTTAGTGGACATTAATAACCATTATCATCATTATTTGTTATAAGTATATATTTTTTGAAGCCAACATGTAAGTGTTACTCACATGACAAACATGACAACATCTCTAACATATTGAGCTATGGTTACACCTCGTTACTTTCTATGTAATGATGGTTGTTGGTTTCTTTAAGGATTTGTTTTCATACATGTATTGGAAAGTGTATAGTTGAAAATATCATTGCCTAGATGTTCAACATTCATTTTGTAAGCTTCTTATACCATAATGATATTTTGTTGATTCAATTTCCCTTGTTGTTACTGTTATCACATTTATAGTAGCCGGGGCTACCATATCTTCTGATCAGATTCCAGTCCTTTTTTTCAGCCAGTCCTTTACACTGAGATGCTTGAGATGAGCATCAGATGAGCATTCATTCTAGGATCACTCATGTTTCAGAGCAGCCTATTAGCAATTTGATCAGCCTTATGCCATGATTGAGTCTCAAGAACTCAGATTTTATGACCGATGTAGCCATTTTTGCCATAAAGAGCAGTATGCAGTGCCCAGATATGCAACAATAGGTTTTCAGTTGACAGATGATGATTCAGGTGATTGGTACAGGTATATGGCCAGGCAAGTATATGGTTGTGTATTGGTTTATTATTTCTTCGTTGGTTATCCTTGTGGCTTGATATAGCATTTAGTGGTTATGATCTAGCGGTCTATTTATATATTATGGACATGGTTGTTAACTTATATCTATATAGTCCTGCTTGCTCATAATGTATGAAGTTCTTGTCTATACTCATTGGTTTCACCCTCCCTAGGAGATTGGAGGTGATCATTCCCACCAGTATCTGGCTTGCTAGTGTTGGCTCCACCTTTTTACTTTCCTCATCCATTCGTCACCATCCAATCTCATTGTTTCCCTGACTTACACCTTAGCCTATGATATGGAGGATTCCCTCACCCTTGCCTCTTTGATGGATAACATCCCTATTTAGTTGTGTCTCGGCTCTAAGTTGTGTCAATTGTGTTGGCTAAAACCTTAAGCATATAGGACTACCATCATTACATATCTGTGGAAACTATTGTATATCTATTGTAAATGCCCATTGAAGTGAAAGTCAAAACCTGTGTTTCTAAACACAATGAAATAAGGGCTATGGAAATGAATGAAATGTAAACTCCCCAATGAAGGGAAATGAAAGGCCAAATAAAAGCAAAGATTAAATATATGCTATATCCAATGACTGCTAGCCTTGGACTGTAATGATTTATTTCTCATTATCCCGCGGGTTGTGATATGAGATGGAGTAAGGGACAACTAATTCTAAGTGTCCCCTAGAGTCTCAAGTTACGGTTTGTCGGGCACCTAGTCATGGCGGCCCTAGAAATGATCCTCACGAAGTTGAGTCAACTTGGATGTGAGTTGTAGACTTATGCCAAGGTTGAATAAGCACTTCCTAAGCAACTTACCCCATTTGTGAGACACTGCCATCCCCTGTGTTATTTTTATTTGACATACTCTTGAGTGTCCCTATATCGAACGTATCATGGTGTAATATTGCATAGTCATCCCTTATCCTTGCCTCTCACCCATCCATCTTCACCCACTGTTGGTAGGCGGTTTGATAAGGAAGAATCGCAGCATCGATGATGCTGCGACACGTCAGACGAAGTCGCGGAAGGAAGAAGGCTCGATTATTTTATGTATTTTTTGAGTCGTCTGTACCGCAATAGGAGGGTTTTTGGGTTGTTGGACCATATGAGATGTAATTTTGAGCTAATTGTACTGCAGTAGGCGGGTATTTGGGTCATTTGGACCGGGTCAGTTAGATTTTGGGTCTTTTGTCCAAGAGTCGGTTAGGAAGCTGTTAGTAAGTGGACAAGCATTGTAAAGGTGGAAGCCTATATATAGACAAGAAGTTGTAGGTCGTGGGGGAGAGAGAGGAGAGAGAGAGAGATTTAATATGCGGTTTTGTGAGTATGTTGAGAGATCAAGAGATATTGTTGAAATCTGTGATCTGCAAAGGCATTGTATTGGGTTTTTGCAGTAATAATATGATGTGATGAAACTATTATGTGCAATCATGGTGTGTCTTTTGTCTTTTGATGGTAATGCAATGTCTCTTTGATAGTCGCTTTACTGTTATAATCTGCTGCAACAATGAATGTTTCCATTAAATGATGAAATGAGTGCAATAATGTCGAAGTGAATGCATAGATTTATTGTTGAATGTTGCAATAAGATTAAGTAGTTGATGCCACACACATCCTCCTTCATTCGGCGGAAACATGGTTCCGTCCACTCTCCCTTGATCGCCTCGGGTGAGACCTCATCTGCTCTGCAGGTGTTGCTGGGCAGGGTAAAACCTGCTTGGGCCGGTGCTCTGGGAGATCGCGGTGGGTTGGTGTCGACAGTGATGGGAACCCCTGTTGAAATGCTTCAATATCAGTGGTGGGACAGAAGATGGTGATGATCCACGGAATGTGAATATTCCAGAATCAGAAGGAAGTCGTGTTGTGGTACCACCTGATGCGCCAAGCGATCCGATCAGTCAGCCGCTAAAGATCCGCAAGATTAACATTGGGATAGAGGACACTCTGAAGTTCGCAAGTGTCAGGGATTACTAGGATGATGAGCTGATAAGCAAGGTCACTGATTTGCTCCATGAGTTTCAGGACATATTTCCTACAAAGTTTTATGACATGAAGGGGATTTTGGGCAACTTAGGAGAAATGAAGATTTCATTAAAACCAGATGCTAAGCTGATCCGGTAGCGACCCTATCGATTGAATCCGTGACATTAGGAGAGGGTCAAGGCCGAACTAGATCGCATGTTGGACGTCGGTGTCATTGAACCAGTTGATGAGTCGGAATGGATTAGTCCTATGGTGGTACAGGATAAGAAGACTGGCGAAGTGCACATCTGCGTTGACCTCAGGAAGATAAATGATGCATGTTTGCATGATCCGTTTCCAACCCTGTTTACTGACGAACTGCTCGAAGGTGTGGGTGGCCAGGAGATGTACTCTTTCACAGACGGGTTCTCTGGCTACCATCAGATCCGCATTGCAAAAGAAGATCGCCATAAGACAACTTTCGTTACCGAATGGGGTTGCTTTCAGTACACCGTAATGTCGTTCGGTTTGAAGAATGCACCTGCGATATTTTCGCGGGTTGTCGTCGCTGCATTCAAAGATTTCATTTAGAATTTTTTACAGGTATACATGGACGATTGGACGGTCTATGGTTTAGTCCGCGATCATCTGGCGAATCTGCAGTTGATGTTGGAGCGATGTCGGCAACACCAAATCTCGTTGAACCTAAAGAAATGTATCTTTTGTGCACCGTTTGGCATACTGTTGGGTCATATTGTGTGTAAGCAAGGATAGTTGATCGACCCAGCAAAGATTGCGCTCATTCTGAGTTTGACACCACCGACTACTGTTAAGCAGCTACGGGCGATGCTGGGACACACGGGGTATTATCGCAAGTTCATCAAGGGGTATGCTGCGATTACCGCCCTTATGGAGAAGTTGTTGAAGAAGTTTGCAGTATTCCAGTGGAGCCTTGGATGTCAGGATAGCTTTGAGACACTAAAGACGAAGATGGCTTCGGCATCGATATTGGTATTTCTTGACTGGAGTAAGAACTTCCATGTTCATGTTAATGCCTCATCGATTTGCACTGGGAGTGGTATTGGCCCAGCCCGGAGAGGGGGATCTTGATCACCCCATTGCGGTTTCCAGCCGGCAGTTGTCATCTGCAGAAAGAAACTACACTACTACGAAGAGGGAAGGTCTGGCAATGGTTTATGCGTTACAAAAGTTTCGCCACTACTTATTGGGAGGCCATTTCAAGATGTTCACAGATCATTATGCATTGAAATACCTAGTCAATAAGCTTGTGTTGGGGGGGAAGATCTGTCGTTGGATACTTCTTTTTCAGGAATTTGATTTTGAAGTAATTGTGAAGCCAGGGCTGTTAAATGCTAGCCCAGATCATCTCTCCTGGATTGAAACAGGAGAGGAGCCAACTAATATTGAATATGGGTTGCTTGATGCGCAATTATTTAAAGTTGAAATCGTTGATGGATATTTTGAAGAAATCATTCAGTATCTGGCGACAGGTACCGCACCAGAGGAATTCACCACTACTCAAAAGAAGCAGTTGGTAGTCAAGGCTGCAGACTTCCAACTAATCGCAGGAGTTCTATACAAAATGGGTGCCGATGAGATATTGCGGCGGTATGTCTTGCCACATGAGCAAGAGCAGATCCTTTCCGAAGCACATGCAGGTGTCGCTGGAAGGCACTATGGTGGTCGTGCAACGACAAGGAAGGTGCTTCGAGCGGGGCTCTGGTGGCCTACGCTGCACAGTGATGCGACAGAGTATGCACGATCCTGCAACATTTGTCAGAGAACCGGGAAGCCATCCAGACGGGATGAGATGTCGTTGATGCCCCAGTTGACATTGCAGCCATTTGAAAAATGGGCAGTAGATTTTGTGGGACCCATCAACCCACCAAGTAAGCGCACTGGTGCCAGATATATTATCACGGCGATAGATTACTTGACACGATGGGCGGAAGCTGCACCAGTCATTGATTGTTTCACGGCCATAGCCACGCGGTTTCTCTTTGACCACATTGTCACTCGCTTCGACTGCCCCAAGATATTGTTGAGCGATCGAGGCAATCACTTTCTTAATCGCACCATCAGCGCATTAATGGAGGAGTTGCAGATACAACATAAGAAGAGTACACCCTATCATCCGCAGGCGAATGGCATGGTGGAGGCTTTTAATAAGATATTGGAGCATGCGCTGACAAAGGTGTGCAATGTGAACCACGATGACTGGGATCTAAAAATCTCAGCAGTATTGTGGGCCTATCGCACCACATGTAAATGGCCGACAGGGCAGACACCATTTAAGCTGGTGTATGGACAAGAAGCGGTTATGCCTATGGAGTATATCATTCCGAGTCTGCGCATAGCGGCAACAACTGGTATGGATGCTACGGTAGCATTAGAGGAACATCTCGTGTAGTTAATAAAGCTGGAGGAAGATCATTTTATCGTCGATTTTCATCAGGGTGTGGAGAAGGATCGCCAGAAGGCTTGGCATGATCGCCACATCAAGAACAAACAGTTTCAACAAGGTGATTTGGTGTTGTTGTAGGACAACAAGTTTATGAAACATCCAGGAAAATTGCGAATGCATTGGCTTGGTCCGTATTGCATTAGTAGCATTACTTTAGGAGGAGCGGTACAGTTGCAACAGTTGGATGGGGCGATGCTCCCCAAATTGATTAATGGTAGCAGGTTGAAGCCCTATCGATCAGGCTTGGAACAATGCGATGCCTGAGTCGCAGCGATTAACAACAACAAAAAAATGGCCTTGGAACAGCGCGATGCCTGAGTCGCAGCGGAAAAAAAAAAAAAGAAGAAGTGTAGATTGATTGGTGGTAGGATGGCGCACCAACAGGGACGGAATGTGGAAGCAGGGAGGCTTCTGCCGCAAGTACGGAGCGATCTGCGACAAGTAGCAGCATTGCGATTGAGTCACATCAGAAATCATTATGCAGATGGGACTTTTTCCTTTTTGACGGATATGATCGTTAGTTGATTTAGATTGTGTAAGAAGAACGCACGTTTGGAATCAGGGATACACCGGGGCAGCATGGCCGATGGCACATGGAGGGATGGTTTGCATGGTTGGCACGAGGCATCCACCACGACAGCATGGCCAAAGGGATGCTTCGCACATTTTTGCATGCAGGGAAACAGGCGGAAGTACGATTGCTCCAAAGTCAGGCTAATACTCACATGTAATAGTGGAATATTATGATTACCCTGGAGCGTGAGCAGGTGGTGCAAAGGAGTGTCGAGGCAGTTGAACGGCTGAATGCGATGTATAAATATAGGACTTGAGGATAGTAAGAGCACAGATGTTGTTTCAGTTAAGAGGGGTTATGTTACAAAAGGCTCAGGCATCTAACTAAGTTAGGAATTCCAAGGAGGTTGTGGAAATGATCTATTTTATTTCATGTGGTAGCACACCCGGTGCGCTAAGGTCCCAAACCACGAGTGTACATGAGCGGTTGGAGCAAGCTGCGCCTCAGACACTCTAGGGTTACAAGCATGAAGTCTCATCCGAGAAGTCTAGGTAGTTGGTGATGGTTCGAAGTCGTGTGGTCCCGTCGCCCCGGGGTCCCTGTAACATGTGCTTACTGGTGTGAAACAGATGTGCCAGAACCACTAGCCTGTTTTACACCTTGGAGTTGCTTGCAAAATTCCTCTCCATCTACAATCGGTCTCTCGAGATTGGAGGATGAGTTTGCAAGGACTACGATAGTAAGCCGGGAAGAGTCCACTTTTTGGCAAGAAGTACATGACATCGAGCAGATGATCAGTGTAGCAGAAGGAGCAGGACAACACCGCGCACTCCAGACAGCAAGAACAGTTGCAGAACTATAGTTCCACCCTAGTAGAGTGAAGACCACGGAATACACCATGTCCAGTTGACGTGGCTCAAGGGCGAGCCACAAGATTGTGTTGGGGGCCTATTGGCAGGCAGTTTGATAAGGAAGAATCGTAGCATCGACGATGCTGCGACACGTCAGACGAAGTCGCGGAAGGAAGAAGGCTCAATTATTTTATGTATTTTTTGAGTCGTCTGTACCGCAATAGGAGGGTTTTTGGGTCATTGGACCATATGAGATGTAATTTTGAGCTAATTGTACCGCAGTAGGCGGGTTTTTGGGTCATTTGGACCGGGTCAGTTAGATTTTGGGTCTTTTGTCCAAGAGCCAGTTAGGAAGTTGTTAGTAAGTGGACAAGCATTGTAAAGGCAGAAGCCTATATATAGACAAGAAGTTGTAGGTCGTGGGGGAAAGAGAGGAGAGAGAGCTTTGATATGCGGTTTTGTGAGTATGCTAGGAGATCAAGAGATATTGTTGAAATCTGTGATCTGCAGAGGCATTGTATTGGGCTTTTGCAATAATAATATGATGTGATGAAACTATTCTGTGCAATCCTAGTGTGTCTTTTGTCTTTTGATGGTAATGCAATGTCTCTTTGATAGTCGCTTTACTGTTATAATTTGCTGCAACAATGAATGTTTCCATTAAATGATGATATGAGTGCAATAATGTCGAAGTGAATGCATAGATTTATTGTTGAATGTTGCAATAAGATTAAGTAGCTGATGCCACACACATCCTCCTTCATTCGGCGAAAACATGGTTCCGTCCACTCTCCCTTGATCGCCTCGGGTGAGACCTCATCTGCTCTGCAGGTGTTGCTGGGCAGGGTAAAACCTGCCTGGGCCGGTGCTCAGGGAGATAGCGGTGGGTTGGTGTCAACAGTGATGGGAACCCCTGTCGACTAGGTTTGAGTCAACACCCACTACTAGCAAATTGATCACAACCATGAAGTGAGTATATTCTTGAGGTTCTGTTCTCAGCTATAATTATTATTATTAAAGTTTACATTGAATATCTTGTTTTAACCGCCAGTGAAATGCTACTTTAAGTTTATAGTCTTGTTATTTGAATAACTTATGAAGCATGTCATATCCAATTACACTTACAACATTTTGATGCTTTAGCCCTTGTCATATTATTGGTCAGTTTGACCTGGTCAAACCTAGTTTGACCAAGTCAACCACAAGACACGAGATGTATTACACCATTGATGTTAGATATTGATGATATATGGTCTATCATTGCCCAACAGGTGGTTCCATGCAGCAGTTACAGGTTTCAGATGGTGATTTGTGATATTTTATGATTTTGATCATTTATAGATTATTATTTTTAATCTGTCCGGGCATGGTTATGATATTATATGATTATGCAGTCATCCATATGGTGTGTGAGTATGCATATTTAGTGCATTTGGATCTTCTGAGTCCATTGGGATACTTAGTTTGCAGTTTCGGGCAGTTTCAGTTGAGGTATTCTTCAGTTTATCACTCTGGTGCAGATTTGCCATTAAAAATGGCTTGGCAGAGCAGTTTGGTTTTCTATTTGGTTCACCTAGGGCGCTATAGAGGGAGTATGGGGTCCAGCCACTTGTTTTTACTATATTTCTATACTCCCAGACAGTTTGGTGCAGTCCGATTTGGCCCCGGATGACCAGGTAGTGAGATACATGCATTTTTTTAATCTTTTATAGATGATTTCCAAAGGAATAAAAAATGGTAAAATGGCTACAGAGGAATTCAATTTGGGCTACTGAGGCAAGTAAATGGCATAAGGTTGGTTGTGATGATGTGTGTGATGTCTCCCACACTTTCCAGAGTAGTTGCAGTATTCAGTGGGGCCCAAACTCACTCTCCATGCCTATTTTGATGATTTTATTATGTCTCTAAGGGGCCACGATTTGGCCTTGTGGTCACATTATTGTACTTTGATGATATCTTTTATGTTATTGTGCCATGGGGACACACTAGAGAGGGATTATGTCACCCCCTAGACCCACCATGAGCTTGATGTTCTGTTTCCTAGTCACTTTATGTGAGACGTCCCCCCAGGGCGATTTGTCTAGTGTGGCCTCTTATGTTTTTGAGTTGATCTTTGTACTTTATATTGAGCTCATCTCAAACGTTGATTATAACTTATGTATATTTTAATCTTATCCACTCATTAGAAAAGTGGTTAGGGTTTTGGTCTCTCCCATTCCTATTTTGAGGAGAGACCCTCTCATTGTAAAGGGACCTTTGGCTCTTGGAATTTGATAATAAAAGAGATTTTTGCAGAGATTCTTGTATCTTCTTTGATGTGATGCTCTTAGATGTTGATTGTAAAGTCTATTGTCACCTAGCATTTGAAGTTTTGTGGTGAATCCAAAATATTTTGTGGATACAGTGTTTTGTCTACAGGAAGGCAACTTCACTTGGGCGTTTTTGTAGGGGGCTCCTCAACTCATCTCACTTGGATTTGCTTATATTAGGGGATTTTCAATAGTTTCATTGTGATCTTTGATTTCATCTTGATATGTCTCTTGTTGCTATAGTCATTTTCTCTTGATGCTACAAATCTAACTTAGGTAGTTTGTTGTGCAAGACGGGAAGGCGCATTGGCTCCTTTGGGGAAAACGATTTCACTTGGACACTCACTCAAATCAATTCAATTGATCGGGAAGGCATAGATCATCATCATCATCAAGGAATCCGCAAGATTATCCGGGTAAGATCTACTCTTATTTCATTTATTTTGGGTTCCAATCCATTGGCCATTCTCATTTACTGTCAAAACCCTAACTCTAAATTCATTGGAAAAATCCCTAGCTCAAATAACTTGCTTTACTGGCAAACCATTTATGGGTATTTCACCTCAGGAATAACCCAAGGTGGGTTCTCCAAGGCGTCATCATTAGAGGACTCCCCATGGCCCAAATCCCTAGGCATTGATCTCTCTACCCTTGCGCATTCCCTGAGTTGGTTGGTTTTCTTGTTGTTTGATGCATGTTTTGAGGCTTGTGTACTCCAATACTCTCATACCTGTCATTCAAGTCTAACTAAGGTACTAGATAGCCCCAATCCTATTCTTAACTTCCCTGCATTGGACACGATTCCCAAGGTAGTGGATTTTTCTATCATTTGGTAGTGCCTTGATCCTGGATCTTTTAATTAAGCTAATAAGTCACCTATACTTTCACTTTGGATCAAATTCACATCCTTTAAGCCTCTTGATCCAAAACATAACTCATTTTGTGACTTCATCCGTAGATCTAGGGATTACTATACCTAACACCTTACATAATTCATTCATTTGATTTGATCTGGTGTCTTGGTTGGATCTCTCCTGTCGGGAGTTGATCCGGGTCTCCCCCATTGTTGTCTTGGGCTTAGATAACATAAAGTGAAGGGTGACTCGATTGGCGTAACAACCAATCCTTTTGGGAATCTAGGCTCTCGTGGTTCACCTCTTTGGTTGCCTATCCTCTCTACCATCCTGTATAGGATCTATCATTTGGGGCAACTACAAGTAGTGTGATAACATTTTGGCGCCTTTGCCGGGGAGGTAGAGGCTTACCTTCGGTGTCTGCGAGTGTCTGTGCGTTATCTTATATATTATCGCATCCGGTATTTTGGTTTGGTGATTACATTTATCTTTCCTTAATTATTACAATCACCATCTTAATTCACTCATCTCACCTCTCCTACAACATTTATCTTATTGGTGAATTACCTGTGTGATTCACTTGGCGACTCCACCCCGTGACTCTATTGAGGACTGAACCCAACACATAAATCTTAAGTTCCTTAATTGTCCTACTAATCCTGAAGTAATCCCCATTACTTACAGTCGGAACCAAAGACAAATTAAAGAGAATTCATCCAACTTCTTTTGGAAGATTTCTAATCCTAATTCTTCATCGAGTCATTTTCTAGGATCTCCTTCATCTTCATCTAGTCCAATGGCCGGTACAAATGTTGGTGGAAACCAAAACAATCCTCCATAGAATCCTAGAATTTTTGGAATAAAGTCTAAGGCTTCTCCTTTTGATTTTGCTCAAATCCAGGGAGCCCCCCATGACATGCCTGAAAAGTATTTTGAAAAAGTTCCTAACTTTGATGCAGTTTCAGCTATAACTATAGAAGATCACATAGACAAAGTCTGGGAACATATGGAGCATCTAATGAAGATGTCTTCATGAGGGGCCTTCTAGCATCTTTGGAAGGAGATGCTCGGAAGTGGTTTGATTGGTTACCTACTTCATCCATTAATGGATATGACAATTTCGTCACGAAGCTTAACAGTGAATGGTCACGTTAGTTAGATGGGAAGTTTCTCTTGCATCAATTTTTTTATATCAAGAAGAAAGAGAATGAAACAATCCATGAATTCAACCTTAGGTTTGATAAGACTGTAGCTAACATCCAAGATGACATTAAACCAAAATATCCAACAATCCTAATTCATTATTTAAATTCTTTTGAAGGATGGCTTTGATATCATTTGAAGGATAAGAATCCAAATGACCTAAAGACCGCATAGTTGAATGCTAAAACTGTTGAATCAAATGCGGCATCCATGGGGAAACAATTTTTTTTTTTATCATTACTCCCCATCCACTTATAGATTTGATCCTAAACCATGAAAACCCAAGGAACCTGTGATTGATCCTAAGCACACAATGGACACGTTAGAAACAATGCAAGAAATGATGAGGTAATTGATTGTCCTAACTAAAGATGTAATGAAGACTCATGAGTCAGAGCGGTATAGGAATCCTTATGGCCCTAAACCTTATTGGAACAACAATAGAAGGTCTGAGGGAGATAGAGATAGAAGGCGTCCTGAAAATCTAGAAAAATATGAAAGAAAGAATGTAAATTGGTGTGACGAAGTAGAAGAAGAACCTTTAGACACCACTTACCCTGATGATCAACTTGAAAACATCAATTTGGTTCAAGACTTATCTTACGATGATGATTTCAGAAGAATTCTCCTAGAAGAAGAAGAAATGGAGCAAGATGAATTAGATAATGAACAAATCTCCTCATGTTGTGCAATCAATCTTCCTGAACCAAATGAACAACCCAAGCTTCAAATTTATGAAAGACGTAATGTTAATCCTCAACAACCATCTTTCCTTGACAAACATAGTATTGCTAAAGAAGATAAAAAGGAAGAAGAGAAAATTGCCCCTTGTGATTATAATTTGAATATTTATATGAAAAAGGAATTGGTCAAAATGATGTGCAATATCCCTATAGTTGAATTAATGAAAGTCCCTTCAGTTAGAAGCCAAGTAGAAGAATTTTTTGAAGGTATCGACCAAAAGAAGACTCCTGAGATTGCTTTGGAATCATGTCATATACAGATTCTTAGTGGAAAAGAAATTAGAAGAGTTGAAAAAGATCCACCCATCAACATTCAGTCTATTATTTATGAGCGAAAGAACGGTGGTCACCCTCCTTTCTACCTTACCTTACACATTCAGAATGTGCTCCTTCACAATTGTATGTTAGATTCTGGAGCCGCCATGAATGTCATGCCTTTGCATGTCATGAAGGAAATGGGTTTGGAGGTAACTAGACCTTATGGAAATGTTTGTTGCATTGATTCAAGACGTGTATAATCCTATGGTTTAATTAAAAACCTAAGAGCTGATCTTTTTGCATGCTCGGACATATCCACCATGATGGATGTTGTTGTTATAGACTTCCCCCTAGCATATGGAATGCTTTTATCCAGGAAGTGGGCATCTGGCTTAGGTGGATATCTTATGGTGGACTTGTCTGATATTTGTGTCCCTAATTTTGATGGTGCCTTACTCTGAATCAGTAGAGAGCCATTCATTGACAAACATTTGGAAACTTTTGAAGATGGGATAAAAAATACTTATGGGGATGAGATTTTGAATAGTGCTAAGGCTAGCATGATTAGAAATGATGATGAAATTTGGGGATTATCTCAATCATAGAATGTGTCCATGGTAATGGGAGAAACTGACTCTTCTGAAGAAGAAAAGGGGATAGGCGAACTTGCTAGGAGAATAGATTTGGAAATGCATTTAAGTGAAGTATCTGAAGAAATTCAGGAATTGAGAAAAGGAAGTGAACACCAACTTCAAAGTCAAGAACTGAATAATGAAATGAATCCATAATTAGTTAATGAAAATCCAACACTTGAAGTTATAGATGATTTGGATGACATAAGACTAGGTGAACATATTCCAAGAACAATTAGGGAATTCAATGCGCTTTATGATCATAATCTAGTTAGAGAATGGCAGGGCCTTGACCCCATTCTCCCATGGACAAACCGTAATGAAGGAACACATCCTTCTCCTATTTCGGAAAGTGATGGTGAAATAAATGAATCCCATTATTTTGATGTTCCTGATCATTTGTCTCGCATGTCTTTGGAAGATGGTGTTTTGATGCAAGTCCATGAGAGCTCTAGGAGTTGGCAAGAGGATGCTTTAATTAACGATGTTCCTGAAGGATATTTTGCTTTAAACAATCTTGCTATTTTTCAAGAGTCTCCTTATCACAATCAAGTCAAATTTTTATCTGCATATCCTAACATCCCTAGATTTTTGTTGCCACCTAAGTTGCCTAATCATCAAAATCACGATCCTTCTCACATTCCTATTTCCTCAATTTTTCATTTAGAAGTTTCAGCCAATGGGTTAGAAGATATGAGCATTCCAATTCCTTCAGGGGAAGGTAGTAGCCATAGTAATGATATATCACATGTGCCTCCTTCTTCAGAAGTAAGTAGAGATTTTTGGACTGTAGGGGAAACACTAAAGTATATAACTCACCCTCAAAATGAGGAGCCTAATGTAAATATTCAAGAAACGAGAAGAGAGTTTAGAGAAGTCTTGGTTGGTAGTGTAGCTATTCCCATCGATGGTGGTCCACCCAGGTTTGATGCAGTTCCTTATAGGAGGAACTCGAGAATTGTCACCCCAAAACCTTGCAATCGTGCTGAGATCCATCCAATTCCTATATGTAATATTGAAGTTATCCCTGAATCTGTAAACATGAATAGATTTTCTTCTGGAAATCAAGTCATCATCCCAAATCACTTACTATATATCAGATCTGGACAGGCTGATGACATATGGGTAGGACCTCTCGCGGTTGAGAGATGTATTGGAGACATGTGCTTTCTAGCTACTGGTAGTGGACAACGTATTTTGCTTCATGTTAACCAGGTAAAGTTGAGGGATTATGTCCTTGACTTGACTTAGTCCTGGACTTCTTGCTTGCCTAGTAGGATGGAGTAGGTAGTAACTGAATAAGTTCACTTGAGCAATAGTTTAGTATTTTTCACCATTGATTATGGCACCTTTTTCATCCTTAAGCTCACCTTTGAATCTAGTAGCTAGTTTTGAGTATTTTTCTTTTCTTCTGTTCCTGCAAAATAATAAAATTTGAAGTTTTGTTAGTATATTAGTTTCCTTTCAGCATTACATTTCAGTTATGTTATTTTGATATCTATGTATATACATGCATGTTTTCTGACGACCGGTCTGCAATTTTGGTATAGCTCTTGGCATTTTGCAGATAGCAGGTACATTTTTTGATGCAGAGATAGTGTGCATGATTGAGGATACGAGTAGCAGAGTGATGAGGACCAGAGATTCTGAGGTTCTCAAGCGCTCGTTTTAGTAGAGCACTTGTCCCGGCTGGAGCCAGATGTTATCACATTTATAGTAGCTAGGGCTACCATATCTTATGATCAGATTCCAGTCCTTTTTTCAACCAGTCCTTTACACTGAGATGCTTGAGATGAGCATCATATGAGCATTCATTCCAGGATCACTCATTTTTCAAAGCATCCTATTAGCAGTTTGATCAACCTTATGCCAGGCCTGAGTCTCAGGAACTCATATTTGATGACCGATGTAGCCATTTTTGGCATATAGAGCAGTATGCAGTGCCCAGATATGCAACAGCATGTTTTCGGTTGACAGATGATGATTCAGGTGATTGGTACATGTATATGGCTAGGAATGTATATGGTTGTGTATTGGTTTATTATTACTTTGTTGGTTATCCTTATGGTTTGATTTAGCATTTAGTGGTTATGACATGGCGGTCTATTTATATACTATGGACATGGTTGTTAACTTATATCTATATAGTCCTGCTTGCTCAGAATGTATGAAGTTCTTGTCTATACTCATTGGTTTCACCCTCCCTGGGAGAATGGAGGTGATCATTCCCACCAGTATCTAGCTTGCTAGTGTTGGCTCCATCTTTTCACTTTCCTCATCCATTCGTCACCATCCAGTCTCACTGTTTCCCTGACTTACACCTTAGCTTGTGATATGGAGGATTCCCTCTCTTTCCTCTTTGTTGGATAGCGTCCCTGTTTAGTTGTGTCTCGACTCTGAGTTGTGTAAGTTGTGTTGGCTAAAACCTAAAGCAGATAGGACTACCATCATTACATGTATGTAGAAACTATTGTATATCTATTGTAAATGACTATTGAAATGAAAGTCAAAACCTGTGTTTCTAAACACAATGAAATAAGGGATATGGAAATGAATGAAATGTAAACTCCCCAATGAAGGAAATGAAAGGCCAAATAAAAGCAATGTTTAAATATATGCTATATCCAATGACTGTTGGCCTTAGACTGTAATGATTTATTCATCATTAGCCTGCGGATTGTGATATGAGATGGAGTAAGGGACAACTAATTCTAAGTGTCCCCTAGAGTCTCGAGTTACGGTTTTCCAGGCACCTGGTCATGGCGGCTCTAGAAAATATTCTCACGGAGCTGAGTCAGCTTGGATGTGAAGTCTAAGGTTGAATAAGCACTTTCCAAGCAACTTACCTCATTTGTGAGACATTGCCATCCCCTGTGTTATTTTTATCCGACATACGCTTGAGTATCCCTATATCCAATGTATCATGGTGTTAAGATTGTATAGTCATCCCTTAGCCTTGCCTCTCACCCATACATCTTCACCCACTACTAGCAAATTGATCACAGCCATGAAGTGAGTATATTCTTGAGGTTATGTTCTAAGCTATAATTATTATTATTAAAGTTTACATTGAATATCTTGTTTTAACCGCCAGTGAAATGCTACTTTAAGTTTATAGTCTTGCTATTTGAACAACTTATGAAGCATGTCATATCCAATTACACTTGCAACATTTTGATGCTTTAGCCCTTGTCATATTATTGGTCAGTTTGACCTGGTCAAATCGAGTTTGACCAAGTCAACCACAAGACATGAGATGTATTAGACCAATGATGTTAGAGATTGATGATATATGGTCTATCATTTCCCACCAGGTGGTTCTATGCAGCAATTACAGGTTTCAGATGGTGATTTGTGATATTTTTATGATTTTGATAATTTACAGATTATTATTTTTAATCTGTCCGAGCATGGTTATGATATTATATGATTATGCAGTCATCCATATGGTGTATGAGTATGCATCTTTAGTGCATTTGGATCTTCTGAATCCATTGGGATACTCAGTTTGCAGTTTCGGTCATTTTCAGTTGAGGTATTCTTCATTTTATCATTCTGGTGCAGATTTGCCATTAAAAATGGCTTGGCAGAGCAGTTTGGTTTTCTATTTGGTTCACCTAGGGCGCTACAGAGGGAGTATGGGGTCCAACCACTTGTTTTAACTATATTTCCATACTCCTAGATAGTTTGGTGCAGTCAGATTTGGCCCCGGATGACCAGGGAGTGAGCTACAGGCATTTTTATCCTTTACAGATGATTTCCAGAGGAATAATAAATGGTAAAATGGCTACAGAGGAAATCGATTTGGGCTACTGAAGCAAGGAAATGGCATGAGGTTGGTTGTGATGATGTGTGTGATGTCTACCACACCTTCCAGAGTAGTTGCAGCATTCAGTGGGTCCCACACTCACTCTCCAGGCCTATTTTGATGATTTTATTATGTCTCTAAGGGGCCACGATTTGGCCTTGTGGTCACATTATTGTACTTTGATGATATATTTTATGTTATTGTGCCATGGAGACACACTAGAGAGGGATTATGTCACCCCCTAGACCCACCATGAGCTTGATGTTATGTTTCCTAGTCACTTTATGTGGGACGTCCCCCCTAGGGCAATTTGTCTAGTGCACCCTCTTATGTTTTTGAGTTGATCTTTGTACTTTATATTGAGTTCATCTCAACCGTTGATTATAACTTATGTATATTTTAATCTTAGCCACTCATTATAAAGGTGGTTAGGGTTTTGGTCTCTCCCATTCCTATTTAAAGGAGAGACCCTCTCATTGTAAAGGAACCTTTGGCTCTTGGAATTTGATAATAGAAGAGATTTTTGCAGAGATTCTTGGATCTTCTTTGATGTGATGCTCTTAGATGTTGATTATAAAGTCTATTGTGACCTAGCATTTAAAGTTTTGTGGTGAATCCAAAATATTTTGTGGAAACAATGTTTTGTCTACAGGAAGGCGACTTCACTTGGGCGTTTTTGTAGGGGGCTCCTTAACTCTTCTCACTTGGATTTGCGTATATCGGGGGGTTTTCAATAGTTTCAATGTGATATTTGATTTCATCTTGATATGTCTCTTGTTACTATAGTCATTTTCTCTTGATGCTACAAATCTAACTTAGGTAGTTTGTTGTGCAAGAGAGGAAGGCACATTGGCTCCTTTGGGGAAAACAATTTCACTTAGACACTCACTCAAATCACTTCAAATTGATCGGGAAGGCATAGATCATCATCATCAAGGAATCCGCAAGATTATCCGGGTAAGATATACTCTGATTTCATTTATTTCGGGTTCCAATCCATTGGCCATTCTCATTTACTGTCAAAACCCTGACTCTAAATTCATTAGAAAAATCCCTAGCTCAAACAACTTGGTTTACTAGCAAACCATTTCCGGGTATTTCAACTTAGGAATAACCCAAGGTGGGTTCTCCAAGGTGTCATCATTGGAGGACTCCTCATGGCCCAAATCCCTAAGCATTGATCTCTCTACCCTTGCGCATTCCCTGAGTTGGCTGTTTTTCCTGTTGTTTGATGCCTGTTCTGAGGCTTATGTGCTCTGATATTGTCATACCTGTCATTCAAGTCTAACTAAAGGTACTAGATATCCCCAATCCTATTCTTAACCTCCCTGCATTGGACATGGTTCCCAAGGCAGTGGATTTTTCTATCATTTGCTAGTGCCTCGATCCTGGATCTTTTAATTAAGCTAATAAGTCACCTGTACTTTCACTTCGGATCAAATTCACATCCTTTAAGCCTCTTGATACAAACCATAACTTATCTTGTGACTTCATCCATAGATCTAGGGTTTACTATACCTAACACCTTATGTACTTCATTCAACTGATTTGATCTAGTGTCTTGGTTGGATCTCTCCTGTCGAGAGTTGATCTGGGTCTCCCCCATTGTTGTCTTGGGCTTAGATACATAAAGTGAAGTGTGCCTCGATTGGCATAACAACCAATCCTTTTGGGAATTGAGGCTCTTGTGGTTCACCTCTTTGGTTGCCTAGCCCCTCTACCATCCTATATAGGATCTATCATTTGGGGAAACTACAAGCAATGTGATAACATTTTGGCACCATTGTCAGGGAGGTAGAGGCTTACCTTTGGTGTCTGCGAGTGTCTGTGTGTTATCTTATATCTTATCGCATCCAGTATTTTGGTTTGGTGATTGCATTTATCTTTCCTTAATTATTACAATCACCGTCTTAATTCACTCATCTAACCTCTCCAACAACATTTATCTTATCGATGAATTACTTGTGTGATTCACCTGAAGACCCCACCCCGCGACTCTACTGAGGACCGAACCCAACACATAAATCTTAAGTTCCTTAATCGTCCTACTAATCCTGATGGAATCCCCGTTACTTACACTCGGAACCAAAGACAAATTAAATAGAATTCATCCAACTTCTTTTGGAAGATTTCTAATCGTAATTCTTCACCAAGTCATTTTCTAGGATCTCCTTCATCTTCATCTAGTCCAATGGCCGGTACAAACGTTGGTGGAAACCAAAAGAATCCTCCACAGAATCCTAGGATTTTTGGAAGAATGGATAAGGCTTCTCCTTTTGATTTTTCTCAAATCGAGGGAGACCCCCATGACATGCCTGAAAAGTATATTGAAAAAGTTCCTAAGTTTGATGGAGTTTCAGCTATAACTATAGAATATCACATGGACAAAGTCTGGGAACATATGGAAGCATATGGAGCATCTGATGAAGATGTCTTCATGAGGGGCCTCCTGGCATCTTTGGAAGGAGATGCTCGGAAGTGGTTTGATCGGTTACCTGCTTCATCCATTAATGGATATGATGATTTTGTCACGAAGCTTAACAGTGAATGGCCACGTAAGTTAGATGGGAAGTTTCTCTTGCATCAACGTTTTGATATCAAGAAGAAAGAGAATGAAACAGTCCATGAATTCAACCTTAGGTTTGATAATACTGTAGCTATCATCCCATATGACATTAAACCAAAAGATACAACAATCCTAATTCATTATTTAAATTCTTTTGAAGGATGGTTGGATATCATTTGAAGGATAAGAATCCAAATGAACTAAAGGCCGCACAGTTGAATGCTAAAACTGTTGAATCAAATGCGACATCCATGGGGAAACAATTTTTGTTTATCATTATTCCCCATCCACTTCTTGATCTGATCCTAAACTCTGAAAACCCAAGGAACCTGTGACTAAGGCTAAGGACACATAGGACACTTTAGAAACAATGCAAGAAATGATGAGGCAAATTGACTATCTTAACTAAATATGTAATGAGGACTCATGAGTCAGTGTAGCATAGGAATCCTTATGGCCCTAAACCTTATTTGAACAACAATAGAAGGCCTGAGGGAAATAGAGATAGAAGGCGTCCTGAAAATCTAGAAAACTCTGAAAGAAAGAATGTAAATTGGTGTGACGAAGTAGAAGAAGAACCTTCAGACACCACTTACCCTGATGATCAACCTGAAAACATCAATTTGGTTCAAGACTTATCTTACGATGACGATTTCAGAAGAATTCTCCTAAAAGAAGAAGAAATGGAGAAAGATGAATTAGATAATGAAAAAAGCTCCTCGTGTTGTGCAATCAATCTTCCTGAAGCAAATGAACAACCCAAGCTTCAAATTTATAAAAGACGTAATGTTAATCCTCAGCAACCTTCTTTCCTTGACAAACGTAGTATTGCTAAAGAAGATAAAAAGGAAGAAGAGAAAATTTCCCCTTGTGATTATAATTTGAATATTGATATGAAAAAGGAGTTGGGAAAAATCATGTGCAATATCCCTATAGTTGAATTAATGAAAGTCCCTTCAGTTAGAATCCAAGTAGAAGAATTTTTTGAAGGTATCAACCAAAAGAAGACTCTTGAGATTGCTTTGGAATCATGTCATATACAGAGTCTTAGTGGGAAAGAAATTAGAAAAGTTGAAAAAGATCCACCCATCAACATTCAGTCTATTATTTATGAGCGAAAGAACGGTGGTCACCCTCCTTTCTACCTTACCTTACACATTCAGAATGTGCTCCTTCACAATTGTATGTTAGATTCTACAGCGTCCATGAATGTCATGCCTTTGCATGTCATGAAGGAAATGGGTTTGGAGGTAAATAGACCTTATGGAAATGTTTGTGGCATTGATTCAATACGTGTACAGTCCTATGGTTTAATTAAAAACTTAAGAGCTGATCTTTTTGCATGCTCGGACATATCCACCATGATGGATGTTGTTGTTATAGACTTGCCCGCAGCATATGTAATGCTTTTATCCAGGAAGTGGGCAGCTGGCTTAGGTGGGTATCTTATGATGGACTTGTCTTATATCTGTGTCCCAAATTCCGATGGTTCCTTAATCCGAATCAATAGAGATCCATTCATTGACAAACATTTGGAAACTTTTGAAGATGGGATAAAAAATACTTATGGGGATGAGATTTTGAATAGTGCTAATGCTAGCATGATTAGAAATGATGATGAAATTTGGGGATTATCTCAATCATAGAATGTGTCCATGGTAATGGGAGAAACTGACTCTTCTGAAGAAGAAAAGGAGATAGGCGAACTTGCTAGGAGAATAGATTTGGAAATGCATTTAAGTGAAGTATATGAAGAAATTCAGGAATTGAGAAAAGGAAGTGAACACCAACTTCAAAGTCAAGAACTGAATAATGAAATGAATCCATAATTAGTTAATGAAAATCCAACACTTGAAGTTATAGATGATTTGGATGACATAAGACGTGGTGAACGTATTCCAAGAAAAGTTAGGGAATTCAATGTGCTTTATGATCATAATCTAGTTAGAGAATGGCAGGGCCTTGACCCCATTCTCCCATGGACAAACCGTAATGAAGGAACACATCCTTATCCTATTTCGGAAAGTGATGATGAAATAAATGAATCCCATTATTCGGATGTTCCTGATCATTTGTTTCGCATGTCTTTAGAAGATGGTGTTTTGATGCAAGTCCATGAGAGCTCTATGAGTTGGCAAGAGGATGCTTTAATTAACGATGTCCCTGAAGGAGATTTTGCTTTAAACAATCTTGCTATTTTTCAAGAGTCTCCTTCTCACTATCAAGTCAACTTTTTATCTGCATATCCTAACATCCCTAGATTTTTGTTGCCACCTAAGTTGCCTAATCATCAAAATCATGATCCTTCTCACATTCCTATTTCCTCAATTTTTCACTTAGAAGTTTCATCCAACGGGTGAGAAGATATGAGCATTCCAGTTCCTTCAGGGGAAGGTAATAGCCATAGTAATGATATATCACATGTGCCTTCTTCTTCAGAAGTAAGTAGAGATTTTCAGATTGTAGGGGAAACGCCAAAGTATATAACTCACCCTCAAAATGAGGAGCCTAATGTAAATGTTCAAGAGACCAAAAGAGAGATTTGAGAATTCTTGGTTGTTAGTGTAGCTATTGCCATCAACGGTGATCCACCCAGGTTTGATGCAGTTCCTTATAGGAGGAACTCGAGAATTTTCACCCCACAACATCACAATCGTGCTGAGATCCATCCAATTCCTATACGTAATATTGAAGTTATCCCTGAATCTGTAAACATGAATAGATTTTCTTCTAGAAATCACGTCATCATCCCAAATCACTTACTATATATCAGATCTGGATAGGCTGATGACATATGGGTAAGACCTCTCACAGTTGAGAGATGTATTGGAGACATGTGCTTTTTAGTTATTGGTATTTGTTGCTTGGGTTTTCACCCAAGCATGTGCAAATGTGCACCTACTAACTTCGTAGTAGCAGTCTCGATTAAAGCAATAAAAACTAATGTAAAAACAAATATTAATCTAAGATGTGCAAGAAAAGTAAATCTATAGTAAACAATAAAAACTAGAATGATCCATGTAAAACAAATTTTTATTTGTGAAAAAATAGCTTTACAAATAACATATTACCTCAAAGGGTGAGGATGGTTGAGCTTGAGCAACTGTAATGGTGAGGTGCTCCAATGCTCCAATGATCTTTCTCTTCTCCAAATGCAAGTGGGAGGATTGGCCAAAAAGGGATTCCAAAGATGGATCTAAGCTCAAATGATGGCTCAAGATCTCAGGGAAGAAATTGGCAACATAAGGATAGGATGAGTGTGGATGAATAGTGAGGAGCCTCTATCACCTTTGTATAGCTTTTTGGTGATGGAGAATACAACTTATGGTTTAAGGAAACCAATGCTATTGGTAAAAATGGTTTAGGTTTTCTTTTCCTCTTTTTCCCTCTTTTTCCTTTTTTGAATATAATTTTGAATTTTATTCCCCTTTAATTGATTTTTGGGAATTTTTGACCCCTTTTAAGGGTTTTTTGTATTTTTTGAGGAAAATTAAATATTTTGAGGAGAAAAAGATGGATTTTGGTCTTTTTGGTGACCTTTTGAAGGTTTTAGAGGCTAAATTTGATCCAGATGGATATCGGTGGCCACCCACCTATTCCATTGGCTTCAAACAATTTCCCATTTTGCCAATTTTCTAATAATTTTTCTACGGTTTTTCGGGTCCTAAATTTTTCGGCCGTTTTGAGGCCCTAAACGACCTTTTTTGGCGATTTGGGGGGACAAATGGTTGCCTTTGGCCCCAATCGAAAGTTGTAAATCTCGGATAGCCCTTTCCAACGGGTTACCGAGTGCCCCAAACGAAGATCGTATGGAAAAGTTATGACCCCAGGAAGTTGACTGTTCAACTAACCATCTTGGGGCCGCAAACTTTATGACGGTTCATCTTCTAGGATTAGGTTTTTGGATGTTTGGGATTCTTTCCCTCATGCTTATGATAAATAGGCCCTTTCGACCTCTCTTTGTATTCATCTTGGCACGAATGAGCACAGCGGCCACATCTCTTCTCAAGGATAGCTACCACCATTCTAGCTATTGTATTTTACAGTCTGTTCTATTTCCGCTATTTAATAGAATACGTGTTTGTTGTATCACTGTGTTATTTGAAATATATCTCTATATATGATTATGTATCTGCTCTTTCATTTCGTTCCCACATAAATCCAGATAAAAAATGGTAGGAAAAGTGGACAAATGGGTCATGTGAATAGGGAAATGAGCTAGTGAACATTTTTTGGGTGTCAACAGATTACCCCATGACGTGTGAGGGTAGGAGCTCATCGTATGGCTGATAGACATCATAGTTCTTTTGTCTTTTTCCTGGGGTTTGGAGGAGAGAAGAGACCGATTGGAGACTGGAGCAAAGGTCCCATGCAAACTGCAAAAACGAAAAATACATGGCCTCAAAATGGATGAGGAATAATCTCTGATAATGGATGAGGCGGGCATACCCATGCTCGTATCAAGACATATAAATAACAATGAGGCCCCAAAAAAGGGGACCTGAACAATGCATATAACCTGATGTGTACATCATAATGGTCCAGAGGGGACACAATGCTGGTACATACTCATGGTCATACCATGACCGATCTGAAGAACTGATACACTGGAAAAGAGCAACAATCGTTCTGAATGAGGTGTCAGAAGGGTTGATGAACTGCTGGATCTGAAGGTATCCAACAACTGTAGGGACTCATTAAATGTGAGTCAACTTCTGAAGAGTATATGGAACTGTATACTCGAGGGAGTATAAAACTGGGGTACTTCTAAATACTGTCGCCAAGCACAGCTCGGATATCTATAGGAACATGTAACTGGTTGTTCCGAAAGTAGACTCACCAATGTGATGGAGTCCGGTGACATCCGGGGTCTTCGACGAATAACTGAAAGGAACGATACCCTGTACGAATCTCAACGATGTGATCAAGGTGTTGACATCGAGCATGTGAGAAACAATCATTTGAAGAGGCACTAAGGACTCCTTTCAAAATGATCCGTAGGCACTCACCACTAATGGGTCTATCCTCTCGAATAGATTGGTTGTCGTCGACAGAGGGAGACCTGCAACTATCAAGGCAATGATGTTTCCTTGATAGGAGCACGAGGTGTACAACCAAAGTGTGATAGTACTGATAGTGGGACTAACGTTCTGTGGGGATGAGGAATAACTGGGGTCATAGAGTGGGGGGGACTCAAACTTCCTTTGTTCAGAGCATGATGACATGGATGACCTGGCATCGTATGAAACGGACTTTAGGTATGGGGATCATAGCTTAAGGGATCAGGGGTATGTAGTGCAATGGGAGAGGATGAGTAGGGCAAATTGATGTATGGTATCAGGAAACTCTCAAGGTGGCATATCGCAGAATACTCTGAACAAAGGCGACCAAATTGGGGAAGCTTCCATAATAGTGTGATTATATATGCTTTGTTGTGGCACCGAGAAGCACTGTTGGTGCCTTCTTCATGGTTTTAGGAGCTCAAAGAAGGGATAAAAGTGTGCTAAAAAATGGTACTGTCGTGTGCATTTGTACGAGCCCAGGACAGTTCATGCTCATGGTTTATTTCAGTTTTAGAGAGTCTGAAAGCGATAAGTAGACTCCAAGGGGGTTCTTTTTCGTGTGTTAGTCTCCAAGGCCCGAAAAAGCATAAAAGGATGTAATGAAGAAGTCTTCTAGCCGATGTGACTAGAGTATTCATTTTTCGTAATTAGTCTACAAGGTCCGGAAAAGGGGTAAACTTATACTAGGTAGATGTCCTTTCAAATACATTTAACGAGCATGAAAGGAAGCAAGATTACTCGGCGATCTTTTCATTGTTTTAGGAGTCAGAAAAGAGCTTAACGGAAACTCCCTAAGTGCCTTTTTCGTAAAGGAATTGATCGGTCCGAAAAAGGGATAAAATTATACCGAACAAAAGTAATGGTGAAGCAAGGAGGAAGTGTTCAATCAAGGGACAAGTATGGGGATGAAGCGCAGTGATAGGTGGGGAACACTGATGGGGCCTCCTTGCGGGTTGATGAATGGTAGCAAAAAAACGCCATAATTGCAGTATGGATGGAGTGGAGGGCTCATGTAGAAGTTGTGATGCACCAATTTTGTAAAATTTGAAAGTTGTCGATGTGGCACGCAAATCGAGGTGACAATGGGTATGTGAAAAGATGCCCAAAAAATTTGGTGGTGAGAGCGAGAAATGGTCTTAAGAATCGTTACGAGTTCGGAAAACTGAATCCGATGATATAAAATTCGTCAAAAACGGACAACGGCCGATGTGGCATGCAAACCAAGGCGACGAGGGTGTGTGAAAAAATGCCCAAAAACGAAATTGGTGAAATTGAGAAACTGGCTAGACCACCGTGAAGTTCTTGTCGTGTTGAATCCAATGGCATCAACGGTTTGGAAAAAAGACGTCGTATGGATCCGGAATGGCTGACTGAAAAATGGGTCAAATATTTATAAATAGTAAGTGGACCCATAGTGACATGTGTCATTTGTACTATTGAGTTTGACAAGAGATTTGAGTTGGTCAGAGCAAATTCGTCTTTTGCGGGAGAACTGACCGTCGGATTTTCATTTCGTTAGTTCTAGGTAAGCCTATTGGACTTAAGCTTTAACTTTATTTACTTTCGGGGGGAAATGGGGGCCTCGAGGGCGATGCATTGGTCACATTGGGTGACCAATGAGGGAAATTGCGGGTTATGAGGCTTTTTGCACGATCTGGATCATGGCTTTGGTCTTCACAGTTGTGATGTGCATCGCGACTGTGGTCTCCATAGTCGCGATGTGGATCACGACTATGGGCTTCGCAGTCGCGATGTGGATCGCGTCTATGGGCTTAACAGCCGCGATCTGGATCGCGACTGTGGCTTCTACAGCCGCGATCTCAAATCGCGTCTGTGGGTCCCACAACCGCGATCTAGATCGTTGTTGGGGGAATTTTTTGGCATGTTTCTAATTGAAATTTTCTTGTTTACTTGGCAGGATGCTCATGCTTCCGAGGGCATCGTGGAGGGAGAGAGAGATTTCGGATGCTCTGATGCAGATCATCCATGGGAACCATCATGCACAGGCTGCTTTGGCTTTGTGTGGACTGCTAAAGTTCGCCAAGATTCCCCTTATGCGTTCAAGAAATTTGTTGCTGAACAAGTTGATTGATTTATGGGACCCGGAGATTCAGGCCTTTATGGTTCAAGGTGAGAGATTGGATCTCACCTTGACTGATGTTTATTTTATGACTGGACTGCCCCGCTTAGGTGAGATAGGGGGCACTCAGCCGAGGATACCGGGGGGGTGTTGAGATAGAGGATCTATTGGAGATATTTTGTCATCCGGGGTCTCGTGTGCATGCTAGTGATTTGCTAGTTCGTGATTTATGGGATCCGGTGATGCGGGTGGAAGCAGCTTGCGTACTACGGGTACTTGGAGAACAGGCCCCCCACTGATTGTCGGGGGGGGGGGGCAGATGTTGATGGTTCATCAGGTTATGACTGGGACATACTATGCCTGGGGGCAGATGTTCCTTGCCGGTGTTTAGCGTGAGCTGAGCAAGGTGAGGCTGCAGGGGGGAGAGTTTAGTTATGCTTCATTTCCGTGTTGCTTCTTTTTTGAGAGGGTGCCTACATTGTGGCCTCGTGTGCCGGTTCGGGATGGTTTGATCAATGAGTTGCGGATGGTGCGGTGGGGAGAGATGATGTGCCGGAGTGGTGGCGGGGCAGCTGGGCAGTTCTTTACTGCAGATATCTATGAGTAGTGGGAGCAGATGCCGGTTTTGTTCGATGATTATCTGTACCGGGGTATGGATTTCCGGGAGGATATTGAGATGCCGCGAGCTCTAGGTCAGGTCTGGGGGCTAGATGGTATGTATTTGTTTTTTATTTTTCTCTTTTAGCATATCATGTTTGTATGTTTTTCTATGATGATAGCTAGAGGTGTTTTCATGATGTTGATGTCGCCTAGTGTTGGTTATTGCAGATGTGGGTCACGGCCTCCACCGGAGCATCAGGAATGCAGGGGTTGTGTGGTGGTGGTGGCACCTCCACCTCCTGCGCGAGGAGTTGTACATCGCCGGGGTGATGATGAGGTGGTAGAGGGAATACGTGAGACCATCGATCATCTATTGGATGGTGTGGCAGATGATGGCTCGAGGGATTTGGATCAGGAGGTGTTAGACCTCTGTTTTGATGCTCCACGTGAGTGGAGATCGATTTTGAGGCGGATAGCTGTGTTGGCAGCAGAGAGGAGGGCTAGGGACCAGTATGATCCAGAGGAGAAGGAGCCAGAGGAGGCAGCTGGCCGTGATGACGAGGATTAGGCTGTCTTTTACTTACCCCCAAATGTTGATGAGCATATGGGGACGTTTTTGTGGATATGTATTATGTACGGCTGATGTACTTTTTGTATATTCGGGTGCTGAGGGCACTCTTGACATTATGACTATATGATGATATATATACTTATGCACATGGACGCATTTTCTATTATACAGTCGTGTATGCACGTGGATGCACATCTGTCATTGTTTTTATGTTTTGTTGCACGTGGATGCACATCTGTCATTGTTTTTATGTTTTGTTGCACGTGGATGCAATTATTTATGTTTTGTATGCCCGTGGAGGCACATTCTATGCATGTGGATGCAAAATTATGTTTCTGTATGACCGTGGAGGCACATTCTAGGCACGTGGATGCAATATTTTTTTTTGACCATAACATTGGGAAGATTTGTATTAAAAAACAGTGGCAAGCCACTGGGTTCATTACATCGAAAGAGAGTTTCTATAACTCAGTGATTCAAAAAATCTAGCAGACTTGCTTCAATATGTAAAAGCTACTTGGAGATAGCTATTTCAGCGAGCCTGTTCGGCTGCGTGTCATTACATCTGTCCGGGACTGGGTAGATTTTTTTTCCCTTTTGGTAACGGTCTGCCATTCGCTACTTTGGTCTTGATCGTGGGTTTCCCGCTGACCTCGTGCTTCTTCAGCATCGGCCATATCCGCCCAGCTTGAGGCTCGTTGGATTGTCTTTGGCGATGTGGGCAGTGGTCTTTCTGCTGGTTCTGTTTCTAGAATGAGTTCTTTGGAGTCAGAGTCGGCTTCCTCTTCCGGGACTGATGCCGGGATCTTCCCTTCAGCTTGCTTCTCCGGAGGTGCATCCTTCCACCAGGTGGGCCTTTGGCTTCGGTGCGATCTTCTTTTTTCGGCTGATTTCTCGCAGTTCCGGGCAATATGTCCTGTTTCATGGCATATCCTGCATCTGAAGCAGAGATTCTCATAGTCGATCCTCTGGGTCCAAGAGTAGCCCTTGCCGCAGAGAGAGATTTCTGCAGGGAACCCCTTTTTGAAGTCCATTTCTACACAGATCCTTGCAAACGTGGTTCGGTCTAAGCTTTGATCTGGACTAGTGCTGAGATATTTCCCGAGACCATTACCTATAGCTTCCAGAGATTTGGCTCCCCAGAAATGCAGAGGGAGAGACGGGAGCCTTACCCAGACCGAAGCGGAGGAGATGGAAGTCGTGGATGGGTCAAAGTCAGGGGTCCATGGTTTCATAGACAGCCCTGCTCTGCACCAGAACCACGGCCCTGAGCTAGAGACCTTGAATCTGTCTTCAGAGGATTCAAAAATAGCCACGAAGAAACCCTTGGCACAAGGGCAAGCTACAACCTCACCATCAAGCAGAGGGGACCAAGACGAGGAGATCCAGGAGCGGAGATCTGCCAGGGTAGGCCAGAGGCCATTGAATCTGCACACCAAGGCGGAATTGCTTAACACATCAGCAAACTCCAGGATGACCTCCGGCATCTGGATGGATATCGCTGGGGATTCCGGGATCGCAGCAGGCAGGGCAGAGGGCTTCCCCCGTCGAGAGGCCACATCTTTGAAAGAAGGGCTGTCCCTCCGAAGAGAGGCCACGACCTTGGAGAAGGAAGGAGGAGGGGCGGTGCTGGAAGAAACCCCAGGAGGAGGTCGAGCAGGGGAAGCCCGCGCCGGAGCTGAATCAGAGCTGCAACCAAGCTCGGCCGCCATGGCACCTCCATCCGAACGGACGCCAGCTGAAGGGGGAACCGAAGGGGAACCAAGCGAAGTAGAGGAAGCAAGGACGCCTGAATCAGGAGGAGCGCGCGATGCAGCATAAGGGCCGCCACCCAAAACGAAGCACTCAGGGATTGCCATCAGGGGGACGCAGGAGCAGGACGCCGGGAGGGAGCCAGGAGGCCGAGCAGCCAGCGGGAGGCCGCGAGGCAAACGGGCCAAAGCCCTAGTCGCGCAGGAGCAGGAACCCTAGCTATTCAAAATCGAGATTGATTTGATTTTATGTTCCACGTGGATGCAATATTATGATGGGTTATTTTGTCTGTTTTATGGTTTTTTGATGCCTATTTGATGTTATCTTGATGCATGTTTGATGTCCTATATGGTTTGGTTGACATGCCAATCTAGAATGTTGTTAGCCATTTGGTCTGCTACACTATTGAGATTTCTTGGGACATGAGTGAATGAAATGGATTCAAAATGTCTAATCATTTGTCTAGTGTGTAGGTATTTTCTAAAGAAACAAGGACCGTACCTGGTAACAATTGTTGTTGGGAAACAAGAAGCTGGGAGTCGAGGAAGACGTGAAGGTGACTTATTCCCATCTGGAGGGAAGCGGTTAGGAGACTGGTCACAACATCGTACTCAGCCTGGTTATTGGTAGCAGCACCTATACACACTCCGTCGAGGTGAATCAACTCATGTTAGGGGGAATAGAGTACCCAAGTTGCGAAGGTGAGATTTAGAGACCAGCGACTTGCACCGTCAGCGAAGCCAACATAGTAAAGTGGAACAGGATCCATTTGTGGTCATACAGAAAAAAACAAAGTGTAAGGTTTTTGAAAGTTTTCGTAGTGAAAAAAGAATTAAAACTGTACAATATGGACTGTGGCGTCCAAAAGATTTTATGGGTAAAAGCGTTTGAGGTACAACCCATTATGAGGGTTGCGCAGGGGTTTGCCTTCTGAGTCGGTCAGAATGTATGCCCCATGTCCGAGGCAAGTATGTACGATGTATGGGCCTTGACACATGGATTCAAATTTTCCTTTGCCTGTTTTGTCATGGGCTTGATCGTAAATGAGTACAAGGTCTCCTTCACTAAATGCTCATGGGTAAACATGTTTATCGTAACTGACTGTGGATCGGTTCTTTATGACTTTAATGGTTTGGAGGGCTACACGGCGATCTTCGTCAGCTTGCTCCAAAAGAAGTAAGCGTTGTTCAGTTGGTGAAGTATCTGGGAGGAGTTCGATAGCGATATGCAATATCGGGATCTGACACTCAATGGGGAGGACAGATTCCACGCCATGAACCAAATGGAAGGGGGTGAAACCGGTGGCGGTTTTAGTGGATGTGCGGTAAGCCCATAGTGCGGGGAAAAGCATGTGATGCCAATTGGACTTATGTCGGTCGACAGTGCGTTGGAGGATTGTCTTCAAAATCTTGTTAATAGCTTCGACTTGGCCGTTCCCATGGGGGTAGTAGGGGGAGGCGTATTGGTGTTTGAATTTAAGGAGGGTTGATAATTCTCGCCAAACAGAGTCCTCGAAGTGAGAACCATGGTCTGAGACTAGTTGCTTAGGTACTCCAAAATGAGTAATAACATGGTTGAAGAAGAAGCGGGCTCTAGTGTCGGCTTTGCAGTTGAAAGTAGGCATGGCTTATGCCCATTTGGTAAAGTAATCGACGATCACAACAATGTATTTATGGCCGCCAGCTGATGCAGGATTACACTCCATGAAGTCGATGGCCCATTTCCAAAAAGGACCAATGGTGACTACTAGATGGAGGGGGGCGGGGGGAGTCCTTGCCTTGGGGGAAAAGAGCTGGCAATTTTGGCAATGTTTGACTGCTATGATGCAATCAGTAAATAGTGAGGGCCAAAAATACCCTGCGCGGATCACCTTTTGGGCAGTGGCCATTCCAGAGAAATGGCCGCCGCAGGCACTGCTATGACAGTCATTAAGGACTTGTTCTGCTTCTTCCCAAGAAAGGCAACATCGTAGGATTGTGTCGACACCGCGTCGATAGAGGACAACGCCTAAGAGGAGATAACGGGAAGCATGGTGGCGGATGCGATGATGTCCGTCACGGTCGACATCGGGTCAAAATTTTTGTGTACGGAGGTAAACCAAAATGTCGCCATACCAAGGGTCGTATGACGAGATGATAAACAAATAGTCGTCAGTTAGATCAGTATTGACTGATGGTGATGACGATGAGGATGGTAGGTCTGTAATGAGTTGAGAAAGTGCTAAGGCTTTGGTGCTCTTGGGGGTTGTGAAATCTAGGTCATACTCTTGTAAGATAATAACCCATTTAGCAATGCGGCCTTGCAGAAGGCGACGGTTCAGTAATAAACCATGGGGTTGGAGTCGGCGACGACTTTAGTGTGGCTCATGAGGATGTAATGCCGCAACTTCTGTACTGAAAATACGATGGTGAGGGCTAGTTTCTCTTCATATGGGTACCATAGTGGTGGGCCAGATAAGGTTTGGCTCACGTAATAAACGACATGCTCTTGACGAGCAGGGTCTTCTTGAATGAGAACTTTGGAGATAGCATAATCGGATGCCGAAACGTAAAGAATGAAATCTTTAGAGAAATCTGGAGGGGAGATTAAGGGGGCATTGGTGAGAGCTTTCATCAGGTCATTGAAGGCTCCTTGTGCTTGATCGTCCCACACAAAAGGGATGTGGGTACGAAGCAAACAAAGGAAACCATGGACTACTGTGGCATAATCAGGGACAAAACGACAAAGGAAATTTACTTTGCCCTGAAGGCTCTATAATTGCCGAAGTGTACGAGGTGATGGGAGGTCTAAGATGGCTTGGACCTTTAATGGATCGACTACGATACCTTTCTGCGAGATGATGAAACCTAACAACCGGCCTGCTGGAATGCAAAATACACACTTGAGGGGGTTCAAGTGGATTTGGTATTTGCGACAACATATGGAGACTTGTCGGAGGTCATTAAGATGATCGGATCGTTTTCTCGATCGGGCTGTGAGGTCATCAAGGTAGACAAGGATAATGTTGACAAAGTCATGGAAACAATATGTCATGGCCCGCTGAAAAGTGGCTCCAACGTTTTTAAGACCAAAGGGCATAACGCGGTAAGCAAAAGTGCCCCATGGGGTGGTGAAGGCAGTTTTGTACTGATCTTCTTTGCGAATGTGAATTTGGTTATACCCGGAGAAACTATCCATGAAAGATAGTATCTCATGCCCCGCACATGCATCGATAAGTTGGTCGATAAATGGTGTTGGAAATTTATCTTTGGGGCAAGCGAGTTTTAGGTCGCGGAAGTCAGTACAGATACGGATAGTGCCTTGCTTCTTGTTAATTGGTACTGGGTTAGAAACCCAGGTGGTGTAGGCTATGGGGTAAATGAACCCTGCTGTGCGAAGCTTCTCAATTTCTGCTTTTACGGTAGGAAGCTTAGATGGATGGATGGGTCGTTGTTTTTGGTGGACAGGTGGTATGTTGGGCCAAGTGTCCATATTGTGTTCTACAATAACGGGATCAAGACCCGGCATCTCGATGTAGGACCATGCAAATACGTCACAGAACTCTTGAAAGAGTTCCTTGTAAGCTTGTACCTCATCCTCTGTACATGATGCGCCCAGGGAAATGAGTTTGGGTATTCCGGGCTTGGTAGAGATGTCAACTTTAATAACGGGTGAAATGTTGGCCATATTGCCTTCCTCAAAGGCATTAGGGGCTGGGATGGGATCCTTAAACCAGTCGACCTTGGTGGGAAGGAAATCTTTGGATTCAACGGAGAATTGATTTGCCATGGAAGAAGTAGATGCTTCAGGGATGAAGTATGATCGATGGTGCATATCATCCCAGGGGTAGTCTGGTGCAGTAAGTGCTTCAAGTATTTCCTCGTCATTGCGGAAGCATTGTGTTGTCAAATCTGTTGATTGAGGTGCACTGGTGGATGAGATCATATAAATGGTATTAATATCTTCCGAGGAGGAAGATTTTGGGGGATATATTTCCTCAATGAGAGGAGGGGATATCTCTAGGTCGACATTATTCAATTCGTATAGAGCTGCTCTATAATCTGGGAGATCAGGGCAGTGATGTGAGTAATGGCTGTAAATGCCGCATATCGCACAAGGGTGATTGGTACGTAGCGATTTATCGCGAGGTTGAGGGGGTAGTTCAAGTTTGACGACTGGGATTCTAGCGTCGTCATCCAACATTTGCATGTGGTCTTGGAGTGCTGGTAATTGTGGACATTGATGGGTAGCATGGCCTATATCGTCGCATAAAGAGCACTTGGGGGGAGCACAAATTGTTGGGGGATTCTTCGGCAGCTTTGGAGTTGATGGGGCGGTACGGGTTGTGGGTCCAGCGGTGTAGGTTTGTGGGCATCTGCCCCCAGTGTAGCGGAATGAAGGGGGAGCATTACTAGATGTTGATGCAGTGGCCACTGTTGGAGGCGGTAGATTTTGGATGTTCGCTACACTGGGGGGTGGACGGTTAGAGGTATTGATGGGTTGCATCGGTTGTAAAATGACATTCGGTGTCAGGGGAGGGGTTGGGGCAGTCAGGTACTGGTGAGCTCTTAGAATGGATGCCTAATGAGGGCAGCTAGACCAGGAGCTACTTTAATTATCAACCCGGGGGACGTACAAACTTCAGAGGTGCTAACACTATATGTGCTCTAGAGGATAGTCTTCGTCGTGTTTGGGGTGTTGGTATAGATCTTATATGTTTATCTAATCAAGAAGAAGGTGAGCGAGAGCTAAAAAGACTATAAATCTATGAATGACAAATTCCTATGTTAAGAAGTTTAAATGCTGAAAACTGGAAATCTACACTAAGAATTTAATTGCTGAAAACAATAAATCTGCACTAAGAATTTGAATGTTGCACTAAGAATTTGAATGTTGCACTAAGAATTTGAATGTTGAAGCTTGGTAAACTTAATCTATGAATAAAATGCTAAAAGCTGGAATTCTAATCTGAAATATTCAAATGCTAAAAACCAAATCCAGAACATAAATATCTACTGCTTCAAATTAACCAATCTTATCTTTCAGATTAAACACTACAAGTGATGATCATTAAATCAAGGAACTGAAAGTAATTAATTTCTATGATCTAAGTCTGATAAAAGAAATATGCATGAGCTTCCTAGATCTAAATCATTGTTCTAGAACAAATATGAAAATATATGAAAACAAATGTCAAAATATGCGTGCTCAGAACGCAGCTACAGGACTACGGAATGCGTCTTACCGAACTACAGAATGAGAGTTGATTAACTACAGAAAATATGCTGAACGAAAATAATCCTTTAACTGAAATAAAACCATACTATTCAAACGCCATCAAGGTATGTTCATACATGATAAGGAGTAGATCGATTCACAACATAAATGGAAAATACCTGAAATAGAGTAAAGCTCCTGACTTACGTGTTGGAGGGTCCCTCTCCAACTCGTACTCAGGAGTATATAAAACTTATAAACGCAGGTTGGAAAGCAACATTAGTCCTCTTATTCAAAATAGTAACTTCATGGTTCAATATAAGTCTGTAACACAAAACTGTCTTCGCAGTAGCAGAAATGTAAAAACAATTGATTCTCAAAAATGGCAGTAGGATCCCCTCGCTACCCGAGAGGTCCATATATATATGCCTCAAGTTCTAACCTAACTACTTGCTTTAATTGCCGATCCTGTTGAACATGAGTTCTTCTTCTATAAGTCAGGGAAAAAGAGCGCTGAGCCTCGCATGGTCTTCCAGTCCTCGAGATAGATTTGCGTGTTGCTTCTTAGTGTACCTGTGCCTGCTCATACATACTCATTTTCATGTAATTAGTTTATAGAAGACAAACTCTAAGCATAAAAAGAATAATCTTAAAACATCTTCATTAAATAATCAAAGTAAATCATTAACCCACAAAACAAGTGTATTTCCTTCATCATATCCTGTGTTTTACCGTGGCAAAAAGGCTATAGGATACCTATAATTTGGGTTCATCAGGTACCACACAGGTAGTCCTAATGTTAACCCTGGAAGGTTGAGTGTAGCCATTACTGGTGTGCTGACTACTCCTGAAGGAGGAAATAGAAACGGGATAGTGTGGATGGGTGTAGCTCCTACATGACTGGGTACTGAGGGTGGTTGTGGTAGTAAAGGGGGTTGTTGGATAGGTGCATGCGAGAGGGTGCACAAATCAGATATTTCGGTTATCCGTAAAGGGGGTGGAATGGATTGGAAGGTGGTCATGGGAGTATCTAAGTATATCCCGGGTCCGACTGTGGAGACGAATGATGTGGGTGCGCTCTGAATGGGTTGTTCAATCATGAGTAGAACATTTTCAGGTGCGGTGGGGGCATTAGGATCATAGTACGTTAATTGATCAATTTTGACTACACATCCCTCATGGGGAAACATCATGAGGCGGAAGACGGATGAAGCGACAACTTTCATGGCATACATGTAACTTCGTCTTAGTAAGAGATTGTAATCAAGCTAGGCATTGATGACCTCTATGTCTATGAGAACCGTTTTGCCACCTAATTGGATGGGTATGTTAGCCAAAAGGCCTTGTGGTTAAGCTGAACGACCATCGTAAGCTCGTAAGGCAGTGGTGGATGGTTGTAATGTGGGAGATCCGAGCTTCTGCCAGACAAATGTCGACATCACGCAGGTGGAGGCATCATTGATGATGCATCGATGCATGACAAGGTTTTGAATGGACACAGAAACTTGAAATGCTAATGTTGAAGGCATATGTGGTTCGGCTTGGTCCAAATCGAATGCCATCATTCGTGAATCGTTAGGGTCTATTGCACCAATGGCAGATAACAATAATTTCCTCTATGAAGGACAGTTTTTTAGGGCTTCTAGGGCGGACATAGCAGCTGGGGACTGGGCTAAGTCTTCCACAATATTATAATTTGAGGTTGCACGAGCGTTAGGATTATTGTTTATCTGTCGTAGGGGGAAGCGAGGGGCTTTAGGGTCCCTGTCCATCGACATATTAGGTATGCATAATGGATGATCAGTTGGAAGGGTGTTTGTGGCTGGATTAGTAGGCGTGGTTTTAGGGGCGGAGCCATATTGGTTTTGGCGTGTTTGGAGGTTGATATCATTTGATGACATCATTAGTAGATGGTGAGTACCTGAATCCGTATGCTGGTAATCAATTGCAGCATAGGTGATTTGATGCTGTGGTCCCGCGGGTCCTTGTGGGGGATCCATTGGACAAGTGTTTACTACTCCTTGGTTGGGTAAAGGATTCTGCAATATCATGGGTTGCAGTTGAGGAGGTGGCGCTGGCTGTGCCGCGTGCCTTTGGCGTTGGGCACCATCAATCCAGAGTTGGCGTGCGGGCTCCAAATGGGGGCATGAGTGTGTGTAGTGGCCACACACTCCACATATGGAACACGGATGGTTTGTTCTTAACTTAGGATTTTTACCCTGTTTCGGTGGACGATCAGGGTTTTGGTTGGCGGGAGCAACGTTATTATTATTCGGAGGATTGGGTGGTTGACCGCCTTGGTTTTGAGGTTGATTGTTCCCGCGGTTGCGTCCTCTTTTGTGGTTCTGTTGACCTCCTTGATTACGTTGGTTGTTCTGGTTTTGGGGTTGGTTTTGCTATGCATATACTTGCCCTTGGGTAGTAGGCGCATTTTGAGGTCGCGCAAGTGCTTGAGCAGGCCGTGGTGGATAGTAAGCGGGAGGGTTCGGAGGTGGTCCAGGTGCTTGTTGTGGTTGTTGGTAACCTTGAGCTATTGGAAGTGTTGGGGCAGCAGGTGCTACTTGTGGGGGGTAATAAGCCGATTGGGCTTGTGAGTGAATAGGAGCATGAGTGGCCTGTTGGTTATAAAATGTGGGAGGTGCATAAGATGAAGGTGTGTGCCCGTAACACTGTGGTGGACAGGAGGGTCCATGAGTGTGGTTGGTGTGTGCCATGGGAGCATACGAAGTGGTAGCTCCGGAATGAGATGTAGCCCTTGAAAGGTCTGGGGCGTTATTGGTACTCATAATGGTAAAGGGTTTTTTTTGTGACACAACCTGGCCAATGATGCCATCGACGGCATGGGATGCCCCCGGCGCGTCATTTAGGGATGGATCATCATGCAGGGCATCAAGTAAGATGGTGTATAAATAGCCAGACTGGGCGTAGATTAAATCAAACTGCTGGGCTTTTAGAATGGCTTCTTCTTCCGACTGGGGTCGTTCAGAAGCCACATCTCTGGCTATGGCTAGAAGGAGATATTTTAGGAACCAATCCAGGAAAATACGATCATCTAGCTTGATCTTGCATAGGCTACGACATTTACGCCACTCACAGATGTGATCAGTGATATGGGTAACCGTGTTCTATCTACAAGACAAGAGGATTTCCACTCCCGCATCATAGCAGACGGGTAGTTGAAAGAACTGTAGGAAAGTCAAGGCAAGGGATGTAAATGTAGGGTGTGTCCTGTGGGACTTCTCGATATACCATTTGGCTGCTGAGCCAGTGAATGTTCTTTGCAACAGACGTAGGCGAATAGAGTCATCTATTATGGAGTTAGAGGAACACCATAGATGAAAAGACATAATGTGATTTTTTGGGTCTTCACCAGCCTTCCCTTCAAACTTAGGGATGTCGGATGGGAGTTTAGTGGGCATGCGAGGCCAAGTAGGATCATGTCTAATGGGATCGTTTGTTAATCTTGCCAGGTCTGGTAGGTTAAGACTAGCCATAAATGACAAACTGACAGAGGAGTGCGACATGGTCAGTGGGGCATAAATGCTATTGGTAGCATTATTGATTAGGCCACTACCTCCAAAGGGAATATTAGCCATGAGGGGAATATGACCTCCAAATTGAGGTGTGGAGTTGGTATTGGAGGGTCCTGCGCCTCCAAGTGTAACATGGGTTACATATGGGTTGGTATTAGGTATAGTAACTGTTGGGTTTGGTATAGTAGCAGGGATGGTGATTGTAGGTCCCGTCGAGGGCATGCCTAGGGTATGTCTTGTGGAGGGCATACTCATTGTAGGAGTGGGTCCCATAGAAGGCATACCCAAAGTAGGAGTGGGTCCCATAGAGGGCATACCTAAGGTAGTTGTGGCAGTGGTTTCTAATGTGGTAGCTGGGGTGGTGGAAGATGTTCCACCAGCAGTCCCTATAAAGAAAGGGTTGGAATTCATGCCATCCATGGGGCTAGTTGGTGTTGTGTATGTAGCGTATTCGGATTTTGCCTCAGAGTCAGATCTGAAATGAGGGGCATTAGAATCGGATAACAAGGCTCTATGTCGATGACGTGTGGAGTCAAGTGACAATGCTCTACGTCTATGACGAGTGGTTTCAAGTGAACCGTACTGCGGGGGTTCGCCTCGGAAGCGCCGAGAACCTCTTGGGGACTCAATGGTGACAGTTGGCTAGTAAAAAAAATGGGTAGTGGTGAGTGAAAAGCTCAAAATCCCTAGTGCAAACGTGTATGTAGGAGGGGAGCGCAAGAACAATGGCACTCAGGCCAACAACCAAACTCAAAACACTTATGGTAAAAACAGTGCTACAATAAGTGGAGTAATAAAAAAATGTGGTCAAAATACCAACAAGCAAACGACTCCTAAAAATAAAAATGGTGGAATCACTAAACCAAGGGGAGGTAAGAGAGCATGCAAGCACCTAACTAAAAATGTATTATGGTTCCAACAAGACGTATCCTCTGCAAGGTGATGAAATCCAAGTTAGACAATACGAAACGTAGACCCAAAGGCTAATGATATCCCCCTACCGGGAGGGACACCGGGTAGACAATCCTAGAAGAAAGGCCACTAAGATGAATCTGCAGCTCCTATTCTATCGCCGCTATACTCCCATACAGGTAGTACACCGAGTAGGTATCCTTCGATGACTAAATGGGTTGCGGTAGTCCACTTACGCCTCCGGAACCAGTCTTGCTACTTCGACCCTCCTAAGGGAGAGGCCTTTCCGACAACTTGGTGTATAACTGTGCCAATAAGTACTAAGGGATTTTGGTACCCTAATTGTCAATCACTATGTCTCAAATGAAAGTGAGTGAGGGGTGTTATTTGGATACATATCCCCTCAATCTTACCTAACTACAATGTTCTTTTGATGTTCCCCAAGTGGGGTTAGAATGTTGGTTGAGTTAAATAGATTTTAAGGCTCACTTTGATTAATGGTGACAGAGTGTGTGTAAGTGTGGTTATGTACCAAAATAAAATGCCTCGATTGGGCCAATATCTATCAAATTAAAATGTTGATTTTCAACTTGCAAAATATGAAATTTTTTAACTGAAAAATGCTTAGCAACTTTTTCTTTCAATAAACTGATTTTTTTCCAAAATGATGTAGTAAAGCAAATAATAGAAAAAGAAAGTGAATCTCTAAGGCTGCAAGTCAAACAGTGGGCTGTGAAAGTGTAGGGCAGATGGCTGGAAAATATGGGCCGAAATGGGTGACGAAAACTTAGACGACAAATCACAGGGTTCTGGACGAAATCGCGTCTGTCTGTGGCAAAACTCGCGATCTGGGGAAAACTCGCGATCTGCGTCGCGGCTGTAAGTCGCGATATGGAATCGCGGCTGTGGGTCTGAAAATCACGATCTGGATCGCGGATAACAGGGAAAAACATGCGATTTCGGGTGAAAAAAAATGTTTTTAAAATCGTGGCTTTCGGCTAAAAACCCGCGATGTGTATCGCAGCTGTGGGTGCAGAAACCTGGGATTTTCGAGACGGAAAATGTCGCCGAAAATTAAAATTTTGGATTGTGTGAGCTACAGAAACGGCCAATGGATAGGGCATCAAGCTATGGGCTTAGTAGTAGGCCAGATCTACAACAATAAAGCTAAATAACAGCAAAAATAAGAATAAATCTAGATCTAAACAAAGATTCAAAGATTCGAAGTAAAGCGGAGTCGCCAAAAACTGTTGCTTGGATTTTCACCCAAGCATGTGCAAATGTGCACCTACTAACTCCGTAGTAGTAGTCTCGATTAAAGCAATAAAAACTAATGTAAAAACAAATATTAATCTAAGATGTGCAAGAAAAGTAAATCTACAGTAAACAGTAAAAACTAGAATGATCCATGTAAAACAAATTTTTATTTATGAAAAAATAGCTTTACAAATAACATATTACCTCAAAGGGTGAGGATGGTTGAGCTTGAGCAGCTGCAATGGTGAGGTGCTCCAATGCTCCAATGATCTTTCTGTTCTCCAAATGCAAGTGGGAGGATTGGCCAAAAATGGATTCCAAAGATGGATCTAAGCTCAAATGATGGCTCAAGATCTCAGGGAAGAAATTGACAGCATAAGGATAGGATGAGTGTGGATGAATATTGAGGAGCCTCTATCACCTTTTTATAGCTTTTTGGTGATGGAGAATACAACTTATGGTTTAAGGAAACCAATGGTATTGGTAAAAAATGGTTTAGGTTTTCTTTTGCTCTTTTTTCCTCTTTTTCATTTTTTGAATTTTATTCTCTTTTAATTGATTTTTGGGAGTTTTGGACCCCTTTTAAGGGTTTTTTGTATTTTTTGAGGAAAATTAAATATTTTGAGGAGAAAAAGATGGATTTTGGTTTTTTTGGTGACCTTTTGAAGGTTTTAGAAGCTAAAATGGTAGGAAAAGTGGACAAATGGGTCATGTGAATAGGGAAATGAGCTAGTGAACATTTTTTGGGTGTCAACAGTAGTGGACAACACATTTTGCTTCCTGTTAACCAGAGAAAGTTGAGGGATTATGTCCATGACTTGACTTAGTCTTGGACTTCTTGCTTGCCTGGTAGGATAGAATAGGTAGTAACTAAATAAGCTCACTTGAGCAGTAGTTTAGTAATTTTCGCCATTGAGTCTAGCACCTTTTTCATCCTTAATCTCACCTTTGAAGCTAATAGAAAAATAACAAAAAATTGAATTTTTGTTAGTAGATTAGTTTCCTTTCAGCATTGCATTTCAGTTATGTTAGTTTGATATTTATGTATATACATGCATGTTTTCTGACGACCAGTCTACGAAGTTTGGTATAGCTCTTGGAATTTTGCAGATAGGAGATACATTTTTTGATGCAGAGCTAGAGTGCATGATCGAGGATAGGAGTAGCAGAGTGATGAGGACCAGAGATTCTGAGGTTCTCAAGCGCTCTTTTTAGTAGAACACTTGTCCCAGTTGGAGCCAGATGTTATCACATTTATAGTAGATGGGGCTACCATATCTTCTGATCAGATTCCAGTCCTTTTTTCTGCCAATCCTTTACACCGAGATGCTTGAGATGACCATTCATTCCAGGATCACTCATGTTTCAGAGCAGCCTATTAGCAGTTTGATCAGCCTTATGCCATGACCGAGTCTCAGAAACTTAGATTTGATGACCGATGTAGCCATTTTTTCCATACAAAGCAATATGTAGTGCCCAGATATGCAAGATCAAGTTTTCAGTTGACAGATGATGATTTAGGTGATTGGTACAAATATGGCCAGGCAAGTATAGGTTGTGTATTGGTTTATTATTGCTTTGTTGGTTATCCTTATGGCTTGATTTAGCATTTAGTGGTTATGACCTAGCGGTCTATTTATATATTATGGACATGGTTGTTAACTTATATCTATATAGTCTTTCTTGCTCATAAGTTATGAAGTTCTTGTCTATACTCATTGGTTTCACCGTCCCTAGGAGATTGGAGGTGATCATTCCCACCAGTATCTGGCTTGCTAGTGTTGGCTCCACCTTTTCACTTTCCTCATCCATTCGTCACCATCTAGTCTCATTGTTTCCCTGACTTACACCTTAGCCTATCATATGGAGGATTCCCTCACCCTTGCCTCTTTGTTGGATAGCATCCCTATTTAGTTGTGTCTCGGCTATGAGTTGTGTAAGTTGTGTTGGCTAAAACCTAAAGCAGATAGGACTACCATCATTACATGTATGTGGAAACTATTGTATATCTATTGTAAATGCCCATTGAAATGAAAGTCAAAACCCGTGTTTCTAAACACAATGAAATAAGGGCTATGGAAATGAATGAAATGTAAACTCCCCAATGAAGGGAAATGAAATGCCAAATAAAATAAATGGTTAAATATATGCTATATCCAATGACTGCTAGCCTTAGACTGTAATGATTTATTCATCATTAGCCTATGGGTTGTGGTATGAGATGGAGTAAGGGATAACTAATTCTAAGTGTCCCCTAGAGTCTCGAGTTACGGTTTGTTGGGCACCTAGTCATGGCGGCTCTAGAAAAGATCCTCACGGAGCTGAGTCAGCTTGGATGTGAGTTGTAGACTTCTGCCAAGGTTGAATAAGCACTTCCCAAGCAACTTACCTCATTTGTGAGACACTGCCATCCCCTGTGTTATTTTTATTTGACATACGCTTGAGTGTCCCTATATCCAACATATCATGGTGTTAAGATTGTATAGTCATCCCTTAGCCTTGCCTCTCACCCATCCATCTTCACCCACTACTAGCAAATTGATCACAACCATGAAGTGAGTATATTCTCGAGGTTCTCTTCTGAGCTATAATTATTATTATTAAAGTTTACATTGAATATCTTGTTTTAAACCCCAGTGAAATGCTACTTTATGTTTATAGTCTTGCTATTTGAATAACTTATGAAGCATTTCATATCCAATTACACTTACAACATTTTGATGCTTTAGCCCTTGTCATATTATTGGTCAGTTTGACCAAGTCAACCACAAGACATGAGATGTATTAAACCAGTGATGTTAAAGATTGATGGTATATGGTCTATCATTGCCCACCAGGTGGTTCCATGGAGCAGTTGCAGGTTTCAGATGGTGATTTGTGATATTTGTATGATTTTGATCATTACAAATTATTATTTTTAATCTGTCTAGGCATGGTTATGATATTATATGATCATGCAGTCATCCATAAGGTGCATGAGTATCCATATTTAGTTCATTTGGATCTTCTGAGTGCATTGGGATACTCAGCTTGCAGTTTCGGGCAGTTTCAGTTGAGGTATTCTTCATTTTATCATTCTGGTGCATATTTGCCATTAAAAATGGCCTGGAAAAGCAGTTTGGTTTTCTTTTTGGTTCACCTGGGGCGCTACAAAGGAAGTATGGGGTCCAACCACTTGTTTTTACTATATTTCCATACTCTCTGACATTTTAGTTCAGTCAGATTTGGTCCCGGATGACCAAGTAGTGAGGTACATGCATTTTTATCTTTTACATATGATTCCCAGAGGAATAAAAAATGGTAAAATGGCTACAGAGGAATTCGATTTGGGCTACTGAGGAAAGGAATGGAATGAGGTTGGTTGTGATGATGTGTGTGATGTCTCCCACACCTTCCAGAGCAGTTGCAACATTCAATGGGGCCCACACTCACTCTACGGGCCTATTTTGATGATTTTATTATGTCTCTGAGGGGCCACGATTTGGCCTTGTGGTCATATTATTGTACTCTGATGATATATTTTATGTTATTGTGCCATGGGGACACACTAGAGAGGGATTATGTCACCCCCTAGACCCACCATGAGCTTGATGTTATGTTTCCTAGTCACTTTATGTGGGACGTCCCCCCTAGGGCGATTTGTCTAGTGCGCCCTCTTATGTTTTTGAGATGATATTTGTACTTTATATTGAGTTCATCTCAACTGTTGATTATAACTTATGTATCTTTTAATATTAGCCACTCATTAGAAAGGTGGTTAGGGTTTTGGTCTCTCCCATTCCTATTTAAAGGAGAGACCCTCTCATTGTAAAGGGACCTTTGGCTCTTGGAATTTGATAATAGAAGAGATTTTTATAGAGATTCTTGGATCTTCTTGGATGTGATGCTCTTAGATGTTGATTGTAAATTCTATTATCACCTAGCATTTGAAGTTTTGTGGTGAATCCAAAATATTTTGTGGAAACAGTGTTTTGTCTATAGGAGGGTGACTTTACTTGGGCATTTTTGCAAGGGGCTCCTCAACTCGTATCACTTGGTTTTCTTATATCAGGGGGTTTTCAATAGTTTTATTGTGAACTTTGATTTCATCTCGATATGTCTCTTGTTTCTATAGTCATTTTATCTTGATGCTACAAATCTAACTTAGGTAGTTTGTTGTGCAGGAGAGGAAGGCGCAATTGCTCCTTTAGGGAAAACGATTTCACTTGGTCACTCACTCAAATCACTTCAAATTGATCGAGAAGTCATAGATCATCATCATCATCAAGGCATCTGCAATATTATCCGGGTAAGATATACTCTTATTTCATTTATTTTGGGTTCCAATCCATTGGCCATTCTCGTTTACTGTCAAAAACCTAACTCTAAATTCATTGGAAAAATACATAGCTAAAACAACTTGGTTTTCTGGAAAACCATTTCTGGGTATTTCACCTTAGGCATAACCCAAGGTGGGTTCTCCAAGGCGTCATCATTGAAAGACTCCTCATGGCCCAAATCCCTAGGCATTGATCTCTCTACCCTTGCGCATTCTTTGCGTTGGCTGGTTTTCCTGTTGTTTGATGCCCGTTTTGAGGCTTGTGTGCTCTGATACTGTCATACCTGTCATTCAAGTCTATGTAATGTCCCCATTTTGACCCCCTTTGCATTAAATCGTAAATGATGTAAATATTGTTATTTAATCATGGTGAGGAGCTCAAGGCCAAGGCCCCACCATTGATTTACCGTTTTATGTATCGGCAATTAAAAATAGATGCCTATGGTTCTTGTGCTAGATAGGCACAATGTAAATAAGACATCATGTAAATACGAATTTTAATGAAAAACCCACAACTGGCTATGCAATGCAACAAAGAGATGGGGGCATGATTCTACAAGGAATAGGGAGGGAAATTATTCAAACCCTTGAGCCAATGGTGTTAATCCATGTGTTAATGAGAAAACCCATAAACCACCAACTACCCATTCTGGGTTATGCACCCAATCATTTAATTCTTCCAGAAATTGGTTGAGGCAGTTAATGCCTTGGGAATGAAGAGGTATGGCAGCCAATTTCGTGCATGGGCAAGCCATCAACCTGAAAAAATGTACTTTTGCTTCTGGGGCAAGAAAACACCCACGAAATGGTGCCCAAAGCCATTTTGAACCAATAGTCTTTCCTCTCTCACGCAGTCTGAACTACTGGGTCTTTCCCCATTATGTTTTTCACCATTTTCCCTGCATTTTCCATACCTGGGAGCTCGTTTTTGCATTGCACAACAACTGGGAGAGGAGGGCCACGATTTGGGATTGTGAGGGAGGTCGTTTTTGCCCCAAAATACCCATGGGCGTTTTTCTGAAAACGATTTTTGCTCTCCAGGGTTGAATCCCCAATTACCATTTCGTTTTTGGGTCTTCCCACGTTTTTCTGGGCTGGTAGAAATCCCATCTTTGGGAATCTCACTGTTAAAACGTTTTATCATGCCCAATAATTGTGGTTCTGCTATTATGTGCATCCTTGTTTTGGTTTGAATCTGTGAGCAAGATATTTGGAGTGGTAGTGGACAGAATTGGCTTGATAAACCTAGTGGGGGGAAATAACCTCTCAAGAAGATCAAGAGGGCTGGCTACTCTTTTATGCACACATTAGACACTCTAGATTGGAAGGTATGGCCTGAGGGACTGTGCATTAGTGAAGGGAATACTTCTTTGAGTGGGGTGTGTAGGCATTGTGGGTGCCAAGCTAGATAGATCTTGTAGAGGTATCCCTGGCTCTGTGCTTGAGCTCACTAGCTTAGCAATTCTTCCTTTCCATTTCCTAGAAGCCTGATAAACCCAATTGTAGATTGGCTTGGCTCATCTTGGTGTATGCTTGGCTATGTGTGAGTCTGCTGTTCCCTGGTTCCTTGTAGAAATCATGCTCAGCTTGGGGGTGGCAGTTGTATCAAGAGGTTGATAAGCACAATTGGCCTATGGTTGGGTGGAACGTTGCAAATGCATAGCTGGTTGCTTGGGACTACTTTGTTAAGATAAGTATTCTCTTGTGTTAACTTTGCAATTATTTATTTGATGAATATCTTGAATGTATGATGGATGTGTTATTGAAATTACTTCCGCTGTGTTTTCTTATAATTATACATTTCCATATGTCTTTTTATATTATGTGAATGCTTATATTTATAAGTTTCATGGGGCTAGATGCCCAGTTTTAGCATCACGTTCTCTCTATCATGCTGGTATGATGGGAGGGGACATTACAATCTAACTAAAGGTACTAGATAGCCCCAATCCTATTCTTCAACTCCCTGCATTGGACACGGTTCCCAAGGAAGTGGATTTTTCTATCATTTTCTAGTGCCTTGATCCTGGATCTTTTAATTAAGCTAATAAGTCACCTGTACTTTCACTTTGGATCAAATTCACATCCTTTAAGCCTCTTGATCCAAACCATAACTCATCTTGTGACTTCATCCATAGATCTAGGGTTCACTATACCTAACACCTTACGTACTTCATTCATCTGATTTGATCTAATGTCTTGGTTGGATCTCTCTCTGTTGGGAGTTGATCCGGGTCTCCCCCATTGTTGTCTTGGGATTAGATAACATAAAGTGAAGGGTTCCTCGATTCGCGTGACAACCAATCCTTTTGGGAATCGAGGCTCTCGTGGTTCACCTCTTTGGTTGCCTATCCCGTCTACCATCCTGTATAGGATCTATCATTTGGGGTAACTATGAGTAGTGTGATAACAGTTACAATCAAATTTGGTGCCTTAGTTTACTATTTTTGAAACTTAATATTCTTGGTTCAAGGATGTGCTATTCCTCTTGACCTTAATTTGTAATTATTTTTTATTTATCAAATTCACAATTCAAAGGTCTTAATGCAATGTTTTTGTTTTCAAAATTATGAATGTAATGGTTTGTGATACATAATTACCATGTTTGTGCATTTTTTAAAAGCAACAATCATGTTAATTATTATGTGCTTGTAGTTTAGTATTGAGTCTACTCTTGAGGGCTTGTAAGGCACTTTTGTATAATGGAAGATATGCATAGGCTTGGTTTATTTGATATTTGTTGTGCTCTTGCTCTTAACTTTCACTTATAATATTTACTAGAAGAAAAAATCACGTTGACTTTATTGTCAAGGATAGATATCATTTATTCTCGATGATAGTGAGGCACACCATAGAGGATGCACCTATTGTGGACGCGGGCTCCCTTCCAGTGACATTGCATGTGTATGTTTCATAGCATGAGCTCTTGACAGCATAAGACACCAATAAATGATTTGAACTTGGTACAAGATGTTGTGGATTAGTTTTAACTAAGTGTTGTCATAACATAGAGTTCAGTAAAAGGTGAATCCATAAAAGATTGGGTATGTGGTTTTGCATAAACCTAAGTAAGCATAAGCCTTAAACATTCTTTGTACCCAATATCTCTAACCCTCTATGCATGTCCCTAAAGGTGCATACCCATTTAGTGAGATTGGGTTACAACTGACAAATTCCTTGGTAATATTCAATAATCTTTTGAAACCACTCCAATTGCCTATATATATGAGAGTTTTTGTAGTCATTGTTGATAATTGTTAGAAAATAGATGGATTTCTAAGTTAGTTTCTCTATCATGAGTTTTATGCATGAATTACATTCTCATTGACTCATTGAGCTTGAACGAATATGATTAAAGGACAAATGATGAATTTTACATCCCCGCCATTCTTTAATACTCTACACATTAATAACACACAAACTATCATACGTGCATTATGTGAGATCTCCTTCCACTTGGAAGGTTGAATATGTTCATGCACTAGACTACATCAAACCTGTGTTGGACACCTTTTGTAGACACCAATTTTATCATAAAGTCGACAACATGGTTCAATTAGTTGGACATCAGCTAATGCAAAGTAACAAAGATACGATGAAGGCTAGCTAGCGAAGGTTACAATTCATGACTAGATGGAAACAAGAATTCATTAGTTCGCATGTCAAGAAAGTGCTTATGTGGGAGAGGACGTTGAAAGAATTAAAGATGTATAAATTTGAGTGTCTATTGTCTACATGAGATTTTCTAGGTGGAATTCTTAGTAAACTTGTATGAATGGTTGGAAAGACTTACTAATAAGCATTGGTGTTTCCTTCCTTAGTGAAGATTTGAGTGGACCATCAAGAACCTACCAAAGACCCATTGATATGATTCATTGGATTTTCTTATATCACTTGGATCGAGTAGATGCTAAAGCTTGTCGACATAGACAATTGCATATGAGGTTTAGGGGTGGATGGAGACATTCATGTGAATTGTGGATGATGATCAATATACAAACAATTTGAAGGAGGTACTTGTGTGGGTATTGGGATCAACCATCGAGGTGGTTGATCACCCCCTACACCATGTGCAAAGGAGAAGATATGGGGGAGAAATTAGGCTAAAAGCAATAATTGGGAGCTATGAGGTGTGAGAGGTTATGCTCAATATGGGATTGAACATTAACATATTTCCCATGAAGTCTTAGGAGTTTATGGGACGAGATAAATTGGTTTATTTGTCAATGCAAATTCAGTTGGATAACTAGTCGCACATCTTTACAATCAACAAATTGAAACACATGGAGGTTGATGTTGATACGATGAAGACCCATGAAAATTTTGGATTCATTGATATATTGGATGGTAAGGATCGTTACCCTATTTTTTGGGCTTTGATTGGGACTTTGACAATGATGTTGTCTTTAATTGAAAGAAGTTCATAGAGTGTTCAAATACTAGATCCAAAACTAAGCCAACACTTTGTGTAACACCTAACATGGGGCATAAGGAGTGTTGCCTCATAGATCTACACACAAGATTAAATCCAATAGTCCAAAGTATAAATCCTACGGAAACTCTTGGAATTTCTACCCATTATTACCTCAATAGAACCTCCCTTCAATTTAGGTTGACTCACTCTCCTCTCACACAAGGGGGATTTCCATCAATAATATTGCTAAATTATCCTTTAATAATATAAAATTAGATTTTAGCAATCTAAGAATTTTTTATATATTGGATGGTGGATTCAAGTAGATCAATGCCTTATCCTTGGGTAATGGAGTCAAAACAATTTAAGGATTTGGAGAATTCAACAATGGACAATTTAAATCAATGAAGATGCATGAACAATAATCCTCCTTAATTATAATAGTACTGCAAATTCATTTTTCAAGCAAGTTATTATGCTAATAAAGATACAATAATACCATTAATATATTATTACTTCATAACATAAATCAGAATTTGAGATTTGAAGTAAAAGACAACCTTCTAGAGAGGGCAACAATTTATCATTGTTCAGACCTCTTTATGCTAGCAAATAATCCTAAGACAATAGCACCATTTCCAGCCAAGAAGAGAGGAAGATAAAATACAACATTGACCTTACAAGAGATATTTGTAGCCTTAAATGTTTCCTCAATGAAGCTCTGAACCTACATAAGATATCTTCAACTATATCCCAATGGGATTTCTCCGCAATGAAAACATTAGTTGCCGGTGAGGGAGGTCACTTCCTTTTATAGTTTTATTTTTAACCAATAGAGACCTCTAAAAAATCTTAGGCTTCCCTCTAAAATATAATTCTCACTTCTATATGCTTCTATATAGGGTGCTCTTCTTAATACTGAGAAATAATTATTAACCTCTAGAACTTCCCTTCTTTATCCTCTGGCTCTTCTCGAATGTCCCAAATGTTTCCATAACCTTCTAGATCCTTGTAGGTACTGCCACAACCTTCTAAATACTTCTATATCCTTCTAAATGATTCTAGAACCTTCTAGATGCTTCCAACATTTTCAACAGTATTCTATGGAATCTTATAAGATATTCTATAGCAAGTGCTACCCTAAATAAGTAGAGAGATACCATCAATTCATTTTTCATCAAACAATTAAATTAAGGCTTCCATGTCTTTGTGAAATGTTGTCAAGATGATGATTTTGAAAATATAAATTGAACCTTGCACTTTTAGGTGGTAACAACTGGCTCCATATGAGGACTACACACTTTTGTATGGTGCAAGAGAACTTTAGAATCTTTGTGAGATAGTGTTGTGCATGATGTACCTTCCAAGAATATAAAGAAAGGATAGAAACATTGAAGTGATTTTCACATCTCCATCAGGTTAGAAAAATATAAAAAACACTAGCAAGAAACAATACAAATAGAACATGGATTTTACGTGGAAACCCTATTGTAAGCAGATAAAACCATGGGGCAACGACAACTTCAAATTTTATACATTTTTTTACAAACGTTCCTTGTAAAAAAATTCCAAGGGTCATTTCCCTTTTATAGAATACCTAGAAAGGTTTTATAAAATAACATAGTACATTGAAAAGTTATAGAAAGTTTTGCCTCAAGGTCTCCACCCCTCCCCCCCCCACGTGCGCCCAATGCATACAGACAACACATACGGATAACCATGCACCACTCTCTATGAGAATATTGAAGATCTATATATTGACTTCATCTCCTAACTTATCACAAAGAAAACTTAAGTGTGTTCCTTTCTAATTAATCACTCTTAATAGGGTCTACAAATAAGGCATGAGCCAAGATGCCAAAGACAAACATAACATAAATGAAAACCTAAGGCTTCTAATATTGATCTTGTTTTTCCTACCCTACTCTACAACATGAATAAAATATGATTAGTACAATCAAATAACTAATGAAACCATCCAAGTAGCTCATGGAATGCGTGAAATATTCCCTTGCGTTTGGTTATGAACCAAAACAAGGCTATGTCAAGCATATTGGTAAAAGATGCTAGAATATCCATCACTACATGGTTGGGCCAATTGAAGTGAGCTCCTCTGGATGGATGTGAATATTAAAATCATCCAAAGGTAAACATGTGGCGCTACATGCTTGATTTATCCAATATTGGATAGGGATGATATAACCTCCAACATGTGAATATGGAAACCCATCACCAAACCATGAATCACCTTCATAGACCACAATATGTCTTTCCAAACGTTGTTGTACATGTTCCAATACACACCCTCCATTGTTGCCATGAAAATCACATGTCATACCCTCCAACAACAAGGGTTTCAAAGGCACCTCCAATATCGACATGCATAAAATATATTGCCTTTCTTGTTTGCCTCTATTAAACATGCACATGAAGTGTGACAATAAATTAACTCGTGATCAAGGGCTTGATTCTTTCCATTGGGAGGTTAAAAAACTTTGCAATACACTAATGATTTAGCATGCTTTCTTTCCAAATATATTGCAGCCCCCAAAACACATCCTATTGTTGATTTTCCATAGACAAATTGGGAAAGAGAGGTAGCCATCATTAGTTGGAAAATTCTTGCTCTTTTTACATCATGAAAATAGTCTTTATGATATGATAAATCTACCCCATTGATGAGTGCATATGGATGCCCGTTGACCAAGGAAAACACTTCACATACCTCATATATGTTTGCCTATCCAAGAGACAATGAATCAACAACTTTACCCTCCAAACTCTCATTGTCGGTGTTGTAGATGGGATCTTCCTGGAAATATCTATAATACCTATGCCATATATGCATTCCAATATGAAAAAAGTTGTCAATGGCTTCATTATCTTCTTCACATGGGGAAGTGGGAGCACCTAAAAATATTCACCCTCCAAGGGTTTCTCTATAAACTATTCGTCCTTTGAATCATCACAAGATTCATGATTGAATTCATAAACTTGGAAGGGAATGTGGATTGCCAAACCCATATCTTCAATAGAAGTTGAAGTAAATGTTTGATCCTCTTCAAAAGAGTCTTCATCATCCATCTCACCACAAAGATCATCTTGAAAGATCACAATAAGGTCTTCTTTACGTTCTTCATCAGTTTGTTCAATAATATTTGGTGCAGGTAGTTCTTCTTTATAATTATTATCTAATGCTTGAGAAATTCTCGGATGAGCCTTGAAAATAAATTTATTTCTCCATTGCCAAAACCATGAAATCAATCATTTGCAATTTCCACCAAGCTATGTGAAAACATTCACATCATAACATCTTCATGCTCTACATCCATCTTTGAAATGTAATCTATAAAATATGCCACATGATGTGCCACTAGATGAGTGTTCCCACAAAACCTTGGAAGGCATCAACCCATCTTGGAGGTTTCTCATTTGGATATCAAGGAATACTCGATAATATTAAGGGGCATATACTTTAGCATACCACCTCTCTCAAAATGATTTCATATTTTTTTTCTTCCAAATCTTCAAAATGAAATGTTGATATGAAATCTGAAAATATCATTATATTCATACACTTTCATACCAATAGAGTAGCTAGATGAGAAAAATAGATCTTCAACCAAGTCCATACCATACACTCATTGTAGCAATGTCTATTGAATCTGGAAAAGGGACTTTATCCCCCGCAATGGCGAGAGTTTGTTACCTCTCATATATGCACACAAAATAAGTCCGATTGTCCAAAGTAAAAACCATAGGAGAACTCTTGGAAGTTATACCTACTATCACCTCGGTAGAACCTCCCTTCACCTTAGGGTGGCTCTCCTCTAGCACTAGGGGGGTTTCCCTCAATAAGATTTCTAAATCAACCTTTATTAACCCTTGACATTAAATATGATTTTAGCAATCTAAGATTTATGATATGCAATAGATATTAGATGGTGGATTCAAGTAGATCAGTGCCTTATCCTTGGGAAATTGAGTCAACACACTTTAAGAATTTGTATAATTAAGCAATGGACAATATTCAATCAACAAAGATGCATGAACAATAGTCCTCCTTAATTATAAAAATACTGCAAATTCATTTTCTAGCCAAGATATTATGCTTGTAAAGATACAATAATACCCTTGTTATATTCTTATTTCATCACATAAATCAGAATCCAAGATATGCAGTAAAAGACAACCTTCTATTATGAAAAACTAGTCTTAGTACATAACATAAACAAATATGAATTTATGGGTCCTAGACAGAACAACAATGTCATTGTTCATACCTCTTTGTGCTGGAAAGTAACCATAAAATAATAACACCATTTTCAACCAAGAAGAGAGGAAGACAATATACAACATTGACCTTACAAGAGATATTTGCAACATTGAATATTTTCTCAATGAAGCTCCAAACCTACACAAGATATCTTCAACTATAACCCAATGGTCTAGGGATTGCTCCACAATGAAAACATGAGCTGTAAGTGAGGGAGGGAACTTCCTTTTATAGTCTCATTTTTAACCAATGGATCCCTATAGGAACTCTCTTCTGGATGCTTATATCTAAAGTGCTCTTCTTAATATTGAAAAAAAAATTTAGCCTCTAGAACTTTCCTTCTCCATCCATTGACTTTTCTAGAATGCTCCACATGTTTCCATAACTTTATGGATCCTTTTAGTTATTTCCACATCCTTGTAGAGACTTCTATATCCTTATAAATTCTTCCAAATCCTTCTAGAACCTTCTAGATGCTTCCAAAACTTTCTAAAATATTCTATGGGCTCTTCTAGGATATTCTACACCAAGTGTTCCCTTGAAGAAGTGAAGACAGATACTATTAATACATCTTTCACGAAATAATTGGATTAAGGATACCATTTCTTGGTGAAATGTTGCTAAGATGATGACTCTGAAAATGGAAATTGAACCTTATGCTTTTAGGTGGTAACATGGAGGATTACATAGTACCACAATGAATGGAGAGTTAAGTTAGAATAGTGTATGATCATTCACAATGGATTCACAAGTCACATTTAATAGATGGAAAAATGGTGACTATAAGTCGTTTATATGGTGGTGTGCAATGCTATGTTTATGTTGGTTGATTGGTGAGAAGACAAAGGACCATCCTAAGTTTGATAGCACAACTAAATGCAGTCAAATTTGTTGAGAAGATAGAGGAATAAGCCATACCATAGAAGAGGATTGTACACCTTGAATCTCTCTTTTCTTGAGCACCCCATTATATGGTAAGCAATGCATAAATGTGTATTACATTTGTAGGAACATATGGTAGAGGCACTACAAACTCACTTCCTACTAAGGCTAGGATTCACCAACACACTCCTCCATTTTAAGCCTTGTTGACCCGTCTTTATGATTTGGTGGAACTTTTGACCTGCCCAGACATTCGAATAATTATGAGGCACAATGGACTATGCGAGATGTTCCAATTTAGCATTGGGTGCATCAATTTGTGTACACCTTAGATTCATTATTGAAGAACTAGTATATATAGGACTAAATACAACAACAAGCACACTGTTAGTTGGAGCCACAGGAAAGGTTCGGTGCTACTTTCCCACTCTTTACTTCAATGCATTCAATGTTTCCACAATTAGCACGCTCATAGTTTCTAACTATAGGCTCCACAAAAGAGGACCCCATAGACACATACCCCATGAAGGGAAATCTAACAGAAGTAGAATTTATAGAGGTAGACCCCATAGATGAACTTCAACATTTATGGTTTAAGGAAAAAAGGGTTACCGCATAGTATATGATACATTGGATACCAGTAATCCAATGCATCATCATGAGCCATTGCAAAAAATGCAGGCTAGCATGCATTAAAATTCATAGTAATTGGGTATTACTAAGATGAGCATACGGTTGTAGAAATTGTAGTTATACTTTGTGGATAAGCAAATATGTTCACATGAACCTTTATTAAGGTCAAATGCTTGACCGATCAAGAAAAACTTATATAGGATGAATTCACACTACAAGGACTAGGTGAAGCAAGAAAAATATAAGGTGTTGGAAATAGGGGTGATTCCAGTGAAAGAGTCTAATTGGATGATATTGATCTTGATACATGGAAAAATTATAGATGGAATTCATGTGTGTTGATTTTCAAGGATTCAATGAGACATACATACACAACCCCTTTTTGACTCCATTTAGTGATGAAATTTTGGAGAGGGTGGTAGTTAATGAGGCATACTCTTTTACATATGGGTTCTCAAGTTACCATCATTTACAAATAGAAAAGGAATATAAGAAGAAAACAAAATTTGTTACTAGGGGGGTCAAACGCTTATCATGTAATGCACTTCAGACTGAAGCATGCACCTATTGTATTTTCCTGGGTTGCAATTGTTGGGTTCAAGGAATATATTCATAAGTTTGTGAAGGTGTATTTGGATGAGTAGACAACATACAATTTGCTTAAATATCACGCTAATGCTAGATAGGTGTTAGAAGACGCAATTGTCACTGAAAATTAACAAGTACATCTTATGTACCATGTCCAACATTTTCTTGCGCTATATAGTGTGCAAGGAAGGGTTGTTGGTTGGTCCGACCAAGACTTCTATTATTAACAACTTTCCTATGCCCGAGATTGTATCAAGGCTGTGATCTAATTTGTGATACATAGTGTACTATCTTAGGTTTATTAGAGGATACACATAATTGAAAGTGCCAATGGATGAATTTGTATGCAAAGGAGTGTTGTTTGTTTGGACAATCACATGAGAGGTAAGGTTTTTTAAGTTAAACCTAATAAATAAGATTCTAGTTTTCCTATAGTGGGATAAGATTTTTCAACTACATGTGTATGCATCTAGCATTGCACTGGGAAGTGTTTTGGAATAACCAAGGGAGAGTACACTAGATCACCTAATCTATTTTGCAAATAGGAAATTGTCATAGGTTGAGCATAACTACACTACCATGGAATGTGTTGGGATTATCACATTTGTTGGGTATGAAACTCGTTCTTTAACTTTCTTGTGCTGACCCAGGTTCTACGTAGTTGTGGTCCAACAAAACCCTTCTTCACCGCACCTTTCGGCAACAACCTGCGAACAAGCTGAGGTCTCACCTGAGGTGAAGTTTATGGGGGGTTACAAAATCAGGTTTATGCAACTAGGTGATGCGTGGTTTAACAGACTAGGGGATTGCGTGAAGTTTCACCTACTTTGCGGCTATCACTTATACTATAGCGCACACTGGGACTTCGCACCTTGAAACGACCACTTAAACAGTAGGACAACACAACTCAAGACTGCGCTACTTCTTTAACAATCACACATCTTCTACAAACTTCACTTAGTGTAAATTATGCATTCAATAAGCATATTGGGAATTATACTTTACGAACTTACGTAATATGGTGAGATGCAATGCAACCGTGCACCTCCGGTGCTGCGCTTTCGGGGACTCGCACTTGACACAGACTTCGCTGACTTTAGTGTTACCCAAATAACTCATGCATTCATCATATTCATAATTACTTGCACATTCGACATTCAAGCATATATGTTCGACACTTAACATATTATTCCCATCATTCATTCATATGGAGAATACATATAAAAGCAAAGACACATATAATCATAAGCATGAACTCACCCATAAGAAAAACAACACACAGATTCAAGCACATAACACGATATTTACGTGGTTCACCCCTCGGATGGGAGCTACGTCCACGGGAACTGTTGATTATATTAATGGGAAGGGTTCAATAGTTCCAGTCTATGCACTCAGTTGCAGACTCTCTTCTCTCTACAATAGGTCTCTGCACACATAGCTGTAGATCCTCTTTACAATGCTCAGTCTCTCAACAGAGATCACTTAGAGATTAACCAAAAATCAACCAAAATCAACAGCAACCAACCCTTCCCTTACAAAATATGCCCCTTATATAGATCATGCCCTTAGGTCACATCTTTACAATGCATATGGGCCAAAAACCCTAAGGTTACAAAAACTGGTGCGGTTACCCCACCAACCTGGCTTGTTGTGGTTGATAGTTTCTCCACTCGCTTCTATCCGCCTTGCTGGGCCACTCGTGGTTCTGACGCCCTTCTGACAGCTGTAGTCCTCATGAAAAGGTTATAACTGCATAGTGGCACGTCACTTTCCGCTCCTCTGGCCTTCCTGTCGCTGTCGACCTGTGGCTTTGCTTCTAATGGTTTTCCGCCATTCTAGTTGATAGTTCGCTTTCATCTGCTTCCACGCCGCTCCTTACCCAACTCTCGGGAATCATGGAGTCACTTACCCAAAACAGGTTGCTTTCGATCGCTTCCTTTACTTATACTCTTTGCCCAAAATAACTGCTGCGCTGGCACTGTGCATCAGAAAAACTGCGCCGTTCTTAGGCTTTGCACTCCCCACTGCAGCAATTGGACTTCGCAATCCGAACTACGCTATTGACAAAATTGTGCCACTTGAACTTCACAATCCAAACTGCGTTATTTCCAAAACTGTGCTTCTTCAAAATTGTGCCAACTTTGTGCCAACTTTGTGCCAACTTGGGCCATGCCCAACATGCCCCTAACACTTACTCGTGGATGGTTCTTGATCCACTTCCGCTCGGTGACTTCGGCTGCATACCCTCGGAGGTACTCAAATTCACAGTGAAGTCGTGCAAAGTAGCAGTGAGCTTTGCAACCGTTTCCTTTGCCTTATGCTCAAACTCTTTAATGGTCTCCAACATCGCCTGTGATACCTATTCCTGGGCTTGTTCTTTCACTGTGCCCTCTGTGGTCTGAAGTTATACAAACTTCCCATCAATGTGCTCCATTGGTGCGAGCGCTTCTTCCTCTATGGGCTGCAACTTCGCAGAAGCGACCGCCTCTCTTTCCCTTAATGCCTTCAATTCTTTCTGCATCTCTTTTACCTTTGTGAACTTTTGTACCTTTTTCCTTGCAGGCAAATTATTCATTTCCGCGTTCATGGCGTCGAGATCCTGCTACCTTTGCTGCAGATCATTTTGAAACTTCTGAAGATCTGGATCCTCGTTTAATCCGGCTAACACTGTAGTGGCTTCCTCTAGCAGATTTTGACATCTCGCTACTTCGGCAGAGATGCTGTCTATTGTGGCCTTAACTTCTTCGCTTCGAGCTGCGCGATCATCTGGGGGGTGCTAGGTCGCTGAGATTCCAAGTCTGCAATTTTTTCCTTATAGGAAATTTCCATGTCCATCATCTCAGCTGTAAGAGTTTCTACTCTGGCCCCAATCTTAATTATTGTGTCCTCGACATCCAGCTCTTCTTCGTAGTCATAAATTTTGGCGCAGACTGCCGACACTATTTCCTTCATCCCGCGGTTCCTCTCCTGAACAATTGACAGTTCCCTATTGCTTCGGGTTGATTCAAGTTTCAGTTGCCGTAGCTCTTTTGTAGCTAGATGTTCTGATCGTGGGAATCGAGGCCTCTTTCTTGAATTTCCTCCACAACCGTCATGTGCAGAATGTGCAAGTCTTCAATTGGCAACATCCTGATATTGAGGTCGAGGTGTTCCAATTTCCCCGCTTCTTCGGCCAGCTGTTCATTTGGAAAAATAAGGTTCAATGGCCCAATATGTACCAGCCAAGGGCCCAAGCTAAAAGCAGGTGACTGCCTCTTCCTTCGGCTGGACCCACCTGATTTCCCTCGGGTCTGAGTCTCGAACCAAGTCCCGTTGGACTTGTCCGATCTTCGCAACCATGGTTATTCTTCGCAACCATGGTTTTTATTGCCTCGAGGTTCTACAAAAGTATTACCCATGCCTCTTATTGTTTGGCCTCCTTCAACGCAAGTGTTTCTTCCCAGTTCTCATGTACCTTTGCTGTGATGGTCTTGCAGTCATCTTCATGCAGCATCGGCTGTAGTTTCAGCTTATTAGCCTTGTGCTTCTTTCGTTGTCCTTTTGCTGATGATGGGATTGTAGTTGATTTTCTTTTATCTCCTGCCTATCCTTCAGCCTTGTCCTGCAGAGTCTCTTCTTCCTGCTCAATTTCTGTGCCCTTGTCTTCCTACAGATTCTCATCTTTAGCTTCCTCAGAGGTGGAATTGACATCCTTTGGGACGTCCACCCTCCATTCCCGCGGCCAATCCTCCATCATCTGGTCTATTTTAACAGCATCCAGCTGATAGAACCTAGGGTACCATAACTCTGTCTCCGCGTCAGCCCTTGGCTGAATGTATGTAAAATGCATATCGGCCCTAAACCCGAGACTTGCTCTGTATGCAGTTGTCACTTGCTGGGAAACGCATGGTGTTCACCGAATAACATCGCACCACTGTTCATAATAAATGTAAAACATCTTATTATTTTTGCGCTGTCTATCAGGCTTCGCATTTGCCCACAAGTTGGCATAACGCGTTCCTTTGCACTCTATTGGGAAGACTCGATGGCCCTGGTAGAAAAGCTGCTCTTTCGAGCCTACGAATGCAATTAGCACTAAGAGCCAACTGTAATGAAATGGTGTTCCCTTATCCTGAGTCTCCCGGACATCATCCAAGAACTCATTCAACAAGTACTTTTCCCAGTTGTATGCAGTTCCATTCTTTGCTTGTGAAGCGAGGAGGACTACTGTGGCCGACACCTCTGCTGGTCGACATTTTCTCAGTATCTTCCTCGCTAACAGCTGAACCGTGAAGCACGTAGCTTCGTCATTGAGAGGGGCTGTAGTAAAGCCCCTTTCCCTTCTACAAGCCGAATTCTTCCTTCATCCTTATTGCAAGCTCTTTATCTTGCATCTTATCGACAAACTCGAGTGCGAGATCTATGCCTCTCTTGTTTAGTAGTGTGATCCCATGTATTAGATCGATGTTTATGTCGATTATCCGGTCTAGCCATAGATAGCCTGAGTGTGTGCATGAGAGAAAGGTTCGCACTACTGCAGACAGATCCAGACTTCTATCAAAATGAGCGATGCACAGTAAATTGAGCAACCCGGACGGTTCTAGTACTTACATCCAGTCCTGGAAATGTAGAGTTTCAGTGCCTGTCTGCTCATCACACCGGCGAGACATGTACCAATCAGGATGAAACTGTGGGTATTTCTTTTCCTTGGGATCCTTCGCTTCTAGCAAGTTGTAGTCTACAAACTTGCAGTCCTGTATTTTCCCCAAGAGGTTCTCGGCAACCTTTACATGACTTGAGATTAGAGGCAATGGGATCTCATAGTGGGCGTTCCTTTCCAGGTCAATAGGTGGTGCATCATCTCATCGTGGTGACATGTAATCGTGCACAAGATGAATCGACCGATCTTGAGGTATTCCTGATGGTGGTGGCTTCGGCACACCCATTGGCTTCGGCCTCTCTTGTTCTTTAGCCGGTTGCTTGTCTTTGTTCATTTCGGTTGTATGCCTTGGTGAGCTTCGAGACAACGCGCCTTTCTCTGCTACAGGATTCTTGCCAGGCATTGACATTACTCCCTGAAGACTCGACTATTTGAATATTCTTACAACTTTGTCGACTGTGAATGGCTTGGTCATTCACTTACAGAGTGCTCGATGTGCTTACTGTTAAACTCAGGATGTGCTTACTGTAAAAACCCACAAGTTCTTTGTTGATAGCTATTTATAGATGTTGCTAGCCTGAAAATTCGCCGATTAGCGGTTACTTGGCCGTTTAATGTCGTGTCCTTTGGCTGGATCTCACTGAGATCTTGGTCTTTTCCACCATTTATTATATCTGTTCGGGTAATATTTCTTTAATTGCCGAGATCTGTTGGTGCCTCCAGGCTATTTAATAGTTAAATCAGGCATTAACCGCCATGTCCATTGGTCAGATCTCGCTGAGATCTCGGTCCTTTCCATCATTTATTATGCTCGAATGGACAAGATTTTCTTTTAATGCGGGATTTTGTCAGTGTCGACATTTTGGATAATGACTAACTAACCGACCGACAATTGTGACGATTATCTTTTCCGTCGGACTGCGCTAGTGGTTATGTGATATGCGCAGTTCACTGCACATTATCCTTTCTTCACACATCTGTCTCTGTAGTGCAAACCCTTTCTGGTAGCTGGAACAGGTGAATCTCGAGGTCAGCTTGGAATTATTCTTTTCTTGTTTTGAACTTTGCAGCGCGAGTATTCTAGTACTCCACATTTTAGCTTCCTGTGTACACTTCGCGTATGCACTTGCAACGTAAACTTCGCAATTCATATTTCTTGGAACTTCGTATTTGAGCAAATTTGTGTGCAGACTCTTTATTCTGTCATTTCTAGTGTCCAATTTCAACTGCACTTGACACTTAGAATCTTCTCTTCTGATCATTGAGGGCTTGGCGAAGTAGGACTATCCCTGTAGGGTTTTAGTCTACTTCCATTAATTAGACCTGGTAAGTTTTCTCCGGCTAATGTGGCTAGCTGAACTGCGCCACTATTAGTAACATGCATAACAATATATGGCCCTAGCTAGTGCATTTTAAATTTTCCAGGAAATTTCATGAATTTACTACCGTAGAGGAGGACAAGGTCTCCTACCTGAAAGAATTTGTGCTTGATGTGGCGATCATGCGCCCATGCTTTTTCTCTGTCTTTTTGCACTTGCTGGTGAAATACTGCAATGAAGCGATCTTCCTCCAGTCCAACCAAATGCAGCAGCCTTTCTTCCATTATCTCTTCGTCTGCCATGCCTGTGAATGCTGCAATTCTCAAACTTGGTACTATATATTCCATCGACATCACAACTTCCTGTCCATATGTGAACTTGAAAGGTGTGTGCCCTGTCAAATTCTTGCAAGTTGTTCTGTATGCCCATAGCACATCTGGTATTTGTAGATCCCAATCATCCCTGTTTGTGTTACATACCTTAGTCAGTGCATTTTCCAACACTTTGTTAAATGCTTCAACAGTGCCATTGGCCTGTGGATGATATGATGTGCTCATCTAATGGTAGATCTGAAATTCTTTAGTCAGGGCTACGATGAATCTATTCAAGAAGTGTGTTCCCTAATCACTCATTAAGATCTTTGGACATCCAAACCTTGTAATGATGTTTTCAAAAATGAACTGTGTGGTAGTAACTATGCTACAGTCCTTCACTGGTTTTGCCTCTGCCCATCTGGTGAGATAATCTGTAGCTGTAATGATATATCTCGAATCAGTTCTCTTTCCTGGTGGGTTAATAGGTCCCACGAAATCAATAGCCCACTTATAAAATGCTTGCAATGTCAACTGTGGTCTCAATGGCATCTCATCTTTGTGAGATGGTTTTCCTGTTCTCTGGCAAGCATCGCAACTTTGACAATGTTCCTTTGAATCCTTATGGAGTGTAGGCCACCATAGTCCCGCTCTTAATATCTTCTGCACAGTGGCTCTTCCTGCGTAGTGGCCTACAGACACTCCTGAATGTGCTTCATCTTGTATCGATGCTTTCTCATGTTCGAGCACACATCTGCGCAGTATTTCATCCGGTCCTAGCTTGTATAATTGCCCTGCAATTATGGTGAAGTCTGCTACTTTTTCTACGAGTTGCTTCTTCTGCTGCGTAGTAAATTCTGTAGGCGACAGCCCTGTAGTCAAGAACTCTATAATGTCCTTATAATAGTCATCTGCTATATGAATAGCAAATAACTGCGCATCTGGTTGACTGTCTTCCAGGTTTGTAGGTTCTTTGCCTGACTCAATTCTAGACAGATGATCAGGTCCTGAGTTTAGCCTTCCTAGCTTAACACAAATTTCAAAATCATACTCTTGAAAGAGTAACAACCATATACAGATTCTCCCCCCTAACACTGGTTTATTGACCAGGTACTTCAAAGCTGAATGGTCAGTAAACATACAAAAGTGAGCACCTAGCAGATAGTGCTTGAATTTTTGCAGTGCGTACACCATAGCTAGACCTTCTCTTTCTGTTGTTGTATAATTATTTTCTGTTGAGGACAACTTCTTGCTTGAGAATGCTATAGTATGGTCAATACCTCCCTCACCTGGCTGCGCTAGTACAACATCAAGTGAAATGGATGAAGCATCTACGTTCTAGCTGGGTCTGTATCTGAATCATACCTGCGCTAGTCTCTCCTATCGGTGAAGCCTCTAGTTTCATCGCAATCTCTAGGGCCTCTATCTACGAAGCAACCTTCTGTTGCATCAATGGTAATCTAATGTGTGGCAACATCGTAGCTATGAAAAATTCCTGGTGCTATGTCAAAGCTCACTTAGTCTAACAACGCTTTGAACTTTTGGTCAAATTCCCACACTGACTTAGTCAATTTTTGTTTAATTTCTTTAAGCTCTGTGATACATTGCGATTCTGATTTAGGTTTTTTGAATTCTCTAAGGAGCGCAGTTCTAATATCCACTAGAGTCCTATTCTGTCCAACAGAATACTTCATGAACCATGTCAAGGCTCTATCCCTGACTGTGGTAACTAACTGTGCTTGTCTTATAGCATCATCACTGACTTGTTTAACATTCCACATGGCTTCACACAGAAACCAGTGTTGCTCAGGGTCTTCTAGACCCGTTTCCTTTGAATATTGGCAGTTTGATGTTGTCTGCCATTCTTCTTCTAGGAGGTGTAGTGTTCTGTGATGTGTTAGGGATACTACTGCTCAGAATGTTCTTTGTTTTCGCTCCTGCGGTGTTATTACTATTGTTGTTCTGTGGGTTAGTAGTATTGTCAATTGGAGGATTTTGTGGAGTGATGGGCTGATAGGCAGCTATTGGAGGTTCTGTCTGACTATTATCCTCAGCTTGTAACTCAGTTTCTATAGAGATGCGAAGTTCATGTTCATTAGGCCTCTTTTCTGTACTAGACTTTTATCTTTTACCACTTCGTAATCTGTGAATGTTTTCTTTGGTATCACTGTCTCTATTACCGAACATTACAAACTCAAAACTTCTAGGGATCTTATTGCATTCTTTAGACACCTTTCTCTGCTAACAACATTTTAATGTATAGACTGATATTGTTTAGGTAATTACCTCTGAATCCTTTGAAGAACTCTACCTCTGCTGCACTGTAAGAATTCAACGTGTGCACAACAAATTCTGTAACGTAGCCTTCTAGTATGCTATCAAGACATAAGTCTACTGCTCTTAATATCGGGATATCCATCGCTTTAAGTCACTGAATCAGTTTTGGATTCCACACCGTAGGTTCTCCTCCATGATAACAATTTTTCCCTTATGCTAATCTTGACAACCACTCATATAGGTCTTTGCTGAAAAATGTGAAGAAAACTTCATAAATTTACGCCCACAAGTATCTCTACAACCATTCTTCGTCAGAGAAACGCGGATGTTTGTTCTCCTTGCAAACTCCTTCTCTGTATTGTCCACCTAGTTCTGTATTTCTATTCTCTTGGGATTCCAATATTCAGAACACATCACCAGTTCAAGCACGACAACGTAACCATTTGTTGGGCTTATCACATTTGTTGGGTATGAACCTCGTTCTTTAACTTTCTTGTGCTGACCCGGGTTTTGCTCAGTTGTGGTCCAACAAAACCCTTCTTCACCGGCCCTTTCGGAAATAGCCTGCAAACAAGCTGAGGTCTCACCCGAGGTGAAGTTTATGGGGGGTTACAGAATCAGGTTTCTGCAACCAGGTGATGCGCATTTTAACAGATTGGGGGATTGCACGAAGTTTCACCTACTTTGTGGCTATCACTTATACTATAGCGCACACTAGGACTTCGAACCTTGAAATGACCACTTAAATAGTAGGACGACGCAACTCAAGACTGCGCTACTTCTTTAACAATCACACATCTTCTACAGACTTCACTTAGTGTAAATTATGCATTCAACAAGCATATTGGGCAGTATACTTTGTGAACTTACGCAATATGATGAGATGCAATGCAACCGCACACCTACGGTGTTGCGCTTTCAGGGAATCGCACTTGACACAGAGTTCGTTGAATTTAGTGTTACCCAAATAACTCATGCATTCATCATATTCATAATTACTTGCATATTCGACATTCAAGCATATATGTTCGGCACTTAACATATTATTCTCATCACTCATTCACATGGAGAATACATATAAAGTAAATACACATATAATCATAAGCATGAACTCAACCATAAGCAAAACAACACACCGATTGAAGCACATAACATGATATATACGTGGTTCACTCCCCGGATGGCAACTATGTCCAAGGGAACTGTTGATTATATTAATGGGAAGGGTTCAATAGTTCCAGTTTGCGCACTCAGCTGCAGACTCTCTTCTCTTTGCAATAGGTCTCTGCGCACACAGCTGCAGAGCCTCTTTACCATGCGTAGTCTCTCAACAGAGATCACTTAGATATTAACCAAAAATCAACCAAAATGAACAACAACCAACTCTTCCCTTACAAAATATGCCCCTTATATAGATCATTCCCTTAGGTCACGTCTTTACAATGCATATGGGCCCAAAACCCCAAGGTTACCAAAACTGGTGCGGTTACCCCGCCAACCTAGCTTCTCATGGTCGATAGCTACTCCACTCGCTTCTAGCCACCTTGCTGGGCCACTCACGGTTCTGACAGCCATAGTCCTCATGAAACGGTTATAACTGCATAGTGGTGCATCACTTTTCGCCCCTCTAGCCTTCCTATCGATGTCGACCTGCAGATTTGATTCTAACGGTTTTCCACCACTCTAACTGACATGTCACTTTCATATGCTTCCACACCGCTCCTTATCCAGCTCTCGGGAATCATGGAGTCACTTACCCAAAATAGGTCGCTTTCGACTGCTTCCTTTACTTATACTCTTTTCCCAAAATAACTGTTGCGCTAGCGCTACGCGTCGACAAAACTGCGCCGTGCTTAGGCTTCGCACTCTCCACTGTGCCAATTGGACTTCGCAATCCGAACTGCGCTATTTCCAAAACTGTTCTTCTTCAAAATTGTGCCAACTTTGTGCCAACTTGGGCCATGCCCAACATAACGAGAAGGGTTGGACATGGTGTATGCACTCCAAAATTTAGACATGATCTCACGTTTCAATAAAATACAAATAGAAAAGGAAGACAACAAGAAAACAACATTTTCCACTAAGTGGGGGTCATATGCTTATAATATAATGTCCTTAGGACTGAATAATGCACCTATTGTGTTTTATAAGGCTATTTTTGTTGCATTCAAGGATTATATTCATAAGTTTGTGGATGTATATTTGGATGATTGGACAATATACAATTTGTGTTAAGCCCTAAATGTGGGCACATTCCCCCCTATATTGTGGTCCATTACATTAATTTTGATGTCAACTTTGGTCCATTTGTTGTAATTTCCATTAGTATGGTTATATTAGTTATGTCGGCTTGGGTCAGTGAGTTGTAATTGTACCTATTAATCTCCTATATATAGGAAGGAGATCTTTTCATTTGAGCATCTTGTTTTGTCTTGTCTTGTGTACTTAGTACATTGTATAAGGAGGTTGCCCCCTCGAAGAGGCTTTTTATTCATCTATTTTCTTCATTAAAGGTGTGGAGTACTCTTTCTGGTCTATTTTTTCTCTTTTCATGCTCTTTTTGGAAATTTGTTGCTTAACATTTGGTATCAGGGCTTGGATGCTTCCAAAACAAGTCGTCTTGGTATTTCCCCTATATTTTTTTTTCTACAAGGTTTCAGATAGTGAAACTCAGAACCGTTGTAGAAAATAGGCCTAACTACCTGTGATAAAATTTTCAAATCCTAAATCATTATAGGTTCAGATTTGTATCCTAGGGTAGATAGGGTTTCTGACTATCCCAAAAGCTAGTCTCAAACAGGTGTTCTAGGGAAAATTGTTATATTTGGAGCATGCGAGATCCAAATTGAGCAAGAATAGTTGCATCATAAAGAAGATGGACCATAGTATCTGTGATATCATTTTCATAATCATATTAAAAAAATTGGACACGTGGAAGGCTGTACACTCTCTCTCTTTTGAAAAGTTCAAAATTAACAAGTGTTGGGAAAATTATCACAACTTTTTTTGGCACATCCAAATTCAACGAGATCTATGACATTGGAAAGAAGACATATCAGGCTACCACAAGCCGAGATTTCAAACTTAGAGGGACCAATATTTTAGGGTTATCTCAGTTGAAAGGTCGGCTAGCAAATCAGTCTTCAAATCAGGGTTGGAAAAATGTACGTCATTTTAAATTTGAATAAATTTTTGCAGAAGGATCTATTTAAGGTGAACCAAAGGTGTGATATCTATTTACATTGTTGAAAATTCCACCAAAAGGTAGTGGAAAAAATAACACTTCACTCAAACCACTAGAGGATTCATCCCTAACCTACGATGAAAGTGAAGACATATCTTTTAGGGTGTCCAAGTTAGAATATATGATGAAAGGGACTGTGAAAATGGTTGATTTAGTAAACTTGGAAAAAAAGATGGCTAGTAAAGAGGATCTCAAGGGAATGGATAGAAAATAGGATCTAGACGATTTGAAGATACTACTAAATTATACAAGACTTAGCCTTCCTACACAATCGTCTACTCAAGAAGAGGATAAGGAGGAAAAGGGGGACTTATTCCAGTCACGTATTGAGAAAATTGAGAAATAGTTAAATAATAAGAGGTTTGAGTCCCCAAATCTAATGATCTACTCCGTCATCACGGGTTCAAATCAAGCCCAAAGAACTACTTTATTCCCAAGATTGACATGAGAAAGTTTGATGGCAATGATCCAATAACATGGATATTCCAGATGGAGCAATTCTTTGATCTACACCAAGTGCCAACCTTGCAAAAGGTAACGATTGAATCATATATTTAGAGTTTGATCAATTTGTATGGTACCAATGGCTTTGTGACTGTAAAAATGACTATATTATCTCTTGGTCTATATTCACAGAATAATTGATTGCACATTACGACGATATTAATAGCAACACTTTCTTTAGTCAATTGATAAATCTCAAACAAAAAGGTCTAGTTACAGAGCACATCAAGCAGTTTCAGAAGTTAGGTCTTAGAATGAAGAATATTTCAAAGATAATTTGTTGGATCTCTTTATGGGAACTTTAAAGGAGAATATTCAACATGAGATACGTATCCTTGAACCTAAATCATTGGAGAATGCTTTTAGTTTGGAAAGGAAATTTGAAAGTAAAAATATGGCGATGACTACTAGAAGGACCACCTCCAACACATATAGAGAGAATAATGTTCCTTCTTCTAACGCACCTCAAAGGTTGACACCTCAACAACTAGATGAAAGAAGAGAAAAAGGGCGATGCTTTAATTGTGACAACAAGTATAGTAAGTGGCATAAGTGTGGCGAGAAGAAATTACTCTACATAAATTGTGAAGATGAAGAAGCAAAAGAACAAGAACATTCTCAAGCTGAATAAATAGAAGATATTACTCCCACCATATCTTGTCATGCATTGGATATAATTAGAATTCCTCAAACTCTCAAGATCGAAGGCTATATCAAAAAGGAAAAGGTAATAGTGTTGATTGATTTTGGTAGTACTCATAATTTCATTCACTCTAAATTAGCCAAAGTTTTCAATTTCTTTGTATATCCAGTACCATTGTTTCAAGTAATGATTACAGATGGAGGAACTATCAATTGCTCATAGAAATGCCATAATATCAATCTTACTATGGGGGAATGTGTATTGAATAGTCCAATGATTTATATTCCAATGGGTGGTGCTGATGTTGTCTTAGGAGTTCAATGGTTACAATCATTGGGAACCGTGACTTTTAATTTTCAGAAGCTTTTCATGAAATTTTTATGGGAAGGAAAGGAATATGAGTTAAATGGTATCATAGGGAAACAAAGCAAGGTGATAATCTCTAATGGTATGACAAAATTGATGGAAAAGGGACATCAAGGTGTAATTGCACAATTATGCTCATTAGATGTTCAAACATCTAAGCCTCCTATTTCCCCAGATCTCCAAAGGGTCATTAATAAGAATTCCGAGGTATTTGAAGATATTCCAAAAGGTCTTCCACCTATTCAAGATTTTGATCATGCTATTCACTTAATTTCAGGAAGTGTTTCTCCTAACATCAGAACTTACAAAAACCCTTATTGCCAGAAGAGTGAAATTCATCATATGGTTGAAGAAATGTTAGAGGCTGGCATAACTAGGCCTAACCAAAGTTCTTACTCTGCACCAGTGGTAATGGTACACAAGCCAGATGGATCATGACGTATGTGTCCAGATTATAGAGAGCACAACAATATCACCATTAACAATAAGTTTCCCATTCCTGTCGTTGATGAATTGTTAGATGAATTACATGGAGAAGTTTTCTTCACAAAGTTGGATCTTCGTTCCAGGTATCATCAAATTAGAATGAATGATGAAGACATCCCAAAAATAACATTTAGAACTCATGAAGGACATTATGAATTTATGGTCATGCCATTTGGTCTCACAGATGCACCTTCCACATTTCAAGGTTTGATGAATTCCATTTTCAAGCCTTTCCTTAGAAATGTGTTCTAGTATTCTTTGATTTTATACTAATCTATATCAAGTCTTGGGAAGAACATGTTCAACATGGTACTACAACTACCAAAAGAGAAACAACTATATGAAAAACCTTCCAAATGTTTCTTTGGGGTAAAGGAGGTAGAGTATTTAGGTCATATTGTATCTCATGAAGGTGTCAAGGTAGACCCTAACAAAATTAAAGCCATGATAGACTGGTTGATTCCCAAAACCTTGAAGAATATTCAAGGATTCTTAGGTTTGATAGGGTACTACCGCAAATTTGTTCGGAACTATGGAAGAACAGCAGTGCCTTTAGCAACATTATTGAAGAAAGATGCATTTTCTTGGATTCCAGAGGCAACTCAAGCTTTAGAACAACTTAAAGAGGTAATTTGCAAAGCTCCTGATTTGGTCACACCAGAATTTACAAATACCTTTATTGTGGAATGTGATGCTTCAGGAAATGGAATTGGTGATGTTATATGGCAATAAGTACACCCTCTTTCTTTCACAAGTCATCCAATTAAGGGAAAGAACTTACAGAAGCCCATTTATGAGAAGGAGATGTTGGCAATACTACATGCTCTTAAGAAATGACGTCATTACATAATAGGTAGGAACTTAAAGGTCAAGACAAATAATGACAGTCTTAAATACTTCCTGGAACATATAATATATTCATAAGAGAAAAAAAATGGGTAACCAAGATGTTGGGATATGACTTTGAAATCATCTATCGAAAATGAAATACAATGTGGTGGTAGATGCGCTCTCCATAAAAGATGAATATGTTGGGGCATTACTTTTTTCAATTTCCATTCTACAACCAGATTGGGTAGTAGCAGCAAGGGAAGAATGGAAAAATGACATATCTATGTGGACGCTCATTCAAAAGCTAAAGAATGATCCTAGTGTATCAGATAATTTTGTGTGGAAAAATTATTCACTATGGTATAAGTGTTAGGGTTAACCTTGACTCGGGATTGAGTCAAAGTTGGTTAGGTCTAGCACATGTTTTTGGGCACATGGTTTGTTGTAGCCCATGGTATTGCATGTAAGCAAGCCTTTATACGGCTTGAGGAGGCTCCATTGTAAAGTGGCCTGGAGGTGAGCGGGTGAGCTCACTTGGCCCAGATGGCCGGTTTTGGCCACGTAATGAAGATCTTCATTAGGTGCTGGTTTTCCCCGTATGGGGTTTCCAGGGTATATTGTGTGTCTCAAGTGTATGCTTGTTATTTCTGTTTATTTCTCTCGCAAATTATTATGTGTATGCTCGTCTAAACCTAACAACTGGTATCAGAGCTTGGTTGTGCTGGTAAAGAATGTTGTGAGTGTAAGTGTGTAGAAGAAGATCATCATAGATATGTTGGTGTCATAGTTGAAACCTAAACAATTTGTGTCTAGTGAAGGGCGTGAAGGAGCAAAGTTGAATGCAAAAGTGATTCCTACATGAAGTGCAGATTCATGGAAGAAAAAATGAAAATTTGGTCTGACTAGATCTGGTTGTGGTCGCATGAGATCTGTTGTGAATCCAGATCTGTGTTGATAGAAAGAAGGTCGTGGGATTGTAGAACCCAAACGAGAAAAATAAGGATTCTCGATGAAAAGAGAAGCTTCTATGCTTCTGCTTGAAAACCTGTTTGCGAGAGCTGTGAATGCGTATATGTTGTCGGCCAAGAGGAGAAACTTGGTCGCAAGAAGAAATCCTCCACCAGGGCGTTGTTATTTTTTTGGGAGCAGAAGTGAAGATGCCCAGTTCGTTGATAAACAATAGTGATCTGCCACCATGGAGAATGATCACCACAAATTGTTGCAGTAGGGTATCCAAGAAAGTGATATAAGTGTATTGTTCGTTGAGTGTGAACCAGATCCGAGGTTGTGGCGATCACTGGAGAAGCATGTGAGAGTTGGCTCACTTGCCAAGGTTGGAATTTGCCTTGTGTAGGCATGCTTCCACCAAATGCGAGAGACAACGTAAAGAAAGACCAAGGCTGCACCCAATGGATCTGTATGGTGTGACCTGTGTTGCAGCTGCAAGGGCTTTGTGGGCAATATGCAGAGGTGGAGGACTGTTGCATGCTTGTACGACTATGGCATAGTAGAGGCACACTGCATGAAGAAAATTTGACCAAAATGTTGGCAACGGGAATGTTATGCAAAGCGTTTGGAAATCAACTCTTTTGAAGTTCATGATATCACTTAAGTGTGGGATAAGCTTTGGTATATAAGCTTAGTTAGTGGCCTTGGAATCCACGTATTCACTTTGGTAAAAATGTCATATTATAATAAGGCTTTGAGCATGTCATTCTGTGTTTTAAAATAAATTATGAAAAGTTTTTGTGGAGTATGGACATCATGTTAAAAAGGGGCAAAAGGAACTTACACCCTTTTAAGAGAATGGATTTTTTAAAAAAGTTTTATGCCATGGAATTTTTAATAACAAAAAAAAAGGTGAATCATTAAGTTTTTCAAATTAATGGATATGGAAAAGGGTGCAGTGAAGATAATCGTGGCAAGAATGTGGGGCATGTCACATAGTTGTAAAGTGATAACATGAAAATTCTGCACATGAGAAGCAAGATATAAGTATTTTAAAAGGTGCATGGCAGAAAATGAGCAATAAAGCCAGCATAGAAAAGCGAGAGGATGAAGCAATGGATGGTGATGGTGTAGTCACCATGAAGACACATGAAAATAAAAATAAAAATTAATGGAGCAGTTTGCATGTAAAAGGGCATATGAATGTGAGACCTAGTAAGGCATGCAGTTAGGAGAGAGACCTAGGTGATAGGGGGGTGTATGTGAGATTCCTCGGTTAAAACTTTAAGGGGGGTTAGTGATTACTCCATATTAAGTTTAAAGGGGGGATTGTTAGGGTTAACCTTGACTCGGGATTGAGTCAAAGTTGGTTAGGTCTAGCACATGTTTTTGGGCACATGGTTTGTTGTAGCCCATGGTATTGCATGTAAGCAAGCCTTTATAAGGATTGAGGAGGCTCCATTGTAAAGTGGCCTGGAGGTGAGCAGGTGAGCTCACTTGGCCCGGATGGCCGGTTTTGGCCATGTAATGAAGATCTTCATTGGGTGCTGGTTTTCCCCGTATGGGGTTTCCAGGGTATATTGTGTGTCTCAAGTGTATGCTTGTTATTTCTGTTTATTTCTCTCGCAAGTTATTATGTGTATGCTCATCTAAACCTAACAATAAGGATCACTTATATTTATACAAAAAATCCCAACTAAAACAAAAGGTCCTCTCGGAATTACACTTCTCCTATAGGTGGCAACTCTGGATTCTTGAAGACTTACCATAAGGTCAAGAAGGAATTATTTTGGGAAGTTCTTAAATATGATGTTCAAAGGTTCGTGACCGGATGTTTGGTTTTCCAACAAAATAAGGGTGAAACAGTTAAGACCCCAGTACTTATACAACCATTAGACATACCTTGCCAGCGCTGGGAGGAAGTCTCAATGGATTTTATCACAAGTCTACCCAAGTCAGAAGGAAATAATGTTATTATGGTGGTTGTTGATAGACTCACAAAGTATGAACATTTTTGTGCACACTCTCACCCTTTTAATGCAAGTACAATATTTGCATCCTTTATGAAAATTGTTCAGAATTTACATGAAAATCCAAAGATTATTGTAAATGATAGAGATCCAATTTTCAATGGAAATTTTTGGACTGAATTATTTTCTTGTTTGGGTACCCAATTGGATCACAGTTCATTTTATCATCCTCAATATGAAGGGCAAGTTGAGATAGTGAACAAATTTTTGGAAGGCTATATTCGTTGCTTTGCATCTGATAAACAAACACAGGGGGTGAAATGGTTGCCTTTGGAAGAATGGTGGTACAATACTTCCTTCCATACATAATAAAAAATGTCTCCATTTATGGCACTTTATGGGTACCAACCTCCATCTATCACATTTCCCTTAAAAGGAAAATCTAAAGTTCAAGTCGTGGAAGATCACATAGATCACCAGCAAGAAGTTCTCCATCTACTTAAGGACAACATGGTTATGTCAAAAAACAAGATGAAACAACAAGTTGATCAACATCACAGTGAATGGAGTTTCGAAGAAGGGAATTGGGTATTTCTGAGGCTACAACCTTACAAGCAGAGGTTCCTTAAGCAACTAAATAAGGACAATAAATTAGCACCCACGTATTATGGTCCTTATAAAGTGTTGCAGAAGATCAATAATATGGCTTACAAATTGGAGCTCCCTTCATCTTCAAGACTACATCCAGTTTTCCATGTTTCTTGATTCAAGAAGGTAATAGGAGACAAGATCCCAATTCAAACAATCTTGTTGGAGCTTGATGAAGAAGGAAAATTCATATTGGAACCTGAACAAATCACTAAAACAAGGACTAAACAGCTATGAAACTAAGCTATTATTGAGTACCTCATCAAGTGGAAGAACTTACCGGTTGAACATTCGACATGGGAAGATGAGTCCTTCATATAGAATCATCTACAACTAATCAAGCATTGAGGGCAACACTTGTCTAAAGGGGAGGGCATGTTAATACCTAAATGTGGGCACATTCCCCCCTATATTGTGGTGCATTACATTAGTTTTTATGTCGGCTTTGGTCTATTAGTTGTAATTGTCATTAGTATGGTTATATTAGTTATGTCAACTTGGGTCAATGAGTTGTAATTGTACCTCTTAATATCCTATATATAGGAAGGAGATATTTTCATTTGAGCATCTTTTCTTGTCTTGTCTTGTGTACTTAGTACATTGTATAAGGATTCCCCCCCCTCGAAGAGGCTTTCTATCATCTGTTTTCTTCATTAAAGGCGCGGAGTACTCTTTTTGGTCTATTTCTACCCTTTTCATGCTCTTTTTGGAAATTTGTTGCTTAACAGTTTGATAAAGGATCATGCTATGGAGTTGAAGTTAATTTTAAATAGGTATCACTAGATGCAATTGTCGTTGGATATTAAAAATTACATCTTTTGTACCCCATTCAACTTTTTGTTTGGCCATATAGTGTGTAAGGAAGGGTTGTTGTTTTATTCAGCCAAGATTTTAGTGATTGTAAGCTTATGTACACCACATAGTGTATCAAAGTTGCGATCTACTTTGGGACACACAAGATATTATTGTATGTTTATTAAAGGGGATGCATAGTTGATAGTGACAATGGAGGAATTGATATGCAAAGGAGTGTTGTTTTTCTGGACAATCGCCTTGGAGGTAGGGTTATAAAAGTTAAAGCAATGAATGGTAATCATGTTAATTATAGTTTTCCCATAGTGGGATATGATTTTTCATGTACATGTGTATGCCTATGGTATTGAACTGGGAAATGTTTTGGTACAACCAAGGGAGGGTACATCTATTTCTCATCTCGGAAATTGTCACAGGATGAGGATAACCACACTACCACAGAACATGAAAGGTTAGTAATGAATAATGTGCTCCAAAATTTAGACATTATATCCTACATAACCCATTTAAGTTTTTCATAGATCACTCAACATTGAAGTATTTGGTCAAATATGAGCCTATACCTGTTAACACCCAAAAAGTGCTCACTACCTCATCTATCCATATTTCCTACCATAAAAGCCTCCAAAAGGCCAAAAAAACCATTTAAAAAGCCTCCAAAAGGCCAAAAAAACCCCTTTTCCCCCCCAAAATAATCCAAAATTCCTCCAAAATAGCAAAAACCCTCTAAAAAGGGAATAAAAAATACAAAAAAGAGGGAAAAAAGGAAGCAAAAACCCTATACAGCTGACCTAAACCATATGGTGCCCAAAACCATGGGCCAGCACTCCACCACTAAAAACCTATAAATAGGTGATTGTAGCTAGGGTTTTCACCCTAGCTGGTGCAAATGAGCACCTACGAAGGAGAATGGACTCCTTAGTAGCAGTTCAATAAACAGTAAATTAAAGTAATAAAACAATACGAATTCTAAACTAGCACGAGCATTAATAAACATAACAAAACATGGAAATATGGTGAAGAGGTTGGTGAAGCTCTTGTAATAAAATTTTACCTCAGGTGTAGAGGTTGGTGAAGCTCTTGTAATAGTCCAAGAGGGCTGCTCCAAACTCCAGCTTTGCTCCTTCTCTTTCTCCAAAGGGTTGGAAATGGGCCAAAAGGGACACTCAAGGGTGAAAGTAGCTCAAGGGTGAGATAGGGTTTTAAGAGTGATTTTGGCAGAGTAAGGGTATATTTGATTGTGGATATGAAATGAGGGGCCTCCATCACCTATTTATAGGTTTTTAGTGGTGGAGTGCTGGACCATGGTTTTGGGAACCATATGGTTTAGGTCAGCTGTATAGGGTTTTTTCCTCATTTTCCCCTATTTTTCCTCCTTTTTAATATTTTTTATTCCCTTTTTAGAGGGTTTTTGTTATTTTGGAGGAATTTTGGATTATTTTGGGGAAAAAAAGGGGTGTTTTGGCATTTTGGAGGCTTTTTTAATGGTTTTGTGGCATTTTGGAGGCTTTTTAATGGGATTTTAAGGTTCTGGAGGTAAATATGGTAGGAAATATGGACAAATGAGTCATGTAATGGGGTAGATGAGGTAGTGAGCACTTTTTGGGTGTTAACAGATTGCCCCCTGATGTGTGAGGGCAGGAGCTCATCGTATGGCCGATAGACATCATAAGTCTTGTATGGTTTTCCTGGGGTGTGGAGAAGAGAAGAAACAAATTGGATCTCGGAACAACGGTCCCGAACAAATTGCAAAAACTGAAAGTACATGACCTCAATAATGGATGAGGAATAATCTGAACATATGGACGAGGCGGGCATTCCCATGCTCGTAAATAATAACAATGGGGTCCAAAATATGGGGACCTGAAATATACATGGCCTCAAATAATGAATGAGGAAGAATCACAATATATGGACGAGGCGGGCATACCCATGCTCGTATCAAGATACATAAAAAATAACAGTGAGGCCCGAAAAGGGGGACCTGTAGGATACATAGAGAACCACTGTGTACATCATAAGGGTCCAGAGGGGACACAAATCTGGGACATACTGCTGGGATGACCATGTCTGAGCTGAAGAACTGATACACTGGAATGACAACAGTGCTACTGAGTGTGGTACCAGAGGAACTGATGAGCTGCTGGATCATAGTGACAAGGGGTCATACTCTCAATGGTACACTGAACTGGGTACTCAAGGAAGCATATAATTGGATGGCTTCCGAATACAATCGCCAACGCAACCTGGACATCCACGGGAACATATAACTGGGCGTTTCGAAGGGACTCACCAATGTGCTAGAGTCGGGGGAAATCCGGGATCTTCGACCCATAACTAAAGGGATATAAACCCTGCGCAATTCTCAACGATGCGATCAAGGTGTTGAAGTCGAGCATGTGAGAAACAACCACGCGGAGAGGCAATGATGACTCCTCTCAAAATGGTTCGTAGGCACTCACCATATATGGTAATGGGTCCAACGCGCAGAGACCTCTGGGTCTATCCTTTGGAATAGAGGGGCTGTCGTCGACAGAGGGAGACATGCAACTAGCAAGGCAATGATGTTTCCTTGATAGGAGCGTGAGGTGGAGAACCGAAGTGTGAGAGTACTGATGGTAGGACTGACATACTGTGGGGGATAACTGGGCAAGTAGAGTGGGTGGACTCAAACTTCCTTTGTTCAGAGTATGATGGCGGGGACAATCGGGCAGCATATGAAACTGACTGGTGGGAAAGGGACCATAGTTGTACTGGATCAAGGATAGTGACTGGTATGAGTGATACTCAAGCTGGTGTAAAATGGTAGAAGACTGTAGAATACCCTGAACAAAGGCAACCTGGTTGGGGGTGCTGCCGAGATGATCGATCATAGTGCCAAGAGGCACGGGGGGACTTCTTCATGGGTTAAGGAACTAGAAGAAGTGCGTGTAAAATGGTACCGTCGTGTGGATTTAGATGAGCCCAGGACAGTTCATGCTCGTGATTACTCTCAATTTTAAGGAGTCTGAAAGCGATAAGAAGACTCTGAAATAATGGAATGGTACTGTCGTGTGGATTTGTATGAGCCCAGGACAGTTCATGCTTGTGGTTGCTTTCAATATTTAGAGAGTCTGAAAGCAATAAGAAGACTCCAGGGGGTTGCTTTTTCATGTGTTAGTCTTCAAGGCTCGAAGAAGCATAAAAGGATGCAATGAAGAAATCTTCTAGCCGGTGTGACTAGAGTATTCCTTTTTCGTAATTAGTTTACCAGGTCCAGAAAATGGTTAAACTTATACCAGATAGACGCCCTTTCAGGTACTTTAACGAGCATGAAAGGAAGCAAGATTGATCGGCGATCTTTTCATTTTTTTAGGAGTCAGAAAAGAGCTTAACAGAAACTCCCTAAGTGCCTTTTTTCGTAAAGGATTTGTCCGGCCCGAAAAATGGATAAAATTATACCGAACAACAGAAATGGCCAGGCAAGGAGGAAGTGTTCAATTAAGGATCATTGATGATGACCAAGAACGAGGGTAGGTGGGAACACTGGTGGGCCTCCTTGCAGGATAATGAATGGTGGCAAAATAATGAAACAATTGCAGTATGACAGGAGTGAATGGCTCATGTAAAAACATGGAACAATCCGATGGCGGCCAATGTGGTGCGCAAACTAAGGCAGCAAGGTGTCGGGACACAATGTTGAAATTGTACCAGGTGAGAGAGAGAAATGATCTCAAGCATCATCACGAGCTCGGAAAAATGAATCCGGTGATATAAAAAGTGTCAAAAATGGAGAACGATCGATGTGGCACACAAACCGAGGTCACGGGGGGCGTTTTGGAAAAATACCCAAAAAATCTGGGGGTGAGAGCGAGAAATGATCTCAAGCATCATCATGGGCTTGGAAAAATGAATCCGATGATATAAAATATACCAAAAACGGAGAGCCGCCGAAGTGGCACGCAAACCAAGGCGACGAGTGGTGTCTAAACAATGCTCAAAAAATGAAGTGGAAAAACTAAGAGAACAAGTTGACCATCATGACGGTCGCGTCGTGCTGATTCCAGTGGTGGAAACGATTCGAAAAATGGACTCCGTATGGGTTCAGAATGACCAAAACAAGACAAAGTCAACAGACTATAAATAGTGAGTGGGTCCAACATGACAAGTGTCATTTGGACATGTTGACTTTGACTAGTGATTAGAGTGGACCAGAGCTGAGTTGGTGTTTCTGGACGATCCGACCGACCGTTTTCAGATCTGGGAGTGACAGGTATGCCAACAAACTCATACCTGCATTTTCATTGGGTTCGGGGTAGGGTGGTGGGTCCCAGGGGATTTTATTGTACGGTCCACGTGGGTGGACCGCGGGTTTCTGGGGTGGAACTATGGTCGGGGACCGCGGGTTCCAGGGTGGATCACGCGGCTGAAGACCGTGATGTTCGGGTTGGTACCGCGCGTTCCAAGGCTGAACACGCAGTTCGAAACTGCGTGTTCGGCTCCTACAGGCGCGGTTTGGGACCGCGACTGTATCCCTGCTAGCCGCGGTCGAAAACTGCGGCAAGGGGTCCTAAAGCTGCGATTGGGATCGAGCTGTTAGGGTTCCCCGTGGGGGGGGGGGCAGGTTTACTTCGTTTGACATGAGTCTGATGAGTTTGCCTTGTGTGATTGACAGGATGCCGCTGGTGCTGTGGCGGGAGCGGGAGGTCCCAGATGAAATAGTGGAGGTCATCCGGAGGGATCGCCATGTGTGGTCGACTCTGGGATTGTGCGGACTTCTGAATTTCGCACAGGTACCTATGATGCGGTCAGCAGCGCTGCTGCTGAACCGACTAGTGAGCTTTTGGGCGCCGGACATTTAGGCATTCAGGGTGTAGGGGGAGAGGGTGGATCTCACCCTTGCAGATGTCTACTTCCTGATGGGGTTGCCCTGTCTGGGTAGGGTAGCGGATACGCAGCCACGAGTATCCGCGGATGTAGATATGGAGGATATGCTGGAGCGATACTCTGTTCCAGAGGCGAGGGTGTAGAGGAATGCACTCCGGGTGGTGGACCTTCAGGAGCCAGCAGTACAGGCTATTGCGGCGTGCGTGGTTCAAGTTTTGGGGTCTCAGTCACCTGAGAAGGTGTCTGGGGGCCAGATGCAGCTAGTGGAGCGGGTACTAGATGGTGTCTATTATGCGTGGGGCCAGATGTTCCTTACTTGTGTGCAGCGACAGCTGACATCGGTGAAGGAATCTGGCAAGGGATTATGTTATGGATCCTTTCTATGTGCTTTCTTCATGGAGCGGGTACCTACACTGCAGCTGTGGGTGCCGGTCAGGGCAGGAGGACTGAGGGAGCTGTGCATGGTGCGGTGGGGAGAGATGATGCACCGCCGGGGTGGCGGTGAGGTGGGTAGATACTTCACTCAGGAGCTATACCTGCAGTGGCTGCAGATGCCGCTGACACTAGATGACTTTCCATACAGAGATATGGACTACACAGGGGATCCATAGGCACCACGGGCGCCAGGACAGGCATGGGGACCAGATGGTACTTATTGATTCTATTGCATGTTATGGATGTCAAGATTTGTGTATGATAGGTTTTTTGATATACTGTTACTGACTGATGTGTGATCTACAGATGTTGGCCCGAGACCACCACTAGGACATGTAGCGTGCAGGGGGAATGTGGCGGTATCAACCCTACCAGGCCGAGGGGAGGTGCGTCGACGGGATGCTGGAGTCCGTGCGGATGCTTCTAGACTGGTTGTTGGTTGGAGTGACTGATGACGGGTGGCGTGACGTGGATCCGGAGGTGATTCAAGATTGCATGAGGGCGCCATGGGAGTTCCGGTCGATCGCGATCCGGGTGGCTATCTTGGCGGATAGGGGTCAGGAACATGAGCCCGTAGGGGATGAGGAGCTGCCGGAGGAGGAGCGAGGGGAGGAATCCAAGGCAGCTGATGCAGGCAGTGACGCAGGGTATGACTCTCATTAGGGAGTACAGGGGACTCCCCCCAGATTTTGTAGCTATGGCATGTATTCTATGAGGCGCAGGGATGTATAGATATTTTTTTGTATAGCTTAGTACGGGGGTACTCAGGACATGTGTAGCATATTGACATTCATTTTTTGATATATATATATGCACATGGATGCACCTTTTTGCGATGATGATTTAGTGTACGCACGTGGATGCGCTTATGGTTTGTTATATGTTTGTACTGCACGTGGATGCAAGTAGTATAGAATGATGGGCACATGGATGCCCCTTGTGTATTGTATATTATGCAACATGATGTATGTAGGATTAGGCACGTGGATGCCCCTGTATATGAATGCGTTTTTATTTTTATTGCACATTGATGCAAATGGTTATGTGGTGATAGGAACGTGGATGCCCCTTGCAATCTTTTTGGGTTTTTATATATTTTTGATGAGATGTTATGGGATGATGATGCATGATGGAGGTTTTACATGGTGTGATTGATGTGCCAATCTAGGATGTTGTTCGCCATTTGATCTGTGACACTATTTTGAGCTCTTTGGACATGGGTGAATGTTATGGATTCAAATTGTCGGCTGAGTTGTTTTGTGCGCAGGAATTTTCTAAAGAGGCAGGGATCACACACCTGGTAGCAGTTGTTGAGCTGGGAGACAAGTAGCTGGGAGTCAAGGAACACATGAAGGTGACATATGCCCATCTGGAGGGCAGCAGTCAGGAGACCGGTCACAGCATCATACTCCACTTGGTTATTGGTAGCAGTGCCTATACATATTCCTTCAAGGTGAATCAATTCATGTGAAGGGGAATATAAGACCCATGCTGTAGAAGCCAGGTTGGGAGACCAACGGCTTGCTCCATCGGCGAAGCCAATGTAATGAGGTGGAAGATGGTCCATCTGTGGTCATGCAAAAAATGATGAATGTAAGATTGTGGTAAAAAAGGTAAAAACAAAAAAGAGAGCAAACTGTACAATGCGGACCAATGGGGCCGCGGGTTTATTTAGGGATAAAAGTGTTTAAGATACAACCCATTACGAGGGTTGCGTAAAGGGTGACCTTCTGAGTTAGTCAAAATGTATGCCCCATTGCCGAGGCAGGTCTGCACGATGTAAGGGCCTTGCCACATGGATTCAAACTTTCCTTTACCAGTTTTTTCGTGGGCTTGGTCATAGGCGAGGACGAGGTCCCCTTCATGGAAAGTTCGAGGGTGTACATGTTTGTCGTAACCAGCTTTGGAGCGATTCTTGGCGGCTTCAATGGTCTGGAGAGTGGCACGACGGTCTTCATCAGCTTGTTCTAGTGATAGCAGACGTTGCTCGAGTGGGGAGGTGTCGGGGAGAAGCTCGACGGCGATGTGTAAGGTAGGTATCTGACACTCGATGGGGAGGACAGATTCTACACCGTGAACTAAATGAAACGGGGTAAAATCGGTGGCAATCTTGGTGGATGTACGGTAAGCCCATTAGGCAGGGAACAACATGTGGTGCCAATTGGACTTATGCCAGTCAACAGTGCGTTGAAGGATGGTTTTTAAGATTTTGTTAATGGCCTCTACTTGGTCATTCCCTTGGGGGTAGTAAGTAGAGGAATACTGATGTTGGATCTTTAGTAGGGTGGATAACTCGCGCCAAATAGAATCTTCGAAGTGTGAACCATGGTCTGAGACCAACTGTTTGGGAACCCCGAATCGAGTGATAACATGGTTAAAAAAGAAACGGGCAGCGGTGTCAGCTGTACAATTGAAGGTGGGCATGGCTTCCGCCCATTTGGTGAAGTAATCGACGACGACAATGATGTACTTATGGCCGTTGGCAGATGGGGGTTTACATTCCATGAAGTCGATGGCCCACTTACAAAAGGGACCAACGGTGACGACTGGGTGTAACGGAGCGGGTGGTGTCCGGGCCTTGGGGGCGAAAAGTTGGCAATTATGACAATGTTTGACTGCTGTGATGCAGTCGGTAAAGAGTGTGGGCCAGAAGTATCCGCCGTGGACGACCTTTTGAGCGGTGGCCATCCCAGATAAATGGCCGCCGCAGGCACCGCTATGATAGTCATTGAGGACGTGTTCAGCCTCCTCGTGTGTAAGGCAACAATGGAGAATCGTGTCAACCCCTCGCCGGTAAAGGACATCGCCTAAGAGGAGATATCGAGAGGCCTGGTGACGGATATGACGGCGTCCATCACGACCGATGTTGGGTCTGAACTTCTACGTGCGAAGGTATAACAAAATATCACCGTACCATGGGTCATCAGACGAGATGATGAACAAGTGATTGTCAGGTAACTCATCAGAGATTTGTGGGGATGGCAGAAGGGAGGGGAGATCGGTGATGAGCTGGGCAAGCGCGAGGGCTTTAGTGCTCTTAGGGGTTCAGAAAGTGAGGTCATATTCCTGGAGGATAATGACCCATTTAGCAACACGACCTTGCAGGAGCCGCCGGGTTAAGAGATAAACCATGGGGTTGGAGTCGGCGAAAACTGTGGTATGACTGAGCAAAATGTAGTGTCACAATTTTTGGACGAAAAAGACCACAGCAAGGGCGAGTCTTTCCTCATATGGGTAACGTAGGGGTGGTACAGACAAGGTCTGGTTGACGTAATAAATGACATGCTCCTGGTGAGTGGTGTCTTCTTGAACCAGGACTCCGGACACGGCATGTTCGGATGCCGAGACGTAAAGGATGAAGTCCTGAGAGAAATTCAGAGGGGAGATCAAAGGGGCTTGTGTGAGAGCTTTCTTGAGGGCTTCGAATGCAGCTTCTGCTTGCTCATCCCAAACAAAGGGTATGTGGGTACGAAGCAGGCGTAAGAAATCATGAATGGTAGTGGCGTAATTAGGAACGAAGCGACGAAGGAAATTGGATCGCCCCTGCAGAATATGGAGCTGCCGGAGCGTGTGAGGAGAGGGAAGGTCTAAGATGGCTTGGAATTTTAGGGGATCAACAGTAATTCCTTTCTGGGAAACAATGAAACCCAACAACCGGCCTGCTAGAACGCAAAAGACACACTTGTGTGGGTTGAAGCGGATTTTATATTTGCGACAACGCAGGAAAACTTGCCAGAGGTCGTTAAGGTGGTCTGATCGTTTCCGGGAACGAGCTGTAAGGTCATCAAGATAGACTAGCAGGATATGGACCAAGTCGTGAAAACAATAGGTCATGGCCCACTGGAAGGTCGCACCAGCATTTTTGAGTCCGAAAGGCATGACACGATAGGCAAAGGTGCCCCATGGGGTGGTAAAGGCAGTCTTGTACTGATCCTCCTTACGGATCTGAATCTGGTTGTATCCAGAAAAACTGTATATGAAAGATAGGACTTCATGTCCCGCACACACATCAATGAGTTGGTCAATGAATGGCGTGGGGAAGTTGTCTTTGGGACAAGCGCGGTTTAAATCGCGGAAGTCAGTACATACTCTAATGGTGCCTTGTTTTTTGTTAACAGGGACGGGGTTTGAAACCCAGGTGGTATATGCGATAGGATAAATGAATCCTGCTTTAAGAAGTTTCTCAACCTCTACTTTAACAACGGGGAGCTTTGAAGGATGAATGGGGTGCTGTTTCTGGCGAACGGGGGGTACATTGGGCCATGTGTCAATGTGGTGCTCTATAATAGCGGGGTTGAGACCAGGCATTTCGGTATAGGACTAGGCAAAGACATCATGGAACTCTTGGAAAAGTTTTTTGTACGCGTCAATCTCATACTCATTGCAGGAGGCTCCTAAGGTAATGATTTCAAGAGCAACAGGTGGGTCAGAGATATCTATGTGGATGACGGGTGAGATGTTGGCCATGTTACCTTCCTCAAAAGCATCAGGAGCGGGAATAGGATCCTTAAACAAGTCGACTTTAGTGGGAAGGAAATCTTTGGACTCAATCGCGAATTGGGTAGCTGTGGTAGAGGAGGAGTCTTCTGGGAGGAAATAGGAACGATGATGCATGTCATCCCAGGGATAATCCGGGGCAGTGAGAGCCTCTAGAATCTCCTCATCATTGCGAAAACTTTGAGTTGTCAAATTGGTTGACGAGGGAGTGGTAGTCGAAGAGATCATATAAATGGTGTTAATCTCTCCGGATGGGGATGATACCGGGGGGTGGATCTCCTCAATTGTGGGGGGTGCCGTCTCAAGGTCCAAATTATTCATCTCGTAGAGAGCTGCTCTGTAATCTGGGAGACCAGGATAGTGATGTGAGTAATGGCCGTAAATACCGCATATTGCACAAGGGTGGTTGGTACGCAGTGATTTATCACGAGGCTTAGGGGTTGGATCTAGTTCGACAACCGGGATGTTGGGGTCGTCGTCAAGCATTTGCATGTGTTCCTGTAATGCAGGTAATTGTGGACATTGATGATTTGGATGGCCTAACTCATCACACAACGAGCATTTGGGGGGAGCATGAAACACGGGGGGGGGGGGGGGGGGTATAGCAGTGTATGGTTGTGGGCCTCTGCCCCCAGTGGCCTTGATAAGAGGAGGGGGATTTGTAGATGACGAAGGGGGTAGTGACACCGAGAGGTGGTTGACTAGTAGTGACAATGGGTTGCACTGGTTGAAGGACGACATTTGGTGTCGGCGGGGGAATGGGAGGTGAAATATACCACACGGGTAATCCTAAGGTTAACCCGGGGAGGTTGAGAGTAGCCATAACCAGGGCGCTTACTACTCCCGAGGGAGGGAATAGGAAGGGGATGGTGTGGGTGGGTGTAACTCCAATGTGACTAGGTACCAATGGTGGTTTGGGTAACAAGGGCAGTTGATTGTTGGGTGTTTGTGTATTGTGGGAGAGGGTACATAGGTCAGATACTTCAGTCGCAGGTGACGGGGGGGGGGGGAATGGATTGGAATGTTGAGGTCATCGATGGATCTGAGTAAAGTCCAGGTCCCATGGAGGAAAAAAATGAGGTAGTTGCACCACAAACTGGTTGTTCAACCATGGGGAGAACATTTCCGGGTGCAGCGGGGGCATTTGGATTGTAATAGGTGAGTTGGTCAACCTTGACCACACGTTCGTCATGGGGGAACATCATGGTATGAAAAACGGATGAGGCAACCGCCCGCATGGCATACATGTAGCTGCGGCCAAGTAAGAGGTTATAATCAAGTTGGGCATTGATGACCTCTATGTCAATGAGCACGGTTTTACCAGCCAGCTGGACGGGGACATTAGATAAGAGACCTTGGGGTTGAGCCGAACGACCGTCGTAGGCTCGCAACGCAGTGGTGGACTGCTGGAGGGTAGGAGATCCCAACTTCTGCCAAACGAATGTGGACATAACGCATGTAGAGGCCCCTTCATCGATAATGCACCGATGGATGACAAGATTCTGAACGGAAACAGAAACTTGGAATGCTAAAGTGGAAGGCAGGCGTGGTTCGGACTGGTCCAAATCGAAGGCCATCAGTTGTGAATCATTTGGGTCAATAGCACCAATGGTGGAGAGCAAAGTCTTGCACTGTGAAGGATAGTTTTTTAAGACTTCTAACGCAGACATGGCTGCGGGATACTGGGCTAAGTCATCTACAATGCTGTAATTTGACGCAGCGCGAGCATTGGGGTTATTGTTGATGCGACGAAGTGGGAAGCGAGGTTCTTTAGAGGCGCCATCGAGTGGAGCCGGAGGTATACGCAACGTCTGATCAGTGGGATGAGCGTTAGTGTTTTTGTCGATGGGAGGGGCTTCAGGGGTGGAGCTATATTGGTTCCGACGGGTTTGGAGGTTGACATCAATGGATGACATCATCAACAAGTGGTCGATACCTGAGTCGAACATGGGTTGATCAGGAGCGGCATAAGTGATCTGTTGTTGTGGGGGCACGTTGCCTTGAGGGGGAGCCAACGGCTAAGTGTTCACAACGCCTTGGGTTGGGAAGGGGTTTTGCAGCACCAAAGGTTGCTGCTGAGGGGGTGGGGGGTTGGGTGGCGCCTGAGGAGACGCATGCCCTTGGAGATGGGCATCATCAGTCCAGAGTTGCTGAGCTCACTCCAAATGTGGGCAAGCATGTGTGTAGTGGCCATAGACCCCGTAAATAGAAAAAGGATGGTTTGTTCGCAAATTAGGATTTTTGGCCTGCTTGGGCAGCCGATCAGGGTTCTGGTTGGCAGGTACCGCATTATTGTTGTTTGGGGGATTGGGAGGTTGACCACCTTGGTCTGGAGGGGGGTTGTTCCCAAGGTTACGGCCTTTGCCACGATTTTGCTGGCCCTGTTGGCGCTAGTTGTTTTGGTTTTGCTGCGGATTCTATTGGGCATATACTTGCCCTTGGGCAGCAGGTGGGTTCTGGGGTTGTGCAGGTGCGAGAGCAGGCTGCGGTGGATAATAAGTAGGGGGAGGTTGCGCAGGTGATGAACCTTGTGGGGGTTGCTGATACATCTGCGGAGCGGGTTGTGGGTTTGCCGTAGGGGCTGCCTGTGGTGGGTAATAAGCCGGTGGGGCTTGAGAGGACACAGGAGCTGGTGCAGCCTGTGGGTGGTAATAGGGTTGAGGTACAACCGAGGGGGGGGGCGTAAGCGGGGGATGCATGACCAAAGCACTGTGGTGGATAGGAGGGTCCGTGGGAATGGTGGTGATGTGTCATGGGAGCATACGAATTGGTTGCCCCGGATTGAGATGTAGCTCGCGAAAGGTCGGGGCCATGGCTAGGACGTGCTATGGAAAAGGGTTGGGGATGCGAGGCAACACGGCTAATGATGCCATCTACGGCATGGGATGCCCCCGGCACATCATGTTGGGAGGAATCGCCGCGAGGGGCATCAGGTATGATGGTATATAGATAACCCGATTGGGCGTAAATGAGGTCAAATTGCTGGGCTTTGAGGATGGCCTCTTCTTTAGACTGGGGTCGTTCGGATGCCACATCCTTGGCAATGACAGGAATGAGGGATTTTAGAAACCAATCTAAGAAGATACAGTCGTCTAACTTGATTTTGCAGAGGCTGCAACGTCGACGCCACTCCTGAATGTGGTCAGTGATGTGGGTAGCCGTGTTCTGTCTGCAAGACAGTAGGATCTCAACTCCCGCGTCATAGAGGACAGGTAACTGAAAGAACTGCAGGAAGGTCGAGGGAAGGGAAGTAAAGGTGGCATGGGTCCCATGGGGCTGCTTGATGTACCACTTAGCTGCAGAGCCAGTGAGGGTGCACTGTAACAGACGGAGGCAGACAGAGTCGTCCACTATGGAGTTGGAGGAACACCATAGATGGAAGGACATAATATGGTTCTGGGGGTCCTCACCTGCCTTGCCCTCAAACTTAGGGATGTCGAAGGGGAGTTTGGTGGGCATGTGAGGCCACGCAGGGTCGTGTCTGATGGGATCGTTAGTCAGTCTAGCTAGGTCAGGAAGGTTGAGGCTAGCCATGAATGGCAAACTAGTAGAAGGATGTGACATACTAGTGGGTTGGACCATGTTGGGGCCAATGCCCCCAAGTGTAGGGGCAGGGTTTGGGAGGTTGCCCCCAAGTGGAGGGACGAAAGTGGTATGGGACGGTCCTGCACCGCCAAGGGTAGTGTGAGTCACTGATGGAGTGGGAATAGGTATTCCAGCTACTGGAATGGGTGCAGTGATAGGAATGGTAGATGTGGGCCCCATCGAGGGCATACCCAAAGTAGGTGTGGTAACAGGAGTGGTGGTGGATGCTCCACCAATGGTCCCTACAAAGAAAGGGGTGGAAGTCATGCCAGCCATGGGGCTGGTTGGTGCAGTGTAAATGGGTTTCTCGGACTCTGCCTCAGAATCAGAGGTAAAATAAGGGGCATCGAGCTCGGGTGACGGAGTTCTATGCCATTGACGAGTGGAGTCAAGTGACAAGGCTCGAGATCTATGATGAGTGGTATCAAGTGAGGAAGATCTATGTCTATGACAGGTGGTGTCAAGTGAACCGTGTTGTGGGGGCTCGCCCCGGAGGCGCCGAGAATGTCTCGGGGACTCAATGGTGACAGATGGTGTCAAGTATCTGGGGGTTGTGTTGAGTGAAAAATAGCTCAAAAACCCTAATGCAATCGAGAGTGCAGAAGGAGAGCTCAAAAAATATGGCACTCAGGCCAACAAGCAACTCAAAACACTTACTGTAACAGCTGTGCTACAATAAGTGGAGTCTCAACGAAAATGGTCAGAATACCAACAAGCAACAAGTTTCCTAAAAAATAAAAATAGTAGATTCACTAGACCAAAAGGAGGTAAGGGAGCATGCAAACACCTAGCTAAATAGTATTTTGACTCAACTAGACATATCCTCTGCAAGGTGATGAAATCCAAGTCAGACAATATGGATAGTAGAGCCAAGTGGCTAAAGATATCCCCCTACCGGGAGGGACACCGGGTAGTTAATCCTAGAAGAAAGGAAACTAAGATACCTCGTTCATGACATGTCCAGAAAAGGTGAATCTGCCGTTTGGTTCTATCATCATGGTATCCCCTTACGGGTGATACCTCGAGAACTACGAAAGGTAGCCTTCGGTTACTGAATGGAGTGCGGTATTCCACTCAGGCCTCCAGAACCAGTCTGGCGACTTCAACCCTCCTAGGGGAGAGGCCCTCTGATAAACTGGTTGTGACCGTGCCAAAAAATACTAGGGGATTTTGGTTCCCTAATGGACAACAACTATGTATCAAGTGTAAGCAACCGAGGGGTGTTATTTGGATGCATATCCCCCCGATCCTACCTAACTACAAAAATTCTTATGTGTTCCCCAAGTGGGGTTAGAATGTTGGTTCCCTAATGGACAACAACTATGTCTCAAGTGTAAGCAACCGAGGGGTGTTATTTGGATGCATATCCCCCCGATCCTACCTAACTACAAAAATTCTTATGTGTTCCCCAAGTGGGGTTAGAATGTTGGTTGTGTTAAGTAGTTTTTTAAGGCTCACTTGAATTAGGTGACAGAGTGTGTGCGTGTGAGATGATGAACCCAAATAAAAAGTGCCACGGGGTGGGAAACTTGCTAACTAAAAATAACAATACTGAATTTAAACTTTGAAATGCAAAATTTTCTCTTTTTCAATTAAAATGCTGAAATTTAAAAAATATTTTGTAAATGGAACAGAAATAATACTGCAGAAAAGGTTGTAGGGAAGGATGGTTGCAGGTGGGACAGATGGTTGTGTAAGTGCAGAAAATATTGCAGCAAAGTGCTGGGTTCAAAATAGGAAAAAGTGCAAAAAACAGACCGCGGGTCTGTGGCAAATCTGGGCGGTCGGACCGCGGGAAACAACTCAACAGTTGTAGACAAGTTGCGGGATTTTGGCCGAAAGATACAGTCGGGTCGCTGGAAACAGGTCGAAAGCCGCAGGCGAGTTGCAGACAAATGGCTGAAAGCCGCAAACGGGACGCGGGAAAATGGCCTAAAGACGCCGACGGGTTGCAAAAAAATGGCTGAAAGCCGCAGGCAGGACGCGGGAAAATGGCCTAAAGACGTCGGTGGGTTGCAGAAAAATGGCTGAAAGCCGCAGGCAGGATGCGGGAAAATGGCCTAAAGACGCCGACAGGTTGCAGAAAAATGGATGAAAGCGGCAGGAAGGACGCGGGAAAATGGCCTAAAGACGCCAGCGGGTTGCAGAAAAATGGCTGAAAGCCACAGGCAGGATGCGAAAAAATGGTTAACAGCCGTCGTCGGATCGCACCTAACAAGCTACTAGCCACGGTCAGATCGCAGGTAACAGACTTGAATCCGCCGGCAGGTCGCCAGAAACAGTCTGAGAGCCGCGGTCGGATCGCAGGTAAATGCCTGAAAGACGCGGTTGGAACGCAACTGCGGGGGGTAAAAGACGCGGTTTACGGCAGACGAAAGGGACAGCCGAAAGGAAAAAACAGAAAAATATTGCAGAAAATTGAAAACGCTTAAAACTATTAAAACTATAACCAAAAATTCAAAGGAACTCCCCAGTGGAGTTGCTAAAACTGTAGCTAGAATTTTCACCCTAGCTGGTGCAAATGAGCACTTACTAAGGAGAATGGACTCCTTAGTAGCAGTTCAATAAACAGTAAATTAAAGTATTAAAACAATACGAATTCTAAACTAGCATGAGCATTGATAAACATAACAAAACATAGAAATATGGTGAATATCTTTCTTTTTTTGTATTAAAATTTTACCTCAGGTGTAGAGGTTGGTGAAGTTCTTGCAATAGTCCAAGAGGGTTGTTCCAAACTCTAGCTTTGCTCCTTCTCTTTCTCCAAAGGGTTGGAAATGGGCCAAAATGGGCACTCAAGGGTGAGCTAGGGTTTCAAGAGTGATTTTGACAGAGTAAGGGTGTATTTGACTGTGGATATGAAATGAGGGGCCTCCATCACCTATTTATAGGTTTTTAGTGGCAGAGTGCTGACCCATGGTTTTGGGAACCATATGGTTTAGGTCAGCTGTATAGGGTTTTTTCCTCCTTTTTCCCTATTTTTCCTCTTTTTTTATATTTTTTATTCCCTTTTTAGAGGGTTTTTGTTATTTTAGAGGAATTTTGGATTATTTTGGAGAAAAAGAGGGTTTTTTGGCCTTTTGGAGGTTTTTTTAATGGTTTTGTGGCCTTTAAATGGGATTTTAAGGTTCTGGAGGTAAATATGGTAGGAAATATGGACAAATGAGTCATGTAATGGGGTAGATGAGGTAGTGAGTACTTTTTGGGTGTTAACAGTGATGGAGACCCCTCATTTCATATCCACAGTCAAACACAACCTTACTCTGCCAAAATCACTCCTGAAACCCTAGCTCACCCTTGAGCTACTTTCACATTTGAGTGCCCCTTTGGCCCATTTCCAAATCCCTTTGGAGAAAGAGAAAGGAACAAAACTTGAGCTTGGAAGCAACCCTCTTGGACTGCTGCAAAGGCTTCACCAACCTTCACATTGGAGGTATAATCAATACAAAAACCATTTTTATTATCTTGTCTTTTCTGTTTTACGCACATGTTTAGAATAGTTACTATTTTACTGTACTGTCTTTCATTTACTGTTTTTCTGAACTGCTACTAAGGAGTCCCTTCTCCTTAGTAGGTGCTCATTTGCACAAGCTAGGGTGAAAACCCTAGCTACAATACCAGAGGGGCAGATCTATCATTGGTTTTTGTTGTTCCAATATCTTGATTTAAAATTGGTCGTAAATATAAGGAAGCAAACCATTGGTCCCATCATCTCTCCCAGATACACAAAGGTGAAACCATGGGGACAAATATATGAACTGATTGATGCTAGTCTTTTTCACATGGAAGTTGTTGTAGTCTTCTTTGAAAATATTGTTGAATTCCTCAATTCAAGTTTGGTGCTTTAGGAGTATGATTCACATAAACGAAATCATATATTGGTATGCAAGATGAATTATCAGTTGATAGCCAAACAATTGTATCAACTGATAGCCATACATTTTATTAGTGGAGTGGTGGTTGTGTCGGTGAAACAGCTTATGATTAATCACTGTTGTGAGGGAAATACACCTATAGTTCAGGGGAGAAACCACCAACTTACATGTATGAAAGATAGACCTACAGATGTTCTGCAAGTACAATAAGTAAGTGAAGAGATTAAGGTTAGAGATAGATGCACCTTACTCAGAAGGTTGATCCTATCCTTTCTCTTCCTTGCTCTTCAATGCTATCTAGTATTGCATTGCCCACACCTGCAAAACAACTTTATACCTTTCTAAATTACATTTGACTACATATATAAGACTGATATTCATGAAAAAAGAACACATCAAACTATAATCAAACTGTAATCAAATCTGAGACACACATGGATAGGTCATATTTGGAAAGGAAAGAATGTCTGATCTTTATTAATGAATGAAGTAAGTACATAAAGCTATACCTTCCTTCAAGCTTGGCACTTCACGAAACCTAGATTCAAGGTCTCCTGCTTCTGTTCTCCAAGGATCCCAACCTCTAATCAACTGTGCTAGGGTTTATCAGAAACTGAGGCACAAGAGAGGTGGATGAGGGTCTCCATTCCTCCAGCATAACATTGTTATAGGCTTGGTCCTCTCACATGGCCCTTCTACCTTCCTTATATAGTCAATGTAGGAGAGGAAAAGCAGTTATAACCAATCAGGAGGTTCCCAAGCCAACTCATTTTAACCAAAAATTCGAGAATTTGACTTATTCAGGAAAATGCCCTACTCTTCCTACTGCAAACCAACGCATTTTTCAAGGTGTGCGCTACTCTAGTGAAGCAAAGTTCCATATTTTTCTAGGTGTGCACTACTCTACATGCATGATAGTTGCGCACATGCTCTACTCCACAGGCATAAGAGTCGTGCACACATCCTAGTATGCCCTACTCTATGCATAGGATACTAGCGTTTTTGGGGGAAAATGGCCAAAAACAGGGTTTTCTGATGATTTTCAGGAGATGGTTTGGTCTGGAAAAATGTTCCTAAGAGTTATAACCATCAAATGGGCCAGGAGTGAGGTAATTTAAACCATTTTTAGTGTCCCAAATGACCCTTCAATCCACAAGTGTCCTGTTGTGTGACTAAACTTGATCTCAAGAAGTGTCGTCATGCAACCAAGGGATGCAAGTGTCTTCACGGACGGAGAAGTGTCATTTTAAGCTATAACAATCACCACAAGACGACATCAATGTCAATGAATTTATATGTCAATTAATAAACCCTATTACATTTACTTTTATCAATTCGACGACATAAGTTTATGAAATGTTAACACTATATGTGCAAGGTGATTGATTAGTTATATTTCCTAGAATTCCAAAAATAGGGTCAACCTTCAATCAAACTCCAAATGATGATTGTTCAAATTCAATATGGAAATGGAAACACCTATATCTCTATGAACACTTAATAAACTCTAGCTTAAGGCCTTGTTCAAAATCTGAATGATGATGGATTAGTCTTGGTGGCAAGCTCTTATATCTTGATACAATAAAATATGTTCATTTTATAACTTTTAAAAGATACTTATATTCACATCACTTAATCAAGAAATGAGTTTATGGCATTCAAAAGTAATTGCAGGAAATCAAAGCACTCAAATACAGACTGATAGAACCATAGTTAGCTACTCAACCATCTCTTGAAATCAAAAGTATTTAAGGCACTTATTCCAGTATTTCACCTTGTTTATTTAATACAAAATGTTCTTGAAACCAATATGTTCTGACTTATACAATAGAGATTAAATATGAACAATCTTGTATCTATCACTACACTAGAAATTTGTAATATCCCTTCAAGGAAAAGTGCTCAAATTCACCTTATTTCAATTCTAGGAATGTAGCGTACAAACAGTTCCAAACACCTCCAAATGATTTTGAACTGTGGAAGGATGGACTTGGGAGGGAATAGGACACATTAATACATTTATCAGACACCCAAACACCTGCTATACACATCCATGGTATGCAATTTGCAAGGAGAGAAGTTTCGGGACAAGACTAGTCAATTGGATTAATGGATATCCCCCTAGGTCAGCCACTATTTTCCCTTCCAAACGCTGTACTATGTTCACTAATTCTTAATATGAGACTTGTATCTGTTAGAGGACATCAATGAAAAAATATGTGCAACATCAGATTAGGTTTTAGGGTCGAATAGGTCTCCCAAAGAACAACAACTTCTAGAGTATGGAATTTGGGGTAAAAATTGTAGACAAGGAGCCTTGAATTTTGGTCACAAACTATAGTAACACTTTAGGGGTTTGCATAAATTATTTGGGCCATAAAATTAACTCCATATGCAGCACAAAAATCTCATAAATCTCTTATATAAAATAGGTACAACATCATCCCAAAATCACCATGAAAATGCAATGAGGAAAATGGCTCAAATCTCAGTTTTAATTGGAAATATCACATGAAGTACTTGGTATTTCGAGCTGTGGCTCTCATGATATTTCTATTACAAATTTATGCAGCAACTAACATGTACATAAGGTAAAAATAGCAATCCTCCATTAACTATATGCAACAAGAAGTGTGCCCTTGCACTTTTACATGACATTGAGAGAAAGATAGTAGAATGAGAATAGAGAGGAATGAGAGAAGATGAACTCGAACTCAGATGGGGGTTGAACCGGAATTAAAAAATCTCCATGAAGTTCTGTTGAGAGGTATGAATTTCCTCTCCATAAACCAACTTGGATGGGAATCTTGCACCCCCGAAATTGGTTCTAAGGCAGGGATGATGAACATCCATCGTGCAAGGACAAGCTAAGCTCTCCAAATGTGCCAAATGAGAAATGATCAAAATCTTCTCTCCTTCTTCCTCCTCATCTTTTATTAACCTCCAAAGGCCTCCATAGCTCGAATTACCTCCAAGAGCCTTCTCCCAACTTGAGTTAGGGAGATATTCCCATGAATGCCACTTGTCCAACACTTTCTAACCTTCCTTTTCGATCAATTTGAATGGAGGGGATCTTGGCTGCCATAAATCCCCTTGTACGCCCTCTTGGAGGCTATTTTTAGCCCTAACATGTCATATATGTCATATGTCAGCAATCGGGTCTAAACTTTGTCATAAGTGTCATAGAATCTTCATCATTTTTGTCATAGAAGGTATGGAATCTAGCTCCAAGTGTCACAACTCTTCTATGATGCCTCTTCCTCTTCCATGGGAGTTACTCTTCCACTCCAATTCAACCTTCCTAGATTCATGCCATTAATAATGCTATCTCCAACTCCCCCAAGAATGTTAGACTCCACCTTGAATTTGAATGGGTGAGAATAGGATGCCATGTGGCAGGGAGAATCTTGCCTTGTGTGGGTTTCACACCACCTATGCGCCCTCGTGACCAAATGGCACCTTATTTTCTTCTTCTTATTATTTATTTATCCCCTTTAATGTATATTTATCAATCTAAGGTCCATTTGGGGTCTCATAGCTCCCTTATTCCAAGTCTAAATGTTTCCACCCCAACCTAGGGAACTAGTAGATTGGTGGAAATTTTACTTCATGAGATTTATTTGGATGGGGACATTGTTGCCGGACAATCTACTAAAAGCAGACTTAAGACGTGATCTTCCTAGTTCAAAGTGAATCTAGAACAAGTGGGACAAAATATGAAACTGCTTTCCTAGATCTAGTTAAACTAGGGAGATCACGCCTTAAGTCTGCTTTTGGTAGATTTTCCGGTAACAAGTTTGGTGACCATACTGGGGAAATACATGCATTGTTTTAAGTTTTCAGTTTGAAAGTCATTTTCTCTGATTTCTTTGTGAGCCATTTCATTTTCCTCCTTAGCCTCTTTCACCACCAGATCTTCTTCTTGAAGAGTCTCTTGACTTCCTTTGGGTCTATATGTTTGATTGTCAAACCTTTTGATTGCTCATATTTGGAGATCTTTTCATCCTTGCGTAGGGATATCGCTTGTCACACCTGGGCAGTATAGCTAGAGCGACATTCCTCTGTCAGGCATAGTCTGTTGCCCTGCAACCTACGCCATCAATGCAATTCACATGTTTGTCTCCTGCGACGGGTGCTCTGAGCCTGACCAGAGATTGCACCGAGCAGTCTAGTCTTTTGCTTGGGTCATCTCCTCTCCAACTGTTGAGTTTGTTTGATTTTCAGACCTTCTCCGTGCTACACTTTCCATCCAGAGATCTCTTGATGTTGTATTGGTAGTGTTTGGTTTTGTTTTGGATTGGTTTTGGGTTCCATTTTTTGGACAAGTTTGAGACTTGGTAATGGTGGACACTTTGGTCTCCCCCACCTTCATCCACTTGAACTTGCATTCCCTCCTTTCCTCACCTGATCTAGTCTTTGCATTAGATCAGATCCCAGACCTCTTTTGCACATGTTGTTAAGCTTTGCTTGCATTCGGTTGTTTTTTGAGTGTCTTGTGTGTTTTCGGTTCATATGAGTGCTTGTGATTTTCTTGAGAATTTCTGAGTGTTCAGAGTGCTGCAAATAATCTTTCTTTTTCAGCTATTCACGCTTAAAGACATTATTGTTATCAAGTTATAGTCTTGGCGTATCATTGGAAAAATTAAAAGTGCTTCATTTTTACCGTTTTCGAGTGCATTTGAAAATTGTTGTAGAAATCGATTCATGCATTGGAGTTTATCATAGATATTTTTTGAAAGTTTGAAAGAAAAGTTAATCATTTGTGTTTTTTCATGAATTATGAGCCATTCATTTTCTTGAAAAATCCAAGTGAAATCAAGTTTTTGCAAAAGTGATTCCATGCTTGAAAGAATTGTATGCATTTTTTGTTTTTTATGCTTTTAAGCCATCATAGTGAAATTTGAAAAGTTAGAGTGCTCTAGATAGAAATTCTCTCTTTTCATCACTTAGTTTCATTTTTTATTTGAAAAGGGAAAAAAAAATGCTTACATTTTGTTTTGATGCTTGTTGATTTTCATGTTTTGCTTGGAAAAATGAAAAGAGTACTCTCATTTGTCCAATTTGGTTGAATTGAGATTTGTTGAAGTTTTGTTGTTTTGGTAAAAACCACTTGAAAAAGATTTCTCCCTCTCATACATAGTTTTCATCAAAAGAAAAGTGTATTTTTTCATGTATTTAGGGCTTGCATTATGCTTACGTTTATGTATTCACTTCATGCATTCACCTAACCATCCAGATAAAATTAATGGTAGAACTAGGGTAAAATTTTTAGTAACTTGTGTGTTAAGTTAGAGACGTGTTTCGACGTTTTAAAACATGGCAACTGTCATTATTTTCCTACACTGCATCCCGGGGGTATTGTAGTCTTCCACGTACCAACCGGTATATCGAAGCTCTTTCACGTACCACCCAGTATATCAAAGGCTCTTTCACGTACCTTAGGGTATATCGAAAGGCACTTCACGTACTTGGCGTATATTGAAAGGTGTTTCATGTACTCGGTAGTATATAGGAAGGTCTCGTGCCGTACGGTTGTGCAATAGACAGCACCAACACGAATTTGATCTTCCACGTACCTTGCATATATCAGGAGATACTCTTAGGATTCCTGAAACCACTTGAGTTAACCATTTGGTCGTCTTGGTAGAGCAATACACCGAGAACAACACTCGGGGAGATACTACGCACGTATTATCAGGTAGTCAGGTTATATGGTCAAGGGTATGGTCCTAATCCTCCCTGGTTAGTGCTCTGAAAAATTGGGCCGAGTATGACTATTGGACCTTGGAGTATATCGCGAGTTGCGAAGCCTTGACAATCTTGTCAGGTTCCATACTGTTGAATCCACACCTATCACATAAGTTTGCTTGCGGCCTTAGTTTGTGTATATTTTTATGGACTGCTTTTCTTTTGTTTAGAATACTCTTAGGAGAAAATCTGTTTCAGTCACTCTGGCTGACTTTCCTTGGAGAAGGTCCCGTAGGATTTTGAACTTACCACCCGAGTATCCCCTTAATTAGGAGGTAATTTCGAAGGTAAGAATGGACCCACACGTCATGGTCGTGTCACCTGAAGTAGAAAACCCCACTTTGAATATTGGAGCACACATGTTCCCTACAGATTCACCCACATCCAACCCCTCAAGGGGTTAAGAGGCGGAAAATTACACTTCACAAGATGTACCTCTCCCTCCCGTTTTACCAGGAGAGCATGGATCGGTGGAATGGTTAAATCCCCCCCAGGACGACCCTGTATCAGCTGTGTTCGGTCCAGCTCCACCCTATTGGGAAACTTACTTAGGCCAACAAGTGGCCCATTTTGCCACTACATCCCCACCCCCTTGGCCCACTCCCGAAGAACTTTTCGGACCCCTTTGCGCTCGTTTGGATCAATTACGCTCCAAGGGCGATCACCTTCGAAGACATAGTTTTTCACGAAGGGATGAAGCCACGGAGATACCCATGTATTGACAGATCCCGATTCGCACCTTATCTTATGACTCACCGGAACCATCCACCCACAACGTGCCCACTTATGAACCTGGTCAACCCTCACTTCCTGCAAGTACACCCCTTAGACAAGAGACCAGTTCTATACCTCCAACGACTCAACCTGTTGAAGGACAACTGTCCAACACTCCTCTTACTACTACGAGAACATTACCCACTCCTCCCCCACCCCAAACTCGTGGGGAGGATACTCTTTACCCCCTACCTTCCTTACGGGTAATGTTAATCGCGCAGTAGATAATCAACAACCCGCTTTGGGTCAACCCTTGAATAGTGGTCAGCATTTTGTCGCTGGGGGGAAAACCTCGTCTCTTAACCATAATATGGGAGGAGGAGTTCCCATTGGTCCTTCCGCTGGGGCTTCCCTACCCATAAGAGCTTCCACCATGGGATTATCCAATGTTGGGGGACCATCCTAGTCAAACCAGCCACCATGGAGTCAAGCATATCCAGGTTATCTTAACCCTGTGTCGGGACAATTCAATCCCGAAAATGCACTCTATAGGATACCTTATCCCGGAAATCCATACACTCTATGGGGGCATCAATTTTTTACCACATGGACCCCCACCAACCATCCCTCAGGCACCACCACCCCTGCTTGGTCCCCCTCCACCTCCCGCTCGAGGCAGAGGGACCCCATTCAATTCCAGAGGAGGCGGACCCTTACCTTCTGGTGGAGGCCCACCTCATTTTGGCCATAATGCCCCCCCTCTTAGCGGCAGAGGCGGAGGACCTCCCCCTTCTGGCGGAGGCGGAGGACCACCCCCCCGGTGGCGGCGGACCCCCACCTTATGGTGGAGGACCACCCTATAATGGATGCTGTGGTGGAGGACCATCTTATTTTGGTGGAGGTGGCGGAGGTGGACCAAACCCTTACGGCGGAGGAGGTGGTGCACCACCCCCTCCCGGCAGAGGTGGTGGAGGACCACCTTATTTTGGCGGTGGCGGCCGACCCCCACCCCCTCTTGGCGGTGGCGATGGACCTCCACCCCCCCGGTGGTGGCGGTGGACCTCCACCCCCCTGGCGGTGGCGGCTGACCCCCACCTTATTGCAACATACCACCTTATTATGGTGGCAGACGTACATATAGTCCGAGCGTCATACCCCCTTACGGTCAGTTCCCTCCGGGAACACCTTACAACCAGTCAATGCAAGGTCCCACTGGTCCATACATGCCATATCAGTGCTATCAGCATCCGCAACCAAGTCAACAGCTTCCTTTCCTGGCTACATTGGACCTACTCGACATGTCTCGCCTGACTAATGACCCCATCTTCCATGGATACAGTTGGCCACCAATTTCGGTGAAACTACCATCAGATATTCCTAAATTTGATGGCAAACCTAGTGAGGATCCAAAAAACCATGTGATGACATACCATTTATGGTGTTCATCCAACTCCTTGATGGACGACTCGATCCGTCTTAGGTTATTCCAACGAACTCTTAACGACCCAACTACCAAGTGGTATATTGAGTTACCATCCCACTCTTTTCCATATTTCCGCTCTCTTCCTATGTCATTTTGACCCATTTCCAGTTACCCATTCGCTATGAGGCCAGTACAAACTTACTGACCTCGCTTCATCAAAATACTGCCACTCATATCTTAGATCATATCCATAAGTGGTGTAGGAGACGACATTTTAGTAAGGCTCATATTCTCGACCAACCTGTCGTAGCTCGAGACGTGGCCATGGGAGGGGCCATCACTGAGGAACAAGCTATTGCTCGTGCCCATTACTTAGACATGGTCTATGCTCAATCCGAAACGTTGTATGAAATTGTTCCTGATGCACCCCGCCCTATGTATGAACCTGTGAAACCACCAAAGGGACCTCAGTCCGATGGCATCATTGGTTCCCTTACCTCCAGCCTTCTACTCAAACTAGTGGATTGTCGAACCCCTAGGGTTCTTCCCCACCACCAAGTCACCCACTCCTGCTTCAACTGAAGAGGTGAATTCTGTTCAATCAGCTTCATCTCAGAAGTCCGGTGGTAAGAATAAATACAAGGGAAAACCTAAGAAATATTCCAATCAGCAGGAGCCCAAGCCCACCCCTGAAGACACCAAATAGAAGAGGAAGTTGAAGTATCCTTGTTTGCTGTAAGGTGGTGACCATTTCTCGAAGGAATTTCCTCACCAAGACGAAGTGCAGAAGTTTCTCAAGAGAAACTCTACTCCCGCAGTTCTCAACGATCTCTTCCCCACTCAGAACCGACAACTGATCACCCAAACCTCTCCTTCCCACAGAGAGGCATCCTCCACCGCGCATGTTCTCATGATGCATAGTGAGATGATTAACTTGAACACACGTTCACTCTCGTACAACTCAGTTCCTCAGAATGAACCCATTGGAAGTAATACTGAAAAAGCTTCCACTTCTATTCCCGACGTCACTATACCACACGCTTCTCTCACCATTGAGAAGCCTTCTTTAGAGTCAGTGTTACGTTCTCCCAAGAGCACGATTCGAAAAGCCATTTTCAATCCCAATGCTCGGGTAACTCAAAACTAAAATATTGTAGAGGATTTGGCACAAGCTCCCTGTGCTATGTCGATGCTAGAAGTCTTGTAGAACCATCCCAATCAGCGCAAGACTCTTTTTGCTTCCATCGGCGTGGTGGATCCAGATTCCTATAATATCATCATGTTTCATCTCGAGTATTTTAAACCGAGGCTTTCCCACCAACTTGCATTCCAAGTTGCTACGAACGTTGCTGGGAAAACAATCCATTGTACCGTCTTGGACGAAGGTGCCTCTACCTCGATCATGTCGATTTCGTGTTGGAGAGCCATTGGCTCTCCTGAGTTAAACCATTCTCCCACCACCTTGAAAGCATTCGACGGTCGTGGTTTCCAACCCCATGGGATATTACAAGCCTTGGCAGTAGAGTTGGGTGGTAAGAATGCAACCATTAACGTGGAAGTGGTCACTACCCCTTTAGATTATAATATTTTACTTGGTCGTAATTGGTTTTATGCCATGACTGCGGTCGCATCATCTGTCTTCCGCATTGTGCAATTCCCCCACCAAGGACGAATTGTCACTATCGACCAACTGGACTTCTGTACACTGGACACCGCTACTCATCTCGGCGATAATGTCCCGTTACTCGGGCAATCTTTGCAACCATATGAGAGCGTGGGGGTAGGCATCATAAAAGATTAATCTCTTATGGGTGTTTTTCAAACCTCGGATCCCCCTAACCATGTTTCCAAGGTGAACATGATCTCCTCTGTTACCAACTCCACCGATCCATGGATCGTACCCGATGAAACCACTATGCACATGATTGGAGACACTATGCCTCTTTCACCTGCTGAACTCACTTACGAGGCTATCCAATCAGCACCAGAGGACCACTTAGTTGTGGCCTCTACATCCTGTTCTCTACAGCGGACATAGTCCCTACCCGATCCTCTGATCCGGACTTTTCATTCCGACGAGTCCATTATGGAGATTATGAGTGGGGATGACCCTCCATGAGAAGACCTCCATCATCTATAGTCTTTCCTTCCCCCATTGGATACTGTGGAGAATAGCATCACCACTATTTTCACACCGGATGTCTACCCTGACCCCCAGTCCTCGATACTCACATGTCATACGGACTCCGAGGGAAACTTGGAAAACATTGAAGCCACCATCCCGGTAGACATATTTATTACTCCTGTTGTAGTGGAACACATTCGTTTAGGCCAGAAGTGTTCCCCGAAGAGATTGTTACTTTCACAGCCTTGTTCAAGCAATTTCGAGACTTATTTGATTGGACCTACAAGGAAATGCCTGGGATAGACCCCGCTATTGTTTCGCACGAGATTCAAACCTATCCTAAAGCCAAACTAGTCCGACAAAAGATACGACCGGTACACCCTCGAAAAACTGTGGCGATTAAGGAAGAAATTGAAAAGCTCTTGAAGGCCGGTTTTATCTACCCTGTTCCATTAACAAAATGGGTGTCAAATGTCGTCCCTGTAGCTAAGAAGTAGGGAACCATTCGTGTATGTGTTGATTATCGGGATTCGAACAAAGATTGTCCCAAGGACAACTATGCCACTCCCTTCATCGACTAGATCATAGAGAATTGTGCTGGAAGTGTCATCTTCTCGTTCATGGATGACTTTTCCAGTTACAACTAGATTGAGATCCACTTGGATGATCGACATAAGACAACTTTCATCTTCTCTTGGGGAACATTTGCTTATCTCAAGCCCCCTTTTGGTCTAAAAAATGATGGTGCCACATTCCAGCGGGCCATGTTGTACGCTTTTCATGACATGAAGGACTTTGTGGAACCTTATCTCGACGATCTCCCCGCTCATTCGTGACAGCATGAATTCCCCATCGATAGTTTGACAGCTGTTTTCCTCAGATGTAGGTGGTTTAAAATCCACTTGAACCCTCATAATTGTATCTTCTACGTCAAGTCGGGATGCCTCCTCGATTTTATTGTGTCGAAATATGGGATCTGCATTGATCCCTTTAATGTAGAAGCCATCGTCGCTCTCCCACCTCCCACCGACATTACGGAACTTCAAAGTTTGCAAGGGAAAGCAACTTATGGTGTTTTGTGTATAATTTCGCGCAAAAGATGCAAGGTTATATGATACTACTCAAGAAGGACGTCTCGTTCATTTGGGACGATCAAGCACAACACCCCTTCGATAGTTTGAAACATGCCATCACACATGCCCCTTTGCTCCAACCACCCAATTACTACAAGGATTATATCCTTTATCTTGTTGCTTCTACCACCATGATCGCCATGGTCTTGGTATAGGAGGACAACAACGCCCAGGAGCATGTGATCTACTACCTAAGTAAGGGTCTTATTGACTCCGAAACCCATTATTCACATGTCGGGAAGCTCGCTCTTGTGGCAGTCATTGCTGTCCAAAAGTTCCGTCACTACATCTTGCTCCACACCACCACCATCATCGCCGACTCGAACCCCATGTACCATGTTTTAACACGTCAAGTACTTGGGGGCAAGTATTCATGCTAGATCGTGATACTTCAGGAGTTCAACCTCCTCTTCGAGAAAGCCAAGTCTAAGAAGTCTTTGGTGTTCGTCGAGCTCATTTGCGATCTTCCCCGTGTTGATTTAGGATTTGAGCCCAATGATTCTCTTCCGGACGAATCATTGTTCCTCATCAGCACGTCTGACCCGTGGTATGGAGATATTACCTTATATCGTCAAACCCAACGTTTCAACCCCCAACTATCTTGTGACGATCGTCATCGAATACACACCACGCAAAGTATTACCTGATCATCAATGATACCTTGTACCACTGGGGCATTGATTATGTTCTTCAACGCTTTCTGACGCATGAGGAGCTTTAACATGTCTTGAATGATTGTCACGCTGGGGATTGTGGTGGTCATCTCTTAGGGATGGCTACAGGCCGTTTAAAAATGTCCCCCATGCCAACATTTTCAAACTAAAAAGTGCACCCATCCAGCCCCATTACACCCGGTTATTGTCGTTGTCCTTTTTGCAGAATGGGGCATTGAATTCATGCACTGTAACCTACCTCGGCCGAGGGGCATGGTTACATCATTTCAACCGTGGATTACTTTACAAAGTGGGGCGAGGTTATTCCTACGTACACTGATGATGACAAAACCGCCACACTCTTCATTTTCAATCATGTTATCTCACGGTTCGGAGTTCCACAAGCCATAGTCACCGACCATGGATCTCACTTTCAGAAGCACATGGTCGATGAGTTGATTGCCAAACTAGGTTTTCGTCATGAAAACTCAACACCTTACTACCCGCAGTCCAATGGACAAGTAGAGGCCATTAACAAGTTCTTGAAAACCATGATTCAATGCATGGTGGGTACGCAGAAGTCTAACTGGCACAACATGCTCTTTTCCGCACTATGGGCATACTGGACCTCCGTTAAGACTGCTACCGGATTCACGCTGTTCCAGTTAGTTTACGGATTGGAGGAAGTCCTACCAATAGAGTGCGAGATTCCATCACTCAAACTCGCAGTCGAACTTCTTCCGAACACCACTACCGAGGAAGAGCGATTCCTTTACCTCGCAAAACTTGACGAGACCTTCCGCGATGCTGCTCTTGCCAACGAGGCACATAAAAAGCGCATCAAGGCACAATACGATAGGTCATTCAAACCCCACATCTTTAATGAGGGTGATTTGGTCCTCACGTATGACCAAAGGAACGATACTCTGGGGGTAGGTAAGTTCGAGTCCATGTGTCACAGACCATACATAGTGAAACATGTTCTGGAAAAAGGAGTCTACGAACTAGAGGATTATGATGGGATATCTTTGGATGAGCCCCGCAATGGGCTCTACCTGAAGAGGTACTATGCCTGAGTTTTTCACGCATAGATATCTTGTATATACTGTACATAGAGTGTCTTTTGTGCGGTGTGACGCTTTTAAGTGTGTCTAGATCTTGTTTTCGCTTCTTATACCATGTTATGTCTGCATGTGCAGATGGAAACTTGCTACGGATTTGCGGACGGCGCCAGCTGGCATACCCGTAACCTTTCTTCGACAGCCTGGGTACTCTATTCTCCCACCGGCGAGCTTATCAGCTCATGAGGAATTTGTCTAGGTTTCGCAACCAACAATGCTGCGGAATATCAGGCAATCACTGGAACCCTAACCGACGCTCTTTCCTTGGGTATGGACCACGTTGTTATCTATTTGGATTCGAAACTAGTGGTTTCTCATCTTAACCGGATTTATGCTATCCGCGAACCTACTCTACTCCGTCTCTACAGACAAGTCCATATTCTGGAAAGGTCCTTTGAATCTATTCAATACCTGCACATTCCACGAGATATGAACACAGTTGCCGACTTGATGGCCAACTTCATTCTAGATTGGTACATTGCACACACATAACATATTCATAAAATATAAAAGCATACATAACATGTAAATCATCCATTGTATAAGCAAACATGTAAACAAGATCACATTAATCATCCATAGAACACATAATGTATAAAACTGTTGAAAATGAATGTATATATATAAAAATTGATACAAAATGATGGTGCTGATACAAACATTTGAAGCATGTTAGCTTTCAGTAGGTCTCTACAAAATCTGAAGCTCATAAAATTTCAGTATATATAAGTAAAACATGAGCCTAAGTCTCAGGTCGCTCAGCCCTAGACCTTGAAGCTCCTAGCTGCTTCCCATGAAAGCAGACTATAGACCTCACCACTTTGGCCAACATCGTGCCAAAACGGGTAGACACCCCGACGGTGTACTTATGGTAACCCCAACGAAGATCACGGACACCAGGCTCTGGGATATCCAGTGTCAGCCTCTGGAGGTTCTCATAGACCTCCTCCACCTCCTCGGTGGCATCTCGCACTGCAGGATCCACGACCGGCACCTCTACTCTCCTTGTAATAAGAGAGACCCCAACTGGTCGCGATGGACCCACGTCTGCACACAACATCAAGTTATGAGCACTACTCCCAAAAAAAAATCATAAAATATATAAAATGAAAAACACAAAAGTTGTTGTTCTTACCGATGTCACCCCATTGTGCTCCCTCGGGAAGCACCAGGTCGGGATGACCTCCGAAGTCTGTCCCGCTGTATGGATAATCCTCAATCATGAGGAGCTGCACCTCTAGCCAGGTGAAGAACCCTGTTCCATAACCTATGATGGGACCCCTGCCGCCATGGCAGGCCATCACCTCTTCCCATCGGGTCATGTGTGCATCCCTGACATCTCGGTCATCGAAGTCCACCTGTGGCGTAGATGAGGTACCCGCTCCAGTAGAAAAGATATCACTACGGATCCATATCCAAACTGTTTCATATCCCCACGCCAACATTTTGTAAGTTGACTCCAGAGGTTGGTAAGGAGTCCCTCACACCAGTTGAATACGTGAGGAGCCATGCACTCCTCCGTGTACATCAACTGTGCCTTGCTGGCAAGGTGAGTAGATTGACTCCCTGCCACCCTCACTAGGGTGAATATCACGTCACGTAAAGGACGGTCTCGAATCTCCTTGATGGGAATCTTCCCACCATTAGCCGCAGTGCCCCCAGTACAGTACTAAGTAATCATATCCTCCACTATCCGGTCACCCCCTCGTGACCCAGTAAGAGATATAGGTTCTCCCCTCCAAGATAATCCTGTTAGAAAGTAGATGTCCTCGACATCTATACTCAATGTATGTACCCCCGATATCGAAGTGTTGTTGCACTGGATCCCAACATTGGATCATATGTGTCAGCAACGAAACTTGGGCCCTCATGCCCGACACTTGGAAGTATTTGAGTAACCCGCAGTTTCTCAATGCAGTAATGCATTGAGGGTCATTTTCGAACTGAGCATCATCCAACTCGTGTTCTCGTTCTCGCCACTCTATGACCATGTTTATCATCGTGAACCTGTCAAGAAGGACAAATAAGCACCATTAGAACTCACTTCATGCATTAAAACTTTTTCTTGGGAGTTGGGAGTTGAGTTGAAATGCGCCGACCCGTGGGCGCATTTCCCCCAAGCAAAACAACTCAAAACCTTGAAAATTAAGCAAAAAACATGAAACTAATCCACTAAAAAGTTGCATAGATGAATTTAGGCCTACCTGCTTCTGACGGCTCACAAAATGGTGGACCGTAGCTCCCAGAATCAGTAGTTGAAATTTGGCTCCAAACGACACTTCATACTCTCCAAACTTGGTAAAAAACAATTGCAAATTCTTTTCACTATTTCACCCATTTTATAACAAAAAATGGAATATTCCTTTTATAATTGATGCTTTAATGGGTTTTTTACTATAGTTTGGGTTATTCACTACATTTAAACGTTTGGTTAACTGTTTTTGACCTAGTCTTTGAGTTGCAGGAGAAATTAAGTGCCTAATTAATGTCGATTTTGGTCGTGGTGATCATTTCGTAAGTATTATCAGGTATGAACAACTTCTTCGAGTGTTTTTTTGTCATTATTTCACTCATTAAATTCAATTACTAATGACACCGAGATTACTATTTGTTCTTTCTCGTGCTTGTAAAATGATGAGAATAAGTCACCGAGTTATGGTTTATCACTTTTTCGGGCTCGTTAAACTCCTACGAAAAAGGAAACCCCCCGGAGTCTTTCTTTAATATCTTTTCAGTCTCTCTAAATACGAAAAGATCGCCAAAAAAACTTGATGCGTTCACGCTTGTAAAAGTATTTGAATGATCGTCTTCCTGGTGATAGTTTACCCCTTTTTTGGACCAGGGGGCACTACTTACCAAAAAGGAGTACTCCAACCAATCATAACTGGAAGAGTCCTCTCTCGCGTTGTTTTACCCTTTTTCGGGAGAAGAGGATAACCTTACAAAGAAGGACCTTTGGAGTCTTCTTTAGTTCTTTTAAGACTCTCTAAACATGAAATGATGCGTAGTTTACTTTCTATGGACTCGTTAAAATTCAACATTGAAGGGCCCGCCATGGGACGAACCCCTCCTTTCCTAGGTTCATAAAATATTTGGGATTGGACTCATCTATGAGATGAGCTATACCCAGCATTTGGTTACCGTCATCAAGCTCGTCAAAAACACATGAGGTACTCATCAGTCATAATGGGGAAAAAATAAAGTTTTTGTATTACACCTTTACCAGTGGCAGTACTTAGTCATTCTTGAACATGGCACTCATTTGCATTTGCATACAGTACTCGGATCATCCGTTTTCCCTCGAGTTTTACCTACTTCCTGAGTCTGTTTACTCCTTTGGGTCATCCAAAGAATACTTCCATCATCAGTTGAATTAGGATTTGGCGTCATTCTCGTCGTGTCAATACTGCCAAGTCATGCCATGCCCATGTTCAAGAATACATTCACCGCTCATTATCTGCAGTCAGTACACCCTCCACCATGTCGGTCTACTCTAAGTCAGTATTGCATGTTACTGTACCATCTGATGTACTCCAAACATCTGTTATTGATTTTCGAGACGATGATGGGGGATTCATCAAGGACCTCCTTTGACGGGTTCATCCTTGTCGACTTCAAAACATCATCCGAGGATTGAATCTAGAAACTAATCGAGTACATTGGTCCTGCATGCCTCAATGGCAAGTTATCTCACTTTCGACATGGGTTTACATCATTGACTCTTGATTGAAATATTTCGTCAAGTGCTCGACTTAAACTCATTCATTCGCACTTGATTATATGTATTATGATACCTTGGGGATCATTGACATTAATGGTGATTTCCCTCGTGCTTGTTAACGGTATACATCAATGACCGGTAATCAAGTGGTTTCTACCATGTTCGACATCAAGATATTTGTAATCACATAGATAGATTTGTATCATTGCGGGTTTGGCTTGAAGACCCTAGGGAGTCATGTTTTACCCAGGTTACGATGGAGATCTTTTTGAGTCATATTACATGGATCCACTTTTGTATTGGCCATGGCTGTGTTATCATCTCATCATGGATCTACGCTTGTGTCTAGTAGCCATGATTGTGTTTAGTCGGTCTTTACTACCATGAATATGCAGTGTATTGGTCGACAACCATGTTGTGAGTCATGTGAGACTGTGTTCCCAGAGTCAGTTGTACTGCAGTAGCATCTTCTCTTCGACAAGTCCTTGCCATCCTTCTGTCAAAGCATTTCACCTGTCAAGTTTCAACAACTTCATGCTTTGGGGGGAATTCTGTTACACCTAAATCTTGCCACCTTAAGACTCAGTGCAAACCTCCCTGAAGTTCCCATACCTAAGAAATCAAACTGGAAGAGATATTGACCTACTTTCATAGGGTTTTGTGAGGTCGTCGTAGGTCATCCTTGTGCAGCATGCGACGACGCAGGTTTTCCTAATGCAGCCTACGACGATGTCAGTTAAATGGATAAAAGGGCATCTTCGAGCCATTTCTCGAAGGTGTGTGATGTGGATCTCTATCCCTAACCTATAGGGGAGTTGGCATTCGGTTCCCTAGCCCTTTGGGAGGATCCCTTAATCCTCTCCCACTATATCTCAACCTACCCTATCCTCTTAGTGCTATATATATGAAGCTCATTCCCATTCCAAAGGGAGGAATCCTATAGTACTTGCATGCTGGTGAAATTAGCTTAGGATATCTCTACTCATCTCTTGGGAGACCTATACTTCCTTTGAAGGCTTTGGCATTGGCTTGTTGGAGGAGGATTGTGACATTAAGCTTTGGTTGTAATCATCTCTCTACTTTGTACTTCCCTCTTTTAATACAGTAATATAAACTCTTTCCACCAAATGTTGTTGTGTTGATAATGTTTGTGTACTTTACTTGCTTAACCGTTTACCTAGATCTGTTACTGTTTAGATGCATTTTACTGCTTGTATTGTTCTGTATCTCTTCAAAGATCTTATATTTGATATCTGACGACCATGGAGCTTGGAGAAACTACAAGGAGAAAGATCTACAATATCAAACTAAGACATCTAATCACTAGATCTTTAACTAGATCTAGGAAAGCAATTTCATATTCTATCCCACTTTTTCCAAATTCACGTTGAACTAGGGATATCACGCCTTAAGTCCACTTGCAAGTCTGCGAAACCAGAGATTCTGGGTTCGATCCCCAGTATGGTCGCCAAACTTGCTACCGGACAATCTACTGTAAGCGGACTTAAGGCATGATCTCCCTAGTTCAACGTGAATCTAGAAAAAGTGGGAAAGAATATGAAACTACTTTCCTAGATCTAGTTAAAGATCGAGTGATTAGATATCTTACCTTGAGATTCTAGATATTTCTCCTTGTAGTTGCTCCAAGCTCCATGGTCGTCGAATCTTAGCTACAAGAACTGTCAAGACATACAGAACAATACAAGCAGTAAAATGCATCTAAACAGTAACAGATCTAAGTAAATGGTTAAGCAAGTAAACTACACAAACATTATCAACACAACAACATTTGGTGGAAAGAGTTTATATTATTGTATTAAAAGAGGGAAGTACAAAGTAGAGAGATGATTACAACCAAAGCTTAATGTCGCAATTCTCTTCCAACAAGCCAAGGCCAAAGTCTCCAAAGGAAGTATAGATCTCCCAAGAGATGAGTAGAGATATCCTAAGCTAATTTCACTAGCATGCAAGTACTATAGGCTTCCTCCCCTTGGAATGGGAATGAGATTCATATATATAAGACTAAGAGGATAGGGTAGGTTGAGATATAGTGGGAGAGTACTAAGGGATCCTCCCAAAGGGCTAGGGAACCGAATGCTAGCTCCCCTAGAGGTTAGGGATAGAGATCCACATCACACACCTTCGAGAAATGGCTCGAAGATGCCCTTTTATCCATTTAACTGACATCGTCGCAGGCTGCATTAGGACAATCTACGTCGTCGCATGCTGCACAAGGATGACCTGCGACGACCTCAAAAAACCCTATGAAAGTAAGTCAATATCTCTTCCAGTTTGATTTCTTAGTCATGGGAACTTCAGGGATGTTTACATCGAGTCTTAAGGTGGCAAGATTTAGGTGTAACAGAATGCCCCCCAAAGCATGAAGTTGTTGGAACTTGACAGGTGAAATGCTTTGATAGAAGAATGGAAATGACTTGTCAGATGGAGGATGCCGCTGCAGTACAACGGACTCTGAGAACACAGTCTCGTATGACTCACAACATGGCTGCCGACCAATACATTGCAGATCCATGGTAGTAATGACTGAATGAACACAATTGCAGCTACTAGACACAAGCGTAGATCCATGATGAGATGATAACACAACCATGACCAATACAAAAGTGGATCAATGTAATATGACTCAAAACAATCTCCATCACAACTTGGGTAAAACATGACTCCCCAGGGTCTTCAAGCCGAACCTGCAATGATACGAATCTATCCATATGATTACAAATGTCTTGATGTTGAACATGGTAGAAACCACTTGATTACTGGTCATTGATGTATATCGTTAACAAGCACGAGGGAAATCACCATTAATGTCAATGATCCCCAAGGTATCATAGTACATATCATCAAGCGCGAATAAATGAGTTGAAGTCGAATGCTGGATGAAATCTTTCAATCAAGAGTCAATGATGTAAACTCATGTCAAAAGCGAGGTAACCTGCCATTGAGGCATGCAGGCCCAAGGTGCTTGGTTTGTTTCTAGATTCAATCCTCGGATAATGTGTTGAGGTCGACAAGGATGAATCCGTCAAAGGAGGGCCATGATGAATCCCCCATCAACGACACGAAACTCGATAACAGATGTTTGGAGTAGATCGGATGGTATAGTAACATGCAAGACTGACTCAGAGTAGACCGACATGGTGGAAGGTGTACTGATTGCAAATAATGAGTGGTGAATGTATTCTTGAACATGGGCATGGAATGACTTGGCAGTATTGACATGACGAGAATGACGCCAACTCCTAATGCAACTGATGATGGAAGTATTCTTTGGATGACCCAAAGGAGTAAAAAGACTCAGGAAGTAGGAAAAACGCAAGGACAAACATATGACCCAAGTACTGTCTGCAAATGAAAATGAGTGCCATGTTCAAGAATGACTAAGTACTGCCACTGGTAAAGGTGTAATACAAAAACTTTCCTTTTTCTCCATCATGACTAATGAGTGCCACATGTGTTTTTAACGAGCTTGGTAAGGGTAACCAGATGCTGGGTATAGCTCATCTCATAGATGAGTCCAATTCCAAATATTTTCTGAACCTGGGAAAGGAGGGGTTCGTCCCATGATGGGCCCTTCAATGTTGAGTTTTAATGAGTCCATAGAAGGTAAACTTGATGTCATTTCATGTTTAGAGAGTCTGAAAAGTACTAAAGAAGACTCCAAAGGTCCTTTTTCGTAAGGTTAGCCTCTTCACCCAGAAAAAGGGTAAAACAACGCGAGAGAGGACTCTTGTAGTCATGATTGGCTGGAGTGTTCCTTTTTCGTAAATAGTGCCCCCTGGTCCGAAAAGGGATAAATTATCACCAGGAAGACGATCATTCAATTACTTTTACAAGCGTGAATGCATCAAGTTCGCTTGGCGATCTTTTCATATTTAGAGAGCCTGAAAAGAGCTTAAAGAACGACTCTGGGGGTTTCCTTTTTCATAGGAGTTTAATGAGCCCAAAAAAGTGATAAACCATAACTCGATGGCTTATTATCATTGTTTTATGAGCACGAGAAAGAAAAAAGAGTAAGCTCGGTGTCATTAGTAATTGAATTTAAATGAGCGAAATAATGACAAAAAGACGCTCGAAGAAGTTGTTCATACCTGAAAATACTTACGAGATTATCACCAAGGAGAAAAACAACATTAATTAGGCACTTAAGTTCTCCTGAAGCTCAAAGAATAGGTCAAAAATAGTTAACCAAGCGTTTGAATGTAGTAAATAACCCAAACTGTAGTAAAAAACCCACTAAAGCATCAAATTATAAAAGGAATATTCCATTTTTTGTTATAAAATGGGTGAAATAGTGAAAAGAAATTACAATTGTTTTTTACCAAGTTTGGAGAGTGTGAAGTGTCGTTTGGAGCCAAATTTCGACTGCTGATTCCAGGAGCTACGGTCCACCATTTCATGAGCTGTCAGAAGAAAGTAGGCCTAAAATCATCTATGCAAATTTTTAGTGGATTAGTTTCATGTTTTTTGCTTGAAAATTAGGGTTTTGAGTTGTTTTAGTGGGGGGGGAATACACCCACGGGTCGGCGCAAGCCCTCCTTACGCGAACTGCGACGACCATGCGCCGTCACAAGTCCCGCAAGGACTGTTTGCGACAACGTCGCACTGTCTATAAAGATGGCTTGCAACGACGCAAACGTCCAATTCAACTCAACGCCCAACTCCCAAGAAAAAGTTTTAATGCATGAAGTGAGTTCTAATGGTGCTTATTTGTCCTTCTTGACACGTTCAAAGTGATAAACATGGTCATAGAGTGGCGAGAATGAGAACAGGAGTTGGATGATGCTCAGTTCGAAAATGACCCTCAATGCATTGCTACATTGAGGAACTGCGGGTTACTTAAATACTTCCGAGTGTCGGGCATGAGGGCCCAAGTTTCGCTGCTGACAAATATGATCCGATGTCGGGATCCGATGCAACAACACTTCGAGATCGGGGTACATACACTGAGTATAGATGTTGAGGACATCTACTTCCTGACAGGATTATCCCAGATGGAAGAACCTATATCTATTACTGGGTCACGAGGGGGTGACCGGACAATGGAGGATATGATTACTCAGTACTGCACTAGGGGAACTGCGGCTATTGGTGGGAAGATTCCCATCAAGGAGATTCGAGACCGCCCTTTATGTGTCGTGCTCTTCACCCTAGTGAGGGTGGTAGGGAGTCATTTTTCTCACCTTGAGAGTAAGACACAGTTGATGTATGCGGAGGAGTGCATGGCTCCTCGGGTATTCAACTGGTGTGAGGGACTCCTTACCAACCTCCGGAGTCAGCTAACCAAATGTCGACGCGGGGCGCTGAAACAGTTTGGATACGGATCTGTGGTGATATCTTTTCTATTGGAGCGGGTACCTCATATACGTCCATAGGTGGATTTGGATGACCGAGATGCCAGGGATCCACACATGACCCGATGGGCATAGGTGATGGCCCGCCATGGAGGCAGGGGTCCCATCATAGGTTATGGCACAAGGTTCTTCACTTGGCTGGAGGGATAACTCCTCATGTTAGAGGATTACCCTTACAGCGGGACAATATTCAGAGGTGATACCGACCTGGTGCTTCCCGAGGGAGCAAAATGGGGTGACATCGGTAAAAACAACAACTTTTGTGTTTTCCATTTTATATATTTTTTGATTTTTTTTTGGAGTAGTGCTGATAACTTGATGTTGTGTGCAAACATGGGTCCATCGCGACCAATTGGGGTCTCTATCATTGCGAAGAGAGGAGAGGTGCCGGTCGTGGGTCCTGCAGTGCGAGATGCTACCGAGGAGGTGAAGGAGGTCTATGAGAACCTCCAGAGGCTGACACTAGATATCCCAGAGCTTGGTGTCCGTGATCTTCCTCAAGGTTACTAGAAGTACACCGTCGGGGTGTCTACCCATTTTGGCACGCTGCTAGCTAAAGTGGCGAGGGCTATAGTCTGCTTTCATGGGAAGCAACTGGGAGCTTCGAGGCCTAGGGATGAGTGAACTGAGACTTAGGCTCATGTTTTACTTATATATACTGAAAGCTTATGAGCTTCAGATTTTGTAGAGACCTACTGAAAGCTAGCATGCTTCAGATTTTTGTATCAGCACCATCATTTTGTATCGATTTTTATATATATACAGACATTTTCGACGGTTTTATACATTATGTGTTCTATGGATGATTAATGTGATCTTGTTTACATGTTTGCTTATGCAATGGATGATTTACATGTTATGTATGCTTTTATATTTTATGAATATGTTATGTGTGTGCAATGTACCAATTTAGAATGAAGTTGGCCATCGAGTCGGCAACTGTGTTCATATCTCGTGGAATGTGCAGGTATTGAATAGATTCAGAGGACCTTTCCAAAATACGGACTCATCTGTAGAGACGGAGTAGAGTAGGGTCGCGGATAGTATAAATCCGGTTAATATGAGAAACCACTAGTTGCGTATCCAAATAGATAACAACGTGGTCGATACCCAAGGAAAAAGCGTCGGTTAGGGTTCCAATGACTACCTGATATTCTGCAGCATTGTTGGTTGCGAAACCTAGACAAATTCCTCTTGAGATGATAGCTCGCTGGTGGGAGAATACAGTACCCAGGCTGCCGAAGCAAGGTTACGGGTATGCCAGCTGGCACCATCCGCGAATCCGTAGCAAGTTTCCATCTGCACATGCATACAGAACATGGTATAAGAAGAAAAAACAAGATCTAGACACACTAAAATAAAAGAGTCATACCACACAAAACACACACGCCATGTATAGTATATACAAGATATCTATGCGTGAAAATCTCAGGCATAGTACCTCTTCAGGTAGATCCCATTGCGGGGCTCACCCAAAGATATCCCATCGTAGTCCTCTAGTTCGTAGGCTCCTTTTTCTAGAATACGTTTCACTATGTATGGTCCATGCCACATGGACTCGAACTTACCTACCCCCAGCTTATCGTGCCTTTGGTCGTACGTGAGGACCAAATCACCCTCATTAAAGACGCGGGGTTTGACCGACCTATCATATTGTGCCTTGATGCGCTTTTTATGTGCCTCGTTGGCAAGAGTAGCATCGCGGAGGGTCTCGTCAAGTTTTGCGAGGTAAAGGAATCACTCTTCCTTGGTAATGGTGTTCAGAAGAAGTTCGACTGCGAGTTTGAGTGATGGAATGTCGCACTCTATTGGTATGATTTCCTCCAATCCGTAAACTAACTGGAATGGTGTGAATCCGGTAGCAGTCTTAATGGAGGTTTGGTATGCCCATAGTGTGGAAAAGAGCATGTTGTGCCAGTTAGACTTGTGCATACCCACCATGCGTTGAATCATGGTTTTCAAGACCTTGTTGATTGCCTCTACTTGTCTGTTGGACTGCGGGTAGTAAGGTGTTGAGTTTTCATGACGAAAACCCAATCTGGCGCTCAATTCATCAACCTTGTGGTTCTGAAAGTGAGATCCATGGTCAGTGACTATGGCTCATGGAACTTCAAACTGTGAGATAACATGATTAAACATAAAGAGTGCAGAGTTTTTGCCGTCGTCCGTGTATTTAGGCATAGCCACGACCCACTTTGTAAAGTAATCCACAGCTACTATGACGTAACCATGCCCTCCGGCCGAGGTAGGCTTACAATGCATGAAGTCAATGCCCCATTTTGTGAAGGGGTCAACAACAATAACCGGGTGTAATGTGGCTGGATGGGTGTGCTTTTTCGTTTGAAAATGCTGGCATGGGGGACATTTTTTAACGGCCTCAATACAATCTTTGAAGATAGATGGCCAATAATATCCCACGCGTAGTATCTTCTGGGATGTAGCCATCCCAGAGAGATGACCGCCACAAGCCCCAGCGTGATAGTCATTCAAGACATGTTCAGCCTCCTCATGTGTCAGACAACGTCGAAGAACATAATCAATGCCCTGATGGTACAAGGTATCATTAATGATAAGGTAATACTTTGCGTGGTAGCGTATTCGACGACGATCGTCACGAGATAGTTGGGGGTTGAAACGTTGGGTTTGAAGATATAAGGTAATATCTCCATACCACGAGTCAGACGTCCTGATGAGGAACAATGATTCATCCAGAAGAGAATCATTGGGCTCAGATCCTAAATCAACACGGGGAAGATCGCAAATGAGCTCGACGAACACCAAAGACTTCTTAGAATTGGCTTTCTCGAAGAGGAGGTCGAACTCTTGAAGTATCACAATCCAACGTGAATAATTGCCCCCAAGTACTTGACGTTTTAAAACATGGTACATGGGGTTTGACTCGGCGATGATGGTGGTGGTGGGGAGCAAGATGTAGTGACGGAACTTTTGGACGGCAATGACTTCCGCGAGAGTGAGCTTCTCGACATGTGAATAACGAGTTTCGGAGTCAATAAGACCCTTAGGTAGTAGATCACATGCTCTTGGGAATTTTTGTCTTCCTGTACCAATACCATGGAGATCATGGTGGCAGAAGTAGCAAGATAAAGGATATAATCCTTGTAGTAATTGGGCGATGGAGCACAAGGGAATGCGTGATGGCATGTTTCAGACTATCAAAGGAGTGTTGTGCTTGATCGTCCCAAATGAACATGACGTCATTCTTGATTAGTCTCATATAACCTTGTGTCTTTTGCGTGAAATTATAGACAACACACCGTAAGTAAGTTGCCTTCCCTTGTAGACTTTGAAGTTCTGTAATGTTGGTGGGAGGTGGGAGAGGGACGATGGGTTCCACCTTCAAGGGATCGATGCGGATCCCATCCTTCGAGACAATAAAATCGAGGAGGCATCCAGACTCGACGCAGAAGATACACTTGTGAGGGTTCAGGCGGATGTTATACCACCTGCATCTGAGGAAAACGACTGTCAGATGATCGATGTGGAAGTTACGTTGCCGCGAATGAGAGGGAGATCGTTGAGATAAGGTTCCACAAAGTCCTTCACATCATGAAAAGTGTACGACATGGCCCGCTGGAATGTGGCACCAGCATTTTTGAGACCAAAAGGGAGCTTGCAATAAGAAACCGTGCCCCAAGGGTAGATGAAAGTTGTCTTATGTTGATTAGCCAGGTGGATCTCAATCTGGTTGTAACCGAAAAAGCCATCCATGAACGAGAAGATGACACTTCCAGTACAATTGTCTATGATCTGGTCGATGAAGGGAGTGGGATAGTTGTCCTTGGGACAAGCTTTGTTCAAATCCCGATAATCAACATAAACATGAATGGTGCCCTGCTTCTTAGCTACAGGGATGACATTTGAGACCCATTCTGTTAATGGAACAGGGTAGATAAAACCGACCTTCAAGAGCTTTTCAATTTCTGCCTTAATCGCCGCAGTTTTTCGAGGGTGTACCGGTCGTAGCTTTTGCCGGACTGGTTTAGCATCAGGATAGGTTTGAATCTCATGCGAAATAATAGTGGGGTCTATCCCGGGCATTTCCTCATAGGTCCAAGCAAACACGTCTCGAAATTCATTGAACAAGGCCGTGAAAGTAACAATCTCTTCAGGGGAACACTTTTGGCCTAAATGAATGTGTTCTGCTACACTAGGAGTAACTGATATGTCTACCGAAATGATAGGTTCAATGTTGGCCAAGTTTCCCTCGGAGTCCGTATGACACGTGAGTATCGGGGACTGGGGGTCAGGGTAGACATCTGGTGTAAAAATGGTGGTGATGCTATTCTCCACAGTATCCAATGGGGGAAGGAAAGATGATCAATGATGGAGGTCTTCCCACGGAGGGTCATCCCCACTCATAATCTCCATAATGGACTCATCGGAATGAAAAGTCTGGATCAGAGGATTGGGTAGGGACGATGTCCGCTGTAGAGAACAAGATGTAGAGGCCACAACTAAGTGGTCCTTTGGTGTTGATTGGATAGCCTCGTAAGTGAGTTCAGTGGGTGAAAGGAACATGGTATCTCCAATCAGGTGCATAGTGGCTTCGTCAGGTACGAGCCATGGATCCGTGGAGTTGGGAAGGGAGGATATCATGTTCACCGTGGAAACATTGTAAGGGGGATCCAAGGTTGGAAAAACACCCATAAGAGATGAATCTTTTATGAGTCCTACCCCCACGCTCTCATATGGTTGCGAAGATTTCCCGAGTAACGGGACATTATCGCCGGGACGAGTAGCGGTGTTCAGTGTACAGAATTCCAGTTGGTCGACAGTGACAATTCGTCCTTGGTGGGGGAATTGCACAATGCGGAAGACAGATGATGCAACCACAGTCATGGCATAAAACCAATTACGACCAAGTAAAAGATTATAATCTAAAGGGTTGGTGACCACTTCCACATTAATGGTTGCGGTCCTACCCCCCAACTCTACTGCCAAGGCTTGTAATAGCCCATGGGGTTGGAAACCACGACCGTCGAATGATTTCAAAGTGGTGGGAGAACGATTTAACTCGGGAGAGCCAATGGCTCTCCAACACGAAATCGACATGATCGAGGTAGAGGCACCTTCGTCGAAGACGGTACGATGGATTGTCTTCCCAGCAACGTTCGTAGCAACTTGGAATGCAAGTTGGTGGGAGAGCCTCGGTTTAAAATACTCGAGACAAAACATGATGGTATTAGAGGAATCCAGATCCACCGTGTCGATGGTAGCGAGAAGAGTCTTGCACTGATTGGGATAGTTCTACAATACTTCTACTGTCCACATAGCACAAGGAGCTTGTGCCAAGTCCTCTACAATATTGTAGTTTTGAGCTGCCTGAGCATTGGGATTGAAAATGACTTTTCGAATCGTGCTCTTGGGCGGACGCAAAACTGAATCTAAATAAGGCCTCTCAATGGTGAGAGAAGCGTGTGGTATGGTGACATCAGGAATAGAAGTGGAAGCTTTTTTAGTATTACTTCCAATGGGTTCCTTTTGAGGGACTGAGTCGTACGAGCGTGAATGTGTGTTTAAGTTAACCATCTCACTACGCATCATGAGAACATGTGCGGTGGAGGATGCCTCTCCGTGGGAAGGAGAGGTTTGGGTGATCAGTTGTTTTTTTTGAGTGGGGAAGGGATCGTTGAGAACTGCGGTAGTAGATTTTCACTTGAGAAACTTCTGCACTTCGTCTCGGTGAGGACATTCCTTGGATAAATGGTCACCACCGCACAGTAAACAAGGATACTTCAACTTCCTCTTCTGTTTGGTGTCTTCAGGGGTGGGCTTGGGCTCCTGCTGATTGGAATATTTATTAGGTTTTCCCTTGTTTTTCTTCTTACCATCGGAATTCTGAGACGAAGCGGATTGAACAGAATTCACCTCTTTGGTGGAAGCAGGAGTGGGTGACTTGGTGGTGCTGTTTCCAGCCTGTGGTGGGGGTGGGGAAGAACCCTGGGGGTTCGACGATCCACCAGTTTGAGTAGAAGGCTAGGAGGTAAGGGAACCAATGATGCCATCGGCCCGAGGTCCCTTTGGTGGTTTGCAGGGTCATACGTAGGGCGGGGTGCATCAGGAACAATTTCATACAACGTGTCGGATTGAGCATAGACCAGGTCTAAGTAATGGGCACGAGAAATAGATTGTTCCTCAATGACGGCCCCTCCCATGGCCACGTCTTGAGCTACGATAGGTAAGAGAGACTTTGTGAACCAGTCGGATAAGAGTTGGTCGGGAATATGAGCCTTAATAAGACGTCGTCTCCTCCGCCACTCATGGATATGATATGAGATATGAGTGGCAGTATTTTGACGGAGCGAGGTCAGTAAGTCCGTACCAGTCTCATAGCGAATGGGTAACTGGAAATGGGTCAAAAATGACATATCAAGAGAGCATAAATATGGAAAAGAGTGGGATGGTAACTCAATATATGACTTGGAAGTTGGGCCGGTGAGAGTCTATTGGAATAACCTAAGATGGATCGAGTCGTCCATCAAGGAGTTGGATGAACACCATTAATGGTATGTCATCACATGGGTTTTTTGATCCTCACCAAGTTTGCCATCAAATTTGGGAATATTTGATGGTAGTTTCATCGGAATTGGTGGCCAATTGTATCCGTGGAAGATGGGGGCATTAGTCAAGCGAGACAGGTTGGGTAGGTCCAACGTAGTCAGGAAATGCAACTATTGATTTGGCTGTAGGTACTGATAGTATTGATATGGCATGTATGTACCAGTGGGACCTTGCATACACTGGTTGTAGGGTGTTCCTGGAGGGAACTGGCCGTAAGGGGGTATGCCGCCCGGACCATATGTAGGTCCGCCACCACCACTGGGGGGGGTGGAGGTCCATCGGGGGGGAGGTGGAGGTCCACCGCCACCACCAGGAGGGGGTGGGGGTCCACCGCCACCGTCGAAATAAGGTGGTCCTCCACCACCTCCGTCGGGAGGGGGTGGTGCACCACCGCCTTAGCTGGAAGGGTTTGGTCCACCTTCGCCACCTCCACCAAAATAGGATTGTCCTCCACCACCGCCTCTATTACAGGGTGGTCCTCCACCACCGGGAGGGGGTGTGGTCCTCCGCCTCCACCGGGAGGGGGGGTGGTCCTACGCCTCCACCGGAAGGGGGAGGGCCTCCGCCTCCACCGCCAAGAGGGGGGGGCATTATGGGCAAAATGAGGTCGGCCTCCACCAGAAGGTAGGGGTCCGCCTCCTCCGGAATTGAATGGGGGCCCGTCGCCTCCAGCGAGAGGTGGAGTGGGACCAAGCAGGGGTGGTGGTTCCTGAGGGATGGTTGGTGGGGGTCCATGTTGTAAAACATTTTGATGGCCCCATAGAGTGTATGGATTGCCGGGATAAAGTATCCCGTAGAGTGCGTTTCCGGGATTGAATTGTCTCGACACAGGGTTAAGACTCCATGGTGGTTGGTTTGACCGGGATGGTCCCCCAACATGGGATAATCCTGTGGTGGAAGCTCAGGAGGGTAGGGAAGCTCCAGTGGAAGGACCGATGGGAATTCCTCCTTCGGTATTATGGTTAAGAGACGGGGGTTTCCCCCCACCAGCAACGTGTTGACCACTATTCAAAGGTTGACCCAACACGGGTCGTTGATTATCTACTGCGGGATTAACATTAATCGTAAGGAAGGTAGGGGGTAACGAGTATCCTCCCCACGATTTTTGGGGTGGGGGAGGAGTGGGTAATGTTCTTGTAGTAGTAAGCAGAGTGTTGGACTGTTGTCCTTCAATAGGTTGAGTCGTTGGAGGTATAGAACTTGTCTCCTGTCTAAGGGGTGTACTTGCAGGAAGTGAGGGTTGACTAGCTTCTTAAGTGGGCACGTTGTGGGTGGATGGTTCCGGTGAGTCATAAGATAAAGTATGAATCAGGATCTGTCAATACGTGGGTATCTTCGTGGCTTCAACACTTCGTGAAAAACTTTGTCTTCGAAGGTGATCACCTGTAACGTCCCCTCCCATCATACCAGTGCGATGGAGAGAACGTGAAGCTAAAACTGGGCATTTAGCCCCATGATTATTAACATAACTCACAGAATATAAAAATGGAGATATGCAGATGTATATATATTCAAGAAACATAACGGAAGTAAAATCTATTACACATATAGCATACATTCAAGATATTCATGGTAGTCATCAAATAAATACATTACAGAATTAACACAAGAGAGAGTACTTATCTTAAAGCAAGGTAGTCCCGAGCAACTGGCTATGCAACTGCAATGTTCCACCCAACCATAGGCCAATTGTGCTCATCAATCTCTCAACACAACTACCACCCCCGAGCTGGGCATGATTTCTACAAGGAAAATGGAACAATAGACTCACACATAGCCAAATATACACCAAAATCAGCCAAGCCAATCTACAGTTGGGTTTATCGGGCTGTAAGGGAAATGGAAAGGAATAATTTCTAAGCTAGTGAGCTCAACCACAGAGATATGGATACCCTCTACAAGATCTATCTATCTTGGTCCCCACAATACCTACACACCCGGCACAAGGAAGTATTCCCTTCACTATTGCACAACCCCTCAGGCCATACCTCCCATTCTACTGTTCTTTAAGGTGTGCATAGAAGAGTAGCCAGCCCTTTTGATGTTCTTGAGAGGTTACTTCCCTCGCTAGGTTTATCAAGCCAATTCTGGTCCACTTCCACTCCTAATTTCTTGCTCACTAGTTCAAACCAAAACAGGGATGCACATAACAACAAAATCACAAGTGTTGGGCATGAAAAGGAACGTTTTGACAGTGGGATGCCTAAAATGGATTTCTCTTAGTTTCAGAAGAACGTGGGCAACCAAAAGCGAAATGGAAAATGGGGAATCAATCCTGGGAGAGCCAAATCATTTTCAAAAAATGTTGTGGGAATTCAAGAGACAGAAACGACCTACATAAACCCCAAAAATCGTGACTCCCTTCCTCCTAGCCACTGTGCAATACAAAAACGAGCTTACAACTATGGAAAAATGCAGGAAAATGATGGAAAATGTGAAGGAGAAATCCCCAGCTAGCTCAGATTGCGTGAGAGAGCAAAGACCATGGGTGGAGAATGGCTTTGGGCACAATTTCGTGGGTGTTTTCTTGCCCAAAAAGCAAAAATACGTTTTCCCAGATTGATGGCTTGCCCATACACGAAATTGGATGCCATACCTCTCCAATCCCAAGGCATTAACTACCTCAACCAACTCTTGGAAGAATTAAATGATTGGGTGCATAAGCCAAAAATTGGTAGTTGAGGGTTTATGGGTTCCTTCATTGACATTTGGATTAACACCATTGGCTCAAGGGTTTGAATAATGTCCCTCCCTATTCCTTGTAAAATCATGCACCCATCTCTTGTTCAATTGCATAGCTAGTTGTGGGTATTTCATTAAAAATCATATTTACATGATGTCATAATTTCTATTGTGCGTGGCTAGCACAAGAACCATATGCATCGATTTTTAATTGCCGATACATAAAATGATAAATCGATGGCGGGGCCTTGGCCTTGATCTCCTCACCATGATTTAATAACGATATTTACATCATTTACAATTTTAATGCAATAGGGTCAAGATGGGGACATTAAATTGCCCTTGGAGTGTAATTGATCCAAGCAAGCACGAAGGGGTCTGAAAAGTTCTTCGGGTGTGGGCCAAGGGGATGGGGATGTAGTGGAAAAATGAGCCACTTGTTGACCTAGAGATGTTTCCCAAAAGGGTGCAGCTCGATCAAACGTAATTGATACAGGGTCATCTTGGGAGTGGTTTAACCATTCCACCGATCCAGGCTCTCCTGGTAAAATAGGAGGGAGAGGTACGTCAGGTGAAGTTGAAGTTTCCGCCTCTTCACCCCTTGAGGGGTTGAAGGTGGGTGAATCTGGAGGGAACATTGTCTGCCACAATATTCAAAGTAGGGTTTTCTACTTCATGTGACACGACCGTGACATGGGTCCATTATTACCTTCGAAATTACCTCCTGATTAAGGGGATACTCGGGTGGTAAGTTCAAAATCCTACAGGACCTTCTCCAAGGAAATTCAGCCAGAGCGACTGAAACAGAGTTTCTCCTAAGAGTATTCTAAACAAAAGAAAAGCAGTCTAGAAAAATATACGCAAACTAAGGCCACAAGCAAACTTATGTGATAGGTGTGGATTCAAAAGTCTGGAACCTCACAGGATTTTCAAGGCTTCGCAACTCGCGATATACTCCAGGGTCCAATAGTTATACCCGACCCAATTTTTCAGAGCACTAACCAGGTAGGATTAGGACCGTGTCCCTGACCATATAACCCAACTACCTGATAGTACATGCGTAGTAGCTCCCCAAGTGTTGTTCTCAGTGTATTTCTCTGCCAAGATGGCCAAATGGTTAACTTAGTTGGTTTTAGGAATCCTAAGAGTGTCTCCTGATATACGCAAGGTACGTTGGAGCTCAAATATGTGTTGGTGTTGTCCAATGCACAACCGTATGGCATGATACCTTCCTATATACTACCGAGTACGTGAAACACCTTTCGATATACGCCAAGTACATGAAGTGCCTTTCGATATACCCTAAGGTACGTGAAAGAGCCTTCGATATACTGTTTGGTATGTGAAAGAGATTCGATATACTGGTTGCTATGTGGAAGACTACAATACCCCCGGGGTGCAATGCAGGAAAATAACGACAACTGCCATGTTTTAAGATGCCGGAACACGTCTCTAACTTAACACACAAGTTACTAAATATTTTACCCTAGTTCTACCATTAATTTTAGCTGGACGGTTAGGTGAATGCATGAAGTGAGTACATAAACGTAAGCATAATGCAAGCCCTAACTACATGAAAAAAAATGCAATTTTCTTTTGATGAAAACTATGTATGGGAGGGAGAAATATTTTTCAAGTGGTTTTTACCAAGACAACAAAACTTCAACAAATCTCAATTCTACCAAATTTGACAATGAGAGTACTCTTTTCATTTTTCCAAGCAAAACATGAAAATCAACAAGCATCAAAACCAAATCTAAGCATTTTATTTTTGTCTTTTCGAATGAAAAATGAAACTAAGTGATGAAAAGAGAGAATTTCTATCTAGAGCACACTAACTTTTCAAATTTCACTATGATGACTTAAAAGCATAAAAAACCAAAAATGCATACAATTCTTTCAAGCATGGAATCACTTTTGCAAAATCTTGATTTCACTTGGATTTTTCAAGAAAATGAATGGCTCATAATTCATGAAAAAACACAAATGATTAACTTTTCTTTCAAACTTTCCAAAAATATCTATGATAAACTCCAATGCATGAATTGATTTCTACAACAATTTTCAAATGCACTTAAAAACGGTAAAAATGAAGCACTTTTAATTTTTCCAATGATACGCCAAGACTATAACTTGATAACAATAATGTTTTTAAGCGTGAATAGTTGAAAATAAATATTATTTGCAGTACTCCGAACACTCAGAAATTCTCAAGAAAATGGCAAGCACTCATATGAACCGAAAACACACAAGACACTAAAAAAACAACCAAATGCAAGCAAAGCTTAACAACATGTGCAAAAGAGGTCTGGGATCTGATCCAATGCGAAGACTAGATCAGGTGAGGAGAGGAGGGAATGCAAGTTCAAGTGGATGAAGGTGGGGGAGACCAAAGTGTCCATCACTACCAAGTCTCAAACTTGTCCAAAAAATGGAACCCAAAACCAATCCAAAACAAACCAAACACTACCAATCCAACATCAAGAGATCTCTAGCTGGAAAGTGTAGCACAGAGAAGGTCTGCAAATCAAACAAACTCAACAGTTGGAGAGGAGATGACCCAATCAAAAGGCTAGACTGCTCGACGCAGTCTCTGGTCAGGCTCAAAGCCTCCGTTGCAGGAGACAAACATGTGAACTGTGTCGATGGCAGAGGATGTCAAACTGAGCTGAGCGATGACGTCACAGGTTGCAGGGAAGTAGACTGCGCCTGACAGAGGAATTTCGCTCTGGATATACTACCCAGGTGCAACAGGCGAGATCCCTATGCAAGGACGAAAAGATCTCCAAATATGAGCAATCAAAAGGTTTGACAATCAAACATACAGACCCAAAGGAAGTCAAGAGACTCTTCAAGGAGACGATCTGGTGGTGAAAGAGGCTACGGAGGAAAATGAAATGGATCACAAAGAAATCAAAGAAAATGATTTTCAAACTGAAAACTTAAAACAATGCATGTAAATTCCCAGTATGGTTGCTAAACTTGTTACCAGAAAATCTACCGAAAGTGGACTTAATGAGTGATCTCCGACAATCTACCGAAAGCGGACTTAAGGCGTGATCTCCCTAGTTCAACGTGAATCTAGAACAAGTCGGACAGAATATGAAATTGCTTTCCTAGATCTAGTTAAAGATTGAGTGATTAGATGTCTTACCTTGAGATTGTAGATATTTCTCCTTGTAGTTTCTCCAAGCTCCACGGTCGTCAGATCTAAGCTACAAGACTTGTCAAGACATACAGAACAATACAAGCAGTAAAATGCATCTAAACAGTAACAGATCTAAGTAAACAGTTAAGCAAGTAAACTACACAAACATTATCAACACAACAACATTTGGTGGAAAGAGTTTATATTATTGTATTAAAAGAGGGAAGTACAAAGTAGAGAGATGATTACAACCAAAGCTTAACGTCGCAATCCTCCTCCAACAAGCCAATGCCAAAGCCTCCAAAGGAAGTATAGGTCTCCCAAGAGATGAGTAGAGATCTCCTAAGCTAATTTCACCAGCATGCAAGTACTATAGTCTTCATCCCCTTGAAATGGGAATGAGATTCATATATATAGGACTAAGAGGATAGGGTAGGTTGAGATATAGTGGGAGAGGACTAAGGGATCCTCCCAAAGGGTTAGGGAACCAAATGCCAGCTCCCCTATAGGTTAGGGATAGAGATCCACATCACACACCTTCTAGAAATGGCTCAAAGATGCCCTTTTATCCATTTAACTGACATCGTCGTAGGCTGCATTAGGACAATGTGCGTCGTCGCATGCTGCACAAGGCTGACCTGCGACGACCTCACAAAACCCTATGAAAGTAGGTCAATAACTCTTCCAGATTGATTTCTTAGTCATGGGAACTTCAGGGATGTTTACACTAAGTCTTAAGGTGGCAATATTTAGGTGCAACAGAATGCGAAACCAAATATTCTGGGTTCGATGCCTAGTATGGTCGGCAAACTTGTTACCGCACAATCTACCGAAAGTGGACTTAAGGTGTGATCTCCCTAGTTCAATGTGAATCTAGAACAAGTGGGACGGAATATGAAACTACTTTCCTAGATCAAGTTAAAGATCAAGTGATTAGATGTCTTACCTTGAGATTGTAGATCTTTCTCCTTGTAGTTTCTCCAAGATCCATGGTCGTCAGATCTCATCTACAAGACTTGTCAAGACATACAGAACAATACAAGCAGTAAAATGCATCTAAACAGTAACAGATCTAGGTAAACAGTTAAGCAAGTAAACTACACAAACATTATCAACACAACAACATTTGGTGGAAAGAGTTTATATTACTGTATTAAAAGAGGGAAGTACAAAGTAGAGAGATGATTACAACCAAAGCTTAATGTCGCAATCCTCCTCCAACAATCCAGTGCCAAAGCCTCCAAAGGAAGTATAGGTCTCCCAAGAGATGAGTAGAGATCTCCTAAGCTAATTTCACCAGCATGCAAGTACTATAGGCTTCCTCCCTTTGGAATGGGAATGAGCTTCATATATACAGGACTAAGAGGATAGGGTAGGTTGAGATATAGTGGGAGAGGATTAAGGGATCCTCCCAAAGGGCTAGGGAACCGAATGCTAGCTCCCCTATAGGTTAGGGATAGAGATACACATCACACACCTTTGAGAAATGGCTTGAAGATGCCCCTTTCCATTTAACTGACATCGTCACAGGATGCATTAGGACAACCTGCGTCGTCGCATGCTGCACAAGGCTGACTTGTGACGACCTCACAAAACCCTATGAAAGTAGGTCAATATCTCTTCTAGTTTGATTTCTTAGCTATGGGAACTTCAGGGAGGTTTACACTGAGTCTTAAGGTGGCAAGATTTAGGTGTAACAGATATTACAGTCCTCCCCACCCAAGATTGCTTGTCCCCAAGCAATTCCAAATTGGGATGGTGCAAAATGTGTTCCTCTTCCCATGTGGAATCCTCACTTGACAAATCTTTCCATTGTACCAAATATTCTCTTATGGTTCTGCTCCTCAATTTCCTTTCTCTTGTTTTCAAAAAAAATTCTGGAATGAGTATGAGTTGTCCTTCATCATCTAATGGAGGGAGTGTTTCTGAAATAGAAATTTGTTTCCCAATAGCCTTCTTAAGGCATAAAACATGAAACACATTATGGATTTTGCTACCTTCCGGAAGTTCTGTCTCATAAGCTACCTCCCCAACCTTTCGAATTATCTTATATGGGCCATAAAACCTTGGTTTAATATTTTCTGATCCTTTTCCTTTTAAGGTGGTTTTCTTATATGGTTGCATCCTCAAATAAACCAAATCATTCACTTGAAAGGTTCTTTCCTTCCTATGTTGATCCACATACTATTTTTGTTGATTTTGGGAAACCTACAAATTGTCTTTTAGGAGCTTCAAAATATCTTGACTTTCCTCAATCCAATCTTTAGCTTTTGGAGCTCTACTATCACCAAAAGTGTGATCAGCAAAGGTGAGTGCTTCATAACCATAAAGTTCTTTGAAGGGAGACATGCCAATGGACATATGAAAAGTAGTATTGTAGCAAAACTCACCCAAATGTAGCCATTTAACCCATGCTTTTTGTTGATCACCAACATAGTTTCTCAAGTACCCCTCCAACCATTGGTTCACCCTTTCTGTTTGGCCATCAGTTTGAGGATGATAGCTTGTGATAGGAGTCAATTGTGTTCCCACCAATTTGAAGAGTTCTTTCCAAAAAGCACTCATAAATATGTTATCCCGGCCACTCACAATATTTTTGGGAATTCCATGCAATCTGAAAACATCTCAAAAGAATAGCTCAACTACTTGTGCAACAGTAAAAGATGAGATAATAGCAAAGAAATGAGCAAATTTGGTGAGTCTATCCAGCACAACATAAATACAATCCTTACCAAGAGCCTTGGGAAAACTTGTGATGAAATCCATGGAGATGCTTTCCCACTTTTGTTCAGGAATATGCAATGGTTGTTAGAGACTAGCAAGATGGGTGTGCTCAACTTTGTTTTTCTGACATATCTTGCATTCATTCACATACTTTAAAACATATTCCTTCAAACCTTTCAAGAGAACCTTTGTCTTAGCTTCGTATATGTTTTAAAGAAACCAAGATGGCTTGCTAAAGGATAATCATGAGCTTCCTTCAATATTTTGTGCTTTAAATTTGAACCATGAACTAAGTGTATTCGGTATTTATAGTAGATTATGCCATTCAATTTCTTGTACCTATCATCTCCCTTGGCCCCATGTAATAATTCACAAGGAAATATATCTTTGGCATACTCTACTATTAGCACATCTTCACAATCTTTTGAAATGTCCATAAGGGAAAATGAGGGTCTGCTAGACAATGCATCTGCTACAATATTATTCTTCCCTTTTACATATTCAATGTAAAAATCAAAGGCTTGAATCTTACTCACCCATTTTTGTTGCATTTCATTGAGATCTTTTTGTGTAAGGAAATGCTTTAAACTATTATGATCAGTTTTGACCACAAATTTGTTCCCCACCAGATATTGTCTAAACTTGGCCAAGGAATGCATGATGGCTAACATTTCCTTGTCATATATGGAGTAGAGCCTTTCATGTGGCTGAAATTTTATGCTCTCAGAAGCTATGGGGTGTTGATTTTGCTTTAGTACTGCCCCTATGCCTTCCCTTGATGCATCACATTCCAAAACAAATAGTTTAGAAAAATCTGGTAATGTAAGTACTGGACAACTACTCATTACCTATTTCATTCTTTGGAAAGCCTTTTTAGCCTCTTCATCCCATTGGAAATCATCCTTCTTGGTCAAATCAGTGAGAGGAGCAGTCAATTTGGAAAACCCCTTCACAAAATTCCTATAGTAAGTGCAGATCCCAATAAAGCCCCTCAATTCAGTGATGTTCTTGGGTGACTGCCATTCAAGAATAGGCTTTATTTTCTCCAAGTTCACCTTTACCCCATCTTTCCCAATGATGTGCCCAAGATACAAAATTTCTATCATCCCAAACTCACACTTGGACAATTTAACAAACAAAGACTGTTCATGAAATATTTTCAATACAACTTCTAACTAATGCAAATGTTCCTCCCATTGTCTTACTGTAAAACAAAATATCATAAAAAAACAAAACAAACTTACAGAGATGCTTGCAAAATATTTTGTTCATGCTTGATTGGAAGGTTTTTGGAGCATTGGTCAAACCAAAATGCATGACAAGAAATTCGAAATGACCATAGTGACATTTGAAAGCAGTTTTCTGCACATCCTCCTTCTTCATTCGAATATGATGGTAACCAGATCTAAGATCAATTTTGGAAAAGAACTTTGCTCCAAATAGTTCATCCATGAGCTCATCTATCCGAGGGATGGGATATCTATTCTTTATTGTATTTTTGTTTAAGGCTCTAAAATCAATGCACATCCTTAAGGTTCCATCCTTTTTCTTCACCAAGACAACTGAAGAAGCATAGGGACTTGAGCTTGGCCTGATGAGCCCCAATTCCAATAGTTCTTTAATAGCCTTCTCAATCTCATATCTGAAACTTTTTGGGTGTCTATATGGGGGTATTTGGATAGGTGAAGTACCTACCTCCAAAACAATGGGATGTTAAACTCCTCTGTCAGGTGGCATTCCAGGGGGGAGGTCTCCCAAAACCTCTCATACTTGTGTAATAGCTTCCTTATCTCCCTTGGATGTTCTGCAACCTTTATGCTTGGTTTGGGGGAAGTGATTAAACATTCTTCAACCCATTCAATGTCCCCATGTCTCAATATGGACCTCATATTGTGGGAAGACACCACTTGGTTAGGATAGGTGTGCATTCCTCTCACTAAAATTTGTTTTCCTTCTGCACCTTTGAACTTCATTTTAGGTATTTGGTAGTTCACTATATGTTATCCTGTAGAGTACAACCATTGTACTCCCAAAACCACATTCGTATCAACAACATTCACCACATAGAAGCTATCAGAAAATGTGTAATTTCCTATGGTAAGTTGTAGCTTTGGAATCCATGTGTTGCAGTCCATAGAATGGTTACGTGGAATGATGATTGTGAATCCTTTGAATGCTTCAGTACGAAACTTTCTCCTCTACACCAAGGCTGCATCAATGAAGTTATGAGTTGCTCCTCCATCTACCAATACTGAAACCTTCTGCCCTTGTACCACTCCCTTGCATCGAAGGGTGTGAAAACGAGGCACTCCTGATAGCACTGCCATCTTCCTTGTTTCGAGTGATGGATGATCTTCTTTTGTTGTGTCATATACCTCTTCTTAGGATGAATGTTGTTGTTCTTCCTCCATGTCCCCTTCATCATCATAAAATATTTCAATGAAGTGTGCTTTTCCCTTAGCACATTTATGCCCTAGTACCCATGGTTGATGACATGTGAAACATAGTTTCTTTCTTCTGAGTTATTCCTTGCTTGGCCCTTCTTTCTTGTCCCTCCCAAATGAATCTTTTTTCCATGGTCTCTTGTCATATCTGAATTTGGGAGTAAAATTGGGCTTGGGAGGATACTTTGTCTTGGGTAGCACATTTTGTAGATCTCTTGCCAAATTCATGGCATCTTTTAATGAAGTAGGCTTGTGAGCTTTAACTAAACCTTTCAAGGGTTCAACCAATCCTTCAGTAAAGAGAAATACTAATTGAACCATATATATATCAACCACCATAACTGACAATTTTTTGAATTCCAACATGTACTCCTCAGGGGTTCCAATTTGCTTCAACTGCGTTAGTTCCTTGAAAGGCATTTCAGGGTCTTTTTGATCAAATCTTTCCACTAACTTGTTAACAAACTCTTCATATGATGTGATTTGATCATGTCCCAAGGTTTTAAGTCCATGGAACCAGAAATCATTTGCTTCTCCCTCAAGATGCAAAATAGCCATTTTTAAAGCATCCTCTTCAACCATTGGATTTAGCTGAAAATATACATCTAACTTTTGTACCCAAGTATTTCCAGACTTTGGGATGAACCATCAAAGGAGGGAAGGGACAGTTTGCCTATGGTATAATTCAATTCTTTATTTTGAAAATTGATTATGTTACCTCCTCTCATTTTGAGCTTGTTTGAGATAGTAAAGAATTGATCAAATGGTAAGGTCCTCCTACAATCTTCACTCAATTGTTGCCATTCTGCTAGAACTTCATGCATTCCATATTGGGTGTTAGGATCCTCTTTGGCCTCAATAAAATTGGGTGTGGTGGATCTTGTTGAGCCCTGGAATTCATTGGGTTGGTTGTGAGGCCCAGTCCTTGAGAAAATGTTTTCACCAACTGTCTTTTTTTCCTCGAAATGAGAACTATTGTTGCCTCCTATTGCCAATTTTCTTCCAAGTTGACTAGCCATCAATTCGAACCCTTTCATTATATGCCTTGTCATGTCCTCAAAAAATGGATTCATGAATTTCCTAAACTCCTCTTTCTCCTCCATCTCCGAGGTTCCTTTTTCATCCTTAGCCATAGTTTCAGCTGAGTGCACCTCTTCTCCTACTTCTTCCTCTTCACCAAAGTTACTTTTAGTTTCAGTTTCTAGGGGTGGGGGATGACTTCTTGACCTCATCAATGGTCACCCAAATCAAGTGCAAGGACCATGCTCTAATACCACTGTTACACCTAAATCTCATCATCATGAGTCCTATGTCAACTTAATGTCTTGATCCTTGAAGTTTCCCTAACCAAAAGTCATCTAGAGCAAGTTGTTGATCCTTTATCCACATTTTCTAGTTAGGTCGGTGCAGCTTGTCTTCCAGCAAGAGGCGCCTGACTAGGCTTAGAGCAGAGTGTCATCTGGAAGCCTGTGCCAGTGGCTTAGGTTGCCTTCATTCAGCCTGCACTTGCCCCTTTCTAGCGCAAATTCTCCTCATACAGCATGCGCTGGGGTTGGTTAAAATGGATAAATGAGACCTTCGAGCGACTTCTCGAATCTGCTCGAAGCATGATGAGGTGGAGGGTCATCCCTAACTTCTAGGTGAGCTGGCCTTCGGTTTCCTAACCTCAAGGGGTTATCCTGTAGCCTTCTCCCCATAATCTTCAACCTACTCTATCCACTTGGTCCTATAAATATGAAGCTCCTCTCCATTCCAAAGGGAGGAAAGTCTATAGTACTCTCATGCTGGTGAAATTATCTTAGGTGACTCTCACTCATCCTTGAGAGGCTTACTTCATCTTTGGAGGCCTGGTTTCGTTTGGCTTGTTGGAAGGAAGGTTGCGATGTTGAGGCTTAGGTTATAATGCTCTCTTCTTTTGTTCTCTCCTTTATACAGTTAATACAATCTCTTCCCATATATATTATCGTGTTTCTGACGTGTAGAGCTTACTTCCTTAACTGTTAGCTTAGATCAATCATATGTGATGTATGATTTTATTGTTTGATTGTTTCCACTTGTTCAACAGGACTTTGCAGCTGCAGATCTAAAGGTGATGGAACATTGGATCAAGCAAAGAGCAAGAGGACTTGCGAATCCCAGGTAAGAGACTCATTTATCTATTTGCAATTCTATTGATCTAGGGAAGCTGATTCTATTATGTGTTTATTTGTTCTAGATCCACTTGGACTAGGGAGATATGGCCTTAAAGTATGCTTAGGTAGATTGTCCGAAAACAAATCTGGCAACCATACTGGGGAGTCTTTAGTTTTAATTTCAATTTGAATGTATTGTTCATTGATTTCTTATTGAGCCATTTCTTTGCCTCCTGAACCCTTCCATCATCAAATTTTCTTGTTGAAGAGTCTGTTAACTTTCCCTGATTCTATTTGGATCAGTATCAGGCCATTTGTTGTTTCATTGTTTGGAGATCTCTATTTTTTGCCATTAATCATTCACTCGATGCACCTGGGTAATACATCCAGTGCGTCGTGTCCTCTTAGGCGCTTACTGCTTTTGAACATACTGTGCCACCAGAGCATTTGACTTTCATACAGCCTGTGCCGCCAGTGCTGTAGCCTTGTACACAATGTGTGCCTGGCTCTCTGAGCATAACTGTAGAGTGCGTCGACCCTTCAATCCTGGTGCATGGTACATTTCCTCTCCAAATTTTTATTTTGACTTGACCAATAGGCCTCTTTGTGATGTATCTTCCAGTCAGAGACTTGTTTACTCAGCATTGTTTGTGTTTGGGTTCCATTTGGTCAAGTGAGAGTTTTGGTGGTGGATGGAAATTTCAATCCCCTACGGTTATCCGCTCGATCTTGCATTCCCTTATCATCTTACCAGATCTATTCAGTGTGCTAGATCTGATTCCAAACCTTTCCTGCGCTTAGCCATTTAATTCGGATTGAATTTGTTCGATTTTGAGTGATTTGAGTATCTTTGAATTCATTTGGATTCTTGTCTTTTTTCATTGAGAATTTCTGAGTCATTAGAGTGTTGCGATTAGTCTCTTGTTTTCTGCTGTTACATCTGAAAATCATTAGTATTATCAGATCTTGTTTTGATATATGCGTTAAAAATTGAAAGAGATTCATTTTATCTATTTTCAAGATCATTTGAAAACTATCATGGAATTGTTTCATGCTTTGGAATTCATTATTTATATCTTTGAGAAGCTTGGAAAGGAAATCAATTGATTATATTTTTCTTAGTTATGAGTCTTTCATCTCTTTGAAAAGATCAAGTGAATTCAAACTCTTGCAAAGTATTTCAAGTCTGAAACATTCTATGCACTTTTGGTCTTTTTGTGCTTTTTAGGTCATCATTGTGGAAATTGAAGAGTTAGTGCATTCTAAGTAGAAATCCTCCTTTTCATCATTACTTAGATTCATCCTAGTTTGAAAAGATTAAAAAAAAAAGTTTTGATTTGGTGTCTTATGATTTTTTGTGTTTTGTTGGAAAAAACGAAAAGAGTGCTTTAATCATCCGTGGTAGATTTTGAACTTTTGGTATTCGTTGTCTTGTTGAGATCATTGGAAAAAGAAATTTCTTCTTACCTTAGATAGACTTCATTGAAAGAAAAGAAAATGTGCACATTCATGTAGCTAGGGTTGCATTATTTTTAAATTCCTGTCTACACCTCATGCATTCACCTAATCGCATAAGATAAAATTAATCAGTAGCGTTAGGTTAAAATATACTAGTAACTTGTGTGATAAGTTAGTGACGTGTTCCGGCGTCATAAAACATGGTAGTTGTCGTGCTTTTCCTGCATTGCATCCCGGGGGCCTGTAGTTATTCCATGTACCAACCGGTATATTGAAGGCTCTTTCACGTACCCTTGAGTATATCGAAAGGCACTTCACATAATCAGTAGTATATTGAAAGGCTCTTGTCGTACGGTTGTGCATTAGACAACACCACTACGGATTTGTGCTCCCACGTGCCTTGTGTATATCGGGAGACTCTCCTAGGATTCCTAAAACCAACCGAGCTAACCATTTAGCCGTCTTGGCAGAGCAATACACTGAGAACAACACTCGGGGAGATACTACGCACGTGCTTCTAGGTAGTTGGGTTATACGGTCACGGGTACGGTCCCAATCCTCCCTGGTTAGTGCTCTGAAAAATTGGGCCGAGTATAACTATTGGAACCTGGGGTATATCGCGAGTTACGAAGCCTTGGCAATCCTATGAGGTTCCAGACTTTTGAATCCACACCTGTCACATAAGTTTGCTTGTGGCCTTAGTTTGTGTAGATTTTGGATTGCTTTTATTTTTGTATAGAAGACACTTAGGAGAAATTCTGCTTCGGCCATTCTGGCTGAACAACCTTTGAGAAGGTCCCGCAGAATTTTAAACTTGCCACCCAAATATCCCCTTAATCAAGAGGTGCTTTCGAGGGAAAACATGGATCCACCAGTTGTTGTCATGTCACTTGAAGAAGAAAACTCCACCATGGATTCGGGAGTGAATTTTTTACTTCCTTTGAGTCCACTAATCACTGATCCTCCAAGGTCCGTGACCATGGAACCGTCTGCTTCATGAGACACGTATTTCCACCATTCATTAGAAGGAGAACCTGGGGCTATATAATGGTTCAATCAACCCTAGGATGACCTTATGTCCACAGCTTTTGGTTTATCTGCATACGTTTGGGAAACCACTCTAGGGAAACAATGAGCTTAGTTTTCCATACTTCCGTCTACAGGAACCACACCCCCTCATTAGATTCCTAATGATGATTTTTTGCACCCTTCAGGGAATGCCTCGATCGACTACGGGCAGTCGACGAAGAACTCAGATGACAGAGTCTCTCGCGAGGGAGTCTAAATTTGGAAGTGACGATGTCTCAACATACCCCAATTCGTTCTTTATCTTTCACTTTACTGGAAACACCTATAGATAACATGACCACTTATGAACCTGGTCAACCCTCATTTCCTGCAAGTACACCTCTTAACCAGGAGATCGGTTCCATACCCCAGACGCCTCAAAACATTGAAGGACAATTGTCTAATACCCCACATACTACTATTGGAACGCTACCTGCCCCCCCACCCCAAAACTCGAGGGGAGGATACTCTTTACCTCCCAATTTCATCATAAGTAGTGTTCCTCCACTAGTAAGTAACCATAAACCTATTGTGAGTCAACCATCAATTGGTGGTCAAAACATCGTTATTGGGGGAAAACCATTATTCGCTAACCATAATATGAGTGGAGGGCTTCCAACTGGTCATTTTGTTGGAAGCTCCTTACCAGTTGCGACACCTACCATGGGACTACCTCATGGTGGGGGACCATCCAACCTAACTCAATCGCTATGGAACTATACATATCCAGGTGATTTCAACCCTAGGTCGAGACAATACCATCCCGGGAACATCATTCTCGGGATACCTTATCCTAGAAACTCAAACACTCCATGGGGACATCACAATGTTATGCCAATTGGACCCCCACCAACTTTTCCTCAAGTCCCACCAACCCCACTGCTGTTCGGTCCACCTCCACCTCCTTCCGAAGGCGGTTGGCCCCCACCTCATTATGGAGGGGGTGGACCTCCACCTTCTAGCAGAGGCCCACCTCATTCTGGCGGCGGCGGCCCACCCTACTCTGGTGGAGGAGGCGGAGGCCCACCTCATTCCGGCGGCAGCAGACCCCCACCTTCTAGTAGAGGGACACCCTATTCCGGCGGAGGCAGCGGAGGCCCACCTCATTCCGACGGCGGTGGACCCTATGGGAGCATGTTACAATCAATTGATTCAAGGTCCTACAAGTCCACAAATTCCATATCAATACTACCAGTATCCGCAGCCAAATCAATAGCTGCCATTTATGGCTACTTTAGACCTTCCAGACCTATCTCGTTTGACCAATGATCCCATCCTTCACGGTTATAATTGGCCACCCATTCCGGTTAAGTTACCATCCAATATTCCAAAGTTTAATGGAAAGCCCGGTGAAGACCCGAAGAACCATGTGATGACATACCATTTATGGTTCTCATCCAATTCCTTGATGGATGATTCGATCCGTCTGAGGTTTTTTCAAAGGACCCTCACCGGTCCAGCAACCAGATGGTACATTGAACTACCATCGCACTCGTTTCCCGATTTCCGTTATTTAGCTATGCCATTCCTAACTCATTTCATATTACCCATCCGTTATGAAACTGGTACGGACTTACTAACTTCTCTCCGCTAGACCACCACAACTCATATTTCCGATCACATCCATGAGTGGCGGAGGAGACAACATCTCATTAAGGCCCCCATTCCAGACCAATTATTAGCTGACTGGTTCACGAAGTCTCTTTTACCCACCGTAGCTAGAGATGTAGCTATGGGTGACGCTGTCACTAAAGAATAGGCTATCGCTCGTGCCCAATCCTTAGACCTTGTCTATGCCCAATCTGGCACTTTGTATGATATCTTGGTTAGACTTGACGTCGTGGAACATATCCGCATTAGCTAGAACTGCTCTCCTGATGAGCTTACGACATTCACGGCCTTATTCAAACAATTTCGTGACATCTTCGCATGGACCTATGAGGAAATGCCCAAGATCAATCATGCCATTGTTTTGCACGAGATCCAAACCTATTTTGCACGAGATCCAAACCTATCCCGACGCTAAACCTGTCCCCCAGAAGTTACGACTAGTGCATCCTCGAAAAAATGCGGCAATTAAAGTTGAGATTGAAAAGCTCTTGAAAGTCGGCTTTATCTATCTTGTTCCTTTAACGGAATGGGTCTCCAATGTCGCCCGTGTGGCCAAGAAGCAAGGTAATATTAGGGTTTGTGTCGATTATAGGGACCTGAACAAGGCTTGTCCTAAGGACAACTACCCTACCCCCTTCATCGATCAGATCATCGACAATTGCGCCGAGAGAATCATCTTTTCATTCATGGATGGATTTTCTGGTTATAATCAAATTGAGATCCACCCGATTGACAAACACAAGACCGCTTTCATCTGCCCCTGGGGTATGTTTTCTTATCGTAAACTCCCTTTTGGTCTAAAAAATGTTGGTGTTACATTCTAGCGGGCCATGTTGTATGCTTTTCATTATGTGAAGGACTTTGTGGAGCCCTATCTCGATGATATCCCCGCTCATTCACAACATCGCAAGTTGCACATTGACTATCTGACAGTTGTATTCCTCAGATGAAGGCGGTATAACACCCGCCTGAACCCTCACAAGTGCATTTTCTGCGTCGAATCAGGATGCCTCCTATGTTTCATCGTCTCCAAGGATGGGATCCCCATCGATCCCTTGAAGGTGGAAGCCATTGTCTCTCTTCCACCTCCTACTGATATCACGAAACTACAGAGTTTGCAAGGGAAGGAAGCCTACCTATGGTGTTTTGTATGTAATTTCGCTCAAAAGACACAGGGTTATATTCAATTGTTGAAGAAGGATGTCCCTTTCATTTGGGATGACCAAGCCCAACAATCCTTCGACAATTTGAAGTCTGCCATTACTCACGCCCCTGTGCTCCAACAGCCCAATTACTATAAGGATTATATCCTTTATCTTTCTACTTTCGCCACCATGATCGCCATGGTCTTGGTCCAGGAAGACGATAACGCCCAAGAACATGTGATCTGCTACCTCAGTAAGGGTCTTATTGACTCTGATTCATATGTCGAGAAACTTGCTCTCATGGCAGTCATTTCTATCCAAAATTTTTGTCACTACATCCTACTCCGCACCACTACTGTCATTGCCGACTCGAACCCCATGTACCACGTCCTTACACCTCAAGTGCTCAGGGGAAAGTATTCACGTTGGATCGTGATACTTCAGGAATTTGATCTCCTCTTCAAGAAGGCCAAGTCAAAGAAATATTTAGTTTTTGCAGAGCTCATTTGTGATCTTCCCTGTGTTGATTCGGGAACTGAGCCCATCGACTCCCTTCCAGACGAGTTGTTGTTTCTCATCAGCACATCTGACTCATGGTATGGAGATATCACATTATATATTCAAACCCAACGGTTCAACCCTCAACTATCTCGTGACGACCGTCGTCGTATACGCCACCACGCCAACTACTACTTGATCATTAGTGATACCTTGTATCATCACGGCGTTGACTCCATCCTTCGATGTTGTTTGACAATGAGGAGGATGAACATGTACTTAATGACTGTCACTCCAGGGTTTGTGGCGGTCATCTTTATGGGATGGCTACAGCCCAGAAAATCCTGCGCGCCGGATACTACTAGCCTTCAATATTCAAAGATTGTATTGAGGCCGTTAAGAAGTGTCCCCCATGCCAGCTTTTCCAATTCAAAAAGCGCTCACATCCAGCCGCTTTACATCCGGTTATTTCCGTCGGCCCCTTTGCTAAGTGGGGCAAAGATTTCACACACTGTAAGCCTGCCTCGGTCGGGGGGCATGGGTACATCATTGTAGCCATTGACTATTTTACTAAGTGGGTCGAGGCTATGCCTACATACAATGAAGACGGAAAAACTGTCGCACTCTTCATGTTTAACCATGTCATTGCACGATTCGGAGTCCCCCAAGCTATCGTTACAGATCACGGATCTCATTCTCAAAACCAGATGGTAGATGAATTGAGCGCCAGACTAGGTTTTCGCCATGAGAACTCAACCCCATACTACCCACAATCCAATGGACAAGTATAGGCTATTAATAAGGTCTTGAAAACCATGATTCAACGCATGGTGGGTACACACAAATCAAACTGGCACAACATGCTCTTTTCTTCCCTATGGGCATACAGGACCTCCGTTAAAATTGCCACCGTGTTCACACCTTTCCAACTAGTTTACGGATTGGAGGCAGTTCTACCGATAGAGTGTGAGATTCCATCACTGAAACTTGTAGTCTAACTTCTCCCGAACACTACTGCTGAGGAAGAACGTTTCCTTCACTTGGAAAAACTCAACGAAACCCGCCGCGATGTTGCTCTTGCAAATGAAACACATAAGAAACGCATTAAATCCTAGTACGATAAGTCAGTCAAACCTTGTGTCTTTAATGAGGGGGATTTGATCCTCAAATATGACCAAAAACATGATAAGCTGGGGGCAGGCAAGTTTGAGTCCATGTAGCACGGGCCATATGTTGTAAAACGTGTCTTGGAAAAGGGAGCTTACAAACTTGAGGATTATGATGGAATATCTATGGGGGAGCCTCGCAATGGGCTCTACCTAAAGAGGTACTACACCTGAGTTTTTCACTCGTTATTATCTTGTATATAATGTACATGGTGTGTGTTTTATGTGGTGTGACACTTTGCTTTAGCATGTTAGGATCTTGGTTTTATGCTTATACCATGTTCCGCCTGCATGTGCAAAAGGAAACCTATTTTGGATTCGCTGACGGTGTCAGCCGGCATATCCGCAGCCTCGCTTCGGCATTCTGGGTGCTTTATTCCCCTACCGACGAGCTCATCAGTTCGGGAGGGAGTTATCTAGGGTATGCAACCAATAACGTCACAGAGTATCACGCAGTGTTTGGAGTCTTAACCGACGCTCTTTCCCTCTGTACATACCACATTGTCATCCACCTCGACTCACAATTAGTGGTATCCCACCTTAACCGTGTCTACGCCATTCATGATACCACGTTACTCTGTCTTTTCCGATGAGTACGTCTCTTGGAGAGGTCCTTCGAATTTGTTCAGTACCTGCACATTTCAAGAGACATGAACATCGTTGTTGATTCCATGGCCAATTTCATATTGGAGTGGTATATTGCACATATATGAAATATTCATAATCATAAAAGCGACACGACATGTAAATAATGCATAAACAAACACATATGCAAGATCCTATAATCATCCATAAGAACACAATGTATAAATCCGCCAATAGAGTTTTTTATATATCATATCAAAATGTAGTACCGATACAAAAATATAAAGCATATAAGCTTTTAGTAAATATCCCCTGCTACAAAATCTTAAGCATGTAGCTTTCAGTACATATACATATATACGCGGGCCTAGTCCCCACGATGCTCGTGATAACAAATGATCGCCCTCGCTACTTTCCTAAGTAGTGAGCCAAAGCACTCAGACACGCCAACAGTTTGACGCTGGTATCGACAAGGTAAATCATGAAACCTGGGCTCTGGAATGTCTAGAGTCAAACGCTAGAGGTTCTCCTACAGCTCATCCAACTCCTCAACGGTATCACGCGTCGCGACACCCATCACTGACGCTGCTTATCTCCGCGCAATCAGAGAGACACCAACTGGTCGAGATGGACCCACATCTGCATAAAATATATGTCAACCATCAGTACTACTCCAAAAAACATCTAAAAAATATAAAACAAAAAACACAATAGAGTTGTCGTTCTTACCAATGTCACCCCACCGCGTCCCCTCGGGAAGCACTAGGTCTAGATCTCCCCTGAAGTCGGTCCCATCATATGGATAATCCTCAACCACCTGAAGAAGGTTGCACCAAAGCTAATAATGGGACCACCGCCACCATGGTGGGCCAGCACTTATGTCCAACGGATCATGTGAGGATATCTCAGATCCAGATCCTCTATATCAACCTGCAGGCACAGATGCGACACCCGCTCCAGGAAGAACGGAACTACAATCGAGCCATAACCAAATTGTTTCAGCGCCCCGCGCCGATACTTGGTGAGATGTTCTCGCAAACTTGAAGGAGTCCCTCACACCAGTTGAAGACCGTTGGATCCATACACTCCTCAGCATACATCATCTGGGACTTTCTCGCCAGATGAGTAGACCTACTACCGACCACCCTCACAATGGTAAACAAAATTGTGCGAAGAGGTCGATCTCTAACCTCTTTGATGGGTATCTTCCCACCTACCATCTGGGTGCCATCAGTGCACCATTGGTCTATCAAATCCTCTACAGTATGATCACCTCCTCGTGATCCTGATAATGATACGGGATTCCCCTGTCGAGACAGCCCCGCCAAGAAATAGATATCCTCGATATCTTCGGTCAAAGTGTGAACACCTATCTGAAAATGCTGTTGCACCAGATCCCAACATTGGATAAAGTGCTCCAGTAATGACTTTTGGGATCTCATGCCTGAAACGTGAAAGTACTTCAGCAATCCATAATTCCTCAACGCAACCATGCATTGAGGATCATTTTCCGCTTGGGCATCATCGAGCTCATGCTCTCATTCGTGCCATTCGACCATTGTGTTCACTCGAACCCTGTCCAAAAGTCCATAAAAACATCATTAGGACCTTTCCAAACCATCAAAATCATTTATCTTTGGTTGAATTTTGAGTTTGCTATGCGGACTTGCGCTGGCGTAGCCCATCCTTTCGAACAAGGTGTCGTCAACGCAAGTCATATTTTCCAGATTTGCACCGGCATGCCCTCAGCACAGTTCCTGAAAAGGGAAACTGCGTCGGTCCATGGGCACAATATCCCCTCATCAACAAGCTCAAAACTCAAAAAAATGGAAGGAAATGAAAAATGTAAACTGCTGAAAAGAAAGAGGGAAGAGTTTAGGTTTACCTTACATTGACGGCACGGGAAATGGCTGACCACGACTCCTGCAATCAATGGTTGAAAATCGCTCTCCAAAGGTCACTTTCACTCTCCAACTTGGTAAAAAACAATAGTAATTCTTTTTCACTATTTTTCCCTATTTATTTTGAAAATGGAATATTCCCTTTTTAATTAATTGTTTATTAGGCTATTTTTCCTATAGTTGGAAGTGTTTTGCATGTCTGAACACCTAATCGACTGTTTTGACCTAGTTTTCAGAGATTTGCAGCTACAATAAGATGCTATAAATGATTGCTCGTATTTGTAGCCTTTTCAGACTCGCTGTCGGGTGTGAACAACTCTTCGAGCGTTTTTATGTCGTTATCCCGCTCGTTAAAACCAATTAATGATGGCACCGAGAAAACTCTTTGTTCCTTCTCGTCCTCGTAAAACAATGAGAATGCGTTACCGAGTTATATTTTATCACTTTTTTGGGCTTGTTAAAATTTCACAAAAAAGGAACCCCTCAAAGTCTTTCTTTAAGCTTTTTTCAAGCTCTCAAAATACGAAAAGATTGCCAAGCGAACTTGATACGTTCATGCTTGTAAAAGTATTTGAATGATCGTCTCTCTGGTGATAGTTTACCTCTTTTTCAGACCAGGAGGCACTATTTACAAAAAATGAACACTCCAGCCAATCACGACTGGAAGAGTTCTCTCTCGCGTTGTTTTACCCTTTTTCAGGCGAAGAGACTAAATTTACGGAAAATGAACTTTGGAGTCTTCTTTAGTTCTTTTCAGACTCTCTAAACATGAAATGACGTCGAGTTTACCTTTTATGGAATCATTAAAATTCAACATCAAAGGGCTCGTCGTGGGAGGAACCCCTCCTATCCTAGGTTCGTAAAACATTTGGGATTGGACTTGTCCATGGAATGAGCTATACCGAGCATCTGTTACCCTCCTTAAGCTCATTAAAAAAACAAAATAGGTACTCATCAATCATGATGAGGAATAGGGATGAGATTGTGTTCATTGTTATTATGGAACTACTTAGTCACTCTTGAACATGGCACTTATTTGCATTTGCATTTAGTATTTGGGTAATCCGTTTGTCTTCGAGCCCTGCTGATTCCATGAGTCCTGTCACTCCTTTGGGTCATCCAAATAATGCTTCCATCATCAGTTGCATTGGGGGTTGGTATCCTTCTCGTCATGTCAATACTGCCAAGTCATGCCATGACCATGTTCAAGAGACGTTCGTTATTCACTATCTGTAGTCAGTATACCTTCCATCATGTCGGTTTACCCTAAGTCAGTCTTGCACACCGCTCTACCGTTTGATTCACTCCAAACATCTATGGTCTCGTTTTGTGTCAATGATGGGGGATTCATCATGGCCCTCCTTCGACGGTTTCATCCTTGTCGACTTCAACACCTCATTCAAGGATTGAATCTAGAAACCAATCAAGTACCTTGGGCCTGCATGCCTCAATAGCAGGTTACCTTGCTTTCGACATGAGTTTACATCATTGACTCTTGATTGAAAGATATCATCGAGTGTTCGACCTCAACTCATTAATTCATGCTCGATGGTATGTAATATGATACCTTGGGAATAATTGACATCAATGGTGATTTCCCTCGCGCTTGTTAACGGTATACATCAATGACCGGTAATGTTTGATTCCAAGACATTGTAATCACATGGATAGGTTCGTATCATTGTAGGTTCGGCTTGAAGACCCTGGGTTGTTCTCATATTTCACCCAGGTTGTGATGGAGATTGTTTGAGTTATATTACACCAATCCACTTTGTATTGGTCGTGGCTGTGTTACTATCCCATAATGGATCTACGATTGTGTCCAGTAGCCATAATTGTGTTCAGCCGGTCTTTACTTCCATGGATCTGCAGTGTATTGGTCGGCAACCATGTTGTGCATCATATGAGACTTGTATCTTAGAGTCAGTTGTACTGCAGCAACACCTTCCAACCAACAAGTCCTTGCCGTCTATCTTTCAAATCATATCACCTGTTTTAAGTTTACCAGCTTCATGCTTTGGGGGGCATTCTATTACACCTAAATCTCGTCATCATGAGTCCTATGTCAACTTAGTGTCTTGATCCCTAAAGTTTCCCTGACCAAAATTCACCTAGAGCAAGTTGTTGATCCTTTATCCACATTTTCTAGTTAGGTTGGCGCAGCTTGTCTTCCAGCAAGAAGCACCTGACTAGGCTCGACGCAGCTTGTCTTCCAGTAAGAAGCACTTGACTAGGCTCGACATAGAGTGTATCTGGCAGCCTACGCTGGTGGCTCAGGTTTCCTTCATTTATCTTGCACTTTCCCCTTCCTGGCGCAAATTGTCCTCATACAACATGCGTCGAGGTTGGTTAAAATGGATAAATGAGACCTTCGAACGACTTCTCGAAGCATGATGAGGTGGAGGGTCATCCCTAAATTTTAGGCGAGTTGGCCTTCGGTTCCCTAACCTCAATGGGTGATCCCTTATCCTTCTCCCCATAATCTTCAACTTACTCTATCCACTTGGTCCTATAAATATGAAGCTCCTCTCCATTCCAAAGGGAGGAAAGTCTATAGTACTCTCATGCTGGTGAAATTATCTTAGGTGACTCTCACTCATCCTTGAGAGGCTTTCTTCATCTTTGGAGTCTTGTTGGAAGGAAGGTTGCGACGTTGAGGCTTAGGTTGTAAAGATCTCTTCTTTTGTACTCTCCTTTATACAATTATACAATCTCTTACCATATATATTATCGTGTTGCTGATGTGTAGAGCTTACTTCCTTAACTGTTAGCTTAGATCGATCATATGTGATATATGCTTTTATTGTTTGATTGTTTCCACTTGTTCAACAGGACTTTGCAGCTGCAGATCTGAAGGTGTTGGAACATTGGATTAAGCAAAGAGCAAGAGGACTGGCGAATCCCATGTAAGAGACTCATTTATCTATTTTCATTTCTATTGATCTAGGGAATTTGATTCTATTCTGTGTTTATTTGTTCTAGATCCACTTGGACTAGGGAGATATGGCCTTTAAATCCGCTTAGGTAGATTGTCCGAAAACAACCACTGTAATATCCCTTCAAGGGAAAGTGCTCAAATTCACCTTATTTCGATTCTAGGAATGTAGTGTACAAACAGTTTCAAACACCTACAAATGCTTTCGAATTGTGGAAGGAGGGACTTGGGAGGGAATATGACACATTAATACATTTATCAGACACCCAAACACTTGATATACACATCCATGGTATACAATTTGCAAAGAGAGAAGTTTCGGGACAAGACTAGTCAATTGGATTAATGGAAATCCCCCTAGGTCAGCCACTATTTTCCCTTCCAAACACTGTACGGCCTTCACTAATTCTTGATCTGAGACTTGGCTCTATTAGAGGACATCAATGACAACATATGTGCAACATTAGATCAAGTTTTAGGGTCGAATAGGTCTCCCAAAGAACAACAGCTTCGAGAGTATGGAATTTGGGGTAAAAATTGTAGACAAGGAGCCTTGAATTTTGGTCACAAACTATAGTAACACTTTAATTTACGGGTTGTTAGATGGTACCAGTACCAACACACCTACAAATGTGCCCGAGGGAGAGGGGGTCATTTTTCTCACCAGAAGGGGTGTTTAGCCAACTTTTTATGGGTAGGCGTTATGGACAGACCCTCTGTTTTCTCCCTTGGAATTACTATGGCTTAATGGCATTGCTGACTACCTCATGAAAGGGCTTGAAGCCCTAAGGTTGGTGTACAGGGCTTCCAAGGGTGTATCACTGGGTCACATGACCCTAACCCTGATTTAACAATCTGGTGACAGATATTTCAGTACTGAGGCATCTCTTCCTCTTTCAAATCACCTCCAGCACCCTCCTGGCCCTCCAGTTCACCAATGCCCTCTCTCTGGGCCCTCCTTCAGATGATGATGTCATCCTTGGAGTCAAGATGCAATGCTTGATTTAGGGGGGGCATTGAGGGATTTTAAATTATGTTGGGGTTAGTTGGGGCATGACGACCCCTCTCCCCCTCTGCAGTCTGGCTCAGAACATGATGATATGCTTATTTTAGCCATTTTTCTCACTGTATGGGTCAAACCTGGGGAAAACACCCCAATTTACCCACTACTTTGATTATTTTATATTATTATTGTTTTAATTTTAAGTTGACATTTCTAATTTCAAATTGACATTTTAAAAAGGCATGTCGGCCTGGATTTATTTTATTTTTGTAAAGTGAGTGTGAAAAAGGTATAAATACACATTCTCCTCACTTCATTTTGACATCAACTTATGGGACAAAACTAATTTTTTTTATTTTTACCCTTCTTGGGATCATGGAGTGATGCACACCTCTTGAGGATGGATATGCTTGCTAGTTTGGGGACAAAACTTTGAAGTCTTTGCTAAGGTGATGCTAAGAGTTGTTTGATTAACACATGTTTGATTAACACATGCACAAGGAGGTAAACCACTTATACTATGAAACAAGAACTCGACACAGTTCTCGTTTTTCTCTCTCCTAATTTTAGTAGGTATTTTTAGCTCCGTTTCAAAAAGGGGTGATGCCAGTATCACACATTTTCATTTCGAGGCATTTTTTGGGACCTTTGAATTATCTTTATCGTAAAAAAAAAAATAGTTTCTATTTTCAGGTGCGTTTTTATAAATTCAGCAAAATAGCATACATTTTTAAGCAATTTATAATGAAAAACATATACATTTTGCAATTTTTTCTATAAAATAAGACATTTTTATGGACAAAATAAGACACTTTTATTGACAAAATTGTAAAAAATTCTAGAAAATATAGACATTTAAAACCATTTTCAATCAATTTTCAGATATGTTTTGTATAAAAATGATACTATTTCATATTATTTTCCGAAAAGTGTTGATTCACATAAATTCAAGAAAAACTATACAAATTATTTGTAAAAAACATATTTTAAACATTATATATAGAAATTTTATTTCTAAAATTAAGTGTGAAAGTCAAAACATTACTAATATATCTTATCAAAATATTGTCAAACTTAACATTTTCTTCAAAACATGAAACTGATCAACACTTTAAGTTATTAGGCACTTTTAGTTTCTTGTAATATTTATTGGAATGAACATACGTGACACATACATCTATCTTCACATTTTTTTTTATTACTTTGTGGTTTACAGTCTTTTTCTATTTCATCCATTAATAGAATTTGGTTTTTTTTATATTACTATGTTCTTTGCAATATCTTTTTTTGTATATTTCCCTTTTATATTTCTTCCTTCATTCTATGAAGAAACTAGATCAAACATCTCTTCCCTAAACCATTGATTTTTATGAATATGATACATTATAAACAGGGAAAATATATTTAATCAATTGGAACACAAATGTCTAAGTGTTAAGACTCCATAGGAGGCCAAATATTTGTATTTTATCAATATTAAAAAGAAAAATATACGATTATAACAAGTGACTATAATCACAATCACATTAGAGAAAACAAATAATTGGTAGAAAGACAAAAAGCCTAGTTCGTGGCTTAAAAATTTAGACATGGAATATATCTATGTAGAAAGGTTGAACACCACAAACTTCACAAGGAGGGTTATCTTAATTGGAAATATAAAATACGCCTTTGCACCATTCTTAAAAAGATATCTAGAAAGATAGAACACTTCAAACTTCACAATGAGGGTTATCTTAATTGCCACTATATGCTTGTCCACCACTCTTATCAAATGTTTCTTCAAATATAATTTTATTAACTTTATTATAAGATATATAACAAAATTCTTAAACTATTGAAAACCTATGTACAAGATTGTGGAAATGAGGTATATATGTCTATGAAAATATCATAATATTGAGCTAAAGAGATACATATGTACAATAAATATTATTTTTACTAATATTTATATCTACATTAAAACTTTTCACACTTTTTATAAAAAATCAAAATCATTATTAAACATTAATAACTTAAATCCTTCTATCTTTGAAATGATGATTATAATCTAAAATATATACATATATTAGATAATTTTTTTAAATGTAGATACTAGTTCAAGTTCTTATGTTCTAATTTATTTCAAGTTCTATTTGCGGTATTAAAATGCATTTAGGTTATTATAATCGTTAGCTATCTTGATCCCTAGATAGATATTGTATGTTGCTACATAGTAGATACATGAGACTATACTATGTGAACCTTAAGAAATTTAGATGAGATAAAAGTGAACTAAAAAATCATGATTCTAAGAAGATATTTATAGTAATTTATGAGGTGTTCCAACATAGAGACTAGTTGATTTCATGGATTCAATTACTAGGATGTGTCTTATAGAGTAATACTTTTTCCCAATGGGTTCTATTAAAACATTAGAATGCTTTTTAAATTTGTAATCGCGTCAAACTTCTTAGAAATGAAGCGTATATTAATTTCGACATTTTGTTTACAGTATTAAAATGCTTTTTAAATATGTTATCGCGTCAAAATTCTTAGAAATGAAGTGGAAATGCCCCTCCTCCCACTGCACCTCCCTCCTCCGTGCTCCTCTGGCCACACTCATTCGCTCATATGGGCGCCCAAGGGCTCTTCTCGCCCAAGTGAGCGGCAGAGCAGAGCCCTTGGGCGCCCAAGGGCCGCCCTCACGGGCTTGCTCGATGCCCGACATCGAGCAAGCCCGTGAGGGCGACGGGCATCGAGCAAGCCCGTGAGGGCGGCGGGCATTGAGCAAGCCCGTGAGGGCGGCCCTTGGGCGCCCAAGGGCTCTGCTCGCCCAAGTGATTTTATGATGCATCGTGGCAACAGTCCTTTATAATATGTTATCTTAACCTCCTTCTAGAAACAAAACCAGCGATCTCGTTCCAGAGTTAATGGAAGCTTATGTAGATGCGATCTTCTCCTGGCCTATGATTTTAGGAGCAATATTTTAATGAGTCTTCAACTAATTCCACAATTGCATGTTCAATGCAATTTCCTTTCCGAGTTTAAGGCGATTTATTTATCTTCCAGCATCGTGGCAGGATTTGTGGCAGCTCCTGGTGATTTAGGTAGAGAATCGTATGGTAGTAATTTATTTGTATTCAAATTATGTTCTAATGACGTGGTAGCATGAGGCGAAGACTTCTCAAAATCTGCCAGGAATTTTGCTAACAAGACTGATCGAAAACCTTTTTCAAAGGTGCTGGTGCGACTTGAATGACAGTTGGCGCCTTTTCCTTATGGCATTCCCATTTAAACCAGGATGATTCAACATCCATCACGTAATAATAAAGTGATCTTCATAACTTCTTCGTGAGAACCCATTCAATCCAATGCTTTGTCTTGGTGAGAACAAATTTTAATTTAAGAGTCTTCAATTTTCAACACCTGTGAAATATGAATTCGATGTGGTCATTATGAAAATATTATATGAGAGCCTTACTTCAATACAAAACATGGTCGAGATCATGATAATTTTTTAATGTAAAGAACATTCATGTGGAAAATTGTGGATATAAATGCTTATTGGCGTTTGAATCTTCAACATAATCTTAAATGACTACATTAGAGTAAATTATATTCAAAATTCCTGAAAAATAAGATGAAAAGAAATTATGAAATTTATGCATTGCATTTTGTTTTATGCCCATTAAACAATGTAGCATGTTGGATTATAAATTACTTTATTGCCTTTTGTTTTATGCCCATTAAACAATGTAGCATGTTGGATTATAAATTACTTTATTGCTAATTGATAAATTCATATCCTAGCACATGAAAATGATATCCTTTTAAAATAGCTTCCTTTTGAATGCGAAGAACATTTTGGTTAAGTTTTCACTTTTAGATAAATAAATGAAGCCTAGTGATGATTTCTAAAAATAATTGCTTATAATATGGACCTTTAATTCTAAGGGTATTTTTGACTATTTTATCAAAACTAAACATATATAATTATAAATTAATCATTAGAATTGTTCTTAAAGCATATATGTTTTAAAGAATTGCGATTCTCTGCTTTGCCGCTCACCTGGGCGCCCAAGGGCCGCCTTCACGGGCTTGTTCAATTCCAGAATTTTAGTTTGTGAATTGTAGTTGACCTTCAAGTTTTAATTTTAAATGAAATAGATTGGAGGAATTACACTCAACCCTTAAAATAGATGGAATACCTTTCATATATCTTAGGCGTGCTCATGTGTAGAAAGAAAAAAATAAATCATTATTGCAATATAGTCATTACGTGCAAACCATAATGTCCTTTAATTATTATCAAAGAATGCTCTTCTTATTATTTGACTATACGTATTATCTTCAATATAATTACTAATTGGGGAATGCACCTTCATTATTAAACTACTTATATTATGATTCAACATAATGTCCTTTAATGATATTATGGAATGGCCTTTAAACTAATTGACTGTGTGGATTGGTGCAAATAAAATGCCTCGTAAAAAGTTATTTTTGGAATATCTTCGTTATAGAAACAAAGATATATAAACATTGTCTTGGAATACTTTTTCTTTTTCAGGTATGTTGATGTTTTAATAAAAAGGATTCCTTATTTTTATATGATAGTAACAGTATTACTTTCATGGGAAATATTATATATATTTGTTCATTATATGGTCATGTTAGAATAGAGGGATACGACCCTTACATAAATCATATTAAGTTGTATGAAATTTGAATGTAAATCATATTAAGTTATATGAAATTTGTATTAATAGGAAGGAATACACGGAGTAATGTTTGTTTTTCGGTTATTATGTTTTTATTATTCGGATAAGGAATAGAAGGGATGCGGGACCATAAGATCAATACAATAGTTTTCTCATATAATTGTATTAGATTATTTATAGTGTGCATATTAATATCGGTTGTTAAAAAAATAAAAATAAAAATCAGTTGTTCAATTTGACGGATCCTACAATTTAATTGATTTTGTTTAGATGGCATATTTGAAAAGACTGCTATTCTTTTATTCAAGACATTAGTATTGCTTAATTGCAGATGTGTATTTGTGTTCCCAAATCGTATTAGAAGCTATAGATGAAATTGGGGATACATATATTGGTCTAAATATTAAACCAAATCGTATTTATTTTGGTCTAATATATTATTTCATTATGAATCGCATCATAATTTCTTTGGTTTTTTTTGTTAGAGTGATGAAATTATTTATGAATTTTTTGTTTGTTTGTTTAATATGCAACTTTAAAAAAAGTTGTAATTTATCTCTTGAAGATTTTTTTTTTTTCAATTTAGGGGTTGATTTTAAAAATTTTGTAAACAAGAGCATGGGATGTTTGGGCCATGTCTCTATTTTTTGCCAAAAAAAAAATTCGTGTATACTGGTATCAACACTTTTCTATTTGGGGGGTGTTTTTGGTGTTTTTTTTGCAAAAATCATCATTTTTATGGGTAGAGTTCTCGTTCATAGTATATAGTTCTCGTTTCATAGTATAAGTGGTTGGTATCCAAGTATTTTCTCTTGATATTTCTTTGTTAAATGTTGTATGTGTACTTTGTCTAAGGTTGAATGGTAGCCATTGATGTTACATTTTGCCCTGGCATAAGTCATTTTCAGCCTTTAGTTACCCTAACATTGTCAACTTGAGCTTTAGGTCTCCAAAGTTTGTCTTAACTAGGGCATCATCAACCAAATCTTGTAGTTGTTGAGCAAGACCTAGTCTTCCAAAATTGGCAAGTACCATCTCAAAGGGAGGCTAATCCTCCTTGATGCCTAGGGTTAGGGTGATTTTCTCTTCAAACCCTAGGCTGTTCTTCTACATATTTAACCTAATTTTTGAATTTGTACATTTTGTAAATATTATTTTTAGATTTTTTATTTTTTTTATGTAATTTTTGCAATTTTTAAATTATTGTTAAACACTAAACTAAAAGCCCTAGATTTCTGTGCAAAAACCTAGTTACAGACACAATAAGCCCCACGACTTCCTCATCCATCCTCTTCTCCCTTCACTTTACCCTCCATCCTTCTCTCCCTCCTTTCCTCCGTCCTTCCACACCCTTGACCTCCTTTTTAGCCTCATCGCTGGTCCCTTTCTCCCCTATCTGAACCTGCCCCCTCCTTCTCTACTGCTCCTCATACCCGCGGCTCCCTTCCTCTTCCCTCCTCTCCTCCATTTCCCACTCAGCCTCCATCTCCTCCTCCTCCCAACACCCTCAGTTTATCCTTTCCCTCGGGCCTGCTCTTTCTCTCTCCCCACGGACCTGCCCTCTCTCCTTCGCTATCCCTTTCTTATATCACGTCCACCCTACCTTCACTTCTTCCCATTTGTTTACTTCCTCCTCTCTCCCCCTCCTTTCTTCCTAGTCCCTCTTTCTTCCTTCGCTTCCCCTCTTCATCCTCTTTCTCTCACCTCGCACAGGTATGCAATATTGCAGAACCTGTGCACCTCTTCTTCTTTGTTCTAACACCTGCAGCCAGCAATAAAAAGGGTAAGTTTGAAGTATGCAAATATTAATTTTCTGTGTAATAAATGCATGATGTATAGAGCTCTAAAATACACTCTCTCATAGGTCTGAAATTTACTTTTGTAATCTGAAGTTTTTATGATCAGAATTAGATTGTTACAGTATAGACCTGTTACAAGTGAAGTGGTTTATGTTCTGGTTTGCTTAGGAGGTAGGATTAATTCCTTGCTTTACTCATTCCTACAAGTCAATATCCTGCTCTGCTGTTGATATACTAAATTGTTGTTGTTGCTATCTTGATTGCTACTTCTGGTTATCAATTATTATTATGTTTCTTGGACCTTCTTTATTGTGATATATGGCAAGCTCTTGTTATAGCTGATCGTGACAGTACATGAAAACTTATTTGCTAGTGCATTACATTTATTGGTCTTAACCTTCAGGCTTGTTTAACCTTGATGGTACATATTTACATGACAAATATTGGTGAATGATCTTTGCACGAGAACTCTTATTTTTCATTAGTGGATGGTTATGATCTCTTGAAGTTGGTTACATATTGGTATGATATATGATATAAGTGGATTGACACTTGGATTAAGTGATATTGATGATTTAATAACACAATTGATTATTTCCTCCGCGTATCGTATACTAAACTTCTAAACTTCATATTGACTCCATTTAGGAACTGATCTAAATAATGTTTACATAGAGAATATAGTCTTGTTGTTGCATCAGTGTTCTACAGGTTATCAAAAGGGCCCTTCCCTTTGGAGGTTCCAACACTCCGAAGAAGTTAGAATTGTGATCGAGGTGACATTGAGTCATTATTCTTATATTTTCTTACTGGGAACTCACCCTGCTAGTTTTCCCGGTAACAGGGGTATGCATACATTATTTGGGCCATCAAATTAATTCCATATGCAACTCATAACATAGACAAAAATCTTAGAAAGCTCTGATATAAAACAAGTACAACATCATCCCAAAATCACCATGAAAATGCAATGAGGAAAATGGCTCAAATCTCAGTTTTAATTGGAAATATCACATGAATTACTTGGTATTTCGAGTTGTGGCTCTCATAATATGTTTATTACAGAGTTATGCAGCAACTAACATGTCCATAATGTCGAAATAGCAATCCTCCATTAACTATATGCAACAAGAAGTGTGCCCTTGCATTTTTACATGACATTGAGAAAAAGATAGTAGAATGAGAATAGAGAGGAATGAAAGAAGATGAAATCGAACTCAGATGGGTGTTGAACCTGCATCAAAACATCTCCATGAAGCTCTAAATGGCCTCTCCATCAACCAAATTGGATGGGAATCTTGCACCCTCGAAATTGGTTCTAAGGCAAGGAGGCTGAACATCCACCGTGCAAGGACAAGCTAAGATCTCCAAAATTTGTGCCAAATGAGAAATGATCAAAAGTTGCTCTCCTTCTTCCTCATATTTTATTAACCTCCAAAGTCCTCCACAACTCTAATTCCCTCCAAGATCCTTCTCCCAACTCGAGTTAGGGATAGATTCCCATGAATGCCACTTGTCCAACACTTTCTAGCCTTCCTCTTCCATCAATTCGAATGGGGATAATCTTGGTTGCCTTAACTCCCCTTGTGCGCCCCCTTGGAGGCTATTTTTAGCCCTGACATGTCATATATGTCATATGTCAGCAATGAGGTCTGAAATTTATCATAAGTGTCATAGAATCTTCATCATTGTTGTCATAGGAGTTAGGGAATCTAGCTCCAAGTGTCACAATTCTTCTATGATGCCTCTTCCTATTCCATGGGAGTTACTCTTCCAATCCAATTCGACCTTCCTAGATTCATGCCATGAATAATGCTTCTCCAACTCCCCCAAGAATGTTAGACTCCACATTGGATTCAAATGGGTGAGAATAGGATGCCATGTGGCATGGAGAATCTTTCCTTGTGTGGGTCCCACACCACCTATGCGCCCTCATGATCAAATGCGACCTTATTTTCTTCTTCTTATTATTTAATTAGCCCCTTTAATGTATATTTATCAATCTAAGGTCCATTTGGGGTCTTATAGCTCCCTTATTCCAAGTATAAATGTTTCCACCCCAACCTAGGGAACTAGTAGATTGGTGGAAATTTTCCTTCATGAGATTTATTTGGATGGAGACATTACAGAATTCACAAGCACAGATGGAGGGAGGAAGCATAGAAACTCTGAACAAGCACCTTATTAAACTATATCAATTTGCCTTTGGTCGACAATTTTTTCCGACCTCAAAGAATCTTCATCATTGTTGTCATAGGAGTTAGGGAATCTAGCTCCAAGTGTCACAATTCTTCTATGATGCCTCTTCCTCTTCCATGGGAGTTACTCTTCCAATCCAATTCGACCTTCCTAGATTCATGCCATGAATAATGCCTCTCCAACTCCCCCAAGAATGTTAGACTCCACATTGGATTCAAATGGGTGAGAATAGGATGCCATGTGGCATGGAGAATCTTTCCTTGTGTGGGTTCCACACCACCTATGCGCCCTCATGATCAAATGCCACCTTATTTTCTTCTTCTTCTTATTTATTTAGCCCCTTTAATGTATATTTATCAATCTAAGGTCCATTTGGGGTCTTATAGCTCCCTTATTCCAAGTATAAATGTTTCCACCCCAACCTAGGGAACTAGTAGATTGGTGGAAATTTTCCTTCATGAGATTTATTTGGATGGAGACATTACAGAATTCACAAGCACAGATGGAGGGAGGAAGTACAGAAACTCTGAACAAGCACCTTATTAAACTATATCAATTCGCCTTTGGTCGACAGTTTTTTCTGGACTCAAAGAAGTAATTTCCTAGTTCATTGTGAGTCGGTATCACAATGGAAAATTTTATTTCAACCAACCGCTTGAAATCAATGACAACCTGATCAATCAGATCACCGGACTATCCAACAAAGGGTATGTAGTACCTATTCGATCAAACCCTACTCTGGTTAAGGACTTCACAGGTACCCCTGCATGAAAAAACTCAAGAGGTTTAGTCATAAACCAAATCATCTATGGCACACATAAATAGCAGTGTGGGTCGTGTTGACTGCATTAACGAGTACCGATCGAGGGTTCGACCTCAAACTCGACATGCTCGAAGCCATGCAAAATGCGGCCTCGAAGGGAAAAGTATACCGATGGTCCGAACACCTGGCGGAAATTGTCTGACGTATCTACCAGAAATACCAGGAGGAGGGAGCTAAGATCTGATACCCTTCACTTATCATTTGGATCGCCATGGCTCATCTTCGACCAACAGACGACAAAGAGTTCACCGTAATCAAGGGACCATTGACGTGGAACTTCCATTCATTTTAACAAGGCGGATGTCGACTCGGTGCAACAACAACACAAATTTGGTTTGACAATTCGTTCCAAGCATTAAAAGTGAAAACAACTAGATGGAGAGTTCCACAAAATATTTGACGAAGTCTGCCACCGACTGCACACATCCAGCTAGCGCTCGACCACACAACGGTTTGGTATCTAGAAGGACTTGTCAGAGCAACATAGCAGCTCAACTTCTACCTTACAGTCAATAGGATATTAGAGGAACTAAGCCGACAGTACAATACCATCATTCCAATACCACCACAAGCAAAACTGATCGTCCAACAAATGGTCGAACCCCTTATAGATGTTGGGAAAGAAGAAGACTATGAAGTCTGACTTCATCTCAACACATTTACACTAAATTCTTAGCAGGTGGTTGACATCAATCCTTTAGGGATTACGATGAATACTCATTAGGATCCCTTGCATGCACCTGACCAATCGGATGATAGTACTCAGCAGGACACTCCACTTCCGGAGTATGCCTTAAAAAAAGAGAACATTTGTCGAGTGGTGGACGAGATATTCAGAGCACAACATAATAGAAAGAACAAAACACAAGGGAAAAGAAAGCAAAAGCTTATCCTCTAGGAACCAACAGAAGAAGACGACGTTGAACTATTCGACTGTGCAACTTAGGTATTGGAAGATGCTGCCAAACACAATATATATGTTCTAGAGCAGATAGGAAATTCATTACAGAGAAAGATCATCAACAGGTAGAGGCACCAGCAAGTAAGAAAGTTAAGTTTGCGGAGAAGTTGCATGTTGAACTCACACAAAGTCCACCACCTCCTTCTCCAACTGCTATCATGGAAGAAGACATCACGCCAACTCCCTCGACCGATGTTACACCCCCACTCACTTCTGCTACAAACCCATCCTTTATCCCTAGCTTTGTACAACAGCTCCCCGCTCCCAGCTCCCCTCAGAGCAAAAATCCAGACCGACTTCGACCTACAGGAATTTATTAACCAACTACCATCAATCCTCCCTGACTGGAAATGACTCATTATAAAGAAACCAGTCGTAGCCGACCCCGAATCGCAGCCCGACTTACTTCAACCTGATTTCCATACATCCAAACAAATGCCACCACCATCAACTTCTAATCCAAACATTGTCGGATATACTAAAACTATCATAGAGAAAAACCCTGATCCGACAAGTGAGGTTGCATCCCAACAAACATCCACCTTTACACCCTTACCAGTCGACCAACCCACTTCACTTCCATCCCCGACCCCTTCAGTTATAGAAGACCCTGACCAGTCTGATACCACCAACATGCCACTAGAAACTCTCTTTGAAGTGTCTGAACCGAATATTGAACCCGGAAATGCCTTTGTCGCAGGAAATTCCGACCACGTCGACAGTCCTTCTACAGAACTCGGCACGACCGACCGACTGCTTCACCATCACTGACCATTTCTCCGCCACCACTGGACAACCTGAAGTTACCTCCCCAAGTCCAGTTACTACAGAGATACCACCTCCTCATACCATCTACCTCACTCCTGCAGCACTAGAAGAGAAACACAATGAAGAAACACAAGCTACATGAGATAAAGAAGTCATTGACAAGGAAAAAGCAGCAGAGAAGCAAAGAGAACTTGAAAAGCAAAATGAAAAAGAGGCAGAAAGGACAAAGATGAAACAAAGGAAATATAAGAAGAGGAAAGAAAAGTAAAAGCAGAAACAACAATAGCATCTGCAACACCTTCAACAACAACCTTTGCTCACTGTCCATTTAGATCAATTCGGTCTGATTGCCACTTTTGAACCTCGACAAGCAAAAGAAGAAGAACTAGATCTTCTCAATGACGTTATTGACCGAAAGCGCGGAAGAGAAGAAATGAAACCAAAGAGCAAATTGAAACACTTCAAGTAAAACGATCTTCATTTTTTACTATACGTGAAAACTTAGTCCAACAAATCATACCTAACCGACACTGGAAACCCGCTCGACAAAGCATATGCATTATTTGAAAGTGTCGTGTCGACTCTCCAAGAACAATTAGCTAAAGAACGACAGGATCAAGCAGAAGAAACATATATCATCATGACAAACCAGTATACAACATTCACAGAAGCACATAGTCTGTTAGCACAATATGCCCAAGAATTTTCTACGACTACAGAAGTATTGCGCAACTAGTATACACATTACAACAATGTGTTTGTCAAAATGCAGAAAACTCGAGATCTCATTAACACTCTTCAATAGAAACGACAAACTGCCGATGAATCTCTCGCACAAATAGTCGATGATCAAATTAATACGGAACACATGAAGCTAGCAAAACTAGAGAATAAATAGGATCAGTGGATCACACAAGCTTGCATAAGCCTTTCAAAATTCAACAAGATCAGGCCACATCTCCATCAACTGCTCTCCACTGCCGACAACAGAAAACTCATCCTAGGGAAAGACATGATCAATATTCGAGACCGACCGGTCCATGAAAAAATGGAGAACTTGTCTAGCCTTACTACCCTTACTATCGACATACAGATTGCACTTCATTCCTGGGAAGACTTTTGGAACCATCTTTCAGTTTCCTCCGAAGTCATTGTCGACGTATGTGTCCAACAACAATTGACTTCCAACACCAGTCAGTCCCAATAGTAACGACAAAATTTTCTTAGTACTCAGTTAGTTACAATTTTGTCATTTAAACTCCAATCAGCTCCATCTCTCTATTTCTTCGGGATGAATAAATGTTTTGTTTGTGGGGGAGATGTTGAAGGAGCCTAAGTCGGCTGCTCGACTAGGCCCTCTGGTCGACCACTTCGTAGAACAGGTCGAACCATTGTGTGATTTATTACATGTCGAGTCGGTTAGTGAACCGACAGGTCGTTATGTAACTGTCTGTAACCATATATATAGGGTGAAAAACCAGATACATGAATGGCACTCAGACATTGTATTGCACTTCTGTACCGAGTAATAGAAAGACTTGTTGGCTCTGTCGCCATTTCTTATCTTTTGTTCATATATATATATATATATATATATATATATATTGCTTGCTTATTTTATAACATGTATCGCTGGTAACTATGCACAATCCACTTGACTACAACACTCCTCCTATGGTGTGCGCTATCAATATTTGCACACCTTCAATGGTATGATTATGTGTCTGAAATGCACCAATTTTCCCTATTGATGGATGCATAACCAAATTGTACATATTTAGAAAAATCACCACGTTAACCAGTGCGGTTTCATAACATGTATGCATCAGTTATTCAATGCACTGACATGTAACAGGCGCACCATTATCCATGTAAAAAATATAAAACTCATAAAGAGTTGCCCCTACTACAGTGCACTTTATTAATATGTGTGCACCATTTATGGTGCGATGACCTATTCTCAATGCACCGGTGCTCCCTAGTGATGGATGCACTATCAAACCTAACATATTTTTAAAAAATCACTATGTTAACAAGTGCTCTTGTTTTAGTGTGGTGCACCATTTGTGATGCTTTGGTGTTGCAAGAGCATCGCACATGGTGCGTTATTATAATATAGGCACACCTCTTGTCAAATTAATTTATTTTGATAAAAAAAATATTATTTGATGTTAATAAATAACATTCTTATCTAATTAAATATTTAATGTTTTTTTATGTCTATTTTTTAGATTGATCAATGTTATATGTAAATCAAAGATGTCAGCGACGAGAGGTCGATCAACAGAACCAGGCATGAGTTGACCAGTACAACTTTGTGTGCGAATGGGAGGCCAGAGAGAGAGAGAGGGATTTGTACCCTCGCCCCATTACTCATAAGACATGAGACCTCTTGATTGTTGACGAACTCCTGAAGTTCTATAAAGAGGCTACATCCCTCGAGGAGAACACTACTTAGTTGTTGCAATTGATCCATTGTTGGGAACATCATATGCATTTATTTCATGTTGGTCTCGATCACTGGTTCCAGCTCACTAAGGAGGACATTTACTTCATCATGGCTTATCCAGGAGAGGGAAATATTTTCCCTGAATCCTTGATGTGTTAGCTGGTTGCAACGGAGAGTTAGCTCACTTACTCTCAGAGATATATCACAGACCACATCATTGATCTTGTTGATTTTCAGGTGTGCAGTGGACATCTACAGATTTTTTATTTCGATGCAAATGAGGTTAGGTGCCTCTCACTGTTGGTGACGATCGTTTTGTACCTCACCGGTGATGGGCAGAGCATTAGTTTCCCTCTTTTATTTTATATAGATTATTTAGTGCAGAGACCTATATGCATTAGGCGGTCCAACATTTGTTTGCAGCAATTTTGTTTTGCTTTGGGTTGATGACGTGCATAGATTAATGGGAGGGTCAACTTCGCTTTTGGTTTAGAGCTATTTTGTTTATTTTTTGAGAGGTTTCTAGCCATGAGGCCTTCATTTGACTTCCACCCTCCTAGGCCGATGATGGAGGTGCGTATGCACATGTGGGGACAAATGATGCCAAGAGGGGGCATCTCGAGTTCCCAGCTAGGATCACACTAGATATGCTGGAGATGTTAGCTAGCGAGGAGGACCATGCCTTGGACCTTGTTCCATATCCATATGCGGGGTTGGATTGGAGAGCATGCCCCAACATCTTTTTCACCCAAGTTGAGCCACCAGATGATAAAGGTAATATTAGCGTTATGTTTAAATTAATCTAGATGCATTTTATTGTCTTACTTAATGCAAATGAAATATATTCTAATTTTTTTTATTAAATTGTTTAATTCTTGTTGTGTGCTATATATTTTGTAGACATTGGCATGTTCAATGGGGAGGTTCCTCCACCCATCCAGGATTACTAGGATATGCAGGTGCCCAATGTGCCTGCGTTGCCTAGACCCAATCTACAATGTAGGCCATATGATAGGATCTGAATGCATGTGGCAAATAGGTTGTCCACATGAGGCATAGAATAGATGGTGAATAGGTGTACTATTAAGGCATTCCTAGTGTTAGGTCACCAGTTTGAAGCTCCATGGGTACTAGCTTAAAACAAAAACATGCACAAGCATAGGAAGATCATCCAAGACCTTAAGCTTGTAGAGTTACGGAGGATGCTTCTTTGTGATCTGATATCTTTGATGCAGTATGGCATCAACGCATCCATCCTTTTAGATGATTGGAGGTCGATGGATGATTCTATGTCATTTGATGAGGGTGGTGATCCTCGTCCTCCTCCTCACCATGATGAGGGAGCGTCAACATCTCATGCTCCACCTCCTCCTCCTTCTCCTCAACATGACAATCGACTACTATTTACTCCTCCACACCGAGTCGACCCACCACCATCTCTGATCCATCCACAGGTCGACCTACCAACTTCTCCACCATCTCCTACTCTACTCACCTCAGCTTTAGATAGGATGGTTGCAGCGAGTGAGATTCATCTTCATGGAGATATCGTTGCTTCTCTCCAGTCTACTTTTTTTCCTGGCATAGGTATTGATGCCTCTGCTGGTGGAGGAGCCAATGCCTCTAGCTATGTTGGAAGAGGTAGTGATGCCTATGGTTCCGGAGGTGGACAAATATCTTATAGCATTTATTGGAGTGGAGATGTATATTTGGCATGTATCATGAGTTTGACATTATTGTTCATATATATATATAACATTTTTCATGTAGATGTCGATGTCGATGTCGATGTTTATTTATATGTTGATGGTGATGTGTATGTTAAGTCGGGTTAGATATGTTATAGGTGTGCTTGATAGATGTGTATGTTAGATGATGGTTATTCAATGGTGCATGATGGTTATGTTAGATAATGCAGCTTGTGTTTTGTTAGGTTATTGTTAGATTTGTGTGTTAGATTATGTTTAAATACGTTGAATGTATATGTTCGATGATGATAGGTAATGTTTACCTGTGTATGTTAGGTAATGTTTGATGTGTATGTTAGATTATGTTAGATTTTTTGTTGTGTTTGTAAGATGGTGCTTAAGTTTGATATGTGACGATAGATTTGTATGTTAGATAATGTTTGTCATATGTGTGTAATGGTTATGTTAGATGATGTTTATGTTTAGTAGGTGGTCATGATGATGATGATGATGCTACTTTACATGATGTTAGGTGGTGGTGGTGGTGGTCATTGATTTGATTATCACATTGTAATATTTTTTTATTGTTAAGTATATATATGGACTTTTTTTATCAACTCAATGGGATGTCAAATTATTTTATGATATTTATCTTCATGTGTATGACGTATTTTGTTTATGTCGATGAGTATGATTCATGTATATGATGCAATTTTATTTATTATTTATTTATGTCGATGTCTTTTATATATATATTTTTTACACAAACGGATAAAAGCTTTATATTAAAAAAATAGGAGCCAGATACATAGATATGGGGAGGTTGTTCCCAAAAACTAGAGCTATCAAGACAGTCTCAATAAGTTCCAGCCTCTGAAGTTCAAAATTGACCTTATGTCTTTTACATTTGAAACAAATTGCAAAACTATTACAGCTATAGATAATAACAAACTGCCCTAACATGATGCAACAGAAGTAGAATATACGGCTAATACTATAAACGCTACACAAAAAAGAGCAACTTCAGACCCAAATAACTAATTTTCATGTTGGCTTCAGGAAAAAATTTCCTTGCTGCCTGTGGTTGTTCTTGCATTCCCATCATCTAGATTCAGGATGACCGAGGGACTGTTCCCACTGCTGGTCCTAACACAATCCACTTTTGCCTCTACAATTCGAAGACAGCTGTAGAAAGTATCGTACTTGTTCATCAATTTATCAAAACAATCTTTAGTCTTATTGATGCTTGAGCGAACTTCTGAATTGGATATTTGAACAAAGGTGGCCAAATTGGAGATTTCCTTCTTCATGTCCATGAGGTCGCCTCTAAGCCAATTCACTTGTGCATCCAGGTCCTGGATATGGGATTGAAGTTCAAGGGAGGGACTTCCCTGTCCATGAGGGGAATCCAGGCTGATCAGACCTCTCGTTTCACCATTTACTTGTTTCCAGTTCTTACTGCCATTTTCGTCGAGACTACCGTGAAACCGCTGCACACCGTGACTATAGTCAATCGGATTCAAGGGTAGGCCAAAGTCCATGTTCTTTCTGGAAATGAAACCATAGCCAGAGAGGTGCGCCGAGTTCCTGCTACCCTGTCTAAGCCCAAACTCCAGGGGCGTCCACCTTCTTCTGCTGCCATGGTCATCGATCTCAGGCTGATTAAGACAAGATATATTAGTTACACCACCTCTACGATGTTCATTGCCACCGACGCCATGAAAGAGGTCAGCAAGACATCGCTTTTGTCTACCATTGCAGGTCCCCCCAGGCTGCCCCTGAAAGTTTTTCTTACATTTTCAGCAATCCTGAGCCGGAGGGCAAAGGTTGCATCTCTCCATGGCTAGCGAGGACAACCGCCTACTAGGGACAACACTTGGAAAAGAGACACAGGAAAAGAAGGCAAGTGCAGAGGGTTCCGAATGATACAGGAGGCTTTGCCACCCTGCATGTTATAGCCGAGTATCACCTTGGAGGTCGTCCACCATAGCTTCACGCATGCGAGCCAGGTGGTCTTTATCAGGGGTAGCCGCCAGTTCAGGGGAGGGATCATTGAAAAGGAGCGGGAGGATCTAGGATAGATATGAAGAGTTAATGAGAGCGATGGGATGGCCATGAGGGGGAGGGGGTGAGGAACAAGAGAATTAGGAGATTAAGGAACCCAGGCATCTAGCTCAAGTTTTCCATTAATTAGGATATGTCCACAATTCAAACCAGTGCCGACATTGGCCATGGAATCGGCAGAGTGATTGTTGTTTCTAAGGATGTGGAAATATGAGAGGGATTGAAATTCTTTAGCCAACAGAATAAGATGTTGATGCATCGTGGTGGTAGGTTTCCTACGAAGGTTGGTTAAAGCTCTAGATTCTCTAATGACAAGCAAAGAGTCTCCAAAGACTACAAGGTCCTTTATGTCTTTGCTTCTAGCAATGCCCATCCCTTTTATCAAAGCTAACCACTACTCATCATTGTTAGTTCTTTTTCCAATTCCCCAAGCATAATCGTTCTGGTTGTTTCCATTGGAGCCTATAAGGACTCCCCCCGCACCTGCCAAACCGGGATTGCCTTTGGAGGCACCATCAAAGAAAAGGATATGGCTTCCAAGAGTTCAAATCCAAGCTTGTAGGTCTTTATGATCGATTCGGATATGCTAGTTCTGAGGTTTGAAAGCCTTAGGAGGGTGATGACAGTAAGGGAGGGGAGATAAAAGGTCGCCCACTCAAATTTTTTCCTCAACACTTAAGGGTTCTTTGTGGAGAGTTGTCATGTTTTTGGTGGATAGGGAATCGATCCAAAGGGCTCTTGCAGACGAGATGATTTTCCCTGGAATTGCTCTTTTATCTTCAAAGATTTCATGGTTTCTGGCGACCCAAAGTTTCTAGCATATGAACTTCGGGAAAGCTAACCAAGCTCTTTTGAATATAGGCTTTCTGGAGAAGGAATTCGGGTAGTATGAGCGCCAATTTCCAAAGAGGTCCAACCAATTGGTGGGGAGGGCCAAATTTGGTTGAATGTCGTGAAGAGCTCTATGCCATACTTCTTGGGAAAATTCACAATCTAGAAAGAGATGATTGATAGTCTCCTCCGCGTTTTTACAAAGGATACATCTAGCTGGTCCTTCAATCCCTCTTCTTTTCAAATTGTCCGCTGTGAGAATCTTCTTGTGAGCGAGAATCCAGTTAAAAACATTCACTTTTGGGATCCCATCGTTGTTCCACACTTTTCTCCACATGCTATCTTTACTGTTACTGTTGTTAAGAGCATCCAGGTAATTATAGCCTTTCTTAACAATATATATACCATCTTTCCCCCAGCTGCGTTTATCCCTCAATTCCATGGTGATGGGAATCGCACCATGAAGACGAGAGAAGGGCACTATACCCATGTTGGAGGTGATTCGGAAGGTCAAGTTTTCTCCATCCAGTCCAGTTGCCTTGGTTAGACCAAGTTGAAATATCATGAAGGGTTTTAATGTGTGCCTGCTCCATCCAGTTTCTCAAATCCCGGAAGGCGAGAAGAGAGTTGACTAGAGGAGAGAAACCAAACTTGTCTTTCCAAATATAGATTTTCTTACCGTTGCCAGGAACCCAAGAGATGTTATTTTGGATTATAAAGGTGGCTTTCTTGCAGAGGTTCCAAATCACGGTTCCTTTCTTTTCTTTATCTATTTTTTCTACACACCTGGTTCTGTTTCCCTGCATATACTTTTGCAAAATATCTCTTTCCACCAAGCTTTCTTTACAGATATGATCCTCCAGATAATTTTGGCTCCCAGAGCGAGGTTCATAGTGGAAAGGTCTTTTATTACAGCTCCACCATGAGATTTAGGTCTGCACACTTTGTCCTAGCTTATGAGATGAAACTTTTTTGTGCCATTTTTTTTTCCACCCTGCCAAAGGAAGTTTCAAAAGAGATTTGTAATTTTGGATAACATAGACTTAGGGGCGAGGGAAATGGAGCAGGCATAGAGAGGATAGGCAGAGAGGATGCAATTAAGAAGCACCAGCTTGCCAGCTGGGTTTAGCCAGTGAGAACCCCAAGAGCTGATTTTGGTGATTAGGCCATGCCAATCGGCCACTTTTTTCCTGCCTTTGAAAATTGTAACCCCGAGGTAGGAGAATGAGTTCCAGTCTTTAACACCTTCAAATCCGAAAATTCTAGCAATTCTCATTAGTGTCCTTTAGGGGCAGTTCCAACTATATATTTTGGATTTACCAAAGTTTACTTTTCCATCAGAGGCTTTGAGGAAGGTATCAAGGGCTTCGTGGAACTTTGTTGCAATGTTGACAGAGGCTCCTCCCATAAGAATTGTGTCGTCAGCAAACTGTGAATGGTTAACAGATCTAACTCCTTTGACAATTTTGATTCCTTTGAGGTCTCCAGAGGCTTGAAAGAATTGGAGTTTCCTACTCAAGGATTCAACAACTAGGAGATAAAGAAAAGGGGACAAGAGCCAGCCTTGGCAGAGACCTCGGGTAGCTGAAAAGAAGAGTGTTGGTCTGTCGTTGACAAGAGGAGCAATCCAGGGGGGGTTGATGCAGGCTTTGATCCATCTCACAAACCTAACGGAGAAGCCGAATTTTTCCATGATGGCATAGAGGAAGCCGTGATTTACTCTGTCAAAGGCATTTTCCATATCTAGCTTGATGGCCATGCCTTGATGATTTTTTTCCATACTTGAATGAATGGATTCCTGAACAATAATAATGTTGTCCAGAATTTGACGGCCCGCAATGAAACCCCCTTGAGTATCAGAGATAATTTTCCCCATGATTTTTTTCATTCTGGTAGCAAGGATTTTGGTGAGGATTTTATAGGAGGAATTACAGAGGGAAATTGGCCTAAAGTGACTCATGGAGCTAGGGGCTTTGTCTTTGGGAATTAAGGCAAGGAAAGAGGAGTTAGTGGCCCCTCCAATTTTATCTTTTTTCTTGGTCCAGTTTAGCATGCGCTTCAGGTCTTGCTTAATAATATCCCAAGCTGTCCGATAGAAATTGATGGTAAATCCATCAGGGCCAGGAGCCTTGTCATTTTGGAGAGACCAAACTGCTTTCTCAATTTCATGCTCTAGGATTTGGTTTGGTAAGGTCTCTATTAACATTTTCTGAAACCAAATTTAGGATCCCATCAAGAAGTTTAGCTTGTGCAGCTAAGTCAGCTTCTCCATTGTCCGAAAAAAGCTCCTTGAAGTGGTTGTAAGCAAGCAATTTAAGATTTTCTTGCCCATTGATTCTTTCCCCATTGTTGTTTTTCAGCTCCCTGATTACATTCTGGCTGCGGCGAGCTTTGGCCTGATTGTGAAAATACTTGGTATTGTTATCTCCTCCTTTAAGCCACAAATACCTGGATTTAATTCTCCAAGTTTCCTCTTCCTTCTTGGCTGCTGTAAGAATCTCCAGTTCTAGAGTTTTCTCATGATTGAGAAGGATGGTCGTGACTGCTTCAGACTCCATTCTTTGCTGTAGTTTGTTGAGTTTGGATTGGAGAGCTAACTTCGTGCTATAGGAGCTTTTATAGGAGGTCTTGGAAAAAAAAATTAGAGCATATTTAACAGCTCTGAGTTTGGACTCCCAGATGAAGCTTTGGGGAGCCATGGATGTTCACGTTCTAGGCAGTTTGAACAATATCTAAGAAACCGGGGGATTGGATCCAAAGGGGATTGAAGCGGAAGGGGATAGGCCCAAGGTTTTCAGGAGGGGCGATGGATAGGGTTATGGGCTTGTGATCAGAAGAGGAGCAGGGGATGGTGTAGGAGCTAATAATGAAATCAGAATGAAAGAAGGAAGAACTTACCAGGAAGCGATCCAATCTTGCCGCTATGTAACCAGTGCCGCTCCTCCTATTGCTCCAAGTATACTTGGCATTTTTAAGTGGAATGTTGATGAGATCCAAATCGACAAGAAGGTCTTCAAGCTTTTCCCCAAAAGGATCACGGACTGTGTTTCCACCACGCTTCTCCTTCTGGGACTTAGTGACATTAAAGTCGTCGGTAATAATTAGATTTTCCTCCTGCATGCTATCTTTTAGATTTCTGAGGTCATCCTAGAATTTGATTTTATCCCTGTGGTGTATGGGTCCATACACATTACAGACAAAAGTGGTGCGGCTGCTTTCTTTTTCTTTTATTTCAATGAGAAGCCAGTGGTTGTTTTCTGCGATTGAAAGAACTGAGAATTTAGAGGAAATGAGGGTATCTATACCCCCCGAGGCTCCACGGGCATTACTAGCAATTCCTTGACTTTCTTTCCAAATACAACCTGAGATGTCTAAGATCTCAGCGCTCTGCATTTTAGTCTCTTGGAGTAATACAAGGTCTGGTTTTTGAGTTTTTATCATATTTTTTATTGCTTCCACTTTATTCAGTCCATCAAGACCCCTGCAGTTCCAAGATATTGCAAGCATTACTTCTTTGATGGATTAGGTCCTGCTCGGGACTTACCTTCTTTCGCTCCGATTTGAGGTTTGGATTGCTGAAGAATCTTCATGTCTTCGAGGCTTTTTTGTCTTCCCGATTCAATTTCTCTTTCTGCTTCTAGTTCCCTGTGATTTCCTGCCTCTTGTATTTGGGGGTTGCATCGATTCCCCATCATCAAGAGATTCTGAGGAGGCATCCGTGGATGAGATGGTTGACACAAATTTACTTTTTACCTTATCAGCCCATGAACCACCTGGAGTGATGTTTTCTATGGGATTTACTTCATTCGATTCTTTTTCAGGGTTGCTGGAGGTGTCTGCATTTTCCTTGTTTGGTTCTTCTGGTCTTTCTTCCGATATGTTGATCTATCCTTCTTCAACCTGTAATTCTTGAAAGCTGTTGACATTCGTGGTCTCTTTTGGTTCTGAAGAATTTCCTTTGGCAGGGGGGGTGTGAGCTTTTGGTGAGATGTGGGGAAGCCGAGGTCTTTTTCCCCCTTTTTACCTGCTACCATCCATCCTCTTGAGGTTGCTCTGAGATTTCCTGTACCGCTTTGGGGCAATTTTTCACAAAGTGTCCATACTCATGACATTTTTTGCACTTGAAAGGTAATTGTTCATAGTCAACCTTTTGAAGGTATTCCCAACCATCCATTTGCAAATTTACTTCTTCTGGACGACCCTTTTCCAAATCTACCTCGACACAAATTCTAGCACAGGCAAAAAGAGGCCCTTTAGGCTCAGCTTTGTCAATGTATTTTCCGAGAGCATTTCCAATGACTTGCAGGCTATCATCGTCCCAGCAATGCAGAGGCAGGCGGGGTAGACGAACCCAAACCAGAACGGCTGAAGGGACATCTTTCTTCGGATCGAAAGAGAGGTTCCAACGATTTAGGTAGAGGCCGCGAGGGCCCATGAAGTTCGGGCCACTTCAAAAAATGAGATCCTTATCATCTTTGTTTTCAAAGAGAAAAGTGAAATAACCCTTACCACAAAAGCAATGTTGTAAGCCACCAGAGATCAGAGGCATCCAGTTTTTGTTGATCCAAGTGTCCATCGTCTTGGGGGAAGGCCAAATCCCAGTAAATTGCCCTATCAAACCACGTTCATTTAGGGCTAAAGCTTTGAGTTTCGAAGCTGTCGACAGGATCTAGATGCAAGGTGCAGTCGCGCGTTTTACGAAGGTGGCGTCCGAGTGATCCGAAGGAGACGCCGACGATCGTCGAGGGGGTGTGGAGGCCACCAAGGAGCGAAAGGCTGCGTCCAGGAGACGTCGATGATCGTCGGGGGGGAGCGAAAGGCTGCGTCCAGGAGACGTCGATGATCGTCGGGGGGGTGTGGAGGCCACCAGGGAGCGGAAGGCTGCGTCTAGGAGACACCGACGATCGCCGGGGGGCAGATCCATGGCTATGGCTCAAGAGGAGCCCCCAGGAAAACGCAGAGGTGCTGTAGGTCGAAGTAGAGCGTTAGGGTTTTCTAACATCTATAAAAAAATTAATAAATGGTCTTGTGATATTGATTGTCTATCAAATCCTATTTTAAAAGAGTGGAGGGTGCAACACTAGGACTTCCCGGGAGTTCACCCATCCCAGTACTACTCTATCCCAAGCGCGCTTAACTGCGGAGTTCTGATGGGATCCGGTGCATTAACGCTGGTATGATCGCACCCATTTCGATGTCTTTTATATTAGCTATAATTATAATTAAAAATTGTGCACAACCACAATTATAATTGCAAGTTAAAATCTCAACTATAATTACAATTTACAATCATTATTACAATTTCACAACTACAAATTACAATTACAATTACAATAATAAATTACTAATTAGATTTACAAATTACTAATTATAAATTGGACAATTACAACTACAAATTTATAGTTGCAATTTGTAGTTATAGTTACAATCAAAACTTGCAAACTACAATTACAAATTTGCAATTACATTTACAAATTATAAAATTATTTGCTATTACATTTACAAATTATAAAATTATTTGCTATTACATTTACAAATTATAAAATTATTTGCAAATTTGCAAAATTATAAAATAATTTATGAAATTGCAAAATTACAAATAAAAAATAGAAACTTGCAAATTTACAAATTTCAGTTTTAATTACAAGTGTACAATCACACAATAATCTTATAATTACAATTTTGCAATAACAAGATACATATGGCAATAATAAATTGAAATACCAATTTTATAGTGCTTTCAGTAAGCAGAAAAATAAAATAATATATAAATTTAAGTAAAGTTTCAATTACATTATTGAATGTGGGCCATGTGAAAAGGAAATCATGTTCTTTCCTAGCCTACTATTTATCACAAATTTTATAAAATCAATTATCTCAACCTATTGTTTTTTGTTAGATTATTGAGTAGTTTCATTATGGAGGTTATGAGTCCCATTGGTTCTATTTTTGACAATATTAATTTTGTTCTTTACACATAAAATTGGAAAAATAGTTTTGATCATTAAATTTAGGATTTATAAAATATGTGTACTATCCATCTTCCTTTTATTAATCATTTCACTATTGTCCTTCTATTTTAAATGACAATTCAAATTGAATATGCCTATGTAGGGTGTTACCACCATAGAAAATAAGATGATATATTTTTTCTATTTGGTTTAAATATCATAATCTTGATTGTATTCATCTTAATGCTAAGTTTATAAAAATATTAAAATGATTGAGAAGGTCATGTTTCTTATTCATGAAGGGATTTAAAAGTTTAAATATAAAACTAATAATGTAATCTATGAAGGAAAGAACACTCACATGTATCTCTGTAATTGTTGTTTCCCCACGACTTCCACAACCATTACTAGTATCCATTGAAATCACTTATTTAAACATAGCCCCTCAACCTCTTCATTCATACATCTAAGAAGTTCATGACTCTATGGAATCTCACATTTAGACTCATGAGATAGCTATTGGACAATATTATGGGGTAAATGCATCATTGATCCATCTAGTTGAACCCTCAATAGATGACAACAATGCCGATTTTTTCACAACTATGATCAAGTATGTTCCTCCCCTATGAAGGAATGATGCTGTCTCCTACAGAAACAAATGCTCCCTAATGGGAAAAAATTACCAAACTCCCTGCATGGAACAAGACTTGTCAATATTCATTTGTGCTTAACCACTTTCATCCATAAATATGGCTCTAGATACTAGACATAGTCCTCTTCCTACATCTTCACCATGTCGAAGCTCTAATACACTTCACATTTCAAATAACATATACACATATAGAGGCAAGTCTAGGACAATTATGAATTTTTTAAATTGATTTGTTCATGAGTTCAAGACAAGAAAACATAGTTACATGGCATGTTAGGTTCAGGATCGAAATTAGAGAAACATTGACCTAATGGAATTTTGGATAATTTTGAGGAATGTTCTTATGACCAAATTGTATCAAGGTGTTAAAAGTAGTAGTTGACATAATTATTTGACTATTTTGTGTCAAAGTAACATACTTAAATAAGTTTGAATGTATAATGTTCACTTGATGTTAATAAAGAAACATTGTTCATTTATATGTGTTTAGAAACCTAAATGCAATTGAAAATATCCAACTTGTTTGTGGCTTTGAATATAGCTTTGAGGAGCGTAGTAATTCCAAAGGCATTTAAATAGTAACTTTATAAGTAGTAAAAAAAATATAGCTCTTTTGAAATTTTATTTTTAAATATCCATCATTTTTACATAATTGATAAATACACAGTAATTAATATTGTTAAAAAAATTTATAATTTCCAAATAAAGTTATTAATTATATTAAATTTAAGTTTTGAAAAAGGAGCCATTACTCTTTTGCCATTGTATGGGAGGGAGGAATAACATGTCAGGTGTTTGAATTTGGGTTTGCAATTAATATTGTTAAAAAATTTAATCATTTCCAAATAAAGTTATTAATTATATTAAATTTAAGTTTTGAAAAAGGAGCCATTATTCTTTTTCCATTGTCTAGGGCAAGGAATAACAGGTCAGGTGTTTGAATTTGGGTTTGCAATTGAATAAATACACAATTGAATTTCAACAATGTTAATATTCAAATTAATATATTTTGTGTATAAATCCTAAACCCTGGACACCCTAAACCCCAAACCCTACTCTACCATTGTCCAAAGCAAAGCAAATTTGTATATATATGGGTTATATAAGTGGTGTCGTTTGATTCAACAACCCAACCAGCCTCTTCCTCCAAAGCTCAAAGAACCTCATTAATGTCCACCCAAGGAGGGAGATTATATCCTCCATGTTTTCTGAGACCCTGAAAGATTTCAGTCGTTATAAACCACCTATTTCGCGCTCTCAGCTTCATCTTCTACCTCTTGCTTACGTTGAGTCTACCCATTTTCCCTTTCAAATTTTGTAATATCAGGCTCTTCGTGAAATTCTCAAAGAAGTCGTTGATTCCAAGAGAAATAATAGACGAGAGGGAAAGAAAGACATGGGATAAGTTTCTGAATTTGATGCAAGACCTAGGTCATTAGTCTTTCACTGCAATCAAAAACCAAAATTATCATTTGAATCATTGCACTCATCACACTAATCTCACATGCCTTGTTCGTCATTCAGCTAGAAAGGAGTATGAATCATAAGAAATTGCATATCCTAGAAATGGCGGCTGTCATTAAATACTGCAACCGTTATCAATGAAAATAGTATTATAAAATAAAAAGATTCTTCACTATAGTATTACTATTATAAAATAAAATAAAAGTATTACTATTATTAAAAATAATATTGTTATATTCCCGAATGCATGTGATGGAGAGGCAAGGGTGGAGGATGCATCGATCGCAATGCCCCACATGCCTACGCTTAGAGGAGTTTCATGTCATAAAGAAAATTCTGACCTCATTCAGGTTTCTAATTAAGGCGATGGTGATTATTGGAAGAAGGGCTAATAGATATCAGGTGGAGAATGTGGCAATGGGTCTATACGTGAGAAAAGAGAGTACGAGAACCAAGCAAAGGAGAATAATGGAGGAGAGTGTGGGAAGATTAATCAAAGTTACAAAAACCAATTGGGATTGGGGCGCGATCATAGAGGTTGCTATGAGAATTTATGGTGGTGGGGGTTCTTATTCAGGTAAAAGAACGAGGACTGGGTGTGAGTGTTACCACTTGGAAGCTGTGGTTTTTTTCATCCCATGAAAAGTGATATTTGGTGTCTAGCAATCAATCTGGAATACCAGTGGTCGGGCTCGATGGAGACCAGGGGGAAATGGGCTAAATGTGAAGCAAAGGGGAAAGGGGTGGCTATTACACCTTGAGCCACCAAAGAGTAGAAGCTTGCTGGTCAGGTAGCCCAATTCTTAAAGGATAGAATCCCTAGTGTCATTCAAGAGGAAATTGAGGAAATTGAGCAGGGTATGTGGGAGAAAGTCCACAAGATGCAGATGGACGAGGAGATTGAAGAGCTTGTGGAGTGGGTGCAAGACCTCAGTTCAACTCATGGTCGTAAGGCAGATTATGACCGCATAATTGTGACCTTTTGGGTGATGAAGGGAATTCTCACTTGGGTTCTTATGTAGAAAATTGCAAAAGAAGGGGATATGGAGTCGATTTGAGCATGGAATGACCACAATGTTGATTGCCTCCTGATGCATCGTAAGGTGGATATCATTGCAAGTAAAATGGGGATAAGACTCCTTCCTCACTCGACGTCGTTGGGTGGGTCTACAGAAGCTCCTCTGCAACCAACACAACCTGCTCCTGCGTTGGATGGAATCGCTGGAGCCTAGTCATCTAGCTCCTGGGCCCATTTCGGGGAACCTTCAAGTTCCATTGTTGTTTTAAGCTTTTGAAAGTTGACTTTTGGTTTTTTTTTTAATAGTGTCAGTACTAGTCTATCTGATAGGTTCATCGATTGTATAGCCAGTTGGAAGTCTGTGGTAATTGTATATCTATGTTATGTCAATAGTTATCCTCACAGTAGTAGGATAGTTTTGGTTTTGGTTGATCTGGTCAGGGGGGGAATGAGGGAGCAATGCCATATGCCTCATTTTTTGGCTTTAGATTTGAATTGTATTTATGGACATGTACTCTTTGTGAAGTAATATAATAAATCCTTTTTGAAGTAATATAATATATTTAAAAAAAATACTATTGCTATTATAAAATAAAAAGATTCTTCACTATCTAATTAAACCAAAATTCATACTCTTTTTAATTAAACTAGTGTGCCATAATAATAAAACAGCATCGGTGCATCTTGAGTAAATAGACACACTGGTGTGGCTAAAGAACATACGCACCGTAATGGATAATTTACAAAAAAAAACCACACAAAAAAATCCAGTATATTTGATAGCAGATAGATATCTATGCAGTTTTCAATATTATTGACCACGATGTGCTTAGTGTATAAAGGAGCACTGGTGCAATGGTATTTTTTATACGCACCTCAGTATGTATGATGTTTTTTAATTTTTTTATTGAATACCAATATGGTGTGTCATGGACAAGTAGCGCACTGGGGCATTCATATCTTTTTGACACACTGCTATTCCAAAAAAAAATTAAAAATGTATATTCACAGTGTGTTTTATGTTAAGACTCACCTATGCTCCAATGTAACTAGCACACCGATGTTCGGAAAATCAAAAATAAAAAATCGCACGAATTATTTTCCATAAATTGAAAAAGGAGCGGGAATTTCAATTTCAAAAACTAATTATACAAGATATTGAAAACAAAAAGGATAACTATTTTATTATTTTACCGAAATTTTGAGAGGAGAGTTTTGGAAAAGAGAGTAATTGGGCGGGAGTTTGAAGCAACCATATTATTATAAAGATCAAAATTTTTAAGGTATGTTGAATCAAACAAAACCATGCATAGTAGAAATTTCAAGTATGCAAATTATTACTATTGATCACAAGGCATGGTTTATTTATTTTCCTATTTAGATTTCTTGTTGCTTCCTTTCGTTTATGTGGCTGCAAAATTTTACATTGGGATTGAGATTCAAATACCTCTATTGTTTCAAAATTCAAACTTTTCTTTTTAAGGATTTTAGTTTTGAAGGGTTCGTATTTTTATATATAATGCATTGGGTGCAATGGGACCACTTCTTGGGTTGAATCCAAAAACTTGTCGGCTTTGTCAGTTTTTATTTTTCATTTTTTTAATTAAAAAAATGCTTATACAATTTTCGATGCAGCCGAGTTGTTTAAACGTACTGGTGCTTTTATAGTAATAGCGCACTGGTAATGTCAAGCTTGTTATTTTTTAATTTATGTTTTAAAAACACTTATGCATTTGTTGATGCAATCGACTTGTTCTAACGCACTGGTGCATTAATTGTCAAAGTGCATCATTTTGATTACCAATGCTTTATAATAAATAAGTAGCATCGACAAATGCGTATATAATTTTTTTTTATTTTGTTTTGGTTAACGGTGCATTCAAGTATGACACACCGATACATTCAAGTATAAGAAGCACTAGTGCATTGTGTATATTAGAACACACAAAAATGAAAGCCTACTTATTTATTTTGAAGATATTTAATTTAATTGTATAATATACTAAATAAATTCTCTACTTAATGGTCCAGGTTGTTTATTGATAAAACAATGCATGATAAAAGTTCATTGAAGAACAATTCTAGTCGACATGGTGGAATCACATCAAAAATTGCAAAGAATGCAAGTTCTTTATAATTTCTGTATTAGATTAAAATGTTTGAATTATTTGTAAAGTTAACTAATATGTAGTGGTTAATGTGTGACATGTAGAGCTAAAAAAATGAGGAAGTTCGATAAGATTCTTTGCAATCTAAGTGTAGACGAACATAAAATATTTATGTAAAAGTTGTACTAGAGAGATGAATTAGATAAATAAATAAAAATCAATATGAATTTTTTCTTGAATTTTGAGTAACATTCTACTTGAGAATGATAATATGTTTCAAACAATCTAATTCACATATGTTGAATGTTGACTATAATTGTTTGACATAATTGCATTACAGGAGGAGCCATCTCAACAATAATGTGCTTCAAATATATGAAATCATTGAATTTTTCTATTATGCATATCTAATTAATTAATTTAACATTAAATATTAATTTTCAATTGTTTTATTGCAGGAGGAGCCATCTCAACAGTAATGTTCTTCAAATATATGAAATCATTGAATTTTTCTATTATGCATATCTAATTAATTAATTTAACATTAAATATTAATTTTCAATTGTTTTATTGCAGAAAATAAAATAAAATGGAACCCATTCAACACATAACACGGGACGACAAAGAAACAATGGTTGATAGCAAAATTTGTGAGTAGTTATGATTTCTTTGTAACATCTTAAGATTTCATATTGGTTGTGATATTTATATTTTAATCTTATTTTACACTGACCATCGTTAGATGTCTCCAAGCATGTGTTAACATACAAAAAAGATCCATCATAAAAATTAATTGACATTGAAATAAGAGTTGTGAGGATATGTTGGTGTATCAAAAATTAATTGTGGAATCTATGTTGTTTTACTTTTCTCGTTTTATAATTAATAGAACAACAAAAATCCTTTATATTAAATCTATGATTTATTATGGAGTTTAAAACTTGCAGGAAACAAAGTATGGGGTGGAGCCAACATAAGATTTGTTGAGAAAAGTGTAACACTTACGTGCATGTTGACATTTGTAGTATTGTGGACTTTATGTTGTCCCATTTTGTATAAGAAAATGCCTCTTATTGATATATAATAAAATGAAGTTTTTTATTCTATTGCATTCTCCAATGTCGTGAAATTACATGTGAAATGTTACATCGCTAACTAAATATATGGATGATTAAATATTACAATATATGCGGAAATTTATGATATAACAAATTAATCCAAACATCATATGCAAACGAAATAATATAAATTTAAATGAATACTACTATAAAAAAAAAATTGATTTCTGATAAATAATAGAATTGAACAAAATAAAATATAGATATTTAAGTGCCATGCCTGTAGTCATTGTTCACCAAACAAAAAATAATCACTAGTGCTTCTGATTGTTTCAATTGCACCGGTGCTTTTGAGATAATTTCGCATTGGTGCGTTTGAGACAATGTTGCACAAGTGCACTTAAAACAACACAAAATTGTTTCTATTATTATGCCTCGGTGCACTACTATATATTAACCGCACCATTAAATTTTAAAAATATAACAACATTCAATGTCCCAATCAACTTTACCGGTGCGTTTTCTTTCACTTATCGCACCAGTGCTTTGTAATAGTTAGTAAGCACCAGAGCTTTTTAATAGTTAGTAAGCATCGGTGCTACATTTAGTATAAAGCAGTGATGCATATATTGTTATAAAGCACCAGTGCTTTTTAATAGTTCGTAAGCATCATTGCTACTTTTAGTATAAAGCACCGATGCATATATTGTTATAAAGCACCGGTTTCGATTAAAATTTTGGTGCGCACCGGTGCATATCAAATTTTGGCGCACATTGGTGCATGTATTGTTTTTAAAAGCACCAATGTGTTTTTACGTTTGTTAGCACCAGTGTATTTATTTCAATAAAGTGCACTGATAAAAAACCCCTGCAAAATCCTCTGGCCACCAAGTTTTTTTAGTTAATAAATTTCCATGTAAACCTTCTCTAAAACATACGGTATCATTTATCGAGGTTGTAGCGGAGTTTTTTTTTAGAATTTTAACCAATCTTGTAACACTAAAAACCTCCACTACATGACCTTTTTCTTGTAGTGTCAATAAGAAAAATAAGAATATTTAAGCAATAAATACTCATTCATACATAATGATGTCATAGACAAAGGAAGTCATTGAAGGCATACATACACGTGTATTCTTCACTAGAGGAAGATTTGAGCTATCAAACAAATGCAATGACGATTATGCATGATGTTGCAAGTGAAAGATTCAACAAGAATGTGAGAAAAGAGAGAAACAAGTATAGAAAAGAGGCATTGAGTTACAGTGAAGGCCATTGGAAATTACTCGATAAGTACCCATGTGAGCAGTGGGAAGCATTTAAGCTGGTAGGTGATAGTTCTATAAAACAATCCAAGGATAAATATTCCAGACAAGGGAGCATTATGAGATGGAGGAGGATGAAAAAAGCATGGTTTGTAGAGTAGGACCTTTTTCTTGTAGTGTCAATAAGAAAAATAAGAATATTTAAGCAATAAATACTCATTCATACATAATGATGTCATAGACAAAGGAAGTCATTGAAGGCATACATACACGTGTATTCTTCACTAGAGGAAGATTTGAGCTATCACACAAATGCAATGATGATTATGCATGATGTTGCAAGTGAAAGATTCAACAAGAATGTGAGAAAAGAGAGAAACAAGTATAGAAAAGAGGCATTGAGTTATAGTGAAGACCATTGGAAATTACTTGATAAGTACCCATGTGAGCAGTGGGAAGCATTTAAGCTGGTAGGTGATAGTTCTATAAAACAATCCAAGGCTAAATATTCCAGACAAGGGAGCATTATGAGATGGAGGAGGATGAAAAAAGCATGGTTTGTAGAGTAGGAATGTTGATGTTTATGTAGCTTCGGGAGGTATTCCCGCAAGCTCATAATATTATTAATAATGTATTTATTTAGTGAAAAGGTAAAATCACGTAAACACATGACTTTACGTAAAATTTACCTTGAAGACCTATATATTTCTAAAGGCCAATTCATTATTGTACCAACTTATAACAACCAAGCAATCATCTCTCTACTACAACAAATTAATAAGAAGGATGCAGCTCTGATCTCAGTATAAAACTATTTGTTTATGTGTATGGTTTATCTTCCAGTGATCCTATTTATTTTCGTTGCATATAATTGAAATATATTGATGCTATCTTAAAATCTAACATGGTATCATAGTAGTGCTAAAAGAAACCATTGTTAGAAAATAATTAATGGGGTATTTTCCATATTCTCATTAGATGTGGTGTCTTGGTTCATGGTTTGGATTTGTGAGGGTATTGGCCCATGGCATTCCCTTCCAACCCATGGTATTTCATTAGTAAATTATATTTACTAAATTTTATTTACTATGGATAGTTTTTGTATGTGGACTTTCACGTATAAACATGGTTTTGTGTATGGGCTTCACATATGAACACGTTTTTCTTTCCAGCACATGGTTTTACCAATTGGTTGGGTGATTTATATGCACACGTTAAAAATGATTTTACCAAAGTTAAAACAATGATTACAAATAAAGGAAGTCAACAATAAAAATAGGTATTTAATGTCTTGAGTAATAAGCCTTATTTACTTAAAGATGATGTTTTGTTGATGATTAGCATAAATGGTTAACTAATTTTGGTTTACTCATGTCATGGAGATCCAATGTGGAAGCTCAAGCATGGAATGAAGGATGAGTTGGATTCCAACTCAAAGTGAGGATAGGAATAAATCAAATCGAAAGAGTTGCTCGATGGGGAATATAGCATGGACATAGACTTCTATATTCAGAGGGGGAATGGACATAGACTTCTATATTCAGAGGGGGAAGCTACTCAGGATGTAGCAGTGAGGCTCAACATCAAGAGGAAGCTCGGTACTCCAAGATTGATGATGAGTTTAGGCTTAAGGAGGAGCAAGAGGAACTCATTTGTCGGAAGGAGTTGGATTCAAATACCAGGACAGCAAGATGGCTTCTACGAAGGAGTAGAATGCTCGGATGCAGAAAGAGAAGGATGCTCAGATGCAGAAGGATTAGGATGCTCATATGTAGAGGGATCAAGGCACTCCAGCACAAAGGAATATGTGATGATTTTGAAGATGTGATGTTTGAAATATTGGGCAAGTGTTCCCCTGGTCTTATCCATGTGACTTGGCTAGGGGTGAATGGCCCAAAGGCAAGGTAGTGCCTTCTCCCGGACACCCTATGATGGGGTGGGGAGATTAGTGCTTTCTCTCGGACACTCTGTGATGAAGTGGAGAGATATCTCAAACATCCTATGACGGGATGGAGAGACTAGTCCCTAAGATGACTCAGGAGGAGTCAATGCACATACTGCTTTTGTGACAGAGGGAGAAAATATCAAAATCTTGTGATAAATGGGAAGGTATCCCATATTTGCAGATCTTGTACATTCTCCAGGATTGATTATCAAGAGAAAGGCTTTTGTGGAAGAGATGTTGATGTTTCTCTAGGGTGCAGCATCGAGCTGACATTCTACCAAATTGGTCATGTGATTTGACCAAGGAGAATGATACATTCACTTATAGGAAATGGCCATGTGACTTGGCTAGTGGTGAATGGCCCTAGTGTATCCTTGCTCGAGGTGCTTGCATAGACTTTCTCAGTCGTGTGATTTGGCTAAGTGTGAATAAGGCTTGAGGTCACATTGCATACTCTGTGATGGAGTGATCTATATCATTATAGAGTAGGTTTGACTTGTTTATTTGATAGGGACTAGCTACCCCTTGTGGAATAAACAATGTCTAGTCTAACGTGGGTGCACACACATTAGAGCCGTATACATGAATAGATGTGCATGTGAGGAGAAGAAAAACATCAGATAGGTAAGAAGAAGCTCTAGGTAGAGTCTCGAGAAGAGACTTGAAGTGCTAACATTGTGTATGTCAGCATTGGAGCAGATTCCTCGATTGGTCTTTTAAGGAGAAGCTCCAAGTAGAGTCTCAAGAAGAGACTTGAAGTGCTAACACGGTGTATGGAAGTGTTAACACCCAAAAAGTGTTCACTACCTCATCTACCACATTATATGGCTCATTTGTCCATTTTCCTACCATATTTCCATTAAAAATCCCAAAAAACCCATTAAAAAGCCGCCAAAAGGCCTAAAATGCCTCCAAAAGGCCCAAAAACCATCAAAATAGCCTAAAAAAGGCTAAAAAACCCCCTTTTCCTCCAAAAATAGCAAAAATCCCCTAAAAAGGAATAAAAAATATAAAATAATGAGGAAAAGGAGGAAAAAACCCTATACAGCTGCTCTAAACCATGTGTTTCCTAAAACCATGGGTCAGCACTCCACCACCAAAAAACTATAAATAGGTGATGGAGAACCCTTATTCCATATCCACAATCACAAGCACCCTTACTCTGCCAAAATCTCTCTCGAAACCCTAGTTCACCTTTGAACTATTTTCACCTTGAGAGCCACCTTTGGCCCATCCCCAACATTGGAGAAGGAGAAAGGAGCATTCTGAAGCTTGGAGCATCCTCTTGGACACTGCAAAGGGCTTCATCAACCTTGACACTCAAGGTAACATTAATATAAAACCATTTTTTACATCTTTTATTTATGTCTCATGCAATGCTTAAAGTAGTTTGTTAATTGTTGTTTTAGCTTAATCATTTAATCATTATTGAACTGCTACTAAGGAGTCCATTCTCCTTAGTAGGTGCTCATTGGCACAAGCTAGGGGTAAAACCCTAGCTACAGTTTTGGCGACTCCCCTAGTTTTCGAATTTCTGGTTTCCGTTTTTAAATTTTTTCCTTTCGGCTGTCCCTTTCGGCCGCCGCATACCGCGTCTTTTTCCCTCTACAGTCGCGTCCCGACCGCGCCTTTCAGGCCTTTACCCGCGATCCGACCGTGGCTCTCAGACTGCTTCCGACGCTCTGCCGGCGGATTCAAGTCTGTTACCTGCGATCCGACCGTGGCTAATCAGCCTGTTTGCCGCGATCTGACTGCGCCTGTCGGCCTTTTTCACGCGTCCCGACTGCGGCTTTCTTCCTCTTTCGGGCGTCCCGACTGCGCTTGTTAGCCTTTTTGCCGCGACCCGACTGTGTCTTTTTCCATTTTTCCTGCGTCCCGACTGCCACTGTTGGCCCGATAGCCGCGACCCGACTGTGTCTTTTCCCCTATTTCCTGCGTCCCGACTGCCTCTGTTGGCCCGATAGCCGCGACCTGACCGCCGCTGTTTCCCTCAAACCCGCGGTCGGCCTGTTCTGATCCGCCACAGACCCGCGGTCTGATTTCTGCTTTTTTCCTGTTTTGAGCCCAGCCCCTCTTGCTGCAATATTTTCTGCATCTGAACAGCCCCCTGTCTTACCTGCAGTTCACTACCTTACAGCCTTTCTGCAACATAATTTCTGTTCCTTTTACAGAATCTTTTTAAAAATTTCAGTATTTTTATTTCAGAAAATTTTGCAAGTTAAAAGAATCAATTTCAGCATTATTGATAGATTGGAAGTTGCCCTCCCTTGTGGCACTTCTATTTTTGGGATCATTACCTCACGAGCACACACTCTGTCACATAAAATCAAGTGAGCCTTAAAAAATACCTAACTAAACCAACATTCTAACCCCACTTGGGGAACACAAAAGAATCATTGTAGTTAGGTAGGATCAGGGGGATAGGCTTCCAATAACACCCCTTGGTTATTTCACTTGAGACATAGTTGTTGTCCAAATAGGGAACCAAAATCCCCTAGTACTTTTTGGCACGGTCACGACCAGTTTATCAGAGGGCCTCTCCCTTAGGAGGGTTGAAGTCGGGAGACTGGTTCCGGAGGCCTGAGTGGAATACCGCACTCCATTCAGTAACCGAAGGGCTACCTTTCGCGGTTCGCGGGATATCCCTGTATAGGGGTATTGCGGTCAACGAACTAAACGGCAGATTCACCTTTCTGGACGTGTCATGAACGGGGTATCTTAGTTGCCATTCTTCTAGGATTGACTACCCGGTGTCCCTCCCGGTAGGGGGATATCATAGCCACTTGGCTTTCCTACTCATATTGTCTGACTTGGATTTCATCACCTTGCAGAGGATATGTTTAGTTGAGTCAGAATACTTTTAGCTAGGTGTTTGCATGCTCCTTTACCTCCCTTGGGTCTAGTGAGTCCACCATTTTTTCTTTTTAGGAAACCTACTGCTTGTTGGTATTCTGACCATCTTTGTTGTTACTCCACTTATTGTAGCACAGCTGCTGCAGTGGGTGTTTTGAGTTGGTTGTTGGCCTGAGTGCCTTGCTTTTTAGCTCTCCTTCTGCACACTCGGTTGCATTAGGATTTTTGAGCTGTTTTTATACTCACCTCAACCCACAGAGACTAGACACCATCTGTCACCATTGAGTCCCCGAGACATTCTCGGCGCCTCAGGGGCGAGCCCCCACAGCACGGTTCTCTTGACACCACTCGTCATAGATTCCGATCATTGTCCGTTGATACCACTCATCACAGATCTAGAACCTTGTCACTTGACTCCACTCGTCAGCGACGTAGGTCTCCGTCACCAGATAGTGACGCACCTTACTTTACCTCTGATTCTGACGAAGAGTCTGAGAACCCTATTTATACTGCCCCTACTAGCCCCATGGCTGGCACGACTTCCACTCCATTTGTCATAGGGACCATTGGTGGCACATCCACCACTACACCAGTTACTACACCTATTTTGGGTATGCCCTCCATGGGGCAACCATCTACCGTTCCCCTCACGGTACCTATTCCCACAGCGGGAATACCTATCCCCACTACATCAGTGGCTCACACTACCAATGGTGGTGCTGGACCATCCTTCACTACCTCAGTTCCCCCACTTGGGGGCACCACCTCACATCTTGTCCCTCCACTTGGGGGCACTGGCCCCAACTTGGTCCACAGCACTCCTGTGTCACAGCCTTCTTCCAGTTTGCCATTCATGGCTAGCCTCAACCTACCTGACCTGGCCAGATTGACCAACGATCCTATTCGACACGACCCTATGTGGCCTCATATGCCTACCAAACTACCCTCTGACATCCCTAAGTTCGAGGGTAAGGCCGGTGAGGACCCACAAAACCATATCATGTCTTTCCACCTATGGTGTTCCTCTAACTCCATCGTGGATGACTCTGTTCGCCTCCGTCTCTTACAGCGCACCTTCACTGGCTCTGCAGCCAAGTGGTATATTGAGCAGCCTCATGGGACCCACGCCACCTTTTCTTCCCTGGCCTCGACCTTCCTGCAGTTCTTCCAGTTGCCAGTCCGCTATGACGCGGGCGTTGAGATCCTTCTATCTTGTAGACAAAACACGGCTACCCATATCACGGACCACATCCATGAGTGGCGTAGACGCCGTAGCTTATGCAAGATCAAACTAGACGACCGTATCTTCCTCGATTGGTTCCTCAAGTCCCTGCTTCCTGTTATTGCTAAGAATGTAGCTTCAGAAAGACCCCAGTCTGAAGAAGAGGCCATCCTTAAGGCACAGCAGTTCGACCTCATTTACGCCCAGTCGGGTTACCTTTATACCATTATACCTGACGCCCATCGCGGCGAGTCCTCCCATCATGATGCGCCGGGGGCATCCCACGCTGCTGATGGTATCATCGGCCGTGTTTCTTCGCATCCCCAACCATTTTCTATAGCACGACCTACCCCTGGCCCCGACCTGTCGAGGGCTACCTCCCAGTCTGGAGCAACCAACTCATATGCTCCCATGACACATCACCATTTCCATGGACCTTCGTGTCCACCTCAGTGCTTTGGGTATGCGACTCCTGCTTATGCTCCTCCAGTCGCCCCTCAGCCTTATTACCATCAGCAGACTGCCCCGGCTCCTGCGCCTTCACAAGCCCCACCAGCTTATTATCCGCCACAGGCAGCCCCTGCGGCACATCCACAACCTGCTCCGCAGTCCTATCAGCAACCCCCTCAAGTTGCTGCACCTGCTCAGCCTCAACCTACATATCATCCTCCGCAGCCTGCTCCTGCGCCTGCGCAACCTCAAAATCCACCTGCTGCCCAAGGGCAAGTTTACGCCCAACAGAACCCGCAGCAAAACCAGAACAACCAACGTAACCAGGGCCAACAGAACCGCGGCAAGGGCCGTAATCGGGGAAACAACCAACCTGTAGACCAAGCTGGTCAACCGGCTAATCCCCCTGACAATAACAATGCGGCCCCCGCTAATCAAAACCCTGATCGCCCGCCCAAGCAGGCTAAAAACCCCAATCTCCGAACAAATCACCCTTGTTCTATTTGCGGGGTCTATGGACATTACACCCATGCTTGCCCACATTTGGAGCGAGCTCGGCAGCTCTGGGTTGACGAGGCCCATCGCCAAGGGCATGCGGCTCCCCAAGCACCGCCCAACCCCCCCCAACCTCAGCAACCCCCTTTGGTGCTGCAAAACCCCTTACCGACCCAAGGCGTGGTGAACACTCAGCCGTTGGCCCCTCAAGCTAACGTGCAACCCCAACAACAACAGATCACCTATGCTGCTCCTGATCAACCCATGTTCGACTCAGGTACCCACCACTTACTGATGATGTCATCCGCTGACGTCAACCTCCAGACCCGTCGGAACCAATATGGCTCCACCTCTGAAGCCATTCCCACGGATAAACCTGCTAACGCCCATCCCACCGATCAGGCATTACGTATACCTCCGCCTCCCATAGACGGCGCTGCGAAAGCACCTCGTTTCCCACTTCGCCGAATCAACAATAACCCTAACGCGCGCGCTGCGTCAAACTACAACATCGTAGACGACCTAGCCCAATCTCCCGCAGCCATGTCTGCGTTAGAAGTCTTGAAGAACTGCCCTTCCCAACGCAAGACTTTACTCTCCGCCATTGGGGGGATTGACCCAACTGATTCGCATTTGATGGCGTTTGATTTAGACTAGTCTGAACCACGCCTACCTTCCAGCTTAGCCTTCCAAGTTACAGTCTCCGTTAGGAATCTTGTTATCCATCGGTGCATCATCGATGAGGGTGCTTCCACATGCGTTATGTCTACATTTGTATGGCAGAAGCTAGGATCCCCTCCTCTCCAGCAGTCCACCACTGCGTTACGTGCCTACGACGGTCGTTCGGCCCAGCCCCAAGGCCTTCTACCCAACGTTCCAGTCCAGTTAGGTGGTAAAACAGTTCTTATTGACATAGAGGTAATCAATGCCCAATTGGATTACAACCTTCTACTTGGCCGCAGCTACATGTATGCCATGCGGGCAGTTGCCTCTTCTGTCTTTCGCACCATGATGTTCCCCCACGAAGGACGCGTGGTTAAGATTGACCAGCTCACCTACTATGATCCCAGTGCTCCGGCGGCACCGGAAAACGTTCTCCCCATGGTTGAACAACCTGTTTCTAGTGCCACCACCTCGTTTGTTTCCTCTTCGGGGCCTGGAGTCTACTCAGACGCGCCGATGACCTCTACCTTTCACTCCATTCCTCCGCCGTCATCTACGCCCGAAATGTCTGACTTATGTACTTTGTCCCACGACATCCTACCACCTAACAATCAACCATCCTTGTTGCCTAAACCACCATTGGTACCTAGTCACATTGGTGTTACACCGATCCATACGATCCCCTTCCTAGTTCCTCCAGCAGGAGTAGTAAGCGCCCCGGTCATGGCTACCCTTAGCCTCCCTGGGTTAACCTTGGGATTACCTGTATGGTACCTTTCGCCTCCCGTTCGCCCGCCGACACCCGATGTCGTCCTCCAACCGGTGCAACCCATGGCTACTACCACCCACCCACCTCCCGGGGTCTCTACCCCTTCGTCCTCCACGACACCTCCTCCTCCTCCTCAATCCACTGGGGGCAGAGGTCCTCAACCTTACACTGCTGTACCACCTCCAAAGACAGTCAAGAACCCTCCAGTGTTTCGTGCTCCTCCCAAATGCTCGCTGTGTGACGAGTTGGGCCATGCGACCCACCAATGCCCACAGTTACCCGCATTGCAGAAGCACATGCAAATGCTCGATGATGACCCCAACATCCCAACTGTCGAACTAAACCCCACTCCTAAACCTAAAGATAAGTCCCTACGTACCAACCACTCCTGCGCCATCTGCGGTATTTACGGGCACTATTCACATCATTGTCCCGATCTCCCGGATTACAGAGCGGCTCTCTATGAGATGAACAATCTGGATCTCGAGACGGCACCACCTACCATCGAGGAGATCTACCCCCCGGTCTCTCCCCCTTCTGAAGAGGTTAATATCATCTATATGATCTCTTCAACCACCACTTCCAACACTACCCCCTCGTCAACCGATTTGACGACGCAAACTTTCCGTACCGATGAGGAGATTCTTGAGGCCCTTACTACCCCTGATTATCCCTGGGATGATATGCATCATCGTTCCTACTTCATCCCAGAAGAATCCTCCTCTAGCACAGCCGCCCAATTCACGGTTGAATCCAAAGACTTCCTTCCCACTAAGGTCGACTGGTTCAAGGACCCTATTCCTGCTCCTGACGCCTTCGAGGAAGGTAACATGGCCAACATCTCACCCATCATCCAAGTTGATATCGCTGCCCCAGGACGTGCCCCTGAACTCATCACTTTAGGAGCATTCTGCAGTAAACAAGAGATTGAGGACTACATAAACCTTTTTCGAGAATTCCATGATGTCTTTGCCTGGTCCTATACCGAAATGCCCGGGCTTGACCCCGCCATTATAGAGCACCACCTTGACACCTCTGAGTCAAGGGGCATAATAGATTCCCTCGACCCTGGGATAGGGGGCATGATCAATCATTTTGAACCTTCCCCATCACATCTATCTCAGCACGTCAATGAACCCATTGTTCAAACCCACACATATGTGATCCATAATCACAAACCCCATGCACATAGCATGGGGGCAAGTCATTAACCCGGCTCACTTTTTCACACTTGTGATCTCAACCATTTTTGAGGTCACATATCACTTGTAGATTTGATTTGATTTTATACACCTAGTATTCTGCCCCCGCGGGCCATCATGATACACCTAGTATTATGCCCTCCATTTTTTCGCACCATTTGCACCGCTAGATTCATATTTCCGTGCCCGTGACGATGCTTGAGATCATTTCTCGCTCTCACCAGGACCAATATCAACATTGTGTCCCGACCCCTAGTCGCCTCGGTTTGCGCGCCACTTCGGCCGTTCTCCGTTTTTCACCTATTTTATATCATCGGATTCATTTTTCCGAGCCGGTGATGATGCTTGAGATCATTTCTCGCTCTCACCCCCTGATTTTTCGGGTTTTTTTTTCCAAAACACCCTCGTCACCTCGGTGTGCGTGCCACATCGGCCATTACCCATTTTTTACACCCTTTATATCGTCGGATTCATTTTTCCGAGCTTGTGATGATGCTTGAGACCATTTCTCGCTCTCACTTGGTACAATTTCAACATTGTGTCCTAACACCTTGCTGCCTCGGTTTGCGTGCCACATCGGCCGCTATCGGATTGTTCCACACTTTTACATGAGCCATTAACTCCTGTCATACTGCAAATGTTTCGTTATTTTGCCACCATTTCATCTACCCCGCAAGGAGGCCCACCAGTGTTCCCACCTACCCTCGTTCTTGGTCACCATTATTGATCCTTGATTGAACACTTCCTCCTTGCCTGGCCATTTCCTTTGTTCGGTATAATTTTATCCCTTTTTCGGGCCGGACAACTCCTTTACGAAAAAGGCACTTAGGGAGTTTCCGTTAAGCTCTTTTCTGACTCCTAAAAGAATGAAAAGATCGCCGAGCAATCTTGCTTCCTTTCATGCTCGTTAAAGTACCGGAAAGGGCGTCTATCTGGTATAAGTTTAACCCTTTTCCGGACCTGGTAGACTAATTACGAAAAAGGAATACTCTAGTCACACCGGCTAGAAGAGTTCTTCATTGCATCCTTTTATGCTTCTTTGGGCCTTGGAGACTTAATCTACGAAAAAGCAACCCCCTGGAGTCTTCTTACTTGCTTTCAGACTATCTAAAATTGAAAGCAACCACGAGCGTGAACTGTCCTGGGCTCGTAAAATCCACACGACAGTACCATTCCAGCACTTCAGAGTCTTCTTATTTGCTTTCAGACTCCTTAAAATTGAAAGCAACCACGAGCATGAACTGTCCTGGGCTCGTAAAATCCACACGACAGTATCATTTTATTCACTTACTTCTTCTAGTTCCTTAACCATGAAGAAGTTTTTCCCCCGTGCCTCTTGGCACTTTGATCTATCATCTCGGCAGCACCCCCAATCAGGTCGCCTTTGTTCAGAGTATTCTGCAGTCTCCTGCCATTGAACCCCAGCTTGAGTCTCCCTCAGCCCAGTAACCTTCCCAGATCCCATACAGCTATGATCCCTCTCCCCTTAGTCAGTTTCATATGCTGCCAGATCATTCCAATTATCATACTCTGAACAAAGGAAGTTTGAGTCCACCCACTCTACTTGCCCAGTTGTCCCCCCACAGTTTATCAGTCCTGCCATCAGCACTATCACATTTCGGTCTTGTACCTCGCGCTCCTGTCAAGGAAACATCATTGCCTTGATAGGGGCAGGTCTCCCTCTGTCGACGACAGCTCCTCTATTCCAGAGGATAGGCCCAGAGGTCCCTACGCCTTGGACTTATCACCATCTGTGGTAAGTGCCTACGGATCATTCCGAGAGGAATCATCATTGCCTCTCTGATTGGTTGTTCCTCACATGCTCGACTTCAGCACCTTGATCGCATCGTTGAGGATCGCGTAGGATTATATCCCATCAGTTTTTAGTCGAAGACCCCGGATTTCCCCCGACTCTAGCACATTGGTGAGTCCCTTCGGAACACCCAGTTATATGTTCCCGTGGATGTCCGGGCTGCGTTGGCGATTGTATTCGGAAGCCATCCAGCTATATGCTTCCTTGAGTACCCATTTCAGTTCCAGTTCAGTGTACCATGGAGATTCTCTGGTTGGTTTTTTAAGGAGAAGCTCCGGGTAAAGTATCAAGAAGATACTTCAAGTGCTAAAATTGTGTATGTCAGCATAGGAGCAGATTCTCTGGTTGGTATTTTGACTAAGGAGAAGCTCAGGTAGAGTCTTGAGAAGAGACTTGAAGTGATAACATTGTGCATGCCAACATAGAGTTGATTCTTCGGTTGGTTTTTTTACTAAGGAGAAGCTCAAGTAAAGTCTCGAGAAGAGACTTGAAGTGCTAACATTGTGTATGTCAGCATAGAACCGATTATTCAGTTGCTCTTTTGACTAAGGAGAAGAATCATTTGTGGATTCTATCCATGTGTGGGATGATACCTGTGTGAGATGTTCTCCTATGTGGAGCATGGGCCCAAAGGGGTGAACTAGCTTCAGCCATCACCACCTTCCAGTTGTAATGACTGATAAATTGGAAGAAGAGTCTTCCTAAGGAGTGCAGCCTCCTTTCGATTTTAGGTGATAAAGTGCATGAGGAAGTAAATCTTGTATGGTCTAGGATGACCAAGCTGATCAAATTGATCAAGATATCCTCTTTTAGAAGATGATGTGGTTCCAGTGGGGACAATTGTTTTGGTTAGAAGGACTTGGTCAGAAGGGACAAAACTTCTCTTATATTGAGAAGACAAGAATAAAATCAGTGTTGAATATCATGCCTTAGCAATCTATAGACATGCCTTGTTCTACTCCTTAGAGGGAGTGTTCCATATATGATGACATGGACTTGTCATTTAGTTGGATAGATTTCTAGAAATGAGAATACCTCCCTATCTAAGAGGGAGTGTTGATGTTTATGTAGCTTCAGGAGGTATTCTCGTAAGCTCATAATATTATTAATAATGTATTTATTTAGTGAAAAGGTAAAATCATGTAAAGAAATGACTTTACATAAAATTTACCTTGAAGACCTATATATTGCTAAAAGCCAATTCATTATTGTACCAACTTATAACAACCAAGCGATCATTCATCTATCTCTCTACTACAACAAAGTAATAAGAAGGATGCAGCTCTAATTTGAGTATAAAACTATCCGTTTGTGTGCATGGTTTATCTTCCAGTGATCCTATTGTTGAATATGGTTGTCATTGATGTCAAAGGAGTTCAGTAATGACAAAGGAATAACCAAGGACATGATGGTGGGGCAAACTCAGTGAAAGACAAAGGAATGACAAAGGAAGTGATGACAAGGCATGTATGATGATGTGGCATGTGTGATAAATCTAGAAATACACATGATGGTGTTCTGGTACTATAATTAAGTCAGTGTTGCAATTTGGCATCATTCTAGAAAAGCATGGAAAGTTTGTGAAACTTTGGAAATTGACTAAGTATTGAAAAAGCAGTCAAAACTGCTCTAAGAGAATGCCCGCCATAATTCATGGTTTGAGAAAAATGCACGCACCATCATATCCAGCTATAGCTTGTTGTAGTGGTTATCTATTCATGGTCTCAATTTTCCTTAATCATTTCTGAGGAGAAAGTTATAAGTCTGCCAAAATAGGGTTTCAGGATAAACCTTGGAGAAATTCATGGAAATGGCTAAGTGTTGGAAAACTGGTCCAGGTGGCCTTGGAAAAATGCTTGTCGTACCTCATGGAAGAATGATAAAAATTATCTGAAACTATCATGCTCTAGCTTGTCAAAGAGGCTATATTTCCATGGTCTCAAGTTGCATAGAAGGTGTTTGATGATAAAGTCAACAACCTGCCAAAACAGGGTTTCAGGATGCCTTTACACCAAAATAGCAATACTGCCTAAGTGGCCTCAGGGAAATGTCTGCCATGATTGGTAGATTAATGTAAATGCCCGCACTGTATGGTCAAGTTGTACCTTGTTGAGCTGTCTATCTGACCATGGTATCAGTTTGTCCAAAGAGTCTCTGAGGAGGAAGATATTAATCTGCCAAAAGTGCCTCCCAGCTTGATTTACACTACTCCAGTAAAATGCCCGCCGAGGAGAGAGAAAGAGGTTTCAAGAGGTGAAATTGGTTTGGATAGAATCCCCTAGTTGGCCCCTATCCAGTGGATGTCTCACACTTCAAATTTGATGAAAATAAAAATCACTTCATATTAACCTAGGGTTTGATAATTTTGCATAAGTGTCAAATCAACAGTTTGGAAGGCCACTTTCAAATGCCCGCCAGATGATCTGTGTGTGTCAATAAGTTCATCTTTTGACATGGTCTTGTTCATTTTTGAAGTAGCTATCCAGCCATGCTTTTAGTATTCCTCATGGTGATCATATATGAAAGAAATCAATCTACCAAAATGAAAGAAAAAGTGTTTTACATATTAAAGAAAAAAATGTGTGTCAAAACTCACATGGCTAAGAGGCCATTTGGAAACACAAGGAGGTGTTCATGTGCTAATAAAATTAATCAGATGGCATAGGCTTGTTCTCTGGTGAATTGGTTATCTAACCATGAGCTCATATCTTCCTATGGAGTTCACGCATGCGAAAAACAAGCCTACAAAAATGAGAAAAAGCTTTGTTTTACTGTTCAAATGAAGGTTAAAGAGCCATTTGGAAATGCCCGCAAGGAGGTGTCCTTTTGCTGATAAAATTCATCAATTAGCATGGGCTTGTTCCTTGATTAATTGGCTATCCAACCATGGAGTCAAATTCATATTCGGTGCTCTCACGTGCGAGTTTTTGGTCTGCCAAAAACAGAGAAAAACATGGTTATTCATAAGGTGCTAAATATGTCCACAAGAGGGTTTAAAGTATAATCCCACAGGGGTTTAGGAATTCCCGCAAGGGCTTGTACAATGCCCGTCGAGGCTTAAGTTAAGCCCGCAAGGGCTTATGGAATGCCCACAAAGGGCTTAAGGGATAAAAGCTCCCAAGAGCTTTATTATACCCGCAGGGGCTAAAGAAATGCCCGCAAGGGATAAAATACGCCCACAAGGGCTTGTGAAAAGTCCACAAAGGATTAGGTTATGCCCACAAAGGAGCTTAAGACAAGCCCGTTGAAGATAAAGGCTAGCCCGCAAATGAAGATGCTCGCAGGCTTGAAGGCTAGCCATGGGAGGAAAAGCCCGCTTATGAAAGGAGCCCGCATCCCTGAGATGAGAAGCCCGCAAGCCTGAGATAATCAATGAAAGCTTAATTAATTAAATTAATTAAAAATTAAATAATAAACAAAATTATGAATTAAATGCTAATTAAACAGAGATTTGAAGAGGCATGAAGATGAAAGGTTGTGAGCCTGTTCTGGAAAGATGCAAGGTTCAAGAGAAGAGTAAAAGAATATATAAACAGAATGCTGAAGAAGAAGAAAGATGTCTCAGCAGTTCATATTGAAGATTCAGGAAGAACAAGAATTGAACTCTATGCTGGGCTTTGAGATGAATATCTGAAGTAGCATTGAGACCAGAGGAAGAGACCATAATGTTTGCACAATCAAGATGAATAAGTGCATAACAAAAGTCAGGGAATTAAAGGGGAAGAATTGAAGCTGTCTGCATCCCAGATCTATGTAGCAGCAAGAGAAGACAAATATTGAAGAAGCAAGGAATTATTAGGAATAGAATTGAAGAAAGAAATATCTGGAAGATTGATAATAACATATTAGGGAGGTAGGGTGGTGCTAGGACAGGCAACAGGACTGCAAGGGGGTTGTAGCCTCCTTCTAGTGGTAACAGGTAAATAGGGTGTCGAAGCATCCTTTCAGTTGTAGCTGATAAACTAGGGGGTTGTAGCCTCCTTCCAGTAGTGGCTGGTAAATAGGGTGCAGTAGCATCCTTGTCTGTTGTAGCAGGAAGAAACTAGGGTGTTGTAGCATCATTCAGTTGCAACTGAGAAACTTGGGGATTGAAGTCTCTAGCAAGTTGTAGCTTGCAAAAACTATTGTAAACATAATTTTGCAGTATAGAAAGAGTTTGTGGTTTTCCCAATTGGGTTTCCACTATAAAATATGTGTCTTGTGTATCTTGTTGATTCCATGTTTTAATTAAGTTTAATAAGTGGTTTAAAATGGTAAAAAGTTAACAATATTGATTCACCCCCCTCTCAGTATTGACCAATATTCCAACAATTGGTATTAGAGCAGGATCCTTCACTACAGTCTAAACCACTGGAAGGAAGATCCTATTAAACACCACTATGTATCAACAAGAAGAGATTGCATCCCACAGAGCTCTAGTACTCGATAAAAAATACTATGCATATTGGAGAGAAAGAATGAGTGCTTACTTACAATCATTAGGATGGGGTGTATGGAATTCAATAATATCTGATTATATCCCACCAAAAAGAATAAGGACTACATATCAGAAAGAGTCCAAGAAAAATAACTCAATAGCAATGGAGGCCATACTCAATGGACTATCTCAACCCATCAAAGAAAATATAGGACAATGCATCTCAGCTAAGGAACTTTGGGTTAAACTGGAGAAGCTTTATTCAGTCAAAGAAATAGTAAAAGCAGACCTTGCTATTTTCAAGAATGATGATGAAGAAACTTGCAGCCATAAGGAAGATCAAAAGAACAAAACCATATGCAAGAAAAAATTTAATGACAGGAATAAATTCTTCTATTCCTTGGAAGATAGTGAAGATGAAGAGATTAGTGAAGATGAAGAAAATATATTCATGGAGACAGTAACTTCAGAAAATAATTTAGATGTGGAAAGACAGGTGGACCTAAAAGTTGAATTCATAAGTACCCGAAGAATTGAGAGAGAGTAGATTGGAGAACAATTATTTGAAAGAAAATTTGTCAAAATACCTAAAAGAGCATAAATCAAAACAAGAGGAAGTCAAAACCCTCCAAAAGGAGTTGCACAAGTCAAACCAACAAACAATGGCTAGCATGAAAGAGGTCGAGATCTTAAGACGGGAAGTTGCTAACTTCAAGGAAGAAGTAAAGAAGCTAAAATACCAGCAGACCATTAATGAGAAGCTCAAGGAGAAAATACAAGAATCTAAAAGACTTGAAGAAAAAGTTACTTTGCTTAGGAAGAAGCTTGATGAAGAATCTATTAAATCAAAGTTTGAGAATAGCTCAAAGGTTATAATGAAATCTTAAGTAGCCAAAGACCATCAAGTGATAAAACTGGATTAGGTCATGACAAAGAAAAGAATCCAAAATGTTTGTCTCCTACACTCCAAGATAGAAATGAAAGAAGCTATGTTGTTGCACTTAAAAGCCCAATTGAGAATGATAGTCAGAAGTCTGCTCCCTCCTCTCATAATAAAGACAGAACTGATATGATACCTAAAATACCAATGACAAGCAGGGTCCAGCGGATCTTTTTTGGTCATTGCTACACCTGTCATAATTTTGGACATATGGCTAGAGAATGTAAGTTGAGGAAGAATGCTTCAATAGAAGTTCAGAAACAAAGGAAGGGATTGAAAAATATGGAAGTTGTGAAGCATGAAGAGCAAAGATTCCTCAAATATAAAGGAAGGTTCTATCGATATTGTCACTACTGTCACAAGTTTGGTCACAAGGCTGTTAATTGCAGAACCAAGGGAAAAGATCAAAATACATAATCCAAGAAACAAACAAGGTCAATAAGCATGGTACCTCATAGAAAGATGTGGAGAAGAAAGGAAAACTACAAAGAGTCAGAGGAAACACATATTCCAAGCATCAATGAAATTTCCAAAGACGATATTCAGCATAATAGTGTTGTAGATAAGAATGACATCCATTATCATGGAAAGCAAGATGAAGATGAAGAACTCGTCGATGAAGAGAGAAATTATGAAATTCTCTTCTAAAGTCTCTCATGACCTAAAAGAGAAACCCTGAAACTAGCATTAGAAGGGATCATATACTCAGGGGGAGTAAATATCAGAAAATTACAATTGGTATTTGAAGGTAACTAATATCACTTGCTAAGAATAAAAGGATATCTTCATCAAAGACAAGAAGTAAAGTAGAGGTGACAAAATTGAAGAAACACATTTGGTCCAGAAAACATCTATGTGACAAGCACATGGTTGAAGTGTAACAAAATCAGAAGGAGAATTAGAGAAGAAGAGATGATCATGGTTAAATGATAACACTGGTGTATGGTTGACAAAGAGCAGAGTATAAACCCTATCACAAAATGGAGAAAATGTTGACAAAGGAGAGGAACATTGAAAGGGGGAGTTTATGAACTCATCATCCAGGTTCTCATTTAAAGGCATGCTACAAGATAATAACTAAGATTATCTTAAAACACAGTGAGTAGTACCAAGTCCAAGATAAAAGGAGGAAGAGAAACAAAAGAAGGGCAGTTATCAAAAGGAAGAAGGATAGGAAATTCTCTATCAAGATGGTTACAGCAAAATAGCATAATACGTTATCCTTTGTCATTATTGCCAAAGGAAGAGAATGTTTAGATGTTTCCATCAATGCCAAAGGGGGAGAATGTTGAATATGGTTGTCATTGATGTCAAAGGAGTCCAGTAATGACAAAGGAATAACCAAGGACATGATGGCAGGGCAAACTCAGTGAAAGACAAAGGAAGTGATGACATGGCATGTATGATGATGTGGCATGTGTGATGAAGCTGGAAAGACACATGATGGTGTTCCGGTACTACTATTAAGTCAGTGTTCCAATCTGACATCATTTTGGAAAAGTATGGCAAGTTCATGAAACTTTGGAAATTGACTAAGTATTGAAAAAGCAGTCAAAACTGCTCTAAGAGAATGCCCTCCATAATTCATGGTTTGAGAAAAATGCATGCACCATCATATCCAACTATAGCTTGTTGAAGTGGCTATCTAGTCATGGTATCAGTTTCCCTTAATCATTTCTAAGGAGAAAGTTATAAGTATGCCAAAATAGGGTTTCAAGATAAACCTTGGAGAAATTCTTGGAAATGGTTGTGTTGGAAAACTGGTCCAGGTGGCCTTGGGAAAATGCTCGTCGTACCTCATGGGAGAATGATAAAAATTATTTGAAACTATCATGCTCTAGCTTGTCAAAGAGGTTATCTTTCCATGGTCTTAGGTTGCACAGAAGGTGTTTGATGACAAAGTTAACAACCTGCCAAAACAGGGTGTCAGGATGTCTTTACACCAAAATAGCAAAACTTCCTAAGTGGCCTCAGGGAAATGCCCGCCATGATTGGTAGGTTAAATTAAATGCCCGCACCGTATGGTCAGGTTGTACCTTGTTGAGCTATCTATCTGACCATGGTATCAATTTGTCCAAAGAGTTTCTGAGGAGGAAGATATTAATCTGCCAAAAGTGCCTCCCAGTTTGATTTACACTCACTCAAGTAAAATGTCCGCCGAGGAGAGAGAAAGAGGTTTCAAGGAGTGAAATTGGTTTGGATAGAATCCCCTAATTGTCCCCTATCCAATGGATGTCTCACACTTCAAATTTGATGAAAAGACAAATCACTTCATATTAACCTAGGGTTTGATAATTTTGCCTAAGTGTCAAATTAGTAGTTTGGAAGGCCACTTTCAAATGCCCGCCACATGATGTGTGTGTGTGTCAATGAGTTCATCTTTTGACATGGTCTTGTTCATTGTTGAAGTAGCTATCCAGCCATGCTTTTAGTTTTCCTCATGCTGATCATATATGAAAGAAATCAATCTGCCAAAGTAGAAAAAAAAAGTGTTCTACATATTAAAGACAAAAATTTGTTTGTGTCAAAACTCACATGGCTAAAAGTCCATTTGGAAATGCCCGCAAGGAGGTGCTCATGTGCTGATAAAATTAATCTGATGGCATAGGCTTGTTCTCTGGTGAATTGGTTATCTAGCCATGAGCTCAGATCTTCCTATGGAGTTCACACGTGCGAAAACAAGCCTACCAAAACGAGAAAAAGCTTGTTTTTACTATTCAAATGAAGGTTGAAGAGCCATTTGGAAATGCCCGCAAGGAGGTGTCCTTTTGCTGATAAAATTCATCAGTTAGCATGGGCTTGTTCCTTGATGAACTGGATATCCATCCATGGAGTCAGATTCCTAGTGCTCTCACGTGCGAGTTTTTGGTCTGCCAAAAACAGAGAAAAACATGGTTATTCATAAAGGGCTAAATATGTCCACAAGAGAGTTTAAAGGATAAGCCCGCAGGGGCTTAGGAATGCCCACAAGGGCTTGTAAAATGCCCTCAGAGACTTAAGTTAAGCCCGCAAGGGCTTATGGAATGTCCACAAAGGGCTTAAGGGATGAAAGCTCCCAAGAGCTTTATTATGCCCGCAGGGAATAAAGAAATGCCCGCAAGGGCTAAAAGATGCCCACCAAGGGCTTGTGAAAAGTCCACATGGGCTTAAATGCCCGCAAGGGCTTAGGTTATGCCCGCAAAGGAGCTTAAGGCATAAGCATGTTGAAGATAAAGGCTAGCTTGCAAATGAAGATGCCCGCAGGATTGAAGGTTAGCCATGGGAGGAGAAGCCTGCTTATGAAAGGAGCCCGCATCCCTGAGATGAGAAGCCCGTAGACCTGAGATAAACAATGAAAGTTTAATTAATTAAATTAATTAAAAATTAAATAATAGACAGAATTCTGAATTAAATGCTAATTAAACAGATATTTGAAGAGGCATGAAGATGAAAGGCTGTGAGCCTGTTCTGGAAAGATGCAAGGTTCAAGATAAGAGTAAAAGAATATATAAATAGAATTATGAAGAAGAAGAAAGATGTCTCAGCAGTTCATATTGAAGATTCAGGAAGAACAAGAACTAAAGTTTATGCTGGGTTTTGGGATGAATATCTAAAGCAGCATTGAGACCAGAGGAAGAGACCAAAATGTTTGCACAATTAAGATGAAGAAGTGCATAACAGAAGTCAAAGAATTGAAGTTGCCTGCAGCCCGGATCTATGTAGCAGCAAGAGAAGACGAAGTTTGAAGAAGCAAGGAATTATATGGAACAGAATTGAAGAAAGAAAGATCTGAAATATTGATATAAACATATTAGGGAGGTAGGGTGGTGCTAGGGCAGGCAACAGGCCTGCAAGGGGGTTGTAGCCTCCTTCCAGTGGTAGCTGGTAAATAGGGTGTCGAAGCATCCTTTCAGTTGTAGCTGATAAACTAGGGGGTTGTAGCCTCCTTCCAGTAGTGGCTGGTAAATAGGGTGCAATAGCATCCTTGTCTGTTGTAGTAAGCAGAAACCAAGGTGTTGTAGCATCCTTCAGGTGTAGCTGAGAAACTTGGGGATTTAAGTCTCCAACAAGTTGTAGCTTACAAAAACTATTGTAAACATAATTTTGTAGTATAGAAAGAGTTTGTGGTTTTCTCAATTGAGTTTCCACGATAAAATCTGTGTACTGTGTATCTTGTTGATTCCATGTTTTAATTAGGTTTAATAAGTGGTTTAAAATGGTAAAAAGCCCCCCCCTCAGTATTGACCAATATTACAACACCTATTTATTTATGTTGCATATAATTGAAATATATTGCTACTATCTTAAAATCTAACAAGTAACATTGTGAGCAGAGAATCCAATGAATCAATAAATATGGACAAATGTACAAGGAGGTCAATTACAATCCCATTGGAAGCAAAGAGGTAGTAACATGTAGAACCAAGAGCAAATAATTTTTTTGGATAAGGGTCCAACTTATTTAGATCACATATTATAGAGAATCAAGGGTTTGAAGATGGAAGAGATAGACCGGAACGCACATTGGTTGAATTTATAGAAGTGGGAGCTAAAAGATGGTCAATGGCAAAAGAAAATAATGAATCTCAATGAAACACAAATTAGAAATTATTCATGATCCCCCAAGTCATTGGATTTGAGGGTTTGAAAGAAGAAATGGCTAAATTCATATTTAGTTGATATCACACTAAAAATATTTGGCTCTATGAACCATTGACATTAATGCAAAGCTTATAAGGATAAATATAGGCCTACCGGATAAGGGACGTGAGATTTCTAAATTGACAAATACAAAACACTAGATCAAGAATTTCACTGGAGTGACCAATGCCAATAATTCAAAGGGGTTATACTCAATCAAGTTAAAAATGAAGAAATGAATTGAGCATGTCTAAAAGTGTCCCTTGTTGATATTTCTCCATGGTTGCAGCATTGGGAAACATTCTACGAACATTTTCCCAAAGAGGCCATGAGAAGTGACCAATAGTTGGTAGAGGATGGCCTCGACATAGCCTTGTTTAGTCATGAGAAGTGACTAAGGGTAAACAAGGCTCGAGATGCTTACTCTAAGAAAGAGTGCTTTGAAAAGGAAGCTAGAGTTCACATTGCATTCTCTGAGAAGGAGTGATCCATTCTATATTAGAGTAAGTTTACTTGTTTATTTTGATAGGGGATTCTATCCCCTTGTGAATTATACAAAGTCTAATCTAATGTTGAATTTGGCATAGGATCTAAAGAAGTGTTTGGGACGTCTTAGAGTGGGGTCAAATCAACATTAGAGCTCTATGGGTGAATTTTACCTGCATGTGAGGAGACGAACATAAACAAGGACAACTTTTCTATGATGAAGAAATAACCAAGAAGTCAAGTCAACCCTTGATGAAGTCCTGAAAGAAATATTGAAGAACAAATAGCAAGTCGACCCTAAAGATAAATAAAATATGAAGATCAAAACTGGAAAGTCGGTCTCAACAAGAAGACAAGTCGGCCCCATTGAGGAAAAAGTCAAGTGGATTGAAGAATATAAATAAAGTGCTCTCACATTTCATTTTCATCATCACACAACATCGCTTCTCTCTCCACTTGTGCACACTTTTCAAGGAAGGCCTATCAAAGGAAAGTAAGAAAACATTTTGGGTTCTTATCATCTTCTTTTGGTTCATTATCTCTCCCTAGAGATTCAATAGGGTTTCTTATGAAAGAAGGGCACACTCTTGTGCTAGGGTTTCATCTTCATGGATGGTATTGTACTTGAATTGGATTAATTTGGATTAATTTCTTCTAAGAAAAGTTGGCTAGGTTTTCTCCTAGTCGGGTTTCCCAGGATAAAATCTTTGTGTCTCTTGTGCATGGTTATATTTAGTGATCCTTGTTTTAATTCCGCTGTAAGTGAAGTAGATATTTTCAATGTGCAATTATTCAATGAAACTGTGGGATGAAATGAATGCTTTAAATCATTGTGAAATATTTGTCAAGATCTGGAAATAGTTAAAAATTCAACATCCCTATGTTTAAGCAGTTCAAGCGGGGCTCAGCCATTGCATTGAGTATACTACCAACAATGGGAGGCATAGTTGAGGATGGAATACTATACAAATGGGATAACATTTTGAAGAGAAATTGTGAAGAGCGCCAATAAAATGGTAACAACATTATACCCTTCTTTGTTAATTTATGTTGCCATGGAAAAGATAAACCATGTAGGGGAACGAACATTCATCTTGGCCAACACACTAACTATGTAGAATTACCAATGCTTCCCCTTAGTTTGAAATGGTAAGATGGTAATACAAACCCCTTGATACATGTTTAATGAATGACTTAAGAATGTAAAGGCTTGCTACAATAGATAAAGAGTTAGACAAAGAATAAGGTGGTATCTACCCCCTAGTGCCAACATACAAGTAGGGATGGAATGTACAAAGGTATGGTCATAATGAGCGATGTGAGTGGAGAAACTCAAAAGTTAAAATACTACCCGAAGGTCAACCAAATATTTCAAGAATTATCAAGATAGTGGAAAATGAGAATTATCACCCCTATGAGAGATGAAAACGAAGAGGAAAATGAGATGTTCTATATACCATACCATTGGAATCCACTAAGTTGACAACTTGAAGGTTTATTGAGAAGAAATAGAAAGACATATAAGGCAAGAAAGTGGATGAATTTACAAAGAATCTAACAATGGGTTAAATGAGGTTGATTTCTCAAACCCCAAGGTATGAAAGAAAATAAGTATTGTGAATAGCACATAGGTATTCATCAGTAATAAGAGAAGTTAAGGCTCTGGAGCAAGTAATACAACTAGAAAAAAATGAGAAAAAGAAAATAGATACAAGACACATACATTGTAAAATATTTTGAAGAACCTATGAAAAAATAAAAATAGATTATGATTGAAGTAATTAAGAATAATATAACCTTGGAAATCCAACTTAATGAAGTAGTGAGAAGGAAAAAAGAATGGATGAATAACAAAATGGAGATTAGAGCAACTTAGTGGATATCAGAAGGTACCAGCTAAACAAAACATGGAGAATTCGACCATGGGTACATAAAAAGAAACATTAAATGAGCAATCGAAGATATAAAAAAAAATGACTTGACAAAGGACCCTTCAAGCGATGAGACAATCAAGCCTATTCTAATCTAGTTAGAAACAATACATTATGATCAAGGAGACTATAGAAAGACCAGTAACAAAATAAATATTGAATATGATGAGAAAAAGAATTAAAAAAAACTTAAGTCAACAACACAAAAATAAACCCGTGCTTAAAAAGATATGGAGACAACGTAACAAATAAAAAGACTAGAGATGGTTGATAAGGGCACTAGGAATTCACACAATAGCTAAGGAAAAAGCCATCAAACTCAGGATGATGACACAATAACCTGACTCAACGAACCAACTAGAATAAATAAACTAGGAAAAATAAGTTGAGGAAGACAGATACATTTAAATAACAACAAGACCAATCAAATATGACGGTATTCTCAATCACACCGAAAGATTCTATGGATGAATAACCAAAGAATTTGTACAAAGTAGTGAACAAAGAAAATAATACAAGATGGAATGGGTCAACTAAAAAGTTAAAAGATAAAGAAAAAACAATTTGGATGAATCTAAAGATATATTAGCCCAAGCACTTACTTTTACTATAAGAATGGAAGAAGCAGATCCAATTGAGAATCTAATAAAATCTAACCTTGAACCTCATCAATGGTTATAAGTGATAGACGAAAACATAGTTTTAAAGAAATATCATCAAGCACACTTTTACAATCAAAGTATGAAAAATTGATCAAATTCAAGGAAGATTGAAGGAGAGAAAGGCCATGGCTAGATCGATTAGCATTGTACTAAACAACTAGCCATCTTATTATGCCAATATTCATATCAAATAAAAATTTAAAAATCCCTTTGTTAAATAGTTAGACGAGACAAAAATTGCAACTATTGAAGAGTTTTCGTGAACTTGTGTAAGACATGTGTTGTAATCTACGAGATTACACAAGTATTCAAGCAGATAGTAATCATATACATAGTAACCATCACGAGAATACATATGAGTCGAATGCATTCAGCTATCTTCATTGATCTTGTAATAGTTATTATATACAACAAAAATATGGTTGGAGCGGTTACACACTGGCTATAACTATTATTATTTTACTAAGTTAATGATGACTTAGGGTCCAAAGGGTCCCTCTAGCATCTCCCCCACCCCAAAAGTTTTCTTCGTCCCAAAGAGAACAAGTATGCAGAAAGCACCCAGGATGTATGATTCTTCAGTATCTGCCTTCAATCGGGTAGTAGTTAGTTGAAGTCTTACCCTCTCACAAAGGTGTAATATCCCAATTTTGACCCCATTTCATTAAAATGTAAATGATGTAATATTGTTATAAAATCATGGTGAGGAGCTCAAGGCCAAGGCCCCACCATCAATTTAGTGATGCATATGGTTTACATGCTAGCCAGGCACAATGGAATTGCAAATATCATGTAAATATGCATTTTAATAAAATACCCACAACTAGCTATGCAATGCAACAAGGGATGGGGGCATGATCTTTACAAGGAATTGGGAGGGAAATATTCAAACCCTTGGAACCAATCAAGTCAAGCCAAGTGTCAATGAGAGAACCCATAAAACCCTCAACTACCCATGTTGACTTTTGTACCCAATTATTCATTTCTCCCAAGAGTTGGTTGAAGTAGTTAATGCCTTGGGGAATGGAGAGGTATGGCTGTCCAAATTCGGGTATGGGCAAGCCACCCTTCATGGAAAATCGTGTTTGACTTCTTGGGCAAGAAAGGAGCCACGAAATTGTTCCCCAAGCCATTACCTATCAACCAGTTTTGTTTCTCTCACGTTTTTGGAGCTACCTGGGTGTTTTCCCTCCACGTTTTTATGGTTTTCCCTTGTTTTTCTAGTTGGGAAGAAGACGTTTTGGGTGTTGCAGAGCTACTAGGAGGAAGGGAGCTCGATTTGGGGTTTCACTGAGGCCATTTTGGCCATTTGAATTGCTCGTAACATGTGGGAGAAATCGGGTTTCCCTGGGGTCGAATTCCCCTTCCCACAGTTCGTTTTGGGTGAGCCAATGGGAACCCTATTTTGGAAAATCCCCTTTGTAAAATTGTTTATCCATGCCCAACTATTGTGCTTGTTGTGTGAGGAAAGAGTATGCTGGGGTATGATTTATGGGTATCCATTGTTTTGGCTTGAGCTTGAGTGCAAGCATCCAGAAAAGAAGAGGGTTCAGATTTAGCCTGATAAACCCAACTGTGGACTGGCTTGGCTTAGATGCAATGATTATTTGGTTGTGTATGAGCTTGAGTATCACATTTTCCTTGTAGAAATCATGCCCATCCCAGGGGTGGTCTCTGAGTGCTGAAATAATACAGGCTGGGCAGAGACCTATGGTTGGGTGGAACGTTGCAGCGACATAGCTAGTTGTTTGGGACAATTGCACAATGAAGATAATTATTCTCTATGTGTATTTACTTCTGATATGTTTTAATTTGATGATCGTTATTGATATGTTGAATGCATGTATAATGTGTGTGGATGATGTTTTATTCCGCTGTGCATTTTTGCTTTGATTTGCATCTGCACACATTTGTTGTATTCGTATCAAACTAATGAAATGGGCTGAGTTTATGTAAAAGCCCCAAAATTTGGTATCATGTTCCCTTCCTTGCTTTGGATCGACGGGAGGGGACGTGACAAAAGGCGGTCGACTACCCTTGTCGCAAGGAGGTCTCTTGGCTTAAATCCCTTTAATCATCTAGCAAGAACTCTTGGCTCACGGGCTCCAGGAAAAGGTCTTTTGGCCCTTCAAATTTCTGTACCATTTCTATGCCTTCAACCTTTAAGATCACAATCCATGAACTGTTCTGCATTTCCGCACCAGGGGGGATCAATCAATTCAAGTGTTTTGATGTCATCATCTAGCGTTAAGCTCATTTTTCTATGCAGTGTAAAATGTCTTATGCTTGAATGTTCATCGACATCTTCATTTGTTGTGAGGATTTTAAATTGCCTGCAAGTGTCATTGGATTGTGCGCAATGTTGGTCGTGGCCGACTATTTTGGACTAAGATGAGTCGACTTGACATGACTTACATAGTCGACTAGAGACTGAATTCATTACATAGATGGATGGGATCACATGCCTTCAAAGAGACTCATGTTTAACCACCTCAACTTCAAAATTTAAAGAAGAATCATGTCAATAGTTAATGACTCAATCGGTGCAAAGACATTTAATAAACTTTAAGTATGATAGACTGGAGTCACCGACCAATTACAACAAACATATTTACATTGGCATATCGACCAACATGAGAGGTCGACCATATATTACCATCGACCACTCTTCATTATGTGTCGACCATATTAAGAACTTTATAACTCGACCACATCTATATTTTAGTTTCGACCATTACAAATTTCGACTCAATACTTGAAGAGAAAGAAAATTAAATGTCCCCCACAAGATATCGACCATGAACATCGACCTTACTTTTAACATTGACCCATATTTATAAAATACTCGACTTAAAACCTCGACTAAGCTTAAGTATCAACCAAGTGAGTGGTTGAAATACAACATTGGTCCACATTTAGAACCCAACAAATATATATATTCGACCAAACTGCATATACTTTTGTTCATCTTACATATGGGCCACATGTAACTAAAGTAGTCGACTTAAAATATTCTACAAAAATGTATTGTAATGATCGGGTTATTGGTCGCGTGCTATTCTTGGACAAAGGATCACCAGTTCACTGCTCCAATGGTTAACTTTTGATCGGTTCTAACAGTTAATCTGTGGGTCGACCGATCAACAATTTCTTCTCGAACTCTGCAATTTTTTTAACAATTATTTAATCGGCATTCCTCCATTTTACGTGTCGCAACATTGTATCAAAAATCACTCAATACTTAAAGAGAAAGAAAATTACTAGTCGATGGCCAGACAACTTTAGTTGGTAGACAAACTCTAGTAGATGAATTATTTAAATTTTAAACAATTGATACCATAGTCGACTTGTAATCTTCAGCATACAAAGTAACTTTGACAGTCAATAAAAATTCTTGTGGTGGTCAATTTGTATCTTCTGGTGGTCGAGAATCAACCATCAACAATCACATTAAAATTTATGCAAACATCAAATAATATTCTTATCCAGTACCTTGATTTAATTGATCGAGTAGTGGTTTGGAAAATATCCAACTATCAATGAGACTTCTGCACGAAAATTACTGATTGATGGTGCTTATAACAGACAGGAATTTTGATTGTTGATTCAACTCGTGCAGACTTCTGGTAGATCGACTACTTTCACCGAGTGGAACCATCAACTCAATTCTTTGTCTTGCAAAGAGTATTTTCTGCATGCACGCACAAGCATTATGTAATCTTCCTTGCAGGTTTCTTCATATAAGCATCTCACACTTTCTTCCGGATTCAATCCACCCTCACTCGTTGTTGTAATCACCCAGACCAAGGGAGGATGGAAACGACACCACTGTTGTAATCTACGAGATTACACAAGCATTCAAGCAAATACTAATCATACACACAGTAACCATCACAAGAACACATATGAGTCGAATGCATTCAATTGTCTTCATTGATCTTGGAATAGTTATTATATACAACAAAGATATGGTTGGTGCGGCTACGCACATGCTCCAACTGTTATTAGTTTACTAAGTTAATGATGACTTAGGGTCCGAAGGGTCCCTCCAACAACAAGCAATACCAAACATAATCTAAAACACATGAATTAATAATCTCTAACACACACATTACGTAGAGATTTACCCTAGAAACCCAAAACTAAGAAAACCAACATTATCTCATTGTATTATATTTTATGTTTACAATTCAATATTATACATCCAAAATCCCAATCCATTAACCCAAATTGGATGACAACCCCAATTCCATAACCATAATTAATTTACAATGGACCTAAAACAACTCAAAACAAACCCCCAAAACAATTTTGGGGGGATGGGGGGTGATGATCAACTCTCTCAGACACCCCTTACTCTAGGAACCTATAAAGAGTACAACACATTTCCAACATATCCCCACTTGTTATATTCTTTGAAACGAGGGGTTAAAGGGGAAGCATTCATGAAATCAACTGCTAAGGGTAGAAATGCCCATTGATTCTCTACACCAAGAGAACATTTCAATACTAAAAGACTTTGTCAATGAATCTACAACATTCTTCAAAGTATCAACTTTCTCCAACAATACTTTGATCTACTCAACCATGTCTAACAAAACTATAATAAACATCAATATGCTTTGTGTTGGAATGATAAGCAAGGTTCTTTGCTAAGAAAATTGCATTTGAGTTGTCACAACCTATTTTCATTGCTTTCTCAACAGAACCAATACCTGAACACAATCTTTACAACCATATGGATTCCTTACTTCCATGAGTTGTTCATAAGTATTCTTCTTCTATAGTTGACAATGCAACTACACCCCGACTCTTACTCATCAAACTAATTGCTCCACCAAATAAGATAAAAACATAACCACTTGCAGATCTTATCTTTTGTGTTCAGTATTTACAGCCCAATCTACATTAATAAATCCTTGTATATCTATATATGTACGATCATCTAGGTCTTACTTGGTAGTAGATTGCAAAATTTAAAGTGCTAAACAAATATTTGAAGAACCACTTTACTGTTGTCCAATGTTCCTTCCCTAGTTTTGCAATATACCTGCTCAAAACTCTCATTGCATGAGCAATGTCTAGTCCAGTACAGAACATAGAATACATCAGATTTCCAACAACACTAGCATAGCGAACACGTGACTTGTCTTCTACCTCTTTCTAAGCCTTGGGACACTTATCTGTATATAAATCTGCACCTACAAGAATATGGACCTTTATCGGTTTGCATTTCTACATATTAAACCTATGCAATACCATCTCAACATATTTCGTCTAACTCTACCAGAGTCTTCTATTGTCCCAATCTCTTTTAATTTCCATGCCCAAAATAAAATTTGCAACACCAAGATCTTTCATATTAAACTTAGAAGACAACTAGGCTTTTACATTTTTAATGATTTGCTTGTTGTTTCCAATCATCAACATACAATACGACAAAAAAAATGATCACCAACATAATTGGGATACATACAATGATTAACTCGGCTTCTTGAGAAACCAAGTCCCAATAAATAAGTATCAGATGTTTGATACCACATTTTTCTTTATTGTTTTAATCCATATAAGGATTTCTTCAGCTTGCAAACCAACTCCTTCTTTCCCTTCACTGCAAAACCCTATAGCTATTTCATGTAGATTTCTTCTTCCAAATCACCATGCAGAAATGTTGTCTTCACATCCATCTGCTCTACTTCAGTATCAAAATCAACATCAAATATACAAAATAAACTAATAGAAGTTAATTTAGCAACATGAGAAAAAAACCTCACCAAATCAATTCCCTCCACCTAGGAATATCCCTTGGCTACTAGACGATCTTTGTACTTCTCCACCTTACCTTATCCATTCAACTTCTTCTCAAACACCCATCTGTTACCAATAGGTTTTATTGCATCTGACGACTCAACTAGATCCCAAGTCTTATATTTATCCAAGGCATCCATTTTTTCAACCATTGCCTTCTTCTAAAGTTTACTATCCTCTAAATCCACAGCCACCCTAAAATATCTAGGATCATCATCAGTAATAGATATAGAAAATTAGAGTGAAAATAAAGTGTGATATACCTTTATGGTTTTCCTTCTTTCATGAATTGATCTCCTCAAGGTTGGAACTTGGGGTTCTTATTCTTCTAGTTCATCTTCTTCTCTTGAGTCAAATTCTTCACCCTCCAACTTAAAATCTATTGCCTTTGCTTCTTCTTTCTTTGGTTGGACTTCATGTTTGGGAGGTACTTCAACCTCTCTATATACGAATCCCAATTGTATTAGTTATTGGATTCCAAAGTTTATAACCTTTTATACCAATAAAGATGCATTTTATGTTTTATTATCCAACTTAGTCCTATTTTCCTTTAGAACATGCATATAAGCATCACAAACGAAAAAATATGAGATGTTTAAGAGAGGGTATTTTACTAATCCATACCTCATGGAATTTTGTCAAGTAGTGTTGATTAAGGTGATCGATTTACCAAGAAACATGTAGTATCCACTGCCTTTCCCTAGAATTCTTGTGATAAACCTACACCACTGAGCATATTCCTTGCTTTCTATGTCAGTGTCATGTTCATCCTTTCTGCAACTCCATTATGTTGAGGTGTGTATGGAGTAGTCTTTTGCCCTACTATTCCACACTTCTTACAAAATTCCTTGAACTCATTTACACAAAACTATCCACCGGTATTTGTCCTCAACGCCTTTATTTTCTTCTTTGCCTAGTTTTCTACAAGGGCTTTAAACTGTTTAAATTTCTTGAAAACTTGAGATTTTTTATGGGGGAAATAGACCCATGAGTTCCTCGAGAAATCATCTATGAATAAAACATAATACATATATCTATCTATTGATGGAACAGGACCAGGTCCAAACACATTATTGTGCATTACCTCCAAGATTTATTTTGCTCTTGTAGCACTAGATGGGAATATCACCCAATTCTATAGACCATATATGCAATGTTCACAGAAATCGAGATCTAATGAGTAATCAAGCCTACCTTCAACCTTAACTTTACCATGTAATGCTTCAAGGCCCTTCTCTCCAATATGTCCCCGTCTATGATTCCATAGCATTGTTTTGTATATAGACACAATAGGGGTCTTGTCTTCTTCATTGTTTTCCTCAGGAACACCAAGACTAATCCACTCATCATTAAAGTGCTTCCCAGAAGCTTCTATAGAGTTCCAATTCGAACTACCAACATCATAAATATTGCACCCTGAACCATCTTGCACGTTTCCTTTTCAAATATAGTATGCACAGTTGCATCACCCATCTTACTTACAAACACTGAGTTTCTGGATAGATCTAGAATGTGCAGAACCCTAATAAGAGTTTTGATCCATCCATCTTTGAGTACCAGCTTGACTCTCTCTATCTCATTGTATTATCTTTTTTGTTTACAATACAATATTATTGCATCCAAAATGCTAATCTATTAAATTGGATAAGATGACAACCCCAATTTATTAACAAGAATTAGTTTCCGATGGGATGAAAACAACGCAAACAGACAAAAAAACGAACCCAAAAGTCTCTTTGGGGGCATTGACCCCTGGTGCCCGCTTATTTGTTTAGGGAGTGATCAACCCCCCGCCCTTGCTTTGGGAACCTACAAAGAGTACAACACGTGTCCAACAACTATAGGTGGAAGAAGCATAGATCCTTTAAAAAGAGAGATATAAGCAAAGAAAGCAACAATTAAAGAACAAGGGGCACAAGAGAGAGTGGTTCTAAGAAGCCAAGTATGCATCATAGCAAATTGACAAGGTTACAATGACAAATTTGGGATGCCTATCAACAAGTAGTATAATTGAAAGACTCCAAGGATCCAACGTAGCGAGAGGATAGAATGCACCCCTAACCAACGAACTTAACTACCTTGACAACATGAAGATTGTAAAGATTGTTGTTTGGGAGAATGGGGAGGTTTTAAAGACAAGTTAGGGTTGACAATCATGTCCCATATATACTATAATTGTATAGATGCTGCAAGGATGACACATTTAGGGAGACCAATAATGCAACCAAATCCTTTAGAATTTTGTCCAATTAACCCTTTGTTTGATCCAAGTCCATCAACTAACAAAGCATCTACTATTCGAGAATTGAGAGGACTAGCAACATTCATATCTGCATTTTGTAACTGAAATTTTTTATAAGAGATCATTTGCGAAGGTAGTTTTGTGGAGAATTTGCACAAATCTCCTCACTTATTTGGGATGAAGAAGACTTTCTGGTTGTTGTAGGCACCCTAGTACACTAGGAAAAAAAATACCGTAGAATGTATGTGTGTAGTTGACTTAGTATGATTGGATTGGTCGATCAACCAACCAAAAATAGTTATAGAAGATATAACTACCTTCCTCTATAATTCATCATAAACAGGGATGAGTTTTTCATTTGTATGGATGGAGATACAAATGTTATGATTATATAATAAAGACTCCATGTTCATTGGCTATAGGGTTATGTTATCACACCATAGTAGCAGGACTACTATTCTTGTACAGCAGATATCTGCACATTTCAGAGCTTCATTTATTCCAGAGCATGGCTACATATATTGGATCACTCATGATCAGAGCAGTACATTATTCAGATATTGTATGACCTTGTGTCAAGGCTGAGCCTTGAGAGTTCAGATTTGATGACTGATGTGACCACTTATCCCATTACAGTTTCAGATTCAGTGCCTAGAGATGTATTTCAGCAGTGTTTCAGATGATGCATGATGATTGCTATTATGATGATGTTGTATGATCTATGGATATGTTCTCACTGACTGTGGATTATTAGCTTGTTGATTTAGTCATGATTATAGCATGTGCTTGGTATATTCTTCCTGATGTGGCAAACTATTTAAAATGAACTGTAAATCATAAAATGAACAATTGCTTGCACTTTTATGTCATCTAACAAAACTTACTGGTATTTCACCTTACATAGACATGGTCTTTCCCAACACCAGTTGTCTGCTAGTGTAGGCTCCATATCCACTTGTCTCCATCCATACATGACCTTCCTGTTTGACTTTAAACCCTGACTTGTCTCATTTGACTTTCTGATACTGAGGACTTCCCTATTTTTCTACCTCTGTGTTTGGACCGCATCCCTGTTTATTCAGTGTCTCGGCTCTGAGTTGGTGACAGAACTTGCCTTTGGTGAGTTGGATTGTAGGCCTAAATCATTCTGGTCGGTTGTCCCGATGTTTGGCATTGGCTCGAACTCCCCCTAGTCACTTGAGATGTTGTTGGCTAAAACTGAAAGCTCATGTTCTACCTATGGAAACTTAATAAATTCGCCCATGGAAACAAAAAAGGGCAAGAGCAATGAAAAGCTAAAAAAATACTCCTCGAAGAGTATAAAGAAAGGTCCAAAAAGCAATAGTTCTTAAAAGCTATATCTAAACAATTGCTGACCTTGTGAAAATATGAAAAACATGCCCTGGATGCAAGCTGCAACTAGTTGTGCTTCTCAGCACATCTGAAATCCGAAGGGTTATGTAGGCCAAAAAGGCCATGGAAATAAATTGAATGATCCTAATGAACTTGGATCAACTTGATGTAGACATGATGCCTAAGTTGAATAAGCACTCTCTAAACAACTTATCCATCTGTGAGGCACAGCCATTCCCCGTGTTCTTTTGTCCAACACAGAGTTTGTAGCTTCCCCCTCTCCCAGTCCAAAGTATTTTTGAGTTGAGTTAGACAAGTCACACCCTTGGCCCAACCTTGCTGCCTAGCCTTCATCCTTCACTAGCAGTTTGACCATGTCCAATGGGTGAGTTTGTCATTTGAACTATGGTGCAAGTGATTTATTATAACCACGGAATATGTTAATATAATTAATGCCACTGAATGGAATTTGTACTTTGAGCTTAGCTATGAAATGATTAAAAAAGCATTGTCTTAGTCTACTGATGTGATTTATCCGTGATTATATATATTCTTGGGATCCGTGATGATGTGGACCATGTATGGATGATTATTGATGATGATTTATGGTCCCACATGTTTGATGATGATATTATATGATGGACATATGATACAGATGATGTTTGATCCAGTTCAGCAGGTTATTATCATTACAGATCAGCAGATTATACATTGTCCATATATGGTGGACCCTACAGCTGGCCCATTAGGGCAACCCAGGGTGTATGAGTACTCATTCCTAGTGGATTTGGGTCTTCTGGATCCATTGAGACACTTATCTTTCAGATCCGGGCACTTCTGACAGTGATTGATGCAGTTTTACACTTGTTGACCAGATTTGGGGCTGATTTCCCAGCCTGAGCAGCAGGGGCCCCGAGAGGCCGGTTCACCTAGGGCGCTGATGATGGAGGGGGTGGTCCAGCCACTTGTTTCTACCATTTATCCCCCCGGAGAGCCTGGTGGGCTCAGTTTGACAGCGCTAGCACCCTAGGAGGCAGTTTTGGCACTTTCACAGTTCCCGAGGCAGTTAAAAAATGGGATAAAGTGGTCACTGAGGAAATCGATTTGGGCAATTGAGGCGAGGTTTTGGTATTTGGTTTTCACAGAGGTCTTCCAGGGTGATCTCACTATCTTCCAGTCAGTTTTCACCATGTGGGTATCTCCAGATTGATCACAGGAGGACATTTACTGCTTGACTGTCATGGATTCTGAGGACAGTTTTGGTCATTATCATTATATTGGGCATATTTTATTATTTTATTGTGCCTTGGGGTGAGCTAGCAAGGATTTATACCTCCTAGCCCCACCATGTGCTTATTTTATCTTGTCCTAGTCATCATGAGGTGGATTATTGTACTTTATACCCCTCTTATGGGATGACGTCACCCTCATTGTACCATTTAGTGAGGGCGCTATTGTTATGTTGAGTGATCCATGTGATATTATGTTATGGATTCATCCTAGCCATTGATTGTATGATGAGATCTTATAATCTCAACCACTCATTTGATGTAGTATTGTAGAGTGGTATAGGGTTTTGGTCTTTATTATCCTATATAAGGAGGAGACCCCCCATTGTAAAGCTCACCTTTGGAGCTCTGGAATATTGGAATAGAAGATTTTTTGTGGAGCACATCTCTCTTGGCTTGTGGATTCTCTTGCATATTGAATATAAAGTATCTCTTCTATGTATCATTGTGGATCTATGTGTTTTTGCTAACCTTTTGACAGGAAAGTCGAATTGGAGAGAGGAGGGCGACTTTTGGAGGGTTATTGTTGGAGGGATCCACATATTCTCTCTTGGGTTGATCTTGTGACAGGGAGTATCATTATTGTATCTTTGTGACATAGTTGATGCTTTCTATTACATCTTTCTACCATTTTCATAATCATCTTGCTTGACTTGTTTCTTTGATCTTGTCTTGTAGGAGGAGGACGATTTGGCTATCTTGGAGAAGGGAGATTTGGTTGGAGCACTTGGATCTCACTCTTGAATATAAACATAGGAGAATGCTATCAACTTGCAAGGTGGCCATAAGCAAATTGAGGTAAGATCTACAAGGTATGTGCCTCTTTCATCCATTCTATCTCCATTGGTCATAAAACCCTAATTAAATCAAAATCCCAATTTTTGTATTTCTTAGATCTACTTAGATCTAGCCCTCATTTTGAAAAGATATTGAAAACCCACCTCTATAGCATCCACCCCTAGTTGGATCTATAGTTTGGTGGTGATTGGCTAAGAATTGACCCATTTTCTAAGACAAAAAGCTCTCCTTGACCTAAAGCGCACTTCCTTGAGGGAGGCTTGTTGCGCTAGATCTAGTACATGGGTATGTGAGATCCCGCTTGATTTGACAACTAGACACTTAATTACACATACCCATATCCTTACTTTGGTGAAAACTACCTTGTGGACATCTCTCCATGTTTTGAGGGGTTGAGACCCCCTTTTGACCTCATTGGTAACTTAAAACTTAGATCTACTAAGATCTACCCATTTGATTCACTTGAAACTTTGAACATGCATAGATCGGGGTACTAGCATCCCGGATCTACTTTTTGGTGGCCATTGGACTTGGTTTGGTCCACCAAACCCCTCTTTTGCCTCTCCTTGAGAAAGTCGCACCCCTTGGGAGTTTTGAGTTGGACCACTTCTAGGAAGTGGGTGTTGGATATTTTGGTGGATTTGGAATGCCCATGCCTTGAAACCTAGGTCTAGACTATTCTTTTGTCCCGATCCACCTTGGGGATTGCATTCCTTGTTTTAAGGAATTGTGGTCCACTTTTGGTTATCACCTAAAAACCTAGATCTAGCAAGATCCAACCATTGGATCTCATCCAAACCACTTGACTTGGCTTCTAGGTGTCCCGATCTACACTTTGACATCCTTCTTGACTCCATTAGCCCATCCAACAAGGCACTAGTCCTTCTCCAAGCAAGGCGCACTTCTTGGGATTAGTGTCAAACCCTAGATCTAACACATGGGTAACCCTAGAACCAACTCTAACTTGTAGATCCAACCTAGATCTAGCCTATAGTACCATCTTCACACTTAACTTCACCTTGTGGGCCCATCTAAAACCATTTCACACTTCCCAAGGCAATAAGACCCACTTGTGTAAACACATGGTACTATACTTAATAATCATACCCCACCAAGTGGCCTAAACCATACATAGGTTGAAACAATAACTATCCATGATACCACCTTCAACCATACCTTAAACATTAGGTCCACTTAGCCTTGCATTGGTTCCCGTGACTTATCATTTATTCACCCTTTGAAACCTTTGCTTGTTTCCAATCAACTGTAATTGGGGTATAGGGTCTCCCCCTTGGTCTAGTTGTATCTTGACCTAAAGCGAAGAATGCCTCGGTTGACGTGACTCCCACATTGTATTGGGAACCGTGGCATCTCTTAGGTCACCTCTTTAGTTGCCTAACTCCTCTACCGTCCCGGATGGGATACCTCTAGGGGCAACTACAAGTTGTGTGATAACAGGTTACTTGTTCTTTCCCCATCTATGTATGTTGTAGATACATTGTATATATGAGTTTTTTATTATAAGGTACAATAAGTAGATTATGTTGTAATCCCATAGATTACAACACCATCTATAATAACATTATAACATTGAGCCCATCAGTACAAGTTTGCCAACATTATGCGACTACCGCATGTTTTCTTGTGAATGTGACGACATCAAGATCCCAATTATATTGGTTAAAATGTGCATATATTGATTATACCATAAACAATATGTATCTACATCATTCTCAAACTACTTCATAAGAATAGGATAAAAATGCAAACATTATAAAAAACTACTTGTGGAAGGAGTCTTTATATCAGCCATCATCAAGTAGAATTGACCTTAGATCAAATGTACAAAGCCAATTTCAAGCCACTTGGCTCTACAAATGGCCCATATACACCTCTTGCTAGGAATGTCATAGCATCAAGGCCTCTCAATAGTATTGAAGGTTGTGCAACAAATAATGTTATTGAAAAATAATTCCTCCATGGAAATGGAGGAAGCTGAAGAGGTAAACCATGTCCTCTCATATTAGGGTTGGAAAAAATCTGAGGAATAAGCATCCTCTCATGAGCATTGGAGTGAAGAAAAATCAAGACAATAAAATCCTGTTTAAAATTAGTCATTCCCCAAGTCATCAAGGGAGGGTAAGGTGAGGATAGACATAGTTAGAAATACTTGGAATGTTGTACTTGTTATTATAAGGATAGACATTGATACCTCTCAGGGTCTCAATTAAGATGAAAAAGTCCCAACCATACATGTGAGGCCCGAAGGGTAACTTAGAAATATTGTTCATTGTCACCACAAGACAAGAGGGGGATCCCTAAAGTAATGTATGTCCAAAAATGTTAATGAATTAAGGGACGTTTATGACTTCGGGTAAATATGTTTTTAGGGTCAAAGTGTAGTAAATAAATTCCAGATTTACAACAACAAAAAATTAAAGTCTATTAAAATATGATGAAATGAATTGATTTCCTATACTTAGGGAAATGACACATGTTCTGCTGTAAATTTCAGATTGCGAAACATAAAATAAAAGCTGATTTTTTTATGTATTTTGGTGGTTGAAAGAGGGTGACAAGTGCCTAAATTATAGATTGGGAAAATGTGGTCAAATGGGATTCTTAGAGGATTGTTTTAGTAAGGTTTCAGGGTTTAGAAGAGCTTCAAAATGCATGCTACAACAACCCTAAGTTGACTAAAAATTATAACCTATATCAGAAAGGAAGGGACCTATGAGATCCACCTTCAAACTTGGTTCAAGGGTGTATTTTTACTAAAGAAATCAACTAAAGCAACAAATCAATGTTAGATGCAAATAAGATTACTTATTTGACTAATTGTCTTGATGATGGATTTGGATTTAGATTTGAAATGTCGACAACTAAAAACGTCTACTGTGGATTCTCCAGAGAATCGAGTTAGCAAAATTACAAGGAAACTAGAGAGAAATCCTCAAACCTAAATTTTGTAGATATTTCAACAAAATAGGTTATTGAAAGAATTGGACATAATAGGATAAACAAAAAAAGGGATAAGAATTTCCATTCAGTAATCATTCTTTATTAGATTGGGTAAAATAATATATGTATGAAAGAATAATCCATTTCAACTGCAGGTCTAGTCAAATTTTTCGAAGGGCTTTGATCAATTCGATCAATCAAAGACTTTTTTGGCTTTACAACACCACCCCCCACCCCCCTGTGGACAAATTTTTTATTGGAAAATAAAAATGCCAGTTATGCTCAATATTTGTCTAGATGATGCATTTATTCATTCAACTAATCACTTTTTTGGAAAATTACCTAAGGCTTAGGGGATTTCCATTCCAATTGTCAATCTAAAGCCAATTATCTTGTTCTCTATTTTCCCTTAGCCTTTGTTTCACAAACTGCTATAAGTTTTCGATAAAAGATATCCCTTTTTCCTCTTTAAAGTTTTTGGATCATTGTCATTGATTTAATTTTTGTATCAATGTAGTTGATAAACCCTTCTTGGCCTCACGAACCAACTCTACTATTCACAAAATCAACTCTAACATTCAACAAATAAACTCCAAAATATAAGCCTCACATGTACAAGAGAGCACCAAAATAATATCCACAAGCCTTCAACGAAATATTGGTATTATGTCCCCAAGGATACGCATTCAACAATCATTACGAAAGGGAGAAACCTCTATTATATAAAGTTCTAAGCTTCGCCTCTTCAAAATAAAATCATAATATCTAGGCTAAAACCCTAGATCTAATCTAGGAAAACATAAACAACTAATATCCATCTAATTAACTCCATGTACAAGTAGAACAAATAATAAAATAATGGTGGCCATGCCACATGTACAGTTAACCATGTGTGAGAGCTCCAATAAGTGGAAGACCGTGTCAATAAGCTCTAAGAAATAATAACAAAATGCCTCTCATGGAAGAACCTCTGAGATATCTCCAAGATAATAATAAAGTAATCATCCAATGATATGCCCTCTTAGAAAGGTGATAAGCCAAGCCAAGAATAGAAAAAATGTGTAGGGTTTGGCCATGTCAAACTCTCCATCCAATAATAAAATAAGGCCTCCAATGGTGCACCCTCTTAGAACCCTCCAAAAATAGCAAGTAGCCTCCTCAATCCTATGAAAACAACCTCCAAGGTGAATCGCACCACTAAAAGATACTCAATAAATGTGCCAAAACCAATTCCAAGCAGCACATGTGGAAATCCAAGGTGGATGTTCAATCATGTGCATGAACCAAGCAAACCTCCTCAAAATGGTACATGGACCCTCAATAAAGTTAGATGAGTGGATGATAAGTGTGAACCCTAAAATAGCCTCCAATGTTAGGTTGTCCTCCATCTCGTAAAACGTGTAACCACCTTCGCCTTGACACGTGCCATAACAATAAAATATCGGAGGGCTCCTCTAGAAGAGTGGAGAAGTCAACATGAAACAACCTCCAAATAACAAAATAATCGCATGCATAGGCGTGCCCTAGGTAGATGTGCCCATGTAACCACCCTCTTCAATATAATAATAATTATTTCCAAGTCAAACAAATAAGGCCACTCTTCAAGAAAGGATCTCCACTACCAAATAATATAAAACATGCAAGGAAGAGATGTGCCCTAGAAGATTTGCAAGAAGGAATCTTTGGGACATTTCAATCATGCCATATAATATATAAAATGCTCTGTGAGAGATGTACTCTAGAGAGATATTCAAAGTGATTAAAGTTTATCATCAATAAACAATATAATAATCCCTTGTGTAGAGTGCATCCTAGATAAGTGTGTAAGGCAGTATTTGAGACCACCTTGACCAAGCATGATAACAATAAAATACTCCTCCTAGAAGAATGCGCAAGGGCTTAAATTCATGTGCAAACACCATCAACCTCCTCAAACCATGATCCAAAACCATTGATTGAATTCTTAAACCATGGGCACCAAAGGTAGAGCGCTTGGTAAAGCAATCAAGTAGTCTGCGTGTAGTCAATCATGTTCATGCCAATGTGAATCCTCCATACATTGCAAAACCAAGTGTTGGAAAGAAAAACCAAGGGCGTAAAACACCATTAACTCCACCAAGGCTCATAATATGTGCCAATGATGTGATCCCTCCATTAGAAGCCCTCGTCCACACCATAATAAACCCAATCCAATGTGAACAAGACCAATATGAGCTATAGAACTCAAGTAATAACCTCCAAATAGTCAAAATAGATTCAAACTAGTCATTAGAAGGGTTAGATTCACCTCCACATGTGTAAACAAATGTCAATAAGGGAAGTGCTCTACTCCCTCTAGCAATAATCCAAACCAAGAATGCCACATCATCACCAAACAACCAATATCTTCAAGGGAGTTCACACCATTGATAAAAATGTGCTAGATCACCATAAAAATGTGTGCTCAAGAGAAATACTCCATAATAACAAGAATGAATCATAGTGAGTATGGCAACAATTATATCACCGCATCCAAAAGCAATAATTAACCAATAAAAATGAGGGAAACCCTTAGTTGATGTGTATCCCCCTCCATGAATGTGCTAAGGATAAATCAAGTGTGTGATCAATACTATGCAAGACCCTTGAATACCCTTCAAACACCACATGTGAGATCCCAACATCCGCACAATATATGATGGTGCTAACCAGGAAAGCAAGGCACTTAACCTAACCGTGGTATGAAAATAAGTCAGAAATAATCGTGCCATAGTAATGTGTTCTAGGGGGATCAATCGAACAAGTGTACTTAGCAACATACTCTCCTCTAGACACTGCACTCCATTATTTCCAATGGTAGGACATGACAAAATAGAAGTGTGGAGAAGAGTATGTGCATCCATAATGATCCACATTTACCCATCAACTGCCACCCACTAGAAGTATGCCTTGTCACAACTCAGACTACCATAATCCAACCCCTTGAGGGGATAGAGTGTAGCGAGTATGCCCATGACAACACCATGATACTAGCATAAACTATATGAAGTAGCATGCATCATCACCTAATATATGTCAAGAGGGTAATCCATCAAGCAAAGGCTTGAAACATGAAGAACATCACTAGATGAACCATCAACCACGATAATCCACCATATAAGAGTGAGTCTCCTCCACGCAGACACCAACCTAATAACATGAAGGTGTATGCCCTCAATCCATCAAAATCTCTATAGGTGCCATGATGCAAACCCCATCCATTTTGATGGAAATCACAAGTGTAACCCTCATACAATATGAGAGGTAAAAAACATCATCAAAGAAACCCTCGAAATTGTAATTTTTATACCACCCCATTGTACAATCAACTTGCAAGGTGGCAATCTCCTTACAAATTCCACAAGTTAAATCTGTTGAGATATTGTAACTTCAAAGAATATTATATTTGTACTTTATTATTCCGGAGATGATTCATTCCTCCGTGAAGATCTTATTGTATATCCGGAGATGTTTATTCCTCCGTCGGAATGTGGTAACTTGGGTTATTAGACTTCCCTAGTGGGGGTCGGCCCTGTATGTGTTATGTGGGTCAAAGGGTTATTAGACCACCCTAGAGGGGTCGGCCCAGTCAGTTATAATGGGGTATTTAACCTAATGGTTAAATACGAGCCTACATGTACTTGTGTAAAATACATATCAGAGTAGTGTATAAATAGAGGAGGTGTGTTCCTCATTATACACATTCACTCACTTGAGGATAGCACACTTGTGGAGGAGAGGTCTGCTATTGTGGAGGAGGAGATCATGTCTCAAGGTTTCATCTTTGTATATTGCTGGTCATCTATATTGAGGAAGCTTTGCTGGGTTTTCTACCCCATGAGGGTTTCCCAGGATAAATCTCTGTCTCTTGTGTTTATGCTGTGCTTGTTGTTTCTTCAGTGATCCTGTATATGCTATTATTGTGAAATGGAATGTAATGCTGCTATTTTCTGTCTTAGCATATTGAATTTTAACATGGTATCAGAGCTAACCTGAAGGAAGACAAGGTATGGCACTAAAGACACTTGCTTAGTTACGACAATTTGAAGGTTAGGGTTTTACATAGCAAAAACCAGTCATCGTAGCACTTTCGCTATAAATCCATTTTGGCGAATTTTTCGGATCTGAAATTGTTACAGGACGAATATTAAATCTCCAGGTACCTTGTGTCCAAAGGAAAACCTCTAATTCATTGTAATTTGTGATTTATGATCTGTACAATATAGGGTTTCTGCCTCTTCCAGATCTGAGTCAAAATCAGGTGACCTTGGGAAAAAGGTCATATCTTGGGCTAGGAAGCTCCAAATGAAATTTCGTAAAAAGTGACAGGTAGTACACAGTCTGTACTATCTCAGAAAACGTTTTCAGAGGCCGAAGTTGAACCAGTGACACGTGGCACTCCGTACAAGTGCGCTCTCCTGTATTATCCCATAAACAGGTCACGTTGCAACATTTGGCATAAATCTCTCTCAGAGAGTCCAATTGAGGTCAGACCTGTCAAGATGGAAAGGTAACAGGCCGAGATATCTCAAAAAACTTTTTCAGAGGCCGAAGTTAAAACAGTGACACGTGGCACGCCGTACAAGTTCGCTCTCCTGTTTTATCCCAAAACAGGTCACGTTGCGACATTTGGCATAACTCTCTCTCAGAGAATCCAATTGAGGTCAGACCTGTCAGGATGGAAAGATAACAGATCAGGCTATCTCAGGAAACCTTTTCATACCCTGTGGATCAAAAATTTTGGAGTTACACCAGAAACAATCAGGTACATATTTCTGTCAAAACAGAATTATTTTTTGGTACCTTCATTCATGGCTTCCGGAATTTAGGGCTTTGGAGAAAGTTGGAATTTTTGTAATCGGAGACCACGGCTGGATGCTACTCATCAAAATATCAATTTAGAGACCAAGATCAGAATTTTTGGTTGGGCAGAAGGCCGGGTTTGATTAGACCCTAGTTCGGGACTTTGATCAGAAAAGTGGAAAATTAGGGCTTCTGTAAAAATGGGAATTTTTTTGAAATCTATGACCATGGCTGGAAGCTCCTCAGAAAAATAGAAGCTTAGAGATTTGGATCAAACATTTTGATTGGGAAGAAGAGTGGGATTCACCAAACCCCAGTTCAGGGTCACGTCCAGTGAATCCGGGAGATTCAAAGGCAAAATTGAGGAGTGAAACTTTGCAGTTTTCAAATTCTGAATATATCAGTTTGATCAGCTCATCAAGGCGCATATTTCTATCCTTTCGGAAGTTTGAAATTCAAAGTTTGAATTTTTGGGTTTCTCTGACAAACCCATATCCAGCTCCAGGTCCAGTTCTTGCAAATCAAGTTGATAGGGCTAATCCTAGAAGAAGATGGATTGGTCACCTGCATAAGTGAAGGAGTTCCTGTTTCAAAAGGAGATGAGGCTAAGGCTTTACATAAGGAGATTACAAGCGATCTCGACAGGTATGACTCATCGAGGTATGTTTTGAGATTTGTTCATGATTAAGTTTATGGTATGTTTGTCTTCATGTTATTACGGTTAGTACAATCTTGATTTTAGATTTGTTGTATCACCTTGACAAAATTATGAATGCATCATAGAAGATATTCATTGGTTAGGGTGTTGACACTTATGATTGTACTAATGCATTATGATGTTGTGTGAGGTTGATGTTGTCTGCTAACAAGACACAGGTACATCTCAAAAGACAAATCAGGCTCCATGACCATGAAAACATGAAGACAAAGACTCATCCATAATCTTTCTTCTACTTACGAGGTATGTATGACTTTGTTATATTATGCTTAACCTATGAGACATGCAGGTTCTAGCTCAGGATCTCTAAATCATTGAAGAGATTGTTTAGGTATGTTGTACATAACCAAGTAGGTATACTAATCCAGGTATGTTTCCCATGAATCTTACCTTGTGTTAGGATCCCTTATATAAGTATACTTGGAATGATTGGTTATGCTTATTCATAAAGTTAGTAATCAAGGGATTATGCATATTATATATTTTATCTTGATTGATGATATGCATGAGTAAAAGAAGACTTCCCTGAAATCTTGAATACTAATGATCATGACTATACATATTCAAGATTATTTAGAATTAGAATGTTTTGAGAATATACTAATGAATGAATGTTTGTGTATGAGATCATGAGGATGACACTAGTGCACACTTGAGCATGCACAGTGGTACAGAATGAATAGAAGTTCAAAGGACATATAGAAGATCAAGCGGGAGGCAACCACACAAACATAAAAGCTAAGTATTTGAGTTGTTATTTGAAATAGTAAATGATATTTCTTGTATGCATATTTGTATTCCTAGAACATATCATGCTGAGTAGAGCATTGAACATTATACTACTAATATGCATATGATTGGTAAGTTGGACAAACATTCCATTGTTGCTTGTCTAGAATGAAACCTCTTTGCTGACATGCTGAGAGCTGTGCACACTCTCGATAGTATGTTCTGGTAGAGATGGAAGGCATCTAGATAGCCACTGTATGCATACAGGATATGGGAAAGTGTTGTGCCAAAGTATTGGTCAAGATAGTTGCATAACTATGTAAATGATATCTGTATGCATAATAGGTTATCATGATTTCATGATTATGAAGGATTACTAATCATGTACTTAATTTTGTTTTGTGGGAAAGATCATGAAGAATAATGAACACCGAACAAGTGATGGATGTTCAACAAGAAGATTTACAAATCAAACAAAATATAGAAGGCTTGTGGCTAGAAGATTCTCTTAGAAAGAGGAAGAGAATCATGATGAGATGTTTGCTCCAAGTGGCTAGACAAGACCATTCTCTTAATGGTGCAATTAAAGAAGAAGTGTGAATCAGGTTCTGTATGGGTTCCCAGGATCGATAGTATATTGATGAGAATACATGTGGGGATTGTATCATCCTTGAAGACATGTTCTAAAGTGAGCCGTAGACGTATGGTCTCCGAAAATGAAGTCCTTAGTGGACAGGTAGGGATTGTATCATCCCTGGACTTCGGTCCCTGAATAGATCCGTAGACGTATGGTCTCCGAAAATGAAGTTCTTAGTGGACAGTTGAGGGGATTGGTTCATCCCTGGACTTTCAGTCCTAAAGAGAGCCGTAGACGTGAGGTCTCCGAGAATGAAGTCCTTAGTGGACAATTGAGGGGATTGGATCATCCCTGGACTTTCAGTCCTAAAGAGAGCCGTAGACGTGAGGTCTCCGAGAATGAAGTCCTTAGTGGACAGTTGAGGGGATTGGATCATCCCTGGACTTTCAGTCCTAAAGAGAGTCGTAGACGTGAGGTCTCCGAGAATGAAGTCCTTAGTGGACAGTTGAGGGGATTGGATCATCCCTGGACTTTCAGTCCTAAAGAGAGCCGTAGACGTGAGGTCTCCGAGAATGAAGTCCTTAGTGGACAGTTGAGGGGATTGGATCATCCCTGGACTTTCAGTCCTAAAGAGAGCCGTAGATGTAAGGTCTCCGAGAAGTGGGGATTGTATCATCCCCGGACCTTGGTCCCTGAATTGATCCGTAGACGTATGGTCTTCGAGAATAAAGTGATGGGGATTGCATCATCCCGGAACCACTAGTTCAAAATGTACGTGAGGACTGCATCGTCCATGAACTGGGTTCAAAATGTACGTGAGGACTGCATCGTCCATGAACTGGGTTCAAAATGTACGTGAGGACTGCATCGTCCATGAACTGGGTTCAAAATGTACGTGAGGACTGCATCGTCCATGAACTGGGTTCAAAATGTACGTGAGGACTGCATCGTCCATGAACTGGGTTCAAAATGTACGTGAGGACTGCATCGTCCATGAACTGGGTTCAAAATGTACGTGAGGACTGCATCGTCCATGAACTAGGTTCAAAATGTACGTGATGGGATTGCATCGTCCCTAGACATGAGACTTGTCTTAAAGTGATAAGGACTAATCATCCTGTAAGTAGATTGGGATTGCATCGTCCCTAGACATGGTGAGGTGTCTTAAAGTGATAAGGACTAATCATCCTGTAAGTAGATTGGGATTGCATCATCCCTAGACATGGTGAGGTGTCTTAAAGTGATAAGGACTAATCATCCTGTAAGTAGATTGGGATTGCATCGTCCCTAGACATGGTAAGGTGTCTTAAAGTGATAAGGACTAATCATCTTGTAAGTTGATTCGGGATTGCATCATCCTTAGACATGGTGAGGTGTCTTAAAAGGATAAGGATTGATCATCCTGTAAGTTGATCTGGATTGCATCATCCATAGACATGAGAGATGTCTTAAATTGAGAAGGATTGATCATCCCATAAGTGGATCAAGATTGTATCATCCTTGGACCTATGTCCTAAAGTGAGAGGGATTGACCATCCCGTAATTGGATCATGTGTGTTGCAGGGTATGCTGCTGTTGTGTATACTTGTATCAGTGTGGATACTTGTATTGATAGATGTATTAGTAAGAATACATGCTTTTGATGATAGATGTATTAGTGAGAATACATGCTTTTGATGATAGATGTATTAGTGAGAATACATGCTTTTGATGATAGATGTATTAGTGAGAATACATGCTTTTGATGATATATGTATTAGTAAGAATACATGTTTTGATGATAGATGTATTGGTGAGAATACATACTTTTGATGATACATGTATTGATTAATGTACTTGTATGGTTGAGGATACTTATGCTGTAGATCGAGATGATCCAGATGCTGTAGATCGTGATGATCCAGATGCTGTAGATCGTGATGATCCAGATGGTGTAGATCGAGATGATCCAGATGGTGTAGATGAGATGATCCAGTTGTTATAGATCGAGATGATCCAGATGCTGTAGATCGCGATGATCCAGATGTTGTAGATCGTGATGATCCAGATGCTGTAGATCGAGATGATCCAGATGCTGTAGATCGAGATGATATGACAATGCTGATAATTGTGAGATAACGATGCGGATGATCGTAAGATGACGATGCTAATGATCGTGTGATGACGATGCTGATGATCGTGAGATGACGATGCTGATGATCGTATGATGACGATGCTGATGATCGTGAGATGACGATGCTGATGATCGTGAGATGACGATGCTGATGATCGTATGATGACGATGCTGATGATCGTGAGATGACGATGCTGATGATCGTGTGATGACGATACTGATGATCGTGAGATGACGATGTTGATGATCGTGTGATGACGATGTTGATGATAGTGAGATGACGATGTTGTTGATCATGTGATGATGATGCTGATGATCGTGTGATGGCGATGCTGACAATCGTGAGGATTCAGATATTGATGTTGCTGTAGCTGTTTGAGTGCTGCAGAAGATAAAGACTCAGTACTGAAGATGTTGATGTTCCAGTATTGAAGATATTCCAGTAACTGGTTGAGTTACTGATGATGTTGAGAAAGCTTCCAATGATTTATAGATGTATCATGTATGATGTTGATGACTCCTTGCTCGTGCAGATGCTGTTATAATATCCTTCTCGTTAAGGGGGAGTGTTGAGATATTGTAACTTCAAAGAATATTATATTTGTACTTTATTATTCCGGAGATGATTCATTCCTCCGTGAAGATCTTATTGTATATCCGGAGATGTTTATTCCTCCGTCGGAATGTGGTAACTTGGGTTATTAGACTTCCCTAGTGGGGGTCGGCCCTGTATGTGTTATGTGGGTCAAAGGGTTATTAGACCACCCTAGAGGGGTCGGCCCAGTCAGTTATAATGGGGTATTTAACCTAATGGTTAAATACGAGCCTACATGTACTTGTGTAAAATACATATCAGAGTAGTGTATAAATAGAGGAGGTGTGTTCCTCATTATACACATTCACTCACTTGAGGATAGCACACTTGTGGAGGAGAGGTCTGCTATTGTGGAGGAGGAGATCATGTCTCAAGGTTTCATCTTTGTATATTGCTGGTCATCTATATTGAGGAAGCTTTGCTGGGTTTTCTACCCCATGAGGGTTTCCCAGGATAAATCTCTGTCTCTTGTGTTTATGCTGTGCTTGTTGTTTCTTCAGTGATCCTGTATATGCTATTATTGTGAAATGGAATGTAATGCTGCTATTTTCTGTCTTAGCATATTGAATTTTAACAAAATCCCTATCATGCAACATGGAAACATTGATCCATACAACTACAATATTTGAAACTACACAACTTCAAACCTATTCAACAATGTTTGTCATCTTTTGAGGGATGCCTTTTCAAGATATGGAATGTTTCCAATGTTTAAATAATTGTGAATTCTATAAAAATAAACAAATCACTCAAGGCTTTTTAATGCATGTCTTTCTCTCAAAGTAAATTTTAGAAGGAGAATTACTCCTCCCCATCTTTGCTTCGTTCAAAATATATGTTACACATTCAATATCAACCCATAATGGCAACTCCAAAAACTAGATCCTCAAATGGTTCATACATACCCACTAGTAAATCTCAAAACTCCTCAACGAAATATTCCATGTTGACCTTTACTCAAGTGCCTATCACTCTAGCCTCCATTTTGGAACCTTTGTTTACAAAGTAGCTACACAATATTCTTCAAGAGAATGCTACCCTTGTGAGGTGTGAACATCTTGAACCAACATCGATTTCTATATATCAATAATTGTTCCACATGCAAACAAACCTCTCTTTCATCAAGTCTCCACACATAGCTTCAGACAAAATTCAAAAGAAAAAACAAATTTGTCTTGCATATTCTCAATAACCCCACTCTACTCATATAAGTACATCTCCATTCAACATGTTACTACATTGTGATTTTCACCACATCACTAGTGAGATTTTTCACAAGTGTCAAGCTTGTAGGATTTCATGGCTGGACAGTTGGATGGGAAGGTGGTATGCATGTTTACTTGCTTGGAGATGGTGCTTCTACATAATTGAGTGGTGGCCATGGTGGTTGGCTTGGAAGTATAGGGGTGACATGTTTTCATGGTGTTAATTGGTGAGTATGGCGTGTTTAACAAGTAAAATTGTTCATAAGATAATGCATTCCCTCTTAATTGATGATTAAAAGGATGGATGACTAAGGTATAAAAGCAATTAAATAACACTTAATTATTTAATGGAATAGGAACCCGTCAACTTAGGGTTTCCCTAAGTTTTGAATTAATTGATTAATTAACTTGTCTTACCTTGGGTTTTCTAAGTTTTTGTGTTATTAATAAAAGCCAATCAAAGAAAAGACTTTATCACACTAATTAACCAAAGTACCTATGGTTTTCACTTTAGATTAATTAAATTATCACTTAAGAGGGGGGTGCTAGGCACTATGGTCCCTTATTGACACTCAATTGATGATTATTGTTGGAGTGCCATAGGGGATATGAAGACTTCTCACCCATGTGAAACTTAGTCAGGATGAAATAATTAAAACCTTGCGGAGTGCTTCCCTAAGGAGGATTTTAATGAAGATAATTTGATAAATAACTTGACAAGGGTCATGACACAAGGAGGCTTATTGCTCTTGTTAATATAATTGTAACTTCGAAAGATATTCACTTGTATTTTATAGTCATTATGATTGTATTTTATTTGTACCTTCGATGGAGATGTTTATTCCTCCGGTCAGGGATGCCATTATTACATTTGGTCATGTAAATCCATTAAGGTAAATCCTCCAATGTAAGTCGGGGCAATAGATCCCCCTAGAGTCAGTTAGATTAGGGTTATTGAGTCCCCTACAGAAGTCGGCCCAGTCAAGTATAGTTGGGGTCGACCTAGCAAGTGAAAAGGTCAAATGAAAGATAAAGTATAAATAGAGAGTGGAGCTCTCTCGTTTAAAAACACACTCACACACACAAGTTCGCACAAGTGAGAGAGAGAGGACAAGTTCGCATAGGAGAAAGAGAGAGGAGCTACAGAAGACCATCTTTGTTTTGGGGTTTTACTTTTGTGATATTGTATTGGTGATGATTCTATCTCTGAGGAAGTTGTGGGGTTTTTGTTGGGGCCGACCTAGCAAGTGAAAAGGTAAAGTGAAAGATAAAGTATAAATAGAGAGTGGAGCTCTCTCGTTTAAAAACACACTCACACACACAAGAGAATGGAGCTCTCTCGTTTAAAAACACACTCACACACACAAGTTCGCACAAGTGAGAGAGAGAGGACAAGTTCGCATAGGAGAAAGAGAGAGGAGCTGCAGAAGACCATCTTTGTTTTGGGGTTTTACTTTTGTGATATTGTATTGGTGACGGTTCTATCTCTGAGGAAGTTGTGGGGTTTTCTCCTTTATGGTTTCCCCAAGGAAAATCTTTGAGTCTATTTTGTTATGTTGTGCATGTTATTCTTTCAGTTAAGATCCTAGATAATATTGATTAAAAGTAGAAAATCTAGCATGGTTTCAGAGCTAACCTAAAAAGAAGACATTGTGTTGCAATAGAAGCTAGGGATTCTTCGTTTTGGGTCTTCTCTCCACAGATCATCAACGAAAAGAGGCTAGGCTAACTCACCCTAGGAGGGTGTATCTTTCTGTCGAAGCATAATTGGATTTTGAGAATTTTCATTTTTTGTCCCGTCACTACTGCCAGAGGAAAACAAGGGCATCCGATATTTTGAGTTTTTGTTCACTGATTTGGGGAAGTGAGTACATTTGGCAAATCGCCTTGAGGAGGCACATCTATATGTCCAATCATAAGTTTCAAATTCCAAGTTTGGAAAATTAGGGTTTCTCTGACAAACCCTAGGGCCAGCCAGCTCCAGAACCAGTTTTGGCATCTCAAAGTGGTAAGACCTAAAAGCTTTGTTATTTCCATTTGAAGTTCTCATTAAAGATGTCTCACCACACCAAGCTTGAGGATAAGCTTGAAGGGGCTGATAACTTTCGAGCATGGAAGTATAGGATTGCACTTGTCCTTGAAGAGAATGAATTGGACAAGTATGTGAATGAGTGATAGTTTTTCAGAATTTACTTCAATCTGATCTAGGATCTTAATTGAGAGAATAACATGTACATGATATCTACAACATATCTACAGCATATCAATCATGGACACAATAATGCAAGCACACAAGAGACACAGAGTTTCACCGAGAAAAACCAAGAAGGTGAAAAACCCCGCAACTTCCTCAGAGATAGATAGAGCAATGATACAACCAAAGTACAAGAGATAGTCTTCTCCTAGCAGTTGATCCTCCTCCTCACATGTGCGCCACTTTCTGAGTGATGGAAGAGTGAGTAATGAGATGATCAAATAGAGATCTCCCGATCTCTATTTATACTTGTCTTGTCCTTCCCAATAAACCAGTGGGGCCGACTTGTCTATCTTAGCCTAATAACCCATGGTTAACTTAATCAGGGCCGACCCCACACATGGTGGTCTAATAACCCATCGGCAAGTTACGACACTTGCGACACTTGTCAATACAAATGACGACACTTCCATATAGAGGAATAATACATCTCTATAGGAGTACAATATACATAGGTGAAATACATTCTGAAGTTACATATACATCAACACTCCCTCTTAACTAGGAAGGTATTTCTCCACACAGATCTGCTAGTACAAGTCTTCTTCTCTGAATCATCATCAGCGAATCATCGTCATCGTCACTGCTGTTGCTATCTCAATCAATCTCCGATCTACTCGTCATACGAAGTTCTACAAAGCCAGATGTAGGCCCACCACCTGCAGGTCTTCATCATCACTGGCCATACTGTGGAATCCTCACGACTTATTACATGCGTCACAATGCCTTGAAAGAGTATCCCAGGACCATTTATGTGTCGAAGCACAACCGGCAAGATCTCCCAAGTCCACTTACATGTGACTGTCACAAAACCTTAAAAGAGTGTCTTGTCTAGCAAGAACCCTAAAGAGCATCCGAGGCCTTTTACGTGACTAGCACAACCTGTCCGGATCTCTAGGACGTATTACATGTGATCCCTCACCACAGTGCCTCGAAAGAGCATCCCAGGACTTATTACGGGCACACATCCCAACCTATCGGATCTCCCAGGTCTACTTACATGTGGTCACGGCAATGCCTCGAAAGAGAATCCCAGGACTTATTACGGGCACACAGCCCAACCTATTGGATCTCCCAGGTCTATTTACATGCCATAGGACAATGCCTCGAAAGAGCATCCCAGACTGTTACGAGCACACAGCTCTACCTGTCGGATCTCTCGGGTCTACTTATATGTCCTCCCAGAGCAATGCCTCGAAAGAGCATCCCAGGCTACTACGAGCACACAGCTCTACTTGTCGGATCTCCCAGGTCTACTTATATGCTCATCTACACAACCTGTCCACGACCACAGAGTATCAACCTGATACTCACCATACATCGTCCTGATATACATGATCATCATGATCATCATCACTGCATCGTCCTGATGCATGTCATCTAGAGAAACATCCTAAAGCTCGTCATCCCTGATCATACAATGCATCTACCTGATGCATACCAAGTATCTACCTTATACATATCATCATACATGATCCACCTGATCATACAATGTATCCACCTGATACATACACAGATACATGATCCACCTGATCATACAACGTATCCACCTGATATATATCAACATACATGATCTGCCTGATCATACAACGTATCCACCTGATACATATACAGATACATGGTCCAGGCATCCAACATGATGCATATACATATACATGATCCAACTGATCATAACAAGCATCCAACGTGATGCATATACATATACATTATCCAACTGATCATACAAAGCATCCAACTGATGCATATACAAAGCAGTAACTGGAGCATCGTCCTGATGCTCATCACACAGCGTTTACATCCACAGCCATGGGAAAGATCCTCCTCTCACCATGCTTGGAATGGCTCTTGCAAATGTGTCCATCACTTCTTCCTCGAAGTGTCATCAATCTAAAGAACACCAAGCCTCTCTCTGAAGTATTCAAACTTCACTCTGGCTAATGGTTTCATCAACACATCTGCAACCTGCTCATCCGTCGCAACATACAGGAGCTTCACTGCTCCTCTCTGCACCATATCCCTGATATAGTGATATTTGATCTCAATGTACTTCGACCTGTCATGGAACACCGGGTTCTCAGATAGCTTCACACAACTCTGGTTGTCACAAAAGATACCAGTAGCATCCAACGGGAGATCAAATAACTCAAACAGTAGCTTTCTAAGCCATACTGCCTCACAACTAGCCGAACAAGCTGCAACATACTCTGCTTCGGTTGTATTCAGTGCTACGCAGGACTGCTTCTTGCTAAACCAAGAGATTACACCTGATCCCATACTGAAGCAGCACCTAGAAGTGCTCTTCCTATCTATAGCACTGCCTGCCTAGTCCGAATCAACATAACCCTACAGGTTAAACTTTTGATTTGCATCATACTTTAGCCCATAGTCAATTGTACCCTTCAGGTACCTCAAAATATGCTTTACAACAACCAGGTGAACACCTCTAGGATCTGTCAGGAACTGGCTCAATGTGTTCACCGCAAAGCAAATATCTAGTCTAGTGTTCGTCAGGTACATCAAGGACCCAAAAATCATCACACATAAGCTTCATGTTCGATGCCATAGGTGTGGCCATGGCCTTGCAATCCATTGCCCTAAACCTCTTCAGGATCTCTACTGCATACTTCCCTTGTCCAAGGAAGATTCCATCTACACTCTGCCACACCTCCATACCAAGAAAGTAGTGCATCATACCCAAGTCCTTCATATCGAACTCGGCAGCAAGCTTCCTCTTCGTGTCAGCAATCAATCTGTCCTCACCTGTTACAAACAGGTCATCCACATACAATAGTAGTATAACTGGATTGCCTTCCTCAACCTTGTAGTAAAGGTTGGAATCCGCTTTACTCTTAGTAAAGCCCAAACTGGATAGAAAGTTGTCTATCCTACCATACCAAGTCCTAGGAGCTTGCTTCAAGCTATACAAGGTTTCTTCAACATGCACACATATGACTTCCTATCATGTGTCTCAAAACCAAGTGGTTGCTCCACATACAAATCCTCTTCGACTACACCATTCAAGAAAGTTGTCTTGACATCCATCTGGTGTATCTTCCACTTCATCACTGTAGCCAGAGCAAGTACTGATTTGATGGAAGTGTACCTCGCTACAGGAGCAAAAGGGTCTTCATAGTCTATCCCCTCTTTCTGAGAGAAGCCACGAGCTACAAACCTCGCTTTGTATTTTTCTATGCTACCATCTGCAGCATGCTTGATCTTAGAGATCCACTTGGAAGTCACAACAGACTTCCCTTCGGGTCTTGGGACTACATCCCAAATATCATTCTTCATGATCGACTGGTACTCCTCAATCATGGCATTCTTCCTAAATCCTGGGAACTTCAATATCTTCAACAGATAACTTTGTTGCTGAACAAATGTTGTAGTCCTTCATTTGTAGGTGATGGTATACGATCTTTCCTACAAAACAAGTTAAATTACATGATTAGAAACATCTCATAGTTTTCAGAACAAATTCTTACACATGAAGAAATATGTCATACAGTCATGCAAGTGTTTTAGCCAATGCTTCAATACAACATTTATCCATATCCCGTAACTTTCTAGATGCCTTCCAATCTCTACTAGAACATTGTTAAGCGTGTGCACAACTCCCAACATGTCAGCAAAGAGGTTTCATTCTAAATAAGTAGCAATGGAATGTTGTACAGCGCCATAGGCCACTTACCCATCACAAGCATATTAGTAGTATACTGTTCATTAATGCAATTATTCTAATATGCATAATATACACCCTAAGTCTAGGAACATAAGCATATACATCATTGAACAATATTATTTAGACAAACAAATATGTAAGAAATGACGATTCAAATACTTATCTTTGTTTGGTTTGTAGGGTGGACTCCCTCTCAATATTTGCTTCCTTGCAGGAACTACTGGAGTGTTCTCCCTCTTGATCTTTGCTTCCTAGATTACCTGTCTTTGAACTTATATCCATCCTCGATCACTATGCATACTTATTAGTATCATCATTGTGTTATCCTCGAGGTATCATACATACATTCATTAGTATAATCTCAATACTATCAAAACACAATAATCTTAAACATTTATAGTCATGATTATTTCAAACACAGATAATAAACATTAGTAATCAAGGTTTCAGGGAATACTTTTTTTACTCATGCATATTCTTATTTGACCATAGGAATTTTCTGGTTAGTCATATCATCAATCAAAGTAAGGAGCATAATACGCCTAAACTCATGATTACTAACTTCAATGAATAATCATTATCAATCATGCCATGTATACTTATATAAGAGATCCTAACACAAGGTAGGATTCTAACTTGATATAGGAAAAACATACCTAGATTAACATGCTAGCTAGTTATGTCTAACATACCCACATGATGTCTTCTTGTTCTCTTCAATGACTTGTGCTAGTAACCTGCATATCTCATAGGTTAACCATTATAGAACCAAGTTATACATACCTCGTAAATAGATCTTCTATGTGATCCATGACAATGGATGAATCTTTGTCTTCATGTGACCATGGTCATATGTTCTTGAACTAGAACATGATTTGTCTTTCTTGATGTACCTTTCATGTTAGCGGACAACATCAACCTCATACAACACCACAATGCATTAATACAATCATAAGTGTCAAAACCCTAATCAATGAATATCTTCTATCATGCATTCATATTTTTATTAAGGTGATACGACAAGTATAAAGTTAATCAAGATTGTACTAATCTTAATGAAGACAAACATATCATAAACTTAATCATGAATAGATTTCGAAACATACCCGTAAGTCATACCTGTCAAGATTGCTTGTAATCTTCTTATATAAGCCCTTAAGCCTCATCTCCCTCTGAAACAGGAACTTCTTCACTTATGCAGGTGGCCAATCCATTCTCTTCTAGGATTAACCCAATCCACTTGATTTGCAGAAACTGGATCTGGAGCTGGATTAGGGTTTGTTAGGGAAACCCTAAAAATTAAAACTTTGAATTTCAAGCTTCTGAAAGGATAGAAAGATGCGCCTTGATGAGTTGATCAACCTGGTATACTCAGAATTTGAAAACTGCAAAGTTTCACCCCTCAAATTTGCTTTTCAATCTTCCGGATTCACTAGGGAGGACCCTGAATTAGGGTTTGAGTTTCCCGGAGCTTCACCCAACCAAATAGTTTGATCCAAAGCTCTAAACTTTGATTTTTCCAAGGAGCTTCCAGCTATGGTCACAGATTTCAAAAATTCTCATTTTTGCAGAAACCATAATTTTTCACCTTTCCGATCAAAGTCTCGAACTAGGGTTTGATCAAGCCCGGCCTTCTGCCCAACCAAAAAATTTGATCTTGGTCTCTAAATTTCGATTTTGATGAGGAGCATCCAGTCGTGGTCTCCGATACAAAAATTCCAACATTCTCCGAAACCCTAAATTCCCGGAGCCATGAATGAAGGTGCTCAAAATCCAATTCTGTTTTGACAGAAATATGCACCTTATTGTTTCTGGTGTAACTCCGAAATTTCAGATCTACAGGGCCTGAAAATTCTTTCTGTGGTAGCCTGACCTGTTATCTTTCCAGCCCGACAGGTCTGACCTCAAATGGATTCTCTGAGAGAGAGTTATGCCAAGTGTCGCAACGTGACCTGTTTATGGGATAAAACAGGAGAGCAAACTTGTACGGCATGCCACGTGTCACTGGTTCAGTTTCTACCTCTGAAAAACTTACCTAAGAAAGTACAGTCCGTACCCTACTTGTCACTATTTACGAAATTTCATTTGGAGATTCCTAGCCCAAGTTATGACATTTTTTCCTAGGTCACCTGTTTATGACTCTGATCTGGAAGAGGCAGAAACCCTATATTGTATAGATCATAAATCACAAAGTACACCGAATTAGAGGTTGTACTTTGGACACAAGATACATGGGGATCTTATCTTCGAAAGTGCTACGATGACTAGTTTTTGCTATATCAAGCCCTAGCTTCGCAAGTGCAACAAGTGTCATAAATGCCATACCATGCCTTCTTTCAGGCTAGCTCTGATACCATGTTGGTTTTTCAGAATTTATTTCAATCTGATCTAGGATCTTAACTAAGAGAATAACATGTACAACATATCTACAGCATATCAATCATGGACACAATAATGCAAGCACACAAGAGACACAAAGTTTCACCGGAGAAAACCAAGAAGGTGAAAAACCCCGCAACTTCCTCAGAGATAGATAGAGCAATGATACAACCAAAGTACAAGAGATAGTCTTCTCCTAGCAGTTGATCCTCCTCCTCACATGTGCACCACTTTCCGAGTGATGGAAGAGTGAGTGATGAGATGATCAAATAGAGATCTCCTGATCTCTATTTATACTTGTCCCATCCTGCCCAATAAACCAGTGGGACCGACTTGTCTATCTTAGCCTAATAACCCATGGTTAACTTAATCAGGGCCGACCCCACACATGGTGGTTTAATAACCCATCGGCAAGTTACGACACTTGTGACACTTGTCAATACAAATGATGACACTTCCATATAGAGGAATAATACATCTCTATAGGAGTACAATATGCATAGGTGAAATACATTCCGAAGTTGCATATACATCAACAATGAGGAGGTTCCAGCACCAGAGGGAGATGAGGCTAAAGCCTTACACAAGAAGAACTTGGTTAAGGAAAATAGGATCATTGTAGATTCCATTAAGGATCATCTCATCCCACGTGTCATCTTTGAAGACACCTAAAGAGATGTTTAATGCTTTGACAAAGTTGTTTGAAGGGAAGAATATAAATTGAGGAACCAACTCAAGAATGTGAAAATACAAAATGCAAAGACCATGCAGTCTTACTTTACAAGGGTCTCTCAGATCAAGGAACAACTTGAAGCTGTGGGAGAAAAGGTAGAAGAAGGAGAAATTGTGTTGACCACCTTGAATGGTCTCCCAAGATCATGGGACTCATTCATTCAAGAGATTTGTGCTAGAAAGAAGTTAATCACATTCAGTAGGTTGTGGGAAGAATGCTCACAAGAAGAAGCTCGACTTGTGGCTCGAGAAGAGAAGATGGGAGCAAACGATGATCAAGCTCTCACAGCACACTCCAGAAGGAATAATAACAAGAGGGAGCACCATCACAGTAAGAGGGAGAAACACCACCACCAAAGTCAGAGGGATAACTTTAGGAGATCCAGGAGAGATCTATCTAATATTAGATGCTTTACTTGTGATGAGAAGGGACACTACTCCAGAAATTGTCCCAGAAATAAAAGTGGCTCCCACAACAAGAAGAAAAACAAGATAAGGCACCATGCTCACACTGTAGAAGATGATGAACCTCCAAGGAAGAGAGCCAGAGAAGAAAGTGATGAATCTTCAAGTGACAAGGAGTATGTCCTGATATCAGCACTCACGAGCATTGTCACACATGGAAGTAATGATTGGCTTGTAGATAGTTGAGCTTCCAAGCATATGACAGGATATAAAGAATCCTTCATAAACCTGTCTGAACACGAGTCACCTCACAAGGTGAAACTTGGGGATGATTACCAATACCCCATAAAAGGAAGTGGAGAAGCTTCTTACAAGCTAAACTCTGGAAAATCTCTGAAGATGAAGGATTTCCTATATGTTCCAGGACTAAAGAAGAACCCTCTCTCCATATCAGCACTAGATGCAAAAGGTATGAGGGTTGCTTTTATTGAAGGCCAAGTCCTAATGTGGCCAAAGGGAAAGACTATAGATGATGCAGTTGTAATTGGAGAGCAAGAGGAAGGTTTGTACAAATTGAAGGGCCAACCTGAACAAGCCTTGGTCCATGACTCCATGGAGCCAAGTGAATTATGGCATAGAAAGCTTGCACATGTGCTCTATAGAGCACTACCCATTGCAAGCAAAGCAGTTGAAGGACTTCCAGAAATCCAGTCAAAGCATCAAGGCGTTGGCAAAGGATGTGCAAAGGGAAAGAACGTGAAGAAGGCATTTCCAAGTAGAGAAAGCAAAGCGAAAGAAATATTGGAAATCATCCACTCCGATGTATGCGATCCTATGTCATCCAGTTCATTGAGTGGGTATGTATATTATGTTTCATTTATTGATGACTTTTCCGGTAAGACTTGGATATAGTTCTTGAAGAGTAAATATGAAGTATTCGGCAAGTTCAAGGAATTCAAAGCCTTGATCGAGAATCACACTGAGAAGAGGATCAAGACCTTTCAATCAAATAATGGTGGAGAATTCACCTCGAAAGATTTCAAGAACCTATGCAGAGAATCTGGGATCAAGAGGGAGTTGACCACACCATATAATCCACAACAAAATGGTGTTGCAAAAAGAAAGAATTAAACAATAATGGAAGCAACAAGAGCAATGCTTCATGACCAGGATCTTCCGATGCACCTATGGGCAGAAGCTACGAGGACAGTTGTGTATGTACAGAATCGTACTCCTGATAGAGTACTAGACAACAAGACTCCAGAAGAAGTGTTCTCCGGTGAGAAACCAGAAGTCATCCATCTCAGGATATTTGGCTGCCCAGTGTACATACGCATTCAGAAGGAGAAGAAGACGAAGCTAGATCCTTCCGGAAAGAAGGGTATATTCGTAGGATACAGTGAAAGTTCGAAGGCCTATCGAATATACTTCCCAGGATTCAAGAAGATCGATATCAGCAGAGACGTAACATTTGACGAAGATTCATCCTACAACAAATCCAGAAACTTACATGTTGAAGACACTGAAGAACCTGAAGTTCCCAGGATCAGAGATGCAGTAATGGAAGAAGTGATTCCAGAAGATAATGAAGACCATAAGATGGAAGAACCACAAGAACCTGTAGATCCACCTCGAGAGAAGAACTCCCACAAGAGGAAACTAGCCTGGGTACGAGAGGCAATACAAGATGCAGAGAAGTATGGCGCTCCAGAGAGGATGCATAGAGAAAGCAAGAGACCCAGGCCATACTCTAGCTATGTAGCCATGTTGTGTGACATCATTGACAAGGAACCTGCCAAGTATGAGGAAGCGACAGAGAAGAAAGAATGGAAGGATGCCATGATCGAGAAATACCATTCGATCATGAAGAATGATGTCTGGGAGGTAGGCCCGAGACCAAAAGGGAAGTCTGTTGTGATTCTAAGTGGATCTACAAGATCAAGCATGTTGCAGATGGCAGCATAGAGAAACACAAGGCGAGATTTGTGGCACGTGGCTTCTCCCAGAAGGAAGGCATAAATTATGAGCAAACATTTGCACTCGTAGCGAGATACACTTCCATCAGATCTGTACTTGCATTGGTTGTAGTAATGAAATGGAAGGTACACCAGATGGATGTCAAGACTGCGTTCTTGAATGGTGTAGTAGAAGAGGAAGTATACGTGGAATAGCCACTCGGATTTGACACACATGACAGGCAGACTCATGTGTGCAAATTGAAGAAGGCCTTGAACAGATTGAAACAGACACTCAGGACGTGGTACGACAGGATGGATAGTTTCCTGATGAGCTTAGGCTTTACCAAGAGTAAAGTAGATTCCGACCTTTATTACAAGGTTGAAGTGGGAAATCCAATGATACTTCTACTCTATGTAGATGACATGTTTGTAACAGGGGAGGATGGGCTCATTACAGATACGAAGAGGAAACTTGTTGCAGAGTTCGAGATGAAGGACCTGGGTATGATGCACTATTTCCTAGGCATGGAGGTGTGGCAAAATGCGGATGGGATCTTCCTTGGACAAGAAAAGTATGCAGTGGAGATTCTGAAGAGGTTCGGAATGATGGAATGCAAGGCTATGGCCACACCCATGGCATCGAACTTGAAGCTACTGTGTGATGTTTCATCAGAGTCAATTGATGCCATGATGTATCCTCAGATGATTGGTTCATTGATGTACCTGACGAACATGAAACCAAACATATGCTTTGCTTTGAACACATTAAGCCAGTTCTTGACGGATCCGAGACATGTTCACTTGATTGCTGCAAAGCATATATTGAGGATCTTGAAGGGTACAGTTGATTATGGGCTCAAGTATGACGCAAATCAGAAGATTAACCTGCAAGGTTATGTTGATTCGGATTGGGTAGGCAGTGTCGCTGATAGGAAGAGCACTTCAGGATGTTGCTTCAGTATGGGATCCGGTATGATCTCCTAGTTTAGCAGGAAGCAGTCGTGCGTAGCACTGAGTACAGCCGAAGCAGAGTATGTTGTAGCTTGTTCGGCTAGTTGTGAAGCAGTATGGCTTAGGAAGCTACTGTATGATTTGTTTGATCTCCAGTTAGAGGTGACTTGTATATTTTGTGACACCCAGAGTTGTGTGAAGTTGTTCGAGAACCTGATCTTCCATGACAAGTCGAAGCATATTGAGATCAAGTACCACTATATCAGGGATATGGTGGAGAGAGGAGCAGTGAAGCTCTAGTATATTGCGACAGATGAGCAAATAGTTGATGTGTTGACCAAGCCGCTAGCCATAGTGAAGTTCGAGTGCTTCAGAGAGAAGCTTGGTGTTCTCCAGATCGAGGTTCCTTCCAAGAGGAATGATGAGTCTGGAAGACGCAGATGCACATGGGCCATTCTCGCATAGCGGTAGGCCCGTGCCTCTTATGTTTGTAGATGTAAGGGTCGGGCCATTCTCGCATAATGGTAGGCTCGTGCCTCCTATGTTGGTAGATGTAAGGGTCGAGCATTCTCGCATAGTGGTAGGCTCGTGCCTCCTATGTTGGTAGATGTAAAGGGATGATCCATTCTCGCATGGTGGTAGGCCAGTAGTGCCTCCCATGTTGGTAGATGTAAAAGGATGATCCATTCTCGTATGGTGGTAGGCCAGTGCCTCCCATGTTGGTAGATGTAAGGGCTAAGCCATTCTCGCATGGTGGTAGGCCAGTTCCTCCCATGTTGGTAGATGTAAGGGTTGGGTCTAGCATGGTGGTAGACTTGTGCCTCTCATGCTGGTAGACGAGGTCTCGTATGGTGGAGGCTCGTGCCTCCCATACTAGAGACATCCATCGTGGTGGAATATGTGATGTGCATCTGGGTTGTGCTCTGTGTGATGATAAGATGATCTGGAGACGATGAGGCAACAGTAGGAGACGCAGGTGTTTGCAGAGGCAATGTAATGATTGGTCCTAGGTTGTACCTACTTGATGGCTTGCTCGCAGAGATGATGAAGACCTACATGAGGGCGAGGGCTACATCCAGCATGAAAAAGCGTTGACTCTGTAGAACTTCCTATGACGAGTAGATTCGAGAGATGTCACCAATCGATGATCGGCATGATGAGGATTGCAGCAGCAACAACGATGATGATCCAGTGTTGATGATGATGTTCCAACATTGAAGATGATCCAGCGATGAAGACTTGTGTCCAGATGTGTTGATGACTGTGGCAAGAGAATACATTCCTAGTTAAGAGGGAGTGTTATTGTAATTGTAACTTAGGAAGATATTCACTTGTATATTATATTGTCAGTATTATTGTATTTTATTTGTACCTCTAACAAAGATGTTTATTCCTCTAGTCAGGGATGTCATTATTACATTTGGTCATGTAAAGTCATTGAGGTAAATCCTCCATTGTAAGTCGGGGTAATAGATCCCCCAAGAGTAAGTTAGATTAGGGTTATTGAGTCCCCTATAGAAGTCGGCACAGTCAAGTACAGTTGGGGCCGACCTAGCAAGTGAAAAGGTCAAGTGAAAGATAAAGTATAAATAGAGAGTGGAGCTCTCTCATTTAAAAACACACTCACTCACACAAGTTCGCATAAGTGAGAGAGAGAGGACAAGTTCGCATAGGAGAAAGAGAGAGGAGCTGCAGAAGACCATCTTTGTTTTGGGGTTTTACTTTTGTGATATTGTATTGGTGACGATTCTATCTCTGAGGAAGTTGCAGAGTTTTCTCCTTTATGGTTTCCCCGAGGAAAATCTGTGTGTTTATTGTGTTATGTTGTGCATGTTATTCTTTCAGTTAAGATCCTAGATAATATTGCTTAAAAGTAGAAAATCTAATAGCTCTAACTCCCTAGCTCTTTTGACATTGTTCACACTTGGAAAATGACCAATAAATTCCAAGCTCCTAGATGCCATGGAACGCTCTCCTAGAATTTGAAGAACAAATAATTAAAAGATAATTTTCTTAAGGGAGCACACTACTTATTAAAGCATTTTATTGGTCAAAGATGCCACACATGTGGATTTACTTGAGCTATGATGGATATCACACATTCCCAAGAATTAGTTGGATGCACACAAGTGGAAACCTTTCTCTCAAGGGCGCACTTCTATATTTGTTCACGGTGGTTAAGGAAGGCACTAGTTTCAAGGAACCTCATCTCACGGAAAGATTATTTTACTCCTTGGTCCAATTTTGTTACTCATCGCACATCTATCAAAGCTTGTCAAACCCATTAATCCACTCAAACATGGGAAGTTTGTTACACTATTGGAGGGCGCATCACTTGAAGAAGGGATATTCTCACATGTTGGAGCTTTTTAAAGACGAGTTGTTGGAGAGAATGTCAAAGCTTGGTCAAACACTCATCCACCTAGACATGCACTCCACCTTCTTGGCCTTGTTGGTCCTAACCAACTCCCATTGTTTATTATCGTTGACCCCTTCTCAAAGAGGTCAGCGTTACTATTATTGTATTTGTTATCACACCATAGTAGCAGGGCTACTATTCTTGCTTAGCAGAGATCTGCACATTCCAGAACTTCCATTATTCAGAGCTTGGCTATGATGATTGTATATTTTGAGATCACTCATGATCAGAGCAGTGTATTATTCAGACTTATGTTAGACCTTGTGCCAAGGCTGAGCCTTGAGAGTTCAGATTTAATGACCGATGTGACCCTTTGTCCTATACAGTTTCAGTTCAGTGCCTAGAGATATATTGCAGCAGTGTTTCAGATGATATATGATGATTATTATTGTGATGATGTTATATGATCTATAGATATTTGATCATTGACTGTGGATTATTATCTTGTTGATTTAGTCATGTTCACAGCATCTGCTTGGTATATTATTTCTGATGTGGCAAACTGTTTAAAATGAACTATAAATCATAAAATGGACAATTACTTGCACATTTAGGTCATTTGAAAAAACCCAATGGTTTTTCACCTTACATAGATATGGTCTTTCCTGACACCAGTTGTCTGCTAGTGTAGGCTCCATATTCACTTGACTCCATCCATACATGACTTTCCTATTTGACTTTAAACCTTGACCTGTCTCATTTGACTTTCTGATACTAAGCACTTCCCCATTTTTCTACCTCTGTGTTTGGACCGCATCCCTGTATGTTCAATGTCTCGGCTCTAAGTTGGTGACAAAACTTGCCTTTGGTGAGTTGGATTGTAGGCCTAAATCATTCTGGTCGGTTGTCCCGATGTTTGGCATTGGCTCGAACTCCCCCTAGTCGCTTGAGATGTTGTTGGCTAAAACTGAAAGCTCATGTACTACTTATGGAAACTTATAAATTCGCCCATGGAAACTAAAAAGGGAAAGAGCAATGAACTGCTAAAAATACTCCTCGAAGAGTATAAGAAAGGTCCAAAAGGCAATGGTTCTTAAAAGCTATATCTAAACAATTGCTGACCTTATATGTATATGAAAACATGCCCTGGATGCAAGTTGCAACTAATTGTGCTTATCAGCACACCTGAGATCCGAAGGGTCATGTAGGCCAAAAAGGCCATGAAATGAAATTGAATGATCCTAGTGAACCTGGATCAACTTGATGTAGACATGATGCCTAAGTTGAATAAGCACTCTCTGAACAACTTATCCATTTGTGAGGCACAACCATCCCCCGTGTAATTTTGTCCAGCACAGAGTTTGTAGCTTTCCCCCTTCTCCCAGTCCAAAGTATTTTTGAGTTGAGTAAGACAAGTCAACCCCTTGGCCCAACCTTGTTCCTAGCCTTCATCCATCACTAGCAGTTTGACCATGTCCAATGGGTGAGTTTGTCATTTGAACTATTGTGCAAGTAATCTCGTATAATAAAGGAATATGCTAACTTGATTAATGCCACTAAATGGATGTTATACTTTGAGCTAGGCTGTGAGAATGATTAGAGAAACATGTCTTAGTCTACTGATATGATTTCCCTTGGTTATATATGGACCTAGTCAAACCTAGTTTGACTTTGGTCATTTCTTGGGATCCGTGATGATGTGGGCCACATGTGCTTATGGATGATGATTGATGGACCCACATATTCTTGATGATCATACCATATGATGGATATATGATGCAGATGATGATTGATGCAGTTCAGCAGTTTTATTTGTCACTCCAGATCATCAGATTATACACTGTCCATATATGGTGGACCCTACCGCTGGCCCATTAGGGCAACCCATGGTGTATGAGTACACATTCCTAGTGGATTTGGGTCTTCTGGATCCAATGAGACACTTATCTTTCAGTTCCCGGCACTTCTGACAGTGATTGATGTAGTTTTACACTTGTTGACTAGATTTGGGGCTGATTTCCCAGCCTGAGCAGCAGGGGCCATGAGAGGCCAGTTCACCTAGGGCGCTGTATGAGGAGCGGGTGGTCCAGCCACTTGTTTTTACCATTTACCCCCCCTTCTGGAGAGCCTGGTGGGCTCAGTTGGACAGCGCAGATGCCCTGGGAGGCAGTTTTGGCACTTTCACAGTTACCGAGGCAGTTAAAAAATGGGATAAAGTGGTCACTGAGGAATTCGATTTGGGCAATTGAGGCAAGGTTTTGGCCCTTGGTTTTCACAGAGGTCTTCCAAGGTGATCCCACTATCTTCCAGCCAGTTTTCACCATGTGGGTAGGCCCACAGCGATCACAGGAGGTCTTTTACTGCTTGTCTGTCACAGATTTGATCATTTATATTATCTTGGACATATTTAATTATTTTATTGTGCCTTGGGGATGAGTTAGTAAGGATTGATGCCTCCTAGACCCACCATGTGCTTCTTATGTCATGTCCTAGTCATTATGAGGTGGGCTTTGGTACTTTTACCCCCTCTAGTGGATGACGTCACCCTCCATGATTATTTTAGACTATGACGTCATCACTTTATGAGTGATCCATGTGTTATGTTATTATGGTTCATCTTAGCCATTGATTGTATATTGAGATCTTTTAATCTCAACCACTCATTTGATGTAGTATTGTAAAGTGGTATAGGGTTTTGGTCTTTATTATCCTATACAAGGAGGAGACCCCCTATTGTATAGCTCACCTTTGGAGCTCTGGAATATTGGAATAGAACACTTCTTTGTGGAGCATATCTCTCTTGTCTTGTGGATTCTCTTGCATCTTGAGTATACAGTATCTCTTCTATGTATCATTGTGGGTTTTGGTTCTACAACTATTTGTCTTGCAGGGAAGTCGAATTGGTGGAGAGGAGGGCGATTTCTTGAGGGTTATTGTTGGAGGGATCCACATATTCTTTCTTGGGTTGATCTTGTGACAGGGAGTATCATTATTGTATATTCGTGACATAGTTGATGCTTTCTATTACATCTTTCTATCATTTTCATAATCATCTTACTTGACTTGTTTCCTTTGATCTTGTCTTGTAGGAGGAAGACAATTTGGCTTCTTGAGGAGGACGATTTGGCTTGGAGAATCAAAATTGCACTCTTGAATATACACATAGGAGAATGCTATCAATTTACAAGGTGGCCACAAGCAATTGAGGTAAGATCTACAAGGTATGTGCCTCTTTCCATCCATTCTCTCTTCATTGGTCACAAACCCTAATTAATCAAAAACCCCATTTTGGTTTTTCTTAGATCTACTTAGATCTAGCCTTGCTTTTGAAAAGATCTTAAGAACCCACCTCTATAGCATCCACCCCTAGTTGGATCTATAGTTTGGTGGTGATTGGGTTAAAATTGACACACTTTTCAAGGCAATATAGCCCTCTTGAACCAAATCGCACTTCCTTGGAGAGGCTTGTTTGGTTAGATCTAGCACATGGGTAGGTGAGATCCCACTTGATTTGCAATCTACACACTTGATAACCTACCCCTAGACTTTTACTTGGGTGATTTCTACCTTGTGGGCATCATTCCACATTTTAAGGGATTAAAACCCCCTTTTGAACTACTTGGCACCTTAAAACTCAGATCTAGTAAGATCTAACCCTTGGATTGACGTGATTTTCTAGACCCACATAGATCGGTGCCTAAGCTACTTGGATCTACAATTTGGTGGCCATTGGACTTGATTCGACACACCTTACCCACCTTTTAGCCCTCCTTAAGCAAGGTCGCACTTCCTTGGGTGACTGAGTTTGCCCACTTCTAAGACCTGGGTAGTTGAGATTGCAGTGGATTTGGAACGGGCATACCTTGAAACCTATATCTAGAGTGTCATTTTGTGACGATCTGCCTTGGGGGTAGCATTCCTTGTTTTAAGGGGGGATTGTGGTCCACTTGGGTCATTTCATGAAATCCTAGATCTAGCAAGATCCAACCATTCTATCTCAATTAACCCGCTTGACTTGACCTCTAGGTGTCCCGATCTACACTTTGACATATCTTTTGACTCCATTAACCCATTCAACAAGGCACTAGTCCTCCTTAAGCAAGTTGCACTCCTTGGGAATTGTGTCAAACCTTAGATCCGGTACATGGGTACTCCTAAATTCAACTTAGATCCATAGATCTACTCATTACATATCCTCTAGTGCCAATCGCATCCCTTAATTTCACCTTGTGGGTCCACTTTAAGCCATTTCACATATCTCAAGAAGGTAAGACCCACTTGTGTACCATATGGTACTATATCTTGTCATCATAACTAATCATGTGGCCTAAATCATACATTGGTTGAAATACTAATCATTTCTCAAACCACCTTCAACCATACTTTGATTTCTAGGTCCACTTCACCTTGCATTGGTTTCCGCAACTTACCATTTACTCATCCCTAGGAACCTTTGTTTGGGTCCAATCATCTTTGATTGGTTATAGGGTCTCCCCTAGGTCTTGATCTATCTAGATCTAAAGTGAAGAGTGCCTCGGTTGACGTGACTCCCACCTTGCACTGGGAACCTTGGCATCTCTTGGGTCACCTCTTTAGTTGTCCATCTCCTCTACCATCCCGGATGGGATACCACTAGGGACAGCTACAAGTTGTGTGATAACATTTTTGGCGCCGTTGTCGGGGAGGTAGAGGCCTACCTTGGTTCAACATACATGTTTTGTCTCACTCTCTCCCTACACTTTAAACGACATACATCTTAGTATAAGAGTTTAAAAATCTACCTAGCGACTCCAATTCGTGACTCCGCTGAGGATCGGCCCCATTCCCATCTTTCAATTTTGTAATTTGTAAATCATAAATGAATTCAGACGTTTTCTTCCAAATGACAACGTGTATGAATGAAATATATGAGAATCTGTCTCGCTATAGAGGGCAATTGGAAGAAAGTAATGAAAGTCAGTCAACATATCAATATGGGAGTGATTATGTACATAATTCTTATGACTCTCATCATTATTTTCATTCTTCAAGTAAAAATATTAACCCAATTAACTCAAACAAAATTCAATCTCAACCAAGGCCTTGCAACCAAAGCATTCGGTCAAATGACTCTAGCATTCCAGTTAGACATCCAAAACTAATCTCTAGTAGAATGGCCAAAGTTATTAAAAATCCAGCTACGCCATCTCCTTTTGACTTCTCTGAAATCCATGGGGCACCTCATCTTATGCCAAATAATTACTATGAAAGGCTGCCTCGTTTCTATGGAAATTATTTTGAGTCAATTGAAAATCACTTACAAATATGTTGGGATTATATGGAAGTTAGGGGTGTTGATGATGAAGATGTTTATATGCGGGCCCTAGGTGAGACATTAGGTGGAAATGCCGGATTATGGTTTGATAATTTAGCCCCGGGATCCATCACTGGATATGATATGTTTGTTGGGTTATTAAAGAATAAATGGGGTAGTAATATTGAAGAATCCTTAACAAAGACATCAAGCAATAACTGTGTTGTTGAGGATCAGTTTGATAAGGACCATGATAATAATAATGACACTTCAAATCAGTCCTTGAGTAGCCCTACTTTTGATCTTGAAGAAATTTTTGATTTTGTGTTTGTTGAGGATCCTTCAGAAAAAAAAAATTCCTTAATCATTCTATCATTAACAATCATTCAATTCCTTATCACCTTATTGAAGAAGAAGAAAGTGGAAACATTGACCAGGACCCTTTAGTAGTGCTTTCACATGATCATTGTGCAAACAATCGGGATGCTTTAAATGAACTTGTTAATTTTATCCCTGATCAATTAAATGAAAATGATCAAGTATCCTCTTGTGAATCTAATGATGAATCAGTAGAAGGTCAACCTCAAGACGAGGAAGAGATAATAAATCACACTAGATGTTCTAATCTTTGTTCCACTTCTTATAATGAATATTTGAATTTTCCCTTTTTCATCCTCACTCAAGATAGCTTAAGGTTAGATAGTTATGGTCAATCTTGTCCTCAGATTGTAAATATTAGACTTCATAAAAATCTTGGAATCGTTCCTAGAACAAAGAATAGTGTTTTAAAAGACCTTTCCTTTTGTCAAATTCCAAGGCCAAACTTGTTTATCCATTTGGGAGAATTTTCATATTTGCAATCCACCCTCCCTTCCCAACTCTTTCAATCATCTTTGGGTTGGTGCTCTAGTCGATCTTTTGCTTGGAAATTTTCAATAGGAAGTATAAGCATGATTACATGTTTGGAGAAAAAGCAATTCATTTCCCTTTTAAGTCACTTTGGAACCAAAATGTTTGTTGTCAAGTTATCAATCATTCTTGGTGGCTAGAAAAGGTGTTCAAAGATCAGTTTCATCTTTTCTCCATTTTTGAGCATCAAGTGGGTTTTATTTTGATCTTTCGTCTTCTCAGCTTTAATTTATCCCCATTTGGTTTTTATTTGATCATCAGTCCCAAGGAGAATCAAATTCAATATGTAAGAGAGGTAAATGAGGAAGTTGTTTTTTGTGAAAAAGAATTGAATCGCATGCCTTATACTTTTCCTCCATCAATCTTAAGCAATAACTTGCATGAGTTTTATGATCCTATCAATTCTTTGATGGAGGATGTGTGCATCAGTCATTTTTCTCCTTGCCATGATCTCATTTTGCACCATTCAAATTTTTCCTCAATTTCTGAACAAGTCAAGAAGATTGTGCTCTCAAATTCAGTAATATTTAATCCAATCTTGACTTGCTTTATCAACAAAAATCAAAGAAAAATCATTAACTTATTTGATGAATGGTTGCACTGGATTTATGATTTTACCTAACATTTGTGCCGAATGGTTAGAGTAGGGTAGGTAGGACCAAATAAGCTCACTTGAGCAGTAGGATTTGTGTGCTTTTTCTTTTTGTTGTGTGTTGAGCGTTGCGCTTTTTCTTTGAGTGTCTGCTTGTTTTTGTGACTGATTGAGTTGAGCCTTGCTCCTTCCTAAGCTTGTCTCTTCTCCTGCATGCATTAAAGAATTTTAATTTCCTTTAAAAATTTTGGCTGCCTATGCAAGTTGAGATTGCCTGCTTGAAAATTTTCTCTTTTCCTCCTACACAGTAATAAAAAAAAAAGAATGATGAATAAATGATATATGCCATGTTTGGCTTAAATTTTTCTTTTACGCATTTCAGATTATGCCTTAGAGTAGATTTCAGTTTCAGTTTTATTTTATATTTTTCCCATACATGCTGCATGAGGTATTCTAGTGTTTGTGAGCGCACGTACAGGTGCAAAATAAAAGCTGAAAGCAAGGATGGTGCAGTTCTGGATTGAAGATTGATGCAAAGCAGATCGAGACCAGAGATTCTGAGGATCTCAAGTGCTCTCTCCCTTAGAGCACTTGTCCCAGCTGGAGCCAGATGTTATCACACCATAGTAGCAGGGATACTATTCTTGCTTAGCAGAGATCTGCACATTCCAGAGCTTCCATTATTCAGAGCTTGGCTATGATGATTGTATATTTTGAGATCACTCATGAGCAGAGCAGTGTATTATTCAGACTTATGTTAGACCTTGTACCAAGGCTGAGCCTTGAGAGTTCAGATTTGATGACCGATGTGACCCTTTGTCCCATACAGTTTCAGTTCAGTGCCTAGAGATATATTGCAGCAGTGTTTCAAATGATATATGATAATTATTATTGTGATGATGTTATATGATCTATGGATATTTTATCATTGACTGTGGATTATTATCTTGTTGATTTAGTCATGTTCACAGCATCTACTTAGTATATTATTCCTAATGTGGCAAACTGTTTAAAATGAACTATAAATCATAAAATGGACAATTACTTGCACATTTAGGTCATTTAACAAAACCCACTGGTTTTTCACCTTACATAGATATGGTCTTTCGTGACACCAGTTGTCTACTAGTGTAGGCTCCATATTCACTTGACTCCATTCATACATGACTTTCCTATTTGACTTTAAACCTTGACCTGTCTCATTTGACTTTCTAATACTAAGCACTTCCCTCTACCTCGTGTTTGGACCGCATCCCTATATGTTCAGTGCCTCGGCTCTAAGTTGGTGACAAAACTTGCCTTTGGTGAGTTGGATTGTAGGCCTAAATCATTCTGGTCGGTTGTCTCGATGTTTAGCATTGGCTCGAACTTCCCCTAGTCACTTGAGATGTTGTTGGCTAAAACTGAAAGCTCATGTACTACTTATGGAAACTTATAAATTCATCCATGGAAACTAAAAAGGGCAAGAGCGATGAACTGCTAAAAATACTCCTCGAAGAGTATAAGAAAGGTCCAAAAGGCAATTGTTCTTAAAATCTATATCTAAACAATTGCTGACCTTATATGTATATGAAAACATGCCCTGGATGCAAGCTGCAACTAATTGTGCTTATCAGCACACCTGAGATCCGAAGGGTCATGTAGGCCAAAAAGGCCATGAAATGAAATTGAATGATCCTAATGAACCTGGATCAACTTGATGTAGACATGATCCCTAAGTTGAATAAGCACTCTCTGAACAACTTATCCATTTGTGAGGCATAGCCATCCCCCGCGTTATTTTGTCCAGCACAGAGTTTGTAGCTTTCCCCCTTCTCCCAGTCCAAAGTATTTTTGAGTTGAGTAAGACAAGTCAACCCCTTGGCCCAACCTTGTTCCTAGCCTTCATCCTTCACTGGCAGTTTGACCATGTCCAATGGGTGAGTTTGTCATTTGAACTATTGTGCAAGTAATCTCATGTAATAAAGGAATATGCTAACTTGATTAATGCCACTGAATGGATGTTATACTTTGAGCTAGGCTGTGAGAATGATTAGAGGAATATGTCTTAGTCTACTTATATGATTTTCCTTGGTTATATATGGACCTAGTCAAACCTAGTTTGACTTTGGTCATTTCTTGGGATCCGTGATGATGTGGGCCACATGTGCTTATGGATGATGATTGATGGACCCACATATTCTTGATGATCATGCCATATGATGGATATATGATGCAGATGATGATTGATGCAGTTCAGCAGTTTTATTTATCACTCCAGATCATTAGATTATACACTGTCCATATATGGTGGACCCTACAGTTGGCCCATTAGAGCAACCCATGGTGTATGAGTACACATTTCTAGTGGATTTGGGTCTTCTGGATCCAATGAGACACTTATCTTTTAGTTCCGGGCACTTCTGACAGTGATTGATGCAGTTTTACACTTGTTGACCAGATTTGGGGCTGATTTCCCAGCCTGAGCAGCAGGGGCCAGGAGAGGCCAGTTCACCTAGGGCGTTGTATGAGGAGGGGGTAGTCCAGCCACTTGTTTTTACCATTTACCCCCCCTTCTAAAGAGCCTGGTGGGCTCAGTTGGACAGCGCAGATGCCCTGGAAGGAAGTTTTGGCACTTTCACCGAGGCAGTTAAAAAATGGGATAAAGTGGTCACTGAGGAATTCGATTTGGGCAATTGAGACAAGGTTTTGGCACTTGGTTTTCACAGAGGTCTTCCAGGGTGATCCCACTATCTTCCAGCCAGTTTTCACCATGTGGGTAGGCCCACAGCAATCACAGGAGGTCTTTTACTGCTTGTCTGTCACAGATTTGATCATTTATATTATCTTGGACATATTTTATTATTTTATTGTGCCTTGGGGATGAGCTAGTAAGGATTGATGCCTCCTAGCCCCACCATGTGTTTCTTATGTCATGTCCTAGTCATTATGAGGTGGGCTTTAGTACTTTTACCCCCTCTAGTGGATGACGTCACCCTCCATGATTATTTTAGACTATGACATCATCACTTTATGAGTGATCCATGTGTTATGTTATTATGGTTCATCTTAGCCATTGATTGTATATTGAGATCTTTTAATCTCAACCACTCATTTGATGTAGTATTGTAAAGTGGTATAGGGTTTTGGTCTTTATTATCCTATATATGGAGGAGACCCCCTATTGTATAGCTCACCTTTGGAGCTCTGGAATATTGGAATAGAACACTTCTTTGTGGAGCATATCTCTCTTGTCTTGTGGATTCTCTTGCATCTTGAGTATACAGTATCTCTTCTATGTATCATTGTGGGTTTTGGTTCTACAACTATTTGTCTTACAGGGAAGTCGAATTGATGAAGAGGAGGGCAATTTCTTGAGGGTTATTGTTGGAGGGATCCACATATTCTTTCTTAGGTTGATCTTGTGACAGGGAGTATCATTATTGTATCTTCGTGACATAGTTGATGCTTTCTATTACATCTTTCTATCATTTTCATAATCATCTTACTTGACTTGTTTCCTTTGATCTTGTCTTGTAGGAGGAGGACGATTTGGCTTCTTGAGGAGGCTGATTTGGCTTGGAGAATCAAAATTGCACTCTTGAATATACACATAGGAGAATGCTATCAATTTGCAAGGTGGCCATGCCTCTTTCCATCCATTCTCTCTTCATTGGTCACAAACCCTAATTAATCAAAAACCCCATTTTGGTTTTTCTTAGATCTACTTAGATCTAGCCTTGCTTTTGAAAAGATCTTAAGAACCCACCTCTATAGCATCCACCCCTAGTTGGATCTATAGTTTGGTGGTGATTGGGTTAAAATTGACACTTTTCAAGGCAATATAGCCCTCTTGAACCAAATCGCACTTCCTTGGAGAGGCTTGTTTGGTTAAATCTAGCACATGGGTAGGTGAGATCCCACTTGATTTGCAATCTACACACTTGATAACCTACCCCTAGACTTTTACTTGGGTGATTTCTACCTTGTGGGCATCATTCCACATTTTAAGGGATTAAAACCCCCTTTTGAACTACTTGGCACCTTAAAACTCAGATCTAGTAAGATCTAACCCTTGGATTGACTTGATTTTCTAGACCCGCATAGATCGATGCCTAAGCTACTTGGATCTACAATTTGGTGGCCATTGGACTTGATTTGACACACCTTACCCACCTTTTAGCCCTCCTTGAGCAAGGTCGCACTTCCTTGGGTGACTGAGTTTGCCCACTTCTAGGACCTGGGTAGTTGAGATTGCAGTGGATTTGGAACGGGCATACCTTGAAACCTATATCTAGAGTGTCATTTTGTGACGATCTGCCTTGGGGGTAGCATTCCTTGTTTTAAGGGATTGTGGTCCACTTGGATCATTTCATGAAATCCTAGATCTAGCAAGATCCAACCATTCTATCTCAATTAACCCGCTTGACTTGACCTCTAGGTGTCTCGATCTACACTTTGACATATCTTTTGACTCCATTAACCCATTCAACAAGGCACTAGTCCTCCTTAAGCAAGTCGCACTCCTTGGGAATTGTGTCAAACCTTAGATTCGGTACATGGGTACTCCTAAATTCAACTTAGATCCATAGATCTACTCATGACATATCCTCTAGTGCCAATCACATCCCTTAATTTCACCTTGTGGGTCCACTTTAAGCCATTTCACATATCTCAAGAAGGTAAGACCCACTTGTGTACCATATGATACTATATCTTGTCATCATAACTAATCATGTGGCCTAAATCATACATTGGTTGAAATACTAATCATTTCTCAAACCACCTTCAACCATACTTTGATTTCTAGGTCCACTTTACCTTGCATTGGTTTCCGCAACTTACCATTTACTCATCCCTAGGAACCTTTGTTTGGGTCCAATCATCTTTGATTGGTTATAGGGTCTCCTCCTAGGTCTTGATCTATCTAGATCTAAAGTGAAGAGTGCCTCGGTTGACGTGACTCCCACCTTGCATTGGGAACCTTGGCATCTCTTGGGTCACCTCTTTAGTTGTCCATCTCCTCTACCGTCCCGGATGGGATACCACTAGGGACAACTACAAGTTGTGTGATAACAGTATTATTTCCCTTGGAGATAGAAGTGGATCTAGCCACTAGTTTGTTATTCTTAGAAATATTTGTTGATCAAATAGTGGCGCTCTAGAAGGAAAATTATTATTATATTATACAAGGAAGATGATCTAAAACCTATATAAAGTTTTGTTGTCTTCACTTGAGGGAGGATGGTTTTGGGAGTGAGACTTTGGTCGCCTTGTAAATATTTTGGTGCATGCGGAGAATAATAAATATCTTTCTCAGTGCCTTGATGTTCGAGTAACTATGGATGGTGCCCTTTGTGATAGCTACACATCATGGAGTGATTTTGTGTGGTAAATTTATTTTTCATCGTTGAATTTGTTAAATAGGGAAGCATTTTCATCTAACACTTCAATGGCATATTTCCTTGATGTTATCTTGAAACATTAAGACTATGTAAAGAAATCATTTCCATTTGCTATGTAATCCTTGTTGTAAAAGGTTCATGTGCAATCACTTGATTTAGCCATTTAGAGTCTTTTAGTAGGAAAAGTGGACTATGTAATTGTATGTCCCTCTTCCATTTGTAAGTACATCATCCATGCTTTCCATTTATGGCCTCATGTGCCCAATGGTTTCTAGGCACTAGTCCTTTTCTCTGTCATCACTTATACTTAATTCTATATATCATTGTATTATGTTGCTAAAGTAACTTTCTCCTTGAGATATCACTCTTAGCCTTTAGCAATTCTAGTAGTAGGGAATCCTAGTCCCTTGTGCTAGAAGAGAACTAGCACTAAATAGCAGAAGAGAGGGGTGAGCTGACAGTGGCCCCCTCTTAGTTCAAATTGTCTTCCACCTAGCGATTTAGGACTTTATCACTTAGGGAGCGAGATAAAGTTGTAACATACCTTCAATGGTGAATGAAGCTAGGTCCCCTACATGGAGCTTCAATTAATAATATTCACATACAACATCAATTGTTTCTAATTAATAGGACATCTCCATTCACCGTTCAATGTTGAAGGGAATAATGTCCCCTCTTTTCAAGCTACATGAAGTTCAACTTGAGAATATTCACACATAATAAAGCACTAATGGTTTCTAATCCATTATGTTAAAAAACTCACATTTGTTCTCATCCGATATGTGTTTTTTTAACAAGGACATATATAGTTTGTATTAAAATTAGTTGCGGCCTAAAAATACAATGTGTCAATACAAAACATCAGTAAGAGCTCCCAAAATTATTTATGAAAACCACAAAAAATAACTGCCTCTAAACTACTTCTTGGGAACTAAAACTACTTATAAATGTCTTACAAGTTTACTACCTAACAAACTAATTTAAGAGTAAAAAAAATTATAAAACATTTCAAATTGTCAAAAGATGTTAAGCTTCTTCATCCCCACTTGAGGTTTCCACATTGACATTGACCTAGGAAAATGAAAACTACTCCGATGTGTCAAATTCTATGTCATCTCCTAAAACACGTTCCTATTGAACTTTTTTTTCCACTTTCCTCCATTGCATTTGCCAAATTTGTTTCAAAATGAGCCAATATACTACTTGGGTGGTAATACCCCTGGCAACCTAAGTCTCTCCATAGTTTCACTTTTCATCCATCAAATGCAACAGCATTCCATGCAACACCTCTATTATGGATTCTAGAGTTTCAATTATTATTATTATGTCCCCGACATATAGTTTTTGGTCGGGGATATTAATTTATCATTGATTGTCAAGTTTTCAACCTACACTATAGTCCAAACATATCAATAAGAATTTTATTTTTAAAAACAATTTTTAAAATAACAAATATTGAAACTTTGATTAGTTGTTTGAGGCTGACATCTGCCTCGTTATGTGTTGCCCACCACGCGGCGGTGGGCAGATGTCACCCCCTTTTAATGCTTTCTCGAGTGCATGGAACATATAGAGGAATGTTGTAATGGTGCTTTCGACGTGGCGGGTGGCAGTGTTTTTCCACTGTAACAATTCATAAGGTTTGAAGATCCAATCATCTCTCTTGTAATTAGAGCGCCCTACATTAAATGATCTTGCTCTTCTATCCCCTCGACAATTATTGCTCCTCTCCATCTTCCCCTGACAGTCACACCTCACCTCAATTAATGTTTGCATTTTTTCCATCCCAACGAATTTGGTATTATGTGGACTTCTAGTTCGTTAAACACATAGTGTGAAACACAAACAATATGAAAGTTGATGCACCAAACCACTCAGTAACGAAAACAATATGAACGTTGGACGAATTACAAATCACCATCAAATGGATCTTTTCATTTGCACAGCATCCAAAAACTCTACAAATTAAATGAATCACGATCAACCACTTGTAGTGCACAAATCAATATGACATTGTGGTAGATTATGGTGTATATTATTTGAGATTCAATTTCTGTTCAATTCTTATGCGTGTACCAAACATTACATCAAATTCTTTGTCAGTGTTTGTTGAGTACATGCTACAGGAAGCAAGTGAGTTGAGTACACTGCACAGTGTTCAGGTTTCATCACGGCCCTATTACTTGGGGAAGATAGATAAGGATCCTCGAACAGGCACTGAAGCTGGCAGTGGGTGACTTTTATACTAAGAGGCATATAATACTAATTGTCGAATTCCACATTTATATAATCAGCAATATTTTTCTATTTTTCCCTACCTGGTAAGGTTAAAAAATTTAAAAATGTCTTTGAATTCATCAACATTACCAGAAAAAATCATATTTTTCATTAGAATACATTTTAGGTTTTTTCAATGCAATCAATCAGCATAATAAGTTAATATGACATTGTGGTAGATTATGGTGTATATTATTTGAGATTCAATTTCTGTTCAATTCTTATGCGTGTACCAAACATTACATCAAATTCTTTGTCAGTGTTTGTTGAGTACATGCTACAGGAAGCAAGTGAGTTGAGTACACTGCACAGTGTTCAGGTTTCATCACGGCCCTATTACTTGGGGAAGATAGATAAGGATCCTCGAACAGGCACTGAAGCTGGCAGTGGGTGACTTTTATACTAAGAGGCATATAATACTAATTGTCGAATTCCACATTTATATAATCAGCAATATTTTTCTATTTTTCCCTACCTGGTAAGGTTAAAAAATTTAAAAATGTCTTTGAATTCATCAACATTACCAGAAAAAATCATATTTTTCATTAGAATACATTTTAGGTTTTTTCAATGCAATCAATCAGCATAATAAGTTAACAACTTCTACAAAACCTTTTGTATTAAAATATTCCTATGGCATATGTGGCTTTTGTGTTTCTACGTGTTCAGGACTCCTCTTAAGCAAACGGAACGGTCGTGAAATGGTAGTACTGGTTTGGACTTCGGTCTTGGAAAACACCAAAGCAAGCCGAGAAGTATGCTTTCTTTTGGAAACACCTTGAATCTTTCTTCCTGATCTATTTTCATATCAACCAATGGAATATGTGTTCTTTCATAGGAAAACAAGGTTGATTTCACTCATATCAGTCGCCAGATTTAGGGCTTTGATGGAAAATCTGAGGGATCGAGTCATGCTGAAACCATAGAATTGTTTCCAGTGAGCACTGGTTTTGGTTCAAACCATAGAGTTACAGAAACAAATATAACTGTTCCTCTTGCAATCGGCCTGCCTGATCTGAATTTCAGGTATTTTCATGTCCATATTTTCCATTTGAGTATTTTCTCGGAATTCTTTTAATTGAGAGAAGATTTCAATGTTAATATAGCTAACTATGTGTTTTTTTGCACAATTTTAAGCAGATCTGCTCCAGCAAAAGTGGTTCCCCAACCGTCCACAACAGCTCAACTCACTATTTTTTATAATGGAGAGATGAATGTTTACTATATGTCTGATGAGAAGGTCTTATTTTGATCTGAGCAACAAATTTAATGGGTGAAGAAAATATTTACTATTATTTTTAACAAACCGCATGAATCGTTAATCCTTTTATCTTTATTTTGTTTATGACAGAGTACTTTGGCCATTTTCTTTGCAGGCTCAAGCCATCATGAAGTTTGCTAGCACCAATAGCTCGAACAACTCAAGACTATTTACCATTACCAGGCTGCAAAATTGAACAGATATCGCAAAAGTAGCCTTCGAAGCCTGCATTGAACGCTGTCAATGAAAATCGCCCTCAAGGACCACCACCAGGTGAGATGCGTATTGCACATATTTTAGATTGAAGAATAGGAGCTGGATAGAATGGGAAACGATCGAGAAAATGCTTTTAAGGTAGAAATTTGTTTGAACATGGTTTCTTGTTTCGCATGCAGACCAGGAAATAGTGAGGAAATTATTTCTTAAACGTTTCCTCCAAAAGCGAAAGGAGAGGTAATCAAATTGTAGCATAGTTAGAACCTTTTTCTGGGTATATTTAGGTGATTGAATAGGAAATCCAACGAATAAATCATTTAATGATTATTTTTAGTGTAAAATGAGATGATTGAATAGGCAAATGTGTATTAAAGCGATGCCTTTTTTTGGGTGGAGTGCAGATTAAACAGCGTGGCACCTTACACCATGAAGGAGACGGTGACATTGCGTTCAAAAGTAGAGAAGGATTCAGATGAGCAGATCATACTCTCGTTGGTTTATCCATGATCAGCGGATATGTTTTAAATCAAGGGAACCAACGCGTTTTCCCTATTGTCGATCCTCAGTACGACAACATTTTCTCTGTATTACCGACTTTGAGCACACTGTGACATGTAAAGCTCATGGGCAGTAGCAGAAAGTGCAGCTTGCAACGGCAAAGGCAACATGAAACTACAGAGCATTTTTTTTAAGTGGAGCGTGTGGGAAGAAAGCTCGGATCGCTAGATTTGACGTATCAATATGCTGGCCGGTTTTATAATTCCGGCTAGACATGTGCCCCCTTTGATGGCTCGTCGTGCTAAAGTAGGCTATACAACCACTTCTAGATTATCGCTTGCACGAGTCGGTGCTTATTCCAATTTCTAAGTTTTCAATCCAGTTTCAGCTTATTTTGTTTCATTTCACTACGTTGAATCCACAGCTTCGTCATTAGAAATTTTGCTTGGGTTTTTTTTATTGTTTTCTATAGATACATGATGTTGTTTAAAAAAAACAGAACTTGCTCTTTTGCAAGTTTTGGGTTTCGTTGCTTGCTTTGCTACATTTCATTCTTATGTGATTGTTTTTAACTTGGGGTGATATGGAAACTTCATTGTTTGTTCCTTGGGGCTTTTCCCCTGCATTTTTAATGCAACGTTCCAAGAAAATTGTGAGGAGGTGGCCATAATTCATGAATCAGGGTTTTGTCTCCTGTCAATCACCCACGCAGGTTTAAATAGGCTAGATAATCATCCACGCCCTTCTTTGAAAGTCTTTTTTTGTATTTGCTATTTGGGTTTCCATAGAATCGTATGTTTTGTTATGTCCATTTTGGGGTGCCTGGGTTGCTGCCATAATAATGAATTGATTCACGAGTTTGAAGCCAGAGTTTCTTCTTGCTCCCATGACTGAGTTTTGCAGGGAAGAATGGCACAAATGAGACAACTTTATCATTATAAAGAAAACCCTTGTAATTTGTTCCCTTGTCCGTTAACATTATATTTCCATATTTTTTTGCAAAAAAGAATTGAGATCATTGTTAACAAGGACTTCGATATTGGTAAACAGGGAGTGTTGTTATTCCCTATGCCAAGATTCAAATATGTTCAAAGGCATTTTAGACCCTCATGAAGCAGTGATGGTGCTCCTTGCATAACCAAAAACATCCACTGCCCACGGAAGAAAGCTATTTTTCCCTTTTTTCGTTAATTTTGGGGCTTTTCTCAACACTAACAGCAAAAATGTTGGTTGTTTCTCAACACATGGGCAACACCAGCTCCTGGAATCCAAACCATGGTTTTTCTCCCCTGTATTGTCATAGCAAGTCCATCATTCAATGCTCAAGAAAGATTAGACTCCGCTTGTTCATTGTTCTTCCTTACTTGACTTTTGCTCCATCCATATCAACTTTGAAAGTATAATGGTCTCAAGTTGAATGTTTATTGTCAATGCATTTTAACCATGCATATGCTTTTCAATGCCGAATAATACATGTAGAAAAAGCTCTGCATACCTCTTGTTTGCCCCAATGCAACTTTGTATGTGTGATTCTCCAAAGCTAAAAGTATATTGTCAATATATTTAAACCATACACATGTTTTCAATGCTGGATAATGCATCTAAAACAGGCTGCAACATATGCTTGTGATCTACAATAGTTTTATAGTTTATAGTTTTGTAGTTTTATGTGTGTATAAAACTATAAAACTTTTGTAGATCACAAGCCTGCATTTAATTTTATTATGATCATTGTCAACTATACAACATGATCAAAGCCATTGTTTACAGTGTTACATATTTTTTTATTTTCACTTACTTTGTTCCTTCCTTTGACCTTAGTATGGACACAATGTGCAGGAACAGGTGCCTGGAAAAACTCTTGCAATAGCGGACAGCTTCACATAAACTGTTCTTTTTTGCTATACATGTTATCCATCTTGCTCCAAGAATGAGCAATTTTCATTTGCGTTTACATAAGCAGAAAAGAGAGGGCATGCTCTATCAGTGTCAAAGAACATCAATGAAGCCATATTCTACATCAGAAATCTATTTTTAACACTCATTTGTTGTTTCAGCTATAGTTTTTTTTTTTTTTTGCCACAATGACAAATCAAAGAGATGCAAATAGATCTGCGCATTGTATACTCTTTGCATGTATGCCTCTTGTATATATTAAATAGCCTTCTCGATAGTTTTGAGACTCCATCATTGATTTTTCCATAGCGTACTTCTATATATCTAAAGACATTTGCAAACCGAAGACAATTTTGCCTCCATATCAATGATTTTGTCTAATGCATAAGATATCTTCTGTAGTCACCATTGTTTAATTTTGTAATATTGCAGTCCAGGACATCTGCTTCGGCTTTAATTCAACCCTCTTTGAACATGGATCAATGCAAACTTTTTAGCTTTGTTCACAGATATCTGTAATAGCAAATTTCTACAACGAAATGGAACAATCCCAAAGAATATAGCTATTGGTTCATGGCTTTCTTTATCATGCATGTCAAGGGAATGATGAAATTTCTTTGTAATAGAATGAAGCTCTTAGCTCTCTGTGAATTGTTGAACTTAGCTTCTGCACAGAATATATCTCACTTCCAAGTATATGGGAATTAGTCTTTTGTCATGAAATGCATCAATGACGAATATCTTCTTCAGCCACATTTATAAGGATTTGAATGCTTATGCATATTATTTATCACAATAAAATTTGATTTGAGTTCCAACCTATGCATTGTACTGTCTTGAACTATGCCATGGAATATTAATTTCTCGTTGTACCAATGGGTGTCATTTAAGTCAGTTTACTATGATGTTTTTATTCTGTTTTTCAACACTACGATGAGCTCGTATAAGGGATATTTTTGCAACTACTTCTCTGTGTCAGAATTGTGTTGACAACGACTACATTTGTGTTGCTTTATCAACACTTGTGATAATTATTAGGGCCCTTCCATCGTTCATTGTTTTCGATCATAGCATACTCGGCACATAACTCATTGAAACACTTCATGTATGTACAATCACTCTACTATATCAAAAGTGTTGTGTATGCTCTTTACAATCTCCAATCTCCTTCCAAATGCAGTCGCAAGAGCAGGTGGCAACATCGAGGACATTGCCACTTTGTGGCTCTTGCTAATTTGTTTCTCCATGACTCCTTCAAAAGCCTTTTCTTTTTCTTTCTTTATTTCAAATTGCAGAGAAGTTCCTCTAATATGCCCACTAGACTGTTGTGCCTCAATGTTTACTTTCTATTCCCAATGTTCACACCACCCATCCCTTTGGGATCTGATGTGAATCTCTCTCAATGTCCCTCCTTAGCTCGATAATCTTGCATCACAATCACAATCCAAATGGCAACTATTGTTCCACATTCTTCCACCCAAACTATTCCAGGCATTAAAATCCCACTAAGATCTTCCCTACAAAGGGATACAATTCATTGATTAGGTTCTATCTCAATACTCCAAGACTTCTCTATGTTGTTATGGATGAAGAAAGCAACCAGAATGGAGATCTCGCTTCCAAGAATGTGACTTCAACCACATTCAATCACCCTTCCCATCACTTCAAAGTTCTTAATTTACCAAAGAATAGTGGGATTTGAGAACATGAAAATACTCTCTTTGTTCTTCAACTATTTCTTGCAATCTTTGGATTATTCTTCTTAGCATGAGGTCTCAAGGGCTATAACCTATAGTGCATGTGTCTAATGACTAAGGTTCATCACTATGAACTGTCTATTCCCTCTATTATTTGCCAACATTAATCCTTGGATAAGGGTCAATGCCTCTACATCGGTGTTCGTTGCCATTCCTAGCCCCCATGCAAAAGATAAGTCTTCCTTTCCTCTAAAGTCTATGAGGACCCCCCTACACCTGACTCCCATGTTCTCATCCAATATGTTAAAGAACTCAAACTTTGTAATATTTTAAAGTAATAGTTCTCATCCAATATGTTAAAAGAACATTTAAATAATAAGAACTGTGTGGCAATTTGGCCTTGCCAAAGGAACAAGAGAAATATTAACAATAGTGGTATTAATTGAAAGAAAAATTAGAAAGCCCCTAGAAGAGTTGACTTTGCAATATATGTGCTTTAAACATAAAACCGGAACTTTGTATCAGGTATAAACAACAATCCTTGCATGAAAATTAAGTCTTCTCAATATTTCATTAGCTCCCACAATCAACTATAATCCAAATGGAAAATAACATAATTATTTAATTTGATTTCCACTCAAAACCTAATATACAAATAAACTCTTTAAAAACTTACCCGAAAGTCATTTTTGCTTTAGTGAAATTGAATTTGAAACTAGTTTACCTAGTGAGCATATTGCAAAAAAATAGTCTTCCAATAACAAAGCTAAAATTACTTGTCAAACAAATTTAGAGTTTGTAATGAGTAGAATAAATACCTCCCTCACAACATCTTTAGGTAGAGTCTGACTTGAATGTTGTAAGCAAGGTTCAAGATTCACTAATGACTTGTCTCCCCTTGCAAGCCATTCTTGTACTTTTAAGTATCTGTGTTTGCAATTGGGGTCTGCTGCAATTCATAGACAAACTTGGCAGATTAGATACCATCCTCATAACATCTAAACCAAATCGTTCTAATTTGCTCTTCACCCTAGTTCAAGAAAGAAAAATATTACACATTGTGGCAAAACAAAATACCACAGAAAAATACGAGTTGTAATGTGTATCAAAACAATAGATGCTAATTTCTAACGATGAGATAGAACAAAAATATATTTAATACAATGCTCAGCATAGCTACTTTAAGGCAATGCATCTCATTCTCCAACCTACATTCTTGCAATGGAAAGTCACTGAAGAATTTGAAGTCTTGAGTCCTTCTATACTGCACTGTATAATCTTTGGTCCTTTACTGCACTGTATAATTTTGCAAAAAGCACATCAAGTGAAGTTGTACTTGTAAGTCTTGATGACTGAGCCATGATTTCTGTGGTATGAATGATGAGGAAAGTTGTTGGAGAAATCACAAATATAGGCAGATAGAATGCCTTAAGATCTGTTTTTCTCCTTTCTCTACAAAACCGTTGCTTTTTTCAATTTTCCTAAATCTGTTTTGGCCCCTGCCTGTCCAACAGGACACACTAGGGCATGTGTCAGACATGAGTTAGACATGTATCAAACTCGTGACCAACACATGTTTTAATGTGTCGGGGATCAGACACATGGAATATGGACACAGAGGCCCTGGGGAACATGAAACCAAATTGGAAGGTGCTTTCCTATTTCGTATTTTCGTAGCAAACTTCGAGCTTCTTGTTTAACTTGCTGATCTGTCCAGTAATTATGGGCATGTATGACCCTGTCCAACAGCTAGTGTGGAACTGGCTTTCCCCTAACTAGTCGGGACCAATCTTTGCTGGGTGAACCACAATGCCTTCCAATTATCCTGCAAGGCAAACCAGAAAAACACCATACATAAATAGCAGTCTTTAAGCTACTTGTAAATATTAGTTTTATTATTCAAATTCATTGACCTCTTTCTTTCTAGCAACCTGTGAGTTTTCATCAAACTAGAATACACAATGTCAATGAAACTGCACACAAGTGGCTAATAACATACATTAATATCCAATTATGTTTATCGATCGAATACTTGAGATATTCAAGATGCTGTCCAGCGTTCTATTTCCAATGAACATTGGAAAATCAAAATCTGCAATAAAACACGAAATTACCATATATATAAAACTCCTCTGCAAACAATGGAAAACAAAAAAACTGATAGTTGTATCAAAATATACAAGCCAGACAGACCATTGCAGCTAGAACGAGGTCATGACAGATTGAAGAAAATATCTGAAAAGAAAACTTGTACTATCTGCCTAAAGTGAAGCAACAAAAGATTAAAAAAATTCCACTTTACCCACCTTACCGATGAGTTTATACTGTGATGTAAATAGTGAAATCAAAAATCATGCAATGAATCTAAAAAACAGAGCAACGTACACAGCAGACCAATAGCTGATTTATCATCAATTTCACTACACAGCAGAGCACTAACACCAGTGTAAACAGATTAAAACCCTGAAACATACCTCACAGAATTTAGTAAAGAGTTTTGCTTTTGTACATTCTATCTATTTTTATGCAGCAAAATGTCATACGCAAGAATATCATGTATATATCTTGTAGAAGGAACCAACCATCTCTTTACAACTCAAATTCAAGAAAAACTGTGCTTAGGAATAAAAACAGTGAGAACAGCCATACTACCTTATAATCTGCAATTCAAGCAGATCATGACAGTAGCTATACAGCCTTAGCCTTGGCAATTCAAGCAGGTCATGATTCTATCTATTTTTATGCAGCAAAATGTCATACGCAAGAATATCATGTATATATCTTGTAGAAAGAACCAACCATCTCTTTACAACTCAAATTCAAGAAAAACTGTGCTGAGGAATAAAAACAGTGATAACAGCCATACTACCTTAGAATCTGCAATTCAAGCAGGTCATGACAGTAGCTATACAGCCTTAGCCTTGGCAATTCAAGCAGGTCATGATTCTATCTATTTTTATGTAGCAAAATGTCATACGCAAGAATATCATGTATATATCTTGTAGAAAGAACCAACCATCTCTTTACAACTCAAATTCAAGAAAAACTGTGCTGAGGAATAAAAACAGTGATAACAGCCATACTACCTTAGAATCTGCAATTCAAGCAGGTCATGACAGTAACTATACAGCTTTAGCCTTGGCAATTCAAGCAGGTCATGACACGGTTAAATTTTATAGAAAAATTATTGTATTTGGAGACACTTTGTGTGGTCCTAACTCCCTTGGAGACTAGAGAGTTAAATTCGATGGACTTATTTTTTTAAATTGCTCATTGTGAGTTTCAAATCAACCAATGATAACCACCTTCCCAGGTTGCAAATGACAACCAGCACCATTGGCGGGACAGAATCATCTTTAATGCTCTATCCAAAACCTTGAAATGACATAATACTGCCCAAAACTTTGAAAGGAACTTTCAAAATTCCAACTGACAGTTAATTTATGGTGATTAAAGGTGATTATGCTAATTATAGTCCCAACTCCCAAGCATTAATAAAACTTAAATACCTTTATTCTTCTCCTCAGCCCTTACTGTTGAAATATTGTAACTTATGAGAATATTATATTTGTACCTTATTATTCCGGAGATGTTTCATTCCTCCGTGAAGACCTTATTGTATATCCGGAGATGTTTTATTCCTCCATGGATAATGTGGTAACTTGGGTTATTAGACTTCCCTAGTGGGGGTCGGCCCTGTATGAGTCATGTGGGTTAAAGGGGTTATTAGACCACCCTAGTGGGGTCGGCCCTGCCACATTATGTTAGGAGATTAAGTTGGGGCCAACCTAGTTAATATAAAATACAAGTCGAAGATGTGTATAAATAGAGGAGGTGTGTTCTTCATTTAACACACATTACACTCACTTGTGATTAGCACAGAGGTGAGGGAGAGATATGCTATGGAGGAGAAGGAGTTCATGTATAGGGTTTACATCTTTGTATTTGTTGGTCATCTATATTGAGGAAGCTTTGCTAGGTTTTCTACCCCATGAGGGTTTCCCAAGATAAATCTGTGTCTCTTGTGTTTATGATGTGCTTGTTGTTCTTTCAATGATCCTGTATATGCTATTGTTGTGAAATGGAATGGAATGTTGATATTTTCTGTCTTAACATATTGAATCTTAACATGGTATCAAAGCTAACCTAAAGGAAAGCAATGTATGGCACTTACGACACTTACTTCACTTGCGACAATTTGAAGGTTAGGGTTTTATATAGCAAAAACCAGTCATCGTGGAACTTTCGCTATAAATCCATTTCAGCGAAGGTTCAAGATCTGAAACCTTTACAGGTCGTAGATAACATCCCCCTGTACCTTGTGTCCAAAGGGCAACCTCAGATTCATTGTACTTTGTGATTTATGATCGGTACAAGTTAGGCTTTCTGCCTCTTCCAGATCTCAGTCATAAACAATTGACCTAGACAAAAAGGTCATATCTCGGGCTAGGAAGCTCCAAATGAAATTTCGTAAAAAGTGACAAGTAGAGCACGGATTGTAGTTTCTCAGGTAAGTTTTTTAGAAGCCGAAGTTGAACCAATGACACGTGGCATGCCGTACAAGTTCGCTCTCCTGTTTTATCCCATAAACAGGTCACGTTGCGACACTCGACATAACTCTCTCTCAGAAAATCCAATTGAGGTCAGACCTGTGGGGTTGGAAAGAAGACAAGTCAGGCTACCACAGGCCGAACTTTCAGACCCTATGGATTCGTAGTTTCAAAGATGCACCAGAAACAATCAGGTGCATATTTCTGTCAAAACAAAATTATTTTCTACGCACCTTCATTCTTGGCTTATCACTGCTGCGGAAATTTAGGGCTTCGGAGAAAGTTGGAATCTTTGGAATCGGAGTCCACGGCTGAATGCTCCTCATCAAAATCGAAATTTAGAGACCAAGATCGAATTTTTTGGTTGGGCAGAAGGCCGAGCTTGATCAAACCCTAGTTCGGGATTTTGATCGAAAAGGTGAAAAATTAGGGCTTCTGCAAAAGTTGGAATTTTTTAAGTCAGTGACCACGACTGGAAGCTCCTCAGAAAAATCGAAGTTTAGAGCTTTGGATCGAACCTTTTGATTGGGCAGAAGGATGGGCTTCACCAAACCCTAGTTCGGGATCCTGTCCAGAAGATCCAGAAGTTTCAAAGGCAATTTTGAGGGGTCAAATTTTGAAGATTTAAAAATTGAAGTATGCTAGCTTGATCAGCTCAGCAAGGCGCATCTTTCCATCCATTCAGAAGTTCGAAATTCAAAGTTTGAATTTTTAGGGTTTCTTTGACAAACCCTAATCCAGCTCCAGATCCAGTTTCAGCAAATCAAAGTGGATTGGGTTAAAAGCAATCCTGACAGGTATGACTTGAGGAGATATAGGTATGTGTTGAAATCTGTTCATGGTTGAGTTTATGATATGTTTGTCTTCATGTTATTGAGGTTAGTACAATTATGATTGTTTGATAATGAATGCATGTGAATGATAGAAGGCATTCATTGATTAAGGTTATGACACTTATGATTGTGCTAATGCACTTGTGGTGTTGTATGAGGATAATGTTGTTTGCTAACAAAATACAGGTACATCAAGAAAGACAAATCAAGTTCTATGACCATGAAGACAAAGACTCATCCATAGTCATGGATCGCATAGAAGCTCTTCTTACGAGGTATGTATGACTTTGTTCTACTATGCTTAACCTATGAGATGTGCAGGTTCTAGCACAAGGTCTCTAAATCATTGAAGAGAACAAAGAAGATATTGTTTGGGTATGTTAAGACATAACCAAGTTTGATAATCCAGGTATGTTTTCCTATATCAAGTTAGAATCCTACCTTGTTAGGATCCTAGGTAAGTATACCTATGTATGAAATGATCATGACCATACATAATGTTTTGATAGTATTAAGACTATACTAATGAATGTATGATTATGTATGAGATCATGATGATGACACTAGTGCACACTTAAGCATGCATAGTGGTCCAGGATGGATAGAAGTTCAAAATAGAGATCAAGCGGGAGGCAACCACACAAACATAAAAGATAAGTGTTTAAGTTGTCATTTGAATTTCTGAATAGTAAATGATATTGCTCGTAGTAGTTGTATCCACTCTTAGAATATATCATGCTAAGTGTGAGCATTCATATGGCATTGAACAGTATACTACTAATATGCATATGATGGGTAAGTTGGACAAACATTCCATTGTTGCTTGTCTAGAATGAAACCTCTTTGCTGACATGCTGAGAGTTGTGCACGCTCTTGATAGTATGTTCTGGTAGAGATGGAAGGCATCTAGATAGCCACTGTATGCATACAGGATATGGAAAAGTGTTGTGTCAAAGTATTGTTCAAGATAGTTGCATAACTATGTGAATCATATCTATATACATAATAGATTATCATGTCAACATGATTTGATGATTATGAAGTATTACTAATGATGTAATTAACCTTGATTTGTAGGAAAGATCATGTGATATGATCGACAAAAGAAGGATGATGAACATCGAACAAGTGATGGATGTTCAACAAGAAGACTTACAAATCAAACATACTATAGAAGGCTCGTGGCTAGAAGATTCTCTTAGAAAGAAGAAGAGGATCATGACAAGATGTTTGCTCCAAGTGGCTCGATAAGACCATTCTCTTAATGGTGTAATTGAAGAAAGCTCTGTACAGGTACCCAGGTTCGATAATCATTTGATGAGCTTAATGATCACCATGGGTGATGCGGATTTCAACCTTTGCTACAAGGTTGAAGATGGTGTCTATATACAGATGACATTCTTCTCCTAGATGGATGCAAGAAGGAACTCACCACAGAGTTCGAATGATCTTAAGGATCATATCAGTAGACCCATCTGACAGGAGATGGCACAGATAGATATGCAGAAGATCACTCAATGCAGAGTGTGAATGATGTTCAGTCACAAAGGAAGAATTGATAGCTTCTTGACAAACTTGGGCTTTACCAAAGTAAAGTTGATCCTAACCTTTACCTTAAGGTTATGGATGATGAACCTGTCATACTATTATTATTGTATGTAGATGATCTTTTTCTAACAGGGAATGAGAAACAAATCATGGAAAGCAAGAAGAAGATGGCTATAGAATTTGAGATGAAAGATCTCAGATTGATGCATTACTTCCTAGGTTTGGAAGTATGGCAAGGCCCAGAAGGAATCTTTCTCAACCAGGGAAAGTATGCTATGGAAATATTGAAAAGATTTGATATGTTGGAATGTAAAGCCATGGCCACTCCCATGGATTCCAACTTGAAACCTCTAGCTGATGACTCATCAGAGTTAGTGGATACGACTCTGTACAGACAGATTATTGGGTCATTGATGTATTTTACAAATACCAGACCAGACATATGCTTTGCCGTGAATACCTTGAGTCAGTATCTAGTGGAACCTAGATGAGTTCACCTGATAGATGCAAAGCATGTGATGAGGTACCTTAAAGGGACAATAGATTTTTGGTCTATGAAGATCATGCCTTCAGACTGCATGGCTATACAAATGCTAATTGGGCAGGAAGTGTATTGGAAAGGAAGAGCACATCGAGAGGATGTTATTGTCTAGGATCTGCCATGATCTTGTAATTTAGCAGGAAGTAGTCTAGTGTGGCTCTCAGCACAGCTAAAGCAGAATATATATAGCTACTTGCTCTACTAGTTTTGAAGCAGTATGGCTTCGGAAACTGTTATCAAGACTATTTGACTTAGAGATGGACCCCACTGTGATCATGTGTGACAACCAAAGTTGTATCAAGATGACAGAGAATCCAGTGTTCCATGATAAGTCAAAGCACATAAAAATCCGATATTTCTATATACGGGATATGGTGCAGAAAGGAGCTATCAAGCTCGAGTATGTAAGCACTGACGAAAAAGTTGCTGATATATTGACCAAACCTCTGTCTCGAGTAAAGTTTGAGTATTTCTAAGACAAGCTTGGTGTAGTTCAGAAGGACACTCCTCGAAAGGGGGAGTGATGTGGCCACTGATGATGAGATTGCCTGCATCAACAGTGAGGTCAATGATGTGGATACCTATATTGGTGATACTGATGATGAGGTCAATGAGTGGTCCTTAGACTTGATCTAAGTTGACAAGTGGATTATATCATCCTTGGACACATGTCCTAAAAAGAGATCCGTAAACATATGTCTCCGAAAAAGAAATCCCATGTGGACGTGATAGGACTGCATCGTCCCTAGACCCTTGGTTCAAAATGTACGTGATAGGACTGCATCGTCCCTAGACCCTTGGTTCAAAATTTACGTGATAGGACTGCATCATCCCTAGACCCTTGGTTCAAAAGGTACGTGAGAGGACTGCATCGTCCCTAAACATTTGGTTCAAAAGGTACATGAGAGGACTGCATCGTCCCTGAACATTTGGTTCAAAAGGTACGTGAAAGGACTGCATCGTCCCTGAACCTTTGGTTCAAAATGTACATGACTGGATTGCATTGTCCATAGACATGAGACTTTTCTAAAATTGATAAGGATTGATCATCCTGGAAGTAGATCTGGATTGCATCGTCCATAGACATGAGACTTGTCTAAAATTGATAAGGATTGATCATCATGGAAGTAAATCTAGATTGCATCGTCCATAGACATGAGATTTGTCTTAAATTGATAAGGATTGATCATCCTGGAAGTAGATCTGGATTGCATCGTCCATAGACATGAGACTTGTCTTAAATTGATAAGGATTGATCATCTTGAAAGTAGATCTGGATTGCATTGTCCATAGACATGATACTTGTCTAAAATTGATAAGGATTGATCATCCTGTAACTAGATCATGTGTATTGCAGATTATGCTGCTATGATGATGCTGTAGATCAAGATGATCCAGATGCTGTAGATCAAGAGGATCCAGTTGATGATGTGATGTTGTTGATCGAGAGGATCCAGTTGATGCTAATGATGATCAGTAGATCCAGACAATGAGGTTGTTGATCGGGTGATCCAGATGATGATGTTACTATAGCTGATCAAGTGCTGCAGAAGGTGAAGACTCAATACTAACGATGCTGATACTCCAGTATTGAAGACTTGAAGATATTCCAATAACTGGTTGAGTTACTGATGATGTTGAGAAAGCTTCCAATGATTTATAGATGTATCATATATGATGTTGATGACTCCTTGCTCCTACAAATGTTGTTATAATATCCTTCCCGTTAAGGGGGAGTGTTGAAATATTGTAACTTCTAAGAATATTATATTTGTACTTTATTATTCCGGAGATGTTTCATTCCTCCGTGAAGACCTTATTATATATCCGAAGATGTTTTATTCCTCCATGGGTAATGTGGTAACTTGGGTTATTAGACTTCCCTAATGGGGGTCAGCCTTATATGAGTCATGTGGGTTAAAGGGGTCATTAGACCACCCTAGTGGGGTCAACCCTGCTACATTATGTTAGGAGATTAAGTTAGGGCCGACCTAGTTAATATAAAATACAAGTCAAAGATGTGTATAAATAGAGGAGGTGTGTTCCTCATTTAACACACATTACACTCACTTGTGATTAGCACAGAGGTGAGGGAGAGATCTGTTATGGAGGAGAAGAAGCTCATGTCTAGGGTTTACATCTTTGTATTTGCTAGTCATCTATATTGAAGAAGCTTTGCTGGTTTTTCTACCCCATGAGGGTTTCCCAGGATAAATCTGTCTCTTGTGTTTATGTTGTGCTTGTTGTTCTTTTAGTGATCCTGTATATGCTATTGTTGTAAAATGAAATGTAATGCTAATATTTTCTGTCTTAGAATATTGAATCTTAACACTTACAGCGTACAATCGAGGTCTCATGAAATGACTGCCCATCAAAAGAAATGTTATTGACAGCAAAAAGGGGGAAAACACTACACAAGAGCCCTCATCTTATTTTTGTGTAATCACATTATTTTCCAGACTGCTTATTTACAAATTCAGCAAAGTTCTTTATACACAAGGGAAGACTGGCTTTAACACAATCTTCATTGGGCAACCACTAAAGGCACTATTCCACCTATTGATCTTACAAGCTTGAGCCATCAGGGGCAGTTTCTGAATCTACATAAATGAATTTTGTACACAGACCAAGTCAGAGTGAATGCACAAGCCAGTATTTGCTGCACAAATTCATATAAAGATCGAGCCATGGAAAGTGATGATTTCCACATATGGCAGCTCTCATACACAATTTGTATAATCCATCAAGCCCACATTGAAATTCCTCCATTTCCTTTGGCATTTACCAACAGCCCTTGATGAAGGAGCCATGATTTATGTGGTAAGAATGAAAATGGACACTGTTGATGAAATCTTGACAAATTTAAAAACTTGAAATGTGCTTTCAAATCTCCCAATATCCATTCAAATCTAGTTCCTCCTTCACCTAGAGCATTTTCTTGTGGCAAAAAGTCAAAATGAGGAGAGACCCATTGTTTTAATTTGTTTGCCCACTAAAGCACATGCCAAACACAAGTTTGGCACATGTTCTTTTCAAGGCACATGTCAGGTGTTCAACACATGGAATACAGACACACAAGCCCTACACACAAGTTCGACAAATGTTCTATTTCAAGGCACATGTCAAACTCATGTCCTAACATGTCAGGTGTTCAACACATGAAATACAAACACATAATGCCTACGAGACATGCCTATTTCTTAGCCAAAAAAGGTAAATGTCAATGCTCTCCCTTATATCTCCCTTAACACCTATAAGCACACCACTCAAACTAGCCCCAATTATCAGAAATGTTAATCTCCTTCATCAATCTTGTTTACCAAATCTTTGCATGATATCACTACCCAAGGAAAACCCCTCCACTTATTTTGAGTATTAGACACATTAGCTCTAAACATTAGGTGGCATCTTAGACATCCATTTCAAGACTTCTCAATGATGAAGAGCAATAGTTTCTATCCAAATGGCAAGGAGGTAAAATCCCATCAAATGTATTATTATATCCTCTATCTATGGGAAATTAAAATTTGATCACAGAAAAAATCAATATAAAACTAGTGTTTCATTTACACTCCCACTCTTAGAAAGCAAGGATTACTTATCTATCAGCAAGTAGTTGAAAATTGGACTAAAGTTTCTCGCCAACTTAATTTGTGAAATTATGAGATGATGAACCAAGTTACTCACCATTACAAGTTTGTGAAATTCTAAACAAGCAAATTCAGATGTTGCAGCCATAAAGGCAGAGTACTACAAATTAAGCTCATCCTTAACTTTAGAGTCCTATCTGTGTTGCTGCAAATTTTCTTTGCACTGCAGCTACCAAGGTTTAAAATAATAAAACCAAAGTCATAGATCTACACAATCTGATTATTTCCAAAACTAAAATCAGTGCTCCAGTTTCAAACACTTTACAGGCTAAGTCCCAACTTTCTCCCAAGGTTTGCAGCCAAAAATGTTGAGTGTTTTCATAGATGTCAAAGTGGCAGTGGGTGTGACAATAATGATGATGTGTCATTGAAGTCAAAGTGGTTGCTGATGTGGCAGTGACGATGAGGTGTTATTGAGGTCAATGGTTGATTGATGTATGACTGTAAAAGAGTCCCTGAAGCAGTATCTCCAGCATGTGTGTCAACAGGAATGGGAGCTGAAAAAATATGAGCAAGTCCAGTAAAACCACTGTTTGTCTCAATCAAATTGAAGGAAAAGCAAGCCCAGCTCATGCAGATTATGTTATAGGTGCCAAATTGTCATTAGCTCATCTGCACATATCAAAAGCAACTCAAACTACAGGAATTCAGGATTCCTGTAAAAACGTGTTAGCAACACCTTGGAAAGATTGTGAAATCACTTTAACAGCCAATATGCCTAAACAGATGGCTTCTGCAGACCAAATGTATGCCTTGAACAGAGCTCCACGATGGCTGTAAGTAAAGGTGCATCAATGCCTTCAACTTGCAGAGAATTGAGAAATCAAACTATAGCACAATGGTTTTCATAGCATACATGCAGAGAACCTAACCCAGTGATCAGTTAGAGGTCAAATTGAACTGAAAACTTAAGGCATTGACATCCATGAACTTCCTGGCCATGATGAGTCCACAAAGTGCACACCAAATAAGTTTAAGATTGTTTGAACAGTTTAAGAACATTCACATTATGGTCAGCTTGCAACAAATTAAACCAATTGGGTCCATACAAATACATATATATGTGTGAATGAATTCAATGATTAAAGTGGACAAGAATGTGTGGGGGAAAATGAAGAAGTTCTGAAATCATGGTTCTGGGTTCGCTGGAGGCTGGAGGTTCTGAGCATATTAGACAAAGTATGGGTTTAGGACTGGCTAGCATGTGAATTGTGATTGCAGGTATGCAAGGATGAAGTGTTTTCAAAAATTCTGGAATTTCACAAGAAGAAGAAATTCAAATCTGCAGGAAACTATTTGGCATTCAATTTGATGGACTAAGATGTGATTTAAGGATTTAAATTGCAGAGATCACAAGTGTTTGGGTTCTGAAATCACTGCTATGTATCTCCTCATTGAGCTCTGAGACCACAGGTGTTTCGAGTTCTGAAATCACAGCTATGATATATCTTTGTATTTGAAATCACAAAGTATGCTCATTAAGCCAGAGATTGCAGAGGTATACCTTTTGTTGAGCTCTAAAATGGAGTACTAATGATTATAATGGCATGGAGGTAAAAATTGTTTGCTTTGAAAGTTGGTGTGGACCTAACTTTTTTTGAGGATATGGTGCTGCAAAGAAAGTTCTGGGCATATATGCAAATAACTGAATTTATGGCAATAGACATGATGATCTGGATATAGTAAACTACATGAGGAAAAATACAGGGTTTAATGGAAGGAAGCTCTGGTCTTTAAATTACAGGAATGTATCTCTGAATGTGAGTTAAAAAAGAGAGGTTGGTGCTTGAAAAGTTGTAAGTGGATGCTTACAATAGGGATCAGTGTCCCTCACATGTTGAAGACTATAAAGATTGTATCCTTGTTAAATATAAGAAAAGTTCTCATGGTTTTTTCCCTTATTGAATTTCCACATAAAACATGTATACTGTACTTTGCTATTGATCTCTGTTGATATGGTTAATTCTCTGTATTGCTTATGTGATGACTGGTTAAAGTGGTAAAGAGAAAAAAAAAAACAGTAAAAACCTGTTCAAATGATTCACCCCCTCCCCCCCTGGTATTGGTATTGGTATATATTCCAACAAAAAAAAACATTCAACCATGGAATAACAGTTATCCCCTGTCCCCAGATGGTACTTCTCCATCATCTCTTCATTTTATACCACAAAATTCCACCAATATTTATGAGAAGTTTCCCAACAACAAATTCATAGCATGGACAACAAAATGCAAAACATCAAAGTTCATATGCACTGCCTGAGAATTTTATCGAGGGCCTGATTGCCTTGAAAAAGCCTGACAGGGTGGACATTCAAGGCCCATCATGGATTACCTACTCTAAGAAGCAGGGATTTTAGGCTTAAGACTAACAAAACAAGCCATGAAATATTCGCTAGGCAGGTAAATTTTAACAGTTTTTTCTCCGATTTTTAATTACTTCTAGTGTGACAGAGCCATGAAACCCAGGGATATTGGCCAATATACTATACAAACATAACAATTCTTTATTAATAACCTGAAAAATAAGTTTAGTTTTCTAAGATCGTCAAATCAATATTTTACTGTAGGAAAACAATGGCGAGGTTGAACTTCAAATTCTAACGTTTGCTCTAAGAAAACAGCCTTATATTAAAAAAAACGATTCAACCGGTACATATAATATATACCCAAAGATGGACTAATAATCCATAGGATGCCCTCCAACAACGCTAAAAACGTCGTTACAGTGGCAGAGGTTGAATACACCTCCTAATGCCGCCTTCACTGTAAAAAAAATCTCCATACGAATTTGTTACAAACACCACATATCCCAAAATAAGGATATATGCCAAAGACAGGAGAAAACATTCAGCATATCTGCAGTTATATCCAATGACCAAGGACAACGTATTCCCAAAGCCAATCATGATGATTTAAAAAATGGAAAACAGAAACACACTAATTAAAGATAAAAAAACAACTCACAGAAATAACCGGCATGCCAAAATAAATATATTAAATTAAATTTTAAAAGACTCCGCCGCTTGAGAATCCTTGCAAGTGCATAAAATGAGTCGTATAGACTATTAGAAAGACAACTAGTACCTTTCAAAGAGCAAACCCTACAAAATCTACATTGCAAAACGCACTAAATTTTCCCCTGTTGGGCTCAACTGGATTTGAAATCTCCAAAACCACATTATTCTGCATAAAATAACAAGTCAAAGCACACAACAATAATATTCCAGGAAGCCTGCCTAATTCACAATCCACATATGCAGACTGAAAAGGAATGCGTTGCATTAAACAATTACCAGTTAGAACATGGTCACAATCTCCCAAAGAGGTAGAGGGTGGTGTCAATAGACACCGTGAATGATTCATGGACAGGAGAAAGATCAAGGTACAGAGAGACTCCTCAGCCTCCGAAACCATAGAGGGTTCGGCCCTGCCTTTTTAGAGAGTAGACGACATCCATGGCTGTCACGGTCTTTCTCCTGGCGTGCTCTGTGTATGTCACAGCATCTCTAATCACATTCTCCAAAAAGATCTTCAAGACGCCTCTGGTCTCTTCATAGATAAGCCCGCTGATGCGCTTGACTCCTCCTCTCCTGGCGAGACGCCTGATGGCGGGCTTGGTGATACCCTGGATGTTATCTCTGAGGACTTTCCTGTGCCTCTTGGCACCTCCCTTCCCCAAACCCTTCCCTCCCTTTCCACGCCCAGACATCCTTTTTTCTCTGCACAAAACCAAAATGGATGAAGGGATATCCGAAGAATGGCGATGGGTAGATGAGATGCCAGGAAGAGTTTTTATCTTTACGGTCTGTCTCACACATCTCCCCGCTTCAATTCAAATGCCTCTCATCAACGGCTAAGAAGTCTCGATCCGTGGCAGCCCAATCTTTTCAATGTGAGCCGTCGATCATGTTTTGACGAAACATGACGAGGATTGATTAATTTTTTTTTTCTAAAAAGGAAAAAATAAATTTTTGCTATTCATTTGTGAATCAAAAAAGCTACAACTACACTTGTATCTTGTATTTTGTCTCATGAACCAATAGTGTGTTGGAACATTTAACAAATTCTACAACTATCTGTTATGTTTTCAGATACCAATTTAATATGTACAAAACTGATTTCATGAAAATATATAATTATAACATATCTTCACAAACAAAAATTATATTCTAAATATATATATAAGACAAAATAAATATGTAGAGCAGGTGTAGGTTGACCAGGAGCTGGGTTGGAGGTCATAATATTAGTGTAAGAGGCTCGAGGATGGTAGATGCTTGGTCTACGGTTTCGCAGCCCATAGGGGCTACACCCTACTAAACCCTACTGTGCAATGATGGTAGTTGCACGGATCCCACTAACCGGCTCGTGCTATGACGCGGTGGACTGCACGGATTACCACTCGGCAGACGTGGTGGACTATTCGTCGGATCCATCTGAAGGTAATACTATTTTTTACTCTTACCCCGGAATTTATTTTTACACAAACCCTTCGGGCTCCTGCAGCGGTTTCGTCGCCAGTCACCTCTTCGCTGCAACTGCTTGGCGAGGGCTCAAACGGTCTTCTGCCAACTGGTGGGAAGAAACCGATGACGGCGCAAACACCCATGGACCACCAGTCTTCTTCCAGGGCCGGTATTCTACCGGGTGGTTTCGATCCGGTTATTCAAGCTTTGGTATTCGAGGGTCCTCAACTTCAACACCCCAACTTACTCTCTGGCTATGCGCTAGGTCACATTTCTCCCACCGCTTCCATGATCATCCATGCAGAACCACTGTCGAACGCATGGCCACCTGAAAACGCTGCATTCTTTGAGCTTGGCGTTAGTGGTTGGCCTCCTTTCGACTTCTCGGCTCCTTTTCACTACTCCTGCACTGATGTAAACCCCCTCTCCCCACTACCTTATGACTTTGTCAATTCCCTTCTCAGCACTCCTCCACATCCCGGTCCTCCCCCTACTGTTCACTGCGTCGTTGGCTCTGACTCGGGCAATCGACCTTCTCCACCGTCCAACAAGGAGATTCCCCCCAACATCAAACCGAAAGGCAATTTCTTGAAGAGCGCTCGGGATTCCATTAATTTGGTTTGTGGGAAAAACGTTTCGGTTGCAAATACTCTACACATGGCGGAGACAGCCATTGTTGGTCGGGCTCAAGGGAAATATCCACGCGCAGAGGATTTGGATGGTTGGGCAACCACAAATTGGAATCAACTATTCGACTATCAGCCTGAGGTAATGGTATTTGTCTCGAGGTTGGTTCGTCTTCAAATTTCGTTCTCATGAGGATGCTCGGAGAGTTCTTGCTGCCCACTAGAGCCTGGGAAACACCCCTATCTTGTTCAAAAGCTAGACCCCAATGTTTGATGCGGATACTAAAAAATTTGACCTCATCCCTGTTTGGGTTCGTCTCCCAGGCATACCCTAGGAGTTTTGGAACACAAACTCTCTTTGGGACATTGGTAATGCTCTGGGAGCTTTCATTGCAGCTAACATGTCTTTTCTCCACACCAGGCTTTATTCGGTAGCCCGTATCCTGGTCTCGATTAACGTTCCCCCATGAAAATTTTGTCCTTTAACTGCAGGGGGTTGGCAAGTAAACCCAAAAAACTTGCCCTGCAAAGGCTGATTTCTCTTCAACATCCTGACATCTTTTTGTTACAAGAAACCATGGGGTCATATACTGACATTCTAGTCTTACTCTCTTCTTCCTTCCCTACCTAGGACTTCTCTATAATCAGTGCTCGCGATTATTCTAGGGGCCTTGCCACAGGATGGAAACGTTCTACAATCATTGTTCACAATTCCTAGGGCTTCTCCTTAGGACTAGGAGTTGAACTCCACCATTCCGGTCTCAACAGGGCTTTCAAAATCATCAACATCTATGGGCCCTACACTGAACATGTTGCCTACTGGGAAGCCCTCAGGAGAAACACCATGCTTTCTGGGGATGTCACCATCATTGGGGGGGGACCTGAATTTCACTCTGGGCAATCATGAGATCTGGGGCCACCTTGCTCGGGGGTGACGATCTGGTTGGTTTCTTTGCTAATCTGTTACTCTACACTCATCTCATCGATTTCAACCCACCCATTTTGAAACCCACTTGGAACAACCACAAAATTGGGGGAGACTGCATCTCAAAGAGACTGGACCATTTTCTTATTTCGGAAGCCCTGACAACTCAACCCCTTCAGTTGCGACAATGGGTCGACTCTGGGGGAATCTCGCATCATCATCCCATCTGTTTTGAGATTCAGGAGAATACACAGAAACGGCCTAGCCCCTACAAACTTTGCGCAACCTGGCTTAAGGAGGAAGAAGTTGCTAACATCATGAAAAAGAACTGGGTCCCCTTCCAGCATGATTCGGGTACTCATGCAGCACCTCACTTTGTCAAGAACCTATCTGGGATTAAGAAACTTTTGAAGGATTGGTCTAATAAGAAAATCGAAAAGGATACCATGGAACTATCCAAGGTTGAATTAGAATTGGCCAATCTTCAGGACAGAGAAGGAGGAGGTTACGCCACACTGGACTCCACCACACAACTCAAAACCCTGGAAAGCAAGAGAAACGAGATTCTCATTGAGAGGGAGGTTGTCTAGAGACTTAAAAGAAGAGCTCTCTAGTTGAACAACGGGGATGAAAACACAAAGTTCTTCCACGCTTATGCAAAAGGTTGAAATGCACAAAACACCATTTGGGAACTCTCGAATGAAATTGGAGAAACTTTCTCCTCCTTTGAAGACCTAGCCTCTCTGGGTTCTACACACTTCAATTCTCTTTTCTCGAATGATAATAGGGCAACGATTGCGGAAGTTATCAAAATTTCTCAATTTTTTTCGGGAGCTGTTACAGAGGAGGATAACCAGCATCTTATGGCAAAGATCACTGTTGAGGAGCTAAAAGCTACACTCTCTAGCTTCTAAAAGGACAAGAGCCCGAGCCCGGATGGCTGGACTATTGAATTTTTCATTGAGTTTTTCGACATTATTGGAACTGATTTATTACATCTTGCTGAGGAATCCAGGCACGAAGGACACATGCATCCTCCTCTCAACGCCACCTTCATTGCTCTTATTCCAAAATCTGACAAACCAGCTACTATGGATGAATTTCGTCCCATCTCACTCTGCAATATCACATACAAAGTAGTGGCTAAGATCATGGCAAAGCGACTAAAATCTGTTCTCTCAAATTTTATTTCCAAAGAACAGTTTGGTTTCCTGGAGGGCAGACAAATTCATGAAGCTATTAGGGTAGCACAAGAAGGTCTTCACTCCCAAAAATCCAAGGGTATCAAGGGGGCAGTAATCAAAATTGATCTCTCAAAGGCTTTCGATAGAGTAAGCTGGCTCTACCTTCGTCTTCTCATGACACACCTTGGTTTCGATTATGCTTTCATCAAATGGATTATGAGTTGCATCACCACTGCTTCATTTGCGGTTCTTATCAATGGCTCCCCCACACATTTTTTCTGCGCGAAAAGAGGTCTTCGACAAGGCTGTCCTTTATCCCCTCTTCTCTTCCTCCTGGTGGCTGAGGGTCTCAGCAGAGCTATCAAAGATGCTATTCGGCAAGGTTCCTTCCATGCTTTATAAATTACTACTCATTTTCGACTTTCACACCTACTTTTTGTTGATGACATCCTCATCTTCTGTGATGGCTCTATTGGGGATGTGGAGCAACTCAACTCAATACTCACTCTTTTCCAAGAAGCCACGGGTATGACCATCAATATTCAGAAATCCACCATCGCTCTATATGGTCTGTCTGCTGCAGAAACTCTCAGGTATACTACCCTCTTCCCTTTTGAATGTCTTCTCTTGGACGACGGCCTAAAATACTTGGGCTTTCACTTAAAACCAAACGGCTACAAAAAGAGTGACTGGAATTGGCTCATTGCCAAACTGGAAAAAAGACTCCTGCTATGGAGCCACCGATGGCTATCCAGGACCGATTGGCTGGTCCTTTTAAAGTATGTTCTTGAATCCATACCTGTATACTGGATGTCGTTGGCCTGGATCCCCAAGGGCATCAAGGACAGGACTAGGAAACTTTGCTTCCGGTTCCTATGGTCTGGACATGCAGAAAACTCCATCTCCCCATGGGTCAAATGGGAGCGAATAGCAATGCCAAAGTCTCTGGGGGGTTGGGGATTAAAACACATCCATACTTTTGCCACCTCTCTTGCAGCAAAGGCGGGTTGGAGGCTGCTTACAACAACAAATATGTGGACTAAGGTAGTGACTCAAAAATATATAGCTCCATCATCCATTCTTAACTGGATTCGGAATCCATCAAAACCCAGAACAGGGATGTCGGTAATTTGGAAAGCAGTGCTGGAATCTCTACCGCTCATCTCTCAAGGTCTTGCCTGGAAAGTGGGGACTGGAACACAGATCTGCATTGGCTCTGATCCCTAGATTGGTTGCCAAAATAGACATATTCTTCCAACCCCCCTCATACACTTTCTCCATCTGAATGGATATTTTCACCTATCTCAAATTGCGGATCCACTTACTACCAGTATCTCGCAACAAGGTTGGATCACTGCGGAGGACCTAAATATTCCGGTGGATCTACACAACCATTAGGATTTTTACATTCATACTTTGCGTATGTCACATGCCCGTATCTCCGACAATACTGATAAACTTATGTGGATACCAGCCCCAAATGGTAAGTACGCACCAAAACTGGGATACAGATACTTAATGGAACTCAAACAACAAGTGATGGAGCCGAAATGGTGGTGGAAAACTGTATGGAAAGCACATTGCCCAAACAAGTCAAAAAATTTCATGTGGTGTGCCCTTGTGAATCATATCCCCACCTGGGATAGTATCAAAAATAAACATATTGAAGGACTGGGCCGGTGTATCCTCTGCAAACAGGTTGATGAAAACATTACTCATCTCTTTCTGGACTGCTCATTTTCTAATAATATCTGGTTGGAGCTGAGACACACTCACCCCTCGGCAGACCTTTGGAGGGGGCAAACCTTAGAAAATGCATGGAAATTTTGGACCGACTCACCAAACACCACATCTATCAGAGCTCTCCCCTTGATTTTCATTTGGGGCATATGGCTAGCCCGTAACCAATTGATCTTCTGCAACAAATGCACTATCCCTTCTGTTATGATCAGCCACTCACTCTCAATTCTCTCACACTTCCCACAGGTTGATCCCACCCCTCCCCTTCGTCTTCACATTGCTGAAGTTATCATCCCCAACACCTCCTGGGCATATTTTGACGGTGCGTCCCAAAACAGTATATGCGGGGGAGGTGCCATCCTGTATCTCTCTACCACACACTACTACAAGATTCATATGGGCCTCGGTAGAGGCACAAACAATTACGCTAAGCTTTTGGCGCTCAAACTTCTACTTCTTTTTGCACTGGAAACATGCTGCACGCATCTGCAAGTCTTCGGAGATTCCATGATGTCACGTCCCCTTCCATCTATCCGATGGTAGGAAGGGAAACATGACCAATCTACTTGGCTTATTTGACAATCTCAGCCCCATACATTACTCATAAATTCATAACAATTAAAATCTTTTGTGTGCAGACTCATACTCAATATAAACACAACGGAAATAAACATATTTGCAAACACACAAACAGTAATGCATCATCATATCTAACACAGGCATATGATGGTTCCTTATGCAGAGAATTCAATCTCGTACTCATGATATGCACAGACTTCATGTCAATTTCATTAAGACAATCATTTCATTTCATTAAAATGGGTGATTAACATTCAGAATTAACACACTGCAAAACACATAATGCATATAATGTAAATTACAAAGAACACTTATCTTGAAGATGAAGTTGTCCAAACAACTAGCTATGTGAGAACAACGTTCCACCCAACCATAGACCTCTATCCAGCTTGTGCCCTTCAGTTGAGAGATCACCCCCGAGCTGGGTTGAGCTGGGTTGTGTATCCACTAAGGAGGAACTAGACAGGCTCACTCATAGCCATGGTTTCACTCTACAACTATGCTAAGCTAACACACAGTTGGGTTTATCAAGCATACAACAGACAAAGGAGGGCAATGCTAAGCCAGTGAGCTCATCCACAGAACTACAGGCATCTCAAAGAAATTCAACAGTCAAGGCACCCACATTACCTACCACACCCAACACAAGGAAGGTCCCCTTCTCTGCTGCACAGTCCCTCAGGCGTCCCTTCCCTCCAGTGCTCTTCAGGATGGATATAGAAAGGTCCAGCTGCTAATTCTTGAGATTCTAGCCTTCACTGGGTTTATCAAGCAAACCCAACCTCTACTAAGTCATTCACAATTGGATTTCTCACAATTCTGTTCATCAAATAACTCAATCCCATCATTGGTTTTTTGGGCTATAAAAACTAGGTTTTCCAATGGATTTCGGGGTATCTAATACTCCCAAATTCGCCCCAAGGTTCATATCTATGGATCCCCCGTTGGATTTTACTGTCAAATACCAAATCTGGACGTTTTTGGCTCTTCAAAACATGGGTTCTTGCAAAGTTGCGATTTCTGGTTTTGCTCACTGCTGGGAATTCGTTTTTGGATAAAAATTGATGCTGGCTTCCTCCACCCTAGAATGGGAATGAGGAAGAAGCAACTCCCATGAGGCAGAGTGACTTGTGGTACAAGAAAACAGAGCCCATACTCTGCCATACGAATTTATGGGCTGCCCATGCTCCATTGAAGCCATGGACTGAAATCTTCAACAACTTCCTTACAACATAAATAAATGTCATCAAGGAAAGTCAAATGGGTTCTCCCAATGACATTTGGCAGCATATGGTTCATCCCCACAACCCCCCTCACCACTCCCTAATGGAATACACCTGGCCCCTTCTCATTCGTTGCTCCCATAGCTAGTTTTGGTATTTTATTGCAATATTAAATATTTACATCAATTTACAATATTCCATGGCTTAATAGCACATGGGTAACAAAATATCAAATGCTTGTCCATTTTAAATAAAATCCGAACATACACTAGCGAGGCCTTGGCCTTGAGCTCCACGCTAGGGAAACATGCATCACATGTATACAATATTTACATTAAAAGCCAATATTTCACAGGGGTCAAAATTGGGGTATTACACATGATCATTATTAAATGGATAAAAAAAACACAACAATGCCATCATTTGATACTACACACAATCCTTGAGGACACTCTCAGAATTGTCGCATTGTTTGACAGTTTCACTTGCACTCATGTTTTCAAGGAACGCAACGTGGATGCGGACCTACTATCAAAGCAGGGGTTGACTCTTCCACATGGTCAATGGTGGATCGTAGAACACCAAAATGACATTTTCCATGAATATTTTCACAGACCTTGTATCAAAGCTCATAACCTGCATTTTTTATCAACATCTCTCTCTTTCAGATCAGCACTATCTACAGCAACACATAACTAGTTCTTATTTTTATTCATAGCAATGTCTCTCAGATGGATATTTTATGGATCCGACCGGATCGAAACATATATTTCTGCATATTTTTTGGTCACACAAGCTGAAAAGCTCACTAAGAGCTTTTATACAATATGTAATTTGATTTTACTTAAATGAAATTACGCTTTTTTCGTTGGAAAAAAAAATATGTAGAGCATATTCAGTAAATAAGTAATCATAATCTTCAATCATATGTTCATTTTGATAATGGTAGATATGTGTCCATCCTTCCTCCATATATAGTCCCCTTTTTGATAAATTATCTGCCATTTTGTTATAGACCTTGTCCACATGTGAAAACTTGATGCCTTAAAAAATTTCCATTGATGATATCACTATTTTTTTCCAGTTAGTCAGGATAGGAACTTGTTGCCTGTAATTCACCATTAATCCACTGAATAATTGTAGATAAGTCACCATATACATTGATCTTCTTGATCTGATATTTGTGTGCCAAAAATAATAACCCCCACAGGGCAAGCAATTATGCCCGAGAATTGTTACCCCCCGCCTGCACCAAATTGCATCTCCAAATGATGTACCTGTTCCATCAAAATCATGCAACCCGCCCAACATTTATCAATTTGTGCAGCCTCGTCGAATTACCCCATCGAATGAGAATAATCAATAACAGGAATTCCATGGTACAATGTATATTTTTTGTTGTCGGCCCCGTGTGATCATTCATATAATGAGCTATATATGATACTGCCCCACTCAGTGAATAGGTTTTCTCATCAAATAAAATAGAATTCCTGAGATGCCAAATTCCCCACAGGAAATAGATCGGAAAGGAAATCTGTGAATTGAAGTGCCTGTGCCAGTGGGATAAACGGGAGCTCAAAGTTTGTCTCGTCAAGGAGCTTGACTGTCGAAACCTCGTTGTGATCTCGTCCCATAGGCGATGCATGAATGTGCATTGTGAGAAGAGATGTTCAACATTTTATGTCGCTTTGAAGCATAAATAACAGATAGAGGGTCCAATACCGCCCCGCAACCTGTACCTCTCACCTGTCAGAATTCTATCATTAAGTACCAGCCATAGAAATAATTAATTTTCACTGGAACCTTCAAATTCCATATCAAATTACACCACCAGCTTGTCTAAGCATATTCGACATCATCAGTGTTGGGATATCTCAATCTCCATCCTTATCCTACTTAGCATTATTTATTTTTCCTAGTTGTTGATGATGTCATTTTCCCCCTAGTGGTGTGTAGATGTCATCCAGGATCCATCTACCACCTTCTGAGCTCTGCATGCATCATTTTAGGACCACTTCAATTAGTTCCCTATTTTATAGGAACCTACTGAGTGTTCCAGTAAAATCCACCTGAGATAGTTTAGTCTTGTGGGGGGTTAGAGCTCCAGATGCCACTGATTGTGGCCTCATGCGCCCTTTTATGACTGGCATGCATGACAAACTATCTGAGTGTTCCAGTAAAATCCACCTGAGATAGTTTAGTCTTGTGGGGGCTTAGAGCTCCAGATGCCACTGATTGTGGCCTCATGCGCCCTTTTATGACTGGCATGCATGACAAACTCACTATTGCGCCCTCCTTAATCAGTTAACTGATTATGTCTTTAGTTAGCTAAGTTTAGGGTCAGTTCAATTGAGTTTGAGTCTTCAAGAGCACTCCAGTGGTGATAATCCCTATGCTAGACCAATTGAGGTTTGAATTATTCCGTGTGATTCGAATTCTCTCCATTGTATCATCATTGTTCATTATACCGATTATTGGATCATGTGACATTATTCTACTCATATCTGAGTTCTACTGCATGATTATTCTTTTGCTCTTTTTTACTGCAGTTTTCACTCTTATTCAACCATGCTCATTCTTTCTTTGTAAGGTATCCTCAACTCTTAGATCTGTTGTGAATTAGAATTTCATATGGTATCAGAGCCATTGAGCGAATAAGTTGAGCAGTTGCTTTCGGTAGTGCACCAGAAGCCTCTGGAATTCCACAGCAAATCATGGTGCCATTGCATTGAATTCATTGGAGAAATCCAATGAGGTCTAGCCAAGTGTGAAGGATCCAGATAAAAGTGCCTACTGTCCTAAAGCAGTGCTCAGTAGTAGTCTACCTCCATTATTGAGAGTTTTTTGCAAGTTATTCATATTTTTTGAGTGTTGCAACAATTTTCTGCAGTTGCAGCAGTTTTCGTGACCTTGTATTCGGTCCAGCAGTTGTAATGGGCAATTCGAACTCTCCTCTCTCTCCCAGGATCCTGACACCCTTCAATTACCTTGATTGGAGGGTTGATATGCAGATGGTATTGCGCAACAAATCACTGTACAGGGTGACAATGGGAAGGATCTCGAACCACAATCAGCTTGGATAAAACCAAGTATACGAATAGATTGGATGAAGCATTTGGTTTCATGTGTATTCATATTTCCAGAGATCTACTCTTCCACCTCGATGGATTGAAGACTCCAAGAGAATTATGGTTGAAGTTAGAGACCCTCTTCGGCAAACAAGATGAGCTAAGAGGCCATATTCTGGAAAATGAGTTGAATGCCCTACAACCGAGTAGTTTCGAGACCATTCAACAGTTCTTTTCAAAATTCAAATCTTTGGTTATGCAATGCAAGCAGTGTGGCATTGAGAAGAAGGATGGGCAGCTGGTGCTATCCATTTTGAGCAAGCTAGGTCCTGAGTTCTCCATCTTTGTCTCTACCTTCCATTATGGGTGTATTTCAATCCCTAGTTGGAAGATTCTCTGCTTGGATGTTTTCACTGAATCTCTCATAAGAAGAATAAGATAAGTTGATCCAGATGAGCACCTTGAAGGCCTCCAAAGATCAAGCTCTTATCGCTGGAGGAGCAAAAAGTGCGAATGGGAAGGGAAAGCACAAGGGAAAGCATAAGAGGCCATCTAAACCCAAGATGAATACCAAGTCAAGTCCATCAGAAGGAGCCTCCAACTCTAAGAAGGACAAACATAAGCGATTTGAGAAATCCAAGTGTTCCTATTGTAAGAAAGGAAACCACCTAGAGAGATCTTGCATGCAGAAGAAGATAGATGAGATGACCAAGCTTCTTGAACAGCGCAACATTGCCCTCCCAAAAGGTGCGAGAGACTGATTTTGGAAGTGATTCTGATGGTCATGAGAGATGCCATGTGTTGGGCATGGCCCCAAGTGGGTACCATTTTGTTGAAACACGATTTTGAGCTGCGCAGTAGAAAAGCACAACATTGTTAAGTGCGCAGCTTGCTGGGCATATTTGGTTGCGCAACTACGCTGATGCACAGGACCCGCGCAGCAGCTAATTTTGGGTAAGAAGATATAAGTAAAGGTCAGATGAGGAAGTGACCTATTTTTGGTAAAGAGCCAGGCGAAGGCAGGAGAAAGTGACCTGTTTGGAAGAGTGGCGGCAAGCAGTTGAGAAGCTAGGCCACTACGCCGACGACGACAGGCAAGCGGAAGGGGACAGGCCACAATGCAGTTGTAACCGTTTTGAGGACTGCGGCTGTCAGAAGAGCGTGTGAGCCACGAGTGGCCCAGCAGGACGGCCTGGAGCAGGCGGAGTAAGCTGTCAACAGCAACAGTCAGGTTGGCAGTTAGCCACGCCATGTTTTGTAAACCTAAGGGTTTTTTCCTATGAATTATAAAGACATGACCTACAGGCATGATCTATAAATAACACATTTTTGTATGGGAAAGGGTTACTCTTCGCTTTTGTATTGTTCTTATTCCTAAATTGATAAATTCCTGTTGAGGATCATTTTTGTAAAGGCTCTACAAGCTGGTGCGTAGAGACCTGTTGAGAGAGAAGAGACTCTGCAGCTGAGTGCGCAAACTAAGAGCTGTTGTACCCTTCCCAAAAGACTAATTTAACAACAGTTCTTGTGGACGTAGCCTCCATCCGGGGGGTGAACCACGTTAAATCCTGTGTAGTGAGACTGTCTATGTGTTTGTACTTTGCATTGTCTGTTTGCTTACCATGCATGCTTGAATTCTCAGTTATCAATTGGGTTGTTAATGCTTTTATATGTATTCACCATAGGAGAAAGATGGGAATGATATGTTAAGTATTCCATGAATGGATGATTGATGAATGCGAAGTGTTCTAAGTCTGTGAATGTATTAGTCGTGAATAAACATATGTACATGTAAATGACCGGGTTATATAATTATGTTAATGCATAACACTGGACGTGCACAGTACTTATATCTTGTTTGATTACATCAAGTATAAGGCTAAATAATCGATGGCAGTAATTGAATGAATAAGTGCTAAGTGAAACCCTTAATACGGTTACCTTCAAAGGGAAAGTGCATAAGTCTATTGCGTTGTTCCATCGAGTGAGTTAACCGGACCCGCGCAATCCATAGACGCGCCAGGTGCGTAGCAGTATCAACCCGCGACGAAGACAGTCATTGTGCGGCCCCCAGACCGCAGCGCGAGCTTGTAGCACGCTACGTAGTATAATTTCCCGATCAACTCATCACACTGCTGTGGAAACTTGATTCCACATCACCCCCATAGCTTCGCCTCGGGTGAGACCTCAACCTGCGCGCAGGTTGTTGCTGAAAGGGCCGATGAAAAGGGGTTTTGTTGGTTAAAGCTAAAACCGCAAAGAACCTGGGTCTATATTGGGAAACCTCTAGATCAACTACCTACGCCAACAAATGGTTTCATTGTCGCGCTAAGAATCCGTGATGAGTTGAAGCAGTAATGTGCGAAGAAGAATACCAGTTCCCGTTGGGTTCAGATAATTGGCATCCCAAAAAGAAAGAGATATGGGACTGGTGTGATAAGATCGAAAGAGATTTTGCAAAGAAAGAGAACTGACACCCGCGTCTTACTGAAGAAGAGTGGTTGAACAGATATTTGTGGAAAGACATTCATGAGATATTCTGGGCTTTGTTTGGAAATGAGCTGCACGAGTGGTTATCGCAACTCACAGAGAAGAGAAACTGTTTTCAAGGGGGAGTACCTACAGAGTGGACTCCAGAGCTAACAACGCAGCTCAAAGCAATAGACAACCCACTGTCGCGAGCAGTCGACTTCTGGGTTGATAGCATACTTGAAGTATTTGTGACCGAGTTTGCTGTAGACACGCTGAAATCCTACAGCTAAGATAAAGCATACTTTTTCGAAGGATTCAGAGGTAAGTACTTGAACAATCTTAGTCTAAACATTAAAATGCTTTTAGCTGAGAAAGGCGTTTTAAGAATGCAGTAATATTTTTGAATCTGTCATGGTAGAAAGTATATATAGTGACTCTGACGAAAAAACCCATAATCTGAGAAGTGGAAAGCAATATAAGTTTAATAAAGAGAAGAATCCCGGAGGACCTGGACTCCGCGTGAATACCGAACTCCCATGTGACCTTAACAATCATACCGTGTCGTCATTAGCCACCATCCACCCTATCACACCTCAGAACCCACCGGTTGCAAATACCGCGTAACCCCTATCTCAGAACCCATCCGTTGCGAGCATAGCGTACCTAGTCCGCTGCGAGCATAGCGTAGCTCGGTCTGCAGAACATCAATACTGGTAGCACCACAGGAGCAAGTGCTCAGAGCATTCCAACTCAGACTATCCCAGTTCAAAACACCCAGCCTCAGAATAGTCCGCATAGTAGTATCCCTAGCACCATTCCGAGTATTGCATTTACTTTTTCCGCTCAGAACACCACGCAGAACCATAGCACTCCTCAGGGTGCTACACAACCAGGAAGGAGAATGATAGATAACGATATAAAACTGCTGATATTCAAAGGAACGGGTCTAGAAGACCCTGATCAGTACTGGTTTCTATGTGAAGCCATATGGAGTGTAAAGCAAGTTCATGATGATGTTGTGAAGAGAGCGCAGCTCATCACTACTTTTAGAGACCGCGCCTTGCATTGGTTTATGAAATATTCTCAAGCATAGCCGAGGACCCTAACAGAAATCAAGGCTGCACTCATATTCGAGTTTAAGAAATCGAAATCCGAGTCGCAGTGCATAACATAATTAAAAGAGATCAAGCAGAAACCTACCGAAACGGTCTGGGAATTTGACCAAAAATTTAAGACATTGTTGGATCAAGTGAGCTTTGTGATAGCTCCGCAACAACATCAGGAATGGTTCATCGCTGCGTTGTTGCCCCACATTAGACAACCATTGATGCAGCAGAAGGTTGAATCGCAGGCAGAGGCCTTAGAGATCGCGATGAAGCTAGAGGCTTCGCCAATCGGCAAGACCAGCTCTGGAATGTCTCAGATCCAGAACTAGTTGACCACCTTAACATTAGAATTGCAAGGCATGAAGAATGGAAAGGAACAAAGATATGAACAGAGACATGAGGTCTGGCGTACAGGATGTAAGGGAGAAGGCCACACCAGAGAACACTGCCCCTTATTTCAAGATTACCTCAACAGTGGTGCGCCGAACCCGATGAATCAGAACCAGGCACCGTGGTGTGAAATCTGTAGAAGCAGAGGACACCGACCTGAGGACTATTACCTAATACATAAATATGTAAAAACACCAAAAAACTTATACTGTAATTTCTGTAAATCAGATGGACATGATGAATCCAACTGCCGCGCATATGAGCTCATGAATGAAAGAAAGCGAGATATGGAAATGATGCGAGGTGCTGGAATGTACCGCGTCCAAGAAGAAAACCAGCCAAAACAAGAGAATGCTCAGTACGATTAGGGTGGATACAGAGGCCGTGGTGGTGGATACTGCGGGAGAGGAAGAAATGTCGGCCCAACCCAAGGAAGAGGCCGAGGCCAGGTAATTTGTTATAACTGTGGCTAGCCAGGTAACGTATCCAGAGATTGTACCAACCCATGCACTATGTGTAGTTATTGTAAATCATTTGAGCATGTTATTGAAGACTTCCCTGTACTAGAGGTAGAAATGCAGAAAAGAAGAAGGACCGAACCACCGAATCCCAACATTCAGTTGATCGCAGCAGAGAGAAGAACTGTGGATCCAAGTATAAACGTGGTAACGCGCAGTGGCGCTGATACAGGAAGAGATGGAGGCGCAGAAGCGTCGACTTCAGGAACGCGTGATATTAAGCAAACTCATGATCAACCAGTATGGATTAGAAAAGATCCTTGGAAAACACCTGGCTTGGACCTACAGAAAAATAAAGGAGCATTCGAAGAAGCGCGGGACATGTTCAAAACACCGCCACCTAGCTCACCGAGAACCCAGTTGCATAGTGAAGTATCGCTAAGAGAGGATATGCCAATGACATATGATCATACGAGCGCTGCAGTAGATACATGTACCTCTATTACACAGTTCCTACGGTGCTGCATGAAGTTATTGAAGAGCGCAGATGCTTACGTGGAATTTGAAAAACTACTCAGGCAGTATGAGCCACACAGCGAGCAAGGGGCTGCCAATGGTGCAATCCATAGTATTAGGAGTCCCAAAAGAACAGGAAGGGAAATGAGGCACACTGCACAGATTGGGGACTATGAGATGGATGAGATCATTCTTGATCTTGGATCCGAAGTAAATGTCTTGACCAAGCAGACATGGCATCAGATAGGCAAACCAAAGTTACAGTGGTCACCTCTACAGTTAAGAATGGCTAATCAAGGGATAGTTATACCTTTGGGAAGGTCACCCAACACCATTGTTGACATTGACGGAGTGCGCAGCTATGCAGACTTCGAAGTGATTGAAATCGTGGATGACAACCATCCTTATCCAGCGCTGCTGGGAATCGACTAGGCAATGACTAACTCTGCCATTATTGATTTGAAGACTATGAAGATGATATTTGAAGGCAATAATATAAGAGTCATCGCACCATTGGACCCTTCACAGGGTGAACGATATGTTGAACCGATTCAGGAGGAATCTAGAGCCCAAGACTTGGACCGTATTTACAAGATGACGACCAATGCTGCTGACTATATTAATCCAACCGTCGATGGAACGCTCAGCTGGTGCTGTGACAGCTCGTGCGTTTCAGACTCTGATGCAGGACTGGAAAACTGGCAAAGCAGATTGCATGAATTATTTGCCAGGAGATGCACGCAGATCACGAAGTCACTACGCTGGATTGGAAAAAAGGTAACTCCAATCCCTACCTTTGATGGTTTATCTAATGTTTATTGCTTTATCAAGGAATATATTGTAGCAGTTGCGGATGAATACCGCGTATTGGCATTAGACATGGCATTGCGCGAGACCGTCGTAAGCATAAGCAGACACTAACAACATGGGATCAGTGTAGAATTAAGATGCAAATCAGGTTTGCTGAGAAGGTTACACTACCTTTTGCAAAATATAATGGACAGACAGATCCAAGGGATCATATTGAAGCTTGTTCACAAGCTTGGGTGGAAAGGCCACAGACAGAATGGGTGCATCTGTTTGTGCATACGCTGGAAAACCGATTCCAAAGAAGTGGTACCTAGACATGGAGTTGTGCAGGGGCACAACGGATTGGTCTGCTCTAACCGTGAGTTTCCAGATAGATTTCAGTTTCGAAGACGAACATCCGAGTATCAACAACGTGTTGCAGGTTCTTAAGGAAAAAATATTCAAACCTGACAGTACTCAGGGAAACATGACACTAGAAGAATTCTTTGGAGCAGGCATTGTACCTGCGTGCCTACAAACGGAATGGGAAGAGCAGCTAGAGCACGCTCTTGACTGTTATCACATCATCGAGGAATGCGAGGATAAAGCAGATAGTGATGAGGAGGACCCGCACAACATATAGATACCTGAATCAGAGGGATCGCGCGAAGTAGAAGGACCTCCACTGGAAATTTCAGACATGAGTGGACCTGTGAAAACAAGAAAAGTGAACATTGGCACCAGCGAAGAGCCGAAGTTCGCAGCTATCGGAGACTATTGGGATGAAGACACGATTGAGGAGGTCGCGGGTATATTACAGGAGTATCGAGAATTATTCCCAACCAAATTCACAGAGATGAAAGGTATTCTGGGAGACTTAGGAGTGATGAAAATTCCTCTTAAGCTTGGCGCGAAACCTGTGAAGCAAAGACCATATAGACTAAACCCGCGCTACAAAGAACGAGTTAAGGCAGAACTCGATAAGATGCTCGATGCAGGGATCATTGAGCCAATTGAAGAATCTAAGTGGATAAGCCCGATGGTTATCTAGGATAAGAAAACAAAGGGTGAGATCAGGATCTGTGTGGATCTCAGAAAGCTGAATGACGCTTCGATGCATGACCCATTTCTCACACCTTTCAAAGATGAAGTGCTTGATAATGTTGGAGGGAATGAGGTGTATTCTTTTACTGATGGATTCTCTGGATACCATCAGATCAGGATTGACTGTGCAGATAGGCACAAGACTACTTTTGCTACAAAATGGGGGTCATTCCAGTACACAGTAATACCTTTTGGTCTGAAGAACGCACCTGCCATATTTTCTAGAGTGGTCATTGCAGCATTTAAAGATTTTATACATAAGTTTTTAGAGGTTTATTTTGATGATTGGACTATTTTCGGTTTACTGAAGAACCATGCCACGAACCTTAGGATGATGTTGGAAAAGTGCAGACAACATCAAATTTCATCAAATCCGAAGAAATGTGTTTTCTGTGTTCCCTATGGAATTTTGTTGGGACACATTGTGTGCAAACATGGCTTGATGGTTGATCCTGCGAAGATCGTAGTCATTATAAACTTGCCCACACCAAATTCAGTCAAGCAGCTGCGCACTACATTGGGGCATACTAGTTATTATAGGAAGTTCATAAAGGGGTATGCGCAGATAACCGTAGCTATGGAGAAGTTGTTAAAGAAAGATGCGTCGTTCATCTGGAATGAGGAATCTGAACAGGGCTTTGACACACTGAAAGAAAAGATGGTCATTACGTCGATCCTAGTTTTTCCAAACTGGGAAAAGCCATTTCATGTCCATGTTGATGCTTCATGTATAGCATTGGGCGTTATTCTTGCTTAGCTAGGAGAGGGAGGTATCGATCATCCTATTTCATTTTCCAACAGAAAGTTATCGTCCGCTGAGAAGAACTATACCACTACTGAGCAAGAAGGACTCGCTATGGTCTACACACTGCAAAAGTTCAGGCACTACTTGCTTGGTGCGCACTTCTCTATGTTCACTGACCATTCTGCTTTAAAATACCTGGTCAATAAGCTAGTGTTAGGGGGGAGAATATGAAGATGGTTACTACTCTTTCAGGAGTATGACTTTGAAATTGTGGTTAAGCCAGGAAGGTTAAACTTAGGACCTGATCATTTACCAAGGATTGAGTCAGGAGAAGAACCCTACGAACCTGGAAGACAATCTGCCTGATGCGTAGTTGTTTGCTCTACAGGTTGTTGATGATTATTATAAGGACATCATAGACTTTTTGACCATTGGGTTCGCACCCATAGAGTTCACTACGCAGCAAAAGAAGCAGCTGGTAGTGCGGGCAGCAGACTTCACCATTATCGCAAGTCAGTTATATAAACTGGGACCGGATGAAGTACTGCGCATATGTGTATTAGAGCACGAGAAACCATTCATATTGGCTGATGCACACTCAGGAGTCGTAGGAGGTCATTACGCAGGTAGAGCTACTGTGCAGAAGATATTGCGCGCAGGGCTATGGTGGCCTACAATTCATAAAGATTCGAAGGAACATTGCCAGAACTGTGATGTCTGTCAGAGGATGGGAAAGCCGTCGCGCAGGGATGAAATGCCACTGAATCCACAGTTAACTTTGCAAGCATTTGTGAAATGGGCCATTGATTTTGTGGGACCTATTAACCCACCAGGGAAGAGAACTGGTGCGAGGTACATCATTACTGCAACTGATTACCTCACCAGATGGGCAAAAGTGAAGCCAGTGAAAGACTGTAGCGCAGCTACAGCTGCGAAGTTCATTTTTGAAAATATCCTTACAAGGTTTGGATGTCCAAATATTTTGATGAGTGATCAAGGCACTCATTTTCTGAATAGAACCATTGAAGCTTTGACCGAAGAGTTCCACGTTCATCATCAGCGCAACACGCCTTATCATCCACAGGCGAATGGAACTATTGAAGCATTTAACAAAGTGTTGGAGAATTCGCTAACCAAGATATGCAACGTCAATCAGGACGATTGGGACTCGTGCATTCCATCCGTATTACGGGCATATAGGACTACATGCAAGAAACTGACTGGCCAGACATCTTTCAAATTGGCTTATGGGTAAGAAGCAATAATGCCAATGGAGTATCTTGTTCCCAGTTTGAGAATAGTTGCATTTACAGGCATGGCAGACCGCGCAGTGCTAGAAGAAAGGCTCCTACACTTGGTTGGTCTGGAGGAGGATCGCTTCATCGTAGGCTTCCACCAACAAGTACAAAAAGAGCGTGAAAAAGCATGGCATGACCGCCATATAAAGAACAAGTGCTTCGAGAACCCTGTATGATCAAGCAGAGGAGAAACTTCTACATGTCAAGTACAGTTGAAATTGGACACTAGAAAGTGTGAAGAGTCTGTACGAAAAAAGTTACATGGAAAAGGCCTATGTGCCGCGCAGCACTGCTGAAGCTGCGCGCGCAAAAAAAAAAGGAGAGGAAAAGAAGGAAAAGGAATAGTTACGCAGAGACATATGGCATAACTAAATTCGCGCAGCAAGTACAAAGATGAGCATAAGAAATCCGCACCATAATGTCAGAACTGACAGCAGGTCATGACGAGAAAAGATGACCACGACAGTTGTCAGCCGGGTATTAAAACCGTTAATCAAAAGGACGGTGCCAGCCAAATCATGCATTTATGGAAAACCCTATCCAGACGAGAATCGTAAAGGCTGAAGTGACAGGGGTCATAATGGGATCCTCCCGACGGATTTGGCGTTTAAATTTTGATCGGCTGTCAGACAGGTTGGCAGTACCATTCCACCTTGCCAATTAAAGGAAGTTTACATGACACAACGTAAAGAACGGTGGAAAGGGATCAATGATCTGGCTAAATCTCATCCCATGGGACTGGTACTTAATGCCTAATCTAGCCGTTCTTGGTGAATTCAATATCACATTAGATGGAGATCCATACGGGATTTTCTCAGCTGTTGTAACATAAGTCCCGGGCGATTCATTAACAGCCACAACAACAGGACGTGATCCTATAAATAGTCATACACTCGCCCTTATGCAGAGTTACTGTGAATTTCAAATTTTATCAAGTGTGAAGAACTGAAGAGCCAAAGTAGCAAGAGTGGTGATAACCGTTGCGTTTATATCCGACGAGCCGAAATTATAAGAGATTTTGGGTGCATTCAGACGTTCTGGTATAAGCGGATTCATGAAGTCTCCACCAAAGAAATCTACAGTAGAAAAACCAGCACCATCTCAAGGCTCGAAGCCGAGCCAGCCGAAATAACAACAAAAGAAAGATAAGCAGCTGACGGCAGCCCCGTAGAAGCCCGAAGCACCAGTTACCCCAAAGCAAGTTCCACAAGGGAACCCACCCGTACTAGTATGAGTTATTCCTGAATATATCAGCCCGAGGAAGAGTGATGCCCCGGAGCTGCAGCTATAAAAGAATCCACGATATGGAGTCCCAATGCCACCAATGGCGAAGCGCGTGCGACAGAGAGATGATTTGCTGGGTAAGATCATGGAATGCAAGCTAACTGATTTTAATCTACAGGATGCCAAGAAATTTCCTCATTTGCAGGCTGAAAGATATATGTATAGCGTAAACAATCCAGACACGAACAAGGCAAAATTTGTGCCTATGGACTGGGTAGTACCGCTATACCGGGCGAGCCTGCTTAACCTGCTGCGCATCCCACATTTTGGGCCTAGCAAGGAATACAAAGCTGTGGTGCGTACTATGCTTTCTTGCACGCACCAGGATATATATGGTTAGATTTCAAAGTTAATATCACTGTGGACCTCATAGCCAGAATCACGGGGTTGAGCAAGAAGGGTGACGACCCTTCCAAAGAGTTTGTGGGCAAGAAGGATGACCAAGAACTAGCCTCAAGCATCAAAAGCACGTTTAATTTGTCTAGAGGGACCAGGGGTTATGAGACTGATCCCATTCTAAATGAACCTCTATGGTTTACAATTCATCTATTGGCAGGAAGAATTCTACGGAAATCTAGGTCAGCGCAAGTATTAACTTCGGTGGTAGCCTTAGCTGCGAAAGTTATGGACGGCCATGAATACAATTGGGTGAACCTTCTGCTGAATGAATTATTATTGGATATCGAGGATGTCCAGGATAAAGGGTTCCTTTTCTATTTTAATTGGCTTCTGGTCCTTATCGCCTTTGTGGGCTGGAAAGAACCTAGCCATCAGAATGGCCTACCGATAGTGCAGGATGATTGCCACGCAGTACGGTTTGCAAACATGTGGTGATCTACAAATCCAGAGAAGCAGAGGCTTAATAATCTACATTTCTTCACTTTCTTTGAGCAGCTGCGCACCGTGATTGAGAAGACCCCGAGAATCACGAGAGAAGTGACAACCCAGTATAAGCCATTCTTGCTTTTTGAAGCCGGGCTACATTCAATTTTTATTCAGTCGCTCTTGAACGCAGAAAAATGGTATCAGGGACAGTATCAGTTAAGCATCCCAATGATTGAGCTCATTATTGAGGATTGGCCCAACGAATGGAAAGAACATGCACCAGAATCGATCATCACCCCTTCGGATGAAGAAGAAGAAGAAGAAAGCAAAGAGGATAAAGATGCAGAAGTCCAAAGTGCATCGACCTCGAAACCTGCTTAGCAAGCAGGCGAAATAGGAAAGGGGCCACAAGTTGGCGAGAAGAGAAAAGAGTCGGGCACTGGAAGCCCTCAGAAGCCACCAAAGAAGAAGTCTAAGGATACAAAGCAGCCACTCGATAGAATATTGCATGATGATGACTATGAAATGACAACATCACAGACAACTACGCATCTGGAGGATGTGCCTACATTTCAGGTAAATTGTAGCGAGCTCAACCAGGCGCAGGTCCAAGAAAATATTAACAAGTTGAGCAGCTTAGTCTTGAGGATGGAACAAGTCCATCCAGATATGGTTCGGGGCTCAGCAAAGAGCATTCCCGGAGAATCAAGTGAGCAGATGCGCAGGCCACCGGCCTTCACCCCAAGAACGCGATTAGTTAAGATCGCGCCATTGTCAATTTTTTATCCAACTGATGAAATGACAAAGACTGCGAGGTTGCTCATGCACTTGGAACTTAATGTAGTTGTGATACCACCAGAAGGTCTGCACCAGCTGCACACCGATATATCCCATGAAAGCATGAGCGAGACATCGTCTCGCATAATCAGCGCTGTCAGCTGGACGAAAATTACAGGAAACTCCAAAGTGAATGTCAGTAGAAGGATAAGGAGCTTCAGCGCACGCAGGAAAAAAGAGCGCAGGATCAGAGGAGCAGTGTCGACTGTCTGCGCGAAGCTCCCCACAGTCGAAGAAGAACCAGAAATAGAAGCAGCCATCCTGCAGATCGGTGCTGTTGTAAGCAGTTTACAGGAACAGATGAGGGAGTTGGAGATCTCCCACAAAGATGAAGTTGAAGGGATGAAGGCTGCCCAGGCAGAAATAGCTGAGCTAGCAGCACGGCAACTAGTTGACACAAAGAGGCAAGAAGAAGAAACAAGAGTGGAAGCAATAATGGATTCCATGCAAAGCATCTGCATGGCAGTAGCGCAATGCCAGATCTTGTCCAACGACGTCTCCAATGTGTGGAGCGTACTGCAAGAAATTCCAGAGTTCCAAAATATACATGAGGAAAGAAAGCAAAAGCAACAAGAGTTGGATGCCACAGATGCGTCCATGAAGGACTTACCGGTCCGCCAGAAGAGGGCGGCCTTCGAGCAGACCAAGGCATTAAGGAGGGAACTCAAGGTCTTGAGGGTAAAGGAAGCTGAAACCTCCATGAGGTTGCAGCCACTAATGGAAGAAGCACTTACGCTAACTGGTGACATTGAGGCAAAATTAAAAGAACTGCGGACATCGGAAAATCATATCAAGGAAGAAACTTCGAAACCTACTTCGCAGGAAAGGCTTGACAAAGTGAAAGAGTGCGAGCAGGATGTAAAATAGGTAGTTTCACCGCTGAGTGCAACCGTGGAAGAATTCAATGCGAGGGCAGGAATTTCAAAGAAGGGACAGATGGAATAGTTGGACTAAAGTGGCTCGGGACGAGCCACAAGTAAGTGTTAGGGGCCTGTTGGGCGTGGCCCAAGTGGGAACCATTTTGTTGAAACACGATTTTGAGCTGCGCAGTAGAAAAGCACAACATTGTTAAGTGCGCAGCTTGTTGGGCATATTTGGTTGCGCAGTTATGTTGATGTGCAGGACCCATGCAGCAGCTAATTTTGGGTAAGAAGATATAAGTAAAGGTCAGATGAGGAAGTGACCTATTTTTGGTAAAGAGCCGGGCAAAGGCAGGAGAAAGCGACCTGTTTGGAAGAGTGGCGGCAAGCAATTGAGAAGCTAGGCCACTATGCCGATGGCGACAGGCAGGCGGAAAGGGACAGGCCACGATGCAGTTGTAACCATTTTGAGGACTACGGCTATCAGAAGAGCGTGTGAGCCATGAGTGGCCCAGCAGGATGGCCTGGAGCAGGCGGAGCAAGCTATCGACGACGACAGTCAGGCTGGCAGTTAGCCATGCCATGTTTTGTAAACCTAAGGGTTTTTGCCTATGAATTGTAAAGACATGACCTACGGGCATGATCTATAAATAACGCATTTTTGTATGGGAAAGGGTTACTCTTCGTTTTTGTATTGTTCTTATTCCTAAATTGATAAATTCCTGTTCAGGAACATTTTTGTAAAGGCTCTGCAAGCTGAGTGCGTAGAGGCCTGTTGAGAGAGAAGAGAGTCTGCAGCTGAGTGCGCAGATTAAGAGCTATTTTACCCTTCCCAAAAGACTAATTTAACAACAGTTCTTGTGGATGTAGCCTCCATCCGAGGGGTGAACCACGTTAAATCCTGTGTAGTGATACTATCTATGTGTTTGTACTTTGCACTATCTGTTTGCTTACCATGCATGCTTGAATTCTCAGTTATCAATTGGGTTGTTAATGCTTTTATATGTATTCACCATAGGAGAAAGATGGGAATGATATGTTAAGTATTCCATGAATGGATGATTGATGAATGCGAAGTGTTCTAATTCTGTGAATGTATCAGTCGTGAATAAACATATGTACATGTAAATGACTGGGTTATATAATTCTGTTAATGCATAACACTGGACGTGCACAGTACTGATATCTTATTTGATTACGTCAAGTATAAGGCTAAATAATCGATGGCAGTAATTGAATGAATAAGTGTTAAGTGAAACCCTTCATACAGTTACCTTCAAAGGGAAAGTGCATAAGTCTGTTGTGCTGTTCCATCGAGTGAGTTAACTGGACCCACGCAATCCGTAGACGCGCAGGGTGCACAGCAGTATCAACTCGCAACGGAGACAGTCGTCGTGCGGCCCCCAGACCATAGCGCAAGATTGTAGCGCATTGTGCAGTGTAATTTCCTGATCAACTCATCACACTGATGTGGAAACTTGATTCCGCAGCACCCCCATAGCTTCACCTCGGGTGAGACCTCAACCTACGTGCAGGTTGTTGCCGAAAGGGCCGGTGAAAAGGGGTTTGGTTGGTTAAAGCTAAAACCGCAAAGAACTTGGGTCTATAATGGGAAACCTCTAGATCAGCTACCTACGCCAACACCATGCACTGAAGGCTGAATTTTCAAAATCACAATCCCTCCTCATAGATTCAGGAGCCTCCAACCACATGGTTTCCTTGAGAGAATCATTTTCTTCTTTAGATATCAAAGATGCTCCAACTATTCACATGGGAGACAACTCTCAGATCTCTATTGAAGGGAAGGGCACAGTACATATGGAGCATGGGAAGTTCAAAAATGTTTTATTTGTGCCTTCTTTGTCTGCAAATTTGTTGTATGTATATCAAATGAATCACACAAGTTCACCGAAGAAAGTGGCCTTTGGTCCTGACACAATTGAGATTGTAGAGATCTCTACTGGGAAGATTATAGCGAAAGGGTTTGCAAACCATGCCTCCAAGGCATGTGAATTCTCACATTTTTTGCCATACTCTCTGCCTACCTCATCGGAATCTGTTGAAGATTGGAGTGATATCTCTTCTAATGAAGATGAGGATCAAAATCTTGATGTTGAGAATAAAGTTCAAGGAGATTCATATTCAGATCCAGATCCAACACATGCTCCCAATCCATGGCCAAGGCCAATATGAGCTCACAAAGTCCTTGTAGCTCTTGGAACACAATTAGGGATCCATCTGACCATAGAACCACCAGATCTCACTTACACTATGTCATGCATATCCACTTCTCTCAAAGAGGTGCTACATGATGGTGGGGATTGATCCACAATCTCTCGAGGAGACTTGCCATGGGGGATCTACAAACACGTACAAATCTTGGTTGTCTAACAAAACATACTCAAAGGTTCATGATTTGGACCACAATGAGCCATTCACTCTAGTGGCAAGAAGGGTTACTAAAAGACTTGTTTTGGCAAATACAAATTCTACATAGTGGGAGGTACATCAGAGGAGTAGATCCAAATCCAGATCCAGATCTAGATCTAGCACCTGCATTGCTATCCTACAGAGGAGCAGCTTAAAGAAGAAGTATCAAACAAAGTATTTTCCATTAATGCCAAAATTAAGTTTAACTAGTATAACTCGTCAAACCCACCCACTCCAAGCATCAACTCAAAATTCTAATAACATATTAAACCCACACAATCTCCTTGGTACATTTGTATCATAAAGATTTCCTAATGATTCTATGTTACAAATCTTTCTCATGTCAATGAATCACAAAAGTTTCCATGATTCCATGGTAATTTTAAAGCCAAAATTTACAATTAGTGACAACAAATATGAATAACTATATTAATATGCACATACATATTCCCAACTTACATATGGCATGGACACATATATGGAGGAATCACACTTCCATGGCTTATATGGCTTTCCATGTTAGACGCATTGTGAGAAAACCAATGTCTGATCACTATGCTTCCTTGTAGAGCATCACCAAGTATGAAAATACCAAAGGAATTAAATATTATGTGTTTTTCTTAGTCATAAATGATCATAATGAACATCTTCATTACATAGATGATGCCAATCCAATCAACCCCTATTCAATTCAGTATTAGATTCAAAATCTAAACCTCCTTACAACATAAATCTTAGTGATAGTAAACATATGTATTAGAATGCAAAACAGAGATATAAAATAATTTCCAATGTCGGATCAATTCACAAAACATCTAGGGGGAGGAAAAATTGATGATAAAAGCAATCACAAATGAGGAAAACTCAACTAGATGGAATCCTCGTCCTCTTCTTGTGGGTGGTTCTTACAGCACCACGTGCTCTAAATTTTTTCTATGATTCATACAAATTGCATGCCTTGAATACAAAACAGTTGGTACTCACTACTAAAAGTTAGGGTGAGAGCGCATGTCCTTATCTCTTATCTTATTGTTCATTTTTCCTTTCATTCAAGTCACGCTACTTATGCTTATAAATGCAAAGAAATCATTGTATATGAGATATCCTAGGGGTTTTAGTCCAACAATTATCATCCCAAAGGAGCCATTCACACAATTTATTAAAATCAATGCCAGATTATGATATTGCACCTTCAATAAATTCCCCGGCAGCAATTATCATACAAAGTCTATACAAGCTACAAAGCTTGGTCTTTCATCGATTTGTCTATTGCAGTAATATAAAATGCTTCAACAAAAATAAAAACAAAGAAATCAACTTAATCACACTAACTAAGAAGTATTCCCTTAGTTTTCCCTCATTAGATTGAATGCAAATTTTTGTCCATTATTTAATATTGAAAGCTTTGGCAATCCACACTTCATGAAATATGAAAGCAAAGTTAAACAATGGCCACACTACAACAAGAACATCAATAACTATGATTTAATCTAAATATAACAATCTCATGACCTAAAAAAGGGAATAAACCAACTTAACAATAATTATTTGCAACAATTAACAATCATAAACTAATTATAAACTACTTCAAATAACTAAACTAATATATTTGTGCAGTACATGCTTGTAAAAAGGGGGCCCTTTCTCCCTCAAACATGCACTGCTAAGAAGTATTACGAACTACAGAGCAATCACATGAAAATGCACGATGGAGAGTAAAACTAGAATTGCATTAACAAAATGTAGCAATACCACACTAACAAAGATAGGCACCAATCCAATTCCCTTGTTATGAAGAAGGGACGTATTTATACAAAGTAAAAAGTTCTTCAAATGTTTCTATAATGTCCCCAATTAAATAATTTTAAATAAACAATTAAGTTGTCCTATCCAATTCCTAAGGGTTTTGTGGGAAAATTAAAATATTGATATTTAACCCAAATGCCTATAGTTTCCCATGGAAATTCAAAATTCTAAATTGATGGTGGAAAATAGGCCAATGAATTATGGAAAAATCATTAATTGCTCCAAAATGAAGTGGCATGGGGTCCTAGTTGAACTTGGGGGCGCATAAGTGGATATGTTGGGTCCACATGAGGGAATATTCCTCCTTTACACATGGCACCATCCTCAAATTCGAATTTGGAGGGATAAGTAACTCCCATGGGGAAGTTGAAAAGCCAGAGGTCTAATTTTAGCCAATGACAGATTCTATGACAACCCTATGACACTTATGAGAGATTCTCTTACAAATATTATGACATGTATGAGCTAAAAATAGACCCAAAGGGGTCACATGAGGTGTGTGGGGCCCAAGGAATCTTCATGAAGGATTCGAAGTTGAAATTCATGAAGGAGATAAACCAAAATCAAGACAAGTGTCACTTGGGTTAATGTAACAACCAAGATTAACACTAATTTGAGTTAATGAACCGAGAGGAGGGAAATTCAAGTTTCTTGGAGGTAAAGGAGTCCATGGAGGTTATTAAAATAGGAGCAAGTCAAATTGGGTAATCTTTTGCTCATTTTTCATCTGCATCTTTGCAATTTGGGAGAGCTTTAGCTTGTCCTTGCACGGTGGGTGTTTACCTTCCCTATTATTGAACCAATTTCGAAGGTGAAATATTATTGTCCAAGTTGGTTGGAGGAGAGGCCATTCAGACCTCTTATCAGAGCTTAATGAAGGTATTTTTTTGCAGGTTTGAGTCCAACACAAGGAAGGGAAAATGAATGCAGATCTTGGGATTTTACATAAACTCAGCCCTGTTCATTAGATCCATACAAATAAAAACATATGTATGTGCAGATCTATCAAACACAACGGAAGTAAAATTCTTCTACACACATATATCATGCAAATTCCAGCATATTGATAACATTCATCAATAATTAAAACCTTGCAGAAGTAAAACACATAAATAAAATACTCATCTTGAAGTAATGATATCCCAAGCAACTAGCTATGTCGCTGCAACGTTCCACCCAACCATAGGTCTCTGCCCAGCCTATATTCTTTCAGCACTTAGAGACCACCCCCGATCTGGGCATGATATCTACAAGGAAAAGGGAACCCTCAAGCTCATCACATCCCAAATCAATGGATACCCATCTCAACCCCAACATTCACCAATGGAATTTACAAAATAGGGTCCATGGGTTTTCCCCAAATCGTGGCACACCCAAAAACAAAATGTTAGAGGGGAATCAACCCTGGGAGAGAAAATCATTTTCAAAAAATGTTTATGGGCATATTTCAAGGGGAAGAAACGACCTCTATAAACCCCCAAATTGTGACTCTCTTCCTCCCAGCCACTGTGCAACACAAAAACAAGTTCCCAGCTATGGAAAAAGAAGGAAAAATGATGGAAAACGTGAAGGAAAACACCCTAGCTAGCTCAGACTGCGTGAGGGAGCAAATACCATGGGTGAAGAATGGCTTGGGGAGCAATTTCGTGGCTCTTTTCTTGCCCCAGAAGTCAAACACGAATTTCCATGAAGGGTGGCTTGCCCATACCCGAATTTGGGCAGCCATACCTCTCCATTCCCCAAGGCATTAACTACATCAACCAACTCTTGGGAGAAATTAATGATTGGGCACAAAAGTCAACATGGGTAGTTGAGGGTTCATGGGTTATCTCATTGACACTTGGCTTGAATTGATTGGATCAAGGGTTTGAATACCCCCCCCATTCCTTGTAAAAATCATGCCCTCATATCTTGTTTCATTGCATAGCTAGTTGTGGGCATTTCTATTAAAATGCATATTTACAATTTCCATGGCTTACTAGCACATGGGTAGCATAATACCAACTACTTGCCTCTTCAAGGCCGAGCGTTCACTAGTGGGGCCTTGGTCTTGAGCTCCACGCTAGGAATCATACATAACATGCATACAATATATAAATTATAGATAAAATATACTAAGGGTCAAAATGGGGGTATTACATCTCCTCTCACAATCTTCTCTCAATGTCCATGTTCTATTGTTGATGGCGCACCATAGTTGTATAAAATTTGTGGAGAATGATTTTGTGACTCCATTGTGATGATATCTGATGTATAGCACTGTACTGAGCTGCACCTTTGAGCCATAGCTCGAAATTCCATGTCTTTTATGTAAACATTGCAAGCAAACCATCAATTCGAGCTAGTTTCCCCTCTACTTTCATATGGACTTTTTGGAGTAATTTTATATCTGTTTATATCATAATTTCTCCGGGATTTTTATGATGTTTCTAGCAGCCTATTATGTAATGTTGATGACCAATATACTATATGCATGCCCCTTTGGTTTTTTATTAAAGTTTGTGAAGCAAATTCCATGTTCATTGTTCACAATTTTCCAAGTAATGTCTATGTTTTAACACTATGTTTGAAGGGAACAATAACTAGTTATTTATTTTGATGAGTGTTTCATTTTAGTTTTCAACGAGGTCCCTAATCCATTCCAAATCTATGTTCATAAATTAGGGAAGGTCGTGCAGTGTTTGGGAAGCCAAAAATGTTCTAGACTAGTTGGTATTTTAACATCGAATTTCCTAGTATTTTATCCTTTCACTCCTTCTTGATAAATGCAATCCATGACTGTATTCAATAAGTGTCTAAGTGTATAATAGATGCAGTGGGATGTCCTAAGACCCCTAAATCCCTTCCATACAACATTAGAAAGCATTTGGGAGAAATTGGGACAATTTGGGTTTCATTAGTCCAAGGTTCGAAATTGGCCAAATTTGAGCAGACTTGAATAACATGTCAAAAGGAGTTTTTTTATTCGACCATTGAATGTTTGAGGTATGTTAGGATGTGTTAAATCTCATAGGGTACTTCTAGAATAAATTTGGAAAGGTCTGGAGGTATTTGGAACAAGACAAAGAAAGACTAGTTTCCTAGTTTTCCTAATTGCGAAACTAGACAAAGTATTGAAGGAGGATGTATGTGAAGTGTTTGTAAAAAGTACTCAGCCACACAATCTTCAGTATCCACATATATCATATTGTCAATCCAATCAGAATCTCCATATCACTCTCCTGGAGATTCCTTAGTTGTCTCATAACCATGGAATCAATGTGAAATTCATTGTCAATGAGGGTTTTGAGAAAGAATGCTTCCACTGTCTAAAGTTTTAAGCCTCTATTGAAATATTTGTGATAGTGTGCCTAATTTTTCCAAAAAGGTTCATTACAGTTTCATAAAGGCCAATAAATTTGTCCATAGGTCGAATCAATTCAACTACTAAATAGAATTGTATCAAATATAGAACAAATCTAACTATTCCATGCTAGAAATGAGGCATAACATTTGTGAAGATTGTGCTCAACATTGTGTTGGACCAACTAACCTGATCTTCTATGGTCTTGTTCCAACTCTAAGTGAAAAAGACTTTCCCTTTTATTAGCATGTGAATTCGTAACAAATGGTTGTTACGAATCTACCAAATCGCCAACTCACCTTCCGCATCAGCTTTAAAGTTCAAATGATCTTCGGGTCCATGGCCTTATCAACTTTTAGATGCTCTGTAGCTTCTACAGCTAGTGTTGTCCAAAATTCTCTTTTACCAAAATTTGCAAATAAACTCAAAATATAATCACAAGGCATAGATTTCCTTCATCATTCATTAAAAATGTAAGAAATGAAAGCAAGAGTACCTAGTATCAAAAATTGTACTCATTCACTCAAGAGATTCCTTCTTTGTAGACATAGGAAGGAAAAATGGATAAAAAAGGTTAGTGAAGAGGCTACAAAATAGTATCATTTCCATATCCCAACATCCACCATGGAGTTTGGGGCTTTCATCACTTCACAATGCTTGGGATCCCAAGTGATGCCACCCTCATTTTCCTTTGAAGCCCCCTTAATTGTCGATCTCACCAAAAGATCCAACTGCCCCCTTTGTTTCAAAATGTTTGGGTTGTCGAATGACATCGTCGGCTCTTGCCTTCAAAGTCTCCCTTGATTGTTGGATCTCCACCTCTCGTTTAATGTTTGTAATTCATCCCTGTGGTTATTATGAGATGTACTCAATTTGCTGTCTCATAATCAATCCTCCACATGATCATCATCTATACCAATTAATGTGTAATTGAGTGCTTTGATTCATATTTTTAATTCATTAAATTTTGGTAGGTGTGATAGGGGGTGCTTGACATTATTTTAAGGGTGAAGTCTTAAATGTCGAATAAGTGAGCCATTGAAATTAAAGGAAGGGATTTTCATGATATGACTTAATATTGGATAGAGGAAGATCAAGAAGGAAAAGGAAAAGAAAAAATGACAGAAGGGGCAGTAAAAATGATAGGGCAATTAAAGTAGGTCGTTGGGAAAAATTGCAGAGTTAAGGAAATATGAGGCATCCCTTTCATAAAAGAGAGCTCCTCTTGAAGAGGGATAAGAAAAGAACATATAGAATAAATAAATGATTCCACTGTATTGACACTAGATAGGATCTTGATGAAAATAAGAATTTGGTTCTAGCAATAGTGCTAGGTAGATCCAATCTTTGAAAGCAATAAAGGGTGGTTCCATTTTTTCCCATTAATATAGGTAGAGCTACAAAAAATACAAAAGAAGATCCTTACCTCTTGGAGGAAAAAATCAGCAAGAATAAGAACCTACAATTCCTATGTAAATATCAAGTAAATGATTATCTTTATTTGATAAGGAAAACCACTGTAATTTTGTGTTGTGTAAGCCAACCAAGTCTTAGACTAGTGGGTTGACGTATAGAAAATAAAAGGGATTGACCCTATGGTTGCTAGAAGTATTGTTGTTTTATTGTGGTTCTTAGTTTTGGATTGTTGTAATTGCAAAATCCTTGGAGGCAACAAGCATTGTGATTTCAATCTTCCAAGATAGTTAATGCAAAGAAATGCCTCATTATGGTCTATTTCCTTGTACATGTTTGTATGCATGCTTGACTCTGGGTATTTGAGATTTCAATGTGAGTTGTTCTAGGGTGATTGAGATTGTAACAAACAAGGATGCATTCTAGTTACACATTTGTATCAATTGTTATTAGAGTGGTAAGGCTCTTGCTATAAACTGCAACTCTAGAAAAGAGAATGAACATTGAGTAGACAATGTTTTTTAGAACATCTCCAACATTTGTTGGGTGGAGATACAAAGGAAATAAAGAGAACTCCAACCAACAATTGGGTATATGATGTTAAGAAATTAAGGTGCACACACTAAAAGGAGAAATGTATAACATGAGGCGAAGAAGTGGTGGGTAGATTTGGAATTTGCTTGTGATTGTCAAAGGCCAAGAAAACAATGGTTCCAACAAAGTATCAACTCAAGATCTTGTTAAGTTTAGCCTAAATTTACAAGCAAGATCACTGAAAGAAACACAATCACAAGATAGACAAATATTTACCCTAGGAAACCCTCATGGGGTAGAAAACCCAGCAAAGCTTTCCTTAATATAGATAATCAACCAATACAAAGATGTAGTCTCCAAACAAGAGCTCCTTCTCCTCCTATGCAGATCTCTCTCTCTCCTATGCGCAATACACAAATGAGTGAATGAGTGATAAGTGAGGAACACACCTCCTCTACTTATACTCATCTTCTAACCGACTTTTTACCCTAACTGGGCCGACATCTCCTAAGAGAGTCTAATAACCCGTAAACAGCTACCTCAGGGCTGACCCCACATGGGAGATCTAATAACCCTAGTTACCACATTCTCTCGGAGGAATAAACATCTCCGGATATACAATAGGGTCTCCACGGAGGAATGAAACATCTCTGGAATAATAACGTACAAATATAATATTCTTAGAAGTTACAATATCTCAACACTCCCCCTTAACGAGAAGGATATTATAACAACATTTGCAGGAGCAAGGAGTCATCAACTACATGATACATGATGCATCTATAAATCATTGGAAGCTTTCTTCATCAGTAACTGAAATAGTTACAGGAACATCTTCAAGATCTTCGATACTGGAACATCAACATCTTCAGTACTGAGTCTTCATCTTCTGCAACACTTGATCAACTACAACATCAACATTTGGATCTTCTGATCAACAGCATCATCTGGATCTCTCGATCAACAACATCATCTGGATCTCTCGATCAACATCATCATCTAGATATCTCGATCAAAAACATCATCATCTGGATCTCTCGATCAACAACATCATCATCTAGATCTCCCGAAAAACAGTATGATATGGATCTCTAGATCAATAGCATCATCATCTGGATCTCTCTATCAACAACATCATCTGGATCTCTAGATCAGTAGCCTCATCGTCTGGATCTCTCTATCAACATACATGATCCAATTATGGGATGATCAATCCCTCTCTCTTTAGGACATAAGTCCAAGGATGATACAATCCTGATCCAGTTACGGGGTTATCAATCCCTATCCATTTAAGACACCATATCATGTCTATGGACGATGCAATCCAGATCAACTTACAGGATGATCAATCCTTATCTCTTTAAGACACCTCACCATGTCTAGGGACGATGCAATCCCGAATCAACTTACAAGATGATTAATCCTTATCTCTTTAAGACACCTCACCATGTCTAGGGATGATGCAATCCCGAATCAACTTACAGGATGATTAATCCTTATCTCTTTAAGACACCTCACCATGTCTAGGGACAATGCAATCCCGAATCAACTTACAGGATGATTAATCCTTATCACTTTAAGACATCTCACCATGTCTAGGGACGATGCAAACCTGAATCAACTTACAGGATGATTAATCCTTATTACTTTAAGACATCTCAACATGTCTAGGGACGATGCAATCCCAATCTACTTACAGGATGATTAATCCTTATCACTTTAGGACATGAGTCCAAGGACGATGCAATCCTGATCTACTTACGGGATGATCAATCCCTATCACTTTCGGACATAAGTCCAAGGATGATGCAATCCTGATCCATTTACGAGATGATCAATCCCTATCACTTTAGGACATAAGTCCAAGGATGATGAAATCCTGATCCACTTACAGGATGATCAATCCCTATCACTTTAGGACATAAGTCCAGGGATGATGCAATCCCACTAGTCCTCTTAGACAAAGTCTAAGTACCACTTCATCGACCTCATCGTCGGAACAGATAACCTCATCATTGACCTCATTGTCGGAACAGGTAACCTCATCATCGACCTTATAATCGGAACAAGTAATCTCATCATCGATATAGGTATCCTCATCATCGATACAAGTATCCATATCATCGATACAAGTATCCTCATCATCAACACAAGTATCCATATCATCGATACAAGTATCATCATCATTGATACATGTATCCATATCAACACAGGTATCCTCATTATTGACCTTACCGTCAATATAGGAAATCTCATCATCGATACAGGTATCCACATCGATACAAGTATCCAAATATCATCATCGACCATATCACTCCCCCTTTCGAGGAGGGTCCTTCTGAACGACACCAAGCTTGTCTCAGAAATACTCAAACTTTACTCGAGACAGAGGTTTGGTCAATATATCAACAAATTGTTTGCCAGTGCTCACATACTCGAGCTTGATAGCTCCTTTCTGAACCATATCCCGTATATAAAAATATCAGATCTCTATGTGCTTTGACTTATCATGGAACACTGGATTTTCTGTTATCTTGATACAACTCTGGTTGTCACATAGGATCACAGTGGGGTCCATCTCTAAGTCAAACAATCCTGATAACAACTTCCAAAGCCATATCGCTTCACAACTAGCAGAGCAAGCAGCTATATATTCCGCTTCCGCTGTGCTGAGAGCCACACTAGACTGCTTCCTGCTAAACCACGAGATCATGGCAGATCCCAGACAATAACATCCTTCCGATGTGCTCTTCTTGTCTGATACACTACCTTCCCAATCAGAATCTGTGTAGCCATACAATCTGAAGTCATAATCTCCAAGATAACATAGACCAAAGTCTATCGTACCCTTTAGGTACCTCATCACATGCTTTGTAGCTATCAGGTGAACACGCCTAGGTTCCACTAGGTATTGACTCAAGGTGTTCACAGCAAAGCATATATCTGGCCTGGTATTCGTCAGATACATCAATGAACCAATAATTTGTCTGTACAAAGTCACATCCACTAACTCTGATGAGTCATCAGCTAACAACAAGTTGGACTCCATGGGAGTGGCCATGGCTTTGCATTCCAACATATCAAATCTTTTCAAGATTTCCACAGCATACTTTCCCTGGTTGAGAAAGATTCCTTCTGGGCCTTGCCACACTTCCAGACCTAGGAAGTAATGCATCAATCCGAGATCTTTCATCTCAAATTCTGCAGCCAGCTTCTTCTTGCTTTCCATGATTTGTTTCTCATTTCCTGTCAGAAAGAGATCATCCACATACAACAATAGTATAATAGGTTCATCATCCATAACGTTAAGGTAAAGGTTAGGATCAACTTTACTTTTGGTAAAGCCCAAGCTTGTCAAGAAGCTATCAATTCTTCCATAGCAAGCTCTGGGAGCTTGCTTCAACCCATACAAGGCCTTCTTTAGTTTGCATACATGGGTTCTCCTATCTTCAACCTCAAATCCTTATGGTTGTTCTATATACACGTCTTCCTCAATCACACTATTCAGGAAAGTTGTCTTCACATCCATCTGGTGTAATTCCCACTTCATCATGGATGCAAGTGCCATGATGGTTCTAATGGAAGTGTATCTTGCAACTGGTGAAAATGTCTCTTCATAGTCAATTCCCTCTTTCTGAGAGAATCCTCTGGCCACAAACCTTGCCTTATACTTTTCAATGCTACCATCGGCAGCATGCTTTATCTTGTATATCCATTTGGAGGATACCACACTTTTTTCCTTTGGTTTGGGAACTATATCCCAAACATCATTCTTCATTATTGACTGGTACTCCTCAGTCATTGCCTCTACCCACTCTTTCTTATGAGATGCTTCTTCATAACTAGTGGGTTCTTGATCTACAAGATCACACATCAAATCCATATAGCTGGAGAATGACTTTGGTTTCTTGCTCACTCTAGTGGAGCCTTCAGGAGCTCCATACTTTTCTGCTCCTTGTATAATGTCTCTTTCCCATGCTGGCTTTCTCTTTCTTGATATGTTTATGATAGGGGGTTCTTCTGGTTCTATCATGTCATGGTCTCCAGGTGTTACATCTTCAGGGGTGGGTGCATCTTCTGCAATTCTAGGAGGTGCATATTCTCATATACCTCTTCATGCTGGCACTCCCTAGATCTCTTGAGAGTCGCCTCTTCATCAAATGTCGCATCCCTATTAATTTCCATATGATGGAATCCTGGGATGTATATTCTGAATGATTTGGATGCTTCACAATATCCAACAAATATTCCCTTCTTTCCAGAAGGATCCAACTTAGATCTCTTTTCTTTTGGTATGTGAATATATACTGGGCATCCAAATATCTTGAGATGGCTTACCTCAGGTTTCTTCCCTGTGGACACTTCTTCTGGGGTCTTGAATTCAAGATCACTATGAGATAGTCTATTTTGCACATAGACTGCAGTCGTGGCTGCTTCAGCCCATAGATACATAGGTAGGTCTTGATCATGTATCATTGTCTTTACTGCTTCCATAATGGTTATATTCTTTCTCTCCGCAACACCATTTTGTTGAGGATTGGAGGGAGTGGTTAGTTCCCTCTTGATTCCAGCTTCTTCACAAAAGAATTCAAAATACTTTGAAGTATATTCTCCACCATTATCTGTCCTAAGTATTTTGATCTTATTTTTTGAGTGATTTTATATAAAGGCTTTGAATTCCTTGAACTTCCCAAAGACTTCATCTTTTCCTTTTAGGCAATATATCCAAGTCTTCCTTGAGTAGTCATCAATAAATGTAAGGTAATATTCATACCCACTCAAGGATGTGGAGGGCATTGGTCCACATACATCTGAATGGATTAACTCCAAAGTACCTTTAGTCTTTGTCTCACTCTTTGGAAATGGGTTCTTGATATTCTTCCCTTTTGCAAATCCTTTGCATGTGCCTTTATGATCAATCTTCAAATCTGGTAGTCCTATAACTACCTTGCTCACATGAGGTAGTGCTTTGTAATTAATGTGAGCAATCCTCCTATGCCATAGCTCACTTAGGCTAGTGGCTTCATGAACAAGGGCATCTTCTGGATGACCCTTGAGTTTGTATATCCCTCCTTCCTCTTCACCAATAACAATTGCATCCTCAATTGATTTCCCTTTGGGACACATGAGTACTTGTCCATCTATGAATGCAACCCTATAACATTTCTTATCTAATGTAGAGATAGAAAGTAAGTTCTTCTTAAAACCTGGTACATATAAGATTTTCTTCATCTTCAATGGAGTTCCCGAGTCAAGCTTGTAGCTTGCTTCACCAACTCCCTTGATAGGATATTGATAGTCATCTCCTAAAGATACCTTCTGTGGAGAGGTATTCTCTTCAAGTCTTGAGAGAGTCTTCTTTTGTCTTGTCATGTGCTTTGAAACACCACTATCAATGAGCCATGTATCTTCTCCAGGTGTTACTGACCCAGAGAGTGCAGAAAATAGAACATACTCTTCTGCATCTTCTTCTTCTATTTTAGCTCTTTTCTTTTGAGGACTTTCTTCCTCTTCTTCTTCACTATCATCTTCTGCTAGATGTGCTTGATGTCTTTTGTGATGGAAACCCTTTTTATTCTTTAGAGGACAATCCTTGGCAATGTGTCCTAATTTGTGACAAGTGAAACATTGGAATGAGGAGTAATCTCTCCTTTGATTAGTTCCTCTTTTCTTCTGAAATCTTTGTGGAGGTTGAGACTCCTTGTAGCTATTCTTCTTGAAATTTGATTGACTCCTTCTTCTCTTGGTATGAGTGGTCAATGCTTGATCATCATCTTTGAGCAATGCCTCTCTATTGGCTACTCTAGCGTCTTCTTGAATGCAATCCTCCCATACCACATCAAACTTCATACTTTCTTTTCTGGCACACATGGTTTGGATAAATGAGTCCCAAGGTCTAGTGAGACCATTGAGAGCAGTCATGACTAGTTCATCTTCATCAAGGTTGTCTCCAATGGCTTCTAGTTTTTCTTTGAACTGGGAGACCCTTGAGAAGTAATCTTGAATAGATTCTCCCTTATTCATCTTGGTGCTCTTTAATTGAGATCTCAAGTTCATCTTCCTAGGGCATCATACATTTGCTTTGGGGTCTTCTTGGATGCCACTTGGGGAATCAAGTGGTCCTTGATAGAATCAACAATGATTCTCTTTTCCCTAATCAAGTCCTTCTTATACTTCTCCTTGGCTTCATCTTCCGCAGGTTCTGCAACCTCATATTTGATATATTAGGCAAGATCATTCTCTTCAAGAATGAGACCAATCCTATATTTCCATGCTCGGAAATTCTCTATACCCTCTAGCTTGTCTTCAAGCTTAGTGCTTGGAGCCATCTTATCCAGGAGGTCACAGAAATTGAGGTTTCTCAAAAAGTAGAATAGATCCTACCAGGAGATGTGCTTGATTGAATTGAGATGACTGGTGTACTCTACTTCTGGAAACTTCAACTTTTCACCCTTCAAATATGACCAACAACTTTCGGATTTGCAACAACTTTTCTGGTTTTCTGGTTTGCACTTTTTCTGGTTTACTGGTGCATAGGTTCGTAGTTTTTCTGGTTTGCTGGTTTTCCGGTCCAAAATTCAAACTAGGGTTTGACAAAGTCCGGAGATCTACCCACTCAAAAAGTTCGATCTAGGGCTCAAAATTTTAATTTTGAGGAAGAGCATTCAGCCATGCTCTCAGAATCCAAAAATTCCAACTTTTGCAGAAACCCTAATTTTCACCGGAGGAGGAGAGAGGTATTTTCACCTTGTGAAAGATGTCCTATTCAGGCTAGCTCTGATACCATGTTAAATTTAGCCTAAATTTACAAGCAAGATCACTGATAGAAACACAATCACAAGATAGACAAAGATTTACCCTGGGAAACCCTCATGGGGTAGAAAACCCAGCAAAGCTTTCCTTAATATAGATAATCAACCAATACAAAGATGTAGTCTCCAAACAAGAGCTCCTTCTCCTCCTATGAAGATCTCTCTCTCTCTCTCCTATGCGCAATACACAAGTGAATGAATGAGTGATAAGTGAGTAACACACCTCCTCTACTTATACTCATCTTCTAACTGACTTTTTACCCTAACTGGGCCGACCTCTCCTAAGAGAGTCTAATACCCACTAAACAACTAACTCAGGGCCGAACCCACATGGGAGATCTAATAACCCTAGTTACCACATTCTCTCAGAGGAATAAACATCTCCGAATATACAATAGGGTCTCCACGGAGGAATGAAACATCTCCAGAATAATAAAGTACAAATATAATATTCTTAGAAGTTACAATATCTTAACAGATCTCTATTGAAGGGGATTTAGAGTGGATAAGATACAACGAAGAGGAGGCCATTGGCAGGACCAATTCCCAAGAAATTAATATGGACCTCAGAGAGAATTAGATGAAAAAGTTATATAGACAAGTAGAGGCCATGGAGGAGGCCCTAGAATTTAAAGCAACATATATAACAATCCTGTTATATAAAAAAATATATATAAACATATTAATAATATATCTTAACATTAATATTAATATTAATAGATAATTAACAATTAATAATTAATAATTATCAAAGAGTCATGACTTTACATTGGAAAGTCACGAAGGGACTTATATAAGTCCGACCATTGTAAAGGTAAATCATCATCTATTATTCATCAATTATCAAATATGTAGCTTTTTAAGAATTCGTGGGAGTTATAGAATTATTTGTGGGTTTCAGAAGTTTATATCACTTATTTTATAATATCTTAATAAGTGGTTTTGGTTTTAATCTCCAACAACAAACAAAAAGTGAGTTTTGAACCTAGGTGGGGAAGGTAACAATCATTCCTCCCAACCACCCAATCTACACCATTTTACATATATTAAGGGGAAAATAATATTAGAAGAAGAATCATATTGAATATTGTTTATTATAAAAAAGGAGATATTGAATAAATTTCAAAGAAAACTCAAGAAGATGGGTTTTAATGTTGAAAAGAAGGGAAGGTTTCCTAGCACCTCACTGATGAATGTCTCAATACTATTTAGAGTTAAAGGGACACTTGCAAGGAAGGATGTCACCACTTCTATTGCCCCTAGTGAAATAAATAATTATATCAGTGCTGAATTTGCTAACCATTTAGTGAATCCTGAATCTAATATAAGTGAAAGGATAGACCTTTGGAACATGGAGCAATTTCAAATAAGTGGATTAGAATTGAATGTTGGAGATTATATGGTCATATCTCAATTCATTGTTAGTTTCTTATGGAGTTCTGATGGTGACATAGTTTTGGGGTACCTTGGATTAAAACATTGGGGACCTTCATTTTAAATGCTAAAAAAAAGTTTCTTACTTTTTTCTATAAGCAGAGGAGAATCACATTTCAAGATAAAACAATAAAGTCAGATTTAGAAGCTCCAACATCTGAAGACTTCAAGGATATATCAAAGATGATTTCATAGGGTAATCAGAAGTCAGATCAAAAGATGCAATCAGAATTCGACAAAATCGTCACAAATAAAGAAGAAGAGATCTCTCATTTAAGAGATCATAATCAGAAATTGCTTCTTCAAATAAAAAAGATGAAGGATAAAGCACAACAGAATCAAAATCTAGAAGAGGAGAATCGAGATCTTCAAAAGAAACTATTAGAAAACATTGACGAAAATGGTCACCTCAAGAAGCACAAACAAGATCTAATGGATCAAATTCAGAAGCTTAAAGATGATAAAAAAGCGCAGGAAGAAATGACCCGAAATATTACAAAAGAAAAAGACTCGTTAGAAAATAAGTTGGAACAAATTCAAAAGAGGAAATCAAAGCCCTTGGACTCAAAAATATACGTTGAGAAAAAAGAAGCAAATACAAATTCAGTCCTAGTCACAGTTCAGAAAGAGACAATCTGGTAAAAAAACAAACAATAACTCCCTATCGACACCCCAACCATATAAACCAGTATCCCAAAAAGCGGGAATTGTCGAAAGATAATGGTACTAATGTGATCAAAGCTCCTGACAACAGATCAATAGAGAATCCCAACAGTCAGAAACAAATCAATTTTGGTTGGATTGATCCTTCAACATATCGGAAGTTATGTTCTACACTTAGAAGTTTGTATCGACATGTTTCGTCAGCTACAACGTCACAAGGAACAGTGCGACAACATTATAAGGCTTCGAAGACAAAGCCTTTCTAAGAGAGAGGCAATGTTATATAAAAAATATATATAAACATATTAATAATATATCTTAACATTAATATTAATATTAATAGATAATTAATAATTATCAAAGAGTCATGACTTTACGTTGGAAAGTCACGAAGGGACTTCTATAAGTCCGACCATTGTAAATGTAAATCATCATCTATTATTCATCAATTATCAAATATGTAGCTTTTCAAGAATTCGTGGGAGTTATAGAATTATTTGTGGGTTTCAGAAGTTTATATCACTTATTTTATAATATCCGGATACGGATAAGAAGTTTTTACACTTCAAATCATAAGGGAAGGGCCTTGCAAGAGAAGGTGCAGTCACTCTTCAAATGAATTAAAACATTGGAGGAGGCCTAGAAAGAAGAGGAAAAAGATAAGAAAGTGCCAAAACCAAAGGCACAATAGCAAGAGAACGAAATTTTGAAGGCACTACAAGTTGAAGAGTTGCAAGTTGAGGAAACCTGTTGGGGACTGACCACATATTATCATGTTGAAATGGAGAAGAGAGCAGGTGAAGACCTCCCAGTATATAAGGATGTCCATGTAGGAGATGATGATGGAGTTGAGACCATCATGTATGCACCTAAAGAGGGAAAGCATTAGAGGAGGCTCCTTGGGGAACCCAATTTTTATCTAGTAATTTGCTTGTGGATGAATGTGTAGGAAAAGAAGCTATAAACAAGCTTGGGGTTGCAAGTGTTGAGATATTGTAACTTCAAAGAATATTATATTTGTACTTTATTATATTGGAGATGTTTCATTCCTCCTTGAAGACCTTATTGTATATCCGGAGATGTTTATTCCTCCATCGGAATGTGGTAACTCGGGTTATTAGACTTCCCTAGTGGGGATCGGCCCAGTCAGTTGTAGTGGGGTATTTAACCCATTGGTTAAATACGAGCCTACATGTTTTGTGTAGAAGATAAGTCGGAGTAGTGTATAAATAGAGGAGGTGTATTCCTCATTTTATACACTCACTCACTTGAGAGTAGCGCACTTGTGGAGGAGAGGTCTGCTATGATGGAGGAGGAGATCTTGTCTTTGGTTTGCATCTTTGTATATTGCTGGTCATCTATATTGAGGAAGCTTTACTGGGTTTTATACCCCATGAGGGTTTCCCAGGATAAATCTGTGTCTCTTGTGTTTATGCTATGCTTGTTGTTTCTTCAGTGATCCTATATATTCTATTATTGTGAAATGGAATGTAATGCTGCTATTTTCTGTCTTAGCATATTAAATCTTAACATGGTATCAGAGCTAACCTGAAGGAAGGAAATGTATGGCACTTACGACACTTGCTTTACTTACAACAATTTGAAGGTTAGGGTTTTATATAGCAAAAACCAGTCATCGTGGAACTTTCGCCATAAATCCATTTTGGCAAAGGTTAAGGATCTGAAACCTTTACAGGTCGTACATAACATCTCCAGGTATCTTGTGTCCAAAGGGAACCCTCATATTTGTTGTACTTTGTAAGTTATGATCAATACAAGTTAGGGTTTCTGCCTCTTCCAGATCTCAGTCAAAATCAGGTGACCTAGGCAAAAAGGTCATAACTTGGGCTAGGAAGATCCAAATGAAATGTCATAAAAAGTGACAGGTAGTACACAGACTGTACTATCTCAAGAAACATTTTCAGAGGCCGAAGTTGAACCAGTGACACGTGGCACGCTGTACAAGTTCACTCTCCTGTTTTATCCCATAAACAAGTCAAGTTGCGACACTTGGCATAACTTGGGATAGGAAGCTCCAAATGAAATTTCGTAAAAAATGATAGGTAGTACACAGACTGTACTATCTCAGGAAATGTTTTCAGAGGCCGAAGTTGAACCAGTGACACGTGGCATGCCGTACAAGTTCGCTCTCCTGTTTTACCACATAAACAGGTCACGTTGCGACACTTGGCATAACTCTCTCTCAAAAAATCCAATTGAGGTCAGACCTGTCGGGATGGAAATATGACAGGTCAGGCTATCACAGAAAAAGTTTTTAGACCGCATGGAGCTAAAATTTCAGAGTTACAGCAGAAACAATCAGGTACATATTTCTGTCAAAACATAATTATTTTTGGAGCACCTTCATTCATGGCTTCCAGAATTCAGGGTTTTGGAGAAAGTTAGAATTTTTGGAATTGGAATCCACGGCTGAATGCTACTCAGGAAAATTAAAATTTAGAGACCAAGATCGAATTTTTTGGTTGGGTAGAAGACCGGGCTTGATCAAACCCCAGTTCGGGATTTTGATCGGAAAGATGGAAAATTAGGGCTTCAACAAAAGTTGGAATTTTTGAAGTCTGTAACCACGGCTGGAAGCTCCTCAGAAAAATAAGAGTTTAGAGCCTTGGATCGAACCTTTTGATCGAACAGAAGGGTGGGCTTCATCAAACCCTAGTTCAGGTTCCTGTCCAGAAGATCCAGAAGTTTTGAAGGCAATTTTGAGGGGTCAAATTTTGGAGATTTCAAAATTGAAGTATGCTAGTTTGATCAGCTCAGCAAGACACATTCTTCCATCCATTCAGAAGTGTGAAAGTCAAAGATTGAATTTTTAGGGTTTCTCTAGCAAACCCTAATCAAGCTCCAGATCAAGTTTCAGGGGGAGTTGAGGCTAAGGCCTGACATAAGAAGACTGCAAGAAGTCTCGACAGGTATGACTTAAGGAGGTTCAGGTATGTCTTGAAATCTGATTCTTGATTAAGTTCATAATGTGTTTGTCTTCATATTATTTATTAGTACAATCTTGATTAATGTTAGAATTGTCTTATCACCCTAGTAACAGTGTGAATACATGTGAATGATCGAAGACATTCATTGATTAGGGCTATATGATTGTACTAATGAATTATGGTATTGTGTGAGGTTGATGTTGTCTGCTAACAAGATACAGGTACATCACAAAAGACAAATCAAGTTCCATGACCATGACAACATGAAGACAAAGACTCATCCATAATCTTTGTTCTACTTACGAGGTATGTATGACTTTGTTATATTATGCTTAACCTATGAGACATGCAGGTTCTAACTCAGGATCTCTAAATCATTGAAGAGATTGTTTAGGTATGTTGTACATAACTAAGCAGGTATACTAATCCAGGTATGTTTTCCTATGTCAAGTTAGAATCTTACCTTGTGTTAGGATCCCTTATATAAGTATACTTGGTATGATTGGTTATGCTTATTCATAAAGTTAGTAATCAAGGGTTTATGCATATTATGTCTCTTATCTTGATGATTTAATTAACTAGAAGAGTACTATGATCAAACAAGAATATGCATGAGTAAAAGAAGACTTCCTTGAAACCCTGAATACTAATGATCATGACTATACATATTCAAGATTATTTAGAATTAAAATGTTTTGATAATATTAAGAATATACTAATGAATGTATGTTTGTGTATGAGATCATGATGATGACACTAGTGCACACTTGAGCATGCACAGTGGTACTGAATGAATAGAAATTCAAAAGACATATAGAAGATCAAGCGGGAAGCAACCATACAAACATAAAAGATAAGTATTTGAGTTGTTATTTGAAATAATAAATGATATTGCTTGTATGCATATTTGTATTCCTAGAATATATCATGCTGAGTGTAAACATTCATAGAGCATTGAACAATATACTACTAATATGCATATGATTGGTAAGTTGGACAAACATTCCATTGTTGCTTGTCTAGAATGAAACCTCTTTGCTGACATGCTGAGAGCTGTGCACACTCTCGATAGTATGTTTTGGTGGAGATGGAAGGCATTTAGATAGCCATTGTATGCATACAGGATATGGGAAAGTGTTGTGCCAAAGTATTGGTCAAAATAGTTGCATAGCTATGTAAATGATATCTGTATGCATAATAGGTTATCATGTCAATATGATTTGATGATTATGAAGTATTACTAATCATGTACTTAATTTTGATTTGTAGGAAAGATCATGAAGAATGATGAACACCGCACAAGTGATGGATGTTCAACAAGAATATTTACAAATCAAACATAATATAGAAGGCTCATGGCTAAAATACTCTCTTAGAAAGAGGAAGATAATCATGACGAGATGTTTGCTCCAAGTGACTAGATAAGACCATTATCTTAATGATGTAATTAAAGAAGAAGTGTGAATCAGGTTTTGTATGGGTACCCAGGATCGATAGTAAATTGATGAGCTTAATGATCACCATGGGTGATGTGGATCTCAACCTTTGCTACAAGGTTGAATATGGTTTCTATACACAGATGACATGGATGCAAGAAGGAACTCACCACAGAGTTCGAATGATGTTGAGGCTCATATCAGTAGACCCATCTAATGAGAGATGGCACAGATAGATGACTGCATAAATGAAAATGAAAGATCTCAGATTGATGCATTACTTCCTAGGTCTGGAAGTATGGAAAGGCTCAGAAGGAATCTTTCTCAAACCAGGGAAAGTATGCCGAGAAATATTAAAAGGAATTGATATGTTGGAATGTCCACTCTCATGGATTCCAACTTGAAGTTGTTAGTGAATGACTCATCAGAGTAAGTGTATATAACTCTATACAGACAAATTATTGGGTCATTGATGTATCTAACAAATACTAGATCAGATATAAGCTTTGCTGTGAACACCTTGAGTCAGTATCTAGTGGAAACTAGATGTGTTCACCTGATAGTTGCAAAGCATGTGATGAGGTACCTAAAGGATACGATAGACGTTGATCTATGCTATTTTGGAGATCATGACTTCAGATGGCTACACAGATGTTGATTGAGCAAAAAGTGTATCAGACAGGTAGAGCACATCGAGAGGATGTTATTGTCTGGGATCAGTCATGATCTTGTGGTTTAACAGGAAGCAATCCAGTATGGCCCCTAGCACAAGCGGAATATATGGTTGCTTGCTCCGCTAGTTGTGAAGCAGTATGGCTACAGGATTGTTTGACTTAGAGATAGACCCAACTGTGATACTATGTGACAAATAGAGTTGTATCAAGATGGCAGAGAATCCAATGTTCTGATAAGTCAAAGCACATAGAGATCTGACATTTCTATATACAAGATATGGTGCAGAAAAGGACTATAAAGTTCGAATTTGTAACAAGTTACCGATGTACTAACCAAACCTCTACCGATTCGATGTACTAAAACTCTACCTCAAGTAAATTTTTCTGAGACAAACTTAATATAGTTCAGAAGGACCCTCCTCGAAAGGGGGAGTGATGTGATCACTCATGATGAGATTGCCTGCATCGATAGTGAGGTCGATGATGAGGATACCTATATTAGTGATGCCAATAGAAAGGTTGGTGGATGGTCCTTAGACAGGGTCTAAGGTGACAAGGGGATTGCATCATCCCTAAACATATGTTCTAAAAGGAGGCGTAGACAAGATGTCTCCGAGAAAGAAGAGGATTGTATCATCCGTGGACTTTAGTTCTAAAGTGATCCGTAGACAAGATGTCTCCGAGAACAAAATCCTGAATGAACAGGTAAGGGGATTGTATCGTCCTCGGACCATAGTCCTGTGAAGTGAACCGTAGAAAAGATGTCTCCGAGAACAAAATCCTGAATGAACAGGTAAGGGAATTGTATCGTCATCGGACCATAGTCCTGTGAAGTGAGCTGTAGACAAGATGTCTCCGAGGACAAAATCCTGAATGAACAGGTAAGGGGATTGTATCGTCCTCGAACCATAGTCCTATGAAGTGAACCGTAGACAAGATGTCTCCGAGAACAAAATCCTGAATGAACAGGTAAGGGGATTGTATCGTCCTCAGACCATAGTCCTGTGAAGTGAACCGTAGACAAGATGTCTCTGAGAACAAAATCCTGAATGAACAAGTAAGGGGATTGTATCGTCCTCGGACCATAGTCCTGTGAAGTGAACCGTAGACAAGATGTCTCCGAGAACAAAATCCTGAATGAACAGGTAAGGGGATTGTATCGTCCTCGGACCATAGTTGTGTGAAGTGAACCGTAGACAAGATGTCTCCAAGAACAAAATCCTGAATGAACAGGTAAGGGGATTGTATCATCCTCGGACCATAGTCCTGTGAAGTGAACCGTAGACAAGATGTCTCTGAGAACAAAATCCTGAATGAACAGGTAAGGGGATTGTATCATCCTCGGACCATAGTCCTGTGAAGTGAACTGTAGACAATATGTCTCCGAGAACAAAATCCTGAATGAACAGGTAAGGGGATTGTATCGTCCTCGGACCATAGTCCTGTGAAGTGCACCGTGGACAAGATGTCTCCGAGAACAAAATCCTAAATGAACAGGTAAGGGGATTGTATCGTCCTCGGACCATAGTCCTGTGAAGTGAGCCGTAGACAAGAGGTTTCCGAGAATGGAATGATAGGACTGGATCATCCCTGGACTTCGGTTCAAAAGGTACATGATAGGACTGGATCGTCCCTGGACTTCGGTTCAAAAGGTACATGATAGGACTGGATCGTCCCTGGAATTCGGTTCAAAAGGTACATGATAGGACTGGATCATCCTTGGACCTCGGTTCAAAAGGTACATGACAGGATTGCATCATCCATGGACCTATGTCCTAAAGAGAGCAGGATTGATCATCCTGTAATATGATCGTGTGTGTTGCAGGGTATGCTGCTATTGTGTGGATACTTGTATTGATGATGTGTATACTTGTATTGTGTGAATACTTGTATTGATGATGTATACTTGTATTGTGTGGATACTTGTATTGATGATGATGTATACTTGTATTGTATGGATACTTGTATTGATGATGTGTATACTTGTATTGTGTGAATACTTGTATTGATGATGTATACTTGTATTGTGTGGATACTTGTATTGATGATGTGTATACTTGTATTGATGTGGATACTAATACTGTTGATCTAGATGACGATGCTGCTAATCGTATTGATCTAGATGACGATGCTGCTGATCGTATTGATCTAGATGACGATGTTGTTGATCGTGTTGATCTAGGTGACGATACTGCTGATTGTGTTGACCTAGATGATGATGATCCAAATGCTGTAGATCGAGATGATCCAGATACTGTAGATCGAGATGATCCAAATGCTGCAGATCGAGATGATCCAAATGCTGTGGATCGAGATGATCCATATGTTGTAGATCGAGATGATCCCGATGTTGATGATCGTATGATGACGATGCCGATGATCGTGAGGATCCATATGTTGATGTTGTTATAGTTGTTCGAGTGCTGCAGAAGATGAAGACTCAGTACTGAAGATGTTGATGTTCCAGTATTGAAGATGTTCCAGTAACTGCTTGAGTTACTGATGATGTTGAGAAAGCTTCTAATGATTTATAGATGTATCATGTATGATGTTGATGACTCCTTGCTCGTGTAGATGCTGTTATAATATCCTTCTCGTTAAGGGGGAGTGTTGAGATATTGTAACTTCAAAGAATATTATATTTGTACTTTATTATTCTGGAGATGTTTCATTCCTCCTTGAAGACCTTATTGTATATCCGGAGATGTTTATTCCTCCGTCGGAATGTGGTAACTCGGGTTATTAGACTTCCCTAGTGGGGGTCGGCCCAGTCAGTTGTAGTGGGGTATTTAACCCATTGGTTAAATACGAGCCTACATGTTTTGTGTAAAAGATAAGTCGGAGTAGTGTATAAATAGAGGAGGTGTATTCCTCATTTTATACACTCACTCACTTGAGAATAGCGCACTTGTGGAGGAGAGGTCTGCTATGATGGGGGAGGAGATCATGTCTTTGGTTTGCATCTTTGTATATTGCTGGTCATCTATATTGAGGAAGCTTTACTGGGTTTTCTACCCCATGAGGATTTCCCAGGATAAATCTGTGTCTCTTGTGTTTATGCTATGCTTGTTGTTTCTTCAGTGATCCTATACATGCTATTATTGTGAAATGGAATGTAATGCTGCTATTTTCTGTCTTAGCATATTAAATCTTAACAGCAAGTGACGAGCACACTTTTAAATTGGCATCATGAAAAAATGAAGAATTAGCTATGTGAAGATAAACATGGAAGAAAAATACCAAGTGGAATTGAACCAAGTTAAGGTTGATATTGTTAAAGTTGGCAATGATGAAAGGGATATTAATGTATGGGGACACTATTTAAGATGAGTCAAATATCGAGGTGGTAGTGATAACATGGGTTGAAGAATATAACAATGACGAGGGCACCAAATTTCAAGCCAATTCTAAAGTTGAAGGATTCCAAGTGCAAAAGGGGTATCAAATTGAGGAAACCCTTTGCGGAGGAGGTGAAGGTAGATCTCCAAACAATGGATATGAGAAAAAATGATAGGCAATAGGTCTTTCGATACCTAGTAAAGTCAAAAAATTATGATGATGTGGAAGTCATCATTTGTGCATCTAGAGAATCTACCCATGCGGGTGATGGATTAGCTAAAACATTTTAGGTTTGTGAATGAGCAAGTACAAAGGAAGGAAGAAACAACCATATTGTTGTTGCAAGTGAAGAAGAGGACAACAGTAACACCGCAATAGCATTTGAAATAATATTTAAAGGAGAGAAGAACAATGAAAGTGTTGTAAGAGAGGAAAAAATATGAATCCGTTGGAAGGTTGTGGAAGTTGAAACAACAGTCAAGATCGCAGACATGTCTCACTAAAAGAGAATGAATCCATGGACAAGTTGCCAGCTATTTAGGCATATTGGAAGGTGAAATTATTGAAAGAAGGGGACATTGCAACAATAAAGAAGTGGAGGAACTTATTCAAATTGAAAGGAAATACCTTTAAAAGCTATGGAGGTGGAAGGAAAAATAAAAAGGCTGCCTTTATCAATTTTAATTGTACGAGTGAAAACTCCCATGTCCAAGAGGACAATGAAAATGAGTAAAAAGTCCATAGGGATGATGGACATGAAAATGGCATTGCCATAGTAGAAACAACATAATAAATGGGAGAGAAACAACTTTGTAGATGCAACAAACAAAGCTATAGAAGAGAAATAACGGGTACATGGAGGGCCCTTGTTTTATTTGGCCATTTACTTGTTGAAGAGTGTACATGCATAAAAACAAAGGTGAGGTTGCAAGGGATGGGAATAAATGGCACCATGAGGAAGTGTCCAAGTTTCCAAGTAGAGTGAGCAAAGAGGAAAAGAAAGAGGATGGAAGCAAATTGAATTTAAGATAATGAAAGTGGAAAATGACCCTTCTATTGATGTAGAGGTAGTTGAAGGGGAGGATGATCATGTCATTCACTACATGCCAAAGGAAGATCATGAGGGTGATGTGGCAAAAGTTGCAACGTGCATGTAAGAAGAGGACATCATAGTCGATTTCAATGCAATTTCAACATTCCACATGTGTGTGCCTAAGAAAATCTTGAATCCAATGCGAAAGCAGATCTAGTTATGCATGTATTTGATTAGACACTCAAGGAGGAAGAGGTGATGAAAGAAACCTTGACATTGCATTTAAGCAAATAAGTTTGGGAAATCAACACATTGAAGAGGTTCTTGTGCCTTGGAGCATTGAGGAAGAAGAATGCCAGTAGAAAATATTAAAGTGGTAGTAGATCATTGGAAATAATTATGCAAATGAAGGAGATGAAGAGAACACAAGGAACTTATTCTGACCATGCGAAATGACGAGGAAATGGTGTTCTCTTTGTTAGTGTCCCAAATAGTAGAGAGCATTGTGCTTTCAAATGTGAGTGGAAAGACAATCAACATAATGGATTGTACCAAATTAGATATGGAGCTATTATGCTCGACGATAAATCTTATTGTAGTGAAGAAAGGCTTGATGAGCCATTGAAAAATCAACAAAGGAAAAGCGCAAAACCAAGAATAGTTCAAAGGATGGAGTTAGGGGAAGAAGCAAAAGAAGCATAATTTGCATGTGCGGCAAAATCATCGTTACATTGAAGGAAGTGAAGTGAAAGGATTACTAAAGCTAAGTTGGAACAACTCACTCAATCTTCATTTGATTGTTCTATTAATTTAGTGAGTGAGAGCTCAATTTTCTTCTTATTAAGGAACTAAGATGCAAAAGCATGCCCCCCATCATGCACATGATTTTGGCACCCACAACTCTTTAGATTGCTTGGTTTCACGAGTGATGTCACCATCCTTTGCCTCTAATGTCCCCTCAACCATAAATCGCACCCCAAGATCAAATGACCCTCCTTATTTAGGAGCATTTGGTCTATTAGGGGATGTCAATTGCTCTTGCCTTTAGAGTCTCCCACAGTCATTGGATCTCCACCTATCATCCAATGGTCTCATCTATCCCATGCATGTTTGTGTGTATTCTAGAGCATGTGTATTTGCACTTTTGGTGTGAGTTGTGCCCAAATAATTAAGATTGCAACAAGCAATGGTATGTTCTAGTTATGCACGTTGTGCTAAGGTAATTAAGATTGCAACAAGAAATAGTGTGTTCTAATTACACTCTCCACCAAAAAGTGTGTGGAGACTTTAAGTTGGCCATATCATATCTTAATAATAAAGGAAAAGTATTTCATCATGATTTGGAGGTTATGCTCTGTTGATGTATTTGTAACTTCGGAATGTATTCACTTGTATAATTTATATTGTATTTGTATTTTATTGTTGTACCTCCGACGGAGATGTTTATTCCTCCGGTCAGAGAAGTCATTATTGTACTTAGGTCATGTAAAGTCATTGAGGTCCATCCTCCCATGTATGACGGGGCATTAGACCCCGGAGTTGTGTCTTTCATGGGTTATTAGACCTCCTTAGAGGGGTCGTCCCAGTATGAGTCAAGTGGAAGGGTTATTAGACTCCCTTAAGGGGTCAGCCCAGTTATGGTAAAAGGCAGGTCAAATTAAAGTATAAATAGAGTGGTTGCACCACTCTATTTGCTCATTCACTCACACATCCAACTCGCATAGTTGAGAAAAAGGAGTGCACACAAGTGGAGGAGGAGTAGTTGCTCGAGACATCTATCTTTTGGGGTTTCATGTTTGTGATCTTTGTATTGGTGCTTATTCTATCTCTGAGGAAGTTGCGGGGTTTTTCACCTTTATGGTTTTCCCCGATGAAAGCTTTGTGTCTCTTGTCTCTTGTGTTTGATATGTTGTACATGTTGTTCTCTCAATTAAGATCCTAGATCATATTGAATTAAATGATGAAAAACTAACATGGTATTAGAGCTAGCCTGAAGGAAGGAAATGTATGGCACTTACGACACTTGTTTCACTTGTGACAATTTGAAAGTTTGGGTTTTGTATAGCAAAACCTAGTCATCGTGGAACTTTCGTTATAAATCAATTTTGGCGAAGGGTCAGGATTTGAAACTTGGACAGGTCGAAGATGAAATTTTCCTGTACCTTGTGTTTGAGTTTTAGCCTCAGATTCATTGTACTTTCTGAGATATGATCCGTACAAGTTAGGGTTTCTGCCTCTTCTAGAATGAAGCCCTAAATAGGTGACCTAGGTAAAAAGGTCATATCTCGGGCCAGTAAGCTCCAAATGGAATTCTGTAAAAAGTGACAGTTAGGGCACAGACTGTAGTTTTATAGGTCCGAGTTTCAGAGGCCGAAGTTGAAACAATGACACGTGGAACTTCGTACAAGTTCGTTATGTTGTTTCATCCCTTAAACAAGTCATGTTGGGAAACTGAGCATATCTCTCTGATGGAGAATCCAATGAAGATAAAACCTGTGGGGTTGTAAAGATGACAGGTCTGGCTACCACAGGTCGAAGTTTCAGACCCTACAGATCTGAAATTTGTAGGTCATTTTTGGATTTTTCAAAATCTGAGCACACCATCTTGCTCGCCTCAGTCAATTACATCCCCCTGTCCAGTCGGAAGTTTGAAATTCCAAGTTTGGATTTTTAGGGTTTCTCTGTCAAACCCTAGCTAGCTCCATATTCAGTTGTAAGATCTAAATCTTTTATTTCTATTTGAGTTTCTCATTAAGATGTCTCACCACACCAAGCTTGAGGATAAGCTTGTAGGGGATGACAACTTCTGAGCATAGAAGTATAGGATTGGGTTAAGCCTAGAAGAGAATGAATTGGACACCTTCATAAGTGAAGAGGTTCTAGTCCCAGAGGGAGATGAGGTTAAGGCCTTACATAAGAAGAACCTGGTCGAGGCCAAGAGGATTTTTGCAGATTCTATCAAAGACCATCTCATACCTCATGTGTCTTCTCTAAAGACACCCAAGGAGATGTTTGATTCTTTGACCAAGCTATTTGAAGGAAAGAACATAAATCAGAAGATGACTTTGCGGAACCAATTGAAGAATGTGAAGATACAAAATATTGACTTCACAAGGGTTTCTCAAATCAAGGAACAACTTGAAGCCATTGAAGAAGATATAGAGAATGGAGAAATTGCGATGACCACCTTGAATGGTCTCCCTAGGTCATGGTATTCCTTCATCCAAGGAATTTGTGATAGAAAGAAGTTCATCACACTTAGCAGGTTGTGGGAGGAATGCTCACAGGAAGAAGCTCGAATTGTAGCTTGAGAAGAAAACATGGGTAATGAAGACCAGGCTATCATAGCACACACCAGGAAGAATAACAACAAGAGGGAGGCTTGTACAAGTTGAAGGGACAACCTGAACAAGCATTGATGATTAAATCAAGAAAGGCACGGGACCTCAAAATCAGACGATAAAGAAGAACACTCTGTTGGAGACTCCAGTAGTTCCTGTAAGGAAGCAATGTTCAAGAGGGAGTCCACCCAACAACCAAACAAAGATAAGTATTTGAATTATCATTTCTTGTATACTTAAATAATGTTGCTTAGTCATATACACACTTATGTTCCTAGATGTATATTATGCATGTTAGAAAAATTGCATTAATGAACAAGATACTACCTGTATGCAAGTAAATGGGTAAGTGGCCTATGGCACTGTACAACATTCCATTGCTACTTATCTAGAATGAAACGTCTTTGCTGACATGTTGAGAGTAGTGCACACTCTTAACAATGTTTTGGTAGAGATGGAAGGCATCTAGGAAGTTACCGTATGAATACGGGATATGGATGAATGTTGTATTGAAGCATTGGCTAAGATAATTGCATGACTGTATGACATATGTCTTTATGCGTAAGAATTTGTTCTGAAAACTATGAGATGTTTCTAATCATGCAACTGAATTTGACTTGTAGGAAAGATCGTGTACAATCACCTACAAAAGAAGGACAACGACAATTGTTCCAGCGACGAAGTTCAAGAAAACTACCTATTGAAGATATTGAAGAATCTGAAGTTCCCAAGATCAAGGATGTAGTAATGGAAGGATGCCATGATCAAGGAGTACCAGTTGATCATGAAGAAGGATGTCTGGGATGTGGTCCCGAGACCAATAGGGAATTCTGTTGTGACATCCAAATGTATCTGCAATATCAAGCATGCTGCAGATGGTAGCAAAGAAAAATACAAGGCAATATTTGTGACATGTGGCTTCTCCTAGAAAGAAGGGATAGATTATGAGGAAACATTTGCACCTATAGCCAGATACACTTCCATCAGATCAGTACTTGCTCTGGCTGCAGTAATAAAGTGGAAAATGAAGTGTATGTGGATCAGCCACTTGGGTTTGAGACACATGACAAGGAGACTCATGTGTGCAAACTGAAGAAAGCCTTGTATGGTTTAAAATAGGCACCTAGGACGTGGTACGGCAGGATAGACAGCTTCCTGACTAGTTTTGGCTTTACCAAGAGTAAAGCGGATTCCAAACTTTACTACAAGGTTGAAGAAGGCAATCCAGTGATACTCCTACTGCATGTGGATGACCTATTTGTGACAGGTGAGGATGGGTTGATTGGTGATACGAAGAGGAAGCTTGTTGTTGAGTTCAAGATGAAGGACTTGGGTATGATGCACTATTTTCTAGGCATGGAGGCGTGGCGGAGTGCGGATGAAATCTTCCTTGGACAAGGGAAGTATGCAGTAGAGATCCTGAAGCAGTTCGGGATGGTAGACTGCAAGGCCATGGCCACACCTATGGCATCAAACCTGAAGCTATTTAGTGATGCTTCATTAGATTCGGTTGATGCCATGATGTATCGTCAGATGATTGGGTCTTTGATGTACCTGACAAATACGAGACCATATATTTGCTTTGTTGTAAACACATTGAGCCAGTTCCTGATGGATTCGAGACATGTTGCAAAGCATATTCTAAGGTACCTGAGGGGTACGGTTGATTATGGGCTCAAGTATGATGCAAATCAGAAAATTAACCTGAAGGGTTATGTTGATTCGGATTGGGCAAGTAGTGCCATTGATAGGAAGAGCACTTCAGAGTGCTGCTTCAGTATGGGATTAGGTGTGATCTCTTGGTTCAGCAGGAAGTAGTCTTGCATGGCATTGAGTACAGCCGAAGCTGAATATGTAGTAGCTTGTTCAGCTTGTGGTGAAGCAGTGTAGCTTCACAAGATGTTGATAGGATTGTTGAATGCAGAGATTGATGCTACAGAGATACTCTGTGACAACCAGAGTTGCATCAAGTTGACAGAAAATCCTATGTATCATGATAGATCGAAGCACATCGAGCTTAAGTTTCACTATATTCGGGATATGGTGCAGAAGGGAGCTGTGAAGCTTGAGTATGTTCCTACAGAGGAACAAGTTGCTGACGTGTTGACTAAGCCTTTGGCTCATGTGAAGTTTGAGTACTTTCGAGACAAGCTTGGTGTGGTCCAGAGGGACCTCTCTAGAAAGAGATATTGATAGATCATATCTGAAAGGATAGATGCATGTCCAGGAGGGACGGAATATCGGTACTGGCTAATCGATAGTTCTAGTTCTCACGAACTGATGCATGTCCGTAGGGATGGATGCCTCTCCAAGGGTGAGGGTAGATCAGTACTGGATGACTGATAGTTACAGCTTTCACGAGCAGATGCCTATCCGTAGGGATGAATGCCTCTCCAAGGGTGAGGGTAGATCAGTACTGGCTGACTGATGGTTCAAGCTTTCATGAGCTTATGCTTATCTGTAGGGATGGATGCCTCTCCAAGGGTGAGGGTAGATCAGTACTGGATGACTGATGGTTCTAGCTCTCACGAGCTGATGCCTGTCCATAGGGATGGATTCCTCTCCAAGGGTGAGGGAACATCAGTACTGGATGACTGATGGTTCCATCTCTCATGAGTTGATGCCTGTCCATAGGGATGGATGCCTCTCCAATGGTGAGGGAAGATCAATATTGGCTAATTGATAGTATTGATATTTAGCTACCGATGTTTGTTGCAGGTGTTCCAACTGATGATGTTGCTGATGAGGATGTTCTAGCAGATGATGTTCCATTTGACGAAGTTGTTGTTCCAACAGATAGTGTTCCAGCTGACAATGATGGTTGTTCCAACTAATAATGCTGTTGATGAGGATGTTCTAGTTGACGAGGTTGCTGACAGCAGAGGATGTTCCAGCAGATGGTGCTCCGTTGACGATGAGATGATTTGAAGATGATGGGGTGATAGTATGGTAGACAGGTTTTGCAGAGGCATACAATAAGTCCTGAGATGTACATACTAGATGGCTTGCTCACATAGATGATGAAGACCTACATGGAGGCTAGGCCTACATCCAGCATGAAAAAGGGTTGGCTCTGTAGAACTTCCTATGACGAGTAGAATTGAGAGATAGCATCAGTGATCAAGATAACGAGTACAGCAACAATGACGATGATGTTATAGTGATCCAATGTTGATGATCCAGCTCCAGTATTGAAGATTTGTGCCTATATGTATTGATGCCTGTGTCAAGAAAATATCTTCCTAGTTAAGAGGGAGTGTTGATGTATTTGTAACTTCGGAATGTATTCACTTGTATACTTTATATTGTATTTGTATGTTATTGTTGTACCTCCGACGGAGATGTTTATTCCTCAAGTCGGAGAAGTCATTATTGTTTTTAGATCATGTAAATTCATTGAGGTCCATCCTCCCATGTATGACGGGGCATTAGACCCCGGAGTTGTGTCTTTCATGGGTTATTAGACCTCCTTAGAGGGGTCGACCCAATATGAGTCAAGTGGAAGGGTTATTAGACTCCCCTAAGGGGTTGGCCCAGTTAGGGTAAAAGGCAGGTCAAGTTAAAGTATAAATAGAGTGGTTGTACCACTCTATTTGCTCATTCACTCACACATCCAACTCGCATAGTTGAGAGAAAGGAGTGCACACAAGTGGAGGAGGAGTAGCTGCTGGAGACATCTATCTTTTGGGGTTTCATGTTTGTGATATTTGTATTGGTGTTTATTCTATCTCTGAGGAAGTTGCGGGGTTTTTCACATTTATGGTTTTCCCCGATGAAAACTTTGTGTCTCTTGTCTCTTGTGTTTGTTGGCTGAGAATTGTTAATCTCTTACTTTGGGGCCAGGTGGTTATATTGTTAAAGTATTCTTTTATTTCAACGAGGAACTTTACAAAGAGATCATATAGCTTCTCACTTTGGATAACTTCAAAGAAAACAGATGGATTTCTAAAGATGGAGATACGAAGTTGGTGTAAGGTTTGTTGTTACACAAAAACCTACAGATGTTGGTAAACATTTGAAACCAAGCACAAGGTTTGATTATCCAGGGTGGTAGTTGGTCCACATTATATTCCTATAGGTGTGGCGGTTATCAACCGATACTCCAACACTCCCCTCCAATGTAGCTCAGGGGAGTTGAACTTGAAACCTCAGCCCTGGTACCATGTAAGGTTTGTCATTACACCAAAACTTGCAGATGTTGGTAAACATTCGAAACCAAGCACAAAGTCCAATTATCCAAGGTGGCGGTTATTCCACATTATATTTCTAGAGATGTAGCAATTATCAACCAATACTCCAACAATTAGCCCTTACTATCATGTCATTGGAGCTTAGAAAGTTGATTGAAGCCAACCCTCTATACAGGTCTTATCTTTACTTGGTGCCACGACAAAATATTATTGTGGCAGAGGCAGTGCAATTCATAATTTTGTAGCACCTCAAGACTCTGAGGGGTGACTCTAGCTACGGGAGAACATGATATATATGGAAGAGATTCTAACTATAGCGCTAATATGGATTCTACTTCAACATGAGATGTTTTGAACATCAAATCCAACCTGGAGAATAGGACAAGCAGGAGTGGTTAGACTTGAGAATAGTGTTCATGCCACTAGGATAATTTCAAATGGGGGAAGATGAAACAAGTGACTTAAGGTATACTTTTGTATTTTTTAATTAAATATACCTATGTAAAAGAAAATAGTGAAGATCTTTTGTTTTTTTGTTTATGTTGGGATGTGTAATTAAACTTTTGGTAAGAAGTGAAAAGGAGATGCATTATGGTAGTGGTAAATGTGTATGCAATATTTTGATTTTCTCTTTTTGAGTTATAAGGTTCCCTTTTTTTATTTTTTTCATAGGAGTTATTTATTATTGAAGAGTTATAAGGGTGTTTTTAAAAATTGTTTTTGGGGTTACGAGTTCTTGTAGTGGTGGATGAACAAGATATTTCTTTTATAAGGGTTTTTGTCAAATGACATTTTAAAAAGTCATAAATAAGTTTGATAACATGATTATGCTTTTGCAAACTTATAAGAAGTTACAAGGTATACAACCATAAGCAATATTGAAGACATCAAGTTGTCAACAATATAAGTCCTTATTTTCAAAAGATCAAATCAACTTCAAAATCAACATTTATTGTAACACGCAAAGGATGTTATTGTAAGTTTATTTAGGTTTTGGTACTTGCAAGAGCTATTTTGTGAGTGTCAAACTAAAACAAGTATAATTGCATTGTAAACAATTGCATTTTAGATAGAAGTCAACACCCTCCATTTGTTGAGTCCATATTTAAGTGTTGAGTCTGATTTTTGAAGGGTGGAGTTACAAAAATCCCTTTGTGATCTAAAGATAGATTTTAAATGAGTCGAATTTATGAATTATTACAGTTACTAAACACTCTAATCCTCACTTCTATCGACAATATAGTCATAATCGACAAAGCTACTTTACTTGACATGCTCACTTGTTTACAAGATTCATAGGACAAATTAGAATTTCTCCAACTTAAATCCGAACTTCAACGAGATGAAATACAACAAAACACTCAACATTATGAACTAATTCTTGTTCAGAATAAATCTTTTTTGAATTTGATTGTGATTTCTAGCAACAATCACAACCTGGTCAACTCAGTGAAACTACTTCAGAAGAAAATTCAAATAAAAATGAAGTTAGTCATAAACATGATTCACCCATCATCATACCTTGGGAAGAATTGTTCTTAAAAATAAATCAATATGGCTTGGGATATGAAAAGGATCATGATAATCTTATATTCTTGATTATATCAAACTAGTTAGATTTGTTAATGGAGACTTTTTGGATGATGATGATCGAAAAGAACTTGAGGATAACAGTATGAAACAAGTACAAGATTATGATTCAGTTAAGGATTTTCAAAATGGCGATGATAATGCAAATGCAATTGATGATGCTCAATTGAACAACAAACCCATAAACATTGTCACCAAGTTAGCCATCATAAGTCAAATTGTTTTGATCTTCACCCATGTAATTTTAGTGGAAAGACCAATCATCTCTCTCGAGCTTGCCAGAAGAACAAGGTTCAACGAAAACAACTACATTTTGAGTGGTTAGGGACTTGGCGTTGGATTTTTGAAGCCAAGTTATTGGTGCAATCTTATCAACAAGTGCATACACAAGTTCAACCATGTTTACAAGGAGCAATTTCTACAGTGGATGGTTTCTCAATGTTTCGGATTTGTTGATTTTGGAGCTACACTGAGGCCACTTGAGAATGTCTTTTGAATTGAAGATCAAGTCTTTATATTCCACTCAAGGATAATGTGATTACCCTGTCTACTTTCAAAGGGGGCTATATTTGATGATCAATTCATTGGTCCCGCACTTCTCACCTTTCAATGGATAGTGGGGAACATAGTGATGATTATTAGACTTCAAGTTTTGAAGTCTACCATGATGAAATGCAAATTATTCAAGATGGTGACTAATTATGGATTTAGAAAGCATAGGGTTCGTGGTCATCCAAAACCACAAATTGAGAGTAATTCCAATTATCAAAAGATAACAACTTCTAGCTAAATTAGAAAATGTTTCAAATGAAACCACTAAGCCAAAACCAAAGTCAGAGCCAAGTTCCAAAGAAAACTGTTGAGCCAAAATCAAAGTCAAAGCCAAGTTCCAAATATTTACAACTTATGCTAGCTTTTGATTTGTGGTCATCTTAAAAATACCATGTATCAACTTCTTGGTACATTACTTGGTATATGATCAAATTGTCAAGTAACAAAATATTCATTAGTAGGTATTCACTTTCAGTTTTTAGCTCTTTGCATTTTGCTTAACACATTAAGGATTGCCAAACATTTTCATTGACAAATTTTCAAGCAAATCTTCATCAAAACTCATGAGATTTCAAACCATGAGCTTTTGATTAAAAACTTGGATACAATACCAACTTTTGCACTAATTATTATTGCTTAGTTGATACATTTGTACAAACTTATGATTAAGGAGAGTTTGTTAAACACATTCCTAATTTAAATCTTGATATCATCTTAACTCATATCTAATTATGGTATGGTTGTAAAATGGTTATAAAAAATGCATTACAAATATACTTTCTATACATGAATAAAATATACTTAGTATACATTTTTCTCAATATTGCTTCAAATTGTCTCTTGATGATGATCCCAAAGTAAGGATTGAAACGTCGAGTTTCAAATTCGTTCAACACAGCTCCTCCTCACTCTAAACTTTTTTATTTTTATTTTTATCAAATGCAATTCCAACATAGGTACAAAGTAAATTTTTAGTCATATATATATAATTAAAAAATAAATTACACATTTTAGCAATCAAAACATAAAATCTTCAATTTTAAGTAATAATAATAAAAAAATCAAAAATCTTATGTATCCTAAAACCAAAACCAACAAATTAAAAAAAAAAGATTTCCAACTCTAATGTGAACTCTTTAAAGTGATGGCCAAGCAAATGTTATTGTTAATGCTATCATGGCAAAAATATTGAATCACCTCAATCCATTTAAGATTTGAGATCACACACGAACTCAAAATAATGACATGCACAATGTTTTTTTTAATAATTCTTAAAAAATTATAGAAATAAAACCATTATCTTTTAACAAATATCATCTAATTTTTTCAAAAACCAAAATTTAATAAAAATAAAAACAAAATTCCTTTGACTTTCTAAGCCAATTCAAAGCTAATCAAAACCTTTGAAAGTATCATTAACCACACACAACACGTGGTTTCCTATGCAATCATGCCCTAAACATAACCTTTGAAAGCATACACAACACTTTAATCAAGTTTCATCTTACATCATGCCCAACAAATATTTTCCTATCACCAAAAAGGAATGGTTAAAACCAACACATGTTCAACTTATGAGTCAATTGATATAGTTATCACTAAAAAGGAATGGTTAAAACCAACACATGTTCAACTTATGAGTCAATTGATATAGTTATCACCAAAAAGGAATGGTTAAAACCAACACATGTTCAACTTATGAGTCCATTGATATAGTCAAAGTTTTTGAAAGGACGTGTCGGATTTACATGGATGGGCAATGAAAATCGTATGAAGTAGCATTAACAATTGCTTTTAGGAAGAATCTTAAGGAGGTACCACTATAAACCCCGGATGCAATGGTATGAAACAACAACCTTACCTTTATAGTGTCAAAAGTCTAATCAATTAACATATTAATTAGAGAAACAACATAGTTAACTTACCCACTTCATAGCCATGTGCAATACTAGTGACAATGAGCCATTTACAACGAAAATGAAGAATATGGTAGAAAAAGTTGAAGAATATGGTAAAAAGAGTTGTCATTTCTACTTGTTATTAAGATGCCAAAACAATGAAAATAGATATTAAGATAACATAACAATTATAATCGATAATATAGTATAAATAACTTCCAATATTTTGGTGTAATAAATAAGTATTTTTTAGAAAATTATATAAATGAATTTAATTTATAAACTAAAATATTTTACAAAATTATAAGCCAATTTTTTATAATAGAGTTGTCTAAAAATTCAACAATTTTGTGTTTTAATGAAGATTTAACAATTTGACATTTGTAACCAAGATTTCTAAAAATTTATGCCAAATTATCATATTTTTATTTGAAATCATAAAACTAAAATTTATGCCGAATTATCATATTTCTATTTGAAATCATAAAACTTTTAGACTAGTGTTTTATCATATTTCATATTTCGTCACGAGATTGTATATTCCGAGCCAAGCTCACCACCTTTAAAGGTTGGTGTGTGCGGCGTAGTGGTAAAGCGGTCTCGTAAAGACGGCTCTGCTTCGTGTTCAAACCCAAGCGAGGCCGGTGTTCGTCGCGAGATTGTATATTCTGAGCCAAGTTCACCACCTTTTAAGGTCGGTGTGTGTGGCATAGTGGTAAAGCGGTCTCGTAAAGACGGCTCTGCTTCGTGTTCGAACTCGAGCGAGGCTGGTGCTCGTCGCGAGATTGTATATTCCGAGCCAAGCTCACCACCTTTTAAGGTTGGTGTGTGCGGCGTAGTGGTAAAGCGGTCTCGTAAAGACGGCTCTGCTTTGTGTTCGAACTCGAGTGAGGCCGGTGCTCGTCGCGAGATTGTATATTCCGAGCTAAGCTCACCACCTTTAAAAGGTTAGTGTGTGCGGCGTAGTGGTAAAGCGGTCTCGTAAAGACGACTCTGCTTCGTGTTCAAACCCGAGCGAGGCCGGTGCTCGTCGCGAGATTGTATATTCCGAGCTAAGCTCACCACCTTTGAAGGTTGGTATGTGCGGCGTAGTGGTAAAGCAGTCTCGTAAAGACGGCTCTGCTTCGTGTTCGAACCCGAGCGAGGCCGGTGCTCGTCGCGAGATTGTATATTCCGAGCCAAGCTCACCACCTTTGAAGGTTGGTGTGTGCAGCGTAGTGGTAAAGCGGTCTCGTAAAGACGGCTCTGCTTCATGTTCGAACCCGAGCAAGGCCGGTGCTCGTCACGAGATTATATATTCCGAGCCAAGATCACCACCTTTTTTTAAGGTTGGTGTGTGCGGCGTAGTGGTAAAGCGGTCTCGTAAAGACGGCTCTGCTTCGTGTTTGAACCCGAGCGAGGCTGGTGCTCGTCGCGAGATTGTATATTCCGAGCCAAGTTCACCACCTTTTAAGGTTGGTGTGTGCGGCGTAGTGGTAAAGTGGTCTCGTAAAGACGGCTCTGCTTCGTGTTCGAACCCAAGTGAGGCCAGTGCTCGTCGCGAGATTGTATATTCCGAGCTAAGCTCACCACCTTTAAAAGGTTGGTGTGTGCGGCGTAGTGGTAAAGCGGTCTCGTAAAGACGGCTCTGCTTCGTGTTCAAACCCGAGCGAGGCCGGTGCTCGTCGCGAGATTGTATATTCCGAGCCAAGCTCACCACCTTTGAAGGTTGGTGTGTGCGGTGTAGTGGTAAAGCGGTCTCGTAAAGACGACTCTGCTTCATGTTCGAACCCGAGCGAGGCCAGTGCTCGTCGCGAGATTGTATATTCCGAGCCAAGCTCACCACCTTTAAAGGTTGGTGTGTGCGGCGTAATGGTAAAGCAGTCTCGTATAGACAGCTCTGCTTCGTGTTCGAACCCGAGCAAGGCTGATGTTCGTCGCGAGATTGTATATTCCGAGCCAAGCTCACCACCTTTTTTTAAGGTTGGTGTGTGCAGCGTAGTGGTAAAGCGGTCTCGTAAAGACGACTCTGCTTCGTGTTCGAACTCGACCGAGGCCGGTGCTCGTCGCGAGATTGTATATTCCGAGCCAAGCTCACCACCTTTTCTGATAGTTACCCTGATAGAAGTCCAGTTTTGATTCCTGCAGGGGAGGTGTGGCGGGTGAAAGCTCCTTCAGAAAAATGCACCCCAAAAAAAGCTCGTACGACTACGGTGGTGGCTTTACTCACTGTTCAGAGCAGCACTGCTACTAAGGCTAGCCCCGACCCGCGGGTTTGGTATCCAGGTGGTCCAATGACAATGCTCACTGGGCGGTTTGGAGAGGTTCCCTCGGTTTGGAAAAAAAAAAAATAATAATAATAATAATTGGAAATTAAAATATTAATAAAAGTTTATACATTTTAAAAACATAAAGATCTTAAAATTTAGCCAAAGGTTTCTTATTAAAATTTAAAAAAACATTAAGTTCTATCTACATTTAAAATATGTTTATTTTGTGTTTAAAGTTTGTTTTATTATTATTACTTTCTAAACAAACTTCCACATGGTAATCAATTTTATCTTCACTTTTACAAAACATGGAATGGAACGCCTCAGGAACTTGGAAAAGTTTTATGAAAATTATGCCCTGGATTACCATATCTCTCTTGGTAGGTTGGTAATGGAAAAGAAATTGTGGTCGGGATTGATCCCATTATTGGCATGGAATCTAGTTACAAACTCTCGAGTGATCTTTGAGCTTTATTTAATGATTATGGAATTTCAACTCTAAATCAATTTAAAAGATATCTCATTCCAGATCCGTCATATTGGCTTACTGTAAGCGACCTGGGTTTGGCCGGAAGATGGGCTACATAATGGACACACTACACTCACATGCTTCAACTGAATGGTATTCGTCTGACAGAGCAAAAAGATTCTCTGCTATGGTCAAAAAATCCAGTGACGGGTCAGGTATCGACGAGTAATGCTTATAACACTATTATTGAAGCTAGTTTCCAAGGTGATAAGGTATGGTGGTATGGTCAAATGTGGAAATGGAAGTTGCCAACGAAAATTCAATGTTTTATCTGGTTATGTTTTAAAAACAAAATATTGACAGGTGAGAATTTACAACGAAGAGGAAAGGTTGGCCCAAACATATGTATCCTCTGCCATGAGGCAAGGGAATCCGTAGACCATCTGTTCTTTCAATGCAACTTCGCAAAAATAGTCTGGCTAGAAATTGGCAATGCACTAAAAGTAAATGTTGTGTTTTTACACCAGTCTTTTGTAGATATCTATAAATGGTGGGTATATACTTTTATACATCTGAAAAATATTCCTGGTCTAGTTGCATGGTCGATATGGAGGTGTCGAAACTCACCATTTTCTAGGATGTCTCTCCTGAGGTGAAGCAGGTAGTTTTTATGTTCTGGAAGCTCTCAAATGTTTATAAAAATCCTCAACTAAAATTGAAGAATGTTGCAAGATTCATAAATAGGAATAGTAGTGTTCTTGAGACAGCTTATGGATATTTTGATGGCGCTGCATTTGATAATAGATGTGGGGTTGATTTTTACATCTCTTGTGGAAAGAACCTTCACCTTAAGTTTTATATCTCTGGTGGTGCGGGTACAAACTCTAACGCTGAGCTCTTGGGTTTATGGGGCATTTTAAAGGTGGCAGCGTGGTGTGGTGTCATGTCCCCATTTTGACCCCTTTTGCATTAAATAGTGAATCATGTAAATATTGTAACTTAATCATGGTGAGGAGATCAAGGCCAAGGCCCCACCACTGATTTAGCATTTTATGTACTGGAAATTAAAGAGATAGATGCCTATGGTTCTTGTGCTAGAAGGGCACGATGTAAATAAGACATCATGTAAATACAAATTTAATGAAAGATACCCACAACCAGCTACGCAATGCAACAAAGAGATGGGGGCATGATCTTTACAAGGAATAGGGAGGGAAAATAACCAAACCCTTGAGCCATGGTGTTAAGCCATTTCATTGAGGAAACCCATGAACTCTCAACTACCCATTTGGACTCATGCACCCAATCATTTAATTCTTCCAATGATTGGTTGAGACAATTAATGCCTTGGGATGGGAGAGGTATGGCTGTCAATTTTCGTGTATGGGCAAGACAGCAACCTGGGAAATCGAGTTTTGGTTGGCTGGGCAAGAAAACCCCCACGAAATTGGCCCAAAGCCATTCTTCCTCTCACGCAGTCTGAGCCTGTTGGGGTTTTATCCTTCACGTTTTTCACCATTTCCTGCATTATTCCATGCCTGCAAACTCGTTTTTGGTTAGCTCATTGGATGGGAGAAGAGAGCCATGATTTTTGTGGTTAGGGAGGTCGTTTCTGCCCACGAAATGCCCATGAGCATTCTTCTGAAAACGATTCATCTCTCCCGGGGTTGATTTCCCATTTTCTCCTTTTCGTTTTGGTTGCCCACGTTTTTCTGGAACTGTTAGAAACCCATTGTTGGGAACTTCACTATAAAAGCGTTTTTTCATGCCCAGCACTTACACTTTTGCTGTTATATGCATCCATCTCCTAGCAGCCTCAGAAAACCCAACTGCGGGTGGGTATGGTTGATTCTGGTGTACCTATGGTTACGTGAGACCCTGTTGTTCCCTAGTTCCTTGTGGAGATCATGCCCAGCTCGGGGGGTGGCAGTGGTGCTGAGAGATTAAGGAGCACACTGACCTACGGTTGGGTGGAACGTTGCAGAAGCGTAGCTGGTTCCTCAAGGATTACTTGGTTTAAGATAAGCATTCTCATTTGCTAATTTGATTTTGTTTAGATTGATAAATGGCATGAATATATTGAATGTATAATGGATGTGTAATTGTTTATTTCCGTTGTGTTTTTCTTATAATTATACATCCCATGTCTCTTTTAAATTATGTGAATGCTTCATTTAAAAGTTTATGGGTCTAGATGTCCGGTTTTAGCCTCACGATCCTCTCCATCTAGCTGGTATGATGGGAGGGGACGTGACAGAATGGTATCAGAGCTGCGTTACAGCATTGGGCCTCTATGGGCCAAATCTGATAGCAATTACAAGAAAAAAGTTTTTTCTTAAGAGTTTGGAAATTTGTTGATTTAAGTCTGTTTCTGGAAATTTTGGTTTTAAGTCTGTTTTGGGAAGTCATCCCGAAACTGCGGAAAGATTACGCGAACCTTCCCGCAATTGCGGAAGAGTTCGGCGAACCTTCCTGTTGCAGAAGAGTTCCGCGAACCTTCCCACAATTGCGGAAGAATTCAGCAAACTGCTCCGAAACAGAGGAGAAAAAAAAAAAAATTAAGTGAAAAATTTTCTAAGTGTTGGCGTCGAAAGGAATTTCAGAAGGATTTCTCTTCCGAAATTTCGGAAGTAATTCTCTTCCGAAATTGTGGAAGGATTCCGCGAATCGTTCCTCAACGCGGAAGAGTTCGCTGAATCGTTCCGCAACTGCGGAAGACTTCGGCAAATCGTTCTGCAACTACGGAAGACTTCGCCGAATCATTCCGAAAAATCACCCGAAACTGGGGAAGCATTCCGCGCAACGGCAGAAGCATTCCGCGAATGGCTCCGAAGCTGCGGAAGCATTCGCCGAATGGCTCTGCAATTGCGGGAGCATTCACCGAATGGCTCCGCAACTGCGGAAGCCTTCGCCGAATGGCTCCGCAATTGCGGGAGCATTCGGCAAATCGCCCCGCCATTGCGGAAGCATTCGGCGAACTGCTCCGCAATTGCGGAAGCGTTCGGCGAACTGCTCCGCAATTGCGGAAGTGACTAAAACTTGTTTTTTTGATAGGAGGAGCATCCGAACTCAGAATGAAATGATTCCTGTGGGGCTCAGAGGCCATTGACGAAGGCCATGAAAGAACCAGTGAAGACCCCGAGCCCATTACACTCCGATTTGACAGAAATTGGATAATAGTGACTTTTGAAGGACAGAGTCCCGAGGCTTGGCAAAAGGTCGATTTGAGCCGAAATTGATATGAGACAGTCATGAAGCAGACACGATGTTAAGTTCAGAATCTTGGAGCCAAACTCCAGAGGATGTGAAGTCGGGATGAGCAAGAAGATCAAAAAGCATTGTTCCGGGCCACTTTTTCGGGATTTTGAAAAGCTTGTGGGCAGTAAAAGTGATCCTAGATGTGGGAGTCAAAATTTTTACTGAACAAGACATTTCATATTCTCATTAAGACGGACAGTTTCCGTTAGACGAATATTTCTCAGAAATGCACCGTTTGGGAGATAGCCATTTTTGGCCCAAAATTTGGAATTTTGGAAAAATGTGAAAAGTGAGAAGTGCAAAACCCAAAAATTCATAGAAGATGAATGGTGCACCGGAATTAAAATCCGTGAATTGTTGAGTGTTCCTTGTTATATGGACCAACTTCGCCCGATATAAAAGTTTTTGTGATTCCTCATAGATTTTCTTCCACAGGTGGCTAAAGTTGGCATTCTGGACCAAAATGCAACTGTGTAAAATGGGCAGAATTGTAATGAAAGTTGTCATTTTTGAAAAGATGAAGTTTCCGCACCTGATGTCAGAATGGAGCATGGAGACAGGCATTGGAAAGCTTATCCAGCAGGGAACAATGATACATGACCAGAGTTTGAATGAGGTTTACATCTATCATGGATATTTAGTGCAAAAGAGTGCCAGCGACTGTCTTGACAAACAAATTTTGTTGTCAATATGGGCAATTTCTACAATTGCATGATATGGAAGAGGAATTCCATGTTACGATGAGGGACCGAAAGGGGAAGAATTCCTTAAACCCCTATTTTGTTATCATATTTATGATTATGAAATTTTCATATGGCATAAAAATGTTAAAAAAAAAAATGTAAAGGATCACATAGATGTATATACACTAGATGGCATCTTAACAAACATTGCATAGTGCATATAGAAATGCTTGTGCATAAATGGGATATTGCATATTGGCAGAGTAATGAAGTCTGCATATGCAATGAACTACTAATGGAGAATATTGTGGTTGATAATAACTATTGATGTTGGTATTGGTTGTAGGACCAGAGATAACAAAGAGCATGGCTAAATGTGCTAAGGATGTTGTTGCATGAAGCCAACAACCTTATGCAGAAAGGATGATGCAACGAATCTATGATCATAAAGTTGGCAAAAAGGAATGTGTAGCATTGGTAAGAGGTCAACTGATCAGGTAACATCAAGTGATGTAAACGACAGCCATACAGGTAATGGTTATTGGTGCATAAATTGCATGAATGAGGAAAGAGGATTTGGTAAGATTCATTCAACTATGCTTGAATTATGTTGAAAGCATAGTACTCATAACTTAATGCAAGGTAGCATTGAAGAAATGTGCATTAATATATTATGCACAATCTTGTGGTTATACATTGAGGGAATACACATTAAAAGATTATGTGAGTGATGTAAATGTGCATGCATAGATATAGGTGCACATGATGAGATGCATTGTGAGAGTGCATGAGTGTGAAGTATGTTTCATTGCAATTAGATAATAGATGGAATGATAAACTATTATCAATCTTAAGAACAAGAGAATAATTGCATAAAATGGTGAAATCGAACCATGTAACTCTAGTATGGTAATAATTCACGGGAAGTAGATGGTTTTGGTGATATTAAAATGCTTCCGTGACTGTGGCGGCAATGAAATTATTATATGCATAGAAACTTACGAAGCATTTGGTTGATTGAAGTTTCATATTTCAGGTAGATTGCTTTGGGCATGGCAAATATGGATAAGTCCATGATGAAGATTGGAGTCTACCGTGAACAAGAGCCAAACACTATGAGGATAGTCGCATTGCTAAGCAAACCAATTTCTGTAGGAGACAGAATTGTAAAATTCATGCTGAATTTAATTATTAATGTTATTGATTGGTTATGAAACAATCATATTTGAAGCTTATTGCTAAATGTTGCTGACTGTTTGGCTATTTGATGAAGTGTGCCAGGATGACACATTGCAGGAAGGCCATGTGTGATGACTTGCAGAAGCCAAACTAGATGGGAAGGATCCCATGATTTGGAAACGGGTTTCGGGTGAAACGCCATTGATAATGTCTCAGCCAAACCGCATGTCGGTAAACCATGAAAGTGAGGTGGTAAAACTATGCCCAGAAGGCATGTGAGATACATCTGCAAAATGAATGACTATTCTGTGACCCTAGACAAGAACATGCATGTCTAAATTATTAGGGTTAATACGCATAGCATGCTCTATCTTATTTATATCATTGCAGACTGCTTGAGTATGATTAGGACCTACATGGCGCATATCGGAAGGGGGGTGCACACCTTTTCTGGTGCTGGGTCATGTTAGGGTTTTCAATATTGACTACACCCTAAGGGAATGGACGCATTCCTGGTGTTTCAATACTTGATAGTGAATGATATGAAATATGATTACGATTTTTGAGCAACAATACTGATGAGTCTGCTTATCCTTCTTGTGCTATCAGCTTACACAGATGCAATTTGGTGTTGCACGTAAGAGGCAAAGTGAAGAAAGGGTGCTCAAGAGGACTGTATGGGCAGTGGTAACCTTTCTACGCTCACACTAAAGGACACTAGAATGGATGGATAGGCCCGGGGAGTTGTGTTGCAGAAAAGGGGTATCATCCTTGTGTAGTGTGAGTGGGTATTGTGGGGCCATGCTAGCCTGCAGTCAAGTGAGTCACCTATGGAGTTCCTAGAGGGAACCACTGGTTGCACAAGAGAAGGAGCCACGTAATCATATTATGTTGTTCATATTGCCTGATAAACCCAGTCGGTGTACTGGCTTGGCATTGGTTATTTGGGAGTTGTGACGAATGGTTGTTGGATGCCTGATAAACCCAGTCGGCGTACTGGCTTGGCATTGGTTATTTGGGAGTTGTGGCGAAAGGTTGCTGGATGCCTGATAAACCCAGTTGGTGTACTGGCTTGGCATTGGTTACTTGCATGATGTGGAGGTATAGGTGAAGGGTGTTATTCCCTGACAAACCCAGTCGGAGAACTGGCTTGGAAATGGTTATTGTATGCTTGATAAACCCAGTCGGCGTATTGGCTTAGCATACTGATATTTGAAATGCTTGATAAACCCAGTCGGCGTATTGGCTTAGCATACTGATCTTTGAAATGCTTGATAAACCCAGTCGACGTACTGGCTTAGCATACTGATCTTTGAAATGCTTGATAAACCCAGTCGGCGTACTGGCTTAGCATACTGATCTTTGAAATGCTTGATAAACTCAGTCGGAGTACTGGCTTAGCATACTGATCTTTGAAATGCTTGATAAACTCAGTCGGAGTACTGGCTTAGCATACTGATCTTTGAAATGCTTGATAAATCCAGTCAGTGTACTGGCTTAGCATACTGATCTTTGAAATGCTTGATAAACCCAGTCGGCGTACTGGCTTAGCATATTGATTTTTGGGATGCCTGATAAACCCAGTCGGCGCATTGGCTTGGCATTGCCTATTCGAATGATGTTGTGGAGCAGCATGTGTGCTGGCCAAGCATCCACCCCACAGGTGATCCAAGGCTTGTAAAGTAGAGAAGGAAACCTGTGGAGTAGCGAGGAAACGCACAATACAGATAAGTATTTGGTTATCTTGCAACTTCTTGCTTATGAAGATATATGTGTATATGATTTAATTATGATTTCTTAAATTCTCATTTGGAAATAAACCCTATGAAAATACATTAAACATGTGAATTGACTCAATGTTTGAGTGTAGGTATTGTTAGAAGCAAGGACTATGAAAGCATCTAGATGATGCATGTGGACATATGACTGTCCTAAAGAGCTCAGTATGAGCAGTAATGGAAGATGGTGCTAGTGGAACTGTGTGGGTCCTAGCAGCCAAAGGTTCTGTAAGCGACAATGGGGAAGAGTTCCCTGGTTGAAATCCATATGCAGACCTTAGACACTAAGTGTCATAGCCAAGAAAGGAAAGTCAAAGCATTCACATTGAAGTGAAAGAGACTAAGGAGCATGAAACCACAGTGATAGTGTAGCTCCATAATAGAACAAGACTAAGAGGGAGAAACCCCTACTCTTTTCTTTTCTTTTGATTGATGCATTTATAAAGCAAAAGATTGTTGAGTGCATATCATGGCTGAAAATAGATTGTGTGTAATTGCTTGAGATGAATTGTGGATGATGAAATAGTAAATTTCCTGTGAAAGGATGAACATGAATGAATTCATGTGTATGTTTGAAAAACATGAAAAGTGTGGAAGTTCCATGAATAAAGCATGGACATTCCATGTCAATTAGAAAAATAATTGACTAATCTTAATGTTTATGTTATGCTTGTCCTAACAAAGAATTTTCATGATGAATTTCACAGGTAAGAAAGTGAAACAATTGGTTGCAGTCGGCACATGAAAGTGTTACTAGTAAGCAAAGTGTGTTCAGTTGTGCCCATTGACCATGGCAACGGACCGAGGGCTATTAGAATTGGCTGAAAGTCTTCTTCAAACAATTGCTAGGACCCGAGAAAATCTTGGGGAGATGCTCAAGCTACAAAGGCAACAGAATGAGACAAACCATGAGGCTTTGCAGGACTCTATTCGTCTACAAAAAGAGGTAAAAAGCATTCTGGGAGCAATCAGCAAGGGAAAAGAAAGTGGGTCAATGAAGAAGCATTCATCCAACTGTCCGATCAAGAAACGTCCCAGGTGGGAAGAGTCAAAGGAAATGGACTGGGAAAAGGTAAAGCCGCCAATGAAATGTTGGGGGTGTGGAGGAAATCATTGCCTTCGTGACTGCCCAACAAGAGAATATCAAGGGGGTAGCAACCGTAAATTCCCCAAGTTCGTGGACCAGTTGGAAGGAAAAGAAAAAGAAGGAATTGTTTTGGAACGATGTCCTCATGCAGAGCTAGAAGGTCCTAGCCAACAAGAGCAGGTTGTAAAGACCAAAGTACTTAGTCCTGAAAAACCCAAGTAAAAAGGTGAAATGCAGGACAAACCTACCACATTTTGTGAATTTTGGACATATGTAAAGTGAGTATTTATTTCCGAAGTGTTGGAACACCGAGGACGGTGTTATTCCAAGGGGAGGGGTATGTCATGTCCCCATTTTGATCCCCTTTGCATTAAATCGTGAATGATGTAAATATTGTAACTTAATCATGGTGAGGAGCTTAAGGCCAAGGCCCCACCACTGATTTAGCATTTTATGTACTGGAAATTAAAGAGATAGATGCCTATGGTTCTTGTGCTGGAAGGGCACGATGTAAATAAGACATCATGTAAATACGAATTTAATGAAAGATACCCACAACCAGCTACGCAATGCAACAAAGAGATGGGGGCATGATCTTTACAAGGAATAGGGAGAGAAAATAACCATACCCTTGAGCCATGGTGTTAAGCCATTTCATTGAGGAAACCCATGAACTCTCAACTACCCATTTGGCCTCATGCACCCAATCATTTAATTCTTCCAATGATTGGTTGAGACAATTAATGCCTTGGGATGGGAGAGGTATGGCTGTCAATTTTCGTGTATGGGCAAGACAGCAACCCGAGAAATCGAGTTTTGGTTGGCTGGGCAAGAAAACCCCCACGAAATTGGCCCAAAGCCATTCTTCACCCATGGCATTCTTCCTCTCACGCGGTCTGAGCCTGTTGGGGTTTTATCCTTCACGTTTTTCACCATTTCCTGCATTATTCCATGCCTGGAAACTCGTTTTTGGTTAGCGCATTGGATGGGAGAAGAGAGCCATGATTTTTGGGGTTAGGGAGGCCGTTTCTGCCCACGAAATGCCCATGAGCATTCTTCTGAAAATGATTCTGCTCTCCTGGAGTTGATTTCCCATTTTCTCCTTTTCGTTTTGGTTGCCCACGTTTTTCTGGAACTGTTAGAAACCCATTGTTGGGAACTTCATTATAGAAGCGTTTTTCATGCCCAGCACTTACACTTTTGCTATTATATGCATCCATCTCCTAGCAGTCTCAGAAAACCCAATTGCGGGTGGGTATGGCTGATTCTGGTGTACCTATGGTTACGTGAGACCCTATTGTTCCCTAGTTCCTTGTGGAGATCATGCCCAGCTCGGAGGTGGCAGTGGTGCTGAGAGATTAAGGAGCACACTGGCCTACGGTTGGGTGGAACATTGCAAAAGCGTAGTTGGTTGCTTAGGGATTACTTGGTTTAAGATAAGCATTCTCATTTGCTAATTTGATTTTGTTTAGATTGATAAATGGCATGAATATACTGAATGTATAATGGATGTGTAATTGTTTATTTCCGTTGTGTTTTTCTTATAATTATACATCCCATATCTCTTTTAAATTATGTGAATACTTCACTTAAAAGTTTATGGGTCTAGATGCCTGGTTTTAGCCTCACGATTCTCTCCATCTAGCTGGTATGATGGGAGGGGACGTGACATGTGGTCTGTACTCCTTTAGGATATTTGGAGACTCCCTTTTCATAGTAAATTGGGCTAGAGACTTATATGGTATGAAATCCACCTGCCTTAAACATTGGAGTGATAGAGTCAAATCACTGATGAACTGGTTCCAAAATCTTACCATTGATCACATATAAAGGGAATTCAATGATGTTGATTCCTTATCCAAGATTGCTTTGGACGGGGAAGCAGGTGTTCTAAACTGGGAAGAATGGGAGGAAGACAAGCTTACTCAAAAGGGATCTATCTGGTTTTTAGACAAAGTTAACTAAATATGGAAGTTTTGATCTGTTCTTGGTCATCTGTGATGACAGCTTAGAGACTAGGCTATCATGTAACAATGTTTTTGCTTTTTGGATCGGAATGTCGCAAGTATCATTATGCAGGTTATGAACATAATGATCTTGATATTTACTCGATGAGATATGTACTTTTTTATTTCTATGGAAATAACAAAAGTACTGGTTTTTTTCTGCTTGAAAAAAAAGAAAAAAAGAAAAAAAAAAGTTGTCATTAATTAAATTAAAGGAAGAAGACAAGCTTAAATGTTCCAAAATTTTGACTCAAGGAACTACACTATCAAACTAGGGTATGTTGCAAAAGTTGAAGGTTGAAACAATGAGATATTTTGGTTTTTGAGCACTATTTCAAAATTATATTGTTCCTTAGAATCCAAAAAACTTATAATAGTTGGTTCTAGAGAATAACCACTTAACTTGGCATAATGGCCAAAAGAAAGGCTAAGTAGAGCTAAATAGAGCACTTGTTTGTGCCTTGTCCCTTTTCTAGAGAACTTTGGAATAAAGCATCACAATTTATTGTTGCTAAATCTAAATATATTAAAAAAACCTCTAATTGATTGTCTCATTTTAATTAATATTGTTAAAATAAATAAATTAAACATTGTTAAAATAAAAACAAACTCTCATAAACTCTACAATGAAGAAGGCATTGAACAATTCTTTTTTTTTACAACAATGGGTGACATGCTTTATATTAAAAAAAGACGATCTTACAAAATGGATGGAAAAACTATACCCAAAAGAGGAGGGCTGTCAAGACAAGCACCTCACAAACCAATCTTTGCATTTCATACTTAAAACCTATTCTTCGACAACATAGAATTTTAACAAACTGTCTTAGAAGAAGGCAACAAAAGTAACACATAATAAAAGAAGCTACAGAGATTCAAAAAAGAAATCCTGAAACAAACACGAGAGAGTATCAATTGACATTAAGGAGGCAAACCTTATCTATGTTACCAGCTGTAGCACCCGTATTATCTTCTTCCATGCCAAGAATGACAGAGGGGCTATTCCGATTGCTGGTCCTAATACAGTCTACCTTGGCTTCAACAATTCTTAGGCAACCATGAAGGGATTCAATTTTGCCAACCAACCCTTCAAAATAGTCTTTCATTTTGCTATGGTTGCCCCTAACCTCCGAATTCAAAATCTGGACAAAGGTGGAGAGGTGGGAAATTGCTTTCTTCAGATCTTTGTTTTCTCCTCTGAGCTAGCGAACCTGGAACTCTAAATCCTGCACATGCAAGAGCACTTCGGAGGAGGGACTGTCAGGCCCACAAGGGGACTCCAGATTGACTATGCCACCATTGTCCCCAACAATGTTCGTCCAGTGTTTGCTACTACCTGGCTCACCTGAGCTACCATGGTGCAAAGATCAAGCTTGATTTTGGCATAGACCAACGTCGAGAGGCTACCAATTTTGTCCACTGTCTTGCTCGTGACCACAATGGACATTCTACACAAAGCCCCTGATGCTCTGCCCCTGCCCAACATCCAATGGAGACTAGCTTCTGCCACCACCTATCTCGTCATTTTTGGAATGCCCATGGTAGGCTTGTTTCACCTGTCCCCCATGGGAAACCTGAAGCTCAATGCCTCCATTACCTTGACCCTGGACCACATCAAGAGTTGAGAGATACAATTTCATGCCAACTCCTACCGAGTTAACTTGAATATGCTTCCTACAACGGCGACACTGCAGTGTAGGGAGACACAAACTTGCATTGCCACCCTCCATGCTTAACAAAATAAAAACGACCCAACAGACAGCGCAAAAAAGAATGAGCTTGATGCTCGAACTGTCACCTTGTTCCTCGTTATATGCACTGGATTCCTTAACACCTGCACGCATTGAAGTCCCGCATGCGAAACAGGTGGAGTTAGGTTGGATAAGCCGCCGAAAAAGCCTTGAGTATGCGTGAGAAGATTGAAAGGATCCCAAAGAGATTTTGTGATTTAACTAATTTCTTGAACCAATCTAGACCAAAGTTTATATCAGTGATACTTAAAACATTCCAAACCCAAACGTTTGCAAAATGTTGTCCATTTCTAACAGCAAAACCACAATCCAAACCAGCACCCATATTTGCCATGGCTTCAACTTGCTAATTGTTGTTCCTTAATATGTGAAAAAAGGAGATTGGGATAAGGTCTTGTTCGAGTGAATGAAGTGATAATGAAACTTGAGAGGCAAGTTTGCAACGATTTTTGGCCAAGGCCAAGGCTTCCTTGATAACTAGTAAGGAATCACCAATGGCCACGAACTCCTTCACATTATTTTCCTTTGCGATGTCAAATACCTTTGAAAAGACAAGCCACTTCGCATTATTGTTCGTCCTTCTTCCAATTCCCCAAGCAAAGTCTATCACTTTGTTTGCATCGAAATCCAAAAAAAACTCCCTCCACACCTGCCAACCCAAAGCATTGAAAAATTCTTAAAACACCATAAAACCAAAAAAAAATTATCATCTTTGTAATGATACCAACATAGATCCATCTTAAACCTGTATCTATCAAGCACCCAAGTTTAAGTTTTAAATTTTTATTTTATAAACAAACATCTATTTTTAATTACTTTTCATAATATTTTATTTTATGAACCAATATGGATTATTTTTAAATACTTTCCATAATTTTTTATTTTACGAGTCAATATGAATTTTTTAAATTATTTTGTTACATCACAATACTCATTTCACTCGATGCAATTAAAAAGATAGAAAATAAAAGCATTTTAAAATATCCAACACCCCACTTTAATTTAAATTTCAAAATATTTGTTAAAATATTATTCCTTACCCTTTGACTGACCAATAACATCATAAAATGATTTAACAATGTTTTTCTTTAAAAATATTCAACATCCCCTCGTAATATATAATAATTGTTTTAATTTAAAACTATTAATTTAATTATTAAAAAAGCTTTATAGCACTGTGGATAAAATAATAGAACACATATTCCTATCAAAGATACTATGGCCCTTTGATGAGGTTAGATGGATAAAATAATAGAACACATATTCCTATCAAAGATACTATGGCCCTTTGATGAGGTTAGATGGATTTCATTCCATCCACATATTACCAGGTGACGTAACTATCAAAAGACAACATTTAACTAGCAAAATCACCACCAATTATCACTAGTAAACCAACCAACTTTTGGGGGATTTGGGAGTAAACAAAAATTCTGAAACTAATTGAAAATACAAATCCATAACAACCTGCCAAACCCATCAAAATCCCACACTAAACAAGCACTCAAAGGCAAACCCTAAAAGAGCGGCTTTGTCATTATGCAGAAAATAAATGAATAAGCCATAACAAAACAACTGCATATGCACCTACTGACAGGTGCCAAACCCTAAAAGAGCGGCTTTGTCATTATGCAGAAAATAAATGAATAAGCCATAACAAAACAACTGCATATGCACCTACTGACAGGTGCCAAACCCTAGCCTATCAGAAGCTTTCGAAAAACAATCAAATACAACCAAACCACGCAGTGAATGATTCATCCTACATTGCACCTAACAAGCTTAATTCTGGAAACAAGCCAGAATTGTGCCTTATCAAACCCCAACTGGACTCGAAATCCTAAAAAAGAAAACAGAACTTTGTCTTATAAAACCCCAATTGAACTCGAAATCCTAAAGAAAACAGAACTGTCTTATAAAACCCCAATTGAACTCGAAATCCTAAAGATAACAGAATTATGGCTTATCAAACCCCGATTGGACTCGAAATCCTAAAGAAAACAGAGCTTTGTCTTAAAAACCCAATTGAACTCGAAAAAGAACAGAATTATACCTTATCAAACCCCAATTGGATTCGAAATCCTAAATAAAACGGAACCTTGTCTTGTAAAACCCCAATTGAACTCGAAATCCTAAAGAGAGCAGAACTATACCCTATCAAACCCCAATTGGACTCCAAATCCTAAAGAAATCAGAGCTTTGTCTTATGAAACCCCAATCGAACTCGAAATCCTAAAGAGAACAGAATTATGGCTTATCAAACCCCAATTGGACTCGAAATCCTAAAGAAAACGTCATGTGAATAAATATAGGCAACTAAAACAGTTCAGCAGAAAATAAGACTGCCTCGCATTCCTCATAGAAGAGGAAAGTCAGACTTACAAGTATTGAATTCGATAGTATGCCATTGTGAACCAGGTTAAGGTTTCCCAGAGAAGTGAAAGGTGGTGTCAAAAGACACCATAAGTGAACCAGTGATTTATAAACGAGAGGACAAATGACTAGTAATGAGTCAGATTCCTCAGATTCAGCCTCCAAAGCCGTAGAGGGTTCGGCCCTGCCTCTTAAGGGAGTAGACGACATCCATAGCTGTCACGGTCTTTCTCCTCGCGTGCTCTGTGTATGTCACGGCGTCTCTAATCACATTCTCCAAGAAGATCTTCAAGACGCCTCTGGTTTCTTCGTAGATGAGACCGCTGATCCGCTTGACGCCTCCTCTCCTCGCGAGACGCCTGATAGCGGGCTTAGTGATGCCCTGAATGTTATCTCGAAGCACTTTCCTGTGCCTCTTGGCCCCGCCCTTTCCCAAGCCCTTGCCTCCCTTTCCACGCCCAGACATCCTTCCTTTTCCCTGCTACTGATCTCAACCAAAACGAAAGTGATAATAGAAGGTCACCGATTCCTTAAATAGAGTCAAGCGTGAAGGATATATACAATATATGCGAGCGAAGAGGATATACACAGAAAACCTCTCTCATCTCCCCGCTTCACTTCAAATGCCTCTCATCAACGGTTGAGAAGTTTCGATCCGTTGCATCCCGAACCTCTCTCTGCGAACCGTAGATGAGAATTTATCAACGGCTGCAATCAAATCGAGGTGGATTGCTTCAAGTATTCTCAATAAATGCGATTTTACTCGCACCACGCATTGAGAGGGAGGCCGTGACATTATAGTTATGGCTCCAATGGCATAACGAAGAGTTCCATGTGTACTCATGTATATTAATTAGCCCTCCTAAGAGAATGGAGCTATTTTGACACTTAATGTAAGTTGCAAGTTGTGTAGCATAATTTCAAATACACTATGTAAAAGTATATGTAAGAAAGTCCAGTGTGTGAGTGCATTTTCATTGTAAAAATCTATTATTAAGTTGATTGATTGATAAGTTCATGTAATATTTTTTCTATTAGATTGTAGAGGGAAAGAAATGGTTATAGTCGCTCTAGAATTAAACATTTTTTTGCAATCAACTAGTTATTCTAGTTGTAGGGGTGACAAGTGCAGGAGGGGTCATTTTTTTTTTTATCTTGGAGGAAATGAAGAAACCAATTTTGCGTGGGAATTAGAGAAAATAACAAAAAATTAGGCAAAAATTCACGCCCTTTACATCAACCTCTCCCTTGCAATTGAAAGAAACATTAAGTTTGTGCTCATTTTCGGATACTCGGCTCTAATCATAAGCCTTTGGAAAAACCATCATCAAGAAGGCAATGTAGTGTTTGGAAGGATGAAGCTTTGAATCATAAGTATGATAGACACTTAGGATTCATTCCCACCACTCCATATTCGATGTGGCAATAACCAGGAAGCAAATGCTATGGCAAATTTAGCAATAAACCTTTAAAAAGGAATTTTTATGGAAATTTAATGGTGGTGACCATAATGTCATTTTAATCCCATGATGAAGCTTGTGTCACTTATCCAAGGTAAGAAATCCCCCTTAATGTTGTGTGTTAACCAAATTCAAGGCATCGATAAGTGTAACATGACAGGACGTTATGCATGCATGATTTTAATCGCCTCCATGTAGGATTTTGCCCTTAGTCTTGCATATTAGATATGGAGCGATGACAATTAAATATTGTGTTTAATGAGTTGCAATGTGAAAGTGGGATCATTCTTTCGCAATGTTATTTGGCCTGTGGCATGGAAATATGGTTTGGCAATGCTGAGGAGGCCAAGAATGCTAGACAAGGTCATCATATGTGTAGAAGAGCCCTTGACCTTGAAATTTCGAGTAAGCCTTCTCTACAGGAATATATGGGGCTTAAATCTAATGTAGAATCAATCCCCAAAAACTCATGCATGGTCCTATGGCTTGGGCTTGATATTTGGCTTCATTGCAAATTTGTTTTTGAATTGGGGAAAATTGGGGAAGTAGAGGAAATCCAACTCTATCATGGTTCTATCTTTAGTAACCTTGTAGCTAGTCCACCTAATTTCATATGTAACCTTTGCATTTTGAGATGACTCATGACATCACCCAGGGGATTAAGAAAATCCTCAAACAAATTACTTGTGAACTAGAAGGTTTGAAGTAATCAATGGAATTTATGAGTATACAAATGTAGAAGCAGGAAAGTAAACAAGTTGTCTTGGAAAACAAATTGCATGAGTTGAAATAAAATTATGGAAAGTTAGCCTCAGACTTTGAAATGCATTACAATATCATTTTGCGTTTTGCCAGAGGGTTGCAATATATCACATGTCTTCCTTGTATTTTTGTAGCTTCTATGAAGGAGAATCATGTTGATGAAGCCATTGTACAACATACAACCTTGGCCCTCGAAGAACAAGATGAGAAAGCACATGTAAAGGAGGACTAGTCCATGAAAGAAGCTCTAAGTGGCAACAACTTGATCAATGTCTTTGTTTAATGCACCTTACATGTATTTCGATTTTAGGCTTATATATACAGCAATATAGAACTAGGTATGATGAGCATATATTAGATTTTGCTAGAAGATTGAAATTACATGATCAAATAGTTTTTTTATGAACACAACAACAAGAAAAACATGTATAAGTTTTGAAATCCTTGTACTCTTCTTGTTGTTGGCATTACTAACAACCTTTTTATAAATACAAACTCATATGTTTTAGTGAAAGAAAGAAAAAAACTAACTATCCTTGTTGTGTTTATTCACGTTTAGGATATATTTATAGTAAGAGTGAACCCTATACCGTAAGTAACATACCCATGTCCTAAGCAATACGAACAATGTTGCCATACTATCAATGTTCCACGATATATCAGTACAATAACTTTGAACATAAAGTTTATGAATACTTTGTATAATAATAATATAGTGAATGCATCTATACTTTGCTTATTAGTCCTTGCCTTGGCTAGCAGGGACTCTAGTAAACGACTTCTCGCCTTTTTATTAATATGCATGCAACTTCATGCATTTTAACCTATGTTTTAGGTGAATATTTTAAACACCACTTTTTCTTTCACCATTCACATACTTGAACACTTTTTTCAACCAATTAAAAACTTGGAGGTCTTATTTGGCCTATATCAAGGCCATTTCCCTTTTGCTATGTTTTGAACTTAGGAGTTGCAAAAGATTATGATAGTCCTTGAATGATAAAAAGATCGAGATGCATTAATGTTATCTCTTTGTTAACATTTGTCCTCTAACATTTTCTTCTCTAGGGCATTTTTCATGCTCAAAGCTAACATTAATTTTCGAAGAGTTCATGTCTTCATGTCTTGTCTAAGTTTGTTTGGACAAATTCGGTGTTGTCCTCTTTGAGTTTGCTGGGCAAGCCTTGGTTTTTTGGCGTGTTAAAGTTGTCACACTTTGCATCTATGATAGTGGTGGTGTCTAGCATGGTGACCATGTGTATAGACTGTGACTGGATCAAAATGAACTTGAACTGCTCCAGGAAATAACAAAGAAACTATCAACCACATCAACTTTTAAGCCTACTACAGAATCAACAACCCAATTTACATATTATGCTCTACAACTTTGTTACAAAGGTTGAAGTTTCTCCATTGTTACCTAGCAAAAGCAACATCACTACCCACTTGCCCAACTTCTCTTCCTCACTAGCCAATTTCAGGTCTCATGGATGAAATGGTAAGATTCCATAAACAAAAAATGCAAAGATTGCTTTCTTAATATTTTTTACCTTACAAGACAAAGGCTTCTTCTTGTTTCTTCTTGCTCTTGCATTATCCCACGCACACCCTACATGGATCATTGATCGGAACTGATTTGAGGACGCTCATTCTCGATTCCTTTCCGCCCAGCTTTGTAGCGGGTGTAATGTCCCCATTTTGACCCCCTTTGCATTAAATCGTAAATGATGTAAATATTGTTATTTAATCATGGTGAGGAGCTCAAGGCCAAGGCCCCACCATTGATTTAGCGTTTTATGTATCGGTGCATATGGTTCTTGTGCTAGATAGACACAATGTAAATTAAGACATCATGTAAATACGAATTTTAATGAAAAACCCACAACTAGCTATGCAATGCAACAAAGAGATGGGGGCATGACTCTACAAGGAATAGGGAGGGAGATTATTCAAACCCTTGAGCCAATGGTGTTAATCCATGTGTCAATGAGAAAACCCATAAACCACCAACTACCCATTTTGGGTTATGGACCCAATCATTTAATTCTTCTAGAAATTGGTTGAGGCAGTTAATGCCTTGGGAATGAAGCGGTATGACAGCCAATTTCGTGCATGGGCAAGCCATCAACCTGGGAATTCGTATTTTTGCTTCTTGGGCAAGAAAACACCCACGAAATGGTGCCTAAAGCGATCTTTCACCCATGTCCTTTGCCCTCCCATGCAGCCTGAGCTAGCTGGGCTTTCCCCATCATGTTTTTCATCATTTTCCTGCATTTTTCCATGGCTGGGAGCTCGTTTTTGTGTTACACAGTGGCTGGGAGAGGAGGACCACGATTTGGGACTATTATGGAGGCCGTTTTTGCCCCAGAATGTCCATGGACGTTTTTTCTGAAAACGGATTTGGCTTCCCAGGGTTGTTCCCCATCTTCCAGTTTCGTTTTTGGGTTTCCCACGTTTTTTTGAAGCTAATGAAAACCCCGTCTTTGGGCATCTCACTGTAAAAACGTTTTCTTCATGCCCAACACTTATACTTCTGTTGTTATGTGCATCCATGTTTTGATTTGAACCTGTGAGCAAGAAACTTGGAGTGGTAGTGGACAGAACTGGCTTGATAAACCTAGTGAAGGGAGTAACCTCTCAAGAAGATCAAGAGGGCTGGCTACTCTTCTATGCACACATGGGACACTCTAGAATTGGAAGGTATGGCCTGAGGGACTGTGAATTGGTGAAGGGAATACTTCCTTGAGTGGGGTGTGTAGGCATTGTGGGTGCCAAGCTAAATAGATCTTGTAGAGGTATCCATAGCTCTGTGGTTGAGCTCACTAGCTTAGCAATTCTTCCTTTCCATTTCCTAGCAGCCTGATAAACCCAATTGTAGATTGGCTTGGCTCATCTTGGTGTATGCTTGGCTATGTGTGAGTATGTTGTTCCCTGGTTCCTTGTAGAAATCATGCCCAGCTCGGGGGTGGCAGTTGTATCAAGAGGTTGATAAGCACAACTAGCCTATGGTTGGGTGGAATGTTGCACATGCATAGCTGGTTGCTTGGGACTACTTTGTTAAGATAAGTATTCTCTTGTGTTAACCTTACAATTATTTATTTGATGAATATCTTGAATGTATAATGGATGTGTAATTGAAATTATTTCCGTTGTGTTTTCTTATAATTATACATTTCCATATGTTCTTTTATATTATGTGAATGCTTATTTAAAATTTCATGGGGCTAGATGCCCTGGCTTTAGCATCACGTTCTCTCTATCATGCTGGTATGATGGGAGGGGACATTACAGCGGGCTTGCTTATAGCGAACTCCCCCAACTTCCACTTCTCCTTCAAAGATGAGCATCCAAAGCCAGCACAAGCTGATGAAGTTAGAAATCTTATTTGCTAAAAATTATGTACTTTCTCCCAATACCTCGATCGAGAACGAATCTAGGTATTTCAACTGCCCTAAATGATCTATCCAATGAATTGCGCCAAACACTTCAATTTATGGTCTCCTTAAGACTACATACTTTTGACTCTCATTCTAATATTTTTGTTATTGTTATTGTTATTGAATAGAAATTAACACACGCGCCTTTAAAAGTGCATGTGATAATGATAGAGAGAAACTAGGAATCATGCAATACTCGGATACTCCTACCTCCATCTCATAGAGGAATTCCATTATGAAATCCTCCTACAGCATCAAAATATGTTAGCCCAGATGCACATCTATTGATTTTTACTTCTTTTTGTCGTTGAAAGGCATGCAAGCAACAAAGCAAAGGGTGGTTATAAAAGCAATAAGAAACAAGCTCTACTGCATGGGTTGGAGGGAACTAACCCCATCCTTCCATCCAGTTGGGAAAGACAAGGCCATTGCCTAGATTTCTTTTTCATAGTAGTGTCGTAAGGTCATCATGATGCCATTGCGAAGCTCCTCTTTGGTACTTCAATTTTCTACGGTAGGTAAAGTTGACTCCCTTCTGTAAAACGCCAATGAGGAAGTGTTGATGCAGATATGTATGTAGCTATTGGAAACTATGAGACATTGCATAGAAGCCCACATAATTTAAATTATTGTAATTTCAATCTCGTAAGGTCATCATGATGCCATTGTGAAGCTCCTCTCTGGTACTTCAATGTTCTAAGGTAGGTGTAGCTAGTGTTTTCACACCAGCCTATGCAAAGGGGCACCTACTAAGGATTATGGAACCCTTAGTAGAATTTCAAAAATATAGATAAAGATGGTGTGCGAGTGTAAATAACAATAAAAATAAATCTAACTAATTACTGCAATAAAAGACAACAAATAGATCGGAACCCATGAAGTGTTTTTGTATTATGTTGCAAACAAGGGTTTACAATAAGAGTTACCTCAGAAGGTGAGTAGAAGTGAGCCCTCACAACTGTACGAAGAGTAGCGCGTCGGGTCTCCAGAGTTCCTTGCTCTTCTCCAAATGCTCAAGAGGTGTCCAAGACTCAACTGGATGGGGAACAAAAGCTCAAGGTGATAGGCTAGAGTTCAACAGGATTTTTGGCAGCATGAGGGTATGAAGAGTTGATCATGGATGTGAAATGGGGGGCATCCATCACCTTTTTATAGTGATTTGGGTGGTGGAGTATTGACCCATGGTTTTGGGCAACCAATAGTATTGGCTAGTGGTATTTGATGTTTTCCCTCTTTTCTTTTCTTTTTTGAATTTTTCCCCTTTTTCTTTTTCTTTTTTTGGGATTTTGACCCTTTTTATGGGATTTTATCCCTTTTTGGAGGATTTTCATTCATCGAGGAGGGAAATAATTATTTTATGCCCATTTGGTTACCAATTTAGGGGTTTTTGGGGTTTTGGAGTCCAAAAATGTAGGAAAAAGTGGTAAATGGGTTATGTGACTAGGGAGATGAGCTATGTGGACAATTTTGGGTGTTAACAGTAGGTAAAGTTGAGTCCCTTATGCAAAATGACAATGAGTAAGTGTTGATGCAGATAGGTATGTAGTCGTTGGAAACTACGAGACATTATGTAGAATCCCACATAATTTAAATTATTGTAATTTCAATCAAGCTCTAGTATGGGTTTTAGCAAATAAAAGTGGGGCACAATTACTTGTATAGGTTCCGACAAATAAAAGTAAGGAACGTAAGGGTGGGACGGGTGATTGAATTGCGGACTGGGTGGTTGTGATTGTCAACTATGGCCCTCTCCATTCATGTTCAATCCCCTATACATACATGATGCATGCCTTCGTGCATGTCAAACTTTGTATTGTGAAAAAAAAAGACTTACTTTAGGGGATGCAAATACTTGTCCAAGGGTTTCAATCCATCCCCTACTTTAGGTGAGACAAAATGAAACCTACACCATATAGATTTGTGTTTCATGTTGTTACTTGATAGAAAATGGTTTCCAATTGGACCTACTCGTCCAAGGGTTTCAATCCATCCCCTACTTTAGGTGAGACAAAATGAAACCTACACCATATAGATTTGTGTTTCATGTTGTTACTTGATAGAAAATGGTTTCCATTTGGACCTACTCGCCTAAGGGTTTCAATCCATCCCCTACTTTAGGTGAGACAACATGAAACCTACACCATATAGATTTGTGTTTCATGTTGTTACTTGATAGAAAATGGTTTCCATTTGGACCTACTCGTCCAAGGGTTTCAATCCATCCCCTACTTTAGGTGAGACAAAATAAAACATACACCATATAGATTTGTGTTTCATGTTGTTACTTGATAGAAAATGGTTTCCATTTGGACCTCCTCGAATGCAATGTAGGTTGTTGTTTAGGTCATGTCGAGAGCTTTGAAACGATCGACGTGTCATGTATAGGGAAGGTTGCGTGTAACGAAACTCTAAACATGTGTAAGGGAACTCTAAATGTTATTGTAATGTTACCTACAACTTTATTGTACACATCAACAAAATAATAGCTTGAGTGTATAATTATGTATATACAATTCCAATTGAAATAAACTTGCACACTTCATTGGAGAAAAGTTATTTTCCATTTTTCTCTATACAATCAATTTTTTAAAGTCACCTATTGGAACATGACAATATGACATCTATTTATGCACCTTTTAAATTTCCTAAACATATATATAATACATAAAATAATGTGGCAACGCTTGACTACATCAATGGATGCATATATCTGCACTGCTACTCTTTGAGGTGTTGCATGAACCAAATTCTCAATATGTATTCCAAAATCTTTTATAAACTTGATGAGCATAAGCATGTTCTTGTAAATTATCATGTCCCTCGATAGCAGAGACATGTATTTATTGGTTTTTTAATTAATTGAGTTTGTGTAAACTTAGGGTGGGTAGATAGTTTGGAAAATATGTATTTAAAAAAATAAAATTTTAAAATAAATTGATTGGTGGTAATAAAAGTGTGATTAATTTATTTATTTTTAAGTGGTTTTTTGTCGGCTTGTGATTGGGTCCATCCGGGCCTGGGTTTCTCCTTGGGCTCTGGTGCTTGGGGCGTGGCAGCGGGCAAGGGAGGCTTCTGTAATGGCATTTTAAATGCAGTTTGTGTTGGTTTAATTGCTAGAGAGTTTGTTGTAGGCGGGTCAATAGGGGTTGGGTATGGATTCAGGAGGGCGAGGGGTTTAACGTGGGTGCGGTGGTCGGTGCTTTGCGCAATTTTGGTATTTTTTTGGGTGGTGTTCGACAATGGTATGTTGGTGGTGTTTTTCTACGGGTTCTGCCTGCTGTTTGGTTGGTGTTCTTATTGGTCTTGAGCGGTTCTTTGCTTGATTTTTTCTCTCCAGCGTGTCCATTGGTGTGCGTAATTAGGGTGTTTTGATCGATTATGCTCATGTTGATGGTGGTTTGGTATTCCTATTGGACGTGGTGAGGTTGGAAGTCTCTTAGTGTTGGGTGTGTGTTGTTGCTCAATGTGTGCCCTATTTGCTTTGGTGTTCTGGTGGGTTTAGCGCAACCAAGGTTGTATTCAACATGTTGGGCCTGGCGAGGTTGGAAGTATTTCGGTGTTCGTTGGATGCTCTTGCTCGGTGTGTGCCCTATTTGCTTTGGTGTTCCGGAGGGTTTAGGGCAGTTGTGGTCACATTCGACATGGGAGGAGTTGGATTACATGTATTTTTGCATTCTCTTTTTCTTTCGGACTTGGAGTGGGTTGTAGTTTTCGCCTTTATGTCTGTTGATTTGTTGGACCTAGTTTCAAAACGTGTACATTACAGAGGAAATGTGTTGATAGTTTATGTATTTGTTGGTTGTAGGTTGTTTGTTTAGAGTGCATTGATATTGCAATGTATGTAAAGCAATTATTTTCGCTCTTGTGTCTATTTGGGCTCTACAAAAGAAAAAACCCGGGGTGGAAAATAATCAGGTTTCGAAACTGGGTAGGGTTGGTCAAATCGTATCTTGTTAGGTGCTTGACAACATTTCTAGGTGAGAAAATATGTGGAGGTTAACTCTATCTTGTGAGGTTGTGGATGGGGGCGATATTTGGGTGCAAAAATTAAAGAAGTTGAAATCCAAGAAACCTAATGCCATTGCTGCCTAGTGGGCTCCCAAGGTCTATAACATGCACCCTTTGGATTTATAGAAGGCGGTGCAAGATCTCACCGGAAACAGTTTCGAACCCATGATAGATATGTTACCCAGACTAGCAAAGAACCTCCTGCAGTAATTTGCGCTACCTCCACTAGGCCCTCTAGAGATTACCCCTTTGTCGAATGCTTGTAGCTCGATTGAATCCCTCGTCTGTTCTTGTTCTTTCTGATTATGGCCATTAAGAGGCATTTCCATATGGTATGTATAGTCATGGTCTATATTCAATAGGAGAGGGGCAATTAAAATAACAGTTTTGGTTGTGTGATATTTTAAGGAAATATTAGGGCATTTACTTGAAGGAAGGAAAAAATGAGTGTTCCGTGGTTTTGGTTGTTTTCCTGCTCTGCATATGCTTCTTATGTGGATTGTTGGTGCTATTTTATGTTTGCCAATGTAGAATTGCACATCGAAAAGGAATTATGGTTTGCTTGTTGCTCAGTTAACAACGTTTTAAGCTATTTTAATGTTTTTTTAAAGACTTGTAAAAAAAATTGTTCAAGCTATTGTTTTTGCTTAGGTTGTGTACAATCATTTAGAGATTGTTGTAATCGTATTGTTGTTTTATATTTTTGGTTTGTGTGTTGAGTAGGCGATGCATTTGTACTTGATATAGTTAAATTGTTATGTTTGTTTACACTTATGAGAAAGAGTTTGGGTTTAATTCTATGCCAAGTGATGGTGAAGGCCATCTCATTGTCTAGAAGAAAATATTGATTTGATATCTCCTTGGAGATAATATGGTTGGGCTATTTGTAGAGCTACATAGAGGCATGGATTTACATCTAATTGAATTTTGTCAGTTCCATTTGTGCTTAAGGAGAACTTGCATTTTATAGTACATGGTGATTGCAATATTTGTTGTTGTGTTTGGCCATTGCAAATACAATGGGTTATGATGGCTATTAGATTTAGGCCTGGAGCTTTTGACCAGATCATTGGAAATGTTTCTTCCCGCTGCTAATGGAAATCAACAAGAGACTTTGTTTCCTCATTGTTAATTTGAATCTTAGTATGGAAAGGTTTGGTCGCTTCCTTTTTTTTTGTATAGACAGATACATTGATATTGTTAATTCCCAATGTAGTGCGTGTTCCATTTGGCATTACAGTTTTCTGTATATTTTTTTTGGCCTCAATCTTGATGTGGCAATGAGCAGAGGTTTGGTTCTAGAAGCCTTCAATTTCTCAACAATAGTTGCAAAAAAATTGTATTTTGATTTGCTTGTATTTACTTTTGTGGTTTTGGTGCTTGATTTAATACAATATTGGATATAGTCTTTCGAAGTAGTTTTTGGTGCACCTAGAAATGTTATAATTCGATGTGATAGTTTCTTATATGGTAACATAAATATGTGTGTTTTTGGCTTTTTCATTATTGTTTTTTGCCTGGGTCCAACAATTTTATGTAGTCATCTAGTTAATCAATGGTTGTAGTGGTTGCTATACAAGTGCTTTGGTCTGTTGGAATAGTCATCATGGACAAAATATACACATATTTGGTTCCTGCAACCGAGGACTTGAACAATTGATGCTAAGATATTTGCATGGAACAAGTGGCATTCTCTGAGGTCTTGAACATATGTTGATATGCAACATCAAGAGCAGTTGTTGTATTATAACAAAACAAATTGATATGATTAATTCCCAATGTAGTGTGTTTGTCATGTGGCATTACAAAAGCATTTGCTTTTGCATATATTGTTCTTAGTATAAATCTTGTTGTGGCAATGAGAAGAGCTTTGGTTGTCGAGTTAGCATCGTTTTGAAGTTCTTTCAATACTTTTGTAAAGCCTTGTAAAAAAAATGCCTCAATTGTTGTTTCTGCTTATGTTGTATACAACCATTTAGAGATTCCTATAACTGTGCTGTTTTTTTTTTTTGGGGGGGGGTTTGTGTACTGAGCAGGTAGTGCATTTGTAGTGGAACTAGTTAAATTTTTTTGTTTGTTTGAACTTATGAGAGAAAGTTTGGGTTTACTTCTATGCCAAGTGATGGTCAAGACCATTTCATTGTCTAGCAGGCAATATTGATTTGATATCTTGTTGGAGATAATATGGTTGGTGTGTTTGTAGAGCTACATACATGCATGGAGTTATATTTAGTTGAATCATGTCAATTACATTTTTGTTTAAAGAAAATTTGCATTTTATAGTACCTGGTGATTGTAATATTTGCTACTTTGTTTGCTGATTTCAATTACTATGTGTCATGATGGCTATTGGATTCACGTCTAAAGCTTTTTCACCAGATCACTGGCAATGTTTTTCCCCTGATTCAATAATATATAATCCATATAATATATTATATTTACGGCATTATATTAGATTTTTTTTCAATGTGGTTCACAACGTCGGAGATGAGTTGCTACGTCCACAGGAAGAATTCACAGGGGGGGCACCCGAAGGGTACTCACCCCGCCAGCTCTGATTGTAGAGCTCAACCACTTGAGCTAAACCATCGAGCTTACGACATTATATTAGATATATGAGATATAACATATTTTCCTATAATCCATTCAACATATTATTATGTCTCTGCGTAGCAGAGACATGTAGTTATTGATTTTTTTAATTAATTGAGTTTGTGTAAACTTAGGGTGGGTAGATAGTTTGGAAAAATATTTATTTAAAATAAATTAAAATAAATTGATTGGTGGTAATAAATGTGTGATTAAAATTTGTCTTGCTTCACTTAGCTATGTTAGAAATCGTTGTGATATTTTCTTATACAATAACAAAAATATCTGTGTTTTTGTTTTTTTCCTAATTATTTGTTGGTTGGGGCCAAAAAAATTATGTAGTCATCTGGTCAATTAGTGGTTGTAGTGGTTGATATCCAAGTGCTTATGTCTGTTAGAATAGTCGACATTGACAGAGTATACAGAAACTTGGTTCCTACAACTGAGGACTTGACAAATTGATGAATCAAATTATGCTTAAGATATTTGTATGGAACACGTGGAATTCTCAGAGGTCTTGAAAATATTTCAATATGCAACATTGAGGGCAGTTGTTGTATTATAGCAAAAAACATTGATATGGTTAATTCCCAATGTAGCGTGTCTACCATTTGGCATTACAAAAGCATTTGCTTTTTCATATAGTGTTTTTCGTCTCAATCTTGTTGTGGCAATGAGCAGAACTTTGGTTCTGGAAGCCTTCAATTTCTCAACAATAGTTGCAAAAAAAATTGTATTTTGATTTGCTTGTATTTACTTTTGTGGTTTTGGTGCTTGATTTAATACAATATTGGATATAGCCTTTCGAAGTAGTTTTTGGTGCACCTAGCAATGTTATAAATCGATGTGATAGTTTCTTATATGGTAACATAAATATGTGTGTTTTTGGCTTTTTCGTTATTGTTTTTTGCGAGGGTCCAACAATTTTATGTAGTCATCTAGTCAATCAATGGTTGTAGTGGTTGCTATACAAGTGCTTTGGTATGTTGGAATAGTCATCATGGACAAATTATACACATATTTGGTTCCTGCAACCAAGGACTTGAACAATTGATTAATGAATTTATGCTAAGATATTTGCATGGAACAAGTGGCATTCTCTGAGGTCTTGAACATATGTTGATATGCAACATCAAGGGCAGTTGTTGTATTATAACAAAAAACGTTGATATGATTAATTCCCAATGTAGTGTGTTTGCCATTTGGCAAATTACAAAAGCATTTGCTCTTACATATATTGTTCTTGGTCTCAATCTTGTTGTGGAAATGAGCAGAGCTTTGGTTGTTGAGTTAACAACATTTTAGGTTCTTTCAATACTTTATAAATCCTTGTAAAAAAATATGCCTCAATTGTTGTTTTTGCTTATGTTGTATACAGTCATTTAGAGATTCTTGTAATTGTGTTGTTGTTTCCTCTTTTTGGTTTGTGTACTGAGTAGGTAGTGCATTTGTACTTGAACTAGTTAAATTGTTCTATTTGTTTGCACTTATGAGAGAAAGTTTGGGTTTACTTCTATGCTAAATGACGGTGAAGGCCATTTCATTGTCTAGAAGGCAATATTGATTTGATATCTTGTTGGAGATAATATGGCAGGTGTGTTTGTAGAGCTACATACATGCATGGAGTTATATCTAGTTGAATCCTATCAATTCCATTTTTATGTAAAGAGAATTCACATTTTATAGTACATGGTGATTGTAATATTTGTTGCTTTGTTTGGTGATTGCAACTACTGTGTATCATGTTGGCTATCGGATTCACGTCTAAATATTTTCACCAGATCATTGGCAATGTTTTTCCCTTCTACTAATGAAAGTCAATAAGAGACTTTGTCTTCCCATTGTTAATTTGAATCTTAGTATGGAAAGGTTTGGCCACTTCCCTGCTGTACTGTAAAAAATGTTTGAACAATGCCTAAAAAGTTTCTACTGATTGGCTTTTTGGTGCCTGATTTAATACAAGATTGAATAAAGCATTTGGAAGTAGTTCTTGCTGCACTTAGCAATGCTAGAATCATTGTGATAGTTTGTTTTATAGTAACATAAATATGTGTGCTTTTGGATTTTTCCTAATTGTTTTTTGGCTGGGTCGAATAATGTTATGTAGTCATATGGTCAATTAGTGGTTGTAGTGGTTGCTATACAAATGCTTATGTTTGTTAGAATATTTAATATATAAATAGTATATTAATCAAATTATGCTCTGATATTTGTATGGAACAAGTGGCATTCTAAGAGGTCTTGAACATATGTTGGTATTCAACATCGAGGGCGGTTGTTGTATTATAACCAAAAACATTGATATGATTAATTTCCAATATATTGTGTCTGCTATTTGGAATTACAAAAGCATTTTATTTTCCATATATTGTTCTTGGTCTCAATCTTGTTGTGGCAATGAGCAAAGATTTGGTTATGGAAGCCTTCAATTTGTCAACAATAGGTGCAAAAGAATTTGTATTCTGGTTGCTTGTATTCACTTTTGCTTAGTATCTTGACCCGAAGCATGGCCACGGTCTTTGCAAGTTTGTTGTTTTTCTATCCAAGGGTCCATAAATCATATAGCAAATATCTTTTTCTAGTTTGCTTCTCTCCCCACCCCGTTTGTCTTCCTGAACGGAATTAGACATATGAATGGTGAGATGGATTCATGTTGGTTCTGGTGTATGATTTCGATCAATTAATTCAAATACTACACATTGTTAAGTCCTTTGTAGCCATGGTGGGAAAGTGCAAGAACAAGTGGCATCTATCTTAGAATGCAACAATTTTTTTTGTTTTTTCGGTGTGTGCTTCATTGTTCTTTTTGCTTGGATGATGTTTGGGTTTTCTTTTGTTCAGGGTACTTGTAAATATCCATAAGAACACACATATTCCCAAGCTGCTCAGTTATTTTATCAATCTTGTCAGCAAATGCTTTGATGGGAATTCAAGTAACTTTGCAACTGTGTTATTTGTGGTATGTTGAAAGAAAAAATAAATTTAAACAAGGAAACAAATGGCCTAGCTGAATACATTTATTGATGTATGGGTGTGGAAAGGTTTAAATTTAGTCGAATGAGCTCCTTCTTCAAAAAACATGGGCTTTTATCGATTGTTGTACACATTCTTATGTATTTTCCAAAGCCAAATTATTTTTGCAAAGTTAGTAGCATTGCCTAAGGACAATGCTGTATATGTTCAATTGCTACTCATAAATCAAGAAACGCTCAAAGAATCAAACACAACTATTTAAATACTTTTTGAAATGCAAAGTAAGAAAATGAAAATATGTGAGAGAAACGATTGCATTTTGAATAGGCAAAGAGAGGGGAGTAAAATTTTTATGAGAACACTAGTAAGTATGTTAGTGTGTTGATGTATTTGTAACTTCGGAAGATATTCACTTGTATATTGCATTTGTACTTCATTGTATCCCCAACGGAGATGTATTATTCCTCCAATTGGAAGTGTCGTCAGTTGTACTTGCAAGTGTCGCAAGTTATATTGTAAATGTCGTAACTTATACTTGATGGGTTATTAGACCACCTTAATGGGGTCGGCCCTATATGAGTCATGTGGGTTAAAGGGTTATTATACCACCCTAGTGGGGGTCGGCCCATCCAACATTATGTTAAGTGTTTAAGTTGGGGCCGACCTAGTTAGAGTTAAAAGACAAGTGAAGTAGTGTATAAATAGAGAGTGTGTCTCTCTCATTTTACACATTCACTCACTTCGCACTAGTGAGAGAGAGGAAGAGTGCGCACAAGTGGAGGAGGAGTATCTGCTGCAGACATTTATCTTTTGGGGATTCATCTTTGTGATCCTTGTATTGGTGCTTATTCTATCTCTGAGGAAGTTAAGGGGTTTTTCGCCTTCTTGGTTTTCCCCGGTGAAATGCTTTGTGTCTCTTGTCTCTTGTCTTTGATATGATGTACATGTTGTTCTCTCAGTTAAGATCCTAGATCAGATTTAATTAAATGATGAAAAACTAACATGGTATCAGAGCTATCCTGAAGGAAGGCATGGTATGGAATTTATGACACTTGTTGCACTTGCGACAAATTGGAAGCTAGGGATTGGTATAGTAAGAACCAATCATCGTGTAACTTTCGCTATAAATCCATTTTGGCGAAGTTTCAGGATCCAAAAATTCTACAGGGAGAATATGAAATGTCCATGTACCATGTGTCTGAAGGACAACCTCAGATTCGTTGTACTTTGTGAGATATGATCCGTACAAGTTAGGGTCTCTGCCTCTTCCAGAATGCAGTCCTAAACAGGTGACATAGGAAAAAAGGTCATATCTCAGGCTAGGAAGCTCCAAATGGAATTCCGTAAAAAGTGACAGTTAGGGCATGAACTGTACTTTCACAGGTCTGGGTTACAGAGGCCGAAGTTGAAACAGTGACATGTGGCACGCCATACAAGTTCGCCATACTGTTTCATCCTATAAACAGGTCACATTGCGACACTTGGCATATCTCTCTCTCTTAGAGAATCCATTTGAGCTTAGATCTGTGGGGTTGTAAAGATGATAGGTCAGTCTACCACAAGCTGAAGTTTCAGACCCTGAGGATCCAAAATTTCAGAGATACATCAAAAACAATATGGCATATATTTCTGTCCAAACAGAATTGGATTCTGAGCACCTTCATTTTTGGATCTTCACTACTGTGGGAAATTAGGGTTTAGGAGAAAGTTGGAATTTTTGGAATCCGAGACCATGGCTGGATGGTCGTCAAGAAAATCAAAGTTTAGAGACCAAGATTGAATTTTTGGTTGGGCAAAACCCCGGGCATCATCAAACCCTAGTTCGGGATTTTGATCGGAAAGGTGGAAAATTAGGGTTTCTGCAAAAGTTGAAATTTTTGGAATCTATGACCATGGCTGGATGCTCCTCATCAAAATCAAAATTTAGAGACCAATATCGAATTTTTTGGTTGGGTAGAACCCCAGGCTCTATCAAATCCTAGTTCGGGATTTTGATCAGAAAACCAGAATTTGACAGAAGCTGTAGATCTGAAACTTTCAAAGTCAATTTTGAGGGGTCAAATTTTGGAGATTTCAAAATTGAAGTATACCAGCTTGATCAGCTCAACAAGGCGCATATTTTCATCCAATCAAAAGTTTGAAATTCAAAGTTTGGATTTTTAGGGTTTCTTTGTCAAACCCTAGCCAGCTCCAGATCCAGCTTCAGCAAATCAAAGTGGATTGGGTTAATCCTAGAAGAGAATGAATTGGACACCTACGTAAGTGAAGAAGTTCCAGTTCCAGAGGGAGATGAGGCTAAGGCCTTACAAAAGAAGACTACAAGAAATCTTGACAGCTATGACTTGAAGAGATTCAGGTATGTTTTGAAATATGTTCATGATTAAGTTTATGATATGTTTGTCTTCATATTATTGAGGTTAGTACAATCTTGATTAATTTTAGACTTGTATTATCACCTTAGTAAAAGTATGAATGCATGTGAATGATAGAAGACATTCATTGATTAAGGTTATGACACTTATGATTGTACTAATGCACTGTGCTGTTGTATGAGGTTGATGTTGTCCACTAACATGAAAGGTACATCAAGAAAGACAAATCAAGTTCTAGATCAAGAACATATGACCATGGTGACATGAAGACAAAGACTCATCCATTTCCATTGATTACATAGAAGCTCTACTTACGAGGTATGTATAATTTGGTTCTACAATGCTTAACTTATGAGATATATAGGTTACTAGCACAAGATTGAAGAGAACAAGGAGACATTGTTTGGGTATGTTAGACAAGCATGATAATCCAGGTATGTTTTCCTATATCGAGTTAGAATCCTACTTTGTGTTAGCATCTTAGGTAAGTATACTTTTGTATGGTTGATAATGATTATTCATGAAGTTATAAGTTTGAGTAATCATGGGTTTATGCATATTATGCTTCTTAGTTTGATTAATAATATGACAAACTAGAAGAGTCCTATGGTCAAATAAGAATATGCATAATTAAAAGAAGTACTCCCTGAAACCTTAAATACTAATGCTTGCGATAAATTACCTGTGTATGAAATGACCATAACCATACATGTTTAAGATTATTTAGAATCATAATGTTTTGATAGTATTGAGATTATAGTAATGAATGTATGATTATGTATGAGATCTTGAGGATGAGACTAGTGCACACTTAAGCATGCATAGTGGTCCAGGATGGATATAAGTTCAAAGACAAATAATCTAGGAAGCAAAGATCAAGAGGGAGCTCACTCCAGTAGTTCCTGCAAGGAAGCAAAGATTGAGAGGGAGTCCACCCAACAACCAAACAAAGATAAGTATTTGAATGATGTTGTCCAGTCATGTACATGCTTATGTTCCTAGATTTAGGATGTATATTATGCATATTAGAAAAGTTGCATTAAATGAACAAGATACTACTAATATGCAAGTAATGGGTAAGTGGCATATGGTACTGTACAACATTCCATTGCTACTTATATAGAATGAAACCTATTTGCTGACATGTTGGGAGTTGTGCACACTCTTAACAATGTTCTGGTAGAGATGGAAGGCATCTAGAAAGTTACGGGATATGGATAAATGTTGTATTGAAGCATTGGCTAAGATAATTGCATGACGGTATGACATATATCTTTATGTGTAAAATTTTGTTCTGAAAATGATGAGAAGTTTCTAATCATGCAAATGAATTTGACTTGTAGGAAAGATCGTGTATAATCACCTACAAAAGATGGACAATGACATTTATTCCAGCAATGAAGTTCAAGAAAACTACCGAATGAAGATATTGAAGAATCTGAAGTTCCCAGGATCAGGGATGCAGTAATGGAAGGATGTCATGATCGAGGAGTACCAGTCGATCATGAAGAATGATGTTTTGGATGTGGTCCCAAGACCAGAAGGGGAGTCTGTTGTGACTTCCAAGTGGATCTACAAGATCAAGAATGCTGCAGATGGTAGCATAGAAGAATACAAGGCAAGGTTTGTGGCTCGTGGCTTCTCCCAGAAAGAAAGGATAGATTGATTTCCGACACGAAGAGGAAGCTTGCTACCGAGTTCGAGATAAAGGAATTGGGTATGATGCATTAATTTCTAGGTATGGAGGTGTGGCAGAGTGCAGATGGAATATTCCTTGGACAAGGGAAGTATGCAGTAGAGATCTTGAAGCAGTTCGGGATGATGGACTGCAAGACCATGGCCACACCTATGGCATCGAACTTGAAGCTATTGAGTGATGCTTCATAAGAGTCGATTGATGCCACGATGTATTGTCGGATGATTGAGTCCTTGATGTACCTGACGAACACGAGACCAGATATTTGCTTTGCGGTGAACACCTTGATCCAGTTTCTGACAGATCCTAGACATGTTCACCTCATTGCTGTAAAGCATATTCTGAGGTACCTGAAGGGTACAATTGATTATGTGCTCAAGTATGATGCGAATCAAAAGTTTAACCTGGAGGGTTATGTTGATTCAGATTGGGCAGGCAGTGCTGCAGATAGGAAGAGCACTTCGGGGTGCTGCTTCAGTATGTGATTAGGTGTGATCTCTTGGTTTAGCAGGAAGCAATCCTGCGTAGCATTGAGTACAGCCGAAGCAGAGTATGTCGCAGCTTGTTCGGCTAGTTGTGAGGCAGTATGGCTAAGGAAGCTATTGTCTGATTTATTTGATCTCCAGTTGGATGCTACTTGTATCTATTATGACAACCAAAGTTGTGTGAAGTTGTCAGAAAACCCGGTGTTCCATGACAAGTCAAAGCATATCAAGATCAAATATCACTATATCAAGTATATGGTGCAGAGAGGAGCAGTGAAGCTCCTGTATGTTGCGACGGATGAGCAGATTGCAGATGTGCTGACCAAACCACTAGCTAGAGTGAAGTTCGAGTACTTCAGAAAGATGCTTGGTGTACTTCATATCGAGGTTCCTTCCAAGGGGAAGTGATGAGTCCAGAAGACGTAGATGCACATGGGATTTTCTGACATGGTTGTATATGTGTTCTCCCATGGTCGTGATGTAATTGCTGAGCCATTCTCACATGGTGGTAGATGTGTTCTCCCATGGTGCAGATGTAAGGGCTGGAGCCATTCTCACATGGTGGTAGATGTGTTTTCCCATGGTGTAGATGTAAGGGTTGAAGCCGTTTTTCACATGGTGGTAGATGTGTTCTCTCATGGTGAAAAAGTAAGGGTTGGAACCTTCCCTGAATGGTGGTAGACGTGTTCTCCCATGTCGGTGGTGTAAGTGATGTATGATGTGCATCTGGGCTGTGCTCCATGGACGATGAGATGATCTCAAGAGGACGATCATGTGTGATGAGCATTAGGAAGATGCTCCAGATGATATGCATGAGGACAATGTTGTGACGATGATCAGGATGATCATGGGATGATGATATGCATCAGGACGATGCTGTGATGATGATCATGCGATGATGATATGCATCAGGACAATGCTGTGACGATGATCATGATGATCATGCGATGATGATATGCATCAGGACGATGCTGTGACGATGATGAGGATGATCATGTGATGATGATATGCATCAAGACGATGCTGCAAGGATGATCAGGTTGATCTTGAGTATCAGGATGGTACTCTGTGGCCGTGGACAGGTTGTGCAAGGTTAGCCTGTAATACATCCTAGAGATTCAGACAGGTTGTGCTAGTCACATAAAATGTCTCGGATGCTCTTTAGAGATCTTGTTGGGCAAGACACTCTTTTAAGGTTTTGCTAGACCACATGTAATACATCCTGGAGATCCGAACAGGTTGTGCTAGTCACGTAAAAGGCCTCGGATGATCTTTAGAGATATTGCTGGGCAAGACACTCTTTTAAGGTTTTGTGGGGACCACATGTAATACGTCCTGGAGATCCGGACAGGTTGTGCTAGTCACATAAAAGGCCTTAGATGCTCTTTATATATCTTGCTGGGCAAGACACTCTTTTAAGGTTTTGTTGAGATCACATGTAATCAGTCCTGGAGATCCGGACAGGCTGTGCTAGTCACGTAAAAGGCCTCATATGCTCTTTAGAGTTCTTGCCGGTTGTGCTATGCACATAAACGTTTTTGGGACACTCTTTTAAGGTTTTATGGTGGTCACATGTAATAGCTCCTTGGGATATCTTTCCGGTCGTGCTTAGGAACATAAAGGATCCTGGGATACTCTTTCGAGGTTTTGTTGACGCACATAATTAGTCCTGAGGATTCCACAGGATGGCCCGCTCGCAGAGATGATGAAGACCTACAGGAGGCTAGGCCTACAACCAGAATGAAAAAGGGCTGGCCATGTAGCACTTCCTATGATGAGAAGAACTGAGAGATAGCCCAGAGATCGAGATGACGAGTAAAACAACAGTGACGATGATGCTCCGTGTTCTAGTGATGATGATCCGGCTCCAGAATTGAAGACTTGTGCCTCTATGTATTGATGACCTGTGTCAAGAGAATACCTTGCTATTTAAGAGGGAGTGTTGATGTATTTGTAACTTCAGAAGATATTCACTTGTATATTGTATTTGTACTTCATTGTATCCCCAACGAAGATGTATTATTCCTCCGATTGGAAGTGTCGTCAGTTGTACTTGCAAGTGTCGCAAGTTATATTGTAAGTGTGGTAACTTATACTTGATGGGTTATTAGACCACCTTGATGGGGTCGGCCTTGTATGAGTCATGTGGGTTAAAGGGTCATTAGACCACCCTAGTGGGGGTCAGCCCAGTCAACATTATGTTAAGTGGTTAAGTTGGGGCCGACCTAGTTAGAGTTAAAAGACAAGTGAAGTAGTGTATAAATAGAGAGTGTGTCTCTCTCATTTTACACATTCTCTCATTCACTCACTTCGCATTAGTGAGATAGAGGAGGAGTGCGCACAAGTGGAGGAGGAGTAGCTGCTGTAGACATTTATCTTTTTGGGATTCATCTTTGTGATCCTTGTATTGGTGCTTATTCTATCTCTGAGGAAGTTGCGGGGTTTTTCACCTTATTGGTTTTCCCCGGTGAAATGCTTTGTGTCTCTTGTCTCTTGTGTTTGATATGCTGTACATGTTGTTCTCTCAATTAAGATCCTAGATCAGATTTAATTAAATGCTGAAAAACTAACATAGTGTAGAAAATTGATTGTCTTATAAGTAGTATTGTTGTCTACTATTTCCTTTGGTATGTTGTTCTCATTGTTACAACTTATGTGAAATGTTTTGATGTCTAGTGCAAAATGTAGTTGGTCTTGCATGTATTGCAAAGGTTTTTATTTGTGATAGTTTTATAGATACTAGGTAGGATTATGGTTTCTCTAATGAAAATAGTGTGTTGCAAAGGAAAGAGTTAACAAAATATTATGTTAATTTATATCATTGCAGAGGCTTTTTTCCTTGTTTCCATGACAAGTTTTGCAATTATAAAAAAGTTATCCAATTTGTTATGTCGATTTTGTTTTTTTCCCTTGTTGAAGAACAAATATACTATTGCAATATGCTGGTTAATTATGAACTCCAATGTTAATTAGTCGGTGTTTGAGCCTTGATATTGTTCTTCCTTTTAACTATCTTGTTGTTTGATGCAAAGATTTGAATTCACATTGAACAATTGATTTGTCATGCTAGAAAGTTCAATGTCTCCCAAATTGCTTTGTGGTTTTAACTTATATTTTTTGTTGTTGTTTTAAGTTTTCCATCGGCTGTTTTCCTTTGGCAGCTACCAGACTTAGATGATATGAAGCCATCTTTGAGAATTTTGGGGTGGGAGTGTCAATTCTTTTTGTAATCACAGGACCCAATTCATTTGTTTTTTTGTATACTTTTATATGATATAATATGATTGTTAAGTTAGAAAAGGGAATAAAGTTTTGGAATGATAGAAGAATATCTTCCCATTATTAAAATCTAATTTAAATCAATTAATGGAACTTATATCGAATTGGTTGAAGTGAAAACTTAAATGAAATATGAAAAACAAATTGCACTTGAAAAGGTTGAAGCTATGCATTACATTAATATCTATAACAAATTCCTGTGCCATAACAAATTTGCAGCAGAATTTAGCTGCAATAAGTCTAGGAAGTTGCTAGAATGTGATTGTACTTCATTTGTTTCCATCAACCCACAGAAAGAGGACCATCTGATCCAATCCTGGATCATTCTAAGTTAGAAAAAGGAAAAAAGTTTTGGAATGATAGAAGGATATCTTCCAATTATTAAAATCTAATTTAAATCAATTAATGGAACTTAGATCGAATTGGTTGAAGTGAAAACTTAATTGAAAGATGAGAAAAAATGTGCTTTAAAAGGTTGAACCAATGCATTACATTGATCTCTAGAATAAAAACCTGTAGCATAACAAATTCGCAATGGAATTTAGTTACAATAAGTCTAGGAAGGTGTTATAATGCAATTGTACTTCCATTTGTTTCCATCAACCCACAGAAAGAGGACCATCTGATCCAATCCTGGATCATATTGAATTGTTTGTGATGAAATATGTATGGGCCATGATTGGGCTTATGACCATAAATGGTTTCTTACGTAACAATAAGAAGATGAGACATGGCTTATGATTTTAATTTAGCTATATGGATAAAAATATGAAACTTTAGGGGAGGCAACAATGCAACAACATCTGATCTTTTTCTACCAAAAAAACAAAAAATAAAGACAATACACTTTCTTAATATAATATAGATTACAACTTAGAAAGAAAAAAAATTGAGGAACACGTGTCTAAAGTGCTTAGATCTAATTGTAAGCATCTGCATTTTGGCTTCTTTTTTAATATAACGTAGATTCTAACTTACAAAAAAAAACATGTATGAGAGAAATAGCTATATCCTAATTGGAACTTACTTAAGCTATGAATATATTAAATCATAAATTTAGTATAGATCAAAATTGTTAAAAACATTGTTGACACAAACCTAGTCGACAGGGGTTCCCGACACTGTCGATTCCCAAGCCACCACGATCTCCCTAAGCACTGGCCCGGACAGGTTTTACCCCGTCCAACAACACCTACAGAGCAGGTGAGGTCTCACCCGAGATGTTCGAGGGAGAGTTGACGGAACCAAGTTTCCGCCGAATGAAGGAGGATGTTTTGCATTAATTGACCAACTTATTGCAACATGTCAGAAATAGATCTAAGCATTCAAATCAAGCATTAATCATAATCACGACAACATTCAACAGGAACAAACCCATTATTGCAACAGATAAAACAGTAACACATTAATTGCAGCAAGGAAACATCGCATCATTCATATATTCATATCGCAAAATGCATTACCACAGATAAACAAGAAAGACACAAGGAAGCTCACATCATATTATCTTCGCAAAAACCCAGATACAATAAGATATTTAGTCTTCCGCTTCAGATTCATGTTCTTCACCAAGACAATCTCTCCAAAGATAGATCGATACCAAGATCTCCAGATCGATTCCTTAATACTTACAAACCTACATCTATTTATAGGCTTATGCCTTTACATTTGTGGTCCACTTAGGCAACCGCCTAACTACTTCTTAAAAAAATTCTACAAAAACTAACCCAAAATCCCACATAATGCCGTCAAATGACCCAAAAACCCCCATAGTGCGGTCTAAATGACCCAAAATATACACGATGCGGTCCAAATGACCCAAAACTACAAAAATACTTGTCGCCTTGCTCGCTACTTTCCTCCTTTCGTGGTACTTTTGGCCTTGTGCAGCATCCGCGATGCTGACTCACCAAACTACCTGCCAACAGGCCCCCAACACAATATTATGGCTTGCCCTCGAGCCACGTCAGGAGGACATGGTGTGCTCAGGCTTGTCTGTCGCTGGACTATATCTCTGCAACTGTTCTTGCTGTCTGGAGCTCGCTGTGATGTACTTCTCCATATACTATGATGATCGTCGGCTTGCTGTCATGTACTTCTCACCTGAAAATGGTCATCCTTCGGCTTATTGTCATGTACTTCTCAAACTCATCCTCCAGTCTCGAGGAACCTGGTGCTGACTAAGGAGAAGTTTACGAACAACGCCGAGGTGTGAAACAGGACAACAGCTCTGGCACATCTGTTTCGCATAGGTAAACACGTACTACCGGGACTAGGGGGATTTAACCCCTATCATCTTTGTGGTCATAGGGACCACGAGGCTTTGAACTACCACCATATGCCTAGACATCTCAGATGAGACTTTGTCGTTGTGACACTCGAGTGTCCACGACGCTTCCTGCTCCAGGCGCTCATGCACACTTGTCGTTCGGATCCTCAGCACACCTGGTGCGCTCCCATGCGAAATGAAATGGATCATTTCCATAGCCTCCTTAGAATTCCTAACTTAACTAGAAACCTAACCCTCTCGCAGCATGAATTCTTCTTATCTTAGTAAATATCCCGTTGCTTATCCAATCTTTGGTTCCTGTATTTATGCATCGCCTCTGTTCGGACGTCTGCCTCAAAAATCATTCGTAAACTTGTTCACGTAAGGTGCCCATCATGCCATCCCACTGGTTCCTGCGTGTGTAGACCAGACTACTAACGGGTGGAATGGTGACCATACTCCCTTTAGCTGTCATGCGTGCCACATCGTGTGAGCCATCACCCTCGGTACCCATGGCCATACTACCACAGCGTGCTCCATGTGCCAAACGTGCGTTACGCCGGTGCCAATCCGGGCCGAAAAAGTCTCCCTTGCTCATGATTCAGAATGATTATTGATTTGAACCGGTCGCGACCCTGCCTCTGTCGTGAACCTTCTCCCAAACTGCAACACAAGCACTTCTTCTTGCGCATTCTATCCCTGCTGGTGCGCCATCCTACCACCGAGCATCCTGCTTCTTCTTTCTTTTTCTTTTTTTCTTTCTTTTTCCCCGATGCGACCCAGGAATCACGTTGCTTTGAGCCCGTCCTGTAGGGATTCAACCTGCTACCATTGATCAACTTTGGTACCATCGCTCCATCTAACTGCTGCAACTGTACTGCGCCTCCTGAAGTTATGCGACTGATGCAATATGGACCAAGCCAATGCATCTGCAATTTCCCTGGGTGCTTCATAAACTTGTTGTCGTACAACAACACCAGGTCACCCTGCTGAAACTGTTTGTTCTTGACATGGTGATCATGTCAAGAATTTTGCCGATTCTTCTCCATGCTTTGGTGGAAGCCTGCGATAAAGCGGTCTTCCTAAGCTGCACTAACTGCGCCAGCCATTCTCCTAATGCTGGTCCATCATCCATACCTATTGCTCCTGCGATGCGCAGACTCGGAACGATGTATTCCATACGCATAATCGCTTCTTGCCCATATACCAACTTAAATGGTGTCTGTCCCATCAACCTTTTACAAGTGGTGCGATACACCCACAAAACGACTGGAATTTTTAGGTCCCAGTCATCACGGTTCACGTTACAAACTTTCATCAATGCATGCTCCAATACTTTATTGAAAGATTCTACTATCTCATTTCCTGTGGAAGATAGGGCATGCTCTTCTTATGCTGTATCTGCAGCTCCATTGTCAATGCGTTGACGGTGCGATTGATGAAATGGCTGCCCTGATCGCTCATCAACAATTTCAGGCAGCCAAACCGAGTGACGATGTTGTCAAATAAGAAATGCGCTGCTGTTGCAGCGGTGCAATCTATGATTGGTGCAGCCTCCGCCCATCTTGTCAAATAATTTGTCGCTGTGATGATGTATCTTGCACCAGTGCGCTTCCTAGGTGGGTTGATAGGGCCCATGAAATCCACTGCCCATTTATCAAATGGTTGCAGTGTCACTTGGGGTTTCAAAGGCATCTCATCCCTCCTAGAGGGTTTCCTGGTTCTTTGACAGACATCACAGGTACGCGCATAATCTGTTGCATCATTGTGAAGTGTCAGCCATGAAAGTCCTGCACAAAGCACCTTTCTGGCAGTAGCACGACCGCCATAGTGCCCACTAGCTACGCCTGCATGTGCTTCTGACAAGGTTTTCCCTTGCTCATGAGGTAAGCCACAATGCCTCAATATCTCATCCGATCCAAGTTTGTATAACTCACCTGCAATCAGCTGGAAGTCTGCGGCCTTGACCACCAACTACTTCTTCTGACTGGTGGTCAACCCTTTCGGTGCGGTTCCTGTCGCCAGGAGATGAATGATTTCTTCGTAGTACTCGTCACCTACTTCAACCTTAAACAGTTGCGCATCTGGAAACCCATCTTCAATGTTGGTGGGTTCCTTTCTTGTCTCAATCCGCAACAGATGATCTGGTCCAACGTTCAAGCGTCCTGGCTTCACAATCACTTCAAAATCAAATTCCTGAAAAAGAAGTAGCCAGCGACATATCTCCCCCCCCAACATAGGCTTATTGACCAGATATTTTAATGCAAAGTGGTCTGTGAACATCTTGAAGTGACCACCTAATAGGTAATGCCTGAACTTCTGCAGCGCATATACCATCACCAGACCTTCCCTCTCTGTGCTTGTATAGTTTCTCTCTACAGACGACAACTTTCGACTTGCAAAAGCATTGGGGTGATCCAAATCCCCTTCCCCTGGTTGCGCGAGCACTACTCCCAGCGCTATCGATGAGGCATCGACATGGACATGGAATTCCTTGCTCCAGTCCGGAAATACCAATATTGGCGCTGAAGCCATCTTAGCATTCAACGTTTCAAAACTAACTTGACATTCAGGATTCCACTGAAATACCGCATCTTTCTTCAACAACTTCTCCATAGGGGCCATGATCGCGGCATACCCCCGGATGAACTTGCGATAATACCCAATGTGTCCCAACGTTGCTCTCAACTGTTTGACATTCGTCGGCAGTGTTAAACTCAGAATGAGCGCAATCTTTTTTGGGTCGACTAACAATCCTTGCTTGCATACAATGTGACCCAGTAATATCCTGAATGGTGCACAGAAGATGCACTTCTTCAAGTTCAGGGATATCTGATGTTGTCGACAACGCTCCAACATCAATCACAGATTTTCCAGATGATCGCTAATCAAGCCGTAGAAAGTCCAGTCATCCATGTAGACCTGCAAAAACTTTTGAATGAAATCCCTGAAGGCAACAACGACTACCCGAGAGAATATCGTCGGTGCATTCTTCAACCCAAACGACATCACTCTATACTGAAAACAACCCCATTTTGTCACAAAGGTTTTCTTGTGGTGGTCTTCTTTTGCAATTCTGATCTGATGATAGCCGGAGAACCCATCCGTGAAAGAATACATCTCTTGGCCACCCACGCCTTCAAGCACCTCATCAGTAAATGGGGTCGGAAAGGGATCATGCAAGCAGGCGTCATTCAACTTTTGCAAATCGACACAAATGTGCACCTCACCGGTCTTCTTTTCCTGCGCCACCACAGGACTGATCCAGTCTGACTCCTCAACTGGTTTAATAATGCCAACATCCAACATGCGACCAAGTTCGACTTTGACCCTCTCCTTATGGTGCGGATTTAGTCGATAGGGTCGATTCCTAATGGGTTTGGAATCCGGTTTCAACGGGATCTTCATATCCCCCAGATCGCCTAAGATTCCCTTCATCTCATAAAACTTAGTAGGGAACAAGTCTTGGAATTCGTGCAACGAGTCTGTGACCGTCCCCATCATCTCATCATCCCAATAGTCCCCAACATTTGCAAACTTTGGACTGTCCTCTGTCCCAATTTTGACCTTCCGTAGTTTCAGCGGTTGACTGATCGGATCAGTTGGTGCATCAGGTGCTACAACATCGCGACTTCCTTCGGATTCCAGAATATTGACATTCCGCGGATCATCACCATCTTCTGTCCCACCAGTGATATTATAACATTCCATCATGGACTGCATCTTGCAGTGCGTATGCGGATCGACCGGATATGCCACCGAAACAACCTTCAGAACTATGTCGTAGATGAGGTGCAAAGCATTATGGACATCCGGGTTAGCATCGGTGAAGCTGAACGTATGATTAAAACAAATGGTCAATTCCAACCAAGTGGTAATTTCCCCTCGCAATTTAGTTGCTATATACCATGATCGCGACATCTTGTCCAACGTATGGACAAAGGCATGGACCCACTCATCCTTGGGTCACGATTCCCAGAACATCTGACATTCCATCAAATGACTGCCAGGGTCATTCCGTCCATCATATTCCCCTGTGTGGTAAACTGTAATGTCCCCATTCAAATAATTGTATAGCAGACAATCCCCATCAATCCTACCTAGTTCCCTAGGTTGAATGGGTACATTGGGAATTGTAATAAGGGAGCAAAGGAATAATGTTTACATATTAGAATAGTCCAAATATTTAATAAATAAGTTGAATAAATGAATCCAAGAGGAATTATAGGTGGCAAATGGTTTTGAGGACATTTGGAGGATGTGGGACCCCCACTAGCTTGGTTTCTCACTGCCACATGGAAAATATCACTTGGCATTTCAAATACATGGGAAGGAAAACATTATTGGGTGAGTTGGTAAGGCATACACATGGAATGGAGCATCTTAGGTCGAAATGTGGTGGAATAGTAACCTCCATGGAAGAGGAAGAGTCAAATTGGAGACTAGTGGACACTTGGGCTAGATTCTCTAGTCTTATGACAACAATGATGAAGCATCTATGACAAAATTCAGATATTACTTGTTACACCGGACCATTATGACATGTCAGCCCCAAAAATAGGCTCAAGAAGGCGCTCATGGAGTTGGGGGAAGCTAAAGAGACTCCTACTCGAAATTGGGAGAAGATGGAGGGTTGGAAACTAGGAGACAAGTGACAAATGTGGAATATTTCCTAAGTGGAAATCTCTAGAAGATAATGAGAGGATTTAGACCCTTAGAAGGCTAATGTTGGTTATAAAATGTAGAAACCAAGTATGAGAATAGCTTTTGATGATTTGAGAAAAATTGCGTTTGTGAAGAGAGAGCCAGTGGATGACTAGTTTCTTGCCTTAGCCAATTTCGAGGGTGAAAGATTCCCATCCAAGTTTGTGTTTGGAGAGGCCACTCAGGTCTTTCATGGAGTTTTATTTGTAGGTATCATCTACAGGGAAGATCATGGTTTTGTTTAGTGCAGCACCATCTCTCAACCATTTCCAGTTTTGAAGGCATATTCATGCTCCTTGAGGGAGGGCGTTTTTGGTGAGCTCTTGTGCTTCTTGGGAGAGATTTTCATTATGTATTTCTGATTTTAATAGCTTCATATCCTCTTTTATTCATATTCAGAAAGTCTCAGGTCGAAATACCCACTGGTTGTATGCAAAAATATTCATTAATGAGCAAACAATGTCCATTTCGCCACTACATTGATGTATAGCATGATAATGCTGATGGTTTCAAATGAATAGATGGTTCTCTGATGCGTTTATGATTAATAGACTACCATGGATGTATTTTACAAGTTTAATGTACTGTACTTTAGCATTTGAAGTATTTTTACTCAGTTTAATTGCATTGGGAGAAGAAATAGTGCCATTTCCCCAAGGGTCGAATTGGTGATTTTTGCAGCTAAATGGGAGAGGGTTGGAACAGAGATAATAATCAATTAATGATGCACATGAGACCTTAATAAAATCCTTAAAACATCCCCTACCTATTTTCAGAAATTCGAGGGAGTTTGGAAGCATCTGGGAGGCCATTTCAGTGTTTACTCAGGGGGGATTTGATGCATAAATTGCTAGTTAAAATACCATACATTGACCAGAATATAAATCAAAATTGCAGAAGTATTTCGAGGACTATAAATCATCCATGAACCTAATATTCAAGTCTAAATATCATTCATATACCCTTACAGAAGATTTGGGAGCATTTGGGTTAATTTGGAGGCCAAAACAACAAAACTAGTCAAGGGTCGAAATTGGGGAAAAAGTGGAAAATTGGTCATTTTAATAAATTTTTGAAAAATGGACATTACATAAACTTCAGTACACCAAAGCAAACCATCATCAATATCCGGCACTGCGGCCATCCAACAATTGATTTCTTATGTGTCTCCCACCAGCGTGCTGGAGCAGCCTTCAGTGCTTCCTCCAATGCCAGCAATCGCTGTGGTTCTGAAACCTTTTCTTCGAACGCCACAAGAAAATCAGACAAACCGAGCAGCCCTTCATATACTGGAAGTGCAATAGTCTCAGTCACAACGTGGCATAAATACTGCGTGACTAATCCACACTTGCGGAGTGACTCCTCATGAAGGCGGTTCTGCCAATTCTCTAACGCGTCATCGGAGTCGGATAACGTAGAGCTGAAGCTGTGCCACCCAAGCTCACCATCGACATTCGGATGAATATAATCTTTGGAAATATTGTATGCATGGTCCCATCCGTTGGGACACTCATCCTTCACCGGTTCGATATACCTGCATCCTTTAGCCGGATCCAATGGAGCGATGACTCCGAGGTCACGGTTCTTGAAAGTCATCATCCGCTTCTTAAATTTGATTACTGCTGCACTGTCGTTATCCCATCCAATCCCCAACAATGCGGGATAGGAGCTTCCCCCTTCAACTACTTCGATCGCATCGAAATCAACGTATGTCTTCATTCCCTCAATGTCCACAACCATGCGTGGAACTCTCCCAATCGGCGTCACCTTAGCCTGATTAGCCAGCCGGAGTTGTACCAGAGACCAGCTCAGCGTGGGACTCCCCATTTTCTACCAGGCCTGCTTAGTTAAGATGTTGACATCCGAACCAAGATCCAGAATAATTGAATCAAATTCATAGTCTCCAATTTGAATGTTTATACACATCTCCTTACCTGTCTTCCGCCTCTGCAAGGAGTTTACTGCGGACTCTTGCCATCCCCTACTTGGTCGTTGCAACAACCCTTCGAGCTCGACGAGAGATTCTGGATCCCTTTCCAGCAATAAATAACTTTCAAAAAACATCTGCAAGGCCCCAGACTGCCGCGATGGGCCTGCCTCGGAAGTGGCATAAAAAATAGGAGGCATGTCACAAACAATGGCCTTACCGCGATCTTTCTCCATCGCACGACGTGCCTGAAAGAATGCATCACACTCGGAATCAATGTCAAACGACACATTCTTCTGTCCTGCTAACCGGATAAGGGGATGTGGGCTATCCTCTCCTGTTGTCATACCTCCCCCAGTGATAACTGCAATAGTAGGATATTGCGTCCTTGGTTCCTTAGAAATTGTCGCAATAGTCACACCCTGAGTCTAATTCAGTGGCAGATTCCCAGGTTGGTTCACATTCTGGTTGGCATTCTGATTCAGACGTTGGTTATGATTTTGTGCCGGTTGCTGCACTTGATTCTGCACTGGTTGCTGTATTTGATTCTGGTTCTGCAGTTGCAGAACATTCCTCGCTTGCCATCGCGCAATCAACTGCAGACATTTTTTCCATAGTGTGATCCATAACAAAACAAAACATACACTGTGTCTGCAATTGTGGGAAATCTCGCTGGTAGTGTCCCCACACCCCATAGTGATAACATTGAACAGGTCCTCGACCTCCTCTTCGTCCTCCCCGAAATCCTCCCTGCTGCTGGTACTGCGGTTGATTTAACTGTTGCTGCATAGGATTTGGGTTGTGATGGCATGCCTTGCCCTTGCTGCATGTACTGTGGTTGTTGAACGTACTGTGGCTATTGTGGATCCATCTGCATCAGAGAATATTGCGGCATAAACTGCTGTGGTTGCTGCTACGGTACAAACTGGACCTGCGGTTGAGGTAGTGGCTTCGCTACCTAAGGCTGCGATTGCGGTTGCGGTTGTTGTACGATACGCTGGTCATCCTTCACATAGAATGCATCGTACGTTCGTTCATGAAGTAACCCATACACCCGACATTTCTTGTCTTCATGTCCCACGGACTTGCAGAATGTACAATACAGATTCATCGGTTTTGTGACCTTCTTTTGCATGTATTGACACTCCTCATGGCGATGCCCATATACTTGGAAGATGCGACACCACGGCATACCGCCGCCGTTCAATGGATTCGGTGCTCCCGAAACCAGATAATTGCGTAAATTTGGGCAATTATTCTTAGTATGCCCCTCTCCGTGACACCTTGTACACCACACTTCCTCATGCTGTTCTTTACCCTTTTTCAAGTCATGCAGCTGTATGGTCAAGTTAACTAACTGGGTCTGAATCTGCGACATACCAGCCTCGTTCTCACCAATCAACGAAGTTTGCAATCGCATCGCAATTTCCAAGGATTCACTCAGCGTTGTAATGTTCTGTTGCATCAGCGGTAGTCAAATGTGCATGAGCAATGTCGCAATGAACCATTTTTTGTGATGGACAGTGCTCATGTCGAAACTAACCCTCGCCATCATTGTTTTGAATCGCTGTTCAAAATCCCACACCGTTTCATTGGGATACTGTTTAATCTCTTTTAGTTCTGTAATATACTGTGCTTCAGACTTGGGTTTTTTGAACTCGGCAATCAATCCAGCTCGAACTTCATCCAGTGTCTTGTCTGGAGCGCCTACAGGAACCTGCACAAACTTCATGAACCAGTCTAATGTGCGACCTCGAAGAGTTGTCTCCAACTGTCCTTTCTTGGCATTATCATCAGTAATTTGCTTCATAGTCCATACTGCCTCACATAAGAACCAGTACTGCTCAGGATTATCGGTTCCATTTCCGTGGAACAGTGGTAACTTTGCATCCTCAGCCGCCATCCTAGGCTTCCTTCCTATAGTCGCTGAGCTATTAGTAATCAAGTTCTGTGGACCTGATGAACACGGTGGTGTCAAAGTTGTGTTTCTCACTGGTTGAGAGATAGTGAGTGGAGGCGTAGGTACGTTACTGTTGGGGTTTGGTCCTGCCTCTATCCTGGGTGTAGCTTGGTTGTCCTTGTCAGGACTGTGAGGTCACTTCGTCCTGTGCGGTCTTCCTTCGTGGCCTTGCATTTCGATCGCAGCAGGCCCTTCTCCTATCCTCTGCCTCTTTTCTTGTCGAAACCTTGCTCCTCCCCTTGTAAGACCACTCTCTTCCTCGGCTTCCTTCACAGTCTCGTCATGACCTGCACCCATCTACCCCTTATCATTCCATGTACCACCCTCTACCGTCGTGGTATCCACGGCCTCCGCCCACCAGGGTTCTTACTGATCTAGGTGCATCTTCAGTATGCCCTTCTCGTAAATGAGCATTTTAATGGACAACTGTAGCGACAACAGAAACCAGCCCCTTGACCTGTTGAAGAACTCCCTTTCAGCCTTACTGTAAGACTTGTTCGTATCAACCACAAATTCAGTGATATACCCTTCCAGTATGCTATCGACCCAAACCTCAATAGCCCGCGACGCTTTGTTGTCGACTTCTTGCAGCTCCTGGATTAGTTCTGGGGTCCAAGTTGTTGGTTCACCACCTTGGAAGTTCCTCTTCTGGAAGGTCAATTCACAGAAAAAATATTCGTGCGGACTGTCGTGAATATATTTCTCCAACCACCAATCTGTCGACAACCCAGGGTTCTTGTTTTCTTTTTCAGCGAACTCTCGCAACTTTAGGTCGAACCAATCCTAGATCTCCGGTCTCGTCGGATGCCACAACATATCCTCCTTTCACTTCGCACTAAGGTCCCGGCAACGGAACCATTTATTGACACAAACCCAGTCGACAGGGGTTCCCGACACTGTTGACGCCCAAGCCACCTCGATCTCCCTGAGCACCGGCCTGGACAGGTTTTACCCTATCCAGCAACACCTACAGAGCAGATGAGGTCTCACCCAAGATGTTCGAGGGAGAGTTGACGGAACCAAGTTTCCGCCGAATGAAGGAGGATGTTGTGCATCAATTGACCAACTTATTGCAACATGTCAGAATTAGATCTAAGCATTCAACTCAAGCATTAATCATAATCGTGACAACATTCAACATGAACAAACCCATTATTGCAACAGATAAAACAATAACGCATTAATTGCAGCAAGGAAACATCGCATCATTCATATATTCATATCGCAAAATGCATTACCAAAGATAAACAAGAAAGACACAAGGAAGCTCACATCATATTATCTTCGCAAAAACCCAGATACAACAAGATATTCAGTCTTCCGCTTCAGATTCATGTTCTTCACCAAGACTATCTCTCCAAAGATAGATCGATACCAAGATCTCCAGATCGATTCCTTAATACTTACAAACCTACATCTATTTATAGGCTTACGCATTTACATTTGTGGTCCACTTAGGCAACCACCTAACTACTTCTTAACAAACTTCTACAAAAACTAACCCAAAATCCCACATAATGCGGTCAAATGACCCAAAAACCCCCATAGTGCGGTCTAAATGACCCAAAATATACATGATGCGGTCCAAATGACCCAAAACTACAAAAATACTTGTCGCCTTGCTCGCTACTTTCCTCCTTTCACGGTACTTTTGGCCTTGCGCAGCATCCACAATGTTGACTCACCAAACCGCGTGCCAACAAACATGTATTTTGAAAATACACAGAGATGACAATAATTTTTTTTATAATACAATGAATGATATTATGTATAATTTTATTTTTTATATCTATGAAACATTTAAGCATTTTTTTTGTTGAATTACAAATATTTGGTACAAGGTTTTTGTACATATAATAGCATTTAATATATATTGATGTTTGTGTTTAACTCAAGTTATAAATATAGACAATTCAATTTTATTTTACTTGGTTATGTTCTCTAAATACATATGCTATATCAATTTTATATCGTTTTTTTGCATTGATTAGTGATTTCTTTCTTAGTGGTTTGGCTTATTGTATCCAATGTTGACGATTTTTGGATTTGAATGGTTTAAATCTTTTGCTAACTTGAGATTGTAATATACAAAAGATGTAGAGCCAAACATGTATATAATTTCTTATTAAAAAGTTTAAGAAAAGATGTTTTCAGAGGTTTTTTAGGCTTTGGAAACAATGACTACAATTTAGCTTAATAAGTTTTGGGGAACTGAAATATAGTGAAAGTAAAATTTCTTGTTGAAGATAGATTTATGCTTTTGAAATGTGAATATCTATCTTGTATATGAAATGGCAAAAAAAAAAGAGACTAGCAACTACTGCTTTATTTTGATACTTTTTTTGCATTTGATGAAACTTATAACCTGAAACAGTGCACACAAATACATTTCTACTCCTCTTCTGGATGGAAATAATTTTGCAATCAAGTTGGACAACAATCCCATATACCATGATCGAACTAAGCACACCAACACCAAGTACCATCTGATTTGATATCATGTAGAGGCCAAGGCTATTCATTTGAGACATTATTCCACAAGTGAGCAAATTGCAGATATCTTCACCAAAGCTCTTGGAAGAGAAAAAAATGAGAAATTTAGAAAGATGCTTGGATTCACAAACACCCCTTCATATTAAGGAGGAAATGTTCAATAGCTAATCCTACAGGATTATGGTTAGATTTTAAATATAGGGAATCTGAAGAGTCATAGGTAATATGAAGAGTCATAAGAGATTATTGTACCTTTTGGGAGATGAAATCAAATATCACAGTTCTTGTCTTTATTTTTTTTTTTCCTCGAAAAAAAAGCGTAATTTCATTTCATCCAAAGAGTACGAAATTACATTGATCATCTCACTCATCTAGAGTGGAGTATAATACTGCGGAGAGTGTGTCCAGAAAAGTTTCCAAAATAAGCTGAGATGCTCTCTCTGTGTGAGAAAGATACATCTTTTACAAAACTCGGAGAGTATGCTGTAATGGTGCCATATATACAGGTACAGGAATTTTCAAATCCTAAAAACATAGCGATTTAACATAGAATTAAGTTCAGTACAGTCTTCCACATAGAAATAACATATAAAAACAGAAAATGGAGCCAATGACCAAGGATCCTAATCCCCATTCATTCAATGAATGGACGGTGACACAGTTCTTGTCTTTATATATGTGACTCTCATTATTAAATTCATTCAATCATTGCGGAGTTATCCAAGCCTATCACCATTGTTAGGAGTGCATGGGATGTGGACACCATAGTGTCTTATTAGAGCTCATATTCAATACTAGGCCAATCTGAGCAATTTATGGTAAGGGCATAGCATGCTTCCCAATTGTGTGAGATTGTTTTAGAGTGTTTGGCATTTGGAAGTTTGCATAATATATTTAGGCAAATTGGGAATGCTCAATTTTAGAATGAATAAGCATATAGTTTTTGAATACCGAGAGAAATTACAACACATTATTAAATAGTGAATACCTATTTTATCCAAAGAGAAATCAACAAGTGTGCTCAAGTATATTAACGATGAAGAGGAATTTGTGGAATTTTAGCATTCATGTGCCTTAACAAGGGGTTTTTTACCATAAATACCTGATTTTTCTTGCTAAGCAAGATCGATAGTCCACATATCTTATATTATTTTATAAGTGAATTGAGCAGGGAGATTTTTTTTTTTTTACTTGTCCTTTTGTTTCAAAATCTCCAAATTTTCCCTTCTTTGTCTATGGCCCTAATCCATCCTACCCATTTTATATTTTCCTCTTCTAACTCCCTTGCCCCTTTGTTCACTCCCCCTCCCGATGAGTGGCCTATGTCTTATCCCCTTACTGTCCTACTATTCCTAATATTGTGTCCATGGTTTTTGTTATTGATTCTCTAGTTGCTTGTACTATTTTTGAATTCCTAGATGCCTTTTCTGTTACACAGAAATCTTCCACCCTGTGAGCATCAACATTGTTTGGCCTGTAGGATCCATTTCAGTGACTCAGATCCATTTTTATCCTTTAGTGATACCAGTTTTCCCTATTTTTATTCCTACCCGCATGTTGCATCACTATAGCATGCGTACCCCCGAGTTGCATCACTATAGCCATCGGGTATCAAGTAAAATCGTAAAAACCACTATTTTATCACTTTTTACTCCCAAAAAGCGGTCATTGGGTGACCTTTGGCTCTCCATCTACCCAAGTAACGTCTCGATGAGTCCTTTCACCTACCTTTGAGAGGACTATATATTGAGCACATATGGCTTATGGACGGGAGGAAGAAGAGAATAGTAAAGGAACTGTTATCACACAACTTGTAGTTGCCCCTAGTGGTATCCCATCCGGGACGGTAGAGGATATAGGCAACTAAGGAGGTGACCCAAGAGATGCCACGGTTCCCAATGCAAGGTGGGAGTCACGTCAACCGAGGCACTCTTCGCTTTAGGTCAGGGTGTAACAAGACCTAGGGGGAGACCCTATAACCAATCACAGTTGATTGGACCCAAACAAAGGTTTCTAAGGGTAAGCAAATGAAGAGTTACGGAAACCAATGCAAGGCTAAGTGGACCTAGAAGTTGAGGTATGGTTGAAGGTGGTGTAATAGATTGTTAGTGTTTCAACCTATGTATGGTTTAGGCCACATGATTGGGGATGATGACAAGGTGTAGTACCATATGTTTACACAAGTGGGTCTTATTGTCTTGGAATGTGTGAAATAGCCTTAAGTGGGCCCACAAGGTCAAGCTTAGGTGTGAAATTGGTACTAGAGAATAGGTAATGATTAAATCTATAGATCTAAGTTGATTCTAGAAGTACCCATGTGTTAGATCTAGGTTTTGACACAAATCCCAAGGAGTGCGACTTGCTTTGAGGAGGACTAGTGCCTTGTTAAGTGGGCTAATGGGGTCAAAAAGTATGTCAAAGTGTAGATCGGGACACCTAGAAGCCAAGTCAAGTGGGCTAAATGAGATCTAATGGTTGGATCTTGCTAGATCTAGGTTTTCAAGTAATGACCTTAAGTGGACCACAATCCCTTGAAACAAGGAATGCTACCCCCAAGGCGGATCGTGACAAAGAGATACTCTAGACCTAGGTTTCAAGGTATGGCCGTTTCAAATCCACAAGAATCTCAAACACCCACTTCCTCAAAGTGGACAAACTCTCCTTCCCTAGGTGGTGCGACTTTGCTCAAGGAGGGTTAAAAGGTGGGTTTGGTGGACCAAATCAAGTCCAATGGCCACCAAACTATAGATCCAAGTGGCTAGTACCCCGATCTATGCATGTCCCAAAAATCAAGTCAATCCAAGGGCTAGATCTTAGTAGATTTGAGTTTTGAGGTGCCAAGAAATTAAAAAGGGGGTTTTAACCCCTTAAAACATGGAAAGATGTCCACAAGGTAGATTTCACCAAAGTAAGAATCTGGGGGTAGGTTATCAAGTGTCTAGATTGCAAATCAAGTGGGATCTCACCTACCCATGTGCTAGATCTAACCAAACAAGCCTCTCACTAGGAAGTGCGATTTGGGTTCAAGAGGGCTTTTTGCCTTGAAAAGTAGGTTAATTTTAAGCCAATCACCACCAAACTATAGATCCGACTAGGGGTGGATGCTATAGAGGTGGGTTTTCAAAATCTTCTCAAAAGCAAGGCTAGATCTAAGTAGATCTAAGAAATACCAAAATTGGGGTTTTAATGAATTAGGGTTTTATGACCAATGAAGATAGAATGGATGAAAGAGGCACATACCTTGTAGATCTTACCTCAATTGCTTATGGCCACCTTGCAAATTGATAGCATTCTCCTATGTGTATATTCAAGAGTGAGATCCAAGAGCTCCAACCAAAACGTCCTTCTCCAAGAGAGCCAAATCGTCCTCCTCCTACAAGACAAGATCAAAGAAACAAGTCAAGCAAGATGATTATGAAAATGGTAGAAAGATGTAATAGAAAGCATCAACTATGTCACAAAGATACAATAATGATACTCCCTGTCACAAGATCAACCCAAGAGAGACTATGTGGATCCCTCCAACAATAACCCTCATGAAGTCGCCCTCCTCTCCACCAATTCGACTTTCCTGTCAAAAGATTAGGAGAAGCACCAAAATCCACAATGATACATAGAAGAGATACTGTATATTCAATATGCAAGAGAATCCACAAGACAAGAGAGATGTGCTCCACAAAGAATTCTTCTATTCCAATATTCCAGAGCTCCAAAGGTGAGCTTTACAATGGGGGGTCTCCTCCTTATATAGGATAATAAAGACCAAAACCCTATACCACTCCATAATACTACATCAAATGGGTGGTTGAGATTAAAAGATCTCATCATACAATCAATGGCTAAGATGACCCATAACAATATATCACATGGATCACTCAAAATAACAATAGCGCCCTCACTAAATGGTACAATAAGAGGGTGACGTCATCCACTAGAGAAAGATAAGTACCAAAATCCACCTCATGGTGACTAGGACATGACCAAATAAGCTCATGGTGGGGCTAGGAGGCATCAATCCTTACTAGCTCATCCCCAAGGCACAATAAAATAATAAAATATGTCCAATATAATATAAATGACCAAAACTGTCTTTAGAATCCATGACAGTCAAGCAGTAAATGTCCTCCTATGATCAATCTGGGCATACCCACATGGTGAAAACTGACTAGAAGATAGTGATGCCACCCTGTAAGACCTCTGTGAAGACCAAATGCCAAAACCTTGCCTCAATTTCCCAAATCAATTTCCTCAGTGACCACTTTATCCCATTTTTTAACTGCCTCGGGAACTGTGAAAGTGACAAAACTGCCTCCTAGGGTGCTAGCGCTGTCCATCTGAGCCCACCAGGCTCTCCGAAAGGGGGGGGTAAATGGTAATAACAAGTGGCTGGACCACCCCCTCCATCATCAGCGCCCTAGGTGAACTGGCCTCTCGGGGCCCCTGCTGCTCAGGCTGGGAAATCAGCCCCCAATCTGGTCAACAAGTGTAAAACTGCATCAATCACTTTCAGAAGTGCCCGGAACTGAAAGATAAGTGTCTCAATGAATCCAGAAGACCCAAATCCACTAGGAATGAGTACTCATACACCCTGAGTTGCCATAATGGGCCTGCTGTAGGGTCCACCATATATGGACAATGTATAATCTGCTGATCTGAAGCAATAATAAACCTGCTGAACTGGATCAAACATCATCTGCATCATATTTCCATCATATGATATCATCATCAAACATGTGGGCCCATAAATCATCATCAATAATCATCCATACATGGTCCACATCATCACGGATCCCAAGAATATATAATCAAGGATAAATCACATCAGTAGACTAAGACAATGCTTCTCTAATCATTCCCACAGCTAAGCTCAAAGTATAAATTCCATTCAGTGGCATTAATCAAGTTAACATATTCCGTTGTTATATAAAATTACTTGCACAATAGTTCAAATGACAAACTCACCCATTGGACATGGTCAAACTACTAGTGAAGGATGAAGGCTAGGAGCAAGGTTGGGCCAAGGGTTTGACTTGTCTAACTTAACTCAAAAATACTTTGGACTAGGAGAAGGGGGAAGCTACAAACTCCGTGCTGGACAAAAAGAACACGGGGGATGGCTGTGTCTCACAAATGGATAATTTTTTTAGAGAGTGCTTATTCAACTTAGGCATCATGTCTACATCAAGTTGATCCAGGTTCATTAGGATCATTCAATTTTATTCCATGGCCTTTTTGGCCTACATAACCCTTCGGATTTCAGATGTGCTGAGAAGCACAACTAGTCGCAGCTTGCATCCAGGGCATGTTTTTCATATATTTATACAAGGTCAGCAATTGTTTAGATATAGCTTTTAAGAATCATTGCTTTTTTGGACCTTTCTTATACTCTTCGAGGAGTATTTTTAGCTTTTCATCGCTCTTGCCCTTTTTTGTTTCCATGGGCGAATTTATTAAGTTTCCATAGGTAGAACATGAGCTTTCAGTTTTAGCCAACAACATCTCAAGTGACTAGGGGGAGTTCGAGCCAATGCCAAATATCGGGACAACCGACCAGAATGATTTAGGCCTACAATCCAACTCACCAAAGGCAAGTTCTGTCACCAACTCAGAGCAGAGACACTGAATAAACAGGGATGCGGTCCAAACACAGAGGTAGAAAAATGGGGAAGTCCTCAGTATCAGAAAGTCAAATGAGACAAGTCAGGGCTTAAAGTCAAACAGGAAGGTCATGTATGGATGGAGACAAGTGAATATGGAGCCTACACTAGCAGACAACTGATGTCGGGGAAAGACCATGTCTATGTAAGGTGAAAAACCAGTAAGTTTTGTTAAATGACCTAAAAGTGCAAGTGATTGTCCATTTTATGATTTACAGTTCATTTTAAATAGTTTGCCACATCAGGAATAATATACCAAGCACATGCTATGATCATGACTAAATCAACAAGATAATAATCCACAGTCAGTGAGAACATATCCATAGATCATACAACATCATCATAATAATAATCATCAAATATCATCTGAAACACTGCTATAGTACATCTCTAGGCACTGAACTGAAACTGTAATGGGATAAGTGGTCACATCAGTCATCAAATCTGAACTCTCAAGGCTCAGCCTTGACACAAGGTCATATACAACTCTGAATAATGTACTGCTCTGATCATGAGTGATCCAAAATATATAGCCATGCTATGGAAAAATGGAGGCTCTGGAATGTGCAGATATCTGCTGTACAAGAATAGTAGCCCTGCTACTATGGTGTGATAACAGGAACTCTAGTGGATTTTTTCCCTATCTTGAGTCTGCACTCATTGATCCTTGTAGTTGTGGACCATTTATGTTCACCTTCCAAACTCCTTTTTAGTTTGAGTTTGCCATTCATGGAGGATTGAAGTGGTGGAGGCATAAGTGGATTGATCTAGATCTTGGTTCAGATTGGTTGCCGGCAAGAGGTCGTATCACTTTGTACTTCTTCTTGTTCATTAATAGAAATGCTCATATTCTCGTCCATTCATGGTGTGAATGTTGTTTATTATACATTGGGTTACATTTGCTTATGATTCTATGGACCATTGTTATTGATAATGTTAATGTCAATTATATATTATATGTACTTGTTGGATATTGGCTGTCAAGAATAATTTGCAGATTACAAGTGCACAGATTGAAAGCTCCAACGAGGATCTACATCAAACGTTTGGATCGAGGTTGGTTACATTTCTCCATTATCTTAACATTGTCATTTATAATAGCATTGCTTTGAGAATTGAGTAGATTTCTGGTAATCATTTGTCTGTTGTGGTATTCCCAAGGCATAGTGAGTTTTCTCCAATGTAGAAATGGCGACTCCGCTGGGGAAAACATCCATGTTTGGGAAAAATTTTGAGCATTAGTCCATAATTAGAGTTGCTGTTTATCGAAGCTCTGTGTCACTGATTGGCCATTAAGATACACTGTAGAAAACTTGTTTTTTTCTGAGCCTCTGGACTCTCTGTTTTCCCATTTTCCTTTCCTCACCCGCAGGCTAGATTAGTTATGCCCACGTCTACCCGCATCTGTTTACTCTATTGCTCACGGGTACCCGCAGGATTTCCTTCGACAGTAGCGTGTAACTCCGGCTTTTGTTGGTTTATGGCTATTGGTTGTTGCTGGGTGAGTTTGGTTGGTTCCTGAGTCTTTGTTGGCCTCTTTCTTGACTGTTTCATGCCTTGGTTGTGACGAGATCTCTTCGTTTCTCTTGGTTGAGCCTTCTTGGTTTTTTACCAATCTTTGGTTTTAGCCTCTTGGCTTCTTCCTTTTGAGCTCATTCCTTTGGCTGAGTCTTGCTGTTTAGGATCTGCTGGGTTGTCTTAGTGATCTTCTCGGCACTTCAGTGACTGAATAGTAGGATTTTGCTTGCATTTTTTCATTCCATTTATATTGAAAAAATACAAAAATATTCATTTAATTTTTTGCATTTTCCTTCTTGTTTATAAGCGAAAATACAAAAATATTCATTTAGTTTTTTGCATTTTCCTTCTTGTTTATAAGCGAAAATACAAAAATATTTTATTTCCATGTACTGCATCTTGCATTGAGTGCTTGCTGCCTTCATTTTAGGTTCTGCCTGTGCATCAAAAAGATAAAAGATTGCATCTTTATTTCAGAATTATTGGTTGATTTTGCATATTAGTGACATTGTTTTATTAGATAGATGAGTCTAGGATTGGACGATGTTGCATACTATTGAGTCCACACATCACTAGTTTCACGATCATATCCCTTGAGTAATCACAACCACTAAAATTAACGCTTAATCATAAAATTGATTAGACTGATCATTGTGAGTTAACAATCCAAGACTACTAGATGAAACATTAGGTGTTTGACCAGGGAGTGGAGGAAGCCATGGTATAGATCGATGTTCTCAGGGAGCTATACTCAATCCAGAGTTAAGCACGAGGTCACGGGAGGTCGGTTGAGGAGATATCCCTCTGATACCGGCTGAACGTGGGAGATATATCCAGGATTTGTTCGTATCTGGGGGTACCGGAGGTTCATCCTCTTGTGCTTCGGGCTTAGCTACCTTGCCCATACAACGGGTCCCACCTGCGATTGTCCCCCTGAGCATTGGTTATATTGCAGTGAACATAGTTTCCTTACCTAGGTACCGCACATGGTACTTGCAATGGTTATGCTGTTTGTGTCCTGAGTCAGATAGGGATTGGACAACACAGTTGTGTTCATGCAGTGGACTTGACCCTGTCGACATAGTGAAGCCTGGGTGTCTCTATAACTGATTATGTTACCTCCAGCTATAGTTTGGGAGTCTCAAGCCTCTCCTAAGTGAGACATGCCGGCTCTAGTGTCGGGAGCTCATTTAGCCTCTCTGTTTGTTTGCTCTTGGCTGTAGTTTCTCTAGGTGTGTGCTTTTGATTTACTGTTTTTTTATCGATAGTTGGCCTTTAGGGGACATTGTGACTCTCTTCGGAGATAACATGGCGCGGAGCCCTACTCTCCGTCGGTCCCATCGTTTGGCTGGTTTAAAGCCACTTGAAGTTACACGCCGTATTGATAGAGGACGCGGGAGGGCTCCCTCTGAGTCTTCAGATTCATACGAGACTTACGTTGAAGATTACATGGCTGCACATCCCAATATTGGGAAAGATCCTTCTACTCCTTCGGGTAGAGTTGAACATACTTCCGATCCCCGTACTCCTCATGAGGATTGGGGAGGTGATCCACCTGACACTCAACCTGGTTCTATTTGGCCTAATCCACTTGACCGGGATTCGTTTGATCCTTCAAATTCGGATAATTATCTTTACGGGATGCCCGACTTACCCGAGGAGGAAGAACAGGATGAGCCTTTCGTTCCTTCGTTTCCACGTGATTATATATACGGGAGGCCTAAGATCATGATAACACTGGCCCTACGATCAACCCCACTGCACTCTCTTTTGGTATGCGTAGTGATAGTACTGTCGAACCTTCCACTACGGTTGGTACTCACGCTGGCACTAGTCAAAGTGTTAGCCATACTATACCCACTGGGGGCACTACCCTCGCTGGGGGCACTACGTTGTCCACCCACTCACATAGTATGGGGACTGGTCGGATTCCTAACCATGCTAATGTTGGAAGATGACCACCTCCTAGGATTAATCAACCTAACCGAAATGCTGTTCAGAATACGACTCACCATCCACCTCCTAATACACGTGTCGCTACTCGTCAACCTAGGACTACTTTTGCACATGATACCGTTCCTCCCAACCATGGGGGTGGACATATACCTCATACTTTTGCGTCCACTGCCGCCACTAGAGATGCTAATGTAGGGGGTGGGGATATTTCCTATCCACATGGACATCACACCACCAACCCTGCTACTAATCACACTAATGTTGGGGTTGTGAATACTTCTCATGCTTTTGGTCACCACACGACTGCTCAAGCTAATCCTAATGCTGGGGGTGGGAACATACCATACCATTACAGTCATTATAACACGGTTCCTGCTATGAATAGTACATATATGCCCCATACTCATGGTGGAAACCCTTACTACAACACAGTCGGTGCTGGCCACCAGTATAACCCACCACCCCAATATGGTGCTCAAAACACGCATATACCTGCTTACTCTCAAATGGGTCATCCAGGAGGAGGTTATCAATCCTATGGCCATGGGCAAGCTTATGGGCCGTCAGGTCCTCAGTATCAGCAGTTTAATCCTCATGGTCAAGCTTTTGGTCCATCTTATAACACAGTTCCGTTCAACCAACCTTTTATGGGGGCTTATAATCAAGATTTCCAGCCTCAGATCCCGATCCTTGCACGCTTGAATCTCCCAGATCTTTCGAAGCTCACGAATGATCCAGTGTGTCATAACCTACTTGGCCCCCGGTCCCTACCAAGCTTCCTTCGGACATTCCAAAGTTTGAGGGGAAAGGTGGTGAGGACCCGGGAGATCATGTCACGACATTTCACCTTTGGTGCTCCTCCAACTCTTTGAATCACGATTCCATTCGCTTACGACTATTTCAATGCACCCTCATGGGGGCAGCCGCATAGTGGTATGTGGAGTTACCCGAAAACACCTATAGGGTATTCAACGAGATTGCTTTGGTTTTCTTAGACCATTTCCAGTTACCGGTTCGTTATGATACTGGTACTGAGTTATTGTCCACCTTCCGTCAGAATAAGGCCACACATATTTCTGACCACGTTCAAGAGTGGCATCGGCGGAAGATATTGGTGAAAGCCAACATTCCTCCAGAGTTCCTCTTGGAATGGTTCCTTAAGTATTTACTCCCATACATTTCTAAGGATGTTTCGATGTCCAACATTGTGATTGAGGAACAAGCTATCTTGAAAGTCCAGTAGTTAGATCTACTTTATTCTCAGTATGGCATTTTGTATGACATTATTCCTGACGCACCGAGAACAAGACATGAGCCCACGTCAGTTCCTAGACCACATGTCGATGGCATCGTGGGGTCCACATGCACTCGCCATGTAGACTTGGTAGCTAATCAAATGTAAAATTTGTTGCTAAACCAGTGTACTCCCGGATAGGTACACACCTTGTCCACTTCCACTCCGTCGTCTGATGTACACAATGTGCAATCAACGAAACCGTCAGGTAACCAACAACCCGGTGGTAAGAAAAAAGGGAGAAATAATCGTAGGGGTGGAAACAATGGAAGTAATAACAATAGCAATCGTAATACTCCTCGTAAAGAGAATTCCAACCCTCCTCGGGAAGGTGGTAATGCTAGCGAGGATCGTAAACCTAGGTGTAAGGTGAAATTCCCTTGCAAGCTTTGTGGGGAGGATCATCTTACTCACTTATGTCCTCGAATTGAAGAAGCATCGAAGCATTTGGCACAGAGCCTAGATGTGTTGAAGGATCCCCTACCTCATCACCAAAACATGGCTTTGCATGCTCCCACCACTGGTTATGGTACTAATGAAACAACAACGTCTTCTTCCAATACTAGTGGTTATGGATGTGTGAATATGGTTCAGTCGGAGATTTGTGTTGCTACTCGTCAACGCGATTATGGTGCACCACAACCAAATTTGGGGAATGAGCCTCCCCCTCCTCCTGACAATTCCTTGCATATCGAGAAACCCTCTATTATGCCACGGATACCGAAAGGTGTTCTCAAGCGCTCCATGCATAATCCTAATGCTCGAGCCACCTAGAACTACTCCATCGTAGAAGATTTGGGCCAAACTCCGTGTGCCATTTCGGCTCTTGAGGTTTTGCAAGCCTGTCCTTCTCAGAAGCATGCCCTTTTGAGTGCGTTAGGAGTTTAGGATGGGGGAAATCCTAGTGTTATCAAGTTCGATACTACTGATGTCCAGTCTCACTTGCCTTACCACGTGGCTTTTCAAATCTAGGTGGTTTTCCTTAAGAGCTTCGTCAAACGTACTATGGTTGATGAAGGTGCCTCTGCGTCAATAATGTCGTTAGCTTGTTGGAAAGCTCTTGGCTATCCTCCTCTACTCGCGTTTAGAACTACACTCACTGCATTCGACGGTAGATCTTTTATGCCGCATGGAATTATCCCTTCCCTTGTTGTCTCCTTGGGAGGTAAGTCCGTGCCTATTGAATTCGAAGTGGTTGATGCGCCCATCAACTACAACCTTTTACTGGGTCGGAACTGGATGTATGCTATGAAGGCTGTCGCGTCTACTGTATTTAGAGTTATCTGCTTTCCCCATGAAGGCAATATTGTGATGATCGATCAGTTGGATTATGTTGGCACTCCTTCCACAGCATCCACGGGATCCGTAGTCCCGCAAGTTTCTAATTCTCAGCCGAAAACTGGGAACATAGGTGTTGGAATGTACCCCTCATTGATGGGAACTTTTAACCATTCTGCACTTGTGAATTTTATTGGAACCATTACCAACAATGCGTCTCCTCCTTCGAATAATATGTTATTCCGGACCTCCTATTTAGATGATCCGTGGACTTTACCATCCACGAATTCCACGTCTGGAGACGTTGCGCATGTCGGGATGTCTATGCCTTTATCTGTAGTGGAGCTCGCTTACGATCATATCCAACAAATCACTGCAGATCCGGATCTCTCTTCTTCCCGGACAGTTGAGGAAGATCCCGTTACGCTACCAGTTTGGGTAGCCAACTCGTCTTGTTCACATGATTGCCTCGATGGTATCCTACCTTCAGATGAAGTTTTTATTGAGGCCATGGGTGGTGATGAGAAGCCGTGGGGGGATCTTTATCATAGATCTCATTCCCCTCCTCCCCTTGATCTTATTGAACAAGATGAGCCTATAATACAAGCTGCCATCCATTTGAATTTGGATCCATTCACAGTCTCCTCCAACCCTGATTTGATGTTTGAGTCTGATGAGTCTTTGAGCTCTCCTATAGCTCCGCAAATCGGTGCTCCTGAAGAGTTTGATTATATTTCTAGAATTTCCAACTCCCGTGATGATGAATTTACTCTTGCAAATTCCTTCACATCCTTCAGCTTTACTCTTCATTTTGAAGACAATCATTTTGATCCCTCAGGTATTGGTATAATGGCACCTTCAGTGGTAAGCTCTACCTGCGTTATGTCTGAGGTTAACAATAGTGAAGTTGAAAATTTTTCTACCGCAGTGACCTGTATCAGATTTTTCTTTAAGTACGTTTTAGAGATGATCTTGGTACTTATGTTTCTTGGAGACAGGATTCTTAGCTAGACTTATACTTGTTTACTGGTCCTTTTCGACATTTGCTTTGACCATGGCAGGAATATTCAGAACCTTGCATATAGGTTTAGGCCTCTCCATTGTTATGATGCATTTGAACCTTGTGCCATCCGAATTCCAAGACACCCCCTGAGTGTCCTTATCTTGCTCATGTTCCTTGCATTATGCATAGCTTTGTCCCATGTGCTTGGAACTAGTCTCGCATGTCCCTGACACTCGTCTGCTCTCATTACGAGCATTCTTCCATATCTCCTTTGAGGTCATTAAAAACAGTAAGGAGGTCACGAGTTTACTTTTTCGGGCTTGTTAAACCTTTACGGAAAAGATTTTTATAAAGTATTTTTTAATCCCTTGTTAGACTTTTTCAAAATCAAACAAGATTGCCGAGTATGCTTGTCATTTCAGACTCGTTAAAGGATTTGAAACGACATCCACTGAGGTATAAGTTTACCTCTTTTCCGGACCTTTGTGGATTAATTACGAAAAATGTATACTCTAGTCATACGTGACTAGAAGAGTTCTTCTCTCATTGTTTTACACTTTTTTGGGTGAGGAGACTAACTTTACGAAAAATGACTTTCCTTTATGTCATGTTGTGATTGCATTGCATCATCCTGCTTGCTGCTTGAGCCTTGTGCTGGCTCCCGCTTACTCAGTTGTTAGCCTGGTGCCTGAGCACTTTTCCCTGTCGAGCCCTGCAGAGCTTATATATTTGCCCTTCACAATTTGATGACCCTTTGACCCTGAGGGAACATACCCTCGAGTGTCCACATCCTGCACGCACTTCCTTGCATTGAGCATAGGTATGTTCCACTGCTTGGGACTAGTCTGCTAGCTATTTGACACTCGTTCCCTCACCTATTGTACTATAAGCAATTTTATTCTTTTTCAAGCTTTTCCCAAATATGAAAAAGACCAAAAAAATAAAATATTCCAAAAAGCCGGACGGGATTATGGTCACTATTTCTTGTTGGCAGCTGTTGTGTCGCCTTTGAACAAAGCATTCATTCCACTCCGTACATTATGAGTTGGGACTATAGTTGGGCCTTAGGAGCTGTACTTGTTTCTCAGTTTTCTCCACCGATTGGTTAAGCTTCCAGTCATTATGGAGCCCTCTGTAATGCCTCCTGCATTACACAGTTTATGTCAAGTCTATGCTGCCTAAGTCTATCCATCTGCTCATGCTCTTGTTCAAAGGAAGTCCTGAAACCAGTGTCGTCCACTCCTCAGATCTCTTGACTATTGCATGTCGGCCATCCTTATTGAGTCAGTCCGTTTCACCTGAGATCTTTCAAATCTTTCAGCATTGCTGGTACCTCGTGCTGGTTGATGGGGGATGCCTTAATTCCCTCCTTCCAGCGAGTCTCGTTTCGTCGACTTCAACTCATTTATTCCGGGACTTGAGGCTTAGAGTTCATTTGAGTACCTTGAGGTTTGTAGTCATTAGTGGCAGGTTATCTCGCCATCGACAGTTTTGGGAATACATCAATGTCCCCTGATCGATGGATTCATCCTAGTGTTCGACTTCAACCCATTTATTCACACTCTGATGATTGTGCTCTGTTCCTTGATGCCCAATCAGACGATGTCTCATCAGGTTCGACCCCAACTCCTTTATTCACTTGATGGGACTTGCACCATCGAAGACTTGTGTAGAAGACCCAGGCGATTGTGGCATTCAGTATGCTACATATGACTTTGACTTTATATTCTTGATATCACCTCTCATATTTAAGCAGTTTGTACCTCCAGTTTACACCAGTTGTTTCCTTTTCAGCAGGAGACCATATCTTACTGTAGAGGGATCATGGCTATGATCACTTATGACATGTATCTATTGTGTACTGCCTATTCATGGCCATTGTATCAGCTTGTTGTACTATATCGACATGTATTCAGGGATACTATTGTATTATGATGAGTGAGTTGTTCTTTCCACTTGTGTCTCCATCACTCCACTTCTGAGTTTTATAATGTATTTCGGCCATCGTAGCATTTTCAGTCTCTGACCTCACACATTAGGGGGCATCTGTTACACATAAATATTCCACCTTGTGAGCATCAACATTGTTTGGCTTGTAGGATCCATTTCAGTGACTCAGATCCATTTTTATCCTTCAGTGATACTAGTTTGCCCTATTTTTATTCCTACCCACATGTTGCATCACTATAGCATGCATACCCGCGAGTTGCATCACTATAGCCCGCGAGTATCAAGTAAAATGGTAAAAACCACTATTTTATCACTTTTTACTCCCAAAAAGCGGTCATTGGGTGACCTTTGGCTCTCCATCTGCCCAAGTAACATCTCGATGAGTCCTTTCACCTACCTTTGAGAGGACTATATATTGAGCACATATGGCATATGGACGGGAGGAAGAAGAGAATAGTAAAGGAACTCTAGTGGATTTTTGCCCTATCTTGAGTCTGCACTCATTGATCCTTGTAGTTGTGGACCATTTATGTTCACCTTCCAAACTCCTTTCTAGTTTGAGTTTGCCATTCATGGAGGATTGAGTGGTGGAGGCACAAGTGGATTGATCTAGATCTTCGTATCACTTTGTACTTCTTCTTGTTCATTAATAGAAATGCTCATATTCTCATCCATTCATGGTGTGAATGTTATTTATTATACATTGGGTTACATTTGCTTATGATTCTATGGACCATTGTTATTGATAATGTTAATGTCAATTATATATTATATGTACTTGTTGGATATTGGATGTCAATACTAATTTGCAGATTACAAGTGCACGGATTGAAAGCTCCAACGGGGATCTACATCAAACATTTGGATCGAGGTTGGTTACATTTCTCCATTATCTTAACATTTCCATTTACAATAGCATTGCTTTGACAATTGAGTAGATTTCTGGTAGTCATCTGTCTGTTGTGGTATTCCCAAGCCATAGTGAGTTTTCTCCAATACATTTTCTTCCTCATGATTCTAGGACAACTCCCTACAGATATTGTTTTGTGCTTCCCTATCATCTTTAGCCTTATTTCACTCCTCATTTCTTACTTCCTTCCCCATGTCCTTGTTGTTATAGCCTATGTAGGCACTTCAACTTGAATCTCTTCTTGAACGAGGGAGGATTTACTCATGTGCATGTGCCTCATCTATCTTAGTGAGTGGTGTTCCTAGGTCAACCCCTAATCCCAATTTTCTATGCCTTTCAATAACTGGAGTATAGGATCAACTCAACCATGTTCATATTTTCATCCCACCAATGCCCTTGTAAGCTAGAGATGTGAGCATGTGGAATCCCTCTTGATAAACTTGTTTGACAAGAGAAATTGTGGTTACAAGGATTGAGCTAGGCTAAGTTTGATAAAGTATTCCCTTTTGATTTCCCCACATAGTTGGGACCAATGATTCTTCCTCCTCATCATTAAAGTGCACATCATCATATATATCTAAGAATTTTCTTATTCTTTTTTTTTGTAATTGCTGCAAATTCTATTAAACTAGTAGAAGTAAAAATACAGTAGTAGTTACAGTTTGAGGTGTCTTATCAGAAGATTCCAACCTTGAAAATCAACAGAGCCATGGTCATTCATACCAAAAATAAACAAAAAGACCCTGCCTAGTATAGGGATACTAGGGTGAATAGGTAGAGTAGTCGGAGCCATGAAGGCTTGAGAGAAACTAACAGTTTGATGCGTAGCAAAACAAACAAAAAGACAGGAAATAAACCGCAGAAAAATCTCCTTAACCGACTGCAGAAGGAGCCTCAGCATCAGAAGGGGTTTCCTCCAAGATGGGGCAGCTGTAGAAAGTAGTGCCCTCCTCGTCCCTTGCAGGTGGCCAAATGTTCTTCAGAGGTGGTAGAGTGTTCTTCACGGGAGGCCGAGTGTCGCTTGCAGGGAGCTTGATGGGCAGGGGCGAAGTCTTCCTAGTAGCGAGAACGCAGCCATCAAGTTCGTTGCGAGTACGCTTGGCGAGAATCAGCCCCAGGGTGGAGGGGATGGGGAAGGACGAGCGAGCTAGCTCCTTTCCTTTCTGAGAGTCTGGCACCCTGCCCCGTGGTGGACCCAGCTATTTTCCTGTTGGGTTATTCCAAGCCTTGCCAAGAGTAGTAGCCAAATTTCCAAGTGTAGTGTCCATAATGCTAGGTGTAGTATCCAAATTGCCAAGTGTTGCCTCATTTCTGACCACAGAGGGAGTGGCACCAATGAGCACTGCTTCCAGGACGGAGGTCGCGGTGGAGGTGACGAGTGGGAGCATAGGAGTCCCAGCTAAAGGTATTCTCCAGGTTGCTAAGAGTGGCTGCCATGTTTGGAAGGGTAGCTCTCAGGGTCTGAGTGGCATGTCGAGCAGTGGCCCAATTGGACAACATGTCATCCATGAGCTCACCCAACATGTTTTTAACCAACCAGTAGGGGTCCCAAGGTTGCTTGTGGTTCCTGTTGAAGAGAATGTCAGCAATAATTCGAGCCTCCCAATTGGCTACGAGTAGACGGATTGGAATGGAGATCTCAGGACTGTAACCTTTCCTGGTTTGCTCAGTTTCGTGGGCATCCATTTTCTTTTTTCCCTTGGTACCTTTCGGCCGACCCATGATGAGGGTAATGCAGATGCTAACAAATAGGAGCTCGAGGGGCGCTGGAGCAGGAGAAGCCTGGAGCAGAATGATGAGAATGCTAACGAGCATGGCCTGGAGCCAAGACAGAATGTTGTAGGATAGATGCAGATGCCGGTTAGCTAGTGGATAGAACCTCACACGCTTGAGAGCCATGGGGTTGGTGCAAGCCAAATTGGATGAGGCGACGTCTAAGGCCAGAAGATTAATGCACCCAACAACTTGACATCGCTTCGAAATACTGTCTTAACTCCTACCTTACCTCAGCGCTACCACTTGGCTGATGCTCATGCCTTACCTCAGCGTTGCCACTTGGCTGACACTTGTGTCCAGGTGTTGTGTTTGGCCAAGTCCTGGTGGTGTGTCCGCTTTCGTCACCCACATCCAGGGAAGAATTTTCTTATCCTTTAGTAGGCCTCCATAAGGAATTATTTTTGCATTTAAAAACAACCTCATCCTCCATTAGGTTTCCATCTTGTCCTTGATAATTAAGTCTTCCAACACCTCTTTCTTTCTTTCTTTCTCTATAAGGGGCCATGCAATTCACGTCTTCTACTATAATCACTATATTTTTAGCATTGTGCAAAGTGAAATATTTTGGAGCGTTAGGTTGCTCCAAGAGTGGAGGGAGGAAATCATGTTCCATCTCCTTGATGGGGTCATCTTGAGCTTCTATGATGGCTTTCACTTACATCTAGGTGTGTTGGTAAGAAAACTTCTCTTCTAGAAACCCGCTTTCATGATCATTTGGTAAAGGATGAAGATTTCTCTTCATCATTGTTACAACGTAATCTTCCACCTTGTGAGCATTAGCATTCTTTGGCCTGTAGGATCCATTTCACTGACTCAGATCCACTTTATATCCTTCAAACATACTATTTCCTCATTTTTCCTCTTACCTGCTTGTTGCATTATTATAGCAAGCGTACCCGCGAGTTGCATCACTATAGCCCGCGGGTAGCATGTAAAATGGTACAAATCACTAGTTAATTACTTTTTACTCCCACAAAGCGGTTATTGGGTGACCTTTGACCCTCCATCTTCCCAAATAACGTCTCGATGTGTCCTTTCACCTACCTTTGGGAGGACTATATATTGAGCACATATGGCTTATGGACGGGAGGAGAAAGAAGAGTAAGAGAACTCTAGTGGATTGTTGCCCTATCTTGAGTCTACACTCATTGATCCTTGTAGTTGTGAACCCTTTATGTTCACCTTCCAAACTCCTACCATAGTTTGAGTTTGCCATTCATGGAGGATTGAAGTGGTGGAGGCATAAGTGGATTGATCTAGATCTTGGTTCAGATTGGTTGCCAGCAAGAGGTCGTATCACATTGTACTTCTTCTTGTTTATTAATAGAAATAATACTCATATTCTCGTCCATTAATGTTGTAAATGTTGTTTATCTTACATTGGGTTGCATTTACTTGTTATATCATGGACCATTTCTATTGATGATGTTAATGTCGTTTATATATATTATGTACTTGTTGTATACTGGTTGTCAAGACTAATTTGCAGATTCAAGTGCACGGATTGGAAAAGCTCCAACGGGGATCTACATCAAACGTTTGGATCGAGGTTGGTTACATTCTCCATTATCGTAGCATTGTAATTTATAATAGCATAGTTCTGAGAATTGAGTTAATTTCTGGTAGTCAGCTGTCTGTAGTGGTCTCCCAAGCCATAATGAGTTTTCTCCAACACATAAATGGCGACTCCGCTGGGGAAAACATCCATGTTTGGGATTTTTTTGAGCATTAGTCCATAATTAGAGTTGCTGTTTATCGAAGCTCTGTGTCACTGATTGGCCGTTAAGATACACTATAGAAAACTTGCTTTTTCTAAGCCATTGGACTCTTTGTTTTCCCATTTTCCTTTCCTTATCCGCGGGCTAGCTTAGCTCTGCCCACGTATACCCGCCTTTGTTTACACTGCTGCTCGCGGGCACCCGCAGGTATTCCTTCGACAGTAGCGTACAAATCCGGCTTTTGTTGGTTTATGACTATTGGTTGTTGCTGGGTTGGATTTGGATGATCTCGAGTCTTTGTTGGCCTGTTTCTTGACTGTTCCATGCCTTGGTTGTGACCAAAACTCTTCGTTTCTCTTGGTTGAGCCTTGTTGGTTTTTTACCCATCTTTGGATTTAGCCTTGTTGGTTTTTTCCTTTTGAGCTCATTCCTTTGGCTCGGTCTTACTGTTTGGAATCTGTTGGGTTGTCTTAGTGATCTTCTCGGCACTTCAGTGACTGAATAGTAGGATTTTGCTTGCATTTTTCATTTCTTTATATTGAAAAATACAAAAAAAATACATATAGTTTTTTTGCATTTTACTTTTGTTTATAAGAGAAAATACAATTTTTTTTTACTTTCATGTACTGCATCTTGCATTGAATGTCTGCTGCTTTCATTTAGGTTCTGATTGTGCATCGAAAATATAAAAGGTTTTCATTTTTATTTCGAAATCGTTGGGTTGATTGTGCATGTAAGTGACATTGTTTTATTGGATAGATGAGTCTAGGATTGGACGATTTTGCATACTATTGAGTCTTACACATCACTAGTTTCACGATCATATCCTTTGAGTAACCACAGCCACTAAAATTAACGCTTAATCTTAAAATTGATTAGACCGATTTTATTTATAGGGTACACCAACTAGCATAGGTTTAGAGTCTTGGAATAGATCATTGTGAGTTAACAATCCTACTAGACAAAACATTAGGTGTCTGACCAGGGAGTGGAGGAATCCATGGTATATATCGGTGTTCTCAGGAAACTCTACTCAAACCAGAGTTAAGCACGAGGTCATGGGAGGTTGGTTGAAGGGATATCCCTCTGATACTAGCTGAACGTGGGATATATTTCCAGGGTTTGTTCATATTTGGGGGTACCGGAGGTTCGTCCTATTGTGCTTCGGGCTTAGCTACCCTGCCCATACGAAGGATCCCACCTGTGACTGTCCCACTGAGAATTGGTTATATTACGGTGACCATAGTTTCCTTACCTAGGTATCACATAGGGTACTTGCAGTGGTTATGTTGTTTGTGTCCCGAGTCAGATAGGGATTGGACAACATAGTTGTGTTTGTGCAGTGGACTTGACCCTGTACACGCAGTGAAGCATGGGTGTCTCTATAACTGATTCTGTTACCTCCGTCTATATTTTGGGAGTCTCAAGCCTCTCCTAGGTGAGACATACCGGCTCTAGTGTCGGGAGCTCATTTAGCCACTCTGTTTGTCTGCTCTTGGTTGTAGTTTCTCTAGGTCTGTGATTTTGATTTACTGTTTTTGGTCGATAGTTGGCCGTAGGAGACGTTGTGATTTATTATTCTCTTTGGAGATATCGTGGCGTGGAGTCCTACTCTCCGTTGTTCTCGTCGGTTAACTGGTTTAAAACCGGTCGAGTTTTCACGCCGTGCTGCTCGGGGACGCCAGCGGGCTCCCTCTGAGTCTTCGGATTCTTACGAGACATACATAGCCGACATTATGACGGCTGCACATTCCGACACGGAGGACATCCCCACAATTCCATCGGGTGGATTTGAACATACTTCAAACACCCCCACACCTCGTGAGGCCTGGGGGGGTGATCCACCCGAGACTCAACCTGGTTCTATTTGGCCGAATCCACTTGAGAAAGATACGTTCTATCCTTCGAATCCGGATAATTATCTTTATGGGATGCCAACCTTACCTGAAGATGAAGACGAAGATCCTGCGATCAACGTTAACTCATTCTCATATAGTATGCTCGGTTTCAGTATAGTTGATCCTCCCACTGCTTTTGGTAGTCATGCTGGCACTAGTCATGGTGTTAGCAACATTGCACCCACTGGGGGAAATACCCTCGTCGCGGGCACCATGTTGTCCACTCACTCACATAATATGAGGACTGGTCATAATCCTTGTAACAATGCTAATGTTGGAAGAAGACCACCTCCTAGGACTGCCCCACCTAATAGGAACACTGTTCGAAACCCGACTCGTCATCCACCACCTAACACACATATCGCTACCCGTCAACCCAGGACCAATTTCGCAAATGTTAATGCTCCTCCTAACTATGGGGGTGGACAAGTACCACACACTTTTGCATCCACCACCGCTACTAGTAATGCTAATGTAGGAGGTGGGAATATATCTTATTCTCATGGTCATAACGCCACCATTCCTGCTACTAGTAACACCAACGTTGGGGTTGGGAATACTTCTCATGCTCACCACATGACTGCTCACACTAATCCTAATGCTGGGGGTGGGAACATACCTCACCATTATGGTCATTACAACTCGGTTCCTGCTATGAATAGTATGTATATGCCCCATACTTATGGTGGCAACCCTTACTACAACACAGTCGGTGCTGGCCACTAGTTCAACCCACCTCAATACGGTGCCCCAAACACACATATGCCTGCTTACTCTCATATGGGTCAGGTCGGAGGAGGTTATCAACCTTATGGCCATGGTCAAGCTTATGGTCTTCCAGGTCCTCATTATCAGCCGTTTAATGCTCATGGTCAAGATTTTGGTCCACCTTATAATCCGTTTCCGTTCAACCAACCTTTTATGGGAGCTTATAATCAAGATTTCCAGTCGCAGCTCCTGTTCCTCGCAAGTTTGAATCTTCTGGATCTTTCGAAGCTCACAAATGATCTGGTGTGTCACGACCCTACTTGGCCCCCGGTCCCTACCAAAATCCCTTCGGACATTCCTAAGTTTGAGGGGAAAGGTGGTGAGGATCCGGGCGATCATGTCACAACATTTCACCTTTGGTGCTCCTCCAACTCATTGAATCATGATTCCGTTAGATTACGACTATTTCAACGCACCCTCACGGGGGCAGCTGTGAAGTGGTATGTGGAGTTTCCTGGGATCACCTATAGGGGATTCAACGAGATTGCTTTGGTTTTCTTGGACCATTTCCAGTTGCCAGTTCGTTATGATATTGGTACTGAACTGTTGTCTACTTTACATTAGAATAAGGCCACACATATTTCTGACCACGTTCAAGAGTGGCGTCGGCGGAAAAGATTATTGAAAACCAACATTCCTTCAGAGTTTCTATTGGAATGGTTCCTTAAGTCTCTACTACCATACATTGCTAAGGATGTTTCGATGTCCGACATTGTGACTGAGGAACAAGCTATCTTGAAAGTCCAGCAGTTAGACCTACTATACTCTCAGTCTGGCATTTTATATGACATTATTCCTGACGCACCGAGAACACAACATGAGCCTACGTCAGTTCCTGGACCACATGCCGATGGCATCGTGGTATCCCCATGCACTCGCCCTATAGACTTGGTAGCTAATCAAATGAAAAATTTGTCTCTAAACCAGTGTACTCCTGGACAGGTTCACACCTTGTCCACTTCCACTCCTTCGTCTGATGTACACAATGTGCAATCAATGAAACCATCAGGTAACCAACAACCTGGTGGTAAGAAAAAGGGGAGAACCAATCGTAGGGGTGGAAACAATGGAAGTAACAATAATAGCAATCGCAATAATCCTCATAAAGAGAATGCCAACCCTCCTCAGGAAGGCGGAAATGCTGGTGAGGATCGTAAACCTAGGCGTAAGGTGAAATTCCCTTGCAAGCTCTGTGGGGAAGATCATCTTACTCACTTATGCCCTCAAATTGAAGAAGCATCAAAGCATTTGGCACAAAGCCCAGCTGTGTTGAAGGATCCCCTTCCTCATCATCAAAACATGGGTTCGCATGCTCCCACCAATGGTTATGGACCTAATGAAATGGAAACGGCTTCTTCCAATACTAGTGGTTATGGATGTGTGAACATGGTTCAATCAGAGGTTAGTGTTGCTACTTGTGAATGCGATTATGGTGCACCACAACCTAATATGGGGAGTGAGCCTCCCCCTCCTCCTGACAATTCCTTGCATATCGAGAAGCCCTCTAATATGCCGCGAATACCGAAAGGTGTTCTTAAGCGCTCTACACATAATCCTAATGATCGAGCTGCCCAGAACTACTCCATTATAGAAGATTTGGGCCAAACTCCGTGTGCCATGTCGGCTCTTGAAGTTTTGCAGGCCTGTCCTTCTCAGAAGCATGCCCTTTTGAGTGCGTCAGGAGTTCAGGATGGGGGAAATCCTAGTGTTATCAAGTTCGATACTACTGGTGTACAACCTCGCTTGCCTTACCACGCGGCTTTTCAAATCCAGGTGGTGTTCCTTCAGAGTTTTGTCAAACGTACTATGGTTGACGAAGGTGCTTCCGTGTTAGTAATGTCGTTAACTTGTTGGAAAGGTCTTGGCTCTCCTCCTCTACTGCATTCGACGGTCGATCTTTTAAGCCGCATGGAATTATCCCTTCCCTTGTTGTCTGCTTGAGAGGTAAGTCTATGCCTATTGAATTCGAGGTGGTTGATGCGCCCATCGACTACAACCTTTTACTAGGTTGGAATTGGATGTACGCTATGAAGGTTGTCGTGTCCGCTGTATTCAAAGTTATCTGCTTTCCCCATGAAGGCAAGATTGTGACCATCGATCAGCTGGATTTCATTAACACTCCTTCCACAGCATCCATGGGATCTATAGTCTCACAAGTTACTGATTCTCATCCAGCAACTGGGAACATAGGTGTTGGTATGTACCCTTCATTGATGGGAACCTATACTCTTTTTGCACCTGTGAACTTTATCGGAACCATTTCCGATGATGCACCTTCTCCTTTGCATAATATGCCATTCCAGACTTCCTATTGCACTGATCCATGGAATTTACCGTCCACGAGTCCTATGCCTAGAAACATTACGCACGTCGGGATGTATGTGCCCTTGTATGTAGTTGAGCTTGCTTACGAGCATATCCAACAAGCTGCTGCAAAACTGGATCTCTCTTCTTCCCAGACAGTTGAAGAAGATCCCATTACGCTGCCAGTTTTGGCAGCCAACTCATCTTGTTCACACGACTGCCTTGATGATACTTTTCCATCTGATAAAGCTATTACGGAGGCCATGTGTGGTAGTGAGAGGCCTTGGGAGGATATGCATCATCACTATTATTTCCTTCCCAACCTCGAGCTTGTTGAGCAAGAAGAGTTTAGGATGACTCTATTAGAGATGGTTGGTCACCCTGTGGCTCTTTTGGAGTCGCATGATGTTTTTGCGGATGGGAATATGGCCAATATTTCCCCAACCATGTCGATCAACATCTCTCGTACTCCCAGAAAAGTAGAGAATGTCTACATCGGTGCCGATTGCACTCCTAAGGAGATTGCTATTTACACTGAGTTGTTTACAGAACTCCGGGAAGCTTTCGCCTGGTCGTATGAGGAGATGCCAGGAATAGACCCTCGCATTGTTGAACATGAGATTAGAATGTATCCTAATGCTAAACCGGTTCGACAACGCTTACATGTTGTGAGCCCTATGAAGGCAGTTGCTATCAAGGCAGAGGTGGAGAAACTGTTCAAAGCTGGTTTCATCTACCCCGTTCCCCTTACTGAATGGGTGTCAAACCTCGTTCCTGTGGATAAGAAGCAGGGGACGATCCGTGTATGCACTAATTTTAGATATTTGAACCGTGCATGTCCAAAAGACAACTTCCCCACGCCATTCATTGATCAGATCTTGGATGCTTGTGCGGGAAGTGAGATTTTTTCGTTCATGGATGGCTTCTTAGGCTATAATCAGATTCAGATCAAACCCGTGGACCAACATAAGACGGCATTCATTTGTCCATGGGGAGCGTTTGCATATCGAAAAATTCCCTTTGGCCTTAAAAACGACGGAGCTACGTTTCAGCAAGCCATGACCTACTCCTTTCATGATCTTAAGATTATGGAGGTTTTCTTAGATGATCTTGTTGGCCATTCTCGCAAGAGAGCGGACCACCCCGAGCACCTCCGTATGGTTCTCGAACGATGTATACACTACAAAATTCGATTGAATCCCAATAAATGCATCTTCGCTGTAAGGACTAGTCACCTTCTAGGCTTCATAGTTTCCAAAGAGGGTATTAGAGTCGATCCTCTAAAAGTTGAGGCAATACTTCAGTTGCCTCCTCCGCGTAATTTGTTACAACTTTAGAGCCTCCAAGGGAGAGCTACTTTTCTGCGTCGATTTGTAGTCAATTATGCTAATATTACCAAAGGTTTCGCGTGCTTATTGAAGAAAGACACACCTTTTATCTGGGATGAGCAAGGCCAGCAGTCTTTCGACGCCCTTAAGAAAGCTTTGGTATCGGTCCTTGTGCTTAGTCCACCAGACTTCACATGAGATTTTATCCTATATGTGGCCACGTTTCAAGAGACAATTGGCATGGTCTTGGTTCAGGTGGATGATGTGCTCATCGAGCATGTTATCTATTACCTCAGTCAAAATCTAGTAGATGCTGAGCTAAGATATACTCATGTAGAAAAGTTGGCGCTTGCGACTGTCCATGCAGTCCAATGGTTACGACATTACATTTTGCTTAGAACAACCACTGTTGTAGCTCACATCAATCCATTTCAGTTCGTGCTATCATGACGCCTTATAAGGGGGAAGTATAATAAATGGATTGTGATCCTTCAGGAGTTCGATCTCGATTTTGCTTCGACAAAATCGGTGAAATCACTGGTGTTTGCTGAGCTTATGTCGGACCTTCCAAGACTTGATGAGGATGTCATTCATGAAGATTCCTTTGTGGATGAGCACTTATTTCTTATCTCGTCCGAAGACCCTTGGTATGGGGATGTCATTGTATATCTCCAAACTTTGAAGTTCCCTCCGCATTATTCACGAGATGAGCGATGGTGTGTGAAACATCATGCTAAAGACTATACCATCGTCGGTGACACTTTGTATTGCCAAGGAAAGGATTCCATTCTCCGTTGTTGCTTAACTCACGAAGAAGCGGAGCGGGTGCTTAATGATTTCCATGCTGGGGCATGTGGCGGTCACTTATCCGGGCTTGCTACAACCCAACGTATTATGCGAGCTGGTTATTTTTGGCCTTCCATCTTTAAGGATTGTGTTAACGCTGTGAAGAGATGTCACCCTTGCCAGGTGTTTTCTTGGAACATATGCTCGCATCCAGCGCCCCTTCATCCGGTCGTCACCATCGGTCCCTTCACTAAGTGAGGGGTGGATTTCATGGATTGCAAACCAGCTTCGGCTGGGGGGCATCACCATATCATAGTGGCCGTGGATTATTTTTCCAAATGGGTTGAGGTCATGCCTATCGTAAAAGCCGACGGTGCTACTGCATCCCATTTCATGTTCAATCAGATTATCACTCGATTCGGTATCCAGAAAGAGATTGTCATTGACCATGGCAGTCACTTTCAAAACAAGATGATGGAGGATTTGTCTCTCAAGCTTGGGTTTCATCAAGAACACTCGTTGTCCTACTATCCCCAAGCGAATGGTCAAGTTGAAGCAGTCAATAAGTATTTGAAGACCATTCTCCAGCGTACCATCCAACAAAGCAAGAACAATTGGCACATCATGTTATATCCTACTTTGTGGGCATATCGAACCGCAGTCAAGACTGCCACCGGTTTCTCACCGTTCCAGCTAGTTCATGGTGTGGAGTCACTTTTACCGATTGAATGCGAAATCCCTTCGCTTAAACTGGCCATAGAGCTCCTCCCTGATATGACAGATGTTGAGCAACGTTTAATCCACCTTGAGCAACTTGACGAGCAATGTCGAGATGCCGCTTTGGCCATAGGTGCCAACAAACATCGTGTCAAGGTTTAGTATGATAGGTCTGTCCGTCCCCGGAAGTATGCTGAAGGTGACTTGGTCCTCTTATATGACCAAGCTAAAGAACCCCTGGGGGCAGGCAAGTTCAATCCCATGTGGCACGGTCCTTACATCGTGAGGCGCGTCCTGGAAAAAGGATCCTATGAATTAGAAGACTATGAGGGGATTGTCTTGAAGGAGCCTAGAAATGGGCTCTACCTCAAGCAGTATTACGCTTGAACCTCTGGTTCAGGATGATACTTATGTATACTATTGTATAGTTTCTTCTGTACATAGTTTAGCTTTCTTTTGTTTTTTCGGCTCTACCGATTTGCTTCCGTTTGATTGACAGATGTCAGTGGAATCTCCTACATTCTTAGGTTTCGCGGATGGTGCTAGCCAACATACGCACCAGCTTGCTTCTACTGCCTGGGTTATTTTATCACCTGACCACCTAGTTGTGTCTTCAGGACGTGCTTGTCTCGGTCCTACGTCTAACAATGTGGCTGAGTATAGTGCCATCATTGGGATACTTCAGGATGCCATGTCCCATGGTATCCAGTCTTTAGAAGTCCGCCTGGATTCACAACTAGTTGTGTCTCAGTTGAATGGGAAGTACCGTGTGCGAGATCCTATGTTACTTCAGAAATTCCTAAGGGTAAGACTCTTGGAACGCCATTTTGTTTCAATTACATACATACATGTTCCAAGAAGTGTTAATCATATATCTGATGCATATGCTAACTATGTATTAGATTGGCATTTGTCACATTCACCATGAAGCACACAAATGAAAGAGACATTCATACATTTGTACATACACACATATAGTAGAACCGGAAAACCAAAGTTTTTTATATAAATATGTCCAAAAATGGTAGTGTCATACAAAACTGGAGCCCGTAGCCCTCAAAAATATACATATCGATACAAAATGAGATCCTGGGATATCTACTCCCTCCAAGGAGGCCTAGCTGCTGCCCCAACAGGATGTGTCTAATAAAAATAGTGAATTGCATTGGACACCCACTGCAATAACCACACCCAGTCACCAAGAACCCCCACTACTTGGCGCTGCATGGCCTCAAGTAATCACACCACCTCTATCTGTGGAACCCTGGTGACCATCCATGATAGGTTGCGCCACAAGGTCTGTAGAGTGCGTCCTGCTGCAACATCACCTGCCTCTTCACCCCTACCCCGATGACCATGTCTCGGGAAGCCATCGAGTCTCACTGGGCCTTTGTCTGCGAGAAAACAGTCAACCATTAGCATATGATACTACCACCAAAAATATTTTTGCATTTCATCTATAATAAAAAAATCCATAAAAATTTAATAACACAAAACCTAAAAAGAGTACTCACCAATGTCTCTGAACGCTGCGTCTGGTGGGAGTGGCATGTCCCGATCCTGGCGGAAGTCTATCCCTGCATAGGGGTAGTCCTCATGGAAATGACTTGTCGGTTCCACCAACGGAAGAACTCCTCAGTATATGGTGACGCTAGACGACCACCACCCTGTCGTGTCAGGATCTCATCCCACTGGGTCAGGGCTGGATCGCGGAGACTATGAGGAGGGACATCCACCCTCAGAGTAAGCCCCAGAACTCTCTCAAAGAAGAAGCTGCATAGGATACTTCCATACTTGAAGTTTTTTGCCTTCCTTTCTTTGCATTTTGTCAGTTGTGTCTTAATAGACACCAGTAGTGTGGTACACCAATCGAATACTATAGGCTGCATGCATTGTGATGCATAGAACATCACCGGCCTGGATGCCTGGTGCAGAGCTTTGGATCCAGTGATCCACACTAAGGTAGCCACAATGATCTTCATGCTCAGATCTACTATGGCATTGATGGGCACCTGACTTCCCACCGCTCATGTTTTTGCGGGACAATACCGTGCTATGTAATCCTAGACGGTGATCCCACCACCCTCAGTACGAGACCGAATACTGCCCGTCTCACCTTGACGGGACAAACCTGTTATAAAGTAGATGTCTTCCACTTGTAGTGTGAGGGTTTTCCCGTTGAGACTGAAGTTCTGTGCATCAACATCCCAATAGTTGATCAAGTGGCAGAGTAATAGGTTTTGGGCCCTCAAACCCCCTATACTCCAGAATTTATATAACCCACATGCTTGCAATGCCTGATGTGCTTGCACATTGTTGCACATGGCCTCATCTATTTGGTCATTCTCTCTCTCCCTCCACTCTAGAACCATCCTGGAGTGAGAAACAACAAATATTTTGGTCAATTTCATTTGCAAAATCATCTTCACGGCCGTACCCGCGGGCTACTTTGTATACAGGTGCGGGTACCCGTGGTCATCCTATTCATTGACTGCGCGTATCATGCCCTACCTGCGACCCGCATAGTTATAGCTCGCGGGTAACGTCGAAGCCATTTAGGGCTTGGCCAAACTAAAAATCCCACTGCTGAAAACTAAAATGAAAGCATTGAAATGAAAGGTATGGATGAGACTACCAACCTACTCCGGACGGTTCAATGAACGGTTGCTTGTAGCTCCTAGAATCGGCAACTGAGCTTTCAGGTGAAAACTAACCAAATGCTCCAAATGGGTGAATAGTAAAAATGAATTGTAAATTGTAATTTTTTATTACTATTTATAATTTTTAGGACCCACTTGTCTATAGTTTTTATCGTTTTATGCCGTTATGGACTAATATAATGTCTTGGAGTAGTATTTTTTAATCAGATTTCTTCGGTGAAAGTTGTTTTGGACCATTTCACACCTACCGCAGGTACGTTTCACACCCGGCATATAGGTTAGATGCCATTTCCATGTGCATTATGCATTTGACTTGTTGACCACTTTCATAAACCCTAGGTGCGACCTCGCTTCGTAACCGACATGGAACCTTCACACTGCTATAGAAGTGTCGTTATGTGGCGGTAGGGCTTTTTCGAACATGGGTACCCTAGTTGGAACCTCTTTGTGCATTCTGGTGCCCATGCCGTTGTTTGTCCTTAGGATTGGGAGTCCTTTGTAGTTACGCCATGACGTTGCGATAAAGACTCATACTCTACTTTGTCTTATGCTGGCCATCTCCCTTAAAGACTCCCTTCAGTTATATCATCTTGTGATTGCATTGCATCATCCTGCTTGCCGCTTGAGCTTTGTGCCGGCTCCCTCTTACTCAGTTGTTAGCCTGGTGCCTGAACACTTTTCCCTGTCGAGCCTTGCAGAGCTTCCATTTGTCCTTCACAATTTGATCACCCTTTTGACCCTGAGGGAACACACCCCCAAGTGTCCACATCCTGCATGCACTTCCTTGCATTGATCATAGGTATGTTCCACTACTTGGGACTCGTATGCTCTCTATTTGACACTCGTTCCCTCACTTTTTCTACTATAAGCAATTTTATTCTTTTTCAAGCTTTCCCCAAATATGAAAAAGACAAAAAAAAATCAAATATTCCAAAAATCCAGATGAGATTATGGTTACTACTTCTTATTGGCAGTTCTTGTGTCGCCTTTGAACAGAGCATTCATTCCACTCCATACACTATGATTCGGGACTATAGTTGGACCTTAGGAGCTGTACTTGTTTCTTGGTTTCTCTACCGATTAGTTAAGCTTCCAGTTATTATGGAGCCCTTTGTGATGCCTCCTGCATCGCACAATTTATATTGAGTCTATGCTGCCTGAGTCTATCCATTTGCTCATGCTCTTGTTCAAAGGAAGTCCTGAAACCAGTGTCGGCCACTCCTCAGATCTCTTGACTATTGCATGTCAGCCATCCTTATTGAGTCAGTCCGTTTCACCTGAGTTTTTCCAAATCTTTCAGCGTAGCTGGTTCCTCGTGCTGGTTGATGGGGGATGCCTTAATGCCCTCCTTCCAGTGAGTCTCGTTCCGTCGACTTCAACCCATTTATTCCGGGACTTGAGGCTTAGAGTTCGGTTGAGTACCTTGAGGCTTGCAGTCATTAGTGGCAGGTTCTCTCACCATCGACAATTTTGGGAATACATCAATGTCCCTTGATCGATGGATTCATCCTAGTGTTCGACTTCAACTCATTTATTCACACTCCGATGATTGTGCTCTGTGCCTCGATGCCCATTTTCATTATTGGTGGGTCATCTCACGTCTGTTAATGGTATACATCATTGATCGGTAATCAGACGATGTCTCATCAGGTTCGACCCAACTCCTTTATTCACTTGATGGGACTTGCACCATCGAAGACTTGTGTAGAAGACCCCAGGCGATGGTGGCATTCGGTATGCTACCTATGACTTTGACTTTACATCTGAGATATCACCTCTCAGATATCAGTAGTTTGTACCTCCAGTTTGCACCAGTTGTTTTCTTTTTAGCAGGAGACCATATCTTACTGTAGAGGGATCATGGCTATGATCACTTATGACATATATCCATTATGTACTGCCTATTCATGGCCATTGTATCAAATTGTTGTACTACACCGACATGTATTCAGAGATACTATTGTACTATGACGAGTGAGCTGCTCTTTCCACTTGTGTTTCCATCACTCCACTTCTGATTTTTATAATGTATTTCGGCCATCGTAGCATCAGACTCTGACCTCACACATTAGGGGGCATCTGTTACAACATAATCTTCCACCTTGTGAGCATCATCATTCTTTGGCCTGTAGGATCCATTTCACTGACTGAGATCCACTTTATATCCTTCAGATATACTATTTCCTCATTTTTCCTCTTACCCACTTGTTGCATCACTATAGCAAGCGTACCCGCGAGTTGCATCACTATAGCTCGCGGGTAGCATGTAAAATGGTAAAAATCACTAGTTAATTACTTTTTACTCCCACAAAGTGGTTATTGGGTGACCTTTGACCCTCCATCTTCCCAAGTAACGCCTCGATGTGTCGTTTTACCTACCTTTGGGAGGACTATATATTGAACACATATGGCTTATGGACAGGAGGAGAAAGAAGAGAAAGAGAACTCTAGTGGATTTTTGCCCTATCTTGAGTCTACAATCATTGATCCTTGTAGTTGTGAACCCTTTATGTTCACCTTCCAAACTCCTACCATAGTTTGAGTTTGCCATTCATGGAGGATTGAAGTGGTGGAGGCACAAGTGGATTGATCCAAATCTTGGTTCAGATTGGTTGCCGGCAAGAGGTCATATCACATTGTACTTCTTCTTGTTTATTAATAGAAATACTCATATTCTCGTCCATTAATGTTGTAAATGTTGTTTATCTTACATTGGGTTGCATTTACTTGTTATATCATGGACCATTGCTATTGATGATGTTAATGTCGTTTATATATATTATGTACTTGTTGTATACTGGCTGTCAAGACTAATTTTCAAATTCAAGTGCACGGATTGGAAAAGCTCCAACAGGGATCTACATCAAACGTTTGGATCAAGGTTGGTTACATTTTCCATTATCTTAGCATTGTCATTTATAATAGCATAGTTTTGAGAATTGAGTTAATTTCTGGTAGTCAACTGTCTGTAGTGGTCTCCCAAGCCATAGTGACTTTTCTCCAACACAATCATTGATATTACATAGTGGGGATCATATTTCCATGGCTTACCCAAAGGGAAATTCATTTCTTTTAGTATTTTGGTTGCTTCCATGAACCCTTTTTTTATTATAGAAAGCATACCCACCCAATACAAAGGGGCAAATTATATGATTTTTCTTCTTCAATTTTGTGAAGCATATTTCATCAACGTGTAGGAGTTGCTTGACATATTCTAAGATAAAAACCCTCAATGTGAAGAGCTTAGACGTCATGTAAGGAGCTAACTCAAATCCATGTATTTTAATCATCGTGTCAACATCTGGTAAGCACCAATTACCTCTTCTATAGAGAGTACTTGTGTATAAATGTGATTTTATCTTGTAAAACACTTTAACTTGTTCCTCCAGAGTGACAATAGAAAATGTTGCATACATAAACTTGTTTACAAAATTCAATACAAACCAATCTTTCACACTTTTTTTAGCCCATTGGAACCTATCAATAACTTTAGTGAGTTAGCTTTCTTTTACAAATTCTATCCCTATATGGGCTAATGAACTATTCTAATGATAAATGAATAGGTATACTAGGTATGAAGGGTATGCCTGAAGATGTTCTTGTAATTGAAATTAGATAGTTGCTTCCTCATGTTCTCGGTAATGGCTTTGACATAATGGAAGGAAGGGACTAGTGAATTCATCAAATCCATCTAGGAGGACTATCATTGATTTTTCAACCACAATATCATCATCCTTTCCTAAGATGATGGAAAATAAGGATATGGATTCTTAAATGCAAGGAATAAATTCTTTAGCTCTGAACAATAGGGATGAGTTTAAAAGATGACTTTGCATAGGCTCTAGTTTGGCTAGCTTAGGCCTTCTCCAATCTATATCAAGTTGAGGTACATTTCCTTGCAATCCTCCATGGAAAATACTTCTCAACCTAGGGATGGATCTAGTATGGTGGATATGGAATTTCCTATGATGAAAAACAACCCATATTTACGATTGGAGGTGAGGACTACATTGGTGTTAAATGTACAACATCATGAGTCATTCTCCAAGCCAGGATTGGGCCTCATGTGTTGAGGTAGGGATCCTAAGTTGGAGTCAGGAACTTGGAGTAGATTCTTGAGTTGGACTCAAGAATGACTAAGCCTTCAGTTGTAAAAGGTTATTCCTCATCTGTTGAGGTGGATGCTTTGATGTATCAAAGTGATGATGTTGTAAAGTCTTGTTGGACAAGGCTCAAGACTTGTGTGTCAAGTCAGATTCTCATGTGGACCTCCAGTTATAGTAGGTAACCATGGGGTGGACCTCCAGTTATAGAGGTAGATGCTTTGCATGTTGAATCATTAATGTTGTGCGATGTATTACTAACCATGGTCATAGATTTCTATTAAGTCTCCTTTAGAGACTGGCCACCTCTAGAGTGAATTACTTTAGCGTATGATCATTTGGTTCGAGAGTAATATAATATGATCACAGCATCTCACAAATATATTTTGAGTATAATTTGATATGATAGATAATTAAAGTTAACACATATTGACCATGTCATAAATATAAGAGATAAAGATAAATGCATAGAGAAAAAGATAATTCGAATTGCTCATGAGATGACTAAGTGAACTCGAATTGTCAAGCTTCAGTTAAAGCCACAATGTATGCCTTAGATAATTGAAGAACTTATAGTGGTCACTACAAGTAAATCAGTCAACATGATTTCAATTAATAATAGTTAACTAAGTGTTAATAAATAAGGACTAGTTAACTAAAGTGTTTTGCATTGATTACACTTTAGTTAAACTAAAAGATGACACTTAAGTTAACCAAAAGATGACACTTCAGTAAATCAAGGGAGAACTCGAATTGATCACTACAGTGATGTTAACAAGAAAGAATCAGTTAAAGAGAGTTAACTAAGTGATAACAAAGAAGATATAGTTAACTAAGTGTTATTGCATAACGACACTTATGTTAAACTAAAAGATGACACTTGAGTTGCGACACTTGCATGACGACACTTAAGTCAACCACCTAACTAAGTGGCCAATATTTCAGTTAAGAGGCGAGTTCATCCTAATTAGAGACGGTTTAGTGACTTAATGCACTGCATGAGAAGTGGGGCGCACTTCTTCATGTAAGATTGATGCATCCACATGGAGGGTGAGTTCATACTGAAGTCATAAGATAAAATAGAAGCTGATGCATGTGAAGAATGTATACATATGTTATACAGGATTGTTGAATTCAATGTGAAGTGAATTCTCTTCTCCCTTGAAGGCAAGGTGCTTCTCTTTGTGCATGATATTATTCTTGCTTGTAATTAATGTGTTGAGCACATGGCAAGTTGGTATAGTTGATCTCTATTCTCTATTGCTCAATATTCTCTCTTATCTAGCACCTGGGGTGCCGAAAGCAATCTGCTATTTTGTAAAAGGAATTCTCTGCTATCTATCATAATTATACTCTAAAGATTTGTTGGGGTTTTCCATCCTCATTGTTTTGAGGGTTTTCCCCAGGGTACATCTTGTGTTATGGTTGAATGTTTCATGTGATTGAATAGTTCATTGATTCAAGTATTCAGCATTTCGGCACTTAAAGTTTTAAAGTTCAAAGTTCATCATATTTGCTCAAAAATTAACAATTGGAACCAAGGTCTTAGTATTTTGCACACAAATTCGATGAATTTAGGGAAATGATAGACTCAAGGAACTAGGTGTTGATCTAGGTCATAATACTAGTGAGAATTACTATCATGCCCACTTAGGAATTTTCCATAGCAAGCAACAATAAGTTTCCTAGGATTCGTCGAACTCATGATAGAAGAGGCTACTTGGGATAGACTATCAACAAAGGATGAGTGGTAGAGGAAGAGACATCATTCATATTAGAGTGGGTATTGGATAATTGCGAAAAAGACCCCTAGAAATAGATTTGGACTGCTTTGGCATATTGAAAATATTGTGTCACGTTCCCATCCATTTGTTTGACTAAAGGAGGGGTTAGTTATGAAATTACAGGTTTCTAAATTTTTCCCCATGGTCCATAATACAAATTCATAATTAATAAATGCATGGATAAATTTGTGAATGTAAAACACAACGGAATTTAAAACTCTATTCACTCATACAACCTGCATAAACAAGCATATTTATCATAGGAAGAAATTAAAATCATTCCACATTTAAATACAAGCGAATACTGATCTTTTAGCTCAGAAGATCCAAGCAAATGGTTGTGTAAGAGAAATTTTCCATCCAAAAATAGGTATCAACTATAGATACCACCCCCAAGCTGGGACATGAGACCACTAGGGTGAAGGAAACACCTACATGATTCTCTCTCTCATCCCACAACCCATTTGCTCTCAATGGTTACCAAATGCTCATCCAAAGCTTCTATAGGAAACCCACTTAGCCATCATAGCCATGCCACTCCTTCCAACTACCCCACACAACATAAGGAAGGCATTTCCCTTTATTTATCCATAATTCCCTCGGGAAATCCAACCCTTATTATGTTTACCAGTGTGTGCAGTAAGAGTCCAATATGTTGTATATTGTTGTAGATCCTCCTGCAACCTTAATTCACGGCTTCTCAAGCATGCAGAAGTAGTAAAACTCAATGGGTAATGGTTCCTAACTATTTTTTCCCCCATGCTCACCTACAACCATTCTATTTTCTCTAAAATATGCAATTTTCCTTCACAATTCGAATTTTTGGTTATTTTTAAATTTGGTAATGGTAATGGAGAGAATAGCATGAGAAAACTCTACTTAATGTAAAATTTGCATGAGTATGAGTGGTAGAATCCAATGGATATGAGTGGATGGTGAAAATACAACTAACATAATTTCTAACCATAGAAGAAAGGAGCCTTACAACTATCATAGAAGTATATCCATCCCATGCTTCTATAACTACATAAGAAGACTTTCCCCACCAACCTGTTGGCACCCCAACAACTTCCCCTTTATTTTGCAAACTCAAGGGCCCCCCCATGTAAATTTTATAAATATTTTGTTTTGGTTTTATTTTATCTTATCTTCCGTTCTTTGGTAGGTGGGTTCTTGGCTTTCTTTCTTCGATCCTTTGCTTTCTGCGGTGCTTGTTCTTTGGCTTGGATTTCATTGCATAAGGATTTGGTGATTTGGATATCTTTGTCGTTGGTGTCTTTTGGCCCTTAGTTGATGAACAACCCCTACCTAGTCTTAATTGAGCTTATTCGAGCTAATCATATCCTTCGGTTTGGCTTGGTTGGTTTTATAGGATGCTTCAACAATTGTAACAAATTTTGGTTTGTCGATGCATTTGCGAATTACCGACCATTTTGATAAATCATAATTAATTAACTAAAAGCTCAATTGTAATAATTCTAATTTATGTCTTGAAAGAGTTTGTATCAAATAACGGGACCATGCTCTTACTTTTGAATTTGAATGATCCATTGACTTTTGCAAGCCTTTAACATTTGATTAAAATTCTTACCTTTCATGAAATTGAGATTTGACGATTTGTTTTATCTTTATCGCATTGGTCTTCTGGCCTCGTGATGATTTAATGATGCTTCCATATCCTTATTTGAGGTTACTCATGGTACTTATTTCATTTTGGCTTGGTTGAATATCTTAATCCTTCTATAGTCTTGCGAAACTTTTCGATTCTATAGTCTTGCGAAACTTTTCGATTCTTAATTGTATACTTTGATGGATTTTAATAATTCAATTAAGTACTCAATTTTATACTTTTAATCCTCGTCTTACAAATTTGCATTTAAAAAAAATAAAACTTTAACCTTGGTTTCAATTTTGAAAGGATCATTGAATGTTACTAGCCTTAATTTTTTGATGAAAACTTGTCATTTTTTGAGATGTTATAATTTTAGGACAAAGTTTAAATAATTTACTTAAGACTTATTTTATAATTCTATTTATCCTAGAGAACATGTTTGGAAACTATGGAAGGAGTCAATGATTCTCATTCATGAAGTGAAGTATTATTTTTCACAAAAAATAATTAACTCTCCTTGTTGATAAACTAATTTTTATTTATATGGCTTATTAATGTCTATATATATGGAAATATTTAATTTCTTCCAGTCATCTAATTATGATCTAAAAGTAATATAGTGTTCATACAATATATTTTGAAAATTCAATATTTGTTAATTATTATTATTGTCTATTCAAAGACAATGTTAATGATTTATTTATTTAATTGGTTTTGATATAATAAACATAAGGCACTATTTACAATGTTAATGCATAATAGTTGCACGGAAACCCTAATATGTTGTTGCCGTCATGTGAAGGATGAAGTTAAAAAATAGAATGCGCACCTGTCAGAGAGATGTTTTTGCGTGGAGGATTGTGATCAAATCGTGAGGAATTAGCTCAAACGGTTGAAAACCCACTTCCCAAATGGGCTCCTATACCCCTACTAGTGAGAAGTTTTGGAAATCTCTCAACATTTTGGGAGAAAAACGTGCCCGAACAGAAGTGAATTTTTGAGAAATTCGTTGCGGCCGGTTTGACATCTAGTTGAACGAACCAGACACCTGGGGATTTGATGCTATCTTTCCCACTGCTATTCAATTCTATAAATTCAACCTCAAAAGTATGAGAGAGGAGGAGGGTCTCTAGAGACTAGAGGATGAATATGATCTTCTTTTCATCTTCTTTTGTAAAGTTTCTTTCAAAGAAGTCAACATGGAAGCACTCCCAGCCAGCAGTTCATAGATCAACATGTTTATGAAGAATTGATGCTCCATATGTATTTGCAGAACTGTTTTGTAATCTTTGTACAAAGTTTTCTTTTACTTAGAAATATAAATTGAATGTTTATATTGGTTATCATTATTTCTCAATGAAATTAAGTAAATTGCCGAAACTTAGTTCTTTGGTACGCTTACTTTTTTTAAGACCAACATAGATCCATTTTAAACCCGTATCTATCAAGCACCGAGAGGGATCTAATTTCTTGAGGTGTATTTCTTTTTTTAAATTTAAACTCAAGAAATTTGATCTCCCTTGATTGATAGATCCGGGTTTAAGTTTAAAGTTTTTATTTTATAAACGAACATCTATTTTTTAATTACTTTTCATAATATTTTATTTTATGAACCAACATGGATTTTTTTAAAATACTTTCCATAATTTTTTATTTTATGAGACGACATGAATTTTTTTAATTATTTTTTACTGGGCTGTAGAGCACCTCGTTTCACTCGGTGCAATTACTTTTTACATTTTATTATATTAAAAAAACGTTACATTTTACATCCATTACATGTCACAAGATCTCCCCCATACTATTACTTTACTTTTTACATTTTATTATATTCGAAAAACGTTACATGTTACATCGGTTACATGTAAAAAGATGCCCCCCATACTATTACTTTACTTTTTACATTTTATTATATTCGAAAAACGTTACATGTTACATCCGTTACATGTTACAAGATCTCCCCCTTACTATTCCCTTTTATTTTTACATTTTATTATATTCGACAAACGTTACATGTTACAAGATCTCCCCCATACTGGGCTGTAGAGCGCCTCTCGGCGCAATCATAATTTCTTGAAGTTTATTTTGGAAATTATGATTACTTTATCATTTGATCTATTGACATAAAATTGATTTAGATTTGCATAACTTAAAGCCTCTAACAATTTTCATGATCTTACTCTGTTAATTGGCAGGATCTTTGAAGCTATTTAGATATGCCATATTTTTTTATTGTATAAATCCTTCTCAATTTAAAATTATTACATGTTTAATTTATGTGTGCAAATTGAGTCAATGTTAGTTTCAGTCATGCTCCTGATCATGATAGGTTAGATCTAGTAGATATAATTAAATATAAATTATTTTACAATTTTGTTTCAAAACAGAAAGCTACAGGTTAACAGTTGTTAAATCTGTGCATTTTAACAACTGTTAAATCTGTGTGTTTCTAGCTTTTGGAATTTGCATCATAAATTAGTTATATATTGCATATTAGTTATATTACATATTTAGGGTTTTAATTGCATGTTTCGGAACTCATATCATTAAATAGTGAGACTCTCCTTAAGAGAGCAAAACTTAGATTAGATATAGACAACAAGCTTTGATTTAATAGTTGTTAAATAGAAATTTCATTTTAAATAGATTAATATAACCTATAGATTAATAATTAGTTTTAACTTAGTAGTTTTCATTAGAATTTAGTTTAACTTTTAATTTTGTTAGTTAGTTTAGGACACCCTTTTTCTAAGTTTAAATAGTAGGAATCTCCTTAAGAGAGTGAAACTTAGAAGGTAGTAGGACCATAACCTGTGCAAATTAGCCATACCAAACATACCGGGGGCTGCTTTAAGCGCCTTGTGTGGGTTAGTTCTCCTTAGTTGGCCTTGGTCATAAAATCCGACCAACACAACATCACACATACATTCAATAATTGGATTTGATAGTCAAAAGGAAATAATTGGATCACTTAAGGCACATGGAAGCAACTGGATGAGTTCTAAGATTGATACTTGGCAATAGACGATTTAATCTCCCATAGGACCCCTTTCTTCTTCCCTCTACTAGTGGAATCATAGCCCCTCTAGTGCTCTTTACACAACTATCTTGGACCATTTTATTATTTTTCCAACACAATATTTACATAGCTTTTGAGTTAGCATGATAATCCAACCACATGGTCCATATAGAAATATTTACATTATACATGCCTAGCCATTAGTCAGGCTTGGCCTTGAGCTCCACACCAGGAATCCATATTAGCATATTTGCATCACTTACATAATTTTGATTTAATACATTCCAAGTCATAACTAGGGTTATTACAGATTGTTAAAGAGGAAGAACTTAAATGGGTGTAACCAGTACACTCACCCAAAAATTGAAGTAGACCTAGTTCTTAGCTTGAGTTGGTGGATTCAACGGTAGGAGAAATTAGAGTTTTGGATGGTGGGATTGGTGGAATGTTCTCTCTTTGTTTGATCATTAGACCTATTCTTGTCTTAGATTTTTTGCACATAATGGGGGGAGGAAGCAGGATCTCTAATTTTTAATGTGATAAGAAACAACTCGTGCCTACCATTACTGTCACTAGGAATCTTAATTTAAGAGTTTCTAGGATTTTCCTCCTTTCATTTTGTGACCAAGACATGTGGAAGCCTCTAATTGGATGGAAAGATGAACTCCATAGGATACCCGATTGGATCTTATTCTTCTTTGACCCTTATGTATTCTCTATAGAGAGTAAGTGTGGAGGTTGCATTGCAATATTTAACACTAGTAAAAAAGAATCATGTGAGCCAATCTCAATCATTGATCTTGTGGTAAGGCTTGATCTAAATTTTTCATGTATTTTTCCTCATCAAGGCCTCCTCTTTTTACCAAATGTGGCTAGCCAATATCCATTGTAGATATAATGGACAAGGATTATCTTAGTCATTCATGAATTTTTCCCCATAAGGACTTTCCTCTTACCAAATGCCACTACCCAATCTCCATTGTAGAGTTGGAAAGTGGGGATGATCTTGGTCGTTCATGGATTTTTCCCCATAAAGACTTCTTCCTTTTACCAAATTTCAATACCCAATATCCATAGTAGATCTGATAAGCAGGGATGACCTTGGTCATTTGTGGATTTCCCCCCATCACGAGTTCCTCCTTTTACCAAATGTCACTAGCCAATCTCCATCGTATATATGATGGGAACAGATGATCTTGGTCATTCATAGATTTTTCCCACCAAGAACTCTCCCATATCCAAAATTTCATGAGCCCTTATCCATCGTAGATTTGAAAAGCAAGGCCCATCTTGGTCAATAGTGGATTTTCTCTTATCAGGCTTTCCCCTCTTTGAAAAGGCACTAGCGAATCTCAGTTGTAGATTTGATGAGTGAGGTTAATCTTAATCATTTGTGGCTATTCTCCCAATGGGATCTCCTCCCTATTCACAATGTCATCCATTGATTCAGTTAATTGGGGTGAAAGATAATTGTCCATTACACTTTAGCATTAACACATAATATATGTGACCTAATTTGCTTTTTCAAGGGGGGATCTCTTATGCTTGGGAGATATCGTAGGGATTCCGGTCTTGCTTGGGGAGATTCTTATGAGAGAGTGAATATTTCAAGGGGTATTTGTGAATTAAATAGCTCTATAATGAGTATAAAAAATGGGGGGTGGGGGAATGGTGGGGATGTTCAAGGGGGGTAATAGGGGTGATTCTCAAAATCTTTCTATCCCCACCTTGATTTCCTCCCCATACTCCTCTCCCTCCCTCAATGTGCCCCTCCCAATTACCATGCCCTTCCCTACTGCCTTAATAATCAAAATGTTTTCAACAACCATCTTCATTGGCCTCTTTCCTGGAAACGAAGGCAATGGGCAATTGGATACACTCTTGCTTCGAATTTTCTAGCATGATGCTACTACTATTGATAAATGCTGAATAAACCAACACTGATGGTGAAACCATTATAACCAACGTATTGTCAAACTTTAGTTTTATCAAGACAATAATGTTCCAATCATCATCAAAAGGAAAAATGCTTATGGTCACATGTTGTCAATCCAACAACATACAAAATATTACTAAAGACAACAATGACTTAACAACATATTACTCTAGCATTAATAAATTACAAACATGTTTTCCTTTAAGATACAACCAACTCAACATTGACACCATACATGACATTTTCAACGCTTAGGCATTGTGATGACTATCCACTTTTAATAATGGGTATCATGGGATGAATGGAATGTTCAAGAGGAATACAAATCAATCGCTCCAAAACTCTGCCCAATGCTGTCATTCTCAATCACTTAACCATGTGGAATTAATTAGAACATTAGAATGCATTAACCATTCAATTTACATTCTTGGATGTCCCTTACAAATAAGACAAACCTATTGAAGGCACATAAGACCGTTTAAGAGAATGCATACATTTGAATAAAGTGCTATGCTGCCATAGATATGTATTAAATCCCACAACTTGATAAAGTGAGCATTAATATCATTTGCAAAATAATTTAATATACTAAAGGTTGGCTATAGGCCGAATCCTCTCAACCCGTAGTCAATAGGAGGTCCGTATGACTTATATACTCCATGAATAAATGTGTACTAGCTTGTTGGATATGTGTATAGCTTGTAGGAGGGTATGTATGGGTTGTGGGTGTTATGCCCCAGATCAACCACAACATGTTTACCAGGATGTACCAGAGTGAAGGGGTCTTTTGCCATTGTAAAATTCCAAGTATGGACTTGCTTATTTAAAAGTGTTGGTCTAGCGGGGCTCAAGACCCATGGTCAGGTCATGGTAGGTACTCTTGGTTTTCATTCCAGGAAGTGTTGTCTTGGTGGCTTTGCTGACCACCCCTTGATGGGAAGAAGTGCCCCGTCATGTTGGGCCATTTATGCCCTGGTTTGGTTTCCGGTGCTACTTGGGATGGACCCATTAGGACACATGGCTTAGGGGTTCCTAGCCACACTCATGTTTATGCTATGTAGAAGGTGATTACGCATGTAAGGGTTGTCGTACCCAATTTTGCACACCTCATTTATGTCCACTTGGACCTTATTTTCCTTATATGAACCCTCCTCTTAGTTCACATGTGCGCACTTCATCATGGCATCATCTTCTTCAAGAGAGATTTACCTTGCTAAAGGGGAGGGAATTAAGGGATCTGCTACATTGTTGGGGTTAGTTGGGGCATGACTTCCTCCCCTAGCTCATCACTTCACTTGGATGAAGGCATCTACATCATTTTGTCATTATTTTTAGTCTTTTGTGGTTTAGTCCTTGACTTTTGGGTGACAAACTCAAACTTTTAGTTATTTGAAGTTTTAGTAAGGTCGACTCTAAAGTTAGATAAGTCTAGGAAGCCACATATAAATAAAGGCTCATAGCATTCCTTTGTAACAAGGCAAGGGTTCTAATTATGTACTTTTTTTCTTTTTTCTCTTGGTATATTGGAGCTTATAAGTGGTGCGCACCTCTCTCTTGGAAAATTTTCTATATGATGAAGGTTGAATAGTGGATTTTCTAGGGTTTTTCTATCTTGCAAGGTTGATCATTAAGAATAGTTGTAATAACTCATGGATAAGGATTTAAGAAGTATCTCTTGCTCCCTTTCTTGGTTGATGTTGGTAAGATCTCTCCATTTTCTTGCTTGATGTTGCTTTTGTACCTCGAGCAAGGTAAATAAGGGTTTTATTAGCATTTTTTCAACTTTGTTTAATAATACTTTTATCTTGAAGGATCTCTCCACGGTGGGGCTATTCAATGTTTTCCCTAATTAGGGTTTGGCTACTTCGAGCTAGTATTGGGTTACTAGCCTTTTCCCTAGTTAGTAAATTTTGAATAGCCAAATTGAGAAGGGACATTGACCTCGATCTATAATTTCCCTTGGGTTAACGACTAAGGTCATAACCCCTTATCTTCATATTTTTTCTATCAAAATTATCTTGTAGATTTATTGTAAAAATACAAAAAAATAGAATAATGAAATAACCCTAAATATTGCAAAGATGCATATCTCAAAAAATATTTGTAATTTGGAATTTCTGTCCAGATAGAAAAGTGTGCCCTAGTTGAATTAATGGTGAATTCTTAAGGGTGTTTTGTTCTTGTGGTGGATTTGAGAGATTCACGGTGACCTATGCTTTCTAGGGTTTGGTTTCATAGATCTATTATTGTTGGTACAATAGGTATATTAATCATTTCAACCAAGTTTGAAGGCCTAAATAGTAGGGCTTTGGGCCTATATTGACCCTTGGGGGAGTGGAAGTTCACTAGGGAAAGTAATATGTAGGACCACCATCTATTTGAGGGTTGTTCTAGGGAACATACCAGATCTGATTTTACATTTTCAGATCTGATTTAAGCCCCTTCTTCATCCCATTGCATATCCCCCTCACCTCCATACCTCAAGGCACATCTCATATGGTGAGTTGGCATTGTTTGATAGCTTCTTATCAGGTTTTTGGATCATTATTAATTGTTGCTATCTTATAATAGTAGTAAGACATTGAAGTTATATTTCTTGGAATCCTTAATTAACTGTTATAACTCCTACCCCTCTCCCAGTGTTGTTTATGCTTCATTGTTTTTACTCCGTACGACATTGATCTTTGCTGAAAGGTTTCTTGAGAAAGGTGTTTGTGTGTTGTTTAAGCAACTACAGATATCTATCATTGACATCAAGGACTCCCCTTTGTTCTTAGGAGCTAACTTAAAGTGTGAAGGAGATAGGCTATGGTGACATTGGGTTCTATCTCCTCCCGTGCTTACCACTCATTGCACCATGATCCATAACCTTGGTTGGGATTCTATTTTGAGAGGTAAAATTTTTTGGTGTCGTTGACGGGGAATGCTTGAAGATTGTTGCATGATAGTTGGGGCATGTTTCCCAGGTCAAAGTTTTCATCCTTTTGGAAAGAACTATAGATTTGGTAAGAAAGTCAAGGTAAGTTTTTGTTTTGTACTTTGATGAGATTATTGTTAAGGAATAACCTTGCAGGTCTTATCTGGTGACTCCACTAAAGAAAATATAAACAAATAAGTACACTTCAAGATAACAGCCTCAACTATCAATGACATTGTCAGGAGTAGGGGTGAGCACATCTGTAAGTTAAGAAGAATATCTCATATTGGCGACTCCACACATATTGATATATTCATGTTCAAATTCGGTGACCCCCTTAAAGAAGTTAAAAGTAAGAAAAATGGCATCATCTGTAGGGTTGGATGATAATGTTTCTCCCCTGATTTCTCAAAGATCCCAGGTTTTCCAAATGAACTATCAGAGCCTTTATGTTAATATTTTTGTGATCATGATGATTATGCCATGGACCATGTTGAATTTATCTTGGTATTGACTTCATAATACCATATTAAGAATGAAGATGTATTTATGAGGTCATTCATGCCTATTTTGAAGGTCTTTGCAAAGGACAAATCTCCTCTCTTGCAGAATTGATAAAAGCATTTAGCATGTATTGGTTCCTATAAGAGCTTGGAAAATGGAGGCCCTATGTTGAAAATATGAAGATTATGTTCAAGGAGGAAGATCAGGTTGAAGGCCAAGCCCTCGAGGAAAACCTTGATGAGGTCCATAGCAAAGTTGATCATGTTGATCAAGATGAACATATTCGAGAGGAGGTTGTTGTAGATTTGGAAGAACATGTAGGAATTTTACTTGAATAAATCTATGAAGACAAAGAATATGATGAAGAAGCGCTTGCCAAAGAAAAATTATCAATTGAAGAGGATGTCAAAAACATGGTTGATGGGAGTATTATTGATGCCTCTCCTTGTTCTCTTCATGGTGATTGGGTTTGGTGAGAATTCCTTTCTCTTTTCTTTTTGAAGAATTTTTTTTCAAAGATGATAGGTTTTAGGATCTCTTTGCTACCAAGGATGGTTTCCATAGATCTGATGACATGCATTTTTCTCATGATGATCGTGATATGGATATGGATTATTGTAAATTCATTGGAAATCCCATATATGATGTTGACTCAAACCCAGTTGACAGGGGTTCCCATCACTGTCGACACCAACCCAACGCGATCTCCCTAAGCACTGGCCCAGACAGGTTTTACCCTGCAAAGCAGATGAGGTCTCACCCTAGGAGATCAAGGGATAACGGGACGGAACCATGTTTCCGCTGAATGAAGGAGGATGATTGCGGCAACAATTAATCAACTTATTGCATCATCCAAACAGATCTATGCATTCACGATTAACATCATTTGTATTCATAGCATTATTCAACAGAGACATTCATCGCGATAAGTATAATATTGAAAGATTAACTGCAACACGAAATCATCACAACATGCATTAACACAAAAGGTACATAGGAAATTTCACCAAACAGTTTCGTCATGTCATATTACTTATGAAAAACCCTGATGCAATATCTCTGCAAAACCAGATCTCAACGATATCTCTTGATCTCAGAACTTATGCAAAAAATGCATCCCCAAGATATCCTACGACCTACAACTTTCTGTTTATATATAGGCTTCCGCCTTTACAATGCTTGTCCACTTACTAACAACTTCCTAACCGACTCCTGGACAAATTACCCAAAATCTAACTGACACGGTCCAAATGACCCAAAAACCCACCTACTGAGGTACAATTAGCTCAAAATTACATCTCATATGGTCTAATGAACCAAAAACCCGCATTCTGCGGTGCAAACAACTCCAAAAAATACATAAAATAATGCAGCCTTCTTCCTTCCGCGACCTCTTCTAACGTGTCGCAACATCGGCGATGCTGCGATTCTTCCTTACCAAACCGCTTGCCAACAGGCCCCTAACACAATCTTGTGGCTCGCCCTCCAGCCACGTCAACTGGACATGGTGTATTCTGTGGTCTTCACTTTGAAGTCTTCGTACTACTGCATGACTGTCGTCACCATTTCCTTGACTTTCGTAGCCACCACCTGACTGTCGACCACATCTTCAACAGATGGATGCGCAGTGAGATTTACCGTCACCTATTGACGAACCTTCTGAAGCGCTTCACTAGCCTTGGTCATGAACTGTCCCCCAACATCTTGAAACTACTCTAGTTGCGCATCACACTTCTTCTGTTGCTCATCAGCCTTGGTAACTCATTGCTGTAATTCTTTTAAGTCCTGAGACTTGGCGACCTGTTCCATGGGTGGCATTGTGCTCATGGTTGCCTTGAGGGTCACCAACTGTCCTTCTGCGTCCTTCCGATACTTGATCAACTGGTCAACCTGCTCGTCCTGGACAATTTGGCTCCAGAACTGTACGGTATCGGCTGTAAGCTTTGTCGCGGCCTTTTCCAGCTCCTCCAGCTGAGTTGCAACTTCCTCGATCGCCCTTTTTCTGTCGTCAACTTCAACTTGAGGTGTACTGGGATTCACCTGAGCCTTCAACTCTTGATTCTCCTGCTGTAATTGGACAATGGAAGCCCCCAGTCGCTGCACCCATTGGAGCACATCCACCTCTTCAGTGGGCTTCGACACATGCTGATAAGCTTCCATGATGGCCTGGTCAACCTGTACACTGTCATCCCACATACTGGCCTTCTCGGCGATGAGGCGGTCCTGCTTTTTTTTCAATTCTTCGATTTCACGAGCCTTCTCAGCTCGTTCTTTCCTAATATCTTCCTCGAGCTCGTCCACTACTTGTTGTGCTGAAGCATCCCTGCTGTTCAATTCTTTAGTGGCACGCTTCACGTCAGCCTCACTTTCCTGTAATCGTACGCACATGCCACTAATCTCCCACAGTCGGTCTGTCATCTCTCGGCTGGTAGTTTCCTGCATAGTGGTCAACGCTTTTGCTGGAAATGCGTTCACATTAATGGTCTCCTTTTTCAAGTACTGCATCAAGGTGTTCACAGCCTCGTCTTCATTCACAATTGCAATCGGGGGAATCTCCACATTCCTCACCCGTGACTCGGTGCTGATTGTACTAACTTGTGGTGCCACGACATCTTTTGGTACCCTTCGCGAAACCATGTCGTCCATAGAGTCCACACGAGTAGTGAGCACCTAGAATCCTTCATTTGTCGCCCTGGTCATCTTCTGAGCTGCTGCGGTGGATGCATCGGTGATTGCTTGTATAAGTCGACCCAAGTGTGCTTCCGTCGACAGGGGCAGCCCACTGATTATCGTCGGGTCCTGGTGCCCTTTTCTTCTATTATCTTCCAAGGTGTGGTCACTGTCATCATCCGTTGGTGTTTTAACTAACTCCTGATCAAAAAAATGATGGCTGTGTGGGTCCTGTGCTGATATGCGATCGTCTGGACCCTTCGCAGGCCCGCCAACCTCAATCTCGGCCAACACCACAGGCTCGCGCCATTCCGATGGCCAATCATTCACAATGGAATCCAATGCTTCCGTCATTAATTTGTAAGGGGTCAACAACCATTGCTGACTAGGGTCACGCCTTGCCTACACATAAATAGCATGCAGTCGAACCGCAAACTCCATGATCGGCTTAAACCTTGCCGTAGTGTCTTTAGATATCCACGATACCTTTGTCGCTGCATCACCAAGCATCTCCCAATAGATCCATAATAACAATTGGCAATCCCAGAGTTGCTTTGGCTCCCGTACATACCATAAGTTCTGATAGCGTGCACCCCGTCATTCTTTTGTAGCCTCAACATCCATGCCCTGGTATATGTCAGGATCCTTCCAAGCCACGAATGCAATCAAGAGCAGCAGCCAGCTATATGTAAACGAGCCCTTACCGGCCTGAACTGTTGCAACATCCTCTACCAATTGATTCAACAGAAACAAGGACCAGCTCATTTGGACGCCCTCCATGCATTGTACTGCACATGCAACAATCCCAAAGTTGCACTGGTTAGGACGACCCCCCTTAACCACTTTGCAAGATAAAATATTGGTGCCGGTGAGTATTGCCCGATCATTAATACTGCCGGTGCGATACCCGCGACCATCCGTCTCCAAGCCATATTTCTTCACCAGCTGACCTGCCCGCTTCTTGTCGTTCACCTTCCCTTGGAAGTACTGTGACAGATTGAATCCATCTTTGGGCAGTCTGGTAATGTACGAAATCAAATCGACAGTGACCGAAATTTCTTTGTCTAGCCACAAGGAACCACCATGGAAGCATGCAAGGAGCTACTTCACACATGCGTTAACTTCCACCATCCTCCTGAAATGCAGCATGTTAATGAGCCCTAACAAGCTGGCTTGCTTCAATCCTCGCACCCAGTCCTGTACAATCAGCGTCGCGGTAAGGTGTGACCCAAGCACATATGGGGCTGATGCAATGTATGGGTAGGCCACCATATCATGATCATTGTACCGTAGGCGCATCAACGCCAGCACAATATCAGTAGAGCACTCCATTCAAACAGGGAGCATCGACATCTTCACACCATACTTCTGCTTCGGGTTCAACTTACGCGGGGTTGCATCTGGCTGACTGGGAGGGAGGTACCTAGGGATGTCTACAACCGACAGTCCCTCCCATGGGGCAGACTCATCAACGCAGCGACTGGACTTCCCTACCTGTACCTGAGCTTATCCTACCACTGCGGTAGATGATCTAAGTTTCCTCTTGCTCTGCGGGGACTCATAATGCTGACCCCCTCGATGCTTCTTGACAACGACTGATGCTCCCACCGAAATCTTTACGACTTCTGCCTCAAGATTGATGTCTCCCATAGATGCAACTTCTTCCTCAACTACGATCCTGGTGAAAGGAGACTCAACCTCGCTACTAATCTCAATCGTTTCTAGCTCTCGTGGCATACCTTACCCAGCGCTCATAACTGATAGCTTCTTCGTCCTAACAACACTCTGCAAGTGCAACTAAAACTTGGCCAATGCACAACTACACTCACCAAGCTTATAACAATACTCGTTAGCTCTGCACAGGCACTTAACAACTAAAATATCGGTGCCTTCCGACCAACTTCTACCCATTTTTATAGCCTCCAGCCGAATCCTCTGTAATCATCACTAAATCCTGCATTAATTCAACCGAAATCCTGTATTAATGACGCAAATCCGCCGTCGATCCTATCAGCCGATCAACCATTAATGCCCATCATTTGAACAAGCGCCGTTAATTAATTGTTTTAAATTTTGGCATTTATTGTTGATTTGAACTGGTCATGACCCTACCACCTGTCTCGGACTGCTCCTAACTTGCGGCATAAGCCTCTCTGCTTCCGCATTCTGTTCTTGTTGGTGCGCCATCCTGCCACCGATCAATCTACACTTGTTTTTTTTTTTTCACCTGATGCGACTCAGGCATTGTGTTGTTCCAAGCCTGACCGACAGGGCTTCAATCTGCTACCATTAATCAACTTGGGGAGCATCACCCCATCCAACTACTGCAACTGTACCGCTCCTCCTGAAGTGATGCTACTAATGCGATATGGACCAAGTCAATGCATCTGCAATTTTCCTGGATGTTTCATAAACTTTCTGCCATACAACAAACCCAAATCACCCTGTTGAAACTGTTTGTTCTTGATGTGGGGATCATGCCAAGCCTTTTGGCGATCCTTCTCCATACCCTGATGGAAACCGACAATAAAGCGATCTTCCTTCAGCTGGATTAACTGCGCTAGACGTTCCTCTAATGCTGCCGCAGAATCCATTCCTATCATTACTGCTACGCGCAGACTTGGAACAATGTACTCCATGGGCATGATTGCTTCTTGTCCATATACCAGCTTAAATGGTGTTTGACCTGTCAACCTTTTACATGTGGTGCGATAGGCCCACAATACTACTGGGATTTTGAGATCCCAGTCGTCGTGGTTCGCATTGCACACATTTGTCAGCGCATGTTCCAATATTTTATTGAAAGCTTCCACCATGCCATTTGCTTGCAGATGATATGGCGTACTCTTCTTATGTTGTATCTGCAGCTCCTTCGTCAATGCGCTGATGGTGCGATTGAGAAAGTGGCTACCTTGATCACTCAACAATATCTTGGGGCAGCTGAAACGAGTGATAATGTTATCAAACAAAAACCGTGCAGCCGTGGTTGCGGAACAATCGACAACTAGTGCAGCTGTCACTCATCTGGTTAATAGTCTGTTGTAGTGATGATGTATCTGGCACCAGTGCGCTTACCTGGTGGATTGATTGGTCCCACAAAATCCACTTCCCATTTGTCAAACGACTGTAGTGTTAACTGAGGCATCAGTGACATCTCGTCCCTCCTGGATGGATTCCCAGTTCTTTGACAGACGTCGCAGGACCGCGCATAGTCGATCGCATCATTATGGAGCGTGGGCCACTAGAGCCCCACACGAAGCACCTTCCTGGTAGTCACCCGACTGCCGTAGTGTCCTCTAGGAACCCTTCCATGTGCTTCTGCCAATATCCGCACTTGCTCGTGTGGTAGGACACACCATCATAATACCTTGTCGGCACCCATCTTGGATAACTCTCCTGCGATGAGCTGGAAGTCTGTAGCTTTAACCACCAACTGCTTCTCCTGACTAGTGGTGAGCTCTTCTGGTGCGGTATCTGTTGCCAGAAACTGAATGATTTCTTCAAAATAGCCATCGGCTACTTCAACTCGAAATAGTTGCGCATCGGAAAGCCCGTCTTCAATGTTAGTCGGCTCCTCTCCTGTGTCAATCCATAATAAGTGATCAGGACCGGAGTTCAACCGCCCTGGCTTCACAATTACTTCAAAGTCGAACTCCTGAAAAAGAAGTAACCAGCGACATATCTTCCCCCCCAACACATGCTTATTGACTAGGTACTTCAAGGCAGAATGGTTTGTGAACATTTTGAAATGTCTGCCCAATAATTAGTGTCGAAACTTCTGCAGCGCATAGACCATCGCTAATCCTTCCCACTTGGTAGTGGTGTAGTTCCTTTCTACGGATGACAGCTTTCAACTAGCGAAAGCAATAGGGTGATCAAGATCCCCCTCTCCTGGTTGTGCTAGCACCACACCGAGTGCAATTGACGATGCATCAACATGGACATGGAATTCTTTGCTCTAGTATGGGAATACTAGTATCGGTGCCGAAGCCATCTTAGCCTTCAGCTGCTCAAAAATATCCTGACATTCAGTGATCCATTGAAATACTTCATCTTTCTTTAATAGCTTCTCCATAGGGGCAGTGATCGCTGCATATCCCCTGATGAACTTGCAGTAATACCTAGTATGTCTTAAAGCCACCCTCAGCTGCTTAACAATGGTCGGCAGTGTCAAACTCAAAATAATCGCAATCTTTGCTGGATCGACCAGCAACCCTTGTTTGCATATGATGTGGCCCAGCAATATCCCAAACGGGGCACAAAAAATGCACTTCTTCAAATTTAGCGATATCTGGTGTTGGCGACAGCGTTCGAGCATCAGCCGCAGATTGGCCAGATGATCGCAGATCAAACCATAAATTGTCCAATCATCCATGTATACCTGCAAGAACTTCTGGATGAAATCCTTGAATGCAGCAACAACATCCCGCGAAAATATCACAGGTGCATTCTTCAACCCGAATGGGATCACGGTATACTGAAAACATCCCCATTCGATCACGAAATTCGTCTTGTGGCGGTCTTCTTTGGAAATATGGATCTGATGGTAGCCTAAGAACCCATCCATGAAAGAATACATCTCCTGGCCACCTACTCCCTCAAGTACTTCATCAGTAAATGGGGTCGGAAAGGGGTCATGCAAGCAGACGTCATTTAACTTCCGTAGATTGACGCAGATACGTACCACGCCAGTCTTCTTGTCCTGCACCACCATAGGACTGATCCATTCTGACTGTTCAACCGGTTCAATGATACCAACATCCAACATGCGATCAAGTTCTGCCTTGACCTTCTCCTTATGTCACGGATTGAGTCGATACGGTCGCTGCCTGATTGGTTTCGCATCTGGTTTCAAGGGAATCTTCATTTATTCTAGATCACCCAAAATACCTTTCATTTCGGAGAACTTCGTAGGGAAAAGGCCTTGGAACTCATGTAACAGCTCAGTGACCTTTCCCATCATCTCATCATCCCAATAATCTCCAACATTCATGAACTTGGGAGTGGCCTCCGTCCCAATACTGATCTTGTGAAGCTTCAAGGGCTGACTGAACGGATCACTTGGCACACCAGGGGGTACCACATTGCGACTTCCTTCAGATTCCAGAATATTGACATTCCGTGGATCATCACCGTCTTCAGGCCCACCAGTGATATTATAACATTCCATAATTGATTGCATCTGGCCGTGCGTATGTGGATCCACCAAGTATGCTACGGGAACAACCTTTAGCACCACATCACGAATGATTTGCAAAGCATTATGGATATCCAGATTGGAATCAACAAAACTAAACGTATGAGTAAAATAGATGGTTAATTGCAACGAAGTAGTGATTTCTCCCCATAACTCAGCTACAGTATACCATGACTGCAGCATTTCATCCAAGGTATGGATAAATGCATGGACCCACTCATCTCTTGGTCGCGATTCCCATAACGTTTGACACTCCATCAAATGGTCACCACGATCGTTCCGACCATCATACTTCCCTGCGTGGTAGACCTCGATATCGCCAAAGCATACCATCATCAATCTTCTGCATTTCAACCATCCATCAATTGATGCCTTGTGTGTCCCCCACCAGCGTGCTGGAGCAGCCTTCAGTGCTTCGTCCAATGCTAGCAATCGCTGTGGCCGTCAGAAAGTCAGATAAGCTAGGAATTCCTTCATATATTGGTAGTGTGTCTGTTTCAGTTGCGACATGGCATAGCGACTGCGTGATCAACCCACACTTATGGAGCGACACCTCATGCAAGCGGTTCTGCCAGTATTCTAGCGCATCATCAGAGTCGAAAGACGCAGAGCTGTCACTGCGCCATCCCAGCTCACCGTTGGCAGTCAGATGAATATAGTCTTCAGAGGTATTGAATGCATGGTCCCATCCACTGGGATCGTCATCCTTCACTAGATCTATGTAGTGGCATCCTTCAGCCGGATCCAACAGAGTGATAACTCTGAGATCGCAATTTTCAAAAGCCATCATCCATTGCTTGAAGTTGATTACTGCTCCGCTATCATTAGCCCATCCAATCCCCAACAATGCGGGATAAGAGCTTCCTCCTTCAACTACTTCTATTACATCAAATTCAGCATATGTTTTCATTCCCTCGATGTCCACCACCATTCTTGGAACTCTCCAAATCTGTGTCACCTTAGCATGATTAGATAACCAGAGCTGTACCGAAGACCAGCTCAATGGGGGACTCCCCATCTTCTGCCAAGCCTGCTTGGTTAAGATGTTGACATCCGAACCAAGATCCAGAATAACCGAATTAACATCAATGTCTCCAATATGAATATTCATCCGCATCTCCTTACCCATCTTCCGTCATTGTAAGGAATTAACCGTGAACTCTTTTCGATCTTGGGCCGGTCGTCGCAACAGAGATTCAATCTCAGCAAGAGCGCCGGGATATCTTTCCAGGGATAAACAATGTTCCAAAAATTCTTGAAGTGTGTTAGACTGCCACGACGGGCTATCCTATGAAGTGGCATCAAAAGTAGAGGGCATGTCGTACACAACAGCCTTACCTCGGTCTTTTTCTAATGCGTGACGTGCTTGAAGAAATGCATCCCGCTCAATGTCAATGTCAAATGATACCTTCTTTTGTTCGGTTAACCGGATCAATGAGCTATCCTCTCCAGTCGTCTTACCTCCGCCAGTGACCACAGAAACGGAAGCATCTTGCGGTCTTGGTTCTGCAGAAATCGTCGCGATATTCGCACCCTGGGTTTGGTTCAGCGGTGGATTCCTAGGTGGGTTCATATTCTGATTTTGATTTGGCCACGGATTCTGGTTCTACACTGGTTGTTGTACTTGGTTCTGGGCAGGTTGCTGTGCCTGGGGATGATTCTGCAACTGTGGAGTATTCCCTACTTGCCATCATGCAATTAACTGCGGACAATTCTCAACCGTGTGATCATTAAAAAAATAGAACGTACACTGGTTCTGCAGCAGTGGACAGTCTCGCTGGTAGTGTCCCCATGCCGCACAGTGATAGCATTGAACATGTCCGCGACCACCTCATCCTCCTCCATGAACAAATCCTCCACCGCGTCCTCCCCGGAATCCTCCTTGCTGCTGGTACTGTGGTTGGTTGAACTGTTGCTGCATTGGTGCCGGTTGCATTCCTTGTCCTTGCGGTGCATACTGCGGTTGCTGTACATACTGTGGCTATTGTGGAGCCATCTGCATCGAAGCATATTGCAGCATGAACTGCGGCGGTTGTTGTTGCTGCGGTACAAACTGCATCTGCAGTTGAGGTAGAGGCTTGGCTACCTGTGGCTGTGGTTGCGACTGTTGTACGACACGCTGGTCGTCCTTTACATAGAATGCATCATGCATTCTCTCTTGTAGCAACCCATATGCATGGAAATCCTTGTCATCATGACCCACCGATTTTCAAAATGTACAATAAATATTCCTTGGGGTTGTGACCATTTTCTGCATGTAAGGGAAATTTTCATGGCTATGCCCATATACATGGTAGACACGACACCACGACATGATACCACCATTCAACGGATTTGGTGCTCCCGAAACAAGATAGTTGCAGAAGTCAGGGAAATTGTCCTTAGTATGTCCTTCTCCCCGACATCGCGTACACCAGAATTCTTCACATTGCTCCTTGACTTTCTTTAGATCCTGCAACTGGATGGTCAGGTTAGCCAATTGTGTCTGGATATGCAACATCCCAGCTGCATTTTCCCCAATAGGCGATGCCTCCAGTCGCATTGCGATCTCCAAAGTTTCACTCGGTGTGGTAATGTTTTGCTGCATCAGTGGTAGGCGAATATGTGGAAGCAAGGCCGCGATAAACCATTCCTTATGTTGGACAGTACTCATGTCAAAACTGACCCTTGCCATCAGCGTTTTAAATCGCTGATCAAAATCCCACACAGTCTCATTGGGATACTGCTTAATATCTTTAAGCTCTGTGATGTATTGTGCTTCAGATTTGGGCTTCCGGAACTCTGCGATCAGGCCTATGCAAATCTCATCCAGTTTTTTTGCCGGAGTGCCGACGGGAACTTGCGTAAATTTCATAAACCAGTCCAAGGCACGACCTCGAAGAGTCGTCGCCAGTTTTCCCTTTTTAGCATCATCATCAGTGATCTGTTTAACGGTCCATACGGCTTCACATAGAAACCAGTACTATTCAGGGTTGTCTATTCCATTTCCTTGGAACAGTGGTAACTTAGTATCCTCTCCTGCCATTCTGGGCTTCCTTCCTCCTTTCCCTGTACTACTACCGATTAACTTCTGTGGAATTGATGAACTTGGCGGTGTCGAAGTGGTATTTCTTGCTATTTGAAATATAATGAGCGGAGGTGTGGGTACGTTGGTGCTGGGGTTTGGTCCTGCCTCTATCCTGGGCATAGCCTGGTTGTCCTTGTCAGGACTGTGAGTTCGCTTCATCTCGTGTGGTCTTCCTTCACGGCCTTGCAGTTCGACCGCAGCAGGACCTTCTCCTGTCCTCTGCCTCTTTTCCTGTCAGAACCTCGCTCCTCCCCTCGTAAGACCACTTTGTTCCTTAGCTTCACTCACAACATCGTCATGACCTGTACCCATCTACCCCTTATCATTCCATGTACCACTCCTCAATTGTCATGGTATCCACGGCCTCCGCCCACCAGGTTGTCTACTGATCAAGATGCATCTTCAATATACCCTTTTCGCAAATAAGCATCTTAATCGACAGTTGAAGCAACAGCAGAAACCTACCCCGGGGTCCGCGGAAAAAATATCTTTTGGCTTCACTATAGGATTTCTAGGTATCAACTGCAAATTCGGTGATATATCCCTCTAGGATGCTATCGAACCACACTTCGACAGCCCGTGATGCTTTATTATCGACTTCCTGCAGCTCTTGAATCAACTCAGGGTCCAGGCTGTTGGTTCACCACCTTGGAAGTTCCTCTTCTAGAAGGTAAACTTCACCAACCACTCGTACAAAATGACTGGGAATTCACAGAAAAACCACTCGTGCGGACCGTCGTGACTATATCTATCCACCCACTGGTCTACCGTCAATCGAGTGTTCTGACTTTCTTCTTCAGCAAATTCCTGCAACTTCTGATCAAACCATTCTTGGATCTCTGGTTTTGTCGGGTGCCACAACATATCCTCCTTTCACTTCGCACACGGTCCCGACAACAAAACCATTTGTTGACTCAAACCCAGTCGAGAGGGGTTCCCATCACTGTCGACACCAACCCAGCGCGATCTGCCTGAGCACCGGCCTAGACAGGTTTTACCCTGCCCAACAACACCTGTAGAGAAGATGAGGTCTCACCCGAGGCGATCAAGGGAGAGTGGATGGAACCATGTTTCCGCCGAATGAAGGAGGATGATTGCGGCAACAATTACTCAACTTATCGTAGCATCCAAATAGATCTATGCATTCACGATTAACATCATTTGTATTCATAGCATTATTCAACAGAGACATTCATCGCGATAAATATAATATTGAAAGATTAACTGCAACAAGAAATAATCACAACATGCATTAACGCAAAAGGTACACAGGGAATTTCACCAAACAGTTTCATCATGTCATATTACTTCAAAAAAACCCTGATAAAACATCTCTGTAAAACCAGATCTCAACGACATGTCTTGATCTCAGAACTTATGCAAAAAATGCATCCCTAAGATATCCTACGACCTACAACTTTCTGTCTATATATAGGCTTCCGCCTTTACAATGCTTGTCCACTTACTAATGACTTCCCAGCCGACTCCTGGACAAATTACCCAAAATCTAACTGACACGGTCCAAATGACCCAAAAACCCACCTATTGCGGTACAATTAGCTCAAAATTACATCTCATATGGTCCAATGACCCAAAAACCTGCATTCTGCGGTACAAACAACTCCAAAAAATACATAAAATAATGCAGCCTTCTTCCTTCCGCGACCTCTTCTGAGGTGTCGCAGCATCGGCGATGCTGTGATTCTTCCTTACCAAACCGCCTGCCAACATATGACTCTTCTAATTGGGGAAGTGTAAATTTTGAAGACTTGGAGAACCTATTTTTGGTGAGGATCCTTATGAATTGGTTCAACCATGCTTGTTCACCACTAATGATGATATAGGGTTGCATATGGAGGATTCTATTGCAAATATAGAACAACCAGGTTTACCCTCTCTAGGGGTGGATCTCAGTCATCATTTTCAGCCTTGTTTCTCAAGAATTGATGCATGTTTTGGTCGTAAAGAAGAATGTTTTATTACAAATTTAGAACATAAAAGTGTGCCCTCCCTTGTGGTAGATTTGAAGCCTTTTTTCGAGCCATGTTCTCATCCTTCTTGGGCATTGATAATGTATCCTTTGGAAAGGGGTTTTCAATATTATCATGCAGATCTATCAGTGGTGTTGATGGTTGGAAATTATCCTTTACAGTAGTGTTTTGAAAAAAAATCAAGGTAGTAAACATATATTAGTGAGGGGGGTTACGATATGTCAGCTTAAACCTGATCCATGTCCAAGCTTGGATAGAGGGGGCTTGTGAAAAGGGCCCCTTTTCATGGTAGGAATTTAAAGGCATCTACGTTTGTGATATTTTCCATTTTTCTAGCCCCATTCCTAATGACATATACTCAACTCGCCATTGGGGTGGCTTTGTCTTGGATTATTTCCAAAGACAAAGGAAGAAGTTATAGCATGAATGACATCTTAAGGTGGCTTCATTGATGGCATAATTTTACTTGACTTATCTCTCTCACCATGTTTAAGAGTAGGTAAGCAAGTTGCATAATCTCCTGCATTAGTTTCATTTGATTTCATCATTTATTTTTACCCGTGCATTTCAATTATTGTTTATTGCATTTCATTTTGATTTGAACAAGGTAGGACAAAAGTGTTTTCCTCTGATGCATTTGACATAGTTGTTGTTAGATGTGTGTGTAGGTCTGCACATTCCACGAGACTATAGGGGGTTCTCATACACTCATGAGAAGAGCATATGTCCCGTAGTTGGAGCCAGTTGTTACACCCTGTATCGTCTATAACACACTTTCCATGATATACTAGAGTGAAGGGGTATTTTTCCATTGTAGAAGGCCAAGTCTGGGCTTGTTTATGTAAAAGTGTTGGTCTAGCAGGGCTCAATACCCATGAACTAGTCATGGAAAGTCCTCTTGGTTTTCATTCCTAGAAGTGCGGCTTAGTGACTTTGTTGATTTCCCCTTTATGGGTGGAAGTACTCATCATTTTGGTCCATTTGTGTCTTGGGTTGGTGTCCGGTGCTTCTCGGGATGGACCCATCAGGACACATATTTAGTGGCTCCTAACCACACTCATGTTTATGCTATGTAGAAAGTTATTGTGTTTGTAAGGGTTGTCATATCCGATTTAGCACACCTCATTTATGTCCACTTGGACCTTCGTTTCCTTGTATGACCCCTCCTCTTGGTTCACTTGTACACACTTCATCACAACGCCATCTTCCACAAGAGAGAATTACCTTGCTAAAGGGGAGGGCATTGAGGGATCTTCTACGTTGTTGGGGTTAGTAGGGGGATGATGTCCTCTGCCAACTCATCACTTCAATTGGATGAATCCATCTACACCATTTTGTCATTATTTTTAGCTTTTTGTGGTTTAGTCCCAGGCTTATGGGTAGCAAAACCTAACTTTTAGTTATTTTACTTTTTAGTAAGGCAGGCTCTAAAGTTACATGAGTCTAGGAAGCCTCATATAAATAAATCCTTTTAGATTTCATTTTTCACAAGACAAAGGTTCTAATACTCTTTTCTTTTTTCTCTTGGTATATTGGAGCTTCTAAGTGGTGCGCACCTCTCTCTTTGGAAAATTTTCTATGTGATGAAGGTTGGATGTTGGATTTTCTAGGGTTTTGCTATATTACAAGGCTGATCCTAAGAATACTTGTAATAATCCGTGGCTAAGGACTTAAGAATTATCTCTTGCTCTCTTTCTTGGTTGATGTTGGTAATACCTCTCCATTTTCCGGTTTGATGTATCAAAGCCAAGAAACATGTTTTTCAAAAATGTCCCGATGATGTTTTTTAATAACACACACGGGACAAACACCATCTCTCCAATAGACGAGAGAAATATTAGTCACTATTTTCCGATTCCATAGGTGTTGCAATGAGTGATAATTTAAATGACCAAATCACTCATGCCAAAGTTTTCTCAAGTCATTGCTATGAGCAACAAAAACCGAGGGAAAAGGTGATGACCCAAAGGTGTTAAATCTACACAGCCTGGTAATATCATTAACAATTTGGTTTTCTATGACATGATTAGGATCTTTGAAATCCTTAATTACAATATGGTGAGGTGTAAACTATACAGTATTACCTTCACCAGAGTGAGTGATTTGGTATATTGACAACAAATTGCAAGAAATTATTGGAACACATAATACATCATTGAACTAACCATCATCTAACTGAACTGTTCCAGATCCTACAACATTAAGAGATCTATCATCACCAACAAATATTTGTTTGGTGTTACATTCATATAGAGCATAAAAAATGGCTTATCCTTATCCATATGATAAGATGCTCTAGAATAAATGAGCCACTCATTTGAGAAGAGGAGGAAGATGCATTGAAGGAGAAACTAGAAGCAAAAAGTGCATGTCCATGAGTTGTAGAGTCAGAAGAAGAATCAATAATGATGTTGTGCTTATTCATTGTTGTTTCCAAGGTTTCCATCTTCTTGAAACACTTATATTCCACATGACCATCTTTCCCGCAAAATTTGTAATGACGCTCAGTATTCTTACCTTTTGATTTGGTTCATTTTTCACCATTGGAAGGATGTGTTGGCTGAGAGGGTTTGAGACCCTTGTTTTGCTTGTTCTTGCAAGGATTTTTCTTTTGAGGATCCTCTCTTGTATTCTTCTGTTGTGATACTAATGATTTTCTAGATGTATCATTAGTGTTGATTACTCCAAGATGTATGAGCTTATTTTGCTCTTTAATCAAGGAATCACAAAAATATTCAAGAGTGGGTTCTACATATTGATCCCCCAAAGATTCTTTCATGGAGTAAAAGGTAGATACAAAAATAGAATAGGTAGGACCAAGATTGGAAATAATAACATAAATACATTCATTTTCTGGCTTAGCTATTTTACATTCTTCAACTAAGGTTCTAAGGGTTTTTAATTTAAATAGATAGTGTTGAATGCAAGAGAAATCACTTGGATTTAAAACAACCAACTCATTTTCAAGCTAGTGACCTCGAAGATCATTGTGTTTACCAAACACGGTTTCCAATTTTTCCCAAGCCTTATCTGGTTCATCAAATCCTTAAAGGTGAAATCGTAGCTCATTATAAATTGACATCCCGTTTAATCCACGGGATTCATCACATTTATTGGTCCATTTTATTTTCTTATTTTCATCGACACATTCAATTTATTTTCCCAAGGTAATCCGATAAAATACCCTACTTCGTAGGACATTGTCCATATGAGCTTACCATGATAATTTTTAATTTACCAACTTAGGATTGTGGCACAAAAAATCTAGACTTCTAAAAAATGATCAGACAATGGCTTAAGGAAGCTAAAATTTCTGGGAGTGGGAAATATCAAAGGTTATGGATGAATGGATGGTTCTGATCTGAGTTAATACCTCTGAAAAACGTATTGAGACCATTTATGTTTCAATAAAATTCCGGCTGAACCCTACTCCAATGCTCTTGGGGTTCTCAGCATATGTAGACTAGTATTGGGTAGGAAACTTGTCTGAAGGTTGGATAAGGTTGTTGCAGACATCAGATAGGTTAATTAACATTAATTTACCATAATTTAATCATAAAATATCATCTCATAAAGTTATATGTAGATATGGACAAGTCTTACAACAAAAATAGTAAAATTGCATTTCATGACAGCTCAACTAGTTTGACTTCTGGATTCCCAAACAGTGCTTAAAGGTCAATAAATTTCTAAAAAGGGGGATGGATCATGACATATGATATGTTAAATAACTCCAGAAATAGGAATGAATTCATTTGGACTTATACTCATTGACTTATGAATCATACACTGAAATCTAGTCAAATTCTAGCTAAATCTAGAAGGGGTACATAAATTGGAGAAGAAATCAGAGTTCTATAATTTGTATTGAATAGAATGATATCATAAAATTACATAATATGTTATTAAATCATAAATAGGCCAATATTCCACTCATAAAGTGATAGAAATATCTCACTTCTTGTACATAAGAAACTAGCTGCAGAAACTCAAGAAGGAGGGAGGATTCGATATCTGAATTGGATGATGATGATTCTGAACTTCCAATTCGACCTGATCAGCTTGAGTAATTGCAAATACACTCAGTTATAATGGCTGAATTCCATCATCCTCTCACAGTAAGCTGGTGCACATCTCCCATGCTTGACTGGGGGCACATCTCCCAAGTCTCAAATACACAAATGCATTCATAAAATTTCTCATACTAACAAAAGATGTGAATGTGGTTCTCATAGAATCATTTATATATATTTCATGAATTGGAGAGCAAGTCTCCATGACGAATGCACCTTCCTTGAGTGGACGAGGAAAGGTTTCTTTCCTTCCTTGCTTTGCTTTGGCTTTCCCTATTTTTCCTCTTTTTTTTTTTTTTTTTTTTTTTTTTTTTTTTTTTTTTTTTTTTTTTTTTTTTTTTTTTTTTTTTTTTTTTTTTTTTTTTTTTTTTTCTGAATTTCCTGCTTTTCTGAACTTTCCTGCTTTTCACACTTACCTGCTTTTCCTGAAATATTCATCTTTTCTCATTTTTGGCATCATTTTTGCACTCTTGTGCCTTACTTGACTTTCTCCTCAAGTCACTCTCCAATCTTATCCACTAATGCGGCTAGGTGGAGTATTTTCTCCATTTATTCAACATAATACTGAAAATATTAATTGCACTAGTAATATTAAATGCACCATAATTATTTATTCCAAGTGGATGACAAACTATGGATAAAATTAAATGCACACTCCTAATTAATTAATTGTCTGGAATACAAAATTTAACCCCATGGTTATGCAACTGCCTCCTCAACGCAAGGGATTGGTTGGGTTAGGAACTTGTTCCAATGCTCAATTTTGTGGGGACACGATAGTCCTTTCCACCCAATATTGCTTTTCCTCAAGCAATTTCAAACTAGGATTCTGTAAGATGTGTTCTCCTTCCGAAGTAGCATCCTCACTAGGTAGCCCTTCCCACTGCACCAAAAATTCCTTAAGGATTATGATCCTTAGCTTCTTTTCTCTGACATCAAGGATCATTTCAGGGATTAGCACCAAATGTCCCTCATCATCAAGGGGTGGCAAGTCTTGTGAAACTTTGACTTGCTCCCCTACTGCTTTCATCAAACATGACACATGGAAAACATTGTGAATCCGACTGCCTGGAGGCAACTCTAGCTCATAAGCCACTTCACCGATCTTTCTCAAAACTTGGTAGGGGACATAGAACCTTGGATGCATCTTCTCAGCCCCTTTAGACTTCAATGATGATTTTCTATAGGGATGAAACCTCAAATATACATGATCTCCCACTTGGAAGGCTCGCTCAACTCTATGCTTGTCTGCATGTATTTTCTGTTGATTCTGTGCTACCTGCAAGTTGTCCTTGAGAGTCCTGAGTATGTATTGAATCTCTTGGAGCCAATACTTTTCTTTTCGTGTCTTACAATCACCAAATATCATATCAGCAAAAGTAAGTGCATCATATCCATAAAGAGATTTGAAAGGAGTCATACCAATCGAAAGATGGAAAGTAGTGTTGTAACAAAATTCTCCCAGATGGAGCCAAGTGGTCCATGACTTTTGTTGACTAGTGACATAGTTTCTTAGGTACCCTTCCAGCCATTGGTTCACTCTCTCTATTTTTCCATCAGTCTATGGATGGTAGCTTGTGCTCATGTAATAAATTGTGCCTACTAGCTTAAATAATTCTTGCCAAAAATTTCTAGTAAACTTACTGTCCCTGTCACTAATGATGGACTTGGGTATGCCATGAAGTTTGAAAAATTCTTTGATGCAAATTTCAGCCACTTGGATGGCTGCAATATTAGTTGTGACAACAAAGAATGTGCATATTTAGTCAACCTATCAACCACAAAAAAATACTGTCTTTACCTTGGCTTTTGGGAATCCCCGTGAGGAAATCCATTGAGATACCGACTCTCATTTTTGCTCAGGAATGGGGAGTGGTTGTAGGATCCCTACTGGATGTGTATGATCTAATTTATTTTTCTGGAATGCCACACATGATATGATATATTCCATCACCTCTTTCTTCATCCCCTTCCATGTGAACCTTTCCCTCACTTTCCTGTAAGTTTTCACAAATCCTGGATGCCTTGCCAAAGGCACATCATGGGCAGCTTCAAGAATATTTTTCTTTAGTATGGATTCTAGAACTACAAAGATTCTATCCTTATAATAAATAAAATCATTAATAATCTTATAAGCATCACCATGAATCAATCCATCAAATACACCACAAGCAAACTGATTTTTAGTGTATTATACACCAAGCTGTGTTTTCCAATCATCTTGAAATTTCAGCAGTGCAAGTGTGGGTTTTCTAGAAAGTGCATCAACCACTATGTTCATCTTACCCTTCTTATACTCAATCTCAAAATCAAATGCTTGGACCTTTCTTACCCACTTTTGTTGTCTATCATTCAGCTCCTTTTGGGTTAAGAAGTGCCTCAGACTGTTGTGGTCAGTTTTGATGATAAACTTGCCTCCCACCAAATACTGTATGAACTTGACTAGCGCATACATGATGGCTAGCATCTCTTTGTCATAAAATGAATACAACCTTTCATGTTGCTGCAAATTTCTGCTCTCAAAGGCCAATAAATGTTTATTTTTCATCAAGACAACCCCAATACCATTCCCTGAAGCATCACACTCAAATACACAAGGTTGAGAAAAATCTGGAAGTGCAAGAACATGACACGTGCTCATTATCTCCTTCATTCTGTTGAATACTTTTTCTGATTATTCCGACCAATGGAAAGCTCCCTTATTAGTGAGATATGTCAAAGGAGATGTCAGCTTGGAGAACCCTTTGACAAAATTCCGATAGTAGGTGCATAGCCCAATGAACCCTCTTAGTTCAGTGAGATTTTTAGGACTAGGCCAATCTAGAATAGCTTGGATCTTTTCCATGTGAACCTTAACTCCATCTTGACCAATCACATGACCAAGATACAAGATCTCAGTCATTCCAAACTCACACTTGGTTAGCTTTACATAAAAATATTGATCAGCCAAGATTGTTAGTACAATATCCAAATGATGCAAATGCTCTTCCCAAGTCCTACTATAGATTGAAATATCATCAAAGAAGACAAGTACAAACTTACGAAGCTGTTTGCTAAACACTCTGTTCATGCAAGATTGAAAATTTGCAGGTGCATTTGTTAGGCCAAAAGGCATAACCAAAAACTCAAAGTTTCCATGGTGGCACCGAAAGGCTATCTTCTGTATGTCTTCTTCTCTCATGCTGATTTGATGGTAGCCAGATCTAAGGTCAATCTTTGAAAAGTACTTGGCCCCATGGAGCTCATCCATAAGGTCATCTATCCTTGGAATAGGAGATCTATTCTTGATAGTCTTCTTGTTAAGAGCTCGGTAATCTATGCACATTCTCATGGTCCCATCTTTCTTCTTCACAAGAACTACTGAAGAGGCAAAATGACTTGAACTCGGTCTAATGAACCCCAAGTCAAGAAACTCCTTAATGGTTCACTCTATTTCATCCTTGAATCTCTTTGGGTGCTTGTAGATATGCACCTTGATAGGTGAGGTTCCTATATATCTCCAACTCAATCCTATGCTCTATTCCTCTATTTGGAGGCCTACCATGAGGAAGGTCCTCAAATACCTTCTTATGCTTTTGGAGCACCTTTTGAATGTCTTTAGGACAATGAGATACTTTGAATGAGCTTCCTTAGTGGTGATTAGGAATTCTGCAACCCACTCAATGTCTCGATACCTTAGGATAGATCTCATACTGTGTGCACTTACCACTTGCTTGGGATAAGTATTGACTCCCTTCAACACCATCTCTTTTCCATTTTCTCCCTTGAATACCATTTCAGGAATCTGGTAGTCTACTGAATGCTTACCAATGGAGTGTAGCCATTGTACTCCAAAAACCATGTTAGTGTCAACCACATAAACAACATAAAAGCTATCTGTAATGGTATCCTCTCCTACACAAATCTACAATTTAGGAATCCATCTACAACAGTTCATAGTATGATTACCTGGGATGATAACAGTGAAGCCTCCAAATTTTTCAGTATGTAGCTTCTTTCTTTCAACCAAATTTGAATCAATGAAGTTGTGTGTTGCTCCTCCATCCACCAACACAGTGAAAAATTGTCCTTGAACCACTCTTTTGAATCTGAGTGTATGGTAGCGAGGTACTCCTGAGAGTACTGTAATCTTGCTTACCTCAGGATGAGGTCCTTCTTCTGTAGACTCATAGGTCACTTCTGCATCTATTGGGGTCTCTTATTCTTCTCTTTCCTCCTCAGCTCCACTCTTTGAATAGACCTCAATGTAATGTGCCTTTCCTTTGGCACATCTATGCCCAGGAACCCATGGCTCTTGACAAGTGAAACACAACTTTCTTCTTCTCAACTCATCTCGGTCCTTAGCATAGTTATATTTTCTGAAATTTCCATGAGGACTCTTCATGGGTGGCCTTTGGTTCTTGAATGGAGTAGGACCAACAACCCTTGGAGGAAATCTGGTCTGTGGAAGAGAGTCTTGCAAGTCTCTAGTTCGACTTAGTGCATCTTGCAAGGTGTTGGGTCTGTAGGCTTTTACCAAGCCTTTCAAAGGTTTTGTCAACCCTTCTATGAACAATAAAATCAGCCTAGATTCTAAAATGTAAGGGACTATCACAACTACCTTTTGGAATTCTAATATATGTATGCTTCTGGAGTTCCAGTTTTATCAAATGTGCTAGTTCCCTGAAGGCAATCTCAGGATCCTTTCTTTCAAACCTTTCAGCCAACCTTCTTGTGAACTCTTCATAGGTAGTTACTTGGTCATGCCCAAGAGTCTTTAGGACATGAAACCACCACTCATTTGCTTCTCCATATAAGTGTAGAGTAGCCATCTTAATGGAATCTCTTTCAGCCATATGATTCAACTGAAAGTATGTGTCAAGTTTCTGAATCCAAGAATTAACAGTGCATTTTTTAGAAACATCAAAATAGGGTAAATAAATTTTACCGATGACATTTCTGAGCTCAAAATTCTGATTTTACATTCTGGAACCTCTTCTTGGGTTGGACTTATATTGCAGATCACAAAAGTATTTGAATGGTAGATCACTTTTGCATTCTTCATTCAATGTAAGGTACTCAATGTACTTGTCCTCCCATTGAGCAAGACCTCCATTTCGACCCTCAGGATCTTCTCTCTATTCTTTAGTAAACTTAGGCATTGTTGGCCTTGAGCAAGATGTATTCTACATATTGAATTCATTGGCCCTATTTTGAGGCCCAATCTTTGAGAAAATGTGACTACCACTGCTCTTCCTCTTGCCATGTGGAGTGCCATTGTTGCTCCCTTCTCCCACCTTGGCTCCTAGATGCTGAGCTAAGAACTCCCTGGTTTCTTTTCCTAATTGCACAATATTGAGAGAGATGTATTTCATACCTTTAATAATGCCTTGCACAAAGAGTTTGAACTCTTCCTTATCATCATTATGAGACATATCTGATTCTCCTTGTAATTTCCCTTCAATGGAATTGATCTCCTCTTCCTCTTCTCCTTCTGACAAAGGAATTTTCTTCTTGGGATCTATAAATATTCTTGAACTCATAGAATCAAATTAATATAAGGTTCATAGGACCATGATTTGATACCACTGTAATGTACCAACTTAGGATTGTGGCACAAAAACTCTAGACTTCTAAAAAATGATCAGACAATGGCTTAAGGAAGCTAGAATTGTTGGGAGTGAGAAAGATCAAAGGTTATGGATGAATGGATGGTTATGATATGAGTTAATAACTATGCACAATGTAAAAATACCATTTATGTTTCAAGAACAGCCCGAATGAACTCTACTCCAATGCTCCTGGGATTCTCAGCATATGCAGACTAGTATTGGGTAGGAAACTTGTCTAAAGGTTGGATAAGGTTGTTGCAGACATAAGTGAGGTTAATTAAAATTCATTTACAGTAATTTCATCATAAAATATCATCTCTGAAAGTTATATGCAGATCTTGACAAGTCTTAAAACAAAACTAGTAAAATTGCATTTCAGGACAACTCAACTAGTTTGAATTCTGGATTCCCAAACAGTGCTTAAAGGTCAACGAATTGCTGAAAAAGGGGATGGATCATAACATATAATATATTAGATAAATTCATAAACATGAATGAATTCATTTGGACTTATAATCATTGACTTATGAATCATACACTGAAAGCTAGTGAAATTCTAGCTAAATCTAGAAGGGGTACATAAATTGGAGAAGAAATCAGAGTTCTGTAATTTGTATTGAATAGAATGATATCAAAACATTAAATAATCTGTTATTACATCAGAAATATTCCAAGATTCCTCTCATAAATTGATAGAAAGATATCACTTCTTGTACATAAGAAACTAGCTGCAGAAACTCAAGAAGGAGGGAGGATTCGATCTCTGAATTGGGTGATGATGATTCTGAACTTCCAATTCAACTTGATCAGCTTCAGTACCTGAAAATACACACAGTGATAATAGATGAATTCCATCATCCTCTCACAAAAATATGGGGCACATCTCCCATGCTTGACTGGGGGCACATCTCCCAAGTCTCAAATGCACAAATGCATTCATAAAATTTCTCATACTAACAAAAGATGTGAACGTGGTTCTCATAGTATTATTTATAGATATTTCATGACTTGGAGAGCAAGTCTCCGTGAGGAATGCGCCTTCCTTGAGTGGATGAGGAAAGGTTGCTTTCCTTCCTTGCCTTGCTTTGCTTTGGCTTTCCTTCTTTTTCCTCTTTTTTCTGACTTTCCTTCTTTTCTGAACTTTCCTGCTTTTCACACTTTCCCGCTTTTCCCGTTTTATCCTTCTTTCTAGATTTATGCTGCTTTTCCTGAAATATTCCTCTTTTCTCATTTTTGGCATCATTTTTGGACTCTTTTGCCTTACTTGACTTTCTCCTCAAGTCACTCTCCAATCTTATCCACTAATGCGCCTAGGTGGAGTATTTTCTCCATTTATTCAACATAATACTGAAAATATTAATTGCACCAGTAATATTAAATGCACCATAATTATTTATTCCAAGTGGATGACAAACTATGGATAAATTTAAATGCACACTCCTAATTAATTAATTGCCTGGAATACAAAATTTAACCCCATGGTTATGCAACTGCCTCCTCAACCCAAGGGATTGGTTGGGTTAGGAACTTGTTCCAATGCTCAATTTTGTGGGGACATGACAGAAGTAGTTGGTACTAATAAGCTGAATACCACATGGAACGACCATTTTGTAATACACATGTAATATGGATTCAAAAATATAAATTGATGGTCTAGATGCAAAGATCTCAAAACATTAGGTAGTTTCAAAATAAACGACTCTAAAAACGGACTCTGGATGTCAAAGTTATGCCATTTCCAAGAAAGGCATAAAAAAGAGCCAAGGAGCCACATGGCAAGCAAGGTAGATCCATGTGACAATGAGAGAAAAAAATGCAGTGAAGAATCCCTCCCTTACTAACTTTGCCTATGAACCCACTTTTACAAAATAAGTTGCATTAAAATAAGATACCCAGTTTCATAAAACAAGTGGGAAGCACTTCTACAATGTAGTTAATTTATAACTTAAGTTACATGAACTTTTACAAAAATACCTCTTGCTTTTTAAAGTAACTTTCAAGCAAGTGAGCTAAGCAAAAGATTTAGTAATATTATGGAGGAGAATGTTGTTGTTATTATTGTTGATGGAAGAACATGCCTACCCAAAAAACTTTTCTTTTTGGTCAGCAAGACACTATACAAACACACAAAAATAAAAACAAAAAATTGAAACTTAAATATCTTGGATTTGGGGTTAGTCCTTGGTTAATGTACCCAAAAATTGCAAGTTTTCTCATTGTTTTTGGTTTATCGAGTTCGCACAAAGAGCACGATAAAGAGCATACACAATAAAGAAAACCCCCAAAGGGTAAAAAATTTGAAAATGTAACAAAAACCAGGCTAAAATCTAAAAGAATATCAAAAAACAAATTGAAAAAATGCACAACTATAAATAATATACCTCTAGTTATGGTAAAATGGTTATATAATCGGCAAAAAAAAACCTTTTTTAGTGAAACAAAAAGCGTTTCAAACTAAAATAAGCAGTGTAGACGTAATGAAACACCTCTCTCAGCCCAGAAATGCAGAGAAATATCATAAACCAAAAATCCTTTGATGCATACAACAACATCAGTTCAAGATCTTGGTCATCAATGGAATAAAAGCTTTGATTCCAATGTCTATACCAAGAAAGTAGGAAACCATCTCATCATCCTTGTTATTTATGTTGACAACCTTATATTTACTAGTAGTGACCACAACCTTTTAACCCATGTGAAATCCAACGTTAAGAAGAAATTTGAAATGCCAGACTTAGGACATTTGCATTATTTTCTTGGCCTCCAAAACCTGCAAACCAAAGAGGGAATTTTTTTATTTCTCGTTCTCAGTATGCTTGTGACCTTCTTTGTCGCTTTCGCATGGAATATTGTAAACCAACCCCATCTCCCTTCCAATATAGAATCAAACTTGCACTTCAACCGAAGTAGATGTCACCTTGTACCGTTATCTAGTTGGTAGTATCTTGTACTTGACGAATACCCATCCTGATATTTCCTTTGATGTTGGTCTTGCTGCCCACTATATGCAAACACCCCATGAAATCCATTGGAAAGAAACAAAAAGGATACTTGGTATATCCAGGGTACAGTTCAATTTGAGATTCATTACATCTTAAGGGGGACTCCTTTGTTGGTTAGTTTCACTGATTCAAATTAGGCTGACGACCTTGATGATCAGAAGTCTACTGCAGGTTATGTTTTCAGTTTTGGTTTCCATACCTATCTCTTAGGATTATAGGAAACAACAATATAATACCCCCATTTTGACCCTTAGTATATATTGGCTTTTAATGTAAATATTGTATACATGCGATGTATGTTTTCCTAGCGTGGAGCTCAAGGCCAAGGCCCCTGTTATCACCTAAACTGTAGTTACCCCTATGGATGGATCCAGTCATGGATGGCAATAGGGAAGGGCAACTTGAAAGGTGCAACCACAATCACCTCGACCTCCAAAATGTATGGTTGTCACGCCAGTCGAGGCAACCTTCGCTTTATGTTATCTAGCCCAGACAACAAAGGGGGAGACCCGATCTACTCCCGATAGGAGAGATCAAAACCGAGACACCAAATTAGGGTATTTCCAAGTGAAGTTAGGTGTATGGTTTATCCTAGACCTAAGGATGAAGTCACAAGCCAAGTGAGGGTTCAATAGACATAGCTTTGGTTCATAGTTGAATGTAAGAGTGACTTATAATGTTTATAGTGAGATCTAGGGCTAGTGTACTAGTTCAATGTCAAAAGATCCACTGCCTTGGGAACCGTGTCCAATGCAGGATAGTTAAAGGGTTGTATTGGGGATAACTAGTACATGAGACAAGCTTGACCATGGTTCATGATGTCTTCAAAGGTATAGTTTACCCTGCCTAAGTTAAACCACAAGTCAATCCAACAATCTAGGAAAGTTGAATTACCTTGTAGAGAAACCAGTGCCTTGGGAATTGGGAAGTGGAGTCAAAGTGGGGTTGACTTATGGTTAGGACTCCTACAACATGAGATAAGTGGACAGTATAGGTCTTGATGGTTAAATGTGTCTAGATCTAGGTTTAACCCAAGTGGACCACAATCCCTAAAAACAAGGAATGCAGTCCCCAAGGCAAGATTTGACAAAGTGACAGTCTAGACCTAGGTTTTGAATTATTCCGGTTTCAGATCTGCAATAATCTCAAGTACCCAGTTCCTAGAAGTGAGTGAACTCACTTCTCCAAGGTGGTGCGACTTTACCCAAGGAGGCTTCAAATGGGGTTTAGGTGGGTCAAATCATGTCGGATGGCATCCAAACTTTAGATCCTAGTAGATCGGTCAGGTAGGAGTATGGATCTATAATTTCATGGCAATCCACCGGTTAGATCTTAGTAGATCTGAGTTTAAGTATTCCAAGTGGTCCAAAATGGGGATTAAATCCCTTAAAATGTGGAATGGGGCCCACAAGGTAAATTCCAAGAAAGGGACAACCTGGGTGTATGTTATTTGATGTGTAGATGTCAAATCAAGTGGAATCTCAAACACCCATCAACTAGTTGTTGGTCAACTTGCTCAAATGGTGAAGTGCGCCTTCCTTGGGAGAAGCTAAGTTGGCTTGGGAGAGGGGTCAAACGGAAGCCAATCCTCACCAAACTATAGATCCGGGATGCCGTGGATGCTATAGAGGTGGGTTTTCAATATCATGCCCAACAACCCACTAGATCTAAGTAGATCTAAGAAAATGTAAAATGGGGGTTTTGAAATATTTAGGGTTTTAACAATTTATGAGTTATGTCAATGGATTGGATAGAGGAAAGAGAAACAAACATGTGGATCTTACCTGGGTAACCTTGTAGATGCCTTGATGATGATGATCTATGCAATCCCGATCAATTTGGAAGCTTTGAGGTAGTTTCTATGCAAATCGATTTTGTCCAAGAAGCCAATGCGCCCTCTCTCCTGCACAACAAACGTCAACAATATCAGATTTGATGCATCAAGAAATAAGACTAATGCCACAAAAGAAGTAACAGAAAGATAGCATAGATCACAATGATACTAATGATAACCCCCTGATACAAGCGAATGCCAAGAAAGTCGATTTGAAGAAGCCTTGCAAAATCGCCCTTGTTGAAGTCGCCCTCCTGTAGACAAACAATGATTTCCAAAAAAAAGATAGATCTTACCACAATTTCCAAATGCTAGGTTGCAATAGACTTTCCAATCACCATCTAAGAACACCAGATGCAAAGGAGACCACAAGAATTTCCACAAGAATATTTTTCTATACCAATAATCCAAGAGCCAAAGACCCTTTACAATGAGAGGCTCTCTCCTTTAAATAGGAAGGAGAGGCACCAAAACCCTAACCACTTTTTGAATGAGTGGCTAAGATTATAAGATACAAAAGTCTAATCAATGGTTGAGATGAGCTCAACAATATAATACATGGATCACACATAAAATATAACATAAGTGGACAAAGTCGCCCTAGGAGAGGGGAATCCCACCAAATCATGATGACAAAATATCATAAGAGGCTCATGGTGGGTCCAAGGGGTAATTTTATCCCTCCTTGGTCAATCCCCATGGCACAATAACCAATAAATAATCATGAAAGTACCAAATCGTGCCTCCCTAGTGAAGTCGTGGTCCTCAAAAGACCTCAAAAATCCACAGAAAATGCCATAAGTGATGGATGCGGGCCCCGATGAAGCTGAAACTGCTGGAGAAGGTGTGAAAGGTCCCGATCTATCATCACTGATCATCCCATGCCATAACTTTGCCTCAGTAGCCCAAATCGATTTCCTCAATAGCCATTTCTACCAATCCTGAAATGCCTCGGGAAGCGTGAAACTGCCCAAACAACCTCCTGGAGTGATGGCGCTGTCAAGGTGAGGGCACCAATGTGTCCGGGAGGGGGGTAATATGGTAAAAACAAGTGGCTGGACCACCCCCTCCATCATCATCGCCCTAGGTCAACCGGATCAAAGTCATCTCTGCTCCGACAGGGCCTCCAACAGACCAAAACTGCACTAGGACAGCCTACTGAGGCTCAATCATCACTGTAAGTGCCCGGAACTGAAAAAAAACTGTCCCATTGGACTCAGAAGGTCCAAATCTATCCAAGATGTGTACTCATACACCATATGAATCTCTGCATGATCAAAATAAATATCCAATGTACCGGAACAAGGCCAATAATAATGATCTGTAAATGACCAAACACTGCTGTATCCCAAGAATCATCATCATAACCCTGTAGCTGCTGCATAGAATCATCCTGTATGTGTACATAGACCATATATCATCTATCCATATCATCATAAGGTCTAACATCTCATGTCCCATGGTCCTCCATGGTCAAACTAGGTCTAACCAAGACCAAATACAACTCAGACCATCATCCATAGCTGCTGCAAGGTGTCAAGGTTAATACATGCTCTACAACTTATTCGAATAACAATTATAACACAGAGTAATCATGACTGGCGATCTAAATCCACATATATAGTGTCGTTAATTATTATTATTACTCAGACTAGACTTTCAGGACCATACTCACTTCATAGTTGTGATCAATTTGCTAGTGAAGGGTGAAGGCTTAAATTAACTGGCTAGGCCAAGGGATGACTTGACTGACTTGACTTTGTGACACTTTGGCAAGGGAGAGGGAATACACACCATAGTATATACTGAATGAGCAATAACACAGGGAATGGCAGTGTCTCACAAATGGATGAGTTGTTTAAAGAGGGTTTATTCACCTTCACAGATGCGCACAATCCATAATACAAACAAGGCCAGCAATTATTTAGATATAACATTCAAGTTCCATTGCTTTTTGGGCCTGAAGTTTCCATAGCCTTGATCTATGTGTGTTTACAAACACATTGCATAGATTTACATTTATTTTTAGGCTTTCTGCTGCAGGTGTGTTTTTAAGGCACTTGTTTACCTGAGCACTTCTAGGTGTGTCATGGACAACTTGTTTACCTAGGTATTTATTTTTCCAAAAGATATAACATTTTATTTTTCATGGCCATTTTCAATTGGCATTTCTTTCACACACAAGATATAGCATTTCATTTTTCCATATTTTGTATTCATGGCAGCACTAAAAGTTTCAGGTTTAGCCAACACAACTTTAATGACTAGGGGGAATTCACAAGGAACTCCAACTCACCATAGGTAAGTTTTGTCACCAACTCAGAGCCGAGACACAATAAACAGGGAAGCTCATCCAATACAGAGGCTACAGTGGGGAAAGGTCCTCCATGCCACTAGTCAAGTAGTAAGTCAGGGTGATAATCTAAAAGGTAGGCCATGGATGGATGAAGACAATGAAAAGATGAAGCCAACACTAGCAAGCCAAGGTATGGTTGAATGATCACCTCTATTCTCCCTAAGGAGGGTAAATACCAATGAGTATGAATAGTGAACTTCTAAGTCTGAGCAGGGACAGTAATATATATATAATAGGTCAACCAGGTCCATGTATCTATATGATCGCCAGATCATGACACTAAGTGCTATGACATGCTATAAGAATAAGTATAAAAGCAATCTAACCATAACACCGTAATATACCTGCTGAGTCATATACCTGAATGCACATCAACCTGTACCATCATCTGTCCTCTGAAACTGCTGCTGTAACTCTGGGCACTACTGACTGCTCTGTACCAATGGTATAATGGCTACATCGGTCATCTCTCTGAGTGTCCTGAAACTCAGTCATGGCATGGGGAATGCAACTGCTGTCCACAATCTGATAGTGATCCAATATAGATGCTCATCTCAGCATCTCAAATGTAAGGGAACTGGCTGAATAGTGTACTGGAATGAGAAAAATAATGTATGGTAGCCCGGCTACTATATATGTGATAACAGCCCCGCTAGTGGATGTTCGGATTTTACTTAAAAAGGAAAGTATTTGATATTACGCTATCCATGTGCTATTAAGCCATGGAACATTGTAAAATGATGTAAATATTAATATTACAATAAAATACCAAAAACTGGCTATGGAAGCAACTAATAAGAGGGGGCCATGTGTATTCCACTAGGGAGTGGTGAGGGGGTTGTGGGGTTGAACCATATGTTTCCAAATGTCATCTTGATAACCCATTTGAGTTTCTTTGCTGACATTTATTTCTGTTGTAAGAAAGTGGTTGAAGAAATCAGTCCATGGATTCAATGGAGCATGGGCAGCCCAAAAATTCGTATGGCAGGTATCGGCTTTGTTTCCTTGACCCACAAGTCACTATACCTCATGGGAATTCATTCTTCCTCATTCAAATTCCATTGTTGAACATCTAAGCATCAGTTTTCATCCATTACACATGCCCAATAGTGAGGAAAACCATAAATCACAACTCTGAATTTAACCACGTTTTGAAGTGCCAAAAATGCCCAGAAAATTGTGGACAGTGAAATCCAATGGGGGATCCATATACCTAAACCTCGGGGCGAATTTGAGAGTGTTAGATACCCCGAAATACATAGGAAAACCCAGATTTGATAGCCCGAAAATCCAATTACAGGACATAGTAATTTGGCCATAGAATTGAGAAAATCCACGCGTGAATAACAAAGCAAAAGATAAAACAGAGGTTGGGATTGCTTGATAAACCTAGTGAATGATAGAATCTCAAGGATTTAGTAGCTTGGACCTTTCTATGCCCACCCTGAAGAGAACTGGAGGGAAGGGGCGCCCGAGGGACTGTGCAGTAGAGAAGGGGACCTTCCTTGTGTTGGGTGTGGTAGGTATTGTGGGTGCCAAGGCGATTTGAGTTTAGCTTGAGATGTCTGTAGCTCTGTGGTTGAGCTCACTGGATTAGCATCTTCCTCCTTGTCTCTTGCATTCTTTATAAGCCCAACCATGTGATGGCTTAGCATGACTTTTTGTGTGAAACCATGGCTGTGAGTGAGCCCGTTTAGTTCCTCCTTAGTGGATACACAACCAAGCTCGGGGGTGGTCTCTCATCTGAAAGAATACAGGTTGGATAGAGACCTATGGTTGGGTGGAACGTTTCTCGCACATAGCCAGTTTCTTGGACAGTTTCATCTTAAAGATAAGTATTATCTAAGGGTTTTTAATTTTGCAATTATTTAATTAATGATGATTGTTATGATTATGTTGAATGCATGATGCACTTGTGTGTGGATGATGTTATTCATGCTGTGTTTATTTGAGTATGAATATGCACACATGAGTTTTTATTTACCATAAATTCGTTATGCATGAATGGGACTGAGTTTCCCAAACAAGCCCAAAATGTCAGTCATGTTCCCTTCCTTACATATGATCGATGGGAGGGGACGTGACAGACAAGCTCTTGCACTTTCTTCAGCAGAAGTAGAGTATCAAATCACAATTAATGCAACTTAGTCAAGAATCCTTGTGGCTTCAATATATCCTTTCAGAGTTTGGATTTGAGCAACACTATCTGACTACCCTTTGGTGTGACAATCAAAGTGCCATCAAGATCTCCAAAGATCCAGTTCAAAATCAGTTCAACAAACACATTGAGCTACATATTGTCTTCATGATCATAAATCTTATTCATGATCGCGTTCTCGAAGTGCTCTTTTTCCCTATAGATGATTAAGTTGCAAACATATTCACAAACTCTCTTATAGAAGCGAAGTTTTTTAAACTTGGATCTATGTTAGGAGTTTGGGAATTTGTAATTAAGGGGGATAGGCTCTAATGCCTTCTTCCTTCTCCTATAGTATCACTTTTGTAAATCATTCAATGATATCCCAAGTTGTTCTTAAAGGGGGGTGTTAAAATATTTAGACATTTGGGAGTTAGTTAAAATCAATTTGGTATAATGTGTATTTATATAAAGTGTGTTATTTAGTAGGCATTAGTATGCATTTGTACTTATGTAATCCAACAATCATGAAATGTTTTATACATAGAGTGATCCAATAGTTCATCTTCACCCCAATCTTAACGACCATTGATTTGTGACTTAACACCCGATTAGTCCATGATCTATATTTAAAGAGCATGGAGGGTCATTTGCTCGAAGGTTGATTGTGAGAAACTCATTGCAACATTTCTTTTCTTTTGCATAATATATTGTCTCAAGTAGATATTTGGTTGGGTTCATGGAATATTTCCCTCTCCGAGGGTTTTAAACCTGTAAAAACATCGGTGTGTTGATATGTGATCGGTTTTTGAATATGTTTGATCTTCTTGAAATATCCCATGTTAGTTAAACACTTGTGACATGTGGCCTTCTAGATGCCTCTGCATGGCTTTTCTTCCCATAGAATGAGCATACCTCATAATACAAACAATGACATGCTCCATGGACTTTCTCCTTACAACAATAACACATAGGATGTCTTGATTTATGCATACCTTGTTGTCTTATTCTTATGTTGGTTGGTTGATGTGTTGTTTCTTCTAAGTGTTGGTGCATGTCGAGTCTCTGAACTTTCTTCATAGTTTCCCTGCTGCAATGCACCATAAGAAATTTTAAGTGGTAGTGTTCTACCATGTTCATTAATAGTTTCTCTTTCTTCTAATGAGAAGGCCAAATATACAAAGTCTCCTACCTTCACAAACATGATCTTGGTGGACAGGGCATTTTCTTTTATGCCATCAAAATCTAGGCAATAGAGGAAATTTTGTCCAAAAATGAACCTAAAGAAATTTTATAACAATAAGCCATGCATGCCACATCACATTGTCATCTAAGCTAAACTAATCTAGAGTTACAAAATGAAAGTTAAAGATAATAATGAGAAGTTTAGATTCTTACACACACACGATAAATGATAATAAATATTATAAAATAAATAATCATATTAGTATATAGTAATGAAATAAAATAGATAATATAGGGGTGGTAGGAGCGGGAGGGGTCATCTTGGACCCTGATGGGAAAATATTGAAATCCTATTCCTAGGGTCTAGGTAGAAAATCTAATAACCAAGCAGAATGGTTGGCCCTTTTGAAAGGAATAGAGGTTTTAATTAGCTCTAATCTCACCAACCCCTTAGTGTTTGGTGACTCCAGAATAGTGATTAAAAAAATGTGGAATCATTTCAAGGAAGGCTCCTCAAGTTGCAACAAAATTCAAAAGCACATTGTAAACCTCCTTTTCCACAAGAAGGTGCATTTCCTACATATAAAAAAGGAAAATAATGAGAATGCATATCAAATGGCCAATCTAGGAGCTCGACTTGGTCAAGGAATGATAGTATTAGATGATTTTCCTCCTACAAGGTGTTCGATCCAATGAACTACACCTTAAAAAAATGCCTTATGGAATCTCTAAAGCTTCAAGAAACAAAGTTGGGGTTAGGGGGATATGGAGTCCCCATGAAGACCAATGACATAATTTGAAATCCCATTACAAGCCTGTGGTGGAAGGAGGAAGGTAAGATCCATGTGCCAGCTCTAGTCTTGAGACGTTGGCATGGTAATGCAGAAGGGCTGGAAATGCTTTGGATGGTGGGCTCATTGAATATGGATCTTTCTTCATAGGAGCTATTCCCTTCACCATTTACTCCCGTCTCCCTCACAGAAGTGAAGCAACATTTAGTGTTGTTAGTCTCTGTCATATGGCTCTCATAAGCGTCTCTAGCATCTATGAAGATGGTCTATCCGTGGAATATTTATGTTATGAATTGACTCAAAGCTTAAGCATCTTCTCATTGAGACAAGAAGAAACCCTTAGCCAAAACCTTTCATTGAGTGCTTTGAGAGAGACGAAGCAAGAGTGCTTCCCAATTGAAAGGGTTGATTCAAATGGCTTCTTGGAGGAAAATCTTCGCCAATTTAAGAGGGAATCATGAGGACTCCCAGAAAATGAGCAGGGTGGTTCAAGAAGGTATTGTTGGAATTTTGTAGAGGATAAAGGATCTCATGGATGAATCCAATTACAACAGGTGCAGATTAGATTGCATGGAATCACATATTGATGATATAGACTGTGACATGAGGGAGCATATGGAAGGTCTAAAGAAATGATGGAGGATATCCAACTAATTCTATAGTTGCTTCAAGGTGGCTACGGTAAAAAATCTCTCTCAAATGGGGCTTGACCTTTTGATTCCAATTCAGTCAACCAACCCTTCTATGGGTCGTTTGGATAGGCCTGAAATGATTTCGATCTCTGGTATTTTTTTGCTTTCGAGTCTAAGCTAATTTTTTTTTTTTTTTTAATTTTTATATCTGAACTAATTTGTAAGAGTCTACAACACTCATAACCTAGTTTTAAGTAGGAGCTCGGCAGGGAACTTCGTTGAAATTTTGTAGTCAGTCAGAATTTATGTAGGGGAATTCTTGAAAACAAATTGTAGATCTTTATCTTTTTTGTTGGAAGCTCTTAGATGTAAAGTATTATTGTGCTTAGCATTTTAATACAAAACCTTTCCAATTTCCGTTTAACAAAAATAAATACAATAATATATATATATATATATATATATATATATAAATACATATATGAAAATACAATATAATATATAATAAATAAAATTTACCCTCTTCTTACATGTATCATATTTGACAAAATATTTCTAGATTTTTCTTTTCAAATCTAAAATAAACGATACTAAATCATAGAAAACATATAAAAACAAAGTTGTAGGCCTTGAAAAGACCTTCCTAAGGGTACAAGACAAGACCTTTCCAACAATATCAAACATTCCCAAAATGGAGGTTAAAATTAGTGTCAAACAATTCTGTATAGCTATAAAATGCATATTGCAAAAAACCTATACAAAATATGAAAAAATATATAAGTATAAAGTTGTAGATCTTTCCAAGACCTTTATTCTAGTATAAAAAGTGTTCAAAACTGAATTGGGAATCAAGTAAAAGATTTCATTCTTCTCTTAAATATAATACATTTTGGGCTTGGTAATTTCTTATTAATACTATATGATAATAATAATATATAATTTATAATATAATAACATTAAGAATTTTTTTTTTTTAAATAAAAAAGGATTATATATTACTACATATCATAAAGTACAGAGATTGTCCACAGAACCATTACTATCTTAGGCATTCCCGGCCGGTGACAACCAAACATGAATCCTTATAACAAAAAAAAAAATTAAATAGAGTTGAGCTATTCCCGGCAGAAACTCCACCAAACAGGAATTTGACATATACAAGGATGTTCAAATCCTAAATTTACCAATCTATCCATGAAAAAAAAAGGAAGACATCTATTCAGAACACAGAGATGAGCCCTAGTCAATAGTAACAAAGGGATGATCCCTACCCGGAAAGTTCTGCTCCTGACCGGCTCCAGACGAATGATTCTTAGCACTGACAGACATGCCTCCCACCTCAGTGTCCTGTTCATTCCCGAGTCCCCTATGCAGGTCCTAGGAAATGTCGACTGAATTATCCCCTACTGGAGGGAGCCCAACGCCCGCCATGCCCCCAGTTTCCCCAGCACCTTTCCCCTGAACAATGAAGACGAGGCCAATTTTCTTGGCGATGGCATCAATCTTCGCGTGCATGCTGCGGTTGTCCAGGTTGTGCATTTTCCATGATCTAACCGGTTCTGTATCCCCTTGATTCTTATTGTAGGCATCCATGAGCACATTCGCCATAAGGTTCTTCGTGACCCAGTAAGTAATCAAAGTCCAGTCATAGAGAGAGGCCTGACCAGCAGTGGAACCAGGGTCCGTCACCCACTCCTCAATTTCTTTTCGGATATCCTCGATGGGAATACCCTGGACCTCATTCCAGAGAGTTTTTTCGGTCCACTCAACTTCATCTTTAACAGACTGAGGAATACGCCCACGTAAGAAGGAAGCAGACGCTCGAAGATGGGCTTTTGAGGAAGCCCTAGTTACACGTCCGATTCTGGCGCTGCCCTTAGCAGAGGATTCCCCGACAGCCAAAATCCCTATGCCTCCTAGAACCAAAGGCTTGCTAGACTTGCTACGATGAGAGGGGGCCAAGACGTAAAAATTTTGCAATTCAGGTGGTCTAACCCGAGAGAGCCACCCCTGCTTCCTCTTAGAAGAGCTATCAACACTATCAGAGCGCCAAACACCAGGTGGATCAAAGAAAATAATGGTGAAGGAACCAAGGAAATCCATAATAATAAAAACCCGAGGCGTAATCATGGAGAAGAACGGGCTTGGCCTGACCAAATTCAGGAAGGACGGAAAAATCTGCTGCGCAATTAAGAGCCCATATGCCCGGATGAGGAATGATCCGGAAATAGTACAAAAAAATATACCACCACCTTTTTCAAATTGATTGCCACGCTTAGGGATAATATTAGCCGTAGCCATCGAAATGACAGGTAGAGCGATATACGCCATTCGAGGTGTGGGATAATTCGGGCACATGGCTCCCTAATAACCACCCCAACACATCCTCTGTCATCTAGAAAAGAGGCTACCACATGTACCTTGGACGACCTTGGCCCCACCAGATCGCCGTTAGCCAGATGACTGCATGACCTAGTCCAGTCACCCGCAGGAAAATCCAACAGTGATCCAATTGAAAGAGAGATACCCTCATCCACACCATGATTAGCAAGGTAGTCCACCACTTTGTTGGCATCCCTTTTAACATGAGAGAAAGAAATAGCATGCCGGTTGGACAACAGAACCTTAAGGTGCTCTACGCAAGCGAGAAGATGCCAGTTGGAGGAAAATTTCTCAGGGAAGTGCCCAAGGAAGAGTTTCTTAGCCATGAGAATTAGGATCTGAGAGTCGCCCCCCAAGATATCAGGATACCAAGCTTGAGAGAGAATTAGGAGAGAGCTTGGATAACACCTTTGACTTCCACGGAATTATTGGAATCATGCATCATGTAACCAAAGAACACTTTCAAAATTCTCCCATTGCTATCCCTGCAAACCCCACCAAAACCCGTCGGACCAAGGTTTCCCCTGGAGGCCCCATCGAAATTGACTTTGAAACTGAAAGGAGGGGGAGGATACCATCGAGCTGGGATAACAAGATGACAAATAACCACTTTCTTACGAATACTGTTCAGGTCTGATCGATTTAGACCCCAACCTGGGGCAATGCGCCATTCCACCTCAGTGAGGTCTTTATCTTTGTCATTCCATTGTTGGCTTTTGATAGTCTCTATCATATTTCTGACAAATTTCATCCACACAACCTCTTCTCAGTTTTGTTTATCCCTGAAAATGCATTCTTTCCGTTCTTTTCAGATAGACCAGATTGTTAAACCTGGGAAAACCTGCCACATGGTAGCGATGATAGGATTCGAGAAGGCTTTTAGATCCCAATACTTGAGAGAGTGATCAGGCTAACCTCTTGTTCGATTACTTCGCCGGAAAATGGAGGCCCCTCTATCCCAGATCGAAGACGAGGAGGGACAAGAATCAAGAAGATGACCAATAGTTTCTTCACTGTTGAGGCATAGCGGGCATCGAGAGGGATCCATAATTCCCCTTTTCCTTAAATTTTCTCCTGTAAGAATTCTCCTCCAAACCACTAGCCAACAAAACATCAAAATTTTGGGCCAGATGTTCATTTCCCATATCATCCCCCATATTTCTCCACCATCCTCATTGGAATGAGAGCGAATATCATAAGCCTGTTTTATACTAAAAGTGCCCTTCTGGGACGATCCCCATCTAAGTCTATCAGTATCCACGTATCGCATGATGAATCTTTCCTGGAGCTCCAAGCCGAAGGAATAAAGGGTCTCCTCAGATGATAATCCATCCCATTGGTCCGATCTGAGCCATTTTCGGTAATCCGACTGGTCGTTTTGATCCCAATAATGCATGACCTTAGTCTTTCCTACTGCAATTCCTTGAGCCCTTATTGATTTCCACCTGGGATCATCCCCAAGGTTGGGAAATTGGTTCCAACAATCTTCCCAGAAATTGGCTTCCCTGCCATTATGGATTTCCCAGAAGCAATGATCTTGAATAAGCTTCCTATTGGAAGAGGCTTTAAGCCAAATATGAGAGCCCGAAATTTCTTCATTGAATCGGATTAACTGACATATTTCTTTATCCCTAGCATACTTAACGTGCCATAGTTTTTCCCATGGCTCTTTGTTATGGGTACACCATCTCCACCATATTTTGGCTCCATATATCTCACTTAAAGTCGCAGGATCCCTCATGCCAAGACCACCACAGAGCTTGGGACGACATATGCTATCCCCACCAACCAACACAAATTTGGACTTCACCTCCCTTCCACCCCACAGAAAAGACCTCTGAATTCCCTTGATCTCCTTCAAGACCACCTTTGGAGCCGAGAGCATCGAGAACAGGTACACTGGAATAGCTTGGAGAATAGATTTGACTAGAACCAGACGGCTGGGGAGGTTCAGAGGACGAAGAGTCCAACTATTAAGCTTTCTTTTCATTCTATCCAGAAGTTCCTACAAAGACATTTGATGAATCATTCCATTTGCTAAAGGAACCCTAAGGTATTTGGTTGGGAGTGATCCACAATTGAAACCAAGAATCCTCAGGATATTACGCTGGGTTGGGCCCGCAGTGTTTAGGAAAAAAACCTGAGATTTTCCAGGATTGACCTCTAGGCCTGACGCCTTAGCAAACTGAACCAGACATTTTTTGAATTCCCTGGCCTCTTGAACTGAAGGGTTCCCCATAAGCATTGTATCATCAACAAACTGTTGATGCGTTTGTTTCTCCATTCCAGCATGAAGCTGGAGACCATGAATCCTTCTACTAGTGACTTAAGCTTGCAGAAGTTTACTGAGGCCTTCTGCCATAAGGATGAAGAGGAAGGGAGAAAGGGGGTCCCCTTTCCTGATACCCCGAGAATCTTGAAGAAGTCTAGATGGTGACCCATCGAGGAGGATGGAAAAGAAGGGGGAATAAACTAGGTTCATGATCCAATCCACCCACTCCCTACTAAAACCAAAATCCTCCAGAATATGTCGCATGTATTGCCAGCTTATCTTGTCATAAGCCTTGGTGGTGTCGATTTTGACAAGCATACTAGGTTTCTTAGTGATTTTGAGAGAGTTTATGGTTTCATGAACCAAGATGATACCATCCACTATTTGTCTTCCTTCAACGAAGCCCGATTTCTCCTGACTGATCAGCATAGGGAGAAGGGGCTTAAGACTATTGGAAATGACTTTGGAAATAATTTTGTAGATAACATTGCATAAAGCAATAGGTATAAATTTTCCTGGAGAGTCATCCCCTTCCTCTTTATGGATAAGAGAGAAGAAGGTGGCATTGAAATATTTCAGCACTCCCCCACTGCATCTAGATTCTTCAACAACTTGGTGGACTTCGGATTTGATCAGATACCAAAAGAAGTGAAAGAATTTTGAGGTGAAGCCATCTGGTCTAGGAGCCTTCCCCAAGGCCATCTGGTTCATAGCATCCTCCACCTCTTGCAAAGATATCGGCTTTCCCAGCATCTCATTCTGCTCCTGAGTAACCAGGTGGGGAATGAGGTTAGTAATCTTAGAGATGTTAGTTTTTCAGAATTTCAATATGATCTAGGATCTTAACTGAGAGAATAAAATGTACAACATATCTACAACATATCAATCATGGAAACAATAATGCAAGCACACAAGAGACATAGAGTTTCACCAGGGAAAACCAAGAAGGTGAAAAACCCCGCAACTTCCTCAGAGATAGATAGAGAAATGATACAAACCAAGTACAAGAGATAGTCCTCCTAGTAGCAGCTTCTCCTCCTCCACTAGTGCGCCACTCTCCAATGAGTGTGTGAGTGAGAAGTGAATGGTCAAATAGAGTGCCTCCCGCACTCTATTTATACTTGACTTGACTTGCCTAATAACCTTACTAGGTCGGCCTCAACTTAACCACTTAACATAATGTTGACAGGGGCGACCCCCAATAGGGTGGTCTAATAACCCTTTAACCCACATGACTTATACAGGGACGATCCCATCAAGGTGGTCTAATAACCCATCAAGTATAAGTTACGACACTTACAATATAAATGACGACACTTCCGTATAGAGGAATAATAAATTCTCTATAGGAATAACAAATTCTCTATAGGAATACAATATACATATATGTGAAATACATTCTGAAGTTACAAATACATCAACACCCCCTCTTAACTAGGAAGGTATTTCTCAACACATATCTTCTAGCACAAGTCTTATTCTCTGGATCATCGTTATTGGACCATCGTCATCGTCACTGCTGCTGCTATCTCAATCAATCTCCGATCTACTCGTCATAGGAATTTCTACAGAGCCAACCCTTTTTCGTGTTGGATGTAGGCCCACCACCTACATGTCTTCATCATCACTGGCCATACTGTGGAATCCTCAAGACTTATTACGCGAGTCAACAAAACCTTGAAAGAGTATCCCAGGACTTTTATGAGCACACAGCTCAACCTATCGGATCTCCCAGGACCTTTTACATGCCACTGCACAACCTATCCATGGCCACATAGTATCATCCTGATACTCATGATCATACTGATCATAACATCGTCCACGAAGCACAGTCCAGATGCACACAATACAACACTTACACTCACTGGCATGGGAATACACACTTCAACCATCCGGGAAGGGCTCAGCACTCACATCAACGCACATGGGAGAACACATCTACCACCATGTCGGAAAGGCTCTGCACTTACATCAACGCACATGGGAGAACACATCTACCACCATGTCGGAAAGGCTCTGCACTTACATCAACGCACATGGGAGAATGCATCTACCACCATGTCGGAAAGGCTCTGCACTTACATCAACGCACATGGGAGAACACATCTACCACCATGTCGGAAAGGCTCTGCACTTACATCAACGCACATGGGAGAACACATCTACCACCATGTCGGAAAGGCTCTACACTTACATCAACGCACACGGGAGAAGACATCTACCACCATGTTGGAAATGCTCCGCACTTACATCAACGCACATGGGAGAACACATCTACCACCATGTCGGAAAGGCTTTGCACTTACATCAACGCACATGGGAGAACACATCTACCACCATGTCGGAAAGGCTCTCTTCATATGTTGTCTTCGGACTCATCACACATGATCCACCTGATCATGTCAAAGCATCTACCTGATGCATGTCATCATAGCATGATCATTCTGATCATCAATGCATCCACCTGATGCATACCATGTATCTACCTGATACATATCAGCATACATGATCTACCTGATCATACAATGTATCCACCTGATACATATCAACATACATGATCTACCTGATCATACAATGTATCCACCTGATACATATCAACATACATGATCTACCTGATCATACAATGTATCCACCTGATACATATCAACATACATGATCTACCTGATCATACAATGTATCCACCTGATACATATACAAATACATGATCCAACTGATCATATCAAGCATCCAACATGATGCATATACATATACATGATCCAACTGATCATATCTAGCATCCAACATGAGGTAGATACATATACATGATCCAACTGATCATATCCAGCATCCATCATGATGCATATAAATATACATGATCCAACTGATCATATCCAACATCCAGCATGATGCATATACATATACATGATCCAACTGATCATATCCAGCATTCAACATGATGCATATACATATACATATCCAGCATCCAACATGATGCATATACAGAGTAGTAACTGGAGCATCGTCCTGATGCTCATCACACATCGCTTACATCCACAGCCATGGGAAGGATCCTCCTCTCGCCATGCTCGGAATGGAAACTGCAAATGTGTCCATCACTTCTTCCTCGAAGTGTCGTCAATCTAAAGAACACCAAGCCTCTCTCTGAAGTATTCAAACTTCACTCTGGCTAGTGGTTTCATCAACACATCTGCAACCTGCTCATCCGACGCAACATACAAGAGCTTCATTGCTCCTCTCTGCACCATATCCCTGATATAGTGATATTTGATCTCAATGTGCTTCGACCTGTCGTGGAACACCAGGTTCTCAGACAGCTTCACACAACTCTGGTTGTCACAAAAGATACCATTAGAATCCAACGGGAGATCAAATAACTCAGACAGTAGCTTCCTCAGCCATACTGCCTCACAACTAACCGAATAAGCTGCAACATACTCTGCTTCGGATGTACTCAGTGCTACGCAGGACTGCTTCCTGATAAACCAAGAGATCACACCTGATCCCATACTGAAGAAGCATCCAAAAGTGCTCTTCCTATCTATAGCATTGCCTGCCCAATCTGAATAAACATAACCCTGTAGGTTAAACTTTTGATTCGCATCATACTTGAGCCCATAATCAATTGTACCCTTCAGGTACCTCAAAATATGCTTTACATCAACTAGGTGAACACCTCTCGGATCCATCAAGAACTGGCTCAATGTGTTCATCGCAAAGCAAATATCTGGTCTTGTGTTTGTCAGGTACATCAAGGACCCAATCATCTGACGATACACTGTGACATCAACTGGATTAGATGAAGCATCACACAGAAGCTTCAGGTTCGATGCCATAGGTGTGGCCATGGCCTTGCAGTCCATCATCCCAAACCTCTTCAGGATCTCTACTGCATACTTCCCTTGTCCAAGGAAAATCCCATCTGCACTCTGCCACACCTCCATGCCTAGAAAATAGTGCATCATCCCCAAGTCCTTCATCTTGAACTTGGCAGCAAGCTTCCTCTTGGTATCGACAATCAAACCATCCTCACCTGTAACACACAGGTCATCCAGATACCTAAGTAGTATCACAGGATTTCCTTCCTCAACCTTGTAGTAAAGGTTGGAATCTACTTTACTCTTAGTAAAGCCCAGACTGGATAGAAAGCTGTCTATCCTACCATACCAAGTCCTAGGAGCTTGCTTCAAGCCATACAAAGCTTTCTTTAATCTGCACACATATGACTCCCTATCATATGTCTCAAAACCGAGTGGATGCACCACATACAATTCCTCCTCGACTACACCATTCAAGAAAGTTGTCTTGACATCCATCTGGTGTATCTTCCATTTCATCACTACAGCCAGAGAAAGTACTAATATAATGGAAGTGTATCTGGCTACAGGAGGAAAGTCTCTTCATAGTCTATCCCCTTCTTTCTGAGAGAATCCACGAGCTACAAACCTCGCTTTGTATTTCTCTATGCTACCAACTGCAGCATGCTTGATCTTATAGATCCACTTTGAAGTCACAACAGACTTCCCTTACATCCCAAACATCATTCTTCATGATCGACTGGTACTCCTCGATCATGGCATTCTTCCATTACTGCATCCTGTATCCTGGAAACTTCAGATTCTTCAATATCTTCAATAGATAGATTTCTTTAAACTTCGTTGCTGGAACAAATGTTGTAGTCCTTCTTTTGTAGGTGATTGTATACGATCTTTCCTACAAATCAAGTTAAATTGCATGATTAGAAACATCTCACAGTTTTCAGAACAAATTCTTACACATAAAGAAATATGTCAACCAGTCATGCAATTATTTTAGCCAATGCTACAATACAACATTTATCCATATCCCGTAACTTTCTAGATGCCTTCCAATCTCTACCAGAACATTGTTAAGAGTGTGCACAACTCCCAACATGTCGGCAAAGAGGTTTCATTCTAGATAAGTAGCAATGGAATGTTGTACAGTGCCATAGGCCACTTACCCATCACATGCATATTAGTAGTATACTGTTCATTAATGCAATTATTCTAATATGCATAATACACACCATAAGTCTAGGAACATAAGCATATACATCATTGAACAATATTATTTAAACAAACAAATATGCAAGAAATGACAATTCAAATACTTATCTTTATTTGGTTTGTAGGGTGGACTCCCTCTCAATATTTGCTTTCTTGTAGGAACTACTGGAGTGCGCTCCCTCTTGATCTTTGCTTCCTGGATTACCTGTCCTTAAACTTACATCCATCCTTGATCACTTATGCATACTTACTAGTATTATCATTGTGTTATCCTCGAGGTCTCATACATACATTCATTAGTACAATCTCAATACTATCAAAACACAATAATCTTAAACATGTATAGTCATGATCATTTCAAACATAGATAACAAACATTAGTATTCAAGGTTTCAGGGAATACTTCTTTTACTCATGCATACTCTTTATTTGACCAAAGGACTTTTCTGGTTAGTCATATCATCATAATATGCATAAACCCTTGATTACTTACATTTCTAACTTCATGAATAATCATTATCAACCATACAACAGTATAAGATCCTAACACAATGTAGGATTATAACTTGATATAGGAAAAACATACCTGGTTATCATATTTGCTAGTTATGTCTAGCAATGTCTTCTTGTTCTCTTCAATGACTTGTGCTAGTAACCTGCATATCTCATAGGTTAACCATTATAGAACCAAGTTATACATACCTCGTAAGTAGATCTTCTATGTGATCCATGACAATGGATGAGTTTCTGTCTTCATGTCACCATGGTCTTGATCTAGAACTTGATTTGTACCTTCATGTTAGTGGATAACATAATCCTCATACAACACCACAATGCATTAGTACAATCATAAGTGTCAAAACCCTAATCAATGAATATCTGCATTCATATTTTTATTAAGGTGATATGACAAGTCTAAAATTAATCAAGATTGTACTAATCTTAATGAAGACAAACATACCATAAACTTAATCATGAACAGATCTCGAAACATACCTGGATAAGTCATACCTGTCACGATTGCTTGTAATCTTCTTATGCAAGGCCTTAGCCTCATCTCCCTCTGAAACTGGAACTTCTTCACTTATGCAGGTGATCAATCCATTCTCTTCTAGGATTAACCCAATCCACTTGATTTGCAGAAAATGGATCTGGAGCTGGTTTAGGGTTTTTAAGGGAAACCCTAAAAATTCAAACTTTTGAAAGGATAGAAAGATGTGCCTTGATGAACTGATCAACCTGGTATACTCAGAATTTGAAAACTGCAAAGTTTCACCCCTCGGATTTGCTTTTCAATCTTCCGAATTCACTGGGGAGGACCCTGAATTAGGGTTTCAGTTTCCCGGAGCTTCACCCAACCAAATAGTTTGATCCAAAGCTCTAAAATTCTATTTTTCCACAGAGCTTCTAGCTATGGTCACATATTTAAAAAATTCACATTTTTGCAGAAGCCCTAATTTTTCACCTTTCCGATCAAAGTCCCAAACTAGGGTTTGATCAAGCCCGACCTTCTGCCCAACCAAAAAATTTGATCTTGGTCTCTAAATTTCGATTTTTATGAGGATCATCCAGCCATGGTCTCTGATACAAAAATTATAACATTCTCTGAAACCCTAAATTCCCGGAGCCATGAATGAAGGTGCTCAAAATCCAATTCTGTTTTGACAGAAATATGCACCTGATTGTTTCTGGTGTAACTCTAAAATTTCAGATCTACAGGGTCTGAAACTTCTTCCTATCGTAGCTTGACCTGTTATCTTTCCAACCCCACAAGTCTAACCTCAAATGGATTCTTTGAGAGAGAGTTATTCCAAGTGTCACAACGTGACCTGTTTATGGGATAAAACAAGAGAGCGAACTTGTATGGAGTGCCATGTGTCACTGGTTCAATTTCGGCCTCTGAAAATCGTACCTGTGAAAGTACAGTCCCTTCCCTACCTGCCACGTTTTACTAAATTTCATTTGGATCTTCCTTGTCCAAGTTGTGACCTTTTTTCCTAGGTCACCTGTTTATGACTGAGATTTGGAAGAGGCAGAAACCCTATATTGTACAGATCATAAATCTGAAAGTACAATGAATTAGGGGCTCGCCTTTGGACACAAGGTACATGGGGATCTTATCTTCAACCTATAAGATTTTGAGATCCTGAAACCTCACTGAAATGAATTTATAACGAAAGTGATACAATGACTGGTTTTTTCTATATCAAGCCCTAGCTTCGCAAGTGCAACAAGTGTCATAAATTCCATACCATGCCTTCTTTCAGGCTAGCTCTGATACCATGTTAGTTTTTCAGAATTTCATTATGATATAGGATCTTAAATGAGAGAATAACATGTACATCATATCTACAACATATCAATCATGGACACAATAATGCAAGCACACAAGAGACATAGAGTTTCACCAGGGAAAACCAAGAAGGTGAAAAACCCCGCAACTTCCTCAGAGATAGATAGAGAAATGATACAAACCAAGTACAAGAGATAGTCCTCCTAGCAGCGGCTTCTCCTCCTCCACTAGTGCACCACTCTCTAATGAGTGTGTGAGTGAGAAGTGAATGATCAAATAGAGTGCCTCCCGCACTCTATTTATACTTGACTTAACTTGCCTAATAACTTTACTAGGTCGGCCTCAAGTTAACCACTTAACATAATGCTGATAGGGCCGACCCCCGATAGGGTGGTATAATAACCCTTTAACCCACATGACTTATACAGGGCCAACCCCATCAAGGTGGTCTAATAACCCATCAAGTATAATTTACACCACTTACAATATAAATGACGACACTTCCATATAGAGGAATAATAACTTCTCTATAGGAATACAATATACATATATGTGAAATACATTTCGAAGTTACAAATACATCAACAAGAGATATCCTGGCTTTTGTCCCTTCTGTCTTCTTTGAGGATGGATTCAAAGTGGGTCACCAGCTCTTCTTCAATGTCTTCCCTGGTATCCACTATCTCCCCATTCTATTTACGAATCTTAAGGATCTTGGACCTGTGCTTATTTTGGATAACCATGTTGTGAAAGAATTTTGTGTTTTCTCACCCTCCTGGATCCATTGAATACGAGACTTTTGCCTCCAGTAAGTATCCTCTTGCCTCTCCCTAGCTTCCAAGTGCTCCACCAAACATTGTTCCTGTTCCCTTAACGCCTCATCCCATCCCTCATTCATGCCCCTCCTTTGGAGAGATTCCAGCTCTTCATACAGTTTTTTTTTGTCCCGAAAGATGTTACCAAAATCCTCCTTGTTCCAAGTACAGATTTGGGATTTCAGGGCCTTCAATTTATGTTGGAATTGGTACATTCTAGATCCTGCTGGGGGGACCAAATCCTACCACCACTGGCCCACCAGATCCTTGAAGTCTTTATGGTCCAACCAGAATTGCTCAAAATGGAAGGGCCTGAAAAGGTTATTGCTAGTCATATACCAGACAAAACTGACAGGCCAATGGTTAAAACCAGCCACTGGGAGAACACTTGCGTTGACTTCACCAATCCCACGCACTATATCCTCCATGGCCAGAAATATGTCAAGCCTGGAGGCCACCAAATGAGGTCCTCCTCTCTTATTATACCACGTAAACCAGCCATTTCCAGTTTCGACGTCAATCAATAGACCTAGACTTAGAATATCCCAAAATTTTACCTGAAACTTGTCTAGACATCTTCGGCCACCTTTTTTCTCCCCCAGGGATGCAATAATATTGAAATCCCCTCTCACAAGCCAAGAACCTTCCTGCGCCTAGATAGAGACCCATGAAAGAAAGTGGAGGAAATGATCCTTGAGAGGGGCAGCGCTTGGGCCATAAATATTAACCATAGAACCAGAGACAACAAAATTACATGCCTGAAAGTCACAAGTTAGGGAGAACCTGTTAGCTCTCCAATTATTCATCATGATGACACCTGGATGCCATAGGACAACCAAACCTCCGTCCATGCCTGAGGCATCTGTCGCCATTACCTCAAAACCTTTCCATATGTGTTGTCTTATTCTTCCTAGAGTAGCAGTGGAGCACTTAGTTTCCTGCATAAAAAGAACATCAGGCTTTTCTTGTTTCACTTTCCTTGCGATCGTTTTGATCTTTCGGGGATGGTTACAGCTCCTCACATTCCAAGACACAATATTCATTGGGTAACTTGATTTACAGCAGTAAAGGTAGCCTTAATAGAAGGATACTGCCTAGACTCAATAAGCCTAACTCCAATTTCTGCTATCCTCTGCTTGTTGGACTTTCTGCCTCTCTTCAAATCACCAGCCTGAAGCTTACGTTTGATCCCTGATTGGGGATCAGCCCGTATCCCCAATTTCTGGCTAGCTTTAGTTCTGATGATTGTGTTAGTTTTTTAGAAATTTCAATATGATCTAGGATCTTAACCGAGATAATAACATGCACAGAATATCTACATCATATCAATCATGGACACAATAATGTAAGCACACAAGAGACATATAGTTTCATTGGGGAAAACCAAGAAGGTGAAAAACCCCGCAACTTCCTCAGAGATAGTTAGAGCAATGATACAAACCAAGTATAAGAGATAGTCCTCCTAGTAGTAGCTTCTCCTCCTCCACAAGTGCGCCACTCTCCAATGAGAGTATGAGTGAGAAAGTGAATGATCAAATAGAGTGCCTCCTGCACTCTATTTATACTTGACTTGACTTGCCTAATAACCTTTACTAGGTCGGACTTAACTTAACCACATAACATAACGCTGATAGGGACGACCCCCAATAGGGTGGTCTAATAACCCTTTAACCCACTTGACTTATACAGGGCCGACCCCAACAAGGTGGTCTAATAACCCATCAAGTATAAGTTACGACACTTACAATATAAATGACGACACTTCTGTATAGAGGAATAATAACATCTCTATAGGAATACAAACACTTCCATATAGAGGAATAATAACATCTCTATAGGAATACAATATACATATATGAAATACATTCCAAAGTTACAAATACATCAACACTCCCTCTTAACTAGGAAGGAATTTCTCGACACAGGTCTTCTAGCACAAGTCTTCTTCTCTGGACCATCGTCACTGGATCATCGTCATCGTCACGGCTGCTGCTATCTCAATCAATCTCTGAACTACTCGTCATAGGTAGTTCTACAGAGCCAGACCTTTTTCATGCTGGATGTAGGCCCACCACCTGCAGATCTTCATCATCACTTGCCATACTGTGGAATCTTCAGGACTTATTACGTGCATCACAATGCCTCGAAAGAGTATCCCAGGATCCTTTATGTGCTGAAGCACGATCAGCAAGATCTACTAGGTCCACTTACATGTGACTGTCACAAAACTTTAAAAGAGTGTCTTGACTAGCAAGAACTCTAAAGAGCATCTGAGGCCTTTTACGTGACTAGCACAACTTGTCCAGATCTCTAGGATGTATTACATGTGACTCCTACCACAATGCCTCGAAAGAGCATCCCAGGACTAATTACGGGCACATATCCCAACCTATCGGATCTCCCAGGTCTACTTACATGTGGTCATGGAAATTCCTCGAAAGAGAATCCCAGGACTTATTACGGGCACACATCCCAACCTATCGAATCTCCCAGGTCTACTTATATGCCATAGGAAAATGCCTCGAAAGAGCATCCCGGGACTTATTACGTGCACACAACCCAACCTATCGGATCTCCCAGGTCTACTTATATGTCCTCCCAGAACAATGCCTCGAAAGAGAATCCCAGGACTGATTACAGGCACACAACCCAACCTATCGGATCTCCTAGGTCTACTTATATGCTCATCTGCACAACCTGTCCACGGCCACAGAGTATCAACCTGATACTCACCATACATCGTCCTGATGTACATGATCATCCTGATCATCATCATAGCATCGTCCTGATGCATATCATCCAGAGTATCATCCTGATACACATGATCATCCTGATCACCATCACTGCATCGTCCTGATGCATGTCATCCAAAGCATCGTCCTGATACTCATCACATATGATCATCCTAATCATCATCATTTCATCATCCTTATGTATATCATCTGGAGAAACATCCTGAAGCTCATCATACAATGCATCCACTTGATGCATACCAAGTATCTACCTGATACATATCATCATACATGATCCACCTGTTCATACAATGTATCTACCTGATACATATACAAATCCAGTATCCAACTGATCATATCAAGCATCCAACATGATGCATATACAAATACATGATCCAACTGATCATATAAAGCATCCAACATGATGCATATACAAATACATGATCCAATTGATCATACAAAGCATCCAACATGATGCATATACAAATACATGATCCAATTGATCATAAAAAGCATCCAACATGATGCATACAGAGCAGTAACTGAAGCATCGTCCTGATACTCATCACACAATGCTTATATCCACAGCCATGGGAAGGATCCTCCTCTCACCATGCTTGGAATGCCTCCTGCAAATGTGTCCATCACTTCTTCCTCGAAGTGTCATCAACCTGAAGAACACCAAGCCTCTCTATGAAGTACTCAAACTTCACTCTGGCTAGTGGTTTCGTCAACACATCTGCAACTTGCTCATCCGTTGCAACATACATGAGCTTCACTGCTCCTCTCTGCACCATATCCCTGATATAGTGATATTTGATCTCAATGTGCTTCGACCTATCATGGAACATTGGGTTCTCAGAAAGCTTCACACAACTCTGGTTGTCACAAAAGATACTAGTAGCATCCAACGGGAGATCAAATAGCTTAGACAGTAGCTTCCGGAGCCATACTACCTTACAAATAGCTGAACAAGCTGCAACATACTCTGCTTCGGATGTACTCAGTGCTACACAGGACTGCTTCCAGCTAAAGCAAGAGATCACAACTGATACCATACTGAAGCAACACCCATAAGTGCTCTTCCTATCTGCAGCACTGCTAGCCAGTCTGAATCAACATAACCCTGCAGGTTAAACTTTTGATTCGCATCATACTTGAGCCCATAGTCAACTATACCCTTCAGGTACCTCAGAATATGCTTTACAACAACTAGGTGAACACCTCTGAGATCTGTCAGGAACTGGCTCAATGTGTTCACCGCAAAGCAAAAATCTGGTCTCGTGTTCATCAGGTACATTAAGGACCCAATCATTTGATGATACACAGTGACATCAACTGGATCAGATGAAGCATCACGCAACAGCTTCAGGTTCGATGCCATAGGTGTGTCCATGGCCTTGCAGTCCATCATCCCGAACCTCTTCAGGATCTCTACTGCATACTTCCCTTGTCCAAGGAATATTCCATCTGCACTCTGCCACACCTCCATACCTAGAAAATAGTGCATCATCCCCAATTTCTTCATCTCGAACTCGGCAGCAAGCTTCCTATTCGTGTCAGCAATCAATCTATCCTTTCCTATAACAAACATGTCAACCACATACAGTAGTAGTATCATAGGATTGCTTTCCTCAACCTTGTAGTAAAGGTTGGAATCCGCTTTACTCTTGGTAAATCCCAAACTGGATATGAAATTGTCCATCCTACCATACCAAGTTCTGGGAGCTTGCTTCAATCCTTACAAGGATTTCTTCAACCTGTACACATATGACTCCCTCTCATGTGTCTCAAAACCAAGTGGCTGCTCCACATACACTTCCTCCTCGACTACACCATTCAAGAAAGATGTCTTGACATCCATTTGGTGTATCTTCCATTTCATTATTGCAGCCAGATCAAGTACTGATCTGATGGAAGTGCACTTGGCTACAGGTGCAAAAGTCTCTTCAGAATCAATCCTTCTTTATGGGAGAAGCCACGAGCTATAAACCTCACTTTGTATTTCTCCATGCTACCATCTGCAACATGCTTGATCTTATAGATCCATTTGGAAGTCACAACAAACTTCCCTTCCGTTCTTGGGACCACATCCCAAACATGATCGATTGGTACTTCTCGACCATGGCATCCTTTTACTGTATCCCATATCCTGGGAACTTCGGATTCTTCAATATCTTCAATAGATAGTTTGAACTTCGTTGCTGGAACAAATGTTGTAGTCCTTCTTTTGTAGGTGATGGTATACGATCTTTCCTACAAAGCAAGTTAAATTGCATGATTAGAAACATCTCATAGTTTTCAGAACAAATTCTTACACATAAAAAAAATGTCATACAGTCATGCAATTATTCTAGCCAATGCTTCAATACAACATTTATCCATATCCCGTAACTTTCTAGATGCCTTCCAATTGTTGGCAGGTGGTTTGGTAAGATGGTATCGCAACATCTCCGATGTTGCGACAAGGTAGAAGATGGAGCGAAAGGCGACGGTGGAAGATAATTTTGTGCATGTGTGTGTCAATTGTACTGCGGATTGTGGGTTTTGGGTCATTTGGAGCACATAGTATGTAATGTTGAGTTAGTCATACCGCAAAATGCGGGTTTTTGGTGTTTTTGGACTAGGTCAGTTAGAGAGTGGGTCATTTGTCCACAATGTTAGTTAGGAAGTCGTTAGTAAGTGGACAAGAATTGTAAGGCGGAAGCCTATATATAGATAAGAATTGTAAGTGTTAAAAAACACAACTGGCTGGAGAATAAGAGGAAGCTCTAATGTTAGTTGTATGATTTTCGGGTATGTTTTGATGTCAACAATCATTGCGGAGATCTAGTTTTTGCAGAGACATTGTACCTGGGTTGAAAATGATAATATGATGAAGCTATTTTGGTACAATCTCTGTGTTCAATCTGTTCAGTTATGGTAAATGTGATGTTGCACTACACAATTAATGTCATGTTTCTCTGTTGCGATATTTGCTTTATAATTACTGTTTTTGCAATGATGAATGGTTAGGTTGAATGTTGCTTTAATACTATGTTCAATGCTTAAAAATATCTGTTCTGGTTATGCACTAAGTTTAAGTATTTCGGCCGCAACCATCCTCCCTCATTCGGCGAAAACATGGTTTCGACTGCCCTTCCTGGACACATCGGGTGAGACCTCATCTGCTCTGCAGGTGTTGCCGGGCGGGATAAAACCTGTCCGGGCCAGTGGTCAGGGAGACTGCAGTATGCGTTGACAGTGAGTAGGAACCCCTGTCGACTGGGTTCGAGCCAACAAATGGTTCCATTGTCGAGACATTGTTTGAAGTGAAAGGAGGAGATGTTGTGGCACCCGCCGAAACTAGAGATCCGAGAATGGTTTGATCAGAAGTTGCAGGAATTCGCTGAAGAGGAAAGCTGAAACACTCGATTGACAATAGGACAGTGGGTAGATAGATACATTCACGACGGACCGCATGAATGGTTCTTCTGTGAGTTCTCGGTCCTGTTGTTTGAATGGTTGGCAAAGTTGACATTCCAGAAGAGGGACTTCCAAGGTGGTGAACCGACGACTTGGACCCCCGAATTGATTCAGGAACTGCATGAAGTTGATAATAAAGCATCACGGGATGTTGAAGTGTGGTTCGATAGCATCCTAGAAGGATATATCACAGAGTTCGTGGTTGATACTCAGAAGTTCTACAGTGAAGCTAAAAGATATATATATATATATTTTTTTCCGCGAACCTTGGTGCAGGTTTTTACTGTCGCTTCAACTGTCGATCAAGATGCTTATTTGCGAAAATGGTATATTAAATATGCATCTTGATCAGTAGACGGCCTGGTGGGCGGAGGCCATGGGTACCGCGACAGTTGGGGGGCGGTGCATGGAATGTTAAGGGGTAGATGGGTGCAGGTCATGATGAGACTGTGAGTGAAGCCAAGGAAGAGAGTGGTCTTACGAGGGGAGGAGCGAGGTTTCAACAAGAAAAGAGGCAGAGGATGGGAGAAGGTCCTGATGCGGTCGAACCGCAAGACCATGAAGGAAGAACACACTAGACGAAGCGACCTCATAGTCCTGACAAGGACGGCCAGGATACGCCCAGGATAGAGGCAGGAACAAACCCCAGCACCAACGTACCCACATCTCCGCTCACTATCTCTCAGATATCAAGAAATACCACTTCGACACCGACTAGTTCGTCAATCCCACATAAGTTAATTGGTATTAGTACAACGAAATGAGGAAGGAAGCCCAGAATGGCGGGAGATGATGCTAAGTTACCGTTGTTCCATGGGAGTGCGACAGACAACCCAGAACAGTATTGGTTTTTGTGTGAAGTGATCTGGACCATCAAACAGATCACCGATGATGCTGCTAAAAAAGGATAGTTAGCCACGACCCTGCGAGGTCGTGCATTAGATTGGTTTATGAAATTCGTTCTAGTCCCTACAGGAGCCCCATAGAAGTCGCTGGTTGAGATTCAGGATGGGCTGATTGCTGAATTTAGAAAGCCCAAGTCTGAGGCTCAAGATATTACAGAATTGAAAGAAATTAAGTAGTATCCCAATGAAACAGTATGGGATTTCGACCAACGATTCAAGACATTGATGGAAAAAGTCAGTTTTGATATGAGTGCCATCCAACATAAAGAATGGTTCATCGCGACATTGCTACCACACATTCGGCTACCACTGATGCACCAAAACATCTCGACGCCTAGTGAAGCTCTGGAGATTGCAATGCGATTGGAGGCGTCGCCGATTGGATAAAATGCAGCTGGGATGTCGCAGATACAAACACAGCTTGCTAACTTAACTATACAACTGCAAGATTTGAAGAAGGGCAAGGGGCAGCGCGACGATGTTTAGTGTACACGATTTCAAGGAGAAGGGCATACGAAGGACAATTGCCCAGACATCCACAATTATTTGGTTTTAGGAGCGCCAAATCCATTGAATGTTGGTAGCATGCCGTGGTGTCGCATCTGCCAGGTGTATGGGCACAGTCACGAAAATTGGCCATATATGCAGAAAATGGTCACCACCCCAAGGAATCTCTATTGTACATTTTGCAAATCGGTGGGTCACGATGATGAGGATTGCCATGCATATGGGTTGCTACAAGAAAGAATGTATGATGCGTTTTATGTCAAGGACGACTAGCATGCCGTACAACATCCGCAACCGCAGGTAGTCTAGCTGCTACCTCAACCACAGATGCAGTTTGTACCGCAGCAGCAGCAACCGCCGCAGTTCATGCCACAATACGCTCCGATGCAGATGGCTCCACAATAGCCCCAGTATGTCTAGCAACCGCAGTATGCACTGCAAGGACCAGGAATGCAACCGGCACCAGTGCAGCAACAATTTAATCAACCACAGTACCAACAACAGGGAGGATTCCACAGATGATATAGGGGTGGCCGTGGCGGTGGATTTGGTTGTGGAGGAGGACGAGGTGGTCATGGACCTTTTTTAATGCTATCACAGTGTGGTATGGGGACATTACCAGCAAGACTGTCCACTACTGCAGAACCAATGTACGTTCTGCTTTGTTAACGATCACACGGTTGAGAATTGTCCACAGTTGATTGCACGATGGCAAGCAGGAAATACACCCCACTTGAAGAACCAGACCCAGGCACAGCAGCCTGCCTAGAACCTAGTGCAGCAACCAGTACAGAACTAGAATATGCGGCCAAATCAGAATCAGAATGTGAACCCACCTGGGACTCCGTCGTTGAACCAGACCTAGGGTGCAAACATCGCGACAATTTCTGCAGAACCAAGACCGCAGGATGCTTCTGTTGCTGTGGTCACTCGCAGAGGAAAGACAACTAGAGCAGACAGTTCAATGATTGGGTTAGCCGGACAAAAGAAAGTCGCATTTGACATTGATGAGGAGCAGGAGATGTTTCTTCAAACATGACGTGCACTAGAACACGACCGAGATAAAGCTGTTATGTACGACATGCCCTCTACTTTTGATTCCACTTCGGAGGCCGGCCCGCCACAACGGTCCAGCACGCTTTGAGCATTTTTGGAACATTGTTTGTCCCTGGCCAGAGATTTCGATGCTCTTGTTGTGATTGAAGCCTTGTTGTGACGACCGACCCAGGATCGACAAGAGCTCATGGTTAATTCCTTGCAACGTCGGAAGACGGGTAAGGAGATGTGGATGAATATTCAAATTGGCGACTATGATGTCGATTTGGTTATTCTGGACCTTGGTTTGGATTTCAACATCTTGACCAAGCAGGCTTGGAAGAAGATGGGGAGCCCCCCATTGAGCTGGTCTCCTATACAACTCCGGTTGGCTAATCACGCTAAAGTAACACCAATTGGGAGAGTTCCATGAATGGTGGTGGACATTGAGGGAATGAAAACATATGCCGAATTCGATGTAATAGAAGTAGTCGAGGGAGGAAGCTCTTATCCATCATTAATGGGGATTGGTTGGGATAACGATAGCGGAGCCGTAATCAACTTCAAGCGATGAATGATGAATTTTGAAAATCGCGATCTCAGAGTTATCGCCCCATTGAATCCGATTGAAGGACGCCGCTACATAGAGCCAGTGAAGGATGATGATCCCAGTGAATGGGAAGATTATATCCATCTGACTGCTAATGGCGAGATGGGATGGCGCAGCGACAGCTTTGCGTCCTCCGACTCTGATGATGCACTAGAATATTGGCAGAACCGCTTGCATGAGGTCTTGCTCCGTAAGTGCGGGTTGGTTACACAGTCAGTATGCCGTATCGCAACTGAACCAATTACACTCCCAACATATGAAGGGTTTCCTGGCATCTCTGACTTTCTGACGGTGTTTGAAGAAAGAGATTCCGAACCTCAACGATTGCTGGAGTTGAATGAAGCCTTGAAGGCTGCTCCAACACGCTAGTGGGAAACACACAAGGCATCAATTGATGGATGGTCGAAATGCAGAAGATTGATGTTGGTACACTTTGGCGATAATGAGGTTTCCCACACTGAGAAGTATGATGGTCGGGACGACCCTGGTGGTTATTTGATGGAGTGTTAGCGGTTCTGGGTATCGCGACCAAAGGATGAGTGGGTCCATGCTTTTATCCATACTTTGGATGAGATGCCGCGATCATGGTATGCTGCAGCTGAGTTGCAAGGGGAAATTTCTACTTGGTTGGAGCTCACCGTGTGTTTTACCCATACATTTAGCTTTGTGGATGCCAATCCAGAGGTTAATAATGCATTACAGCTCATCCGTGACGTAATTCTACAGGTTGTCCCGGTGACCTATCCTGCGGATCCACATGCGCATTTCCAGATGCAGTCGCTCATGGAATGCTTCAATATCAGTGGTGGGCCAAAATATGGTGATGATCCAAGGAGTGTGAATATTTCAGAATCTGAAGGAAGTCGTGTTGTGCTACCACCCGATGCGCCAAGCGATCCTATTAGTTAGCTGCTGAATATCCGCAAGATTAACATTGGGACAGAGGACACTCCGAAGTTTGCAAATGTCGGGGATTACTAGGATGACGAGCTGATAAGAAAGGTCACTGATATGCTCCACGAGTTTCAGGATGTATTCCCAACAAAATTTTCTGACATGAAGGGGATTTTGGGCGATTTAGGGGAGATGAAGATTCCATTAAAACCAGATACTAAGCCGGTCCAGCAACGACCTTATCGGCTAAATCCACGACATAAGGAGAGGGTCAAGGCAGAACTTGATCGCATGCTAGATGCTGGTATTATTGAACTGGTCGAGGAGTCGAAATGGATCAGTCCTATGGTTGTGCAGGACAAGAAGACTGGAGAGGCGCGCATCTGTGTGGATTTACGAAAATTGAACGATGCCTGCTTGCATGACGCCTTTCCAACCCCATTTACTGACGAAGTGCTCGAAGGAGTGGGCGGCCAAGAGATGTACTCATTCACAGATGGGTTCTCTGGCTACCATCAGATCCGCATTGCCAAAGAAGATTGCCATAAGACAAATTTTGTTACCGAATGGCGTTGCTTTCATTACACCGTGATGCCGTTTGGCTTGAAGAATGCACCTGCGATATTTTCACGGGTTGTCGTTGCTGATTTCAAAGGTTTCATTCATAAGTTCTTACAGGTATACATGGATGATTGGATAATCTATGGGTTGGTTTGCGATCATCTGGCGAGTTTGCGGCTGATGTTGGAGCGATACCGACAGCACCAGATATCGCTAAATTTGAAGAAATGCATCTTTTGTGCACCGTTTGGCATACTGTTGGGTCATATCGTGTGTAAGCAAGGATTGTTGGTTGACCCAACAAAGATCGCACTTATTCTGAGTTTGACACCAGTGACTACAGTTAAGTAGTTACGGGCGATGCTGGGACACACAGGGTATTATCGCAAGTTCATCAGGGGTTACGCTTCGATTAATTCCCCTATGGAGAAGTTATTGAAGAAAGGTGCGACGTTCCAGTGGAGCCCGAAATGTTAATCTAGCTTTGAAACACTTGAGGCGAAGATGGCATCAGCACCGATATCGGTATTTCCGGACTGGAGTAAGGAATTCCACGTCCATGTTGATGTTCATCGCTTGCGTTGGGCATCATCTTGGCTCAACTAGGAGAAGGGGATCTCGATCACCCCATTGGTTTTGCTAGTCGGAAGTTGTCATCTGCAGAAAGAAACTACACTAATACGGAGAGGGAAGGTCTGGCAATGGTTTACGCTTTACAGAATTTTTGCCATTACTTACTAGGAGGCCATTTCAAGATGTTCACAGATCATTCTGCATTAAAATACCTGGTCAATAAGCTTGTGTTGGGGGGGAAGATATGCCGCTGGCTACTTCTTTTTCAGGAGTTCAACTTTGAAGTCATTGTGAAGCCCAACCGGTTGAATGGCGGTCCTGATAATATCTCGCGGATCAATACAAGAAAAGAGCCGACCAACATTGAATATGGGTTATCGGATGCCCAACTATTCAGGGTTGAGGTTGCAGATGGCCACTTTATGGAAATCATTCAGTTTCTGACAACGGGTACAGCACCCAACGAGTTCACCACCAGTATGAAGAAGCAGTTGGTAGTCAAGGAAGCGCACTTCCAGCTAATTGCAGGAGAGTTATACAAAATGGGTGTCGATGAGGTATTGCGTAGATGTGTCTTACCACATGAGCAAGCGCAGATATTAGCAGAAGCGCATGGAGGAGTAGCCAGGGGACACCATGGCGGTCGGGCGACTACTAGAAAAGTGTTGCGTGCCGGGCTGTGGTGGCCCACACTGCATAATGATGCGACAGACTATGCACGGTCCTGTGATATTTGTCAGCGAATTGGAAAACCATCCCGATGCGATGAGATGCCCCTCATGCCTCAGTTGACATTGCAACTATTCGACAAATGTGCAGTGGATTTTTTCGGATAGATCAATCCACTAGGGAAGCGCACGGGTGCGTGCTACATTATCACCACAACAGAGTATTTGACTCAATGGGTAGAGGCGGCACCAGTAGTTGATTGTTCCGCAGTAACGGTGACGCGATTTTTGTTCGATCATATTATCACTCGTTTCGGCTGCCCCAAGATGCTGCTGAGTGACCAGGGCAACCACTTTCTCAATCAAATGATCAATGCATTGATGGAGGAGTTGCAGATACAGCATAAGAAGAGTACACCCTATCATCCGCAGGCGAATGGCATGGTGGAAGCCTTCAACAAGGTTTTGGAGCATGCACTGACAAAGGTGTGCAATACGAACCACGACGACTGGGATTTGAAAATCCCAACGATGTTGTGGGCCTATCGCACCATGTGTAAAAGGTTGACAGGGAAAACACCATTCAGGTTAGTATATGGACAAGAAGCAATCATGCCAATGGAGTATATTGTCCCGAGTCTGCGCATCGCGGCCGCCACAGGCATGGATGATGTAGCGGCACTAAATGAACGTCTAGAGTAGTTGGTGAAGTTGTAGGCAGATCGTTTCATTGCCAGGTTCCACCAGGGGGTGGAGAAGGATCGTCAGAAGGCATGGCATGATCGACACATAAAAAACAAACAGTTTCAGCAGGGCAACTTGGTGCTGTTCTACGACAGCAAGTTTATGAAACATCCAGGAAAGTTGCAAATGCATTGGCTTGGTCCGTATCACTTCAGCAGTATTACTTCAGCAGGCGCGGTTCAGATGCAGCGGATGAATGGGGCGATGCTCCCAAAATTGGTGAATGATCATAGGTTGAATCCCTATCAGTTGGGCTTGGAACAACGCAATTCCTGAGTCGCATCGAGGAAAAAAAAACTGTGTGTTGCAGGATGATTGGTGGCAGGATGGCAGACCAACAGGGATGGCATGTGGAAGCAGGGAGGCTTCTGCCACACGTTTGGAGCGGTCGACGACAAGTGGCAGTATTGCAACCGGGTCAAATCAGCAAGAAATAACAAAAAGTTAAAACAATTGATTAACGACGCTTGTTCAAATGATGGGCATTAATGGTGGATCCGGTTGATCGGCTGACTGAATCAACGACGGATTTGCGTCATTAATACAAGATTTTGGTTGAATTAATGCATGATTTTGTGATGATTACAGAATATTCAGCTGGATGCTATAAACCCGGATCAGAGTTGGTCGGAAGACACCGAGAAATTAGTTGTGAAGTGTTGTTGCAGAGTGCAGTCGTGAATTGAGCAAGGTGTTGATAAGCATATAACAAGGTGCTGCGAGGTATGCCAGGAGAACTAGAGACAGATTAGCAGCGAAGTGGAGTTTGCCTTCATCTCGGTGGTTTTCGAGCAAGAAGTTGTGTCATCTGCATCCATTGATCTTGGAGCCAAAGTTGCCAATATGCTGGTAGGAGCATCAGTCGTCGTTAAGAAGCGACGGGGAGGTTAGCACTCTGAGTCCTCGCAGAGTAAGAGGGTGCTTCGATACTCCGCCGTGACCGCAGGCGAAGATCAGGAACAAGTGGGGCAGTCCAGTCGCCCCATTCGTGAGTATGTTCCATGGGAGGGACTGTCAGTCGGTGACATCCTTGGGTATATCCCTGCCGTTCAGCTGGATGCCACCCCACACAAGATAAACCCAAAATAGAAGTACGGTGTGAAGATGCCGGCACTCCCAGCTGGAATGGAGTGCTTTGTGGATATTGGGCTGGCATTTATGCCTCTATATTCCACAGTGTCGCATCTCTACCACAAAAAGAGCTGACGACACTTCCCCTACTACTTTAAACCACTTAGAAGAGAAATATGATGAGTGAACCTTGAAAGTAAACTTACCCTGACAAGTTTTCACCCAGCTGAGACTTTATTTACCCACACTACCGCGCCTTGCTCAGTTACAGGTGCGCGGTAGTCCACACTACCGCGCTATGCTTTGTCTTGGACACGCGGGTACTACCGTGTTATGCTCCAATCACTGGGCGCGATACTCTTTTTATAGTCTTTTTTCCATGGCTTTTGGGATTTTGGATTTTCGAGAGATATTGGAGGATTGGGATCCTTGATTCGATCTCAACTCATTTTCTGTGATTAGAAACCTTGATCCACTTATCTCTCCCTAGATCCACCCATCTCTCTTGTTGGTTAACCCTACCATACACTATAAAGGAGAGGCATTCCATGGAAAAAAAGGAGGACTCTTAGAGGCACCAAACTTATGATCTTGGAGCATTGTAGAGATAGCTAGAGGAGGAAGCACTTGGAGCTAGAGGATTAGCTTGGACATCAAGCAACCTTTGTAAGCATTCTTCAAGTTTGTAATAAGATAACTTGTCTTGTCTTTCCCATTTCATGTGCATAGCTTAAGTTCTTAGCATGGAATGTATCTAATCTAGATTTGAATCTAATCTTTACTTCAAGGTATTTGGAAGCTTGCATGCTTGTTCTTTGTTTGATCTCAACAGGTTCTTCATTGGAGCTTTGGATCAAGGGCTAAAAGCGGGACAAACATCAGATTGAAAGGTGTGTCATATCTCTCATTGTTTCTGAATGCATATAATCTTGTTGTGAAAGTTAGTTCAGGAATTTCAAGGTAGCATTTGTTTTGTCTTGTTTCTTGCTTTAGAGTTAGTTGAGAATCTGCTTTAAAGTTAAGAGAATTTTGACTTATCCGTAGGGAAAAATTCTACCAAACAAGAATGGCGACTCCGCTGGTTTTGATTTCTGCTTGATTGATTCAGTTCACTGTAATCCATCTTTTGATTGTGATTTTTTATTGCACTTCAAACCAGTTTTGAATCTTGGTCCTTTTTGACCTTCATTCACCCCTCCTCGCTGTATTTTTTCTCCCTGTATGATCACTGAGTCCCCTGGGTTAGCAACAACCCTAAAAACTCCATTTTCTTTTCTCAAGTTGCGCTTTTTTCTTACCTTGCCACAGTACCGCGCCCTCTGCACTGATTACAGCGCGGTAGTACCGCGTTATCTGTGTTAGTACCAGAGCGGTAGTTTAGCAGTACCGCGTTTTAGCCTCATTCTGCCTCGCGGTAGTGTCTGCAATTTTTAAAATTTTTCATCCTTGCTTGGTTTTCTGAGTCTCTCTCTGCCTTAGGTAGTGTTTGCTGTTGCTTGTTATCATCCTGGTCATTTTACAGTCTATGTGGTATGATTATTTCCTTGTTGTGAGCTTGATTTATTTGAATTAGTGGCATTCTTGACATATTGGCTCATTTTTCCAGTTTGATTGCATTGGCTTGATTTTTTCACCACAACCAACTCAACACCACTGTTCTCTTTTACTGAACCCTGTAGCTTTTACAGTCACATTGTGTTCATCATTTTCAGTAATTAAAAAATTATCATTTGAGAACAATTCTATTGTTTGAATTGAAAAAGTCTAGTAGCATCATTGTGCATTAGGAAATGAACCATTGAATTTGCCACAGAAATTCTCATATTTGGAGCATCTTAGTTGTAGAATCAGTGCATTAAAAAGAGTGTTTATTTCAGTTTGGCTATGTTTACAAAAATAAAAGAAAAAATCTTTTGCTTTGATTTTTGCTTGTGAAAAATTTCATGCATGTTTGATCGAAGAACTCTCTCTTTCCCATAGCTATATTTCATCGAAGACAAAGGCTTATTTTTTATTCATTCTCATTTGCATGGTTTGAGTCGTCATAACACCATCAAGTTTCACATCCATTACCCGATTGAGTAAGACAACCACTAAAATTAATCTCCCTAATTAAACCAACATTAACCTCACTTGAAGAAATCAAAAGAATTTGGTTGTTAGGTAGGACACCGGGGATAGGCATCAAAATAATTCCCCCTTGTCATTTTCATCTGAGACATAGTTGTTGTCTTCTAGGGAACTAAAATACTCTAGTATTTATTGACACGGTCACAGCCAGTTTGTGGAGGGGCCTCCTGACTGTTTCTAACTTTCAGGGGTTAAACGACCGCGAGATTGAGAACCGGACGGACTCTGTGGAATGCCGCAATCCACTTAGCCCTAAGGCAACATCGATCATTGTCTTCTTCGGAAGGCTGAAGTGCCCAAAACCTTTTTCAATGTGTCATGAACGAGGTAGCTTAGTGACTATTCTACTAGGGCTCTTTTACCCACGATCCCTTTCGGTAGAGGGATATCCTTCTTATATCGGTCTCTCATGTTGTATTGTTCGACTTGGATTTCATCACCTTGCGAAGGATACAGCTTGTTGAGGTCTCCATCTCTTAGTTAGGAGTTTGCTTGTTATCTCATCTTTGTAGAGGGTCTTTTTTCTTTTTAGGGACTGCTTGTTGGCATCCTGGCCATTTTTTGTATCAGCTCGCTTATTGAGACATTGGTCTCAGTATAGATTTTAGAGCTTGCTTTTTTGGCCTGTGAGCCTTGCTTTTTCTAGCTCCTCTTCTGCACACTCGGCTGCATTAGAGTTTTTTTGAGTTCTTTGTTACGAAACTGCCCCCGATTTTCATTTTCCTGTCATCATGTCAGAACAACCACGGAGATCACGAAGAATACAGGGCCAAATCCCTCCACCACCACCACCGCCACGTACTTCAGGTCCGCGCATCACGCCTTCCTGCTCCTCCTGGCCGCGGTGCTGGTCGAGGGAACATTCCACCACCGATACGTACAACATCTTCAGTTCTGCCTGTAACTGTTACTCACAGCACAGTCTCAGAATCTATTGCAGCTTCTGCAACCACTTGCATATCTGAGACTTCCACTATCACTTCACCCACTATCATTCCAGATATATCTGCCACAGTGGACACCATTACAGTGGCTGAACCTAGTACAACCCAAAGTACTAGACCAGAGGTCATCCTTCTACCTGATGTCAGCACTTCCCGTCCATCAGACACTTTTCATGATGACACAGACGGATCTGTTGGCACCACCGAAGGGTCCCGACCAGGATATACCTGGCTTGATTTCAGTCCCAGGTGGGTACGTCGAAATCGTTGAAGATACTCGACTTCCTGACACACCTTTTGAACCTGATTATGGCTTCATCACTTCTCAGGCGGAACTTTCGTCTGTTATCACTACGCCACCCAGTGTTCATCCACAGGAAACAAGTTCTTCTAGCAACGTAACTTGTACTATATCTTTACCCAACCTCCCTCCGGGACATGAAATCATGGCTTCCATCCAATCTAGTATGGTTAGTCTAGCGAACTCCCCGTTAGCATCGGCACGGTTTAGACACAACACAGAGCAAATGCTCTCGACAGCGTCTAGATATCCCCCCGTTACTCGTCCTTCTGACTATCGGGATCCCAACATCCCGTCTAGAACAGAGTTTCGCCACTCCTATGCAGACGGATCAGGACCTTCAGACTTTACTATACCTAGGTTCCCGCCCGATCCCCAAAACCCTTTTCAGGACATGAACTCGGACCCAGTTTTCAATGGTCCTCCTATCATTGAACACGTTATGGACGACGCCGATACCCCTGGACTAAATTCCCCACATTTGCTGCCATCACCCATTTTTGGTGCACATTCTACGAGGGATAACCCAATTTTTTCTCCATCCTCTCCTGTCAAATATGGACGACCCCCTCCGCAAATCGGTACTTTTGGTGCCGTTGGCCAATCCACACTATCATATTTGGCTAGCGGCGGAAGAACACCTAGTCATACTGCTGGATCTTCCATTTTGACTGGAGGATCACCTTCAGCCACCATTTACACTATCTCAGGAGGTGGACAACCGACTGCAGTGGTCCCTAACTCCAACATGCAAACCCCCCCTGGTGGGCCATCAACCCAACCAGCTGGGGGACAACCTTTTCTTGGGAACCCCATTCCTAGTCAACAACCTCCTCCTATAAGGCCATCCAACCCATCTGCTGGCTGAAAACCCATTGGTTCCATCCAACAACTCTCCCAACTAGCAGCATCTGCTCAGTATGGTATGTACAACACACCTGGCAGCGGGAAACCTTATTTCGGTGTTCCAACCGGACCTTATTCTCAACCTACCCCGTCAGGTATGCTTCCTTCTTGGGACCCTCAACTCCCACAGAGTGGGGGTACTCACTTTTTGGAAACTGGAACCAAGCTGGGGGGTGATCTCAGATTTCCCCTAACTTGAATTCTGGCTTCCCTTACCCTTCAGCTGCTACAACTCCATGGAACCCATCACTTCAATTTCCACTCGCTCCCCAAGGAGGAACGAGCCTTCCATGGACACCACCATCGCAGCCACCCCCCAACCCTGCTATGGGAAACACTCCACTTACTCAATACGGTGGTAACATTCCTGGAACACAACAATTCCAAGGAACTTTTCCCCAACAAGGAGCAGCAACCATCCCTGGGTTTCAGCAACCCCAGGGTACTATACCCACTCAACAGAACACCCACCAACCGGTTACTTACAATCAATCGGTTAACCCGATGGCTTACTACCCACAGAAATTCCAGCAGTACCCCCCGGGAAACACATATGGGTATAACATGCAGCAATATGCTATGTAGGGCCCTCCAGGTTTCTCTGCACCACATAGTTATTACTCATACCCGCAGACTAACCGTCAACTTCCCTTTTTGGCCACACTTGACTTACCTGATTTGTCGAGGCTTATTAACGATCCTATATGGCATGAACCTCACTGGCCACCTATTCCAGCCAAACTACCATCGGACATTCCTAAGTTCAATGCTAAGCCCGGGGAAGACCCCAAGAACCACGTGATGACCTTCCATCTTTGGTGTTCATCCAACTCCTTGATGGATGATTCCATTCGACTTCGGCTCTTCCAACGTACGCTTACCGGCACGGCAACAAAATGGTACATCAAGCTGCCACAACACTCTTTTCGTGATTTCAACACTTTGGCTATGCAGTTTCTGACTCATTTCCAGCTCCCCATCCGGTATGAGACTGGAACAGAACTGTTAACCTCACTGCGTCAAACCACTTCCACACACATTTCGTATCACATCCATGAGTGGCGACGATGCCGTAGGCTAATTAAGGCACCCATTCCGGATCAGCTACTTGCTGATTGGTTCACAAAATCTTTTTTGCCTCCCATAGCCAGAGATATCGCTATGCGCGGGCCGGTTACAGAAGAACAAGCCATCTCGGCAGCCCAGTACATGGATTTGGTATACACTCAATCCGGTACTTTACATGAACTTCTTCCTCACGTCGCTCGCATTAACACTGATCCAACCAAACTGACCATTGAACCTCCCATTGATGGTATCATCGGTTCAATCAAGACCCAGCCTACTACCAACTCGACGGGACAACAAGCTTATGCTTCCCCCGCTTTACCCCAGGCTGCTTCAAAAACAACTACTTCTCCTTCTATTTCCTCCGAAGTGAACGCAGTTCAATCTACGTCACAACCATCCAGGGGAAAGAAGAAAAATAATCATGGTAAACCCAAGAAAAACCAGCAGGAGAACCCCAAGCCACAACCCACCCAGAATGACCAGAAACCATGTCGAAAGGCTAAGTTTCCCTGCCTAATTTGTCAAGATGATCATTACACGCATGACTGTCCCTACAAGGACGAAGTCAACAAGTTCGTTAAAGGATCTTCTCACCCGACAGTGTTAACTGACCCTTTCCCCCAACAAAAACAGCAAATGGTTGCCCAAGAAACCCCACAAGGGGGCAACCCGACCAATCCTACCCGTAGAGAGACGTCCACAAACCGCGAAATCCTGATGACTAGCAATGAAGAAATTCATATAACCACTCGTTCAAAGACGTATGACAATCCTCCAAGTTCAAACAAACAATTAGAGATAGCCAAAGGAAAATCTCCCGTTGAAGATCCGACTCCTATTCCCCCCCCTATCGGCCATCTCCATATTGAGAGACCGCTTACAGATAAAGTGCTGCGCCCACCCAAGGGCACCATACGAAAGGCAACATTTAATCCCAATGCTCGAGCCACCCAAAATTACAATATTGTTGCCGATCTAGCTCAAGCACCTTGTGCCATGTCGACTCTCGAGGTTCTCCAACACTGCCCCATGCAGCGTAGAACCCTACTTTCAGCACTGGGGGCAATGGACCCAGATACTTCAAACTCTATCATGTTTAACTTGGAATACGCCAAACCTAGGCTTTCTCACCAGTTAGCCTTCCAGGTTCACACAAAAATCCATGGAAATATCATCCATCGCACTGTGTTAGATGAAGGTGCTTCCACGTCGATCATGTCTTTGAACTGCTGGAGAGCCTTAGGCTCACCTGAAGTTACCACTTCTCCCACTACTCTCAGGGCGTTTGATGGACACGGTTTTCAACCTTATGGACTCATTCCCTCAATTGGTGTTGAACTGGGGGGAAAAACAGTATCCGTACACATTGAAGTCGTAGATGCACCATTGGATTACAATCTCCTACTTGGACGGAACTGGTTTTATGCCATGACCACCATCACATCTACAGTCTTCCGGATCGTGCAATTTCCTCATCAAGGGAAAATTGTCACTATTAATCAACTCGATTACTACATCCCAGACTCCCATCCAAACACCGCCAACACCGTTCCGTTATTGGATCAACCTCGGTACTGGTTCCAAGACATAGGTGTTGGTCTCATGAAGGATTCCTCCCTCATCGGAGTTTTTCCAGAGCTGGGAACCCAAGTTCAACCAGTCGACATTTTTTCATCGAATGTCACCCCTTCCAATGATTCATGGGTGATTCCGAGTCCCTCTCATATTGAAGACTACGACAACTCTATGCCTCTGAACATAAACCTCGCAGCATATAACGTGGTCCAATCAGCCACGGATTGGGTCGACTATTCTACTCATCATTCCGTGGCACAGCTCTCGGCTGAGACTCATCCATACCCACCACTTTTTGATCCTCTCAATTTGATTTTTCCCACTGACGAATCAATTATGGAGGTTATGTGCGGTGATGAACCACCATGGGGAGATTTTCATCATCGATCTTCATTCCCCACCATTTAGCCACTTGAGCCTGATACAAAATCCAGTACTTCACTTAGGATGGTTCAAACCAAGTTCCCCACTTCCCTCGACGAGGTATTCTCCGAAGGAAACTTGGCTAATCTTATGGCAACCACTCCCATCGATATTTCAGTGAAGCCTGGTATCGTGGAAAACGTACATATCGGCAAAACATGTACTCCCCTCGAAATGGAGTTCTATAGTGCCTACTTCAAAACTTTCCGCGATGTTTTTGCTTGGAGTTATGAAGAAATGCCAAGAATTGACCCCTCGATCGTGGTCCATGAAATTCCAACTTTCCCTGGCACCCGACCTGTTCGGCAAAAACTTCGACCCGTCCACCCTCGTAAGGCAGCCGCCATTAAAGCAAAAGTTGAAAAGATTTTGCGTGCTGGTTTTATCTATCCTGTCCCATTGACAGAATGGGTATCCAACATCGTTCCCATAGCCAAGAAACAAGGAACGATTAGAGTCTGTGTTGATTACCGTGATTTGAACAAAGCTTGTCCAAAGGACAACTACCCAACTCCGTTCATCGACCAGATCATCGATAACTGTGCCGAAAGTGTCATCTTTTCATTCATGGATGGCTTTTCTGGCTATAATCAGATTGATATCCTCCCAGCCGACTAGCACAAAATGGCCTTTATCTGCCCTTGGGGGATTTTTGCATACCGAAAGTTACCTTTTGGCCTTAAAAATGCCGGGGCAACTTTCCAACGGGCGATGTCATACGCATTTCACGACATCAAACATATTGTAGAACCATATCTTGATGACCTTCCCGCTCACTCTCGGACCCGGGAAGACCATCCAGACCACTTAAATGCCATTTTCGAAAGGTGTCGTCGCTACAATATACGTTTGAAACCGCATAAGTGCGTCTTCTGTGTAGAAGCCAGAAAACTGTTGGGCTTCATAGTCTCCAAAAGCAGGATACATTTAGATCCTGCAAAGGTAGCAGCTATCTTAGCCCTGCCTTCACCCACCAACATTCCAGAACTTCAATGTTTGCAAGGGCATGCAAACTTTCTACGCCGTTTCATCTGTAATCTGTCCGAGATAACAAAAGGCTACATGCGGCTTCTCAAGAAGAACATTCCCTTTATTTGGGATGATGAAGCCTAACGCTCCTTTGACAATCTAAAGGCAGCCTTAACCAAAGATCCTGTGATCCAACCCCCCGATTACACACATAATTATATTCTTTATCTCACAGCTTCGACTTCCACCATCGGTATGGTGCTAGTCCAAGAATACCACAACGACATAGAACATGTGGTATACTATCTCAGTAAGAGTCTTCTCGACTCCGAATCTCTCTATTCCCATGTTGAAAAACTGGCTCTGGCAACAGTATTTGCTGTCCAGAGATTCCATCATTACATCTTACTCCGCTGGACCACCGTTATAGCTGATTTCAATCCAATGTATTATATCCTCACACGTCAGGTGCTTGGGGGCAAATATTCTCGTTGGATTTTCATCCTTCAAGAGTTTGACTTGGAGTTTGTCAAAGCTAAGTCCAAGAAGTCTTTGGTCTTTGCTGAGTTAATTTGTAACTTGCCCCGTGCTACTGAGCAATCCGAGCCCATTGATTCTCTTCCTGACGAATCATTGTTCCTCATTAGCACGTCTTATCCATGGTATGGGGATATTCTATTATATCTCCAAACCCAATGCTTCCATCCCGACCTCACTCGCGATGAACGACGACGCATCCGACATCACGCAAAATACTACCTCATAGTCAACGATACTCTTTATCGACGTGGTGTCGACACCGTTCTTCGACGTCGTTTGAACTTAGATGAGGCAGAATGCATTCTTAATGACTGCCATGCTGGAGCATGTGGTGGTCATCTCTCTGGGATGGCTACGGCCCAGAAAATACTGCGAGCAGGATACTTCTGGCCCTCAATTTTCAAAGACTGCATTGAAATAGTCAAGAAGTGTCCACCATGCCAATTCTTTCATAGCAAAACACGCTCGCATCCTGCTCCAATCCATCCTGTTATTGCCGTCGGCCCTTTTTCCAAATGGGGCATAGATTTCATGCACTGTAAGCCCACTTCAGCTGGGGGGCATAGCTATGTCATAGTAGCTGTCGAATATTTTACAAAATGGGTTGAAGTGATGCCTACGTATGCTGAGGACGGCAAAACAGCAGCGCAATTCATATTCAACCATATTATAGCTAGATTCGGTGTCCCACAATCCATTGTGACTGATCATGGCTCCCATTTCAGGAACCATATGATCGAAGAACTAAGTGCCAAGCTACGTTTTCGCCATGAAAACTCAACCCCGTATTACCCACAAGCTAATGGCCAAGTTGAAGCCATTAACAAAGTCCTGAAACGAATGGTTCAGCATATTGTGGGTACCCAAAAATCCAACTGGCACTCAACTCTATTCTCAGCACTATGGGCATACCGAACCTCAGTGAAAAGTTCTACTGGGTTTACACCATTCCAATTGGTGTATGGCCTAGAAGCCATTTTGCCGATTGAATGTGAAATTCCATCACTTAAGATAGCCATAGAGTTACTTCCACACACCACTTCCGAAGAGGAACGGTTTCTATACCTAGCTAAGCTAGATGAAGCCCGCCGCGACGTTGCTTTAGCTAATGAAGCTCACAAAAAATGCGTCAAAGCTCAATATGACAAATCCGTTCAACCTTGGATCTTCAATGAAGGTGATCTCGTACTTACATATGATTAAATGCATGATAAGCTTGGAAAAGGAAAACTTGAATCTATGTGGTACGACCCCTTTGTTGTAAAACATGTTTTGGAAAAAGGAGCCTATGAACTAATTGATTGTGATGGTACGCCATTGGCACGGCCTCGCAATGGGCTATAACTCAAACGCTTCTACGCGTAAGGTTTCCCTACGCGGGTTACTTGTTGTACATAATGTACTTAGTTTGCTTTTTCTCATTTTTTGGTGTGCGCGTGGACCTCATGTATCCACTTTTACTTTGACTCGTGATTTTATGTGCAGATGTCTGCCTACTTCGGATTCGCCGACGGTGCAAGCCGACATACCCAGAATCTTGCTTCCGCAGCATGGGTAATCTATTCCCCCACTGGCGAGTTGATTTCTTCAGGAGACAATTGTTTAGGTCCTGCAACCAACAATATCACGGAGTACCATGCAGTCATTGGTCTCTTGACGGAGGTTGCTTCACTCAGAATTGACTCCATATCAGTCTTTTTAGAGTCCCAACTCGTGGTTTCTCATCTAAACCGTGTTTACACAGTTCGTGATCCTATACTACTTCGTTTATTTCGGAGAGTACGCCTCTTGGAACGATCATTTAATTTCATTACATATCAACACATACCGAGAGAATTCAATTGTATAGCTGATTCATTGGCTAATTACATTTTGGATTGGCATCTTGCCCATACATAAACACATCATAAAAGATAAAATGCACAAGTCATTGTAAATAAATTAGATCATGAAAATAGGTCCATATCACTGTATATAAGAGTGTTTTTTCCAAAATACATAAAGTTTGTGTCAAAGACAAAATTTGGGACCAAATCCCATACAAAAATTTGGCTCTCAAAGCCTACATATCGTATACATGCCGCAAAAGACAAAAAAGACCATCTATGGAGATCTGGGAGACCTATCATGTCCCTCGTCAGACTCCTCTCGGTGCTGGTGGTAACATACTACAGCTCGAGATACCCTACGAAGAAGTCGACCAATACGACTAGGCACACCTACAGTATGCCGCTGGAGATGTAAAGGGACGTCATCCATCCTCATAGCAGGGATACCATGAGTCAACCCCTGTAAGTTCCTCTCTATTTCCCGAACGCCTCCCGCTTCGTCTTCGTCCTCCTCCTCGTCAGGAACAGCTTGGCGATCAACACCACCGCGACGTAAGGGCGAATACCCAACTGGTCTCTGTGGTCCACGATCTGCGACATGCATGCGAACATACATTAGAAGTCTTTTACACATTCTAAAAAAGCAATAAAAATTATATATTCAAAAAGGAAAAAATACATATCCATGAAGGTCATACCTGAGTTGTCCCAATCTCCATCTTCTGGCAGTGCCAAGTCGATGTCCTTGTGGAAGTCCACCCCTGCATAGGGGTAGTCATCAATCATGACTATCTACTCCTCGAGCGAGGAGAAGAAATCCTCACCAAACGCCAAGCGCTGAGGTCCCCCAAGATGCCCTGCATAATCACTCCATCGAGCCATCCATGGCTCGGTAGGTGGATGGCGGGGCATAGATATCTGTGGACGCAGCAATGGCACTCTCGCCAGAAAGAAGGTGACTAGGATACTCCCATAACCAAATTGGGAGTTCTCTCCAACCCTACACTTTTGCACTTGTTCTTTGAGATTGGCCAACACCGCTTCACACCAGTTAAATGCTGTTCCCGCCATACACTCCGCTGCGAGATTCATTTGTGTACGGGACGCCTGATGCGGACCCACACTCCATGCTGCACGTGTGATGGTGAACAGTATGGTTTTTAAAGGGAGTTCTATAACATCTTTTATGACCACTTTGCCGCTTTTCTTACTCGAACCCTGACGGTAATACCGAGCAATCAGAGCATCTGTGCTCGTATCTGAGGTTGTGTATCCAGTAAAGTTCACCCGGGCCCCTCTTTTTGAGAGGCCCGTGAGGAAATAAATATCCTCGATTTGAATTTCGAGAACATGCTCTCCCACTCGGAAAGCTTGAATGTCAGGGTCCCACAATTGGATAAGATGGGTAAGAAGTTTGGCTTGCTGACGAATGCCTTTGGTCTTAAAGAACTTCAACAAACCACACTCCCGTAATGCAGTCACGGTAGGTAGGTAATTTTCGGCTGCCAAATCACCCGCTTCATGTTCTCTTTCTTTCCAATGGACCATTTTAACCCAAACAAAATGCAAACTCCTGCAAAATGTTAAGAGAAACATTTAGTAATCATTTAACAACTTAGTCTCAGCAAAAAATTTGAGAAAATTTGATTTTTTCATCCTAAAATTTGCCTTCATCGTGCCTGGGGAAGACTTTGCCGTGTGGTACTGCACAGTACCGCGTTTCGTCTTAAATACATAGCGCGGTACTGTCGAACAATACCGCGTTTCCCGATATGGGCCCCACGCGGTACTGTGAAGGGCGATTTTTGCCCAGTAGGGCTCTCCCCAAAAATCATTTTTTCTTATTGAAAGCAAATGATTCCTACATCAAATGAAAGAGGAGCTTGAGAGCTCTTACCTGGCACAGACGGTTGTTGAAACGGTGCCCTGAAACTCCCGATATGGATCCTTGAAGTTTTGCTCCTTAAGTGGGCAAAATCTCCTCTTTGGGTAAAAACACAAAGTGAAATGGTAACTTTCTCCTTTTACCTATTCTTTATATAGCATTTTCACCTATTTTTTAATTATTATTTTAAATGGTTAAAATAAAGCCCATTTCACATTACTAATATCTGGTTTCATGAGCACTTTGTTGACAGGATCTCCCGTAAAAAGTGATATATTCACACTGGCGTTTATTCACTGATTGACCTTCATTTTGAGCCCACTTTATCTTTTTCGTGCTCTGGATTAAAACTTGAAAAAGATTCCAAGCGCTTTTCACACTCATCTCGTGCTTGTCAAACCCAAGTAAATAGTGTCGAGTTCGGTCAGCTTTACTCATACTCGTTAAACGATGAGGAAAGTATTATCCTGGTTGTATTTTATTCTTTTTTCGGACCAGAATAATTAAAAATTATGAAAAAGACCATTGGAGTCCATAGTTAAGCTCTTTTCAGACTCCTTAAAATTGAAAAGATTGCCAAGTGATCTTGACTCTTTCACACTTGTAAAAGTATTTGAAAGGTCGTCTTTTCGGTGATAGGTTACCCCTTTTTCAGCCCGTCTAGACTATTTACGAGAAAGGTATACCTCAGTCAATCTTGACTAGGAGAGTTCTCTCAGGAATTGTTTTACACTTTTTCGGGATCGAGGGACTAAACTTACGAAAAAGTACATTGCGGAGCTTCCTTTAAAGTTTTTCAGGCTCTCTAAATATGAAAAAATACCGAGCTTTCCTTCCTTGGGCTCGTTAAAATTTAACATCGAAGGACCCACTTTGGGACGAACTTCTCCTTTCTCAGGTTCGTAAAACATGTGAGATTGGACTCATCTATGAGATGAGCTACACCGAGCATCTGTTGTCCTCTTCAAGCTCGAAAAACAACAAAGAGGTACTCGTCTATCATGTCGGGGGAATATGGGGGAACAATTCAAGTTTATTTTTGGCAGCTTGTCAGTCGTTACCTTTGAACATGGCATGTGTCTGTCTCTTGTCTATATTGGGTATCCATTTTTTCACTGAGTTATAGTCATCATCCTGAGTCGTCTCCCTGGCCACGAGCCTACTCATCCAGTGTCTATCCTCTGCTATCAATAATCCCTGCTGCCAAGTCTTGTTACATGTCGTTATATGTTCAAAGGGTTGCATTGTTTAGAGTCGCTCATTGTGTCAGTACATACTCCATTGTTTCATCATCTTATCGTTCGTTCTGATTTCGTGTCGATGATGTGGGAATCATTATGGCCCACCTTCGACGAGTCTACTCCCGTCGACGCCAAATCACTATCCGGGAATTGGACTTAGAGATCAACCATAAGTACCTTGGTAACTACATGCCTCAACGACAGGTTTCCTTGTGTTCGACGGTAGGTTTACATCATTGACCTCTGATCGAACAATCTCTCGAATGCTCGACATCAACTCATACATTCGCATTTCGTTGAGATGTACTTCAGATACCTTGGGGATCATCGTCATCATTGATGATTTCCCTCGCATTTGTTAACGGTTCACATCATTGAACGGTAATCAAATGGTTTCTACCATGTTCGACTTCAACACCTTGTAATCACATGGCTAGATTCATATCAGTTACGATCGGGTAGAAGACCTTAGGCGCACCTTTGTATCTTGATTACATCCAGGTTGCGATGGAGATGTCCTTTGTATTGTCACACAGATCCACTTTTTGTATTGGTCGTGGCTGTGTTATTACTGTCTCATGGATCTACGCTTGTTCATAGTAGCCATGATCTGTCCACAGTCTATATCATCTTAGTACCCATGGATCTGCAATGTATTGGTTAGCAGTCATGCTTTAAGTCATTTGTTTCCGAGCATGGGGATGCCCGCCTCGGTGGTATATCTAACACTTTGTTTCTATTTCAGCTCCTTGCCGCTCTCCTCGATGCTATCTCTGCACACTATATTCGTAAAGTATTTTGGCCATCAGTTCCTTCTGACCTCACACTTTAGGGGGCATCTGTTATACCTCTATATTCCACAGTGTCGCATCTCTACCACAAAAGAGCTGACGACACTTCCCCTACTACTTTAAACCACTCAGAAGAGAAATATGATGAGTGAACCTTGAAAGTAAACTTACCCTGACAAGTTTTCACCCAGCTGAGACTTTATTTACCCACACTACTGCGCCTTGCTCAGTTATAGGTGCGCGGTATTCCACACTACAGCGTTATGCTTTGTCCCGGACACACGGTACTACCGCATTATTCTCCAGTCACTGGGAGCGGTACTCTTTTTATAGTCTTTTTTCCATGGATTTTGGGATTTTGGATTTTCGAGAGATATTGGAGGATTGGGATCCCTGATTCGATCTCAACTCATTTTATGTGATTAGAAACCTTGATCCACTTATCTCTCCCTAGATCCACCCATCTCTCTTGTTGGTTAACCCTACCATACACTATAAAGGAGAGGCATTCCATGGAAAAAAGGGAGGACTCTTAGAGGCACCAAACTTATGATCTTCGAGCATTGTAGAGATAGCTAGAGGAGGAAGCACTTGGAGCTGGAGGATTAGCTTGGACATCAAGCAACCTTTGTAAGCATTCTTCAAGTTTGTAATAAGATAACTTGTCTTGTCTTTCCCATTTCATGTGCATAGCTTAAGTTCTTAGCATGGAATGTATCTAATCTAGATTTGAATCTAATCTTTACTTCAAGGTATTTGGAAGCTTGCATGCTTGTTCTTTGTTTGATCTCAACAAGTTCTTCATTGCAGCTTTGGATCAAGGGATAAAAGCGGGACAAACATCAGATTGAAAGGTGTGTCATATCTCTCATTGTTTCTGAATGCATATAATCTTGTTGTGAAAGTTAGTTCAGGAATTTCAAGGTAGCATTTGTTTTGTCTTGTTTCTTGCTTTAGAGTTAGTTGAGAATCTGCTTTAAAGTTAAGAGAATTTTGACTTATCCGTAGGGAAAAATTCTACCAAACATGGAGCGGTCGACGACAAGTGGCAGTATTGCGACCGGGTCAAATCAGCAAGAAATAACAAAAAGTTAAAACAATTAATTAATGACGCTTGTTCAAATGATGGGAATTAATGGTGGATCCGACCGATCGGCTGACTGAATCAATGACGGATTTGCGTCATTAATACAAGATTTTGGTTGAATTAATGCATGATTTTGTGATGATTACAGAATATTCAGCTGTATGCTATAAAACCGGATCAGAGTTGGTCGGAAGACACCGAGAAATTAGTTGTGAAGTGTTGTTGCAGAGTGCAGTCGTGAATTGAGCAAGGTGCTGATAAGCATATAACGAGGTGCTGCGAGGTATGCCAGGAGAATTGGAGACAAATTAGCAGCGAAGTGGAGTTTGCCTTCATCTCAGTGGTTTTTGAGCAAGAAGTGTGTCATCTGCATCCATTGATCTTGGAGCCGAAGTTTCCAATATGCTGGTGGGAGCATCAGTCGTCGTTAAGAAGCGACGGGGAGGTCAGCACTCTGAGTCCTCGTTCAGTAAGAGGGTGCTTTGGTACTCCACCGCGACGGCAGGAGAAGATCAAGAACAAGTGGGGCAGTCCAGTCGCCCCATTCGTGAGTCTGCGCCATGGGAGGGACTGTCAGTCGGTGACTTCCTTGGGTATATCCCTCCCATTCAGCTGGATGCCACCCCACACAAGATAAACCCAAAACAGAAGTACGATGTGAAGATGCCGGCACTCCCAGCTGGAATGGAGTGCTCTGTGGATATTGGGCCAGCATTTATGTGCCTGCGTTACGATGACCACAACATGGTGGCCTACCCTGGCATTACATCCGCCCCATATGTGCCTGAGACACGCCGTTCCCCGACGTCGATCATACAAGACTGGGCATGAGGATTGAAGCAGGACGGCTTGTTAGGGATTCTTAACATGCCACATTTTGGGCGACTGGTGGAAGTTAATGCATGCGTAAAGGAGCTCCTCGTGTGCTTTCATGGGGGTTCATTGTGGCTGGACAACTAAGTCTCGGTCATTGTTGCAGTTCATCCAAGGGAAGGAAAACGACAAAAATCGGGCGTTGCAGTTGGCACATAAATATGGCTTAGAAACGGATGGGGGTGGGTATCGCACCAGCAGCTGCAATGATTAGGCGGTACTCATAGGAATTAAGATCCTATCCTACAAGGTGGTTAGGGGTGCTCGACCTAACCAATGAAACTCGGGGATCGTTGCATGCGCAGAAGGGGTCCAAATGAACTGGTCCCTGTATCTCTTGAATCAACTAATGGAGGACGCTATGGCGGTCCAATCGGGAAAAGGTGCCTTCACATACAGTTGGCTATTGCTGTTGATCGCCTTCATCGCATGGAAAGAGCCCAGCACGTACCAGGGCATGGATTGTCCGGCTGCAGCAGAACGACGGGGGGCGTGATATCAAAATTTGTGGTATGTATGGGAGCCAGAGAGACTCTGGGATTTCCAATTGCAATTTTGGCTGTATTGGGAGATGCTTTGTGCTGCGGCAACATAGGTACTGCGAATATCTGAAGAAACTGCAGTGTGGTTCCGACCAGTCATGGCATTTGCAATTCGACCACATAACATACATATAAAAGCCCGCCATGATCTTGATCGGCAATGGTTGTAGACCTCGTATACGTTGATGTCCAAAGATTTGGAGGCTACTGTGAACGAGTGGCCGGAGACATTGTGACAACCCATGAGTTTGGCGGAGATAGAAGCTGGTGGCCCAGCGTTGGGCCCAAATGATAGGGTATCGACACAAGACCAGCAGAGTCACCATGAATAAGGGCACCAATTGACCAAAATGATATCAGATGATAGCGACTGGGACCTTGAAGAAAACTGCTCAAAAAGGTATCAGGAGCACGCAACGATCAACGGGTTGTCCTTGCCCGCCGAGGCACAGTTGGGCCGCCTGCTCATAGCGCTCAACACTGCATCCTCTGCAACAGCAGACAAGATGGAAAGAAAAGCGGATGAAGGGTTCCATGCGATCACCGCTCAGTTAGAGTCACTGTATGATATGGTTTCCAGAAAGGCACCAGAGGAAGCAACGCTACCCACCTTTGGCACAATCAGCATTGAGCCGTGGGTGAGGAATGTGTAAATTCCCTCGACTGCGATTGTGGCCGAAGATGCGGCAGTCAACACATTGCTGCAGTAGTTGAAGACGGTGACCCTCAATGTTAATGCATTGCGCTCAGAAGGGTTGACCACTATGCAGGCTACTACCAGCAAGGAAACGATAGACTGACTGCGGCAGATCAGTGGTATGTGTGTCCGACTACAAATGAGTGAGGCCGATGCGAAGCTTACTATCAAAGAATTGACTTCCAGGGCTGCTTCCGCACGACAGGCCGTGGATGACCTAGAAGCACATATCAAGGAAGAATGGGTTGAGAAGGCACGTGAAATCGAAGGCCTGAAAAAGGAACATGATTTCCTTATTGTGGAAAAGACTCGTATGTGGGACAACAGTGTACGGATTGACTAGGCGATCACAGAAGCTTATCAACATGTGTCAGAGCCCACTGAAGAGGTAGACATGCTCCATCGGGTGTAGCAACTGGGGGTTGCCATTATTAAGTTGCGACAGGAGAATCATGAGTTGAAGGCCCAGAGGAAACCGGGTACACCTCAAGCTGAAGTGGATGAACGAAGAAGGGAAATTGAGGAAGTTTTCGCTCAGATGGAGGAGCTGGAGATGCAGGCCACCAGGCTCATGGCTGACACTGTACAATTCTGGGGCTGTATTGTTCATGATGAGAAGGTTGAGCAGCTGACTAAGTATCGGTAGGAAGTGGAGGGACAGTTGGCCACACTGAAGGCGATAATGCGCACCATGCCACCACTGGAGCAAGTTGCTAAGTCTCAAGAGCTAAAATATTTGCAACATTGTGTCGCCAAGGCGGATGAGCGACAACAGATGCGCACGACACAGTTAGAGGAGTTCCAGGACAGCGGCGACAAATTCATGATGCAAGCTAGTGAAGCTCTGCAAGCAGTACAGAAATGTCGACAATAGGTAGCGGCCAAGCTTACGGATCACCCATCTGACAAAGACGTGGTCGACAGTCAGTCAGCAACTATGGAATCCAAGGAGGTGGTGCAGACAGTTGAACAATCGTATGAGGACTTCAAAGTCAAAATGACCGAGTACACCGTATCCAGTTGACGTGGCTCGAGGGTGAGCCACAAGATTGTGTTGAGGGCCTGTTGGCAGGCGGTTTGGTAAGATGGTATCGCAGCATCTCCGATGTTGCGACAAGACAGAAGATGGCGTGAAAGGCGACGACAGAAGATGATTTTGTGCATGTGTGGGTCAATTGTACCGTAGATTGCGGGTTTTGGGTCATTTGGACCCCATAGTATGTAATGTTGAGTCAGTCATACCGCAGACTGCGGTTTTTTGGTCGTTTTTGGACTAGGTCAGTTAGAGAGTGGGTCATTTGTCCATAATGTCAATTAGGAAGTTGTTAGTAAGTGGACAAGAATTGTAAGGCAGAATCCTATATATAGATAAGAATTGTAAGTGTTAAAAAACACAACTGGCTGGAGAATAAGAGGAAGCTATGATGTTAGTTGTATGATTTTCGGGTATGTTTTGATGTCAAGAATCATCGCGGAGATCTAGTTTTTGCAGAGACATTGTATCTGGGTTGACAATGATAATATGATGAAGCTATTTTGGTACAATCTTTGTGTTCAATTTGTTCAGTTATGGTAAATGTGATGTTGCACTACATAATTAATGTCATGTTTCTCTGTTGCGATATTGGCTTTACAATTACTGTTTTTGCAATGATGAATGGTTGGGTTGAATGTTGCTTTAATACTATGTTCAATGCTTAAAGATCTCTGTTCTGGTTATGCACTAAGTTTAAGTATTTCGGCCGCAACCATCCTCCCTCATTCGGCGGAAACATGGTTCCGTCTGCCCTTCCTGGACGCCTCGGATGAGACCTCATATGCTCCGCAGGTGTTGCCGGGAGGGATAAAACCTATCCGGGTCGGTGGCCAGGGAGACTGCGGTATGCGTCGACAGTGAGTAGGAACCCCTGTCGATTGGGTTCAAGCCAACACCAATCTCTACCAGAACATTGTTAAGAGTGTGCACAACTACCAACATGTCAGCAAAGAGGTTTCATTCTAGAGAAGTAGCAATGGAATGTTGTACAGTGCCATAGGCCACTTACCCATTACATGCGTATTAGTAGTATACTATTCATTAATGCAATTATTCTAATATGCATAATACACACCCTAAGTCTAGGAACATAAGTATATACATCATTGAACAATATTATTTAAATAAACAAATATGCAAGAAATGACAATTCAAATACTCATCTTTGTTTGGTTTGTAGGGTGGACTCCCTCTCAATATTTGCTTCCTTGCAGGAACTACTGGAGTGTGCTCCCTCTTGATCTTTGCTTCCTGGATTACCTGTCTTATAACTTATATCTATCCTCGATCACTATGCATACTTACTAGTATCATCATTGGGTTATCCTCGAGGTCTCATACATACATTCATTAGTATAATCTCAATACTATCAAAACACAATAATCTTAAACATGTATAGTCATGATAATTTCAAACATAGATAATAAACATTAGTATTCAAGGTTTCAGGGAATACTTCTTTTACTCATGCATATTCTTATTTGACCAAAGGACTTTTCTGGTTAGTCATATCATCAATCAAGGTAAGAGACATAATATGCATAAACCCTTGATTACTTACATTTCTAACTTCATGAATAATCATTATCAACCATACAACAGTATAAGATCCTAACACAAGGTAGGATTCTAACTTGATATAGGAAAAACATACCTGGTTATCATATTTGCTAGTTATGTCTAGCAATGTCTTCTTGTTCTCTTTAATGACTTGTGCTAGTAACCTGCATCTCTCATAGGTTAAGCATTGTAGAACCAAGTTATACATACCTCGTAAATAGATCTTCTAAGTGATCCATGACAATGGATGAATCTTTCTCTTCATGTCACCATGGTCATATGTTCTTGAACTAGAACATGATTTGTCTTTCTTGATGTACCTTTCATGTTAGCGGACACCATCAACCTCATACAACACCACAATGCATTAGTACAATCATAAGTGTCAAAACCCTAATCAATGAATATCTGCATTCATAATTTTATTAAGGTGATACGACAAGTCTAAAGTTAATCAAGATTGTACTAACCTTAATCAAGACAAACATACCATAAACTTAATCATGAACAGATCTCGAAACATACCTGGATAAGTCATACCTGTCGAGATTGCTTGTAATCTTCTTATGTAAGGCCTTAGCCTCATCTCCCTTTGAAACAAGAACTTCTTCACTTATGCAGGTGGCCAATCCATTCTCTTCTAGGATTAACCCAATCCACTTGATTTGCAGAAACTGGATCTGGAGCTGGATTAGGGTTTTTAAGGGAAACCCTAAAAATTCAAACTTTGAATTTAAAACTTTTGAAAGGATAGAAAGATGCGCTTTGATTAACTGATCAACCTGGTATACTCAAAATTTAAAAATTGTAAAGTTTCACCCCTCAAATTTGCTTTTCAATCTTCCAGATTCGCTGGGGAGGACCCTGAATTAGGGTTTGAGTTTCCCAGAGCTTCACCCAACCAAATAGTTTGATCCAAAGCTCTAAAATTTGATTTTTCCAAGGATCTTCCAACTATGGTCACAGATTTAAAAAAATTCCCATTTTTGCAGAAGCCCTAATTTTTCACCTTTCCGATCAAAGTCCCGAACTAGGGTTTGATCAAGCCCGACCTTTTGCCCAATCAAAAAATTTGATCTTGGTCTCTAAATTTCTATTTTGATGAGGAGCATCTAGCCGAGGTCTCCGATACAAAAATTCCATCATTCTCCGAAACCCTAAATTCTTGGAGCCATGAATGAAGGTGCTCAAAATCCAATTATGTTTTGACAGAAATATGCACCTGATTGATTCTATTGTAACTCTAAAATTTTAGATCTACAGGGTCTGAAAATTCTTCTTGTGGTATCCCAACCTGTTATCTTTCCAACCCCATAGGTCTGACCTCAAATGGATTCTTTGAGAAAGAGTTATTCCAAGTGTCGCAACGTGACCTTTTTATGGGATAAAACAGGAGAGCGAACTTGTATGGAGTGCCACGTGTCACTGGTTCCATTTCAGCCTCTGAAAAACCTACCTGTGAAATTAAAGTCCACGCCCTACCTATCACTTTTTATGAAATTTCATTTGGATCTTCCTAGCCCAAGTTTTGACCTTTTTTCCTAGGTCACCTGTTTATGACTGAGATTTGGAAGAGGCAGAAACCCTATATTGTACAGATCATAAATATGAAAGTACAATGAATTAGAGGCTCTCCTTTGGACAAAAGGTACATGTGGATATTATCTTCGACCTGTAAGATTTTCAAATCCTGAAACCTTGCCAAAATGAATTTATAGCGAAAGTGCTACGATAAGTGGTTTTTGCTATATCAAGCCCTAGCTTCGCAAGTGCAACAAGTGTCATAAATGCCATACCATGCCTTCTTTCATGCTAGCTCTGATACCATGTTAGTTTTTCAGAAATTTCAATCTGATCTAGGATATTAACTGAGAGAATAACATGTACAACATATCTACAACATATCTACATCATATTAATCATGGACACAATAATGCAAGCACACAAGAGACACATAGTTTCACTGGGGAAAACCAAGAAGGTGAAAAACCCCGCAACTTCCTCAGATATAGATAGAGCAATGATACAAACCAAGTACAAGAGATAGTACTCCTAGTAGCAGCTTCTCCTCCTCCACAAGTGCGCCACTCTCCAATGAGAGTATGAGTGAGAAAGTGAATGATCAAATAGAGTGCCTCTCGCACTCTATTTATACTTGACTTGACTTGCCTAATAACCTTTACTAGGTCGACCTTAACTTAACCACATAACATAACGCTGACAGGGCCGACCCCCAATAGGGTGGTTTAATAACCCTTTAACCCACATGACTTATACAGGGCCGACCCCAACAAGGTGGTCTAATAACCCATCAAATATAAGTTATGACACTTACAATATAAATGACGACACTTCCGTATAGAGGAATAATAACATCTATATAGGAATACAAACACTTCCGTATAGAGGAATAATAACATCTCTATAGGAATACAATATACATATATGAAATACATTCCAAAGTTACAAATACATCAACAGATTGCTTCTTGTAGGAGTTCCAGTTGTCTTCTGGACACATAACCCTCCCCCTTCTTCTTTTCACACTCTCTTTCCATCTAATCCAGATCTAGTTCTCCCAGATCTACTTCCTCCTCCCCATCTTCCTCCATAGCTACTAATAATTCCTATTGATTCTCTTATGGGCTCATAGTCTCCATGACCTCCACTGCCTCTGACCCCTTGTTTTCCTTCCCTTCCTCACGGATAACACCAGCCTCATCAACTTCTTCAAGGATTTGAAAAGGATTTTTGCTTGATGACCCATGCTCCAACTTTTCCTTACCTTTCTATTGACTTTCACCTGATCGGTTCTTTCTACGACTGCGGATCTGGGTAAAACCCTCTCTGTCTTTCTTTCCTTCCTGCTCAAGTTGAGGATGTGGATTCAGCTGGTTGGCCCAAGGGAAATTCCTCTCGAAATGACCATATTCGTGACATATTCTGCATCTGAAAGGAAGCTGCTGATAGTCCAGAGGTTGGATCCATTCTTCGTCATCATAGTTCAACCTTATTGCCTCTTGAAGTTCTTTTGATAGATCCATGTAGACACAGATCCGAGCACAAGCAGTGTACCTTAGCTGCTTGGTCCTTTCTTCGACTTTTATGAACTCTCCGAGGGAATTACCTATATCGTTCAAAATCTTCGGATCCCAGAACTCACACGAGAGAGAAAAGAGCCAGATCCAAACCGGAGCGACCAAATCTTTAGTCTCCTTGTTGAAATGCTCTGTCTAGGGCCTGAGGTATAATCTCCTAGAGAAGAAAAAATAGGGTCCCCCTTCAAGCACTCTGTCCCGATCTTCAACATTGAAAAAGATAATGGAAAAAAACCCTTTTCCCCCAAGTTTAAATCATATTCCCCTTTGGGGTTCCAGAAGCTCTTGATCCATCTAACTAGGTATTTTTCCCTAGGCCATAAACCAATAAACTTACCAATCTGATCTTTCTCTTTCCATAGTTCCACTTTCTCCCTAACGTTTTCGGCCCAGATCTAAACGACAGGGATGGATTTGGACTTCGGAAAGCATCCCCCTGGACCCATCCGACGTTGGGATCCTTTCTCCTGTGCTCCCATATCCCCTTCACTCATGTCGCGGGATTCTCCTGCGGACACCATACTCGCAGACTGGAGAGTCTGGGGTGTCCCGGAAAGCCCCCTCCGCGAGGGCAGCGCCGACAACACCACTGCAACGAAATGCTACGGGACGATATTTGCTTCAAAACCCTCGAATCTTAACGCTCGTTATAATAACATTAAGAATTAATGGGTAAGAGTAATAAGACTTCATAACTATATAAAATAATATTATTATATAATAATAAATATATTATTAATATATAATTAAAATACATATTATTATTAATATACGATAATAATGCAAGTATAACAAATAAATGATAGTACAAGTCATACAATAAATAACATAAATACTAATAATATAAAATATTTCATATTTACCCTAGATGCGGGTGGAACAGAGATTGGCACACGTGGACATCCCACCCAACATGGGCCCCCAAGCCAACACATCGACCAAGGTGGTGGCGATGGTTTAAGACAGCCAGAGAGGATGTAGGCTGGTGCATTCACTCCCCGTGGTGAAGCAGTCACGTTGACGATGGGAGTTTGGGCCAATAGGTACCTACCCCATTAATTCTATTTTATTCCCCATGTGACAACCATGCATCATAACTACAACTGCAGAGATAAGGAGGGCGCGATGGCCCGAGATGGTATTTGCATCTAGACAAAAGAACTAGTTGCTTCACGTTCGAGCTCAAAAGCTCTTCCACTTGCTCTGGCTACCGTTGTCCTCAATTGGAATATCTCCATGACGCAACCACGAGGGACACCGATAAGGGGTACAAATAGACATGGTGCTGGCAGGAGCACCAGAAATAACTCAGAATGGGTGGCTATGGATGATTATGTTGATGGTGTCTCTAGCTCGACTCGTGACCAGATTGATAGATGGGAATCGCACAGAGTATCGACAATTCTGGCCTCGGGGTGGAAAAGAGGAAGAATAACTTATCAAATCAGGATATTGGGCAATACATCATCATAAACTCGAAAAGCATAAACTTGGAAAACTTGGAAACTTGTAAAACCCAGAAAGTTCAGAAAAAATAGGAGAGTTTTGCAACACTGCTAACTAGTAGATTGTAATTTGTTGGATGAACAGTTGTGGACATAACCATAGTGCTTCTAAACCTCTATTTACATAAATATACCTCCAATTAGAATTGACTTATCATTGCTAGTGGATTCAACATCATTTCATATTATGACTCATATCTCCATGTTTGCTGATCACATGGTATTTATGTAGATATGGTTGTAAGTTGAATAAGAGCTTCAAGACATTTTGCATTCTCATGACTGTTGCCATGATTTCTCTTTCCTTTTCTCTTAATTATTGAAGTCTAGTGTAAATAAAATATTTCCTTTTACTATGTTTCTCCATCAACGCTTCAAATTTGCAACCATGTCAAATATGTATTCTCATTTTGGAACCTTTGTCTGGTATCCCATTCTAGTTGAAGATAGCAGCTAGGCCAATAAGGTATTTATTTTATCATTTGATGGCTCTTGGACCTGAGAAGGTGAATCAAACAGAAATACAACATCCAATTACTAAGCCAAGACTGTGTACATGTGATTTTGAGGTGATTGGAAGACACCAAAAATGGTTGCAAAACTAAAAAATGACTTAGGTGTATGGTAATGATGTTTTGATTGTTAATTTCATTTCTAAACATAATGGTGAAAAGCACATGCCAAGGATAAATTATCAATAAAGGAGGGGACCATTTACTGAGGAAAAAATCTTTACATATGTTTTCAAGGTGATTAGAAGTCACCACAGGTGGTTTCCAAACATAAAAATAACTCAGGTGTATGGTAGAGAGATTTTGACTTTTTATTGCCTCTCAAGGCATAATGCTATGATCTGTATGCCAAGGAAGTCCTAGTAAAACAATGGATTAGAAAATACGATTTGACCATGTTTAGTGTGGATTGAAACATGCCAATATTAATCACAACCCATTATGTTAAAGATGAATATGTCGCAGATAATGTATTGGGATACCTAAAATATGAGTAGTTAACCTTCATGAAAAACTTATTTTCCAAATTGGACTTCAATGAGAATACACAAGACATTGGTGAGTGGAGATTTCATGTAAAGGAGGTGACTAGCAAAGGAGAAAAATATGAGCAAGGTGGAACACTATTTGAATAAATCTATGGAAGTTGGAGATCAAGTTTGAGTCTTAGCTCCAAAAGATATGAGCAGGAGGTTGGGAACCACAACATCTATGAAACAATTTGGCTAATTTCCAACTTGTAGGATGAGAGACATTCCATTCAACATTGAAACATTGCATATGACTGATATAGGAATTTATGAACTATTTTTGAAATGTGGCACTAAATATTGGATTTGAAAAGGAATTCAAGTTGTTACATGATAATATTTAGTTGATGGACAAGATACACAACTTAAAAACAAGAAGGGACAAGGTGTGTATTTGTATAAATTGAAAAATAAAAATCTCCATTCAGAAGATGGATACAACATGGACTAGGGAAGGACTATTGCCAAAATATAGAAATAAGACAAAGGTGGACCCCCCAGCCCCTGCATCCACCATATCATACCAAAATGCAATATATTGGGAATTGAACTTGGAAAATGAAGACCAAAAGAAGTACCAAATGCAAAGCGATGATGAACACTCTACGATACACAAGTAGAAACAATTTGAATGGGTGTTGGCTGTTGTGGTGTCAGTGTTGATAGTATAAATTCTACAAGGACTTTTGTGGGAAGTAAACCAGTGGGTGAAGTGTTGTTCAAATGAAAATTATTATTCAATTAAGATGCTCACATTATGATTGGATGGTGTAATTTTCATAGAATTATAGACTTGTTGGTGTTAACCTGTGAGTGGAAGAGAGTTCCTAGTCCATCTGAATAGACAACCCAATATTTGTGATGATTAAATTTGAAAAATACTTATTATATTCACATAAACTTATTTACATTCAAAAAATTTAGCAGTGTAAGGGTATATACAATCCCCATCCTAACTGAAAAACTTGATTAGCTGGGTGCCCTTGGCTAGTAACTAATGGCCTATGAATGTCGAGGAGAGAGGAAAAACCTTTAATTTTTTTAATACATGTCATTTCCTAATACCCTAAAATTTTGAAGGTTTCATTTCTAATAGTTGTACCTGTTTAAAAAATATAGCATTTTGCAATTTCAGGCAACATTGATATCTGGCATCAATTCTTGAATCCATTTTGATAAACATTTGGATTTATTTTAGCACTATGTTGATGAATAACCAATAGGTTAATGCTTTGGAGCTTATATGGTAACAATGCCTCAATGCCTAAGCATAGCTCAATTGTTTCACTTTCACACATATGAGTTGTTGGATTTTAAACCCAACCCTCACTTATATTCTAAATTATATTTTTTCCATTTATTGTCAATTGAACAACACTCATTGATATCAAATTTACTCTTCTTTCCCAAGTAGCATTCTATCAAATAGATTAGCTCCAATAATTCATGGTATCAAAACATAGTGACAAGATATCATCCAATGAATTGGGTAATCAATATGTTCCCTTGGCAGGTGCACTTCGTGTGTCTTACAGAACTCAAGTTTTCAACATCTTCAACAGATCTTGATTGAGAAGAAGAACTGCGTGCAGGATCCTGCAATTGCACCTCCTTAAAACCAATTCCATAGTTTTCAAAATGAAGAGTAGTATTGCTTGATGGTTCTGAACCACTGAATTTATGTCCCTCATATACAAGTCTCTTTAAGAGTGCCATAATTGTTGGTAGAAACTTGGTTGACAATGACAATATTACAGATAACTGTATGAATTACACTCATAAAACCATTATAGTTGTAAATGCAGAGCAAGACAACTCAAATCGCATCAATATACATTATAATAACATTTATTAAATAGAAATGAGAAATTTTGACATAAGCATATATGTCCTAAACAATAATATTATTATTTACAAATCCGTGCTAGAACTCTCCAGTGATGTCTAATTGCACAAAACGAGCTTTTTCCAAGAGGTAAAGAAAAAAAAGTTACACCCATATATATTGGATTCCAGTTACCAATAAAATTTAAGGATGATTCCAGGCTAGCATGCATACTATAGTGTAGGCTAGAAAGGAAGCATACACATTTATCTCACGAGAGAATGAAAATAACATACCTCAAAAGTAACTCATTGAAACCTATCATGACCAAAGCAATAATAACCCAAGGTGGCGGTAACAATGAAGAACTCTGTTTATTTGTTTCCTGGAAATATAGAATATGACTAAACCTTGTAATCATTTCTTCAATAATTGTCAAATCCAAAATCCAAATCAGAAACAAAGCACTATTCATCATAGAAGGCATGCTTCTAATATTGCAAAAACACACTCAAAAAATAATGTATAAAAAACTATTTTTTTTGTTTGAGAAAAGCACTAATTTTGATAAACATGAGACTAGTAGTGCTACCCAAATATATTATGAACCAAAACACACAAACTGAATTTTGACACTCTATTGATAAAAACCCTTCATAACAGTTACTAAGATACCTTATGGAAAAATATCCGTTATTTCTGTTGCTAAGAACTCAAGAGAACATATACTATCTAAAATTGTTTCCCAAGGATAAGTCACTTGAAAAATGATTCACCTGGGCAGACAAATCCTGATCTACAGTGTACTCTATCTTTGTTACATGGAAATTTTGTACTCATCATGATTACAAACCATGTACACTTTATCCTTTCCTAAATACCTGAAGTACTTGACCAAAATCCTTGGAAGATGAGTCATGAGGTTTTTTGCTTGTGAAAACCCTGTTTAGAGAGGCCGACGCACATTGATTTATAGTAGAGCGCGTCTTTCCTGATAGACACACCTTGCTCCATTAAAAACTGCGTCACTGGCGCATGTTTCTAGTGTCTAGGGTGCGTCGATGCATGTACGAAGCGAAAACAAAGAAGTTTCGAGAAGTCTCCCGAAGGAGACCCTCGTGAAGGCTTATCCATTCCATATAGGGTGGATCTTACTTGCCTCCCAACTTAGTAGGATCCCACCTCCTCCTTATCCCTAATCCTCTCCTCTCCTCCTCATCTCTTTTGGCCCCTAAATGAAGCTCCTCTTCATGGGATAATGGGGTTGAAATGAGGGTATCCAAATGCTGTAGAAATTGAGCCAGGAATCCATTTTTCCATGATTGGAAAATTGAGGAAAGGTTCCATTGGAAAGGATCTTCAACACTAAGGATTCATTGGTTGTAATTGTTTCCTCTATTTTCATTAATACATCAATGTATTCCTTTCCCATAAATGATGTGTAATTTCATTTATAGTAGTTCTTCTTGGTCAATTGCTTAAAAGTATCATGTTATCTTGTAGTCTCTTGTCTTTTTCCTTTTGAATCTTTTGCAGGTAATCTCTTCATCAACAAGCAGGACTGCGAAAGCTTCAAGCTATGAGGACGAAATTCGTAAATAAGGTATGGACTTGACTCTTTGTATTCAAGTAACTGGTTAGATCCAGGGAAAGGTTTTTATTCTTGTTTTGCTTTGTTCTAGATCCGAACCATTTAGACTAGGGAGATCAGTCGGTGTCCGCACCAACGGATTTATCCATTAACGATATCTTACTTAAATTGCCTCCATATTGACTTGCATTGGAATGGCGTAATTAGAACATCCAAAGGTGGAACCTACAATGTTAAAAATATATTAAATTATCCAAAAATGAGTATAAACAATTAATAGAATCAATTGAAAAGTTTGAAATGATAAACACACCACTTCCCAAGTGTTTGAAGCAAGTAGATTCACTGAAGAAGAGGAGCTTACGTCTAGGAGAGAACCAGTTGTACCAATACAATCTATTAATGCAAAGGATAAAGTGTCCTAAATGTTATCAGGTTTTTCATCCAAGTGTAATGCAACCATAAAAACAAGAATGTTCAAAGACTGCAAGACATAAATGCAAAGTCTCAAAACTGAAAATAAAATTAACAAAACATGCATAAAATATACACACAACTTTTCCCTATCAGATAAATTCAGACGAGTATTATATCAACTCCAAAATTACAAAAAAAACAAGGGTGATAAGACATTGTCTATTCCTTAAACTTATCATTTCAAATATTAGCCTTTAGTCTCAAAATCATTTTCTTACTGCCACAAATATGGTTAATGATATGGTAATCTTGTTGTTTTTGGTAGAGGAAGCAAATGATATTTACCTAGTTGAGAAGTGGTGTGGCGGCCAAATAAATTAAAAAATACAGGCTCAAATAAAGGCAAACTGAAGCGGTGATTGAGGGTGACTGCATCTCGAAGTCTATTCCATCTTTTTGTCATTCCTTGAGTTTCCCCAATATGTTTTCCTTGGGAAAAAGAAATTGGCGATGGAAGAAGTTGATCCAAAAATACAGGGGAGAGAATTTGTCTCCTCATCCAAATCCTGAAAAGTGCATAATTTCCTTGGGGTTTATTTTTAAAACTTTTTTTCCAACACCTTCCTTACTACTTCTTATAGAATAGTTTGTGCCTACTATTTTTGCATAGAATTTCATTCCCAGGTGTAAGAATCTTAATTGTAGTTCAATTTCCATGTTCTAAGGAAGAATCTACATTTGACAAGAGGGTGACCGGGTATGAAGCACACTAATAAGAGCTAGAGGGGGAGGAGAACATGCTAGGGGGGTTTCTCTTCAAGCACGAGAAAATTCATGTTGAAGTTGGATGCTGGATAAATTGAGATGTTTGAACAAACGACAGTTGAAATTTTGGCATATTCATATAAATATCACCTTGATTTAGACCATGGAAAATGATAAGACAGATAGGGTATGTGTTAGAGAGCATAAGAATAGGAATAAGAAGCTTAGGGGCATTCCACTCCAACAAAACTTGGAATGGCTGTAAACAAAAATTCCACGGTTACAACAACCATAAATCCAAGTAAACCCCAAGTAAATTTAACCTACAAGTAATCCCCAAGAGCCTACATAACCTTCTCGATTTGTTGTTGAAGCTCTTAGGTGGGGGCGAGAACCAAATCCTAGAATTGCAGCAAGCCATAGTCAAGTTGATGTATAATTATGGAACAAAAAGTGGCTGTCTTGCTTGTTCTAGATTGGGCATACTGTAGCACATCAAAACCCTTGCAGAATGACACTATGCCCCTTTGTTGAATCACAGATGGCTTCAAAAACCCTAAAACAATCAAAAGAGGGTTCAACACTAAAACCTTGATAAAACCATTCATTTAACAAAAAAAAGTAAAATAAGACATTGAGGAATAAATGAAAACCCTGCAATGTTAAATGTACCATGGGCGTAAATGCCTCTAAGAATATTATTGTGTAGGCCCATTTCATTGAAACTCTTGTGAAATTCATCATAGATTACAAAGAGATTGCCTCCTTCTGTTCAAAGTCTCTACTGTGTAAAACAAAAGCAAAATCAAGATAACAAGAAAATATATAATCTAGAATGGGTAAAATCAGTGAATGATATATGTTCATCATTATCCCATCAAAATAGGAAAGAATGGGAGGGAAAATCGGGTACATTTCCTTCATCTTGGCATCATATTGACGAGCATCGAACAAAGTTACATCTACTACCACTCTATCCATGATTGAATATTTAAACCGACCCACACTGAGATAAAACCCTAAAACCAACCATGTTTTCTCACCAAGAAACCCCCATCCTCCACTCTTTACGTTATTCTAGAAATTATTTTAACTAGGTTAAACATTCGTAATAAATACCTGTGCAGGAATACTTGTAAGTATAATTGAGCCACAAAACTCTCTATCATAATACCTGTAATAATCTCTATCTGTAAAACTCTCCAAATTTCTTTCTCCGAATGTTTCTTTTCCCCATTTTCTTTCTTCCCAATTTTCTTTCCCTCCATATTAATTTGAGTTTTAAAAATTGCTTAATCTTATTATATAATATATAATATAATATATTAAAAATATATTATATATTGTATATAATAAAAAAGAATTATATTAATATATATTAGTATATTAATATTAATATTAATATTATCATATTATTATACATATAATATATTATTATAGCCTGATGGGTTAGCTCAAGTGGTTGAGAGCTGTGAGTTGTAAGCAGAAGGTCTCCGAGGTCAAATCCACGGGTATCTATGCATAGATATATAAGGGCCTCAGTTGATGTCCCCACTGGGTTAGGCTCCGTAATCAGAGCCAGTGGGGTGAGGCCCCTTCGGGTGGCCCCCCTGTGAATTCTTCCAATGGGCGTAGAAACTCCTCTCTAGAGTCGTGAACCACATTGAAAAAACATATAATATATTAATATATATAAATAAGAAAAAATCATAAAAAATATACATATAGATGCATGCATCATGGATGTTTCAAAGTGATATGATATTTCGGTTCACATGAAAATGTGAACCAAGATTTGGATTGTAAATGAACACATAAATTCTCATCCTTAAAGAAGATAAGGATGGTATAAAAAGCAGAGAAAGCATCATATTTCTAAGGATTTGGCGGTGTTAGTCAATTTATTCTAAATTAAATAAAAAAGAGGGGATACAAAATTTTGCTTTCAATGGATTATAAAAGTTGAGACCAAACATGTCATTTGGACCGAAAGGAACCTGAAATTTTGATTCTAATACAAAAATTCTTCCAAACTTCCTTACACTAGAGAGAGCAAGACAATCAAGATATAAAGATATTATATTAATGTCCATGGATGACCAAAACTCAATAGAACATAGAATTACAGAATATGCAACAAATAGTGAAGGAAGTGGATTTAAGAGAGATATATATCTTACTCTTGGACTTGCCAAAACTACGCTCCTAATAGTCATTGTTTGCATGCAGAAACTTTACTAAACTGTAAAATTTTATTGTTAAAATTGCGCTTTTCCATTTTCATATTGATCTTGTAGGTTTTATCTAACCATGTGACTCAAATAGTCATTGTTTTAGATAGTTTCAGTTGTGTCACATATTATCTAGTCATATTTTTTATTCGATGACTAAATTAGTCATTTTTATTTGTGTTGCTCAAATTTAGTCATATTTAGCCTAAAATTGTGACTAACATTTTTAGTCACGTAGTCATTTATCACCCTTTTTCTACTAGTGCCTATTCTCCCTCCTTCCCTACATCTGCCTCTCCCCTGCATCCCCACTCCCCCTCTCCCCCCCTCTCTCTCTATTCCCCCACCTCTCTCTCTCTCTCTTCCCCCATCTCTCTCCCTATGCCTCCCTCCCTCCCTCCCTCTCTCTCTCTCTGTGTGTGTGTGTGTGTGTGTGTTCCTCCCTCCCTCCATCTTTCTCTCTCCATCCCTCTCCTCTCCCTTCCTCCCTCCCTCTCTCCCCCCTCCCCCTCCTCCCCTCCCCCCCGTCTCTCTCTCTCTCTCTCTCTCCTGCATCTACCCTCCCCCCCCTCTCTCTCCCCCCACATATCCCCCTACCCCTCGCATCTCCCCCTCATCCCTTTCTCTCTCCCTTGTCCTCCTCTATATTTCCCCCTCCCCCCTCTCTCTCTATCCCCCTCTCTCTCCCTCCTCCCTTCCTCCCTCCCTCTCTCTCTTTCTATCTCTCTCCTCCTCTCCCCATGTCTCTCTCTCCCCCCTTCTCTCTCTCTCAAATCATGGGGCCCTTCACACTATCAAATTATTCCTTCAAACTTGTCATCAACCTTGGTAGCCTTGATCCTCGCTTCCACAACTAACCTTTTGATTTTTCCAAGTTTTCTCCATTATTAAGCATTAAATCCATTTGAGTTTTTGTGCAAATCCAGTTTGGGATCATAACTCCCCATTGGGAGGATTTTGGTCTCTAAAAGATGATCCATGGAGGACATGAGAGCACATATCCTGCACTCATTTATTCAATTCCACTACATTTTTATGAAGGAAACATGCTTCATGTCTGCCCCATTCAAGTTGATGGTTTTCTCTTGTTCCACTACAATTGTAGATATTCTTCCTCCCCTTGTGTGTGCTTTAAAGAGGTATGAATTACCACCTTTAACCAAGGAATATGTGTTCTTATTTCTATAGAAAGTTGCATCCTAATCCCATAGGTATGGGCTAACAAACTTCAGTTCAAAAATATCTAGTGGTGCAATTTCACATTCTACTTCATTTGTGTAAGCAATGTTAATGGAAAACTTGATTTTGCATCTCCTGGTGATTCTTATAACATATATATCTTTGATCCAACCCAATGAACATGGTTGTACTATATCATGAGTTTCTAGATGAAGCTCAACTACTAAGGATTCAAAATTTATCTTTGGATCCTTCACTTAAACTTTGATTTGGAATTGTTCATTTCCGACTCAACTTTCCATTGGTTGTTGCAATGTGGTGCAGATTATGGTTTCATACACATCAAAGGTGGTTTCTACCACTATTTATTTTTTCTTGTTACTTGTATTTTCTCCCTTCTTAGACTTGTACCAATTTAGACACAATTCTGAATGAAGTTTCTATCACTACTCATCCATGTTCCCATTCACTTCACAATGTTTGCAATGTGTGTTAGGATCCCTCCTTTTTAGATTATGGCTACATACTAATTGCCTTTTGTCTTGTCGGTCTCTTCATGGCCCTTTGTCACTGCCCATTCTTAGAGTCCAATTTAATTTAGATATTTTTCTTTCTCATCTCATGTATTCTTTTCACACTAAGAATCTATAATTTCCCTTGATTATGATTGAATAGGATTCTAAGATGGTACTTCACCAATACTCTCAACTCTTACAAAGAGATACCCATTATGATGGATTTATTTTAAAATTCAGAAGTGTATTCTTGTACAAATTGTTCTTGTTGAACTTACTCGCATTTCTTGAGTTGGTCCTCTTCATAGCCTATTGGATAGAATTGTGATTTCAACAATGCCTTGAATACCTCCCATTTCATAACCATGGGATTCTTTCCTATCCTTAATGCATCTACCTGAATGCATATACATAGATCTCCCACCACAATAGAGAATGCCTTATCATCTTCAAATGGGAAAAATAAATATGTTGTGTTTCTTTGATTTGGAAAAAGTTGAAATATAACTCCAATTATTTTAACTAAGTATTAATATTTCAACGTTAACTTAACCATCATATATTGGTATTCAAGAAATTTCCTCAAATTTAAAAGGAATATTGGAAGATGAAGGAAGAGAGTTGTTTTTACGTGAGTCTCCAAGCTTCTTTCCTTTGGAATCTTATATGTTAGCTTTGCCTTCTTCATTCTCATCTTCTATCGAGTCTCCTTACTTAACTTACATTACTAGTAGTTGCGTTACCATCTTTATCAATGCAACAATGTTCTAATCCAACCAAGTAAACCTGGATTCTAGGACCTCCATTAAGAGATGTCACTTCCATCCTTGGCTTTATGCTCCTTTCCAGGACTTACAACAATCCTTTTCCATTGTCTTGGTATATGTTGTGGGTGTTTACCATACAAGTTCTTCACCAAGTTTTTTGAACTCGGGCTCTAATACCTTATGATTCTTAAATGGTAGGCATATGGCCTATTTGTCTCACCATGTATTTTTCAATGCAAAATGAAATTTGTCTCTGCAATTCACCAACAAATTGATATTATTCCTCACGTTCTTTATTTAGATTTGGTTTCAAATCCCATGTGTATTTTCTTGTAATGTCAAGATCATGTTGAGTAAAAAATTCAAGTGCACTATGTCCCTGCAATTACATGCTTAATACGACCAAGATCAAAACATAAATAGAGTTTTCATATATGTTTACAAAAGAGATAGATGGAAAACAATTAAATTATATCATGATAATAGTAAACAATGCACTCAGTGATTTTGAATGTGCAATCACAACTCCCAATTCACCATACATTGGCCTATGAAACACACAGACACGCACACACACACACACACACACACACACACACACACATTTTCCTTAGAAAAAGGTCGGTAACTTTATTCACAATATTTTGGAGAAGTTATAACTTGTACAAGCCCAGTAGACTATAAAAAATTTGTTCATAAGAAACTGCTCAGGTATAAACCGCAAAGGGAGACTATGTCTCGACCCATATGAAGTTCAAAAATGATTAAGTGTAGAAATAAAGTACACACATTTTTTTAAGGAAAATACAAAATAGGGAGACAATCTCAACCAACACCATCTTGGAACTAAGAAAAAAGAGGGATTCAAACTCAACCATTCTAGATCCGTCAAAACATATTAAGGGAGAAAACTCAACCATTCTAGACCTGTTCAAAACATATTAAGGGAGAAAACTCAACCATCATTATATTAGAAAGTATTTTATAGTGGGAGCCATCATTAGTATATGAACCAACCTCTACATCAATCATTTGACTGTTACCTGAAGAAGAATTCTGTGTCATTAATTTGTCCGAATTGGTCCATGTGTTGTACTTGTATCTACCCCTCTTGAAGATCACATGCTTTCTTTGCGAATGTGTTCGCTTTTGAGTGTTCCCTGCATATATGTGTTAAATTTTAAGTGCAATAACAATATGGATCACTGAAAGATAAATAAGCATATCATAGACAATAGTACACAACAAATTTATTTTGGGAAAACCCTCTCGGTGCAGAAAAACCCAACAAACTTATTCTATATAGATTCGTCAGAATGTACAATAATATCCCTCATGCAAAGACCCAAACACAAGAAGACTTCCAAAAGAAACTATTCACTTGACTCTATCTCTCCTAGTGATGTGACCTCAATTAGTGGTAGTGGTGACCAAATGAGGAGGTCGAACTCCTCATTTATACTAATCAAATGACTTGAATGTTTTCCTAATAGGGTCGTCATGACTCTCCTAATTAGGTTGACTTGTACAAATTACAATAAAATATTATTTTCTAGATTATTCTAGGCCGACCTAATAGTTCGGGTTTACATAGAATCTTTCAATGACTTTTACATGATCAATTGCATCAATAATAATCCCTGTAGGGTGTACAATACAAATGGCACAAATAATAATATCTTCCAAAGTTACATTCTTCAACACTCCCTCTTAAAAAGGAAGGTATTCTTCTGACATCGTCACCATTGTCTTCTAGCTGCTGCACTTCTTGTACACAAATTATTGACATCTGACATCTCTTGAATCTATATATCATAAGAAGTTTCACAGAGCCAACCCTTTTTCATGCTGGATGTGCTTTGCAGTGCCAACCCTTTTTCATGTTGGATGCAACTCTCCACAAAGCCAATCCTTTTTCATGCTAGATGTGGCCTAGATCCAATCTAGGGATTTCTCATTGGGATCTCCCCTTGGTGATCGAACAATCATTCTAAGATCCAATCCTCAGAGATACAACTAACTACACTGGATTCCACCAGTCAACATGCACTTGCTCAATCCAGTCCATCGGAGAGCCTACTGCACCAGTTCACCTAGTATGTTGGGGAACCAACACTGGGATCTACCTTGGTGATACCACCCTTGGAGATACAACCAATAACTACTACAAAGCCAGTCTATTGGCTGTTAATAACCTTATGGAGGTTTTCAATCATAGACCCAGGTACTTCGCGGTTCAAGGAACCAACAAAACCCCTATTCACCGGCCCTTTCGGCAACAGACTGTGCGCAGCTTGAGGTCTCACCCGAGGCGAAGCTGAGGGGGTGGGTGTAGAATCAAGTTTCCACAACTGGGTAATGTGATGGGGGAACGACTGATAAGCAGCGCAACACCTTACGGGCTGCCGCGGACAAATAACTGCGCGAACCTTCTGTTCTGCGTTGGGTACTTCGGCGCGCAATTGTGCTTGCACACTTGCGCCTCTAATGACAGTGTGATATAGGATACCTTTGCGCTACGACAATGAGCTATCAACAAATTACTTCGCAACAAATCTCAATGACTCGGTGCATCAACTAGACTGCGCGTCCTTTCGAGGATGATTAACTCTAACCAATCCTACTTAGCATTCTTTATCCCTTCATCCCGTTCAAGTTCTTATCATTAAGTTGCAAATGATTGAATAAACATATAATTACTGCGTGCTCCAACGCTGCACTAAAACTCAATGTTCAATGATGTGACTAATTGGCTGATACATACATTCCTAGATTCATAAGTGTTGAATACTTAACATTCCTCCATGCATATATTACTTAACATATTATTCCCATTCTCTGCGGTGAATACATATAAAAGAAATCACATAATAGAATACTTCAGCATTAAACATTCATACCAAGTAAATGAACAATCATAAACACACAATAGTCACATAACATAGAATTTAACGTGGTTCACCCCTCGGATGGAGGCTACGTCTACAAGAACGGTTGTTAATATTGCTCTTTATGGGAAGGGTACAACCGTTCTTAGTCTGCGCACTCAACTGCAGACTCTCTTCTTTCTCAGATAGATCTCTGTACACTCAGCTGCAGAGCCTTTACAATGGCTTTCTAAGCTTAAGATTCTACAATATCTAAATAATTAACCAAACTGAAGAGTAACCCTTCCCTTACAAAATTGTGCCTTATTTATAGATCATGCCCGTAGGTCATGTCTTTACAATCATTAGGCCGAAACCCTAAGGTTTCCAAAATAGGCGTGGCTAACTACCACCCTAGCTATCGCCGTCGACAGCCTACTCCAGCTGGGCCACTCGTGGCTCACACGCTCTTCTGATAGCCGCAGTCCTCAAACGGTTACAACTGCATCATGGCCTGTCCCTTTCCACTCCTTCACCTTCCTGTCGCCATCGACATCGTGGCCTAGCTTCTCAACCGCTTGCTGCCACACGTTCGAACACATCGCTTTCATCTTCCATCCATCTGTTCCTTACCCAAAATAGGTCCTGTCCTCGCCTGACCTTTACCCATGTTCTGAACCAAAAATAGCTCATGCGCTACTATGCGCATCATCCTACTGCGCGACCATGCCTTAGCCATTGCTGTCACGCGACACGCACAGTTTCTCAACAATGTCTGTCTCCTATCGCCGCGCGCAATGCGCACTTAACCAAATTGCTTCCTCTTCCTGCCGTAGCGTGCAACGCGCGATTTTCCACACTTGCATATTTTTCCAACCCATTTGGGCCCCACCCAATAGGCCCCTAACACTCACCTGTGGCTTGTCCCGAGCCACTTCCACTTGCGGAAACTAGTGCTGCATCTGTCATCATCCCAAGCTTTAATGTAAAGTTTTGCAGAGTTCCTGCTAACTCCGCAACTATTTCCTTGGATTTTCGTTCGAACCCTTGCATCATCTCCAGAGTTTCCTGCGAGACCTTCTCCTGAGCCACTTGTTCCTGCATGGTTCCTTCTGTAGCCTAAAGTTCTACGAACTTTGCGTCAAATTGTTGCATTAGTTCGAGGCCTTCTTGCTCAATAGGCTGCATCCTGACCGATGTAGCAGCCTCTTTCTCCCTTAGTGTTTCCAACTCTTTCTCTAGGTCCTTGAACTCATTAAATTTCTGCATTTTCTCTCTTGCCGGTGCATTCCTTAGTTGCACACTTGCAGCATCTACCTGCTGCTGCTTCTGTTTTACTTCTTCCCTTACCTGCTGGAGCACAGGATCCTCACTCAACTCGGTGACTGCTATAGTTATCTGTTTGAGTAAGTCTTGGAATTTCGTCACTTCCACCGAAATGCCATCCATGGTTGTTCTGATATCCTCAGCTGGAGCTGGGCACTGATCTGGTGGAATGACAGGGTTCCGAGCCTCCAGGTCTGCGATTTTTCCTTTATACGAGGCTTCCATTTCTATTTTCTTATAGATAAGGAACTCTACCTTGGCCCCAATTTTCTTTATCGTGTCCTCCATATCATCTTCTTCTTCGCATTCTTCTATGTTTGCGCACACAACTGAAATGGTTTCCTTTAGCTTTTGGCCCTTTTCCTTGGCTGCGCTTAATTCTTGCTTGTTGTTATTTGATTCCTGCCTTAACTGATTGATGTCTTCAGTTAACTATGCACACTTATCATATGAGGTGAGGCCTCTATCATGAATTTCTTCCACAAATCTGATGCACAACTCGTTCAAGTCCTCTAGGGGTAGGGTCCCAATATTCAAGTCGAGGCACCCAATCTTTACTACCTCCTTAACCGTTTCATTTGGATAGATAAGGTAGCCTGGTTTAAGGTTCAAGATGCGCGGATACTTACTTTCGGTAATAGGTGGTCTTCTTTGCGCACTTGATTCTCCTGAATTCCCGTCAAAACTTGAACCTGACTGCCCCATTCCCATATGGGCTACCAATGTCTTGACCTCCTCCATAGCTTGGATTATGGTCAACTGCAATTGTTCTTGCTTGGATTCTTTCTCAGCACGAGTCTCTTCCCATGCTTCCTGCACTTTTGTTGCGATGGTATCGCAATCATCTGGATGTAGTTGTGGCCCGGACTCGGGTTTTTCAGCCTTCCTCTTTGTGCGTCGGCTTTGTGATTGCGAGGGGCCTTCAATGGTCTTTCTCTTTCCTGCTGACGTGGCTATATTTTGACTCTGCGCATCATCCTTTTCTTCCTCAATGGGCGTTCCAGCTGGTAGTCCACCCTTCTTTCCCTTCTTTGCTGGTGTTTCTCCCTTGTCTTCCTGATATGTTTATGTATCTTCTTCATCGGTGTCTTTTACATCGATCTTCTCCCGAAGAGGTTCTACGTTGTGCTCGTAGTCGGATGCATCGTCGTGTAAAGTGGGAACTTTACATTCTGGCTCCCATCGCTCCATCATTCCCTCGATCACCTGCTCATCTAGTCGGTAAAAGCCTGGATACCATAAGTCATGCTCTGTTATGTCACCTTTTGGATGAATGAATGATTGGTGTCTTTTCGCGCAAAACCTCATAATGCAGGTGTATTCGTCGGTTAATGGTTTGGAAATGCGCGGTGTTGCCATAATTGCTTCGCGCAGCTGGTGATAGTAAACATAAAAGACTCCAGCCGTTTGTCGTTGCCTAGATGCCTTTGGGCTCACCCATAGATTGGAAAAGCGCATTCCTCGACCTTGTCCGGCTAAAGTGGTAGATCCCTGATATCCCTCTGTCTCCTTCCAGCCTACAAGGGCTATCAACACTAGCAGCCAACTAAAATGGAACGATTTTCCATCATCTTGGGTATCTTGAACATCTTCCAGAAACTCGTTCAATAAGAACTGGCACCAATTGTAAGCTTTTCCGTGCAATACATTAGTGGCTGCCCTGATTGCGACCGCAGGTACTTTAGGTGGTCTACACTTGCGCAACATCTTGCCTGCAAGCAACTGGGTCGTAAAATTTGTTGCGCGGTCATTGATGTCGATCGTTGGGAACCCTCGTCCCTTGGGCACTACGCCGAACTCTTTTTCTATTTCGGTGCTAAGGGTTTTATCATGCCCCTTCTTTATGATGAGGTTAGCAGGGTCCTCTCCTCGCTTGTTTAGTCTGGTGATATGATGGATCATGTCGATGCTGATATAAATGCGCGTGTCCAACCATAGGAATCCTTCATGCACGCAAGTGAGTAGTGTTTGCGCTATGATGGAAAACTCAGCACTCTTAGTAAAGTGCGGAATTTGCAGTAAATTTAACAAGCCTGATGGCCGGATGGCCCTTAGCCATTGTTGAACTTCCAACCTGCCGGCGCCGGTCTATGCGTCCTTGACCCAATTGATATAGGCATCCAGTCTAAATTGTGGGTAATGTTTCAGCGTTATCAGCGTTTTCTCCAGTAAGTCCTGGTCATCCAGCTTGCAACCTGGTACACCACCCATTAAATTCTCCTCAATCTTCACCCTGGTGGAAATGGTGGGTAGCAGGATTTCGTATTTGAAATTATTTTCTATGTTGACTGGTGGGGCATCAAGCTTCCTTGGAGGTTTGTAGTCGGGCACGGATAAAACGACAGGTTTTGAGCCGAGGCTGTTTGCTGTAATGGCACTTCAGAGCCCCCTTGCTTTGAAGCTGTTTCTTTTCCCTTGCTGCTTCCTGCAGCCTGCCATGCTAAACTTCTGGATGCACCTGCTTTCATTGTTGTCATTGCTGCTGGAATCCCTACTTGCTCAAATAACCAGGAGATATCTTCCAACTCAACCTGTTCACTCATACGACGCTCTGATCGCTCGGCTCTTGACTAGTTCAAACACTTCGTAAAAATGGTTAAGTGGTCGAGCGGGGTCTATTTATAGCCGCTGCTGGTCTGCTATGTGGACTTTCACAGTTGCCGAGGCCCTTAAAGCCATATTGATTTCTAGTTCGTGTGTATGATCTTGAGCCTGTCATCCGATTCTTTCCATGATGCGAATGTTGTTTCCTTAAATGCTAAAAGGTTACCTAGCAAGCCGGCTTGTCAACACCGTTGAATCCGCGTTAAGGGCTTAGCCTGCCAGCCGCATTTCGAGATGAATTGGTCACTTCTGTCTTTAATAGGTTCCAAGATGTCACATCCGCCCTTAAATGGGAAACTTCCCAAGTGACGCCAGTTTGGTTAACGACCCACTGACCGGTCGACAGATGTCACGGTAACGGTTTCTATCATAATGTGTTGGCGGTCTAACAAATTGTTTTCTTGGGGATGCGCGCTTGGTGTCCCATGTTTTCTGCGCGATCAATAGCTGTACTTGCTCTGCGCCGCTGCTCTTCTCTTCTCTTATTTTTTTTTTGCGCGCAACTTCAGCAGTGTTGCGCGGTACGCTTCCCCGAATCATCCAGAATTCTGCGCAGCCGGACTATCACGGTAAAGCTTTAGTCTGCTACCATTTATCAAACTTGGTAAGGTATCTCCGGCCAATGTAGCTAACTGGACTACGCCACCATTAGTAACATACATTACAGTATATGGGCCAAGCCAATGCATCTTAAATTTTCTCAAAAATTTCATGAATTTGTTATCATACAGGACGACTAGATCACCTACCTGAAAGCTCTTGTTCTTGATGTGGCGATCATGCCATGCTTTTTTGCGGTATTTCTGTACTTGTTGGTGGAAGCCTGCGACGAAGTGATCTTCCCCTATCCCAATCAAGTGTAGGAGCCTTTCTTCGAGTGCCGTGCAATCTCCCATGCCTGTAAACGCTGCTATTCTCAAGCTGGGAACAATGTACTCCATCGACATTATTGCTTCTTTCCCATAGGCCAACCGAAAAGGTGTATGGCCAGTGAGTTTCTTGCAGGTAGTCCTGTATGCCCATAGTACAAATGGAATGCGCATGTCCCAATTGTCCTGATTGACGTTGCATATCTTGGTTAGCGCATTCTCCAACACTTTGTTAAATGCTTCGACAGTTCCATTTGCCTGTGGATGATAAGGCGTGCTACGCTGATGATGAATGTGGAACTCTTCGGTCAAAGCCTCAATGGTCTTATTCAGAAAATGAGTGCCTTGATCACTCATTAATATCTTCGGGCATCCAAATATTGTAAGGATATTCTCATATATAAACTCCGCAGCTGTAGTTGCGCTACAGTCCTTTACTGGCTTTGCTTCTGCCCATCTGGTGAGGTAATCAGTAGCAGTAATGATATACCTCGCACCAGTTCTTTTTCCTGGTGGGTTAATAGGATCCAAAAAATCAATAGCCCATTTTTCAAAGGCTTCCAATGTCAGCTGTGGATTTAATGGCATTTCATCCTTGTGGGATGGCTTCCCTGTTCGTTGACAAACATTGCAATTCTGGCAATGTTCCTTCGAATCTTTATGAATTGTAGGCCACCATAGCCCTGTGTGTAATATCTTCTGCACGGTAGCTCTCCCTGCATAATGGCCTCCTGCGACTCCTGAGTGCGCATCAGCCAGTATGAAAGGTTTCTCATGCTCGAGCACACACCAGCGTAGTACTTCATCCGGTCCTAGTTTGTATAGATGACCTGCAATTATAGTGAAGTATGCTGCGTGCACTACTAGCTGCTTCTTCTACTACGTAGTGAACTCTGTGGGTGAGAACCCAGTGGTCAAAAAAATCAATGATGTCTTGATAATAATCGTCAGCAACCTGTATGGCGAACAACTGCACATCAGGCATATTTTCCTCCAGATTCATAGGCTCTTCTCCTAACTCGATTCTTGATAGATGATCAGGTCCCAAATTCAATCTACCTGGCTTAACAACAATCTCAAAGTCGTACTCTTGAAAGAGTAGTAACCATCTGCATATGCGCCCCCCTAACACTGGCTTATTGACCAGGTATTTCAAGGCAGAATGGTCAGTGAACATGGATAAATGCATACCAAGCAAGTAATGTCTGAATTTCTACAGCGCGTAGACCATAGCGAGTCCTTCTCTTTCAGTAGTGGTATAGTTCTTCTCAGCGGATGATAACTTCCTACTGGAAAAGGAAATGGGATGATCAATACCTCCCTCTCCTGGTTGCACAAGAACAATTCCCGATGCTATGCATGAGGCATCCACATGGACGTGAAATGGCTTCTCCCAGTCTGGGAAAACTAGGATTGGCGCAATGACCATTTTCTCTTTCAATGTGTCGAAGCCTTTCTCACAATCCGCATTCCAAATGAATGGTACGTCTTTCTTCAGTAGCTTTTCCATAGCTGCGGTTATCTATGCATGCCCTTTTATGAACTTCCTGTAATAACCGATATGCCCCAGTGTAGTGTACAGCTGCTTAACTGAGTTGGGTGTAGGCAAGTTTACAATGACTGTGATCTTAGCAGGGTCTACCATCAAGCCCTGTTTGCACACAATGTGTCCCAACAAGACTCCATAGGGAACACAGAAAATACACTTCTTCAAGTTTAATGAAATTTGATGTTGTCTGCACTTTTCCAGCATCATTCTAAGGTTCGCGGCATGGTTTTTCAATAAACTGAAAATGGTCCAATCATCAAAGTAAACCTCTAAAAACCTATGTATAAAATCTTTAAATGTTGCGACAACCACTCTAGAGAATATGGAGGGTGCATTCTTCAGACCAAAGGGCATCACTGTGTATTGGAACGACCCCCATTCTATAGCAAAAGTTGTCTTGTGCCTATCTGTGCAATCAATCCTAATTTGATGGTAACCAGAGAATCCATCAGTAAAATAATAGGCCTCATTCCCTCCAACATTATCTAGCACTTCATCTATAAAAGGTGTAGGAAATGGGTCATGTATTGAAGCATCGTTCAATTTTCTGAGATCCACACAAATTCTGATCTCGCCCTTTGTTTTCTTATCCTAGATAACCATCGGGCTTATCCATTCAGATTCTTTGACTGGCTCAATGATCCCGCCATCGAGCATTTTATCGAGTTCTGCCTTAACTCATTCTTTATAGCATGGATTCAATCTATATAGTCTTTGCTTTACAGGCTTCGCACCAGGCTTAAGAGGAATTTTCATCACTCCTAAGTCTCCCAATATACCTTTCATCTCTGTGAATTTAGTTGGGAATAGTTCCAGATACTCTTGCGGTATACCTGCGACTTCCTCGACTGTATATTTGTCCCAATAATCTCCGATAGCTGTGAACTTTATCTCTTCATTGGTGCCAATGTTCACTTTCCTTGTTTTTACGGGTCCACTCATATCTGGAATTTCCAGTGGAGGTCCTTCTACCTCGCGCAATCCCTCTGACTCAGGTATACATATATTACACGGGTCCTCCTCATCACTATCTGCTTTATCCTTGGTTTCTCCATCGATGTGATAACAATCAAAAGCATGCTCTAGCTGTTCCTCCCATTCAAGTTGTATGCGCGCAGGTATGATTTTTGCGCCAAAGAGTTATTCTAGTGTCAGGTTGGATTGTGTATAGTCTGGAGTGAATATATATTTTTTTAATAGCCTGCAGTGCGTCATTGATACTTGGATGCTCATATTCGAAGCTGAAATCCTGCAGGAAGGTCGCAGTCAAGCTCAACCAGTCCACTGTGCCTCTACGCAACTCTAGGTCTAGGTACCACTTCTTTGGAATCGGTTCTTCTAACGAGTGGACAAATAGATGCACCCATTATGTCTGTGGCCTCTCATTCCATGCTTCAGAATAGACTCGAATATGATCTTGTGGATCTGTCTGTCCATTATATTTCTCAAAGGATAGTGTAACCTTATCAGCAAACCTGATTTGCATCTTAATTATACACTGATCCCATGTTCTCAATGTCTGCTTATGCATGGCCCACCATCTGGCAGGTGTATCGCGCAACGCCACATCTATGCTTGTAATCGATGTTTGTCTGCAATTGTTGCAGTATATTCATTGATAAAACAATAAACATTAGAGAAACCATCGTAGCTAGGGATTGGGCTTACCTCCTTCCCGATCCAACGCAATGACTTCCTGATCCGCCAGAATTTCCTGGCAGATACTTCATGTAATCTGCTTTTCTAGTTTTCCAGTCTTGCATCAGAATCTGAAACGCAAGAGCTGTCACAGTGCCAATTGAGTGTGCCATCCGTAGTTGGGTTAATATAGTCAGCAGTATTGGTTGTCATCTTGTAGATACGGTCCAAGTCTTGAGCTCTGGATTCCTCTTGAATTGGTTCAACATATCACTCACCCTACGAAGGGTCCAATGGCGCGATGACCCTGATATCATTGCCTTTGAATATCATTTTCATGGTCTTTAAATCAATAATGGCAGAGTTAGTAATTTCCCAATTGATACCCAGCAGTGCTGGATAAGGATGGATGCCATCTATTATTTCAATTACTTCAAAATTGGCATAGTTGCGCACTCCATCAATGTCAACAATGGTGTTGGGTAATCTCCCCAAAGGTATAACTATCCTTTGATTAGCCATTCTCAACTGTAGAGGTGACCACTGTAACTTGGGTTTACCCATCTGATGCCATGTCTGCTTGGTCAAGACATTTACTTCGGATCCAAGATCAAGGATGATCTCATCCATCTCCCTTCCTGTTCTTTTAGGACTCCTAATATTGTGTATTGCACCATTGGTATCCCCCTTCTTACTGTTTGGCTCGTACTTCCTCGGTAGCTTTTCAAATTCCGTGTAAGCATCTGTGCTCTTTAGTAATTTCATGCAGATGCGTAAGAACTGCGCAACAGAGGTTCCTGTATCTGTTGCAGTGTTTGTCTGATCGTGTGTCGATGTCATATTTTCTCTTTGTGGTACTTCACTGTGCAACTGTGTTCTCGGGGAGCCAGGTGGAGATGCTCTGAACATCTCCTGCGCTTCCTCAAATGCTCCCTTATTTTTCTATAAATCCAGACCCAGCGCTTTCCCAGGAGCTTTCCTAATCCATACCGGCTCTCCTGGATTCTTCCTAGGGTCGCGCATTCCGGAGGTCGAAGCTTCTATGCCTCTGTCCCTTCCTGTATCAACACCACTGCGCGTTACCACGTTTACACTTGGATCCGCAGTTCTGATATTTGCTGTGATCAGCTGAATATTGGGATTCGGTGGTTCTGTCCTTCTTCTTTTGTGCATTTCTACCTCAAGCACAGGGAAGTCTTCAATAACATGCTTAAATGTTTTACAGTAATTGCACGTAGTGCATGGGTTGGCACAATATCTAGAAACATTACTTGGCTGGCCACAGTTATAACAGATTACCTGGCCGTGGCCTCTTCCTTGCGTCGGGCCGACATTTCTTCCTCTCCCGCGGTATCCACCACCACGGACTCTATATCCACCCTGATCATAGTGGGTGTTTTCTTGCTTTGGATGATTTTCCTCTTGGACACAATACATCCCAACACCTCGCATTGCTTCCATATCGCGCTTTCTTTCATTCATGAGCTCATATGCGCGACAGTTGGATTCGTCATGTCCAACTGATTTACATAAATTACAATATAGGCTCTTAGGTGTTCTTACATATTTATGTATTAGGTAACAGTCTTCAGGCCTATGTCCTCTGGTTCTGCAGATTTCACACCACGGTGCCTGATTGTGATTCATATTGATTAGGTTTGGTGCGCCATTGTCAAGATAATCTTGAAATAGAGGGAAATGCTCTTTGGGATGGCCTTCTCCTTTACATCTGGTGCACCAAACTTCACGTCTGTGTTCGTATATTTGTTCTTTTCCTTTCTTCATACCTTGTAATTCTAACATCAGGGTAGTTAATTGGCTCTGAATTCGTGACATCCCAGTACTACTCTCACCAATCGATGAAGCCTCCAACTTCATTGCAATCTCTAAGGCCTCTGCCTGCGATGCAACCTTCTGCTGCATCAATGGTTGTCTGATGTGGGGCAACAACGCAACGATGAACCATTCCTTGTGCTGTTGCGGAGCTATCACAAAGCTCACTTGATCTAAAAATGTTTTAAATTTTTGGTAAAATTCCCAGACCGATTCGGTAGGCTTCTGCTTGATTTCCTTTAATTCCGTTATGCACTGCGATTCTGACTTTGGCTTCTTAAACTCTGCGACAAGTGTAGCCTAAATTTCTATTAGGGTTCTCGGTTGTGCCTGAGAATATTTCATAAACCAATGCAATGCACGGTCTCTCAAAAGTAGTGATGAGCTGTGCTCTCTTCACAGCATCATCCTGGATTTGCTTTAAACTCCATACGGCTTCACATAGAAACCAATGCTGATAAGGGTCTTCTAGACCCGTTCCTTTGAATATCGACAATTTTATATCGTTATCTATCATTCTCCTTCTTGGTTGTGCACCGCTTTGGGTAGTGTTGACTATCTGCGCAGAGAAAATAAAGGGAATATTCAGACTACTGGGATTATGTGGAATGGGTTGCGCGACACTCATAGCAGGTGGGTTTTGATCTAAGTGTGGTGCGGTTTGTGAAACCGATGGATTCTGAGGTGTAACAGGGTGGATAGTGGATGATGGCGGCGCGGTCTGATTGTTAAGGTCACATGGAAGTTCGGTCTCTACGCGGAGTCCAGTTCCTCTGGGATTCTTTTCTTTATTGAACTTATATCTCTTTCCACTTCTTAGATTATGTGTCTCTTCGTCATAATCACTTTGATAGATGTAAAAATATTACTGCATTCTTAAAACTCCTTTCTCAGCTAAAAGCATTTTAATGTATAGACTTAGATTGTTCAAGAACTTACCTCTGAATCCTTCAAAAAAGTATGCCTCAGCTTGACTGTAGGACTTTAGTGTGTCTACCACAAAATCGGTTACAAATCCTTCAAGTATGCTATTGAACCAGAAGTCGATTGCTCGTGTCAGTGGGATGTCTATTTCTTTGAGCTGCGCTATGAGCTCTGGAGTCCACTCTGTAGGTACTCCTCCTTGAAAACATGTTTTCTTTTCTGCGAGTCACGAGAGCCACTCGTGCAACTCGTTTCCAAATGAAGCCCATAAAATCTCATGAATCTCTCTCCAAAAATATATTTTCAACCACTCTACGTTAGATAGATGCGGGTGTTTGTTCTCTTTTCTTGCAAAATATCTTTCAATCTTGTCGTTCCAATCCCAGATCTCTTTCTTTTTGGGATGCCAATTGTCTGAACCCAATGGGAACTGGTATTCTTCTTCACACATTACTTTCCAACACTCTATCACATCACTGGTCTTAGCCGAGAAATGGAACCATTTGTTGGCTGTTAATAACCTTCTGGAGGTTTTCAATCATAGACCCAGGTACTTCCTGGTTCAAGGAACCAACAAAACCCCTATTCCCCGGCCCTTTCGGTAACAGACTGCGTGCAGCCTGAGGTCTCACCCAAGGCGAAGCTGAGGGGGTGGGTGCGGAATCAAGTTTCCACAACCGGGTGATGCGATGGGGGAACGACTGATAAGCAGTGCAACACCTTGCGGGCTGCTGCGGACAAATAACTGCACGAACCTTCTGTTCTGTGTTGGGTACTTCGGCACGCAATTGTGCTTACACACTTGCGCCTCTAATGACGGTGCGATACAAGATACCTTTGTGCTAAGACAGTGAGCTATCAACAACTTACTTCGCAGCAAGTCTCAATGACTTGGCGCATCAACTAGATTGCGCGTCCTTTCCAGGATGATTAACTCTAACCAATCCTACTTAGCATTCTTTATCCCTTCATCCCATTCAAGTTCTTATCATTAAGTTGCAAATGATTGAATAGACATATAATTACTGCGCACTCCAACGCTGCGCTAAAACTCAATGTTCAATGATGTGACTAATTGTCTGATTCATACATTCCTAGATTCATAAGTGTTGAATACTTAACATTCCTCCATGCATATATTAATTAACATATTATTCCCATTCTCTGCGGTGAATACATATAAAAGCAATCACATAACAGAAGACTTCAGCATTAAACATTCATACCAAGTAAATGAACAATCATAAACACACAATAGTCACATAACACATAATTTAATGTGGTTCACCCCCCGGATGGAGGCTACGTCCACAAGAATGGTTGTTAATATTTCTCTTTATGGGAAGGGTACAACTGTTCTTAGTCTGCGCACTCAGCTGTAGATTCTCTTCTTTCTCAGATAGGTCTCCCTGCACTCAGCTATAGAGCCTTTACAATGGCTTTCTAAGCTTAAGATTCTACAATATCCAAATACTTAACCAAATTGAAGAGTAACCCTTCCCTTACAAAATTGTGCCTTATTTATAGATCATGCCTGTAGGTCATGTATTTACAATTATTAGGCCGAAACAATAAGGTTTCCAAAACTGGCGTGGCTAACTGCCACCCTAGCTGTCACCGTCGACAGCCTGCTTTGCCTGCTCCAGCTGGGCCACTCGTGTCTCACATGCTCTTCTGACAGCCGTAGTCCTCAAATGGTTACAACTGCATCATGGCCTATCCCTTTCCACTCCTTCACCTTCCTGTCGCCATCGGCTTCGTGGCCTAGCTTTTCAACCACTTGCCGCCACATGTTTGAACATGTCGCTTTCATCTTCCATCGACCTGTTCCTTACCCAAAATAGGTCATGTCCTCGCCTAACCTTTACCCATGTTCTCAACCAAAAATAGCTCATGCGCTACTATGCGCATCATCCTACTGCGCGACCGTGCCTTAGCCATTGTCGTCGCGTGACACACGCAGTTTCTCAAAATTGTCTATCGCCTGTCACCGCGCGCAATGCGCACTTAACCAAACTGCTTCCTCTTCCTGCCGTAGCGCGCAACGCGCGATTTTCCACACTTGCATATTTTTCCAACCCATTTGGCACCCCCTCAACACAGTCCTTTTCATACTGGATGTATATATCCTACAAAGCTAGTCCTTTTTTCATATTGGATGTAGATATCCTGCAGAGCCAGTCCTTTTTCATAGTGCATGCACACCACTACAGAGCCAGTCCTATTTCATATTAGATGTAGATATCCTGCAAAGACAGTCCCGTTTCATACTGGATGCACACCACTATAGAGCTAGTCCTGTTTCATACTAGATGTAGATATCCTGTAGAGCCAAACATGTTTCATACTGGATGCACACCACTACAGAGCCAATCCTATTTCATACTGGATGTAGATATCCTGCAGAGCTGGCCCTTTTTCATACCAGATGCAATTGTACTCTTCCTTGAATTGAGCAAGGCATTTGGTGGTTCCATCCTAGGAGCTCCATTATGTTGCATAGTGAAACCACCTTTGTTACCTCATCGCTCGTCTAGATCCTCTCGTAGCCTAGGATACTCAATTATGTCACATAACCCGTGACTACTTGCTACCTTATCCGATCTCATCACTCCCTCTTGATATAGACTACTCCAAGCTTGTCCCTGAAGTACTCGAACTTCACCCTCGATAGAGGCTTGGTCAAAACATCATCTATCTACTCCTCAGTTGATATATATTGGAGTCTCACTTCTCCCTTCTGCACCATATCCCAGATATAGTGATACACAATCTCAATGTGCTTCAACTTGTCATGAAATACAGGGTTCTCAGAACACTTCACGCAAATTTGGTTTTCACAAAAGACTCAAGTTTCCTCTAACTCAAGATCAAACAATCCTGATAGCAACTTCCGAAGCCACACTGCTTCGCAGCTTGCGGAACAAGATTCCATATGTTCGGCTTCAGCTGTACTGAGTGCCACACTCGTCTTCTTGCTATTGAACCATGAGATCATACCCGATCCCAAATTGAAGCAGCAGCCTGTGTGCTCTCCCGCATCCACATAACCTTGTAGGTTAAATCTTCTGATCCGATGCATACCTGAAACCATAATCAACCATACCCTTTAGGTACCTCAGCACATGCTTTGCTACAACTAGGTGAACATGTCTTGGCTCTACCATATACTGACTCAGAGTGTCACCGCAAAGCATAAGTCTAGCCTTGTGTTCTTCAAGTACGTCAACGAACCAATCATCTACCTATACACTATGGAATCCACCAGTTCTGAAGAAGTATCACTCAACAATTTCAGATTCGATGCCATAGGTGTGGCCATGGTCTTACAATCCATCATCTTGAATCTCTTCAGTACCTCTACCACATAATTTCCTTGACTCAAGAAATTTTCCTATGGATTCTGCCACACCTCAAGACCTAAGAAGTAATGCATCATACCCAATTATTTCATCTTGAACTCTGCAACAAGATTCCACTTCATTTATGATATGAGCTTCTCATCACCCGTCAGAAACAAGTCATTTGCATATAACAATAGAATCACAAGATTTCCTTCCTCAACCTTGTAGTAAAGGTTGGAATCCTCTTTACTCTTGGTAAAGCCCAAGATCGTCATAAATCCATCTATCTTGTTGTATCATGTTCTGAGTACCTATCTCAAACTGCACCACAAATACTTCCTCTTTGTGAGGGGAGACATCTGGTATCACTCTAAGCATATCCTTGAGGTACTGAGAAAAAAACCTTTGCCATAGATAGAGGCTAAGTGATAATGTCTCTCAATCCGTGTTGTAGTCACTGCCTCTGAAGCAGAGCTTTCCTACTCCCTATGTAACTGAGCACTATCCTCCCTTTTCATCTTGTACTCTCTGCATCGAGACATTCTACACTAGAGTGACTGGTATCCTTCTCTTTTGTTGATCTTCTATGTATACATCTATGTCATCTCTCTAGGTCATTGGATAACAAGATCTCGAACTCTGTTGTAAGTTCTCACTTGCACCCATCTATGAGCTCCTCATCTTCAACCTTGTACCAAAGGTTGATATCTCATCACTCTAGGTGATCCTCAAGCTCATCATGCTATCCCATGGGTTCCTTCTGAGCCTGCACAAAGCCTTCTTCAATCTATGCACATGTGGTTCTCTATAGAGAGTCCCGAATCCTGGAGGTTGCTCTATATACACTTCTACTTCGATTACACCATCTATCTAGTGTAATATCCACCACTAAGGAAGTGTGTTTGGCCACTATAGAAAGTCCTCGTCATAGTCGACTCCCTCTTTCTTAGAGAAACTTCGCTTTGTACTTTTGTAGTATGCTTGATTTCGTAAATCTTCTTGAATGTCATAGCTGACCCATCGTCACTCGTTCTTTGGAACATGTCTCATCATTATTCTCTTGTAGGTGATGGTACACGATCTTTCCTACAAGTCAAATATAGTTTCATGATTAGAAACATTTAATAATTTTCAAAACAAATTCTTATGCATAAAGTCATAGGTCACACAGTCATGCAACTATCTTAGCCAATGCTTCAACACAACATTCGTCCATATCCCACATTCATACGATAACTTTCTAAATGCCTTCCATATCTACCAGAACATTATTAAGAGCGTGCACTACTCCCAATATGTTAGCAAAGAGGTTTCATTCTATATAAGTAGCAATGGAATGTTGTACAACACTATAGGCCACTTACCCATCACATGTATATTAGTAGTATATTGTTCTTCAATGCAATCACTCTAACATGCATAATACACTTCCTAAATCTAGGAACATAAATATGTACACAACTGAATAATATCATTTAAGTAATTAGATATATAGGAAATGACAATTCAAATACTTATATTTGTTTTTTTGGTAGGATCCCTCTTGATCCCTGTCTCCTTGAAGGAATTACTGGAGTCTCTGCCGGTGTGCTCTACTCCATCATCTGATTCTGAGGACTTGTGCCTTTCTTGCTTATGATTGACAATTATAAGCAATTATTCTATACCATAGATCACATGGAACTATGTATTGGTGCTGAATCCGTGTGTCCCTTCTTCTTCATCACCAATCACAACTGCATCCCTACTTATCCAATGCTGAAATGGATAAGAGTTTCTTCCATCTTCCTGGTTTGAATTCTTCTGGATCAAAATACATGTTCCTCATCACTGGAAGAATATTCTTTAGCTTTCTTCTTGACTGGTTCATCATCCTCTGTGATGTGAGTATGGTGTTTCTTATTCTTTCCTTTATTCTTGGGAAAAAATTTCACAAAGTGTCCTTTCTTCTCACAAGTGAAACATCTAAGTTGTAAGAGGTCCTTCTTCTGAAATCTTTTATTCCTGCGAGAATGTTCTTTCTTCTTTTTCTTTTTCTCATTGTCTCCAAATCATGCTATTATAATATAAGAAGTACTCTATAATTCCATGCCCGGAATTTCTTATCTCCTTTAAGATTGTCCTCAATCTTGGTATTGTTTTTCATCTTGATAAAATGAGAACCTCAAATGGAAAAAAGAGATAATAGGACTTACCAATGAGAGTGATTCAACTAGATGCTTGCTTCAATGCTTTTCTGGAAGACCATTTCTGGTGGACCTAGGGTTTGATAGAGAAACCCTAATTTTTCAACTTTGGTGACTTGAAAATATGATTGGATATAAATATGTGCATCCTCAAGGCAAGTTGAGCAATGTACTCCTTTTCCCAAATCTGTTGACAAAACTGCAAAATATTTGGTGCCCTAGTTTCTTCAATTTCTTCTACTGAATTGTTCGGAATTAATTTTGATTTATCTCATAAATTTATTCTCCTCAAGGTCAGAAATTTTTTCTTGAGGTAGTATCATCTGTCCTATGTATAAATAACCCCATAGGTTATATTAATATTGGATTCACCAAGTGGAACTTATGCTAAGTTTCCCAAGGTGACCTATTTATGCACTGTTTTAGTATAGCGAACTTGTACAAACTTCCATGTGTCACTGATTCAACTTCAGGTTCTGAAACTCACACCAGAGAAAATACAGTCCGTTCCCTTTTTGGAACATATTACGAAATTTGATTTGGATTTTCCTAGCTAGAGATATAGAAATTATCCCTAGATCACCTATTTAAAACTAAATTCTGGAAGAGGCCGAAACCCTAATTTGCATGGATCATATCTCCTAAAGTACAACAAATATGAGGATGAAACTATCACAAAAGGTAAATAAACATTTCATCTTCGACATGTCTGAGTTTCATCTCCTATACCTTCACTAAAAGTGAGTTGTAGCGAAAATTCCCAAATGACTATATTTTTCCTTCTAGGGTTTGAAGTATGAAGCCCTAATCTTCAATAGATGTAGTTGTAGCAGCTGCACAATGTTCTCTTTCATGCCTGCTCTGATACCATGTTAAATTTTAAGTGAAATAAAAATATTGATCACTGAAAGATAAACAAGCACAACATAGACAATGTTAGGAACCCGTGTCAATCCTTCTCTTTACTTTGTTAGTATATTGTTGTTGGATGCATATGCTTTTTAAGTCATCCCGTAGTATTTGTTGATCCATAGTTTATATTAGCCCATGGTATTGACCCATAGTATTGGACGCATATGCTTTGTAAGTCGTCCCGTAGTATTATATGTCCCATGGTTTTGACTCATAGTATTGGGCATAGACTTAGTATATAAGTGTGTGTTGAGGTCATTGAAGGCACCGTGAAGTTAATTATATTGAGCTTGCTCAAAGGAGGTTTCCCTGTTGAAGTGGCCTGTGATTAATATAAAAGTGATTATGAGTTCTGTTATTTATGATATCTCATGTATTTGTATTAATTAATTATTGCAGGTTCATCACATCTAGTATTAGAGCACTTTCTTGGGCTCATTGGGTGGAATTTTTGCCAAATGTTTTTTCGCATCTGTTGCAAGTTCGAATCTAGGAATAGCCCCTATCCGCTTAACTGTGAGAAGTACTTGGGAATAAGCCCTAAAACTCATTGTGAGGTTTACCACAGGAACCTCAAAGTAGCTGGCCCATTGAGAGGACCTGCCAGCGAAAATGGCAACGACCCCTACCTGATTGACTAGTTCCCACCTGTGAGGTAAACCAAGAGCTGTCGTTTGTCGCAAAGAAGTTATCAGTTTTACCTGAGCCATGGAGTGAGGGGTACTACCCCAATACGCAAGCCGTCAGATAGCATTGGTGGCCGAGTGAAACACCTGAACTGTTAGGAAGCTGAACATACCTGGGGTCCATATCTATTTTCAGTTGAATTGTTGTTGATCCCTTTTGCACTGTTTCAGATCCATTCCGAGCCGTTTCAGATCCAGCCGTTTCAGATCTATTCTGGAAGTCATTCCAAATCCATCCATTTTCGATCCGGTGACGTTTCAAATCCATCTGTTGCCGATCCCTTCCGCGCCATTGCAGATCCATTTTGAAAAATAAAATAAAATAAAAAATCTGTTTTTCCGCCATATCTCCCTTGTTTTAACTCCGTTTCCCTTGAAACTTCTCTGCCACCCCTGCAATCTTGTTCTGCATATTTTATTCCCGAGGATCTTATCCCAAATTCCACTTCCCAACACCCGAAATCTCACATTTGTCTATTTTTAGGGTTTGCCATAACTTCTTCGATTTTCGCCTGATCGCCTTCAAATTTTACCACAGAGTTCCTTTCATAATTCTGCTTCTTTGTCCCTCTCTGCCAAATTTTCTCATTCTTTCACCCCACTTCTGAAATCCCCCTTTTCAGCTTTCCTGTCCTTTCGACATTGTCCAAAATCTAGTCAAACCCTAATTACCCATCAGATTTTTTCCCAAATCCAAATTTTCCTTTTCTAAATCAGCTTTTGTTTGTGTTTTCTATCCATTACCAAAAAAAAAAAACTCCTTGTTAGGGTTGTCATCCGCACCAGAGCAAAACCATGGAGGAAGCACTTACAGCCATCCAAACCAAACTCCAAGATATGGATGAAAAATTTCTCAGCCTCCATCTTCAGCATTCAGCCATGAACAATAACCAACAGCCAGAATCTTTTGCAGCCACCGGGTTCTCTTCTTCCAGCAATTTTCGTGGGCCGAAGCTTGATTTTCCTCGCTTCAATGGTACTGATCTGACTGGATGGATATACCGAGCAGAAAAATATTTCAGTCTGCATAATACTTTTGATGTCCAGAAAGTTCCACTTGCATCATTTCATTTGGAACAGGGAGCCCTTCAATGGTACCGTTGGTACATCAAAGCTCATCCCGAGCCAAACTGGACAGATTTTTGCCAACTCCTTTTGCCACGATTTGGTCCTAGTACTTTTGATGAATTCACAGGAGCACTCACTAAACTTCACCAAATTGACACAGTGAGAGAGTATCAGACAGAATTTGAGAAACTGGCCAATCACACAGAAGGATTGTCTGATGAATTCTACAGGAGTTGTTTTATCAGTGGTCTCAAGGATGAAATCCGCTCAGAGGTCAAAATGTTCTGTCCCAACACAATGATGGAAGTCCTAGGGTTGGCTAAGTTGGCATAGGACAAGATCGCAGCTCAACAACGCTCCAAACCCACCTTTGTTCCCTTCAGAAATATGGGTTCCCAACAACCTCCCATCATGCCTGCTCCTCGACCAACTCCTATCAAGCATTTGTCTGAAACAGAGATGCAAGCATGCCGAGAAACAGGGATTTGTTATAATTGTGATGAGAAATTCACTCGGGGACATATATGTATTCAACAAAAGCTCTATCTCTTGGATGTAGATTCTCCGCCTGCCTCTGAACTTGGTGAAGAAGCTCCAGATATAGTAGATGATTAGGTCGACATTCAACACCCGCCTGTTGACACTCCATCTCAGGATGACCCACCCGAGATCTCTCTCCATGCTGTAATCGGCGTCACCACCCCACAAACAATGCGGGTCAGGGGATACTTCAAGAAGATCCCTCTTACCATACTCATTGATTCTGGTAGCACTCATAACTTCATTGACCCTCGGATTTCCAAACAGGCTGATTGATTTGTCCATCCTTGCTCCAACTTTGAAGTCATGGTTGCCAATGGGGGCACCTTACCTTGCAAGGGCAAGTGTCACAATGTGCGTATCTCTATGGAAGATTATACCCTGCGCTCTGACATGTTTTCCTTGTCCTTAGGTGGATGTGATGTGGTTTTGGGCGTTCAATGGTTACGCACACTTGGCCCCATCTTATGGGATTTTGCTGAACTTTGGATGCAATTTTCAGTCAATGGGGCACAACACAAATTTATGAGCTTACAACTAGGGTCTCTCTGCATCATCAGTTCACATCGCCTAGAAAAAATCCTTAAGAAGAATTCGCATGGTGTCATCGCTCAGCTCCATTCCATTCAGATGCACCCATCAATGGTCTCCACTACTTCCTTGGATAGATATGCAGGTGTCTTTGCTGAACCCATGCACTTGCCGCCTTCAAGATACCTTTCCGGTGAGAATTTAGCCGCATCTACCTCTTAGCAGGAAATGATGGCTATTTTGCATGCAGTACAAAAGTGGCAGCCATACCTATTAGGGAATTATTTCTGCATCAAGACTGATCTCCAGAGTCTGGAAAATTTCCTGGAACAATGGGTCTCCTCCCCAACACACTTGAAATGGGTTATCCAACTCATGGGTTATCCCTATGCGATCACTTACAAGAAGGGTAAGGACAATATGGTGGCAGATGCTCCTTCTCACACAATTGATGACCCAATTTCTCTTATAGCTATCTCTATGCTTGTTCCAAATTGGTTGCAATACGTTCAACAGGGCTATCTCTTCTATGAAATCCATGCTTCTTCATCAGCAGGGCACTCTGGGTTCTTCAAAATGTATGACCGGGAACAATGTAACTTCTTTTGGTAGGGACTGAAAATGACAATTCAACAGATGGTGGCTGACTGTGATACTTTCCAGGTCAACAAGGGTGAAACGACACTCCTTTCGGGATTGCTCAAACCCTTGCCCATCCCTACACAGATTTGGCCAACTATTTCTATGGATTTCCTAGAAGCAGTCTGGTGGTACAATACCACATCTAAAAGGACAACATATGAAGAAGTCTATGGACAGACACTGCTAGTTCTTCTTCCATACACCCTTAACAGCTCCCCAGTTCAGGAAATTGACTTGGTTCTTTGAAACCGCAATCAGATTCTTCTCATTTGTAGGACAATATTCACATGGCTAGAATTCGACTGAAACAACAAGCCGATCAACACCGTTCTGAGTGCACTTTTCACGCAGTTGATATGGTTCTATAGCCTTCCAAGCAATCCTCCCTGAAACTCCAAAGGCGTCAGTGGCCCGAATTGCAACCCGAGGATGCTACCGGGGAACCTCTCCTTCAGATTGTGCATCAATTTCCCCAACCAAAGTTTTGAGAACAAAGATTTTTCTAAGGGAGAGGGGATGTTAGGAACCCGTGTCAACCCTTCTATTTACTTTGTTAGTATATTGTTGTTGGACGCATATGCTTTGTAAGTCGTCCCGTAGTATTTGTTGATCCATAGTTTATATTAGCCCATGGTATTGACCCATAGTATTGGACGCATATGCTTTGTAAGTCGTCCCATAGTATTATATGTCCCATGGTTTTGAATCATAGTATTGGGCATAGAATTAGTATATAAGTGTGTGTTGAGGTCATTGAAGGCACCATGAAGTTAATTATATTGAGCTTGCTCAAAGGAGGTTGCCCCCTCGAAGTGGCCTGTGATCAATATAAAAGTGATTCTGAGTTTTGTTATTTCTGATATCTCATGTATTTGCATTAATTAATTATTGCAGGTTCATCATAGACAATAGTACACAACAAATTTATCCTGGGAAAACCTTCTCGGGGTAGAAAAACCCAACAAACTTCTTCTATATAGATTTGTCAGAATGTACAATAGTATCCCTCGTGCAAAGACCCAATGTAATACCCCCATTTTGACCCTTATGGTATATTGGCTTTTATGTAAATATTGTGTACATGCGATGTATGTTATCCTAGCGTGGAGCTCAAGGCCAAGGCCCTACTAGTGTATGCTCATATTTTATTTAAAAGAAAAATATTTGCTATTATGTTAGCCATGTGCTATTAAGCCATGGAATATTGTAAATTGATGTGAATATTTAATATTGCAATAAAATACCCAAAACTGGCTATGGAAGCAACTAATGAGAAGGGGGCCATGTGTATTCCACTAGGGAGTGGTGAGGGGGTTGTGGGGTTGAACCATAGACTTCCAAATGTCATTTTGAGAACCCATTTGACTTTCCTTGCTGACATTTAATTCTGTGTAAGAAAGTTGTTGAGGAAATTAGTCCATGGCTTCAATGGAGCATGGACAACCTAGAAATTCGTACGGCAGGTATGAGCTCTGTTTCCTTGACCCACAAGTCACTCTATATGATGGGGATTCATCCTTCCTCATTCCCATTCCATTGTTGAACATCTAAGCTTCAGTTTTCATCCATTAGACATGCCCAACAGTGAGAAAAACCAGAAATCGCAACTTTGCAAGAACCCACGTTTTGAAGTGCCATAAACGCCCAGAAATTCGTATTGACAGTAAAATCCAATGGGGGATCCATAGACATGAACCTTGGGGCGAATTTGAGAGTGTTAGATGCCCAGAAATCCATAGGAAAACCCAGTTTTGATAGCCCAAAAATCCAATTACGGGATTGAGTTATTTGGTCACCGAATTGTGAAAATCCAAGCGTGAATGAGAGAACAGAGGTTGGGATTGCTTGATAAACCCAGTGAAGGCTGGAATCTCAAGGATTTAGCAGCTTGGAACTTTCTATGCCCACCCTGAAGAGCACTGGAGGGAAGGGACACATGAGGGACTGTGCAGCAGAGAAGGGGACCTTCCTTGTGTTGGGTGTGGTAGGTATTGTGGGTGCCATGACTGTTTGAATTTAGCTTGAGATGTCTGTAGCTCTGTGGTTGAGCTCACTGGCTTACCATCCTACTCCTTTGATTTTGGTATGCTTGATAAACCCAACTGTGTGTTGGCTTATCATGATGGTTGTGTGAAACCATGGTTGTGAGTGAGTCTGTTTAGTTCTTCCTTAGTGGATACACATCCCAGCTCGGGGGTGGTCTCTCAGCTGAAAGAATACAGGCTGGATAGAGACCTATGGTTGGGTGGAACATTGCTATCACATAGCTAGTTGTTGGTGTTAAAATTCAATATGCTAAGACAAAAAATAGCAGCATTACATTCCATTTCACAACAATAGCATATACAGGATCACTGAAGAAACAACAAGCACAGCATAAACACAAGAGACAGAGATTTATCCTGGGAAACCCTCATGGGGTAGAAAACCCAGCAAAGCTTCCTCAATATAGATGACCAGCAATATACAAAGATGCAAACCAAAGACATGATCTCCTCCTCCACTATAGCAGACCTCTCCTCCACAAGTGCGCCTCTCTCAAGTGTGTGAGTGTGTCAAATGAGGAACACACCTCCTCTATTTATACACTACTCTGATATGTATTTTACACAAGTACATGTAGGCTCGTATTTAACCATTAGGTTAAATACCCCATTATAACTGACTGGGCCGACCCCCACATGGTGGGTCTAATAACCCTAGTTACCACACCCAACTCGGAGGAATAAACATCTCCGGATTTATAGTATAATCACATCGGAGGTATGGAACATCTCCGGAATAAATAATATACAAATATAATATTCTTTGAAGTTACAATATCTCAACACTCCCCCTTAACGAGAAGGATATTATAACAACATCTGCACGAGCAAGGAGTCATCAACATCATACATGATACATCTATAAATCATTGGAAGCTTTCTCAACATCATCAGTAACTCAAGCAGTTACTGGAACATCTTCAATACTGGGACATCGACATATTCAGTATTGAGTCTTTATCTTCTGTAGCACTTGAACAGCTACAATAATATCATCATCTGGATCCTCACGATTATCGTCATCACCCGATCATCAACATCGTCATCTCACGATCATTAGCATCGTCATCACACGATCATCAGCATCGTCATCTCATGATCATCAGCATCGTCATCACACAATCATTAGCATCATCATCACACGATCATCAGCATTCTCATCACACGATCATCAGCATCGTCATCACACGATCATCGACATCGTCATCACATGATCATCAGCATCGTCATCTCACGATCATCAGCATCGTCATCACACGATCATCAGCATCGTCATCTCACGATCATCAACATCGTCATCTCACGATCATCAGCATCGTCATCACACGATCATCAGTATCGTCATCACACGATCATCAGCATCATCATCACACGATCATCAGCATCGTCATCAATACAGGTATCCATAACAATACAAGTATCCTCATCATTAGTACAAGTATTCATGCCAATACAAGTATACATATCATCAATATAAGTATCCATACTGATACAAGTAACCATATCATCAATACAAGTATCCATACCGATACAAGTAACCACATCATCAATACAAGTATCCTACCGATACAAGTAACCACATCATCAATACAAGTATCCTACCGATACAAGTAACCACATCATCAATACAAGTATCCTACCGATACAAGTAACCACATCATCAATACAAGTATCCTACCGATACAAGTATCCACATCATCAATACAAGTGTCCTACCGATACAAGTAACCACATCATCATAAAAAAAAATCACTTTCTCGGAGACCAATCGTCTACGGATCAATCCAGGGACCAAAGTCCGGGGATGATACAATCCCCACTTCTCGGAGACCACACGTCTACGGATCAATTCAGGGACCGAAGTCCGGGGATGATACAATGCCCACTTTTCGGAGACCACACGTCTACGGATCAATTCAAGGACCGAAGTCCGGGGATGATACAATCCCCACTTCTCGGTCACCACACGTCTACGGATCAATTCAGGGACCGAAGTCCGGGGATGATACAATCCCCACTTCTCGGAGACCACACGTCTACGGATCAATTCAGGGACCAAAGTCCGGGGACGATGCAATCCCCTACCTGTTCATTCAGGACTTCATTATCGGAGACCCAGTCTACGGCTCAATTCTGGGACCTCAGTCCGGGGAAGATACAATCCCCTACCTGTTCATTCAGGACTTTATTATCGGAGACATCATGTCTACGGCTCAATTCTGGGACCTCAGTCCGGGGAAGATACAATCCCCTACCTATTCATTCAGGACTTTATTATCGGAGACCCAGTCTACGGCTCAATTCTAGGACCTCAGTCCGGGGAAGATACAATCCCCTACCTGTTCATTCAGAACTTTATTATCGGAGACATCATGTCTACGGCTCAATTCTGGGACCTCAGTCCGGGGAAGATACAATCCCCTACCTGTTCATTCAGGACTTTATTATCGGAGACATCATGTCTACGGCTCTCTTTAGGACTGAAAGTCCAGGGATGATCCAATCCCCTCAACTATCCACTAAGGACTTCATTCTCGGAGACCTCACGTCTACGGCTCTCTTTAGGACTGAAAGTCCAGGGATGATCCAATCCCCTCAACTGTCCACTAAGGACTTCATTCTCGAAGACCTCATGTCTACGGCTCTCTTTAGGACTGAAAGTCCAGGGATGATCCAATCCCCTCAACTGTCCACTAAGGACTTCATTCTCGGAGACCTCTCGTCTACGGCTCTCTTTAGGACTGAAAGTCCAGGGATGATCCAATCCCCTCAACTGTCCACTAAGGACTTCATTCTCGGAGACCTCACGCCTACGCCTCAATTCAGGGACCAAGGTCCAGGGATGATACAATCCCTATCTGTCCACTAAGGACTTCATTTTCGGAGACCATACGTCTACGGATCAATTCAGGAACTGAAGTCCAGGGATGATACAATCCCTCTTCTTTCTCGGAGATACCTGTCTACGGCTCACTTTAGAACAAGTGTTCAAGGATGATACAATCCTCACATGTATTCTCATCAATACAAGTACAAGTATCCTCAACCATACAAGTACATTAATCAATACATGTATCATCAAAAGTATGTATTCTTACCAATACATCTTATCATCAAAAGCATGTATTCTCACCAATACATATAACATCAAAAGCATGTATAAGTAAAACTAAGTATTCTAAGTATACGAGTCCTAAATCTAAATATTTCTAAGTATCTAGGTGTGGAGAACAGGTTACCTCATCATCGACCTTGTTGTTCGATGAGACAAACTCATCATCAGTGACTATACTACTCCCCCTTTCGAGGAGGGTCCTTTTGAACTACACCAAGCTTGTCTCGGAAGTATTCAAATTTCACTCGAGACAGAGGTTTGGTTAGTATGTTGGTAACTTCTTCACTTGAGGTAAAGGTTTGGTTAGTACAATGGTAACCTGTTACAAATTCAAACTTTATAGTTCCTTTCCGTGTCATATCTTGTTTGTTCCCTATGTTCTTTGACTTATCATGGAACACTAGATTCTATGTCATCTTGATACAACCCTAATTATTACATAGGATCTTAGTTGGTTCTATCTCTAAGTCAAACAATCCTAAAGCCAAACTTCTTCACAACTAGCAGAGCAAGCAGCCATATATTCCGCTTGTGCTGAGAGCCACACTAGACTGCTTCCAGCTAAACCACGAGATCATGGCTAATCCCAGACAATAACATCCTCTTGATGTGTTCTTCTTGTCTGATACACTTTCTGCCCAATCAGCATCTGAGTAGCCATCTGGAGTCATGATCTCCAAGATAGCACAGATCAAAGTCTATCGTATCCTTTAGGTGCCTCATCACATGCTTTGCAACTATCAGGTGAAAATATCTAGTTTCCACTAGATACTGACTCAAGGTATTCACAACAAAGCATATATCTAATCTAGTATATGTTAGATACATCAATGACCCAATAATTTGACTGTACAGAGTTATATCCACTAACTCTGATGAGTTATCCCCTAACAGCTTCAAGTTGGAATCCATAAGAGTGGCCATTCCAACACCTCAAGTCATATTTCTCATCATACTTTCCCTGGTTGAGAAATATTCCTTCTGAGCCTTGCCATACTTCCAGACCTAGGAAGTAAAGCATCAATTTGAGATCTTTCATTTTCATTTCTGCATTGAATGATCTTCTGCATATCTATCTGTGCCATCTCTCGTTAGATGGGTCTACTGATATGAGCCTCAATATCATTCGAACTCTGTGGTGAGTTCCTTCTTGCATCCATGTCATATGTGTATAGAAATCATATTCAACCTTGTAGCAAAGGTTGAGATCCACATCACCCATGGTGATCATTAAGCTTATCAATTTATTATCGATCCTAGGTACCTATACAGAACCCGATTCACACTTCTTCTTTAATTACACCATACTTGGAGAAAACATCTTGTCGTGATTCTCTTCCCCTTTCTAAGAGAATCTTCTAGCCATGAGCCTTCTATATTTTGTTTGATTTGTAAATCTTCTTGTTTGAACATCCACCACTTGTACGGTGTCCATCATTCTTCATGACCTTTCCTACAAATCAAAATTAAGTACATGATTAGTAATACTTCATAATCATCAAATCATATTGACATGATAACCTATTATGCATACAGATATCATTTACATAGTGATGCAACTATTTTGACCAATACTTTGGCACAACACTTTCCCATATCCTGTATGCATACAGTGGCTATCTAGATGCCTTCCATCTCTACCAGAACATACTATCGAGAGTGTGCACAACTCTCAGCATGTCAGCAAAGAGGTTTCATTCTAGACAAGCAACAATGGAATGTTTGTCCAACTTACCAATCATATGCATATTAGTAGTATACTGTTCAATGTTCTATGAATATTTACACTCAGCATGATATATTATAGGAATACAAATATGCATACAACCTATTACAGGCAATATCATTTACTATTTAAAATAACAACTCAAATACTTATCTTTTATGTTTGTGTGGTTGCCTCCCGCTTGATCTTCTGTATGTCTTTTGAACTTCTATTCATTCTGTACCACTGTGCATGTTCAAGTGTCATCCTCATGATCTCATACACAAACATACACCCATTAGTATGTTCTAAATGTTATCAAAACATTATAGTTCTAAATTCTTGAAAAATGTATAGTCATGATTATAGTTAATAAACATTAGTATTCAAGATTTCAGGGAAGTATTCTTTTACTCATGCATATCATCAATCAAGATAAAAGACATAATATGCATAATCCCTTGATTACTAACTTTATGAATAAGCATAACCAATCATACCAAGTATACTTATATAAGGGATCCTAACACAAGGTAAGATTCATGGGAAACATACCTGGATTAGTATACCTACTTAGTTATGTACAACATACCTAAACAATCTCTTCAATGATTTAGAGATCCTAAGCTAGAACCTGCATGTCTCATAGGTTAAGCATAATATAACAAAGTCATACATACCTTGTAAGTAGAACAAAGATTATGGATGAGTCTTTGTCTTCATGTTTTCATGGTCATGGAACCTGATTTGTCTTTTGTGATGTACCTGTATCTTGTTAGCAGACAACATCAACCTCACACAACATCATAATGCATTAGTACAATCATATAGCCCTAATCAATGAATGTATTTGATCATTCACATGCATTCATACTGTTACTAGGGTGATAAGACAATTCTCACATTAATCAAGATTGTACTAATAAATAATATGAAGACAAACACATCATAAACTTAATCAAGAATTAGATTTCAAGACATACCTGAGCCTCCTTAAGTCATACCTGTCGAGACTTCTTGTAGTCTTCTTATGTAAGGCCTTAGCCTCAACTCCCCCTGAAACTTGATATGGAGCTTGATTAGGGTTTTTCTAGAGAAACCCTAAAAATTCAATCTTTGACTTTCACACTTCTGAATGAAAGAATATGTCTTGCTGAGCTGATCAAACTAGCATACTTCAATTTTGGAATTTCCAAAATTTGACCCCTCAAAATTGCCTTTGAAACTTCTGGATCTTCTCGACAGGGTCCCGAACTAGGGTTTGATGAATCCCACCCTTCTGCCCAAACAAAAGGTTCGATCCAAGGCTCTAAACTCTTATTTTTCTTAGGAGTTTCCAGCCGTGGTTACAGACTTCAAAAATTCCAACTTTTGCTGAAGCCCTAATTTTCCATCTTTCCGATTAAAATCCCGAACTAGGGTTTGATCAAGCCCGGTCTTCCACCCAACCAAAAAATTTGATCTTGGTCTCTAAATTTTGATTTTCCTGAGTAGCATTCAGCCGTGGACTCCGATTCCAAAAATTCTAACTTTCTCCGAAACCCTAAATTCCGGAAGCCATGAATAAAGGTGCTCGAAAAATAATTTTGTTTTGACAGAAATATGCACCTGATTGTTTCTGCTATAACTCTGAAATTTTTGCTCCACAGGGTTTGAAACCATTTTTCTGCAGTAGCATGACCTGTCATCTTTCCATCCTGACAGGTCTGACCTCAATTGGATTTTCTGAGAGAGAGTTATGCCAAGTGTCGCAACGTGACCTGTTTATGGGATAAAACAGTAGAGCGAACTTGTACGAAGTGCCACGTGTCACTGTTTGAACTTCGGCCTCTAAAAACGTTTCCTGAGATATCTCTCCCTGTTATCTTTCCATCTTGACAGGTCTGACCTCAATTGGACTCTCTGAGAGAGAGTTATGCCAAGTGTCGCAACGTGACCTGTTTATGGGATAAAACAGGAGAGCGAACTTGTACGGAGTGACACGTGTCACTGGATCACCTTCGGATTCTGAAAAAGTTTCCTGAGATAGTACAGTCTGTGTACTACATGTCACTTTTTACGAAATTTCATTTGGAGCTTCCTAGCCCAAGTTATGACCTTTTTGCTAAGGTTACCTGATTTTTACTGAGATCTGGAAGAGGCAGAAACCCTAACTTGTACTGATCATAACTCATAAAGTACAACGAATCTGAGGGTTCCCTTTGGACACAAGGTACCTGGGGATGTTATCTTCGACCTGTAAACGTTTTAGACCCTGAACCTTCGCAGAAATGGATTTATAGTGAAAGTTCCACGAAGACTGGTTTTTGCTATGTAAAACCCTAACCTTCAAATTATCGTAAGTAAAGCAAGTGTCGTAAGTGCCATACCTTGTCTTCCTTCAGGTTAGCTCTGATACCATGTTAAAATTCAATATGCTAAGACAAAAAATAGCAGCATTACATTCCATTTCACAACAATAGCATATACAAGATCACTGAAGAAACAACAAGCACAGCATAAACACAAGAGACAGAGATTTATCCTGGGAAACCCTCATGGGGTAGAAAACCCAGCAAAGCTTCCTCAATATAGATGACCAGCAATATACAAATATGAAAACCAAAGACATGATCTCCTCCTCCACTATAGCAGACCTCTCCTCCACAAGTGCGCCTCTCTCAATTGTGTGAGTGTGTCAAATGAGGAACACACCTCCTCTATTTATACACTACTCTGATATGTATTTTACACAAGTACATGTAGGCTCGTATTTAACCATTAGGTTAAATACCCCATTATAACTGGCTGGGCCGACCCCCACATGGTGGGTCTAATAACCCTAGTTACCACACCCAACTCGGAGGAATAAAAATCTCCGGATTTATAGTATAATCACATCGGAGGTATGGAACATCTCCGGAATAAATAATATACAAATATAATATTCTTTGAAGTTACAATATCTCAATAGTTGGATAGTTTCATCTTAAATATAAGTATTCTCTGTGGTTTGAATTATGTTAATTCCGTGTCCTGCCATGTTTTAATTGATGTCTGCTATTGATATGTTGGATGCATGATGTAGTTGTGTGTGGATAATGTTTATTTACGCTGTGTTTATATTGAGTATGAATCTGCACACATAAGCTTTTATTTATTATGAATTTTGTTTGTAATGAATGGGGCTGAGTTTAACAAATAAGCCCAGAATGTTTAGTCATGTCTCCTCCCTTACACCGGATTGACGGGAGGGGACGTGACACCCAAAAACAAGAAGATTTCCAAAAGCAACTATTCACTTGAATCTATCTCTCCTAGTGATGTGAACACAATGTGTGGTAGTGGTGACCAAATGAGGAGGCCGAACTCCTCATTTATACTAATCAACTGACTTGACCTTTTTACTAACATGGTCAACTTGACTCTCCTAACTCGGTCGACCTGTACAACTTACAATAAAATATTCTTTTCTATATTATTCCAGGTCGACCTAACAGTTAGGGTTTACATTGAATATTTCAATGACTTTTACATGATCAATTGCATCAATAATAATCCCCGTAGGGTGTACAATACAAATGATATAAATGACACAAATAATACAAATAAGAATATCTTCCGAAGTTACATTCTTCAACAATATGCTCACATCTATAGGATGAGAATTGTCGTTTCAATTGTATTCCTCTGTTGAGCAATTGTGTAAGCCTTATATTTGTGCATAGCTAGTTCATTTATCCAACTTATCACCAACTGTGAATTCGAGAAAAGATGAAGAATGGATATATCGTTTTCCAATGCCAAAGATAGAGTTGTAAACAAACTGTAGTTCTGCGAAGTTGTTGGAGTTTTGACCCGAGCCTCTTCTGTAGGTCAGCATCTGTCCATTGTATCTTAAATATCCACCATCACCATTTTTACCTAGATTCCCATGGGATGCTCCATCACAAAAGAAACGAGGAAGAGTGTGATCAAAGATATGCTTGTTGAGAACTCGTGGAGATTTTTGTTTCAATTTGAAAGGATCCTTTGGCAGTGAGTATTTGAAACGATACATAGAGGTGATTGGATTTGTAATGACTCCAATGAAAATCTCTTCATTTCTTTGTATCCATATACTCCAGCATATATGAAGAGGGAGAGACGGTAGGTCTAACTCTTTTTCTTTTGTGAACCAATCATTCCAAGCCTTGAGAAAAGTGGTCCTTTCCCACTGTAGACATGACGCCATCGATTGATCTGAGCTCTAGACCTCTTAGGTGAAGTCGCGGGATACCATAAGATGATTTATTGTCTCAGTTTGTTTGCAGCAAAAGGGACAAATACTAGGTCCATGTCTACCTCTTTTTTGGAGATTATCCCACATGAGGATTTTATTTTTGAGTGCATACCAACAATTTTTTTCTTTCTTTCTAGGGGTGTCTCTAACTTCCATATTCATTTCCACCAATGTGGACCCATGCCATCTATTACAATAACTTGCATAACCTTGTATCCTAAATTTACTATGTATGCCTCGTCATCTTGATTTTGAACCCAAATAAATTTGTTTGGTGAATCAGTGAGAGAGATAGATGCTTTGTTTAAGCCAAGGATGTATTTATTCCAATGTAGAGTGTGTACTTGTGAGAGGATGAGTTATTTTGTAGTATTCCATCAACCATTCCAATAATCTCTATTCTCGGGTTGAAATAAATCAACCAGATATATGTGTCCCATAATATGTAGTGAGGCCAACAAATCCTAGGGAAGCAAATCTTCTTAATATATGCTCAAAATGGGATATGATCCAATGAAAATATTATGACCATTTATAGGATACGAAGCGATATTCTCTCTTATTAAAGGAATGCCAATTTCTATAGTCCTCCAAAAAAGAGAGCCTCCTTGATCGTGAGGCATATAGGTTCTGATCCATGATATCAGGTTGAGGAGCTATATATTTTTGTCCCACGGAAGTATGCCAAAGACCTTTTTATGTGAGTAACATCCATAAACTGTTAGAAGCTAAGAATTTTGAGAAGAAATGTATATTTTTGAAACCCCATGCACCATTGGAATCTTGATAGCATAGGGTCTCCCATTTGTAGAGAGGGATGCTTTTTCCATCTTTTTTCTCTGACCAAATATTATCCACACAATTGTTTTTATGGCATTTAGTATATAGCCTTCAGTATGTGTGGCAAAGGCATCCAAAAAAAATTGGACAGCCTCGATTATGCTCTTGATTAAAGTTAATCTACCAGTCATTGGTATCCATTTGTGGAACTAAGATATGATCCTCTTTTTTATTTTGTCTATGAGCCATTTCCAGTCCATGAACCTATAATCATTTGTCTTGAGGAGGAAATCCAAATATTTGAAACATTCTAAGGTTGAGGCTATGTGTAAAGGATCAATGGATCCTATAATGATGACTAGGGGAAATCCTTCGAGGAACCCATAACAACTTTTTCCCCTCTCCCATCAACTGGAACCAGATGTGCATCATGTCTGTCACGTGATCCAAAGATGATGGATTGAAACTCAGTTATCTTTGATTGAGTATGTTTTGTGACTCTTTCAAATCCCTCATTTACCCTAGCAGTTTCTTGTTTAATAACATCTTGTGCAATATTTATTTTCTTCCTAGTACTATTGCGTCCTTTTTTGATGAAAGGTCTGACATTTTGCTGAAATTTTGTCAAAATTAGGTCATTGGAAAAAGGTTGAACATTCAACATCGAAATTCCAACTTCCCAACTTTCGTCGATCTTAAGATGAACGTCAAAATTTCATCAATCTTATGATGACATTCAGACGTTTAGTCACAAATTTCATCACAAAAATTCCTCAAATGTACTCATAAGCAAGTGGGTTCCACCGATATCATCTGAAGACCTAAGGAGTAGACATGATATCTTCAGATGTCCATGGGAGCCACAATGAGTGTAGTGAAATGACAAGTTTTTATAATATAGGGTTTACATATATGAATGTTCACCATCTTCAATTAATATGGCATATGGGAGGCCTTGTGAAATATTCATTTCCACAGGTAGATTCTCAAGTAATCATAAGAAGTCTTGAACGGGATCCAAGAAACTGATCCAGTCTCAGCAACCCGAGTAAACAGAACTCGAGAACAGGAAACTCACCTAACCTATCATCAGCGTGTAGAAGAGTGAGAGATTTAGTGTTAATCAAATTCAAAATGGAAGATGGAGGGGGCCCCAAGGCCCTCCCTCCCCTGCATGATTTAGCTGCATTCAAGAAGTTGGTGGCAACCTGTGGAAAACGTCCTCTAACTGAGCAACATCAGAAGTTTGTAAAACGCTTGGCAAGCATCCCCATTGTTGACCTGCCATTTGAATATCCGTGCAGATCGACGTTGAATCTAGCAGAGAGAGGCCTCATAGGGCAATTTATTGGCCTCTAGCCTTCGCCAAAAATAGTAGACAGCTGGGTGCAATGAAACTGGAGACCATTGGTGCAGGACAGGATCAGCAACCATCTAGTGGGTAATGGATTCTTTGTGTTTGTTTTTACCAATGTAAATGACAGGAACCTAATTTTTAGGAATGGGCCTTATTTCATGGGTCCCCAGGGGTTATATTTGAATAAATGGACACCGGAATTTGATCCAACGCAAGATGTGCCCTCGGCTATCCCAGTCTGGGTCTGATAGCCCCACTTACCACTCCACTGCTGGAACCGCAAATCACTGGAAGCTATAGGCAACAAACTTGGGAAATATATTGATCGTGCAGACAGGAAGGATCAGTACACCTGCGCCAGAATTTGTGTGGAGGTGGACTTGGAGATAGGTCTCCCTGAAGCCATCAAACTCACGGTAGAGGATTGGATGTACATTCAAGAGTTAGACTATGAGCAATTACCTTTTAAATGCCGATATTGCCATGGGTACGAGCATTTTGCTAGGAATTGTAAAAAAAAGGGAGAGGAGGAGGAAGAGATCGCTAAGGACAACCAATGGATCCCAGCTCATAAACCAAACACAGCAAAACAAGTTAATAGATCAAAAGGAAAAGGAAAGAGTTTGGGGAAAGAAGCCCCATCTTCTGTCCAGATACAAGGGGAAGGGAGTTCTGGTCCACCAAGAATGGAAACATCTATAAATCCATTTGAAAATCTCAGAATACCAGAAGAATCTCCAGCAATAGCTGAGGAAGAGGTTGAACAGCAGCCTAATTCAATGGTGGAAGACAAAATCCAGGAAGAAACTGTTTCTTTACAGGAGGGTTCTCCTAACAGAGCTTGGAGCCCACTCTCCTATGCTGAAATGACAAGAAAGAAATGCCCAGAAACATCAGGCTCTTCGGAAGATAAGACCTTTGAGAGGCTAGCAAAAAGAGTTGGGAGGAAATCACATAAAGAGACAAGGGCCAAAGAAGCCGAGAGACAAAAAATGAAAGGTAGTCAGTCAACTATCGAGATGTCCATCAACAGAAATACCAGAAACAGACCTCCCAAGGGAGGAGCATCTCCCTCATCAACCAATAAATAATGTGTTTAGTCTCTTGGAATTGCAGAGGCTTGGGGAATCCCGTAAAAGTGGAAGCAGTAAAAAATCTGGTAAAATCGGAGTTTCCTGAAATCCTCATGCTCCAAGAGACTAAAATTGAAGGGGACACTCTCCTTCTGCTCAGTAAATTGAATTGGAAAAAAAATGCAGGGAAGGTTGTTAGTGCTAGGGGTTCCTCTAGCAGTCTGGCTACCCTGTGGGATGAGGATAAATTCCATCTTGAAAGTTCTGTAGATACTCAGCACTGGATTTATACCGAACTTAGGCATAAGTAAATAAGATGACCTTAGCTCTTATCAATTTATATGTTCCTGTATATTATGCTGCAAAATGAGAGTGTTGGCAAACTCAGTCTGTCTTTCTTGAGGCTCGCTCTCCTAAGAGTATAATCATAGCTGGAGATTTTAACCTTGTGTTTGAGCCTAAGAAGAAGCGAGGTGGAGTCATCAATAGAGACCAGATTCTTCCTGTAGTGGAATAATTAGTACAACAGTGGGATTTAATTGACTTTAAACCTAAAAAAGGATTGTATACCTAGACAAATAATCGGGTAGGGGACTTTCATATTTCTGCTTGATTAGACAGATTTTTACTCCAGAGTTCCTTTCTTCTTCAAAACAAGATCATCTCCTCTTCCATTCTGCAAAAATTGACATCGGATCATAATCCTATTTTACTGCAGTTCGAGGAGATCGAGAGACTTGGGCCCATTCCCTTTTGATTTAATCCTCTCTGGGAAGAAAGAGATGGATTTATGGATACTGTCATCACTACCTGGAATACCCTAGTCAATGGGTCGTCAAGTTATGTCTGGGAACAAAAAGTAAAGGCTACTAAGGTGGCCTTGAAGTCTTGGATAAAAAAATCTTCTGTCTCACCCACTACTAGTAGAAAGAAGGCTACCAACCAGCTAATCGATTTGCAAGTGGCAATGGAAACTAAAGATATCACTCCCACTGAAATTTAGAAGGAACAAGATGCCCAGCTTTATACTTTTCGATACTACAGGCATGAGGAAGAGCACTGGAGGCTTAAGTCAAGAAGTCCATGGCTTAAATCGGGAGACATAAATACTCCATTCTTTCATAAACAGTTTAAAGCCCGCCTCTCTCGCAACCACATGGATGAAATCACATCTCCTGATGGGACAGTCCACAAAGACATGGCTCACTTAAAAGAGGCTGCAACAACTCATTTTCAGAAGCTGTTTACGGAAGAAGGAAACAATTCATAGGAGGAATTTCCCAAATTTCTCACTCACATCCCGAAATTGATAGGAGTGCAGGATAATGAAAGCCTTGCGAAGCTCTTTACCGAAACTGAAATTAGCAACGTTGTTTGGGAAATGGAGCCAGACAAATCCCCGGGGCCCGATGGCTTTTCCATTCACTTTTACAAAATTTGTTGGGATATTATCAAGATGGACTTAGTCCGTATGGCCAGGGGATTCCTCCAAAAAGCAAAGGTTGGTGGCAGCATCAATTCTACATTTCTGGATTTAATCTCGAAGGAATCAAACCCTGGTACTTTTGACAGGTTTAGGCCAATCTCGCTGTGCAATGCTTCCTATAAAATTATGTCAAAGCTCATAGCCAATAGAATCAAGCCTCTGTCGGGCAATCTTATCTCTTCCAGTCAAGGTGGTTTTGTGAAAGGAAGGCACATCATGGATAATGTGACTGTTGTGCAGGAAACCATCCATTCAAGCCACCAACAAAATGAACAAGGAATGATCATAAAGCTTGATATGGAAAATTCCTTCGACTGGGTAAGACACTCCTTTTTGTTCCAAGTCCTTCTTTCTTTTGGCTTTAGCATTGAATTTGTAAGGATGATCAAAGCATGTATAGACAGGAACTGGATCGCACCTTTAGTGAATGGTAGGCCAACCTCTTATTTTCAAGGCACTCGAGGTATAAGTCAGGGCTTCCCATTGTCCCCTTTCTTATATATTTTGATGGCAGACTCCCTTAGTCGTAAGTTGAATGCAGAAAAGGAAGCAGGAACAACTCCGGGGATTTGTGTGATGAAAGATCTCGAACCCACTAACCATGCCTTCTATGCAAATGACTCACTCTTGTTGGGAGGTGCCTTAGTAAAAATTGCAAGGGTATTCAAGGATGTAGTGCAAAATTTCTGCAGAGTCTCGGGAGCTTTGGTCAACTAGAAAAAATGTGCGGTGTATGGTTGGAATGTTCCTCATTCTACCATCCAGAGGATTTCCCATTTCTTAAGATATGCAGGTTGTGCATACTGGGAATATTTTAAGTACCTGGGTCTGCCCCTTACCCTGGGCATCACCAAGGCAACGCACTGGCTTGAGGTCATAAGTAAAATCAAATCTAAAATGGCATTCTGGGGAGGACAGTGGCTCACCATAGCTGGAAAATTAACCCTTATCAAAGCAGTCATCTCTTCTCTACCTATTTATCAGGCATCTTTTCTGTTGGCCCCCAAGGCGATCAACGACCAGGTAGCAAAATTAATTTGATCCTTTCAGTGGCAAGATGGAAAGGGGAACAAAAACAAATTCCATTTAGTGAGTTGGGAAATTGTGAAAAAGCCTCTTTCTGAAGGAGGGCTGCAGGTAAGAGACCCTGGTCTAGCCAATTTGGCTCTAGATGGCAAGATCTTGTGGAAGATAGTTTCCAATCCCAACCATTCGGTCAGGAAAGTAATAATTAAATAAAATATATGCAGGGTGTTTCAGTGAAAAGTATGGATGAAGGAAGTGCCACTAAAGGCACCACGATGTGGAAACTCTGTGGTAGAAGATGGGAATTCTTCAAAAATCATCTATACCGGATACTTGGCAATGGAAAAAAGACATGGTTATGGGAAGATAAGATAATGGGTCGCTACCCTCTCACGAACAATGCAGAAATTCAAGACCTCCGCTATTGGCTTACCCAACGTGGCATTATGAAAATTGCAGATACATATCAATGGGATCAAAATGGGAACTGGAAGGAATGGAATTTTCCCAGGCCGCCTGATAATTTGCAATCTCAGGTGCGTGCTCTATTTGAAGCTTTAGTTGGACTAGCTCCAGTACATATGCGTGAGAGGGATAAATGGGGATGGGAACCTACGGGGATTTACACAGCAGCTTAGGGATTCGATGCTATCCAGAAGCAGCATTCTAAGACTCCGATCAACGTTGTATGGAAGCAGGTGTGGGATCCCTTTGGTATCCCAAAAATGAATTTTTTCTTTTGGGTCCTCATGCATGACCAAATTCTGACAGGTGAGAATTTAGTTAAACGTGGAATCCTCGGACCGCACAGGTGTTCTCTATCAAGCAGCTCATGAAACCATCGAGCATGTCTTCATAGATTTCCCATTCACGTAGGAATTTTGGCAGGAGGATCTACAGGGGCTAAATGCTCCAATTCGTTCTCAAATCAATCTTGTCTTATTATACACCACCTGGACAGAGTGTTACCATCTGGAGTTCAAGAGAAAATCACTATGGGATAAAATTTGGATGGCACTCCCAAAATTTCTTTGCTGGGAAGTGTGGTTAGCCAGGAATGAGAGCATCTTCCAGAATTATTTGTGCACCCCCGCCGTTGTAGTTTCCAAAACCAAAGCATTGTTGTTGGAATCGATGGAAAATCGCCCATTTAACAAAGATAACTTGCTTCTTCCGGCAGAGAATAGCTGGATTGGTGTTCTAGTGCTGTGGACAAGGAACAAAGCTTCTTCCCGCCCAATCAGTAATCCCGAATGGCGGCTCCGATATAATGACTCTGAATTTCATCAGTGGTGGAAGAAACAAGGCAAAGCCACAATTTTTTTTGATGGAGCAACGAAAGGAAATCCGGGGATCGCTGGAGCAGGCGGGGTTTTCTATGCCTCGGAAGGGCACTTTAAGGGTAGCTTCAGCTGGGGTTTAGGGCAGAGTACAAATAACCAAGCTGAAATATTAGGATTTCTCAAAGCTTGTCAGATAGCTCAGGGGTATGGAGACCAAGATATTCAAATATTTGTAGATTCGGAAATCCTAATAAAAATTTTAAACAAGGAAGATCATTTCAACAATGCAGCATTCAATAAGAACTTGCAAAGGGTTCGGAAGCTGTTGCAAAAATTCAACTCTGCCTCCTACTTCCACATTCTCAAGGGTCTTAATCAAGAAGCTGATATTAGGGCCAATGTGGGTTGTCTCCTAGCCCAAGCTGACTTGATTCTGAATGATGAACCTCCTCAATGGTCTCCCATACCGTAAGATGGTAGCTCCATGAGTAATGTAATTACGGGATTTAGAGTTCTCTGATTGGAAAACAATTTGGATCGTGTAAGATGGGTTGATTGGCGTTAGCCTAGCCGTGTTCTTCCTTTCAATAAAAAAAAATATAACCGTTTTTGTTAAAAAAAAATATTCATTTCCACACATATTGTGGTTGCAAAAGTTTGGTATTTTGCTTAGCCTCTAGGGAAATCTTAAAAATATGTTCCTAGAGAGTCTCTAATTGATTTGAAGATATAGGAATCAAAATATTCGATAGGAAGGCAAGGCAATTTTACCTACAGTGCAAGGGTATGTATTCACTCATGAATTGGATCGAATCCGACATGCCAATGGAAGAGTGTAAGAGTTGCATTGCCCTAGAACCATGGTCCTTCCAAAGTGATCTTTAAACGATATTCCACTTAGTTGAATACAAAATTTATATACCCCTTGGCTCCAACATGTGATTGTGGAGTATTATACCCTAAGATTTGATTCTAGGTGTGATGTACCCAATTCTGCAGATCATGCTCCTTAAACCTTCTGGCATGAAATATACAATTATATCAAATTCAATGTTTTATATTACCTTTTCTTTGAAGATATCAAGGTTTAAAATGCCCTTCATATCCTTTGGCAACTTTGCAATATAGTATGGTCTACAAGTTCTACATCAGGTCCATGTCTGATTTTGTTTAGTCTTCTTTGGGGGAATGAGGGTTTCAACCGTAGGGGGTGGGGGATCTGTTAGGTGGGGTAAGGGTATAATCGAATAAAATGGAAATGAATCTGGGGGGTGGATCGAGGAAGGTAGATGATTATGAGGAGGTATGAGGTTGTGGGAAGTGTGAAGTGGAGAGGGAAGGATGCGATATGGTGTTGTCAAGGGGAGTCAATGATGGTAGAGCATGATCATTGATTTGGAAATTTAAATGGTGAGTTGGTGCAAAACCTTCGTCTAGAGCAGTAGGGCCATCATCAACCTGTAAGGGAGGTATGAAAGGGGATGAAACCGTAGGGGAAACCCTTGATCCCATGGTGCGAGCTCCTTTTCCTTTTAATGGGAACATTTTGGTTCATGGTTCTTTGTGATTTGTCTTTTTCTTATTTTAATTTGTTTTAATTCTTTAATTCATTTTTTGCTTTCAATGGTAATTTAGTGCTTGGAGATGAGCAATAGAAAATTGGACAAGTTCGGTGCCCTTCACACTGTTAATTGCTTCCTTTAGTCTCATCATCAACCCCACACCAATGAACTTCACTTCCATAGCCAACATTTTGATTTTGTTGAGTTTTTTTCATTGTTGAGCATTACGTCCATTAATGTTTTTTGTGTGGATCTAATTTCATATAAAAAACCGAGAGCCAATGGTGCAATCAACAAAAATTCAGTGCTTACCCAAAAATGTACATTAGGTTAGAAATGGAATTTGAGGGAGATAAATCAACTAAACATAACAACATGCTGCTGTGAATATTTATTTAATATTATTATTTATAAATTAATAGATTATTAGGTTACTAGTGAAAGGGCGTAACCCTTCACTATTCTTGCTCAAGCCCTATAAAGGTGAGCTTATTGTAACTTTATCATCATCAATCAATATATTATTATCATTTATCTCAAATATGGAAGACAGTCTCGCTTCTTAACCCTTAACAGGACACGGTTAACTTAGTGAACGGATACGTTCACTGCATTTGGTATCAGAGCTCGGTTTCGGCTCTCCCTTCAACTCCAATCGGATATGGTTGCTGAGCACAGTTTCGGCTCACATTATTTAAACTCCACTCTACACGCTCGGATTCGGCTACTTCCATCTTTGAGCTCGGTTCCAGCTCATACTCCACGCCTGCATCACCATTTCCCTGTTTCCTCAGGCCACTGCTCCAGCGCTCTCCCCCCAACCGTTTCCACCCCCGCCCTTATCCCTCCGCTGCTCTATATCCCCCATCCTGTCACAACCTCCATGCCCATTTATGACCCTTCACCCCCACGCAGCTTCACGCCACCGCCATATCCATCAGCTCCGCTCTCCTCTTCCTCGGCCTCTCCTCTTCCTGCCCTCGCACCCCCTACGCGCTCCACCCGCATCCGCCTTCCCCACTCCATTCCAGCTCCACTCCCAATTCCTCGTGTCTCCCGCAGCCCGCGTCCTCTCCTTGCCATCCGCTCCTGCCATCTCTTGGATCCCTCTCCTTCACGTCCTACGCACCCTCCTCTTGCTGCGCCTTCCCTCAACACCCTCCTCCTCACACCCTTCCTCCATTGCTCCTCCTCCTCACACCCTCCTACCCCTGCTCGTTCACTCCCACGCCCATTCTTTCTGTGCCTTCCCTTAGCACCCTCCTCCTCACACCCTTCCGCCATTGCTCCTCCTCTTCCAGCCGCCACCTCCCATCTCTTATCCACGTAGCCCTACACAAAACAAAACAAAACAAAAAAACAATATTAATTAAATATTATTATAATAATATTAAATATTATTATATTTTATTTTTATTAAAACCTGATTGCTATAAAATTTAAATTTAAGTGGAAACTATTAGTTCCTATTATTAATTAAGTCTCAAACTTTTAGCCATGAAGTGGTTCAATAATGAAGATGAAAGCTATGAGGAGAAGAGACTTAAAGCCATCATCTCTCGTGGAATTGGAACAAGTAAATATGACATTGTTCACAATATCGAGGATAGTCAAAGCGGTGTTGCTGATAAGTATCGAAAAGATTGGCTCGCTCTCGGTGACGACGATGACAGTTTTGAGGAAAAAAGATTTAAAACCTATGTCTCCCATGGAATTGGCACGTATAGAGATGACATTGATAAGAACCAAGTCATTGTTGATAAATATCCAAAAGAGGACATATACACAGAAGATGAGGAAGTGTAACGTCCCCTTCCGTCGTCAAACGCAGGGAAGGAAACATTAACAACACACCGGGGCTTTTGGCAGACTTAGCCCCAATATTACATTACTCATAAATTCATAACAATTAAAAACTTCTATATGCAGATTCATCTCAATATAAACACAGCGAAATTAAACATAATAGCAAGCACACAAACAGTAGTGCCTAACATATATATATATATATATATCACAGCGGGGGATGATTCAGCATATAGAGACTCAATCTCGTTACAATGCCATGCATGGATTCCAAATTAAGATAATCAACTCATTTCATTAAACATGGACAATTTAACATATTGCAGAACACAAAATGCAAATAATTTATAATACACAGAACACTTATCTTGAAAAGTAGATGTCCAACGACTGGCTACGTGAGAGCAACGTTCCACCCAACCATAGATCTCTTTCCAGCCTATATTCTTTCAGCTGAGAGATCACCCCCGAGCTGGGCTGTGTATCCACTAAGGAGGAACTAGATGGCTCACTCACGGTCAGGGTTTCACTCAGACAGCCATGCTAAGCCAACACACAGTTGGTTTTTCAAGCATGCAAATGACAAATGAGGAGGATTCCAAGCCAGTGAGCTCAACCACAAAGCTACAGGCATCTCAAATGAACTCAACAGTCATGGCACCCACAATACCCACCGCACCCAACACAAGGAAGGTCCCCTTCTCTGCTGCACAGTCCCTCAGGCGTCCCTTCCCTCCAGTTCTCTTTAGGGTGGGCATAGAAAGGTCTAGCTGCTAATTCCTTGAGATTCTAGCCTTCACTGGGTTTACCAAGCAAACCAAACCTCTGCTCAGTCATTCACACTTGGATTTCTCACAGTTCTGTTATCCAATAACTCAATCCCGTCACTTCATTTCTGGGCTGTAAAAACTGGGACTTCCAATGGATTTCGGGGTAGTTAATGCTCCCAAATTCACCCCAAGGTTCATACCAATGGATCCCCCATTGGATTTCACTGTCCGATGCCAAATCTGGGCGTTTTTGGCTCTTCAAAACGCGGGTTCTTTCAAAGTCGCGATTTCTGGTTTTTCACTCTGCTGGCAAATCGTTTTTGGATGGAAAATGGTGCTGGTAAGTTTTCCAATGGAATGGGGATGAGGAAGAAGCAACATCCATGAGGTAGAGTGGCTTGTGGTACAAGAAAACAGAGCCCATACTCTGCCATACGAATTTCTGGGCTGCCCATGCTCCATTGAAGCCATGGACTGAAATCCTCAACCACTTCCTTACAACAGAATTAAATGTCATCAAGGAAAGTCAAATGGGTTCTCAAGGTGACATATGGCAGCCTATGGTTCAATCCCATAGCCCCCTCACCACTCCCTAGTGGATACACATGGCCCCTTCTCATTCGTTGCTCCCATAGCCAGTTTTGGTATTTTATTGCATGATGTTTATTTACATCCTATTACAATTTCCATGGCTTAAGAGCACATGGGCATCAAATATCAATGCTTGCCCTTTAAATCAAAATTCAGGCTTTCACTAGCGGGGCCTTGGCCTTGAGCTCCACGCTAGGAAAACATACATCACATGTACACATTATTTACATTAAATGCTAATATATCCTAAGGGTCAAAATGGGGTATTACAATCCCCTCCCCCTTAGAATAACACCGTCCTCGGTGTTCCAAGACTTAGGCACACATATACAAATTACACATGTCCAAAACTTCAAAAACTTTGCAAATCTGCCCTGCATTCTGTTCTTTACTTTGAACTTTCAGGACCAAGTCCTTTGATTTTCACAAGCTGCTCCTGCTGATTCGGATCTTCCAGCTCATCCATAAGTCTGAAAACTTTATGGCTGCTACCCTCTTGAGGTTCATCTCGTTCTGCTGCTTTTGCATCTTGAACATCTCTCCAAGATTTTCTTGTGTCTTGGCAATTGTTTGAAGAAGACTTCCAGCCAATTCTAATAGCCTATGGTCTGCTGCCATGGTCATTGTGCACAGCCGGTTCTCACTTGGCTCACAAGCAATACTTGCTCATAGCAACTGCAACCAATCGATTTAATTTCCACCTGTGAAATTCATCATTACAATCCTTTTTAGACCAAATATAATCTAAACACAATATAAAAAAAAATCAGTCAATTGTTTTTCCCCAATTGACATGGAGGTCCCATGCTCTATTCATGAGACTTTCACACTTTCCATGCTTTTCCAGCATACACATGAATTCTTTCATGTTCATCCATTCACGTTAAATTAACTGCTTCAGCATTCACAATTTATTTCAAGCAAATAAACACTCTACTTTTAGCCATACATGCATTCAACAATTTTCTGTGTTTATAAATGCATCAATAAAAAGGAAAGAGAGAGCGGTAAGAGTTTCTTCTCTTAGTCTTGTTCCATTTTGGAACCCACACCACCACGGTGGTTTTCATGCTCTTAGTCTCTTTCACCTCAACGTGAATGCTTGACCTGCCCTTCTTGGCTATGACACTTAATGTCTATGGTCTATTTCAGACCTCTCAACCATGGAGTCCCTCCACATGGTTTATCTACAACTCTTGGCTGCTAGGACTCACACAGTCCCACTAGCTCCATCTTTCCATTACTGCTCATGCTGAGCTCTTTAGGACGGTTACATGTCCACATGCATCCTTAAGATGCTTTCATAGTCATTGCTTCCAGCAATACCTACACTCAAACATTGAATTAATCCACATGTTTAGTTTATTTTCATAGGAAATCATAGCCAAATCAAATACACATGTATATTCATAAGCAAGAAATTACAAGATAACCAATTACTTATCTGCACCAGATGTCTTCACTTTATTCCATAGGGTCCTTCCTTGCTTTACAAGCCTTGGAATCGCCTATGGATTTGGGTGTTTGGCCAGCGCGCAGGCTGCCCCTCAACATCAAATAGTCTTGTATGTTTGGCCAACACGTAGGCTGCTCCAAATCTCCAATAATCTTGCATGTTTGGCCAGCACATAGGCTGCTCCAAATCATCAACAATCTTGCATGTTTGGCCAGCACACAGGCTGGTCCAAATCACCTACAATCTTGCATGTTTGGCCAGCACGCAGGCTGCTCCAAATCATCAATAATTCTTGCCCAACCATCCACTCTCTGGATTTACCAAGCAATTCATAGTTCTTTCAGGGTCCTTGCTTCCTGTATGACCAAGGTTTCCAACAAAGAAACAATAGTGCATCAGCTTAACGGTTACAAGACTTATACTTGTAATCTTCATTATTCCAAACAAGAAATAAATGAAATTGAATACTTATCTGTATTGTGCATTTCTTCTCTGGTCCACAGGGTCCTGCTTTTACTTTATAAGCCTTGGGATCCTCCTGCAGACTAGGATGTTTGGCCAGCACGCAGGCTGCTCCAAATCATCAAATAATTAATGCCCTACCAGTACACCTTCACGCCGACTGGGTTTACCAAGCATTTGGTGGTTCCCAACCAGTCCCATACCTGGTTGGCCCTCTCCATTGCTGAGCCAGCACATACGTCTCGGTCATCGACCAATGGAAGGTAACTGCGCCACCGACCATTACAGGTCAAGGCTCCACTACCCTTTGCCTTAGGCTTGCATCAGCCTTTCACATGTATCACAATCCCTCAATGCGCATAACAATTCTTCACCCACACAAGGGTGGCACTTCTTCTCTTATGTAAGCCGGCGGTTCCATTAAGGAATTCTTTAGGTGACTTTCTTAACTGTAGGCTATCATGGCCCCATGATACCCACTCACCCTACACATGGGTTACCACTGCTCATACAGTCCTCTTGAGTATTCTTTTCTTCACTTTTCCCTTTAATGTGCAGCACTGAATTTCATATGTATAATCTGTCAACACCAAATGGATAGCAAGCTCATTAGTATTGCTGCTCTAGAATGGTAAACATATGTCATAACATTCACTATCCAACCTTGAAACACCAGGAATGCGTCCATTCCCTTAAGGCGTAGTCAATATTGGCATCCCTAACATAACTCAGCACCAGGAAGGCGTGCACTCCTTACTGATGTGAACTATGAAGGTCCTAATCATACTTCAAGCAGTCTGCTATAACGGAAATAAAATCAAAACATGCTCTGCATATTAACTCTAATAATTAGACATGCATGTATGTATATATATATATATATAACAATCAGGGTTTATGGAACACTTATCCATTTGCAGATGTTATTTCTCTTCTTTAATGAGGAATGGGGGCTCCTTCTCTGAGTTGACAGTCCCTCGGTTTGCCATCCCAATTCCTTTTGATGTTACATGCCTCTCACATGTCTTACTGACATAATCTTCACCATCTCACTCATATTGTTTACCAATCATGTAGTGCAGATGAGACATTAATAATGTCTTATGGCGTTTCACCTGAAACCCACTTTCAAATCATGGAGTCCCTTCCCATGAAGTTTGGCTTCTGCAGGACCTCTCTCTCTTGGTCTTACTGCAATGTGTCTCCCTGGCACACTTATTAAACAGCCAAACAGTCAGCAACATTTAACAATACCATTCAAATCTGATTGTTTCATAACCAATCCATGGCACTAATAATTAAATTCAGCATGAATTTGCAACTCTGTCTACTACAGAAATTGGTTTTCTTATCCATGAGGCTATCCTCATATTGTTTGGCTCATGTAAGTGACACCACTCTGCCCGTTATGGTCTTATGCCCGCTGCCATACATGAGCATCCACTTACAGCATGTCCTCCTGACACATTTTCATGTAAGCCAAACAGTCATTAGCAATTATTAGCAAAATTTCAAATCTGAAACACTTACAAATCTGATATTTACAACTGTTCTTACTAACAGAACTTAGAGCTCTCAACCATGAGATTCCTTCTCATAAGTTCTAGATCAAATTTTCAAATCTGTTTCTCACATAAATTTGATTTGCAATTGTGATATTATTCTCATAGCCATATCATTCATACAACTCTGTCCTACCACAGAGCATTCTAGCAGCCCATCGATCACGATTGGGCTCTTCATGCACTTACTATTCTGCATTCATAACAGCCCATGAAATGATCCTAGAATTATCATCAATTCATCATTTCATTCATTATTTATTTTGCAATAACATATGCATCAGTTCTATGCATTCATACAATGCATCACAAGATTTATGAAATCTCTTAATGCACATCTACTCAATGCTACCTTGCATTGTTTCATGAGTACTATGCGTTCAAGCATATTATGATCGAAACATGACTATCTCAAATAACTTTCATTACCATAATCAGGACCACCAGTCCTCACTTGCTTGGGTTATTAAGCACATAACCAACATACACATGGCATGATATAAATTCATATGAAGGCATTGAGATTTCTAAACAGTCATAGGGTGTAAGGATCACTTCCTTCACTTACCCACACCTCACCAAGCTTGGTAGGTTAACAGTCCCAATCGGTATTCAATATCACATGCAAACTAACTCATCATAGCTCAAACATAGTTGAAGAGATCTTACCAAATCCTCTTTCGACATTCATGCAATTTGGCACCAATAATCATTACCTGCATGGTTACCATTAACATCATCTGATGTTACCTGATCAGTTGGCCTCTTACCAAGGCTGCTCAGTCATTTTGCCAACTTTATGATCATAGATTTGTTGCACCATCCTTTCTGCATAAGGTTGTTGGCTTCATGCAACAACATCCTCAACACATTTAGCCATACTCTTTGTTATCTTTGGTCCTACAACCAATACCAACATCAATAGTGATTATCAACCACAATATTCTCCATTAGTGGTTCATTGCATATGCAGACTTCATTATTCTACGAATATGCAATATCCCATTTATGCACAAGCATTTCCATATGCACTATGCAATGTTGGTTAAGATGCCATCTAGTGCATATACATCTATGTAATCCCTTACATTTTAACATTTTTATGCCATATGACAATTTCATAATTATAAGTATGATAACAAACAGGGGTTTAAAGAATTCTTCCCTTTTCGATCCCTCACTGTAACATGGAATTCCTCTTCCATATCATGCAATTGTAGAAATTGCCCACATTGACAACAAAATTTGTTTGTCAAACAGCCGCTGTCACTCTTCTGCACTAAATATCTATGATATATGTAGACCTCATTCAAACTCTGGTCATGCATCATTGTTCCCTGCTGGACAAGCTTTCCAATGCCTGTCTTCATGCTCCATTCCGACATCAGGTGCGGGAACTGCATCTCTTCAAAAATGACAACTTTTACTCCAATTCTGCACATTTTACACAGTTGTATTTTGGTCCAGAATGCCAACTTCAGCCACCTGTGGAAGAAAATCTATGAAGAATCGCAAAAACTTTTATATCGGGCAAAGTTAGTCCATATAACAAGGAACACTCCGCACTTCGCGGATCTCAATTTCGATGCACCATTCATCTTCTATGAAATTTTGGGTTTAACTACTTCTTACTTTTCACATTTTTAACTCCCTTTGCATCCTGTGCTCCACCTGTGCGCCACCTGCGCACAACCTGCGCGCAATCCGCGCACTATCCGCGCGCAACCTGCACGCCATCTGCGCGCAACCTGTACGCCATCTGCGCGCAATCCGCGCGCAATCTGTGCGCGACCCGCACGCAATCCGCGCGCAATCTGCGCGCAACTGTGCGCGATCCGCGCGCAACCCGCACGCAATCCGCGCGCAATCCACGCGCAATCTGTGCGCGATCCGCGCACAACCCGCACGCAATCCACGCGCAATCTGTGTGCGATCCGCGCGCGATCCGCGCGCAACCCGCACGCAATCTACGCTCAATCCACACGCAATCTGTGCGCGATCCGCGCGCAACCCGCACGCAATCCGCGCACTACCTGTACGCGATCTGCGCGCAATCTGTGCGCAACCTGCGTGCTTGCGGGGGTCATATCTCCCTCGTCCCTTAACCAAATTGGACGAATTTGGTACCGTTGGAAAGCTCTTGGAGAGGTCTATGCAATGGTGTGGTCCTCTACTACATCTGAGAAATCTGATCCTGCCATTTTTCCAAATCAAAATTACGCCCCCAACTTCCCAATTCCACATCAAAACCGTTCTGTCTCTTGCCTGCAACTGCAACTTTTCACAATAGTTTAGAAAATTTTCTGGAATGTGCCCTTTCATCCCCTTACCGAGGTGAACTACTACAGATCAGACTTGCATAAAAACTTGCATAAAAACAGTAAGAGAATGACAAGAACTTGCATCTCTAATAAGGGATTTTTTTTTTTTTTTTTTTTTTTTTTTCATTTCACATTCAACAATCCAACCAATGGATTCACAATTAATCTCCAAGCAGCCAACAAGCATGGGTAAGGAGACTCATGAGCATAAGGGCATAATTTGCAGGCTTTCCTCACTTCTGAAAACCATCAATTGGCCACACAATGTGGATTCATTGTAATTAACAATCATCATTAAGACATGGGGCTGTAACAACTGATTATTCATGCTTTTAAACAAACAGAACTCATTTCCAGCCATGCTCAACATTCAAGTTCATGCATTCAAAGCATCATGGACATTCAAGGAACATGGATTCATCATTAATCAAGGTCTCAAGCACATGATGCATCATCTCCTATGCACAGCAATTAACGACAACAACAACAAAACAATATAAGATGGCAGAGGTTGCCCCTCCTTTCTCTCCTCCATGGAGGCAAACAGACAAATACAAACTGAATGCTACAGCGTTGGGGACAAATTAGAGCAAGCATTCATCCTGAAAATGAATTTTCTCGCTCCTTCCTCTATTTCATAGAATGCAATCAATGCAAGCAGCTTGCAAAAATCCCCAAACAGTCATGGAAATGATTTCCCGTTCCAACAAATAGAAGCCATGCAATCTTGAGGTTTCTTTAATGCATTTTAGTCCCAAATACAAAATGCATGTACACACAATGATTTATATCTCTGTGAAGGGCCCAACAGCCGTAGTGTTGAACCTAGAGCTCTGATACCACTCTGTAACGTCCCCTTCCGTCGTCAAACGCAGGGAAGGAAACATTAACAACACACCGGGGCTTTTGACAGACTTAGCCCCAATATTACATTACTCATAAATTCATAACAATTAAAAACTTCTATATGCAGATTCATCTCAATATAAACACAGCGAAATTAAACATAATAGCAAGCACACAAACAGTAGTGCCTAACATATATATATATATATATATCACAGCGGGGGATGATTCAGCATATAGAGACTCAATCTCGTTACAATGCCATGCATGGATTCCAAATTAAGATAATCAACTCATTTCATTAAACATGGACAATTTAACATATTGCAGAACACAAAATGCAAATAATTTATAATACACAGAACACTTATCTTGAAAAGTAGATGTCCAACGACTGGCTACGTGAGAGCAACGTTCCACCCAACCATATATCTCTTTCCAGCCTATATTCTTTCAGCTGAGAGATCACCCCCGAGCTGGGCTGTGTATCCACTAAGGAGGAACTAGATGGCTCACTCACGGTCAGGGTTTCACTCAGACAGCCATGCGAAGCCAACACACAGTTGGTTTTTCAAGCATGCAAATGACAAATGAGGAGGATGCCAAGCCAGTGAGCTCAACCACAAAGCTACAGGCATCTCAAATGAACTCAACAGTCATGGCACCCACAATACCCACCGCACCCAACACAAGGAAGGTCCCCTTCTCTGCTGCACAGTCCCTCAGGCGTCCCTTCCCTCCAGTTCTCTTTAGGGTGGGCATAGAAAGGTCCAGCTGCTAATTCCTTGAGATTCTAGCCTTCACTGGGTTTACCAAGCAAACCAAACCTCTACTCAGTCATTCACACTTGGATTTCTCACAGTTCTGTTATCCAATAACTCAATCCCGTCACTTCATTTCTGGGCTGTAAAAACTGGGACTTCCAATGGATTTCGGGGTAGTTAATGCTCCCAAATTCACCCCAAGGTTCATACCAATGGATCCCCCATTGGATTTCACTGTCCGATGCCAAATCTGGGCGTTTTTGGCTCTTCAAAACGCGGGTTCTTTCAAAGTCGCGATTTCTGGTTTTTCACTCTGCTGGCAAATCGTTTTTGGATGGAAAATGGTGCTGGTAAGTTTTCCAATGGAATGGGGATGAGGAAGAAGCAACATCCATGAGGTAGAGTGGCTTGTGGTACAAGAAAACAGAGCCCATACTCTTCCATACGAATTTCTGGGCTGCCCATGCTCCATTGAAGCCATGGACTGAAATCCTCAACCACTTCCTTACAACAGAATTAAATGTCATCAAGGAAAGTCAAATGGGTTCTCAAGGTGACATATGGCAGCCTATGGTTCAATCCCATAGCCCCCTCACCACTCCCTAGTGGATACACATGGCCCCTTCTCATTCGTTGCTCCCATAGCCAGTTTTGGTATTTTATTGCATGATGTTTATTTACATCCTATTACAATTTCCATGGCTTAAGAGCACATGGGCATCAAATATCAATGCTTGCCCTTTAAATCAAAATTCAGGCTTTCACTAGCGGGGCCTTGGCCTTGAGCTCCACGCTAGGAAAACATACATCACATGTACACATTATTTACATTAAATGCTAATATATCCTAAGGGTCAAAATGGGGTATTACAGGAAGATAGAATAAGAAAACCTATTGTAGAAATTGAAGAAAAAGATGACATCAAAGCGACAGAGCATGCATGTGCATTAGATCAACATCCACCAGTTGTGGATCATGAAGTTGTAGATTATAGGTCTACAATAGCAAGTGACATTTCAAATGCAATTGTTCTTGTTGAGCAGGAGAAGACACTTGAACATTGTTCCCAATTAGTTTTATTAGATAAATCTATTGATCTGATTGATGAAGTTCGAAGCCATGGAAGTAGTGAATGTCTACTTAAACTTGTTGGAAGAACTAATGATGGTTCTACAAACACAAGTGTAGATAGTTATGTAGAAATTGTTTCTTTGCCCACTGTCACTTACGTTCCAAATGATGGTGAATATGATAATGGGCCTAATGTTGGTAAGCTAGAGGACATAAAAGGTATTTCATCCACGTTGTTAGGAATCCCTGTGGAGTAGGTTACTACAGATGAACAACATTTATATTGTTCCAGAATTAGATCCTTGGACACAGTCATATGGAAACCAAGAATGAAGGTCCTTAAAGTTCCTTCCAAGAAAGAAGCCATGAAGGCTACGATTAAGAGGAAACTAGTACAAGACCTAAAGATTTCTAATCAGATTGATGTCAGTTTAGATGTGCATATTTCTTGTGACAACCACCACATATCTTTGAAATTGTTGGAATTTAAGTGCATAGATACTAAGATTGTAAGATGGAATCCATCTACAATAATATGGCTCCAGGAAATTGAGAAGACTCATATGGAGATTTTCAAACTTCAAAGTCTTAAAGATGACCATTCTCCTAATTTCCAAGATCGAAGAACATCTTTTAAAAATACCTCCATCATTATGACGTTCAATGTTGGAACCACAACCAATGCAAAAAGTGGAAGTAATGAAGGTCCACAAGTGTTCATACATGAAATCCAAAAGGCGATATGGAAGACAAATAATTACAAATTGTATTGTTTCAAAAATTCACCACTCAAGCAGAAAGGATTACAACACAAATCCAGGATAAAGTTAATACTAGAAAAATTAGCTTTGAGGCCAAAGCTCCTTAAAAGGGAGTGGCAATGCTGTGAATATTTATTTAATATTATTATTTATAAATTAATAGATTATTAGGTTACTAGTGAAAGGGTGTAACCCTTCACTATTCTTGCTCAAGCCCTATAAAGGTGAGCTTATTGTAACTTTATCATCATCAATCAATATATTATTATCATTTATCTCAAATATGGAAGACGGTCTCGCTTCTTAACCCTTAACCGGACACGGTTAACTTAGTGAACGGATACGTTCACTGCACATGCTAAGAATGAAACTAATTCCATGGGCAAGTATTAACCTTGGAAAAGCAAGTTGGAAAACCACCTATCATAATTTATTTATCTCATATGTAATATGACCTTGATGAAACAACAAATGATGGATATTGTCTACAATGCTGAAAAATTACCTCTTCATAAGATGAGAAAGTCAATTATCTTAAAGGGTTATGAAGTTTTGAGAAAGAATAACATTACTTGTTAATAAGAAATAGAGAACATCCTTCTCGTATTTTCCATGAAGACAGGTCAATTTGACCATTTTCCCTTTGAAGTGAGAAGGAAACAAAAGATTATACAATCTACACACATTTAATGGAATGTTTCTTGCATGAAGCAATGGAAAAATTGAGTTATACAGATGGATGCTTAACACAAAGTAGGCTTTGTGAGAGTTGTAGTACAAATGTGGATATCGTCATATGCATTGACTCCATTTCAACGTGGTGGAATTTTATTGTAGTTGTTGATCATATAAAAACTATGTATTCGTTCGTATAAAAGCATGAGTAGGTAGCTATAGAGGAGAGGGTGTGTTATTATAGTGCAAATTGGATAATGACCAATCAAATATACCTATGCATAGAGAGTGACCACATATTCATTACTCAAGGACTATGGTGAACTTCATCCCACTATCAATGCTGAACAAAACCAAAAGATTCACTTATACAAATGGATGTCTATAGAATAGATGATGATGCTCAACTTGGGTTTCAACGAGTGAACACACGTAATTTTTTTTATCTATGCTTTGAGGACAAATTTTTTTGAAGGGGGATATAATGAACCATACAAAAACAAGTATAAATATAGTAATCATAATTAATAATTATGATAAGCAACATCATGGGTGATGTAGGCACTCTGCTGCAAACAATATTCAGACAATTGAAAATAAAGTAACTGGTAAAACCAAGGAAAATAATACAATGAAAGGCTAATAATCCATGTACATAAGAACCAGATACAACCAAACAATCATACTTTTTTTATTGAATACATAATAAATCAAATGGCTAGAGTTTTCATCGCATAAATGTCACGAGAGCACTGAGCCTTAGCCCCAGAGCTCCCCTAGCTCCAAAAAATGAAAAACAATCTCAGGAAAAACTAAAGAAACTGGAAAACTAAAAATTGCATCATTCGCCGAGGTCCAGTGCTTTTATTCTTCGGATTTCCGCCCAAATATAGCTCCAGAAATGAAGCCGCCATGTTTCTGTTGTGCCTACCTAAAATCATAGTGTTCCTGCCAGTCCATTTGATTACGGATCTCTAACTGGGAGTTTAGTCAGTTCCGTTGGGGGTTTTAATAAACAGTCGGTATGTTCTGAATCCCATGCTCCGCATCACAATAGCTCTTGAAGGTTATGCGTTGGCTGTCATAGCTCGACGACCATGCGGTGGAGTGGAGGTGAGTGTGGATGCTCCGCATCATACTCCCTTCGTTTAAAGAATTATGAACCTCCTGGTTCATAGCCTTAAGTTCTATTTTCTTCAAATTTCTCCATCGATCAAAATACAACCATAGAATCTTACACAACATCAGTCTAATTAGCAACAACCACACCAAAAAACCTTGGTATAAACCGTCTTTCTCCATAAATTCATTTTTCAGATTGTCATTAGTTCTCTACTCAGTAACATTCAATACATTCAACGATTCTTTCATAGCCTTTTGGCCTTCAACTGCATTAACCATTGGAACACCACCAATTTTTTCTGTTACACCTTGTTCAATGTCCTTCCTTGGAACCTCAATTCCTACATGCAGGAGCTGCCAATAAGCAATTTTCTCTTCTGCTGCAATCTTGTCAACTTCATTTTCACTAAAGGAACCATTTTCCTTTCCAGCATCACAATTTGATGGCCTGTCTACTTCTTTAGCCACACTCTTTATGCACTTCCCAACCATTTGTTCTTCCAACAATGGAAGAATTTGTTCCTCCTGCTTTGCTCCCATGTGCTCAGTAGCACTGTATTCTTCTTCTTCAAGTGCTTCACCTTCTTCCGGGTGGAAAAGCACCTTCACAAGTGCTTCACCTTCTTCCGGGTGGCAAAGCACTTCCACAACTGAGACCCCCTTTGAAAACTCTCTCTTTTCAATTTGATGTCTTTCTTTCTCCTCCAAGGCCCTTATCACCTTTCGTATGGCTCGGATCTCCACTTTTCTTTGCAGTCTTTCATCACGCTCTTTGATTAGTTTCCTAATTGCTTGTATCTCTGCCCTGATCCATTCTTTCTCTTCTTGGCTCACCCGCTTCTCCTTTTCCATTTTTTAACTTTTGCTTGCCAATATCTCTCTCTTTTGCTTTTCAAGAGCTTGCTCTCTTACATTTGTTCACAATATGGCTTTCCATATCCAATCCCACTGGTAACAATAATGCACCTCTGTGCAATCTAGTGCTCCTCCGAGCACACTTGGTTCTCCTCTTGAACCAACTCTTCGGTTTAAGCAATTAAGTCTCCAGCGATCAGTCTGCAACAATGGATTCCCCTCTTGGCCATTGTGGGTTGCTCTAATACCAAATTATGCAGGCACTCTGCTGCAAACAATATTCAAACAATTGAAAACAAAGTAACTGGTAAAACCAAGGAAAATAATACACCGAAAGGCTAATAATCCGTGTACAGAAGAACCAGATACAACCAAACACTTAGAATTTTTTATTGAATACATAATAAATCAAATGAATAGAGTTTTCATCGCATAAATGTCACGAGAGGACTGAGCCTCAGCTTTAGAGCTCCCCTATCTCCAAAAAAAGAAAAACAATCTCAGGAAAAACTAAAGAAACTGGAAAACTAAAAATTGCATCATTCGCCCAGGTCCAGTGCTTTTATTCTTTGGATTTCCGCCCAAATATAGCTCTAGAAATGACGCCGCCGTGTTTCTGTTGTGCCTACTCGAACTCATAATGTTCCAACCAGTTCCTATGATTACGGATCTCTAACTGGGAGTTTAGTCAGTTCCGTTGGGGGTTTTAATAAATAGTCGTTATGTCCTGGATCCCATGCTCCACATCATAATAGCTCTTGAAGATTATGCAATGGCTGTCACAGCTCGACGACAATGCGGTGGAGTGGAGGTGAGCGTGGATGCTCCGCATCAATGGGTCACACCCTTTCGCCTCGTGACCATCAACTATATCTCCACAAGGTTATCACAAGGACCATTGTAATGCCATATCTTTTACGCATCGTGAGATATAAAAAGATGAATCTTACCCTCCCCTAAGTCAAGACTATGTTTTCATCATTGAGAAAGTGTGATATCATCAATGCCAATGTCTAATTGACATCTTTGCCTCTCTATCCTCATTGACTGTCAATTGCCATTATCTTGCCGATGTCATTTTCTCCCCATCATCATTGAGTAATTGTCTTAATAATACCTGTTATATTATAATGTATACCTTATAAAAAAGATATGCCACATGGAAGACCATATAACGTATCATATGCTATTTTAGTGATAGTCGAGGATCTTACATCCTGAACCAACAATGTGAAGATTCCTGATCATAAGCAACGTGAAGCCCTACGATCATAGGAACTCACACATGTCAGTCCAAGAGAGGAATCCACACTCACACACACAGAGAAGCCCTTATGGAGGAATAATAAAAAGATAAACTCATAAGGAGGAATAAGAGAAAGAGCATCCCACCTACAATAAAAATAGATGATGCATAGCTAGTTAACACAGAGGATAAAGAGAGGACATTCTCCATGCCCACAACATGCACATTGGAGAAACACACAATACATAGTGGTTCATTTCAAATAATAACTACTTTTGTCAAGAATCCAAATAAGTAAACCCTTCATGCTTCCCCACTTCTTCCTTTACTATCTTTAGAGCAACACACAGAGAAATGAAATGAATATGTCCCAAGGGGCACACATACAAGAAAAAAGAATCATAATTTTGTTTACATGAATACTTTTCTTCCATTGAATCATAGAAAGATAGACAAACTAGGACAACTCATTTCCTCTTCCAATCTTCATCAAAAACTAAGGTGGCTATCTAACCCTCCAATATAACATTGATTTTTAATTGGACATTGTGGGGATAGTGAATCCTATGAGATATTCTTCATAGTTCACCAAAGTGGACTATAGATATTTCAAGACCAATTACATATGGATATGGGGTATCTATGTTATATGTTGTTATACCTATAGGTGTTTATATCTTAGAATTTGGGGTGGACTAGTGCCTATGTTTTTTCTAGATTGCACGAGGATGAGACAAGTGTAGTCTAGATTGATTTAATGGCAATAGTTCCAAATTTGAAATAAATAATTATGAAAAAAAAGAATATAAAAAATAGCTATGCATGGATAACTAGTAGTTGATGCATGGATAACGGGTAATTCATGCAACTACACTTGGAGAACAAATAACTTAATTGATGCAACTAGACATGGAGAACAGGTAACTTGTTCATGACTTAACTTGTGACTTATGGATGTGCACTAACTATAAGTTAAGTGATTGTGCTAGTTATATGTTATTAGTAGAGAGTATCCATTGAGTTGTAATATTAAAATCCTAACGAATAAAAACCCATAGACGAAGTTTCTCGAATAAAAAAATTAGGTTTGTAGAACAATAAAACTCCTAAATGAAGTTTCTCATTTGAATTTTTGTAAAACTATTTAAGCAGTCCTTGTTATGTCATTTTAAGGAAGGAGTTAGACATCTTGAAATTGCGCTTAGATCTGTTCGCTCTCGTCTTGAGTTAGACATCTTGGAATTGCGCTTAGATTTGTTCGCTCTCGTCTTAATTTTCTCAGTTAATTGCTTTGAGTGTGAAGGTGTCAAGATGGCTGGGAAAGGCGAGGGAGCAGCGATCGGAATCGATCTGGGGACGACGTACTCGTGTGTGGGAGTGTGGCAGCACGATAGGGTGGAAATCATCGCTAATGATCAGGGGAATCGAACCACTCCCTCCTATGTCGCTTTTACTGATACCGAGCGTCTTATCGGAGATGCCGCCAAGAACCAGGTCGCCATGAACCCCATCAACACCGTTTTCGGTCAGTTTATTCTTTCTCACCTTCACGAAGGATTTTATTCCACTGCTTATTGTTTCCTGTGTATATAATTCAGTAGTTGTATATAATTAATTTCCTCTTTCTTTCATTCTCGAATATGAAGTTTTTGAGGTGATTTAATGCGATGGATGACGTGCTGTATGCAGCTGTGTAGAATTTGCATCTGTAAGATCATGGGTTTATTGCTAGATTATGTGTACTTTGTTTAAAATTTGCAATTCTTTTGTGTTTTCCTGTTCAATCGATATGGCAGATGCAAAGCGGTTGATTGGTAGGAGGTTCGCTGATCCCTGCGTTGCGAGCGATGTGAAGTTATGGCCTTTCAAGGTCATTCCGGGGGATGGTGATAAACCCAGCATCGTTGTAACATACAAAGGGGAGGAGAAGCATTTTGCAGCCGAAGAGATCTCTTCCATGGTTTTAACAAAGATGAAGGAGATCGCGGAAGCTTATCTTGGGACAACGGTGAAGAATGCTGTGGTCACTGTTCCTGCATATTTCAATGATTCTCAGAGGCAGGCAACCAAGGACGCAGGTGTCATCTCCGGGTTGAATGTTATGAGAATTATCAATGAGCCCACTGCTGCTGCCATTGCCTATGGGCTGGACAAGAAGGCTACCAGTGTCGGTGAGAAGAATGTTCTTATCTTTGATTTGGGTGGAGGTACTTTTGATGTCTCTCTGCTCACAATTGAAGAGGGTATTTTTGAGGTGAAGGCCACTGCTGGTGACACACATTTGGGTGGTGAAGATTTTGATAATAGATTGGTGAACCACTTTGTACAGGAATTTAAGAGAAAGCATAAGAAGGACATCAGTGGTAATGCCAGAGCCCTCAGGAGACTCAGAACCTCCTGTGAGAGAGCCAAGAGAACCCTTTCATCAACTGCCCAAACCACCATTGAGATTGATTCCCTCTATGAAGGTATCGACTTCTATACCACCATTACTAGGGCTAGATTTGAAGAGTTGAACATGGATTTGTTTAGGAAGTGCATGGAGCCTGTTGAGAAATGCCTGCGGGATGCTAAGATGGATAAACGCTCCATCCATGATGTGGTTCTTGTTGGTGGGTCTACTAGGATCCCCAAGGTTCAGTCCTTGTTGCAGGACTTCTTCAATGGCAAGGAGCTTTGCAAGAGCATTAACCCTGATGAGGCTGTTGCATACGGTGCTGCAGTGCAGGCTGCTATTTTGAGTGGAGAGGGCAATGAGAAAGTGCAAGATCTGTTGCTTCTAGATGTTACTCCCCTCTCACTAGGGCTTGAAACTGCAGGTGGGGTTATGACAGTTCTCATCCCAAGGAATACTACCATCCCCTCAAAGAAGGAGCAGACCTTTTCTACTTACTCAGACAACCAGCCAGGTGTATTGATTCAAGTTTATGAGGGTGAGCGAACTCGAACCAGGGACAATAACTTGTTGGGCAAATTTGAACTTTCTGGTATACCCCCTGCTCCGAGAGGAGTTCCCCAGATCACTGTGTGCTTTGATATTGATGCCAATGGTATTCTCAATGTGTCCGCTGAGGACAAAAGCACTGGTCAGAAAAACAAAATCACCATTACAAATGACAAGGGTAGATTGAGTAAGGAAGAGATTGAGAAGATGGTTCGTGATTCTGAGACATACAAGGCTGAAGATGAAGAGCACAAGCAGAAGTTAGAGGCCAAGAATTCCTTGGAGAACTATGCTTACAACATAAGGAACACCGTTCGAGATGACAAGATTGCAGCAAAGATTGATTCATCTGATAAGAAGAAGATTGAGGATGCCCTTGAAGAGACTATACAGTGGCTGGATGCCAACCAGCTTGCGGAGGCTGAGGAGTTTGATCACCAGATGAAGCAGCTGGAGAGCACTTGCAATCCTATCATTGCTAAGATGTACCAAGCTGCTGGTGCTGCTCCTGATATGCCTGGTGCTTCATATGGAGCTGCTGCCTCTTATGAACATGGTCATTCTGCTGGTGCAGGTGCAGGGCCTAAAATTGAGGAAGTTGATTAAATAGTTTTCTCATGATTACCATGTTATGTTAGAAGATGATAGAGCACCGGTCCCTGAGAAATCTAAGTATTTAGAAGTTGCATGGTTTCTCAATTTTGGGCATAAGAATTGAATGCTACTGTAAGGTTGGTCAGGAATTCAGTGTTGAAGTAATTATAATGATATATTTTTTTTTTTTGAAATTATAATGATTGGTGATGCAAAAATTACTGTTTACCATGTTACAAAACATGGTAACATATCTATTTCAGTTTTTTTTTTTCAGTTTTATTGTGTTGAAATAATAATGATTTACATGGTGTTGGTTTTTCAATTTTAGATATACTAATTGAATGTTATTTCGAAATCTATTTATTTTTATTTGGTTGAAATAATTAACATTTTTTTCAATATTTCTTTTAATTTTAATTTTATTTTTATATTTCTTTTAATTTTAATTTTATTTTTATTTTTTAATTTTAAGTAATCGTTAGATCTTATAGTTTGTTTTAGAATAGAAAAGATTTTGAAAAAAAAAACAATGGAACTTGGATCATGGTAATGGTCATTCTGCTAGCTCTCGTGTTCATGGTCATGGTCATTCTGCTGGTACAAGTGCCGGGCCTAAAATTTAGGAAGTTGATTAAATACTTTTCTCCTCATTGCCATGTTAAAAGATGATAGAGCACCCTCACTTAGAAATCTAAAGATTTAGAGTTGTATGGTTTCTTAATTTTGGGCATAAGAATTGAATGCTACTGTATTATTTTGTATTGTAAGGAATTTGTGTTGAAGTAATTATTATGATATTTATTTCATTTTTTATTTTTGTTGAAATTATAATAATTTAGATGGTGCTGAAAAAATTACTGTTTACTTTGTTTTGTAACACAGTAACATATTTATTTCAGTTTTTGTATTTTAATTTTATTGTGTTGAAATAATAATAATTTAGATGGTGCTGGTTTTTTAATTTTAGATATATTAATTGAATGTTACTTTTGAAATCTATTTCATCTTTTTTAGTTGGAATAATTGAGATTTGCTTCAATGTTCTTAACATTTTTTTTAGTGTTTTTGTATTGAATTGTTTTGAATATTACATGGTAAAAGTTATATTATAATATTTTTGTGGTAGGAGTTATAGAAGTTTTTATTATTATACATAATTGGTTTTCTTTTGAATAATACCTTTCTTATAACTTTTTTAATTTTAGGCAATCTTTAGATCTTATAGTTTGTTTTAGAATGAGAGAATGTTTTGAAAAACAAAACAATTGACTTTGATCATTTTAAACAATTGGCTTCGATCATTTTCCACTCTCCTTCTACTTTAAGAGTGAACCTAGGTCCCAATTAGCTTCATTATTGAAAAATTTAATGGGTGCGAACATTTTTATTAAAGTTCTTATTTTTTAGAATAAGTAATTAGTATACTATTGCACACTTCATACTCCATATCACTTATGAATTTGCTACAAACTTTGCCCTTTTGAAAAACAAAACAATTGACTTCTATCATTTTCCACTCTCCTTCCACTTTTATTTCATGATATAATAAGTTGATATGATGGGTGATGGTTTGGTCTTTTATACTCTAGTTTGGTTTGTTCTCAAATCATGAGACTATGCCAAGTTGAGATTTTATGGTTTGTCATCAAATGATGAGACTATGCAAGTTGAGATTATACAAAGGAGCTATGAAATAGTTAAATAATATTTGAAGATGGACACTTTTTCCCAATTAGGTTCACACTAACAATTTAAACAATTTAATCAGATGAACATTTTTACTTATATTTAAACATTGTGAAATGAAGTTTTTTGCCCAATTAAGTTTACACTAACATTTTGAACAATTTAATGGGTATGAACAGTTTTACTTTTATTTAAACATTGTGAAATAAAGTTCTTATCCTTGAGCAACTCCACATCACTTAATCCCTTATCATTATTTTGGTAAGTCCAAGGATAAAAGATCATAGGCACACAAATGATAACTTGAAGCATTAACAAAGGCATAATCATGTTAACTTGCTTGAGTAAAGTGTCCATCCATCGAAAATGCATCTATTATGCAAAAAATAGAGGCATTTAAACATTTAAACATCTGAAGAGTGTATTGAACTTGCAAATTTGAGCAACTCTAATGGATATCAATAACTTATAAGTTAAACTTGAGATGGTTGAAACCTCTCTTTATATTAAAAAGAATAAAAACCTCAGCTTAGAAAATAATTGCAAGTTTTGTTATATAGACTATAATTCCATTTCTACAAGACCATTATTCATTGAGGATTTTAATTAAATTGGAATATTTTACTCTTTCAATAGATAAGACCATGTACTTCAAGATTTAAAAAAAATGTGTCAGTTCCCCTTAGCTCATTTAGTTAAGGTGTGGGTCTTGTCAACGGGCGACCTGGGTTCAATTCCCCTTAGGGGTGAGCTAGTTGGGAGGAGACACCCAAAATCCGACCAATTGAGGGTTGGTGTGGCCTAGAGATACTTACTAATCATCTCCTCATTTTCCTTTACAAGAATAGTTGTAATTGCTACTCTACACAAATTTTGTAATGTATTGTTGGTTTTCACCTTTAAATATTTTGAATATGCTTTGCATATGCAAAATTAATTAGAATATATATACTTACCTCACAATTTAGCATCATGCATACTATCTAACATTTATTGGATCATGGGAGTTGTGGAGAACGTTAATGGATAGGAAATGTGTGTGCTTCCATTCTTCCTGTTGATATGTAAAATGAGTGCATAAATTATCTTTAATTCAAGGAATCCTTGACCTCTTCATGTTAGTGGTGTCCTTTGTCTCTTTGTCTTTCCTTGCTTTAGGAAGAAGCATGTCCACTCACTTGAACTAATGATCCTTAAATGAGCTAAGGGTGGCCACTCACTTTTTGGATGAACTAATGATCCTTAAATGAGCTAAGAGTGACCCTTCACTTTTTGGATGGTTGTGAACTCTTTTTTATTTTCTTGACAATGATAAGAAACACTAAAAATTTCAATCCAATGGAATTAAGGCTTTTATTTTTGTCCTATGAATTAGTTATTTTGTTTTTAATCCCGAGTTATGTGAATGCAATAACTATGTAATACCTTGATTTATCAACCAACATAGATCCATATTAAACCCGGATAGGTGTAAAAAAATATATGAAATTTTGTACGATAGATCTGGGTTTAAAATGGATCTATTTATTTGGTTTTAATGTTTTATTTTATGAGCCAACATGATTTTTTATATACTTTTTATATTTGGTAACATTATGTTAGGTTGTACAGCACCTCGCTACTCTTGGTGCAATTAAATTTTCCAATTAATAAGAGATAAACAATTAATATGAACTTATGCGATATGTAGGCTGGTCATTAGCAAAATTCAAACTAGAAATCAATATGAGATCACTAATCAAGATGCCACACACGAACTATAAATCTAGTATAATTTCATTTCTTGTTAATGAAAAAAAGACTACTTATAAATATATCCTCTTATGCAAAAAAGGTGTGTGTGTGTGTGCAATTTTTTCTCATAGAATACATGTTTAAATATCTTGTTACCCATCGATTCAAATTGAATATTCTCTACCATTATTGGATTCAAGCGTTGATTACCCCATAAGACAACCTTTAGATTTGCATGTTAATTGTATGTATTGTGACAATTTATTGGCTTTGAGGAAGGAAAAAATAACATTTGTAAGAATTTTTTACTAGTTGATTTATAAGTTCAAGATATATACTACCTGAATGTGTGGGAGATAACCCAATGGGTTTTAATAATGTCAACATCTCTAACCACAACATTCAATCTCAAAAATTGAATACAAACGACCAGTCACCTTAAAAGGTGATGGTACCAATTAAATTTGAGGTTGATAACATTAAAGTACATCACTAATACTTCCTACCAAATCACTGATACTTGTGTATATCATTGTCTCAAGGTACATCACTGATACCTCCTACCAAATCAAAACAATATTGTTTCTCTCTTGGGTGAGTGCAAGCTAATGATGGTCACTTTTGGCACGTTAGATGCAACAAAACACTGAAAAAACAAACATCCCTGAGCTTTCATGCTATTTTGAGATAGCTACACAATGAATCTTGGTTTCAATAATAAAAAAATGAAATGTAGGAAATTGAATCACCTTTATAAATATATAACTTTTATTTATTGAAATTTTTCATAACTAAATTATGATTTTTTCTAACATTGACATTTTATTTTTTTGGTAAATTATAAGATATAATGTCCTTGTTGGTGCAACCTTTAAGTGCCTAAATGATGGAATCAATATACAAAACTTGTAAATGTGTAGATAACAAGTAGTACTAGTGTAGTGTTATTTTTTCAACAAAAAAATAACATGGTTTAATTTTTATTATTATTATATATGTGAGGAGACCTCGAAATCAATTCACCAAGCGTTGGTGCAAATTTTGAAGGTCTTAATGTAATGATGAAGGATTGGATTTTTTATAGTGTGTAGAGGTAGGTGTCTAGTAGTGCAAGCCCGGTGGGCTAACTCAAGTGGTTGAGTGTTGTAAGTTGTGAGAAGAAGGTATCGGGATCAAATCCTCGAGTGGCCATACATTGCTATATAAGGGCCTCACTTGATGTCCCCGTCGGGTTAGCTATGTAATTCGAGAGAACGGGGTGCGGATCCTTCGGGTGGGCCCCTTGTGATTTCTTACCGTGAATGTAGCAGCCCCACTGGGGGTTTTGTGAACCACCTGGGAAAAAAAAAGGTGTCTAGTAGTGTAGCATATAATTTTTTTATGAAATGGTCGAGAAATGAAATAGTTATGGCCAAAACACCACTAGGGTGTTTTTTTTGTTAAGGGGTTATATCACAAAAAATATATGTGTGTGTGTGTGTGTGTGTGTGTGTGTGTGTGTATACATATGTATGTATGTATGTATGCATGCACATGCATGCATGTATGTATGTATTCTTTAAAATTACATATTTGTAATTTTCGGAAAGAGCTCTATCTATGTCTACAATTTCATCATCCATGATTGTTGGTAAACTATAGTAGTGGGTCTTGAAACATAGACATATTGAGAAAATAAAGAAAAAAAATGCCACGTTAGCCATGGTTTAACTAATTCCATATGATAGGCTTGCTTACTTCGAAGCTAAGTCCATAGCAGACACTTGGGTGTTACAACGTAATTTTTCACCTTGTGAGCATCAGCACTCTTTGGCCTTCAGGATCCATTTCATTGACTCAGATGTACTTTATGTCCTCCAGACACACCTTTTTCCTATTTTTTCTCCCTATACGCTAGCTATATCACTTTAGCGGGCGTACCCGCGAGCTGCATCTCTATAGCCCGCGGGTAGCAAGTAAAATGATAAAAGTCACTAGTAAATTACTTTTTATTCCCAAAAAGCGGTTTTAGGGTGACCTTTGGCCCTCCATTTTCCCAGTAATGCTTCAATTTGTCCTTTCACATACCTTTGGAAGGCTATATATTGAGCTCTTATGGCATATGGAAGGGAGAAGAAAGAGAGAGCAAGATAACTCTAGTGGATTTTTGCCTCATCTTGAGTCTACACTCATTGATCCTTGTTGTTGTGAACCCCTTATGTTCACCTTCCAAACTCCTTCTATAGTTTGAGTTTGCCATTGCATGGAGGATTGAAGTGGTGGAGGCACAAGTGGAAAGACCCAGTTCTTGGTTCAGATTGGTTGCCGACAAGAGGTCGTATCACATTGTACTTCTTGTTATTTATTAATAGAAATACTCATATTCTTGTCCATTAATGTTGTGAATGTTGTTTATATTACATTGCGTTGCATTTACATATGACATCATGGACCATTGCTATTGATGATGTTAATGTCTTTCATATATTATATGCGCTTGTTGTGTATTGGCTGTCAAGACTAATTTGCGGGTTCAAGTGCGTGGATTGAAAGCTTCAACGGGGATCTACATCGAACATCCGGCTCAAGGTTGGTTCTATTCTCCGTTATCTCCGCATTGTCAATTTCATAGCGTTGCATTGGGAATTGAGTTATTTTCTGGTAGACAGTTCTCTGTTGTGGTCTACCCCAAGCCATAGGAAGTTTTCTCCGTAACAGAAATGGCGACTCCACTGGGGAGAACATCTATTTTTGGGGATTTTTAGGCTTTAATCCCTATTTAGAGTTGTTGTGTGTCGAGTCTCTGTTTTATTCATTGGCCATTAGGATACCCTATAGAAAACTGGTTTTTTCTTAGCCATTGGACTCTTTTACTGCTCATTAGCCTTTCCTTGTACGCGGGTCAAGCTTGTTTTGCCCACGTCTACCCGCCTCTGTATCCACTTTAGCCCGCGGGTACCCGCTGTTATTCCTTCGACATTAGCGTGTAACTCCGGCTTTGATTGGTTTATGGCCTTGGGTTGTTGCTGGGTTGGTTCTGAGTATTCCTGAGTCTTATTTGGCCTTGTTCCTGACTGTTCCATGCCTTGTTTGTGACCAGAAGCTCTTCTTTCTCTTTGTTTCGAGTCTTGTTATTTTACCACCATTTTTGGTTTTTTAGCTCATTACATTGGCTGAGTTTCACTGTTTGGGATGTGCTGGGTTGTCTTAGTGATCTGCTCTGCATGTATTTAACCATATAGGTAGATTTCACTTGCATTTTTCATTTCATTATATTGAAAAATACAAAAACATAGTTTTGCATTTTCCTTTTGCTTATAAGTGAAAATGCAAAAAAAAATTATGCACTGCATTTTGCATATGAGTGCTCGTGCTTTCATTCTAGGATCTGCTTGTGCATTGAAAATATGAAAGAGTTGCATTTTTATTTCGAAACTATTGGATTGATTGTCATTATAGTGGCATTGTTTTTATTAGATAGATGAGTCTAGAGTTTGTTGATGGTGCATACTATTGAGTCATATACATCATTAGTTTCACGACCGTATCCTTTAGATAACCACAGCCATTAAAATTAATGCTTAATCTTAAAATTGATTAGAACGATTTTATTTTATAGGGTACACCAACTAGCATAGGTTTAGAGTCTTGGAATAGATCATTGTGAGTTAACAATCCAAGACTAATAGACAAAACATTATGTGTCTAACCAGGGAGTGGTGAAATCCATTGTATGCATCGGTGTTCTCAAGAAGCTCTACTCAAACCAGAGTTAAGCACGAGGTCACGGAAGGTTGGTTGAGGAGATAGCCCTCCGATACTGGCTGAACATGGGAGATATATCTAGGATTTGTTCGTATCTAGGGACTCTTCGGGGATTTGACCCTCTTGAGTTTCGGGCTTAGCTACCCTGCCCATACGACGGATCCCACCTGTGACTGTCCCCCTGAGAATTGGTTATATTTTGGTGACCTTAGTTTCCTTACCTAGGTATCGCACAGGGTATTCGTAGTGGTTATACTGCGAGTGTCCTGAGTTAGATAGAGGTCGGACAGCATAGTTGCCTGTTGTATAGGGACTTGACCCTATGCACGCAGTGAAGTCTGCGGGCCTTTATAACTGATTATGTTACCTCCGGCTATAGTTTAGGAGTCTCAAGCCTCTCCTAGGCAAGACATACCTTATCTTATCCTCATGGTCATAACGCCACCATACCTGCTACTAGTAACACCAATGTTGGGGTTGGTAATACATCTCATGCTTATGGTCACCACACGACTGCTCACGCTAATCCTAATGTTGGGGGTGGGAACATACCTCACCATTATGGTCATTACAACACGGTTCCTGCTATGAATAATACTTATATGCCCCATACTTATGGTGGCAACCTTTACTACAACACAGTCGGTGCTGGCCACCAATACAACCCACCTCAATATGGTGCCCAAAACACTTATATACCTGCTTACTCTCATACAGGTCAGGTCGAAGGAGGTTATCAACCTTATGGCCATGGTCAAGCTTATGGTCCGTTAGGTCCTTATTATCAGCAGTTTAATGCTCATGGTCAAGCTTTTGGTCCACCTTATAATTCGGTTCTGTTCAACCAACCTTTTATGGGGGCTTATAATCAATCTTTCCAGCCACAGCTCCTGTTCCTTGCACGTTTGAATCTTCCGAATCTTTCGAAGCTCACGAATGATCCAATGTGTCACGACCCTAATTGGCCTCCAGTCCCTACCAAGCTCCCTTCGGACATTCCTAAGTTTGAGGGGAAAGGTGGTGAGGATCCGGGTGATCATGTCACAACGTTTCACCTTTGGTGCTCCTCCAACTCATTGAATCACGATTCCGTTAGATTGCGACTATTTCAACGCACCCTCACGGGGGAAGCTGCGAAGTGGTATGTTGAGTTGCCCGGGAACACTTATAGGGGATTCAATGAGATCGCTTTGGTTTTCTTGGACCATTTCCAGTTGCCGATTCGCTATGATACTGGTACTAAACTTTTGTCTATCTTCCGTCAGAATAAGGCCACACATATTTTTGACCACGTTCAAGAGTGGCGTCGACGGAAGAGATTAGTGAAAGCCAACATTCCTCCAGAGTTTCTATTGGAATGGTTCCTCAAGTATCTACTCCCATATATTGTTAAGGATGTTTCGATGTCCAGCATTGTGACTGAGGAACAAGCCATCTTGAAAGTCCAGCAGTTAGATTTACTATACTCTCAATCTGGCATTTTGTATGACATTATTCCTGACACACCGAGCACACGCCATGAGCCCAAGTCGGTTCCTGGACCGCATGTCGATGGCATTGTGGGATCCGCAAGCACTCGCCCTATATATTTGGTGGCTAATCAAATGCAAAATTTGTCACTAAACCAGTCTACTCCCGGACAGGTTCACACCTTGTCCACTTCCACCCCGTCGTCCGATGTACATAGTGTGCAATCGATGAACCCATCGGGTAACCAGCAACCTGGTGGCAAGAAAAAGGGGAGAAACAACTGTAAGGGTGGAAACAATGGGAACAACAATAGCAATCGCAATACCTCTTGTAAGGATAATTCCAACCCTCCTCAGGAAGGCGGAAATGCTGGTTAGGACCGTAAACCTAGGCGTAAGGTGAAGTTTCCTTGTAAGTTTTGCGGGGAAGATCATCTCACTCACTTATGTCCTCAAATTGAAGAAGCATCGAAACATTTGGCACAGAGCCCAGCTGTGTTGAAGGATCCCCTTTTTCATCACCAAAGCATGGCTTCGCATGCTCCCGCCACTGGTTATGGACCCAATGAGACTGCAACGTCTTCTTTCAATACTAGTGGTTATGGATGCGTGAATATGGTTCAATCGGAGGTTAATGTTGCTACTCGTCAACGCGATTATGGTGCGCCACAACCTAATATGGGGAATGAGCCTCCCCCTCCTCCTGATAATTCCTTGCATATCGAGAAGCCCTCTATTATGACGCGGATACCGAAAGGTGTTCTTAAGCGCTCTACGCATAATCCCAATGCCCGAGCCACCCATAACTACTCCATTGTAGAAGATTTGGGCCAAACTCTGTGTGCCATGTCTGCTCTTGAAGTTTTACAGGCGTGTCCTTCTCAAAGGCATGCCCTTTTGAGTGCGTTAGGAGCTCAGGATGGGGGAAATCCCAACGTTATCAAGTTCGACACTAGTGATATTCAACCTCGCTTACCTTACCACGTGGCTTTTCAAATCCATGTGGAGTGCCTTAAAAATTTTGTCAAAAGAATGGTGGTGGACGAAGGTGCTTCCGCGTCAGTGATGTTGTTAGCTTGTTGGAAAACTCTTGGCTCTCCTCCCCTACTCAGTTCTAGAACCATGTTCACTGCATTTGACGGTCGGTCATTTAAGCCGCATGGGATTATCGCTTCCCTTGTTTTCCGCTTGGGGGGTAAGCCTGTGCCTATTGAAGTCTAAGTGGTTGATGCGCCCATCGACTACAACCTTTTACTAGGTCGGAATTGGATGTACGCTATGAAAGCTGTCGCATCTACTGTATTCAGGATTATTTGCTTTCCACACGAAGGCAAGATAGTGACGATCGATCAGCTGGATTTCGTTAATCCTCCTCTTGAAGCATCCACGGGATCAGTAGTCCCGCAGGTTACAGATTCTCAGCCAGAAACTGGGAACATGGGTGTTGGCATGTACCCTTCATTGATGGGATCTTATGATTTCCCCGCACCCGTGAATTTTATTGGAACCATTTCCGACAATGCGCCTCCTCCTTCATATAATGTACAGTTCCGGACTTCATATTTTGATGATCCGTGGACTTTACTGTCTACGAGCTCTACGTCTGGAGACATTACGCATGTCAGGATGTCGATGCCACTGTCTGTAGCCGAGCTTGCTTACCATGATATTCAACAAGCCACTGCAGAGCCGGATCTCTCTTCTTCTCGGACAGATGAGGAAGATCCCGTTACGCTTCCAGTTTGGGCAACCAACTCGTCTTGTTCGAACGATTTCCTTGATGGTAGTTTACCTTCAGATGAAGCTATTATCGAGACCATGTGTGGTAGTGAGAGTCCTTGGGAGGATATGCACCATCGCTCTTATTTCCTTCCCAACCTCGATCTCGTCGAGCAAGAAGAGTTTATGATGACTCTTACAGAGATGGTTGGTCACCCTGTGGCTCTTTTGGGGTCACATGAGATTTTCGCACACGGGAACATGGCTAATATTTCCCCGACTGTACCGATCAACATCTCTTGTACTCCTGGAAAGATTTAAAATGTTTACATTAATGCTGATTTCTCTCCTGAGGAGGTTGCCATCTACACCGAATTGTTTACAGAAATTTGGGAAGCTTTCGCTTGGTCATACGAGGAGATGCAAGGAATAGACCCTAGTATTGTTGAGCACGAGATTAGAACGTATCATCATGCTAAGCCGGTTTGGCAACGTCTTCGAGTTGTTAACCCTGTGAAGGTAGCCGCTATCAAGGCGGAGGTGGAGAAGCTGCTCAAAGCTGGTTTCATCTACCCTGTTCCCCTTACCGAATGGGTTTTAAACCCCGTTCCTGTGGATAAGAAGCAGGGAACGATCCGTGTATGCACTGATTTTAGGGACCTGAATCATGCATGTCCGAAAGACAACTTCCCCACACCATTCATCGATCAGATCCTGGATGCTTGTGCGGGAAGTGAGATTTTTTCATTCATGGACGGTTTTTCGGGGTATAACCAGATTCAAATCAAACCCAAGGACCAACATAAGACTGCTTTTATTTGTCCTTGGGGTACGTTTGCATATCGAAAAATACCCTTCGGCCTTAAAAATGCTGGAGCTACGTTTCAGCGTGCCATGACCTATGCCTTTCATGACCTTAAAAGTATAATGGAGGTTTTCTTGGACGATCTTGCCGGCCATTCTCGCAAGAGAGTGGACCACCCCAAGCACCTCCGATGGATTCTCGAATGATGTATACGCTACAAAATCCGATTGAATCCCAACAAATGCATTTTTGTGGTGAGGTCAGGCTGCCTTTTAGGATTCATAGTTTCGAAAGAGGGTATTAGAGTCGATCCTCTTAAAGTTGAGGCAATACTTCGGTTGCTTGCTCTGCGCAACTTGTTTCAACTTCATAGCCTCCAAGGGAGAGCTACTTTTCTACGTCGATTTGTAGTCAATTATGCTAATCTTACCAAAGGTTTCGCGCGCCTGTTGAAGAAAGACACACCGTTTATTTGGGATGAGAGAGCCCAACAGTCTTTCGATAGAAAGCTTTGGTATCAGCCCCTGTGCTTAGTCCGCTCGACTTCGCACGAGATTTTATACTTTATGTGATTGCGTCCCAAGAGACGATTGGCATGGTATTAGTTCAGGTTGATGATACACTCATCGAGCATGTCATCTATTACCTTAGTCAAAATCTAGTAGACGTTGAACTGAGATATACTCACGTGGAAAAGCTGGCACTTGCGACTGTCCATGCAGTCCAACAGTTACGACACAACATTTTTCTTAGGACAACCACAGTTGTAGCACATATCAATCCGTTTCAGTTAGTGCTATCACGACGCCTTATAGGGGGGAAGTACAATAAATGGATTGTGATCCTTCAGGAGTTCGATCTCGATTTTGCCTGCGAAGTCGGTGAAATCGTTGGTGTTTGCTGAGCTTATGTCGGACCTTCTGAGACTTGATGAGGATGTCATCCATGAGGATTCCTTTGTGTATGGACTCTTATTTCTTATCTCGTCTGAGGACCCTTGGTATGGGGATGTCATTGTATATCTCCAAACTTTGAAGTTTCCTTTGCATTATTCACGGGATGAGCGACGGCGTGTGAAACATCACACTAAAGATTATACTATCGTCGGTGACACTTTGTATCGTCGAGGAAAGGATTCTATTCTCCACCATTGCTTAACTCATGAAGAAGCGGAGCGTGTTCTTAATGATTTCCATGCTGGAGCGTGTGGCAGTCACTTATCCGGGCTTGCTACAGCCCAACATATTATGCGAGCTGGTTACTTTTGGCCTTCAATCTTTAAAGATTGTATTAACACTGTGAAGAGATGTCACCCTTGCCAGGTGTTTTCTCAGAATATACATTCGCATCCAACGCCCCTTCATCCGGTCATCACCGTTGGTCCCTTCACTAAGTGGGGGGTATATTTCATGGATTGCAAACCAGCTTCGGCTGGGGGGCATCACCATATCATAGTGGCCGTGGACTACTTTTCCAAATGGGCTGAAGCCATGCCTACCATAAAAGCCGATGGCGCTACAACAACCCATTTCGTGTTCAATCAGATTATGACTCGGTTCGGTATTCCGAAAGAGATTGTCACCGACCATGGCAGTCACTTTCAGAACAAAATGATGGACGATTTGTCACTTAAGCTTGGGTTTCGTCAAGAACACTCATCTTCTTACTATCCCCAAGTGAATGGTCAAGTTGAAGCAGTCAATAAGTCTTTAAAGATCATTCTCCAACGTACCATCCAACAAAGCAAGAACAACTGGCACATTATGTTATATCCTGCTTTGTGGGCATATCTAACTGCAGTCAAGACTGCCACTGGGTTCTCACCATTTCAGTTAGTACACGTTGTGGAGTCGATTTTACCGATTGAATGCGAAATCCCTTCGCTTAAACTAGCCATAGAGCTCCTCCCTAATACGACAGGTATTGAGCAACGTTTAATCCACCTTGAGCAGCTTGACGAGCAACGTTGAGATGCCTCTGTGGCTGTAGATGCCAATAAACGTCGTGTCAAGGTTCAGTATGATAGGTATGTCCGTCCCCGGTAGTATGCTGAAGGTGACTTGGTCCTCTTATATGACCAAGCTAAAGAACCTTTGGGGGCAGGCAAATTTAACCCCATGTGCCACGACCCTTACGTTGTGAAGCGTGTCCTGGAAAAAGGAGACTACGAATTAGAGGACTATGACGGGAATGTCTTGAAGGAGCCTAGGAATGGGCTCTACCTCAAGCAGTATTACGTTTGAACTTCTCGTTCGAGCTAATGCTTTTGTATACTATTGTATAGTTCTTTCTATACATAGTTTAGATCTCTTTTGGTCTTCGGGTTTGCTGATTCGCTTCCGTTTTATTGAAAGATGTCAGCGGAACCTCCTACGTTCTTAGGTTTCGCGGATGGTGCTAGCCGTCATACGTAGCAGCTTGCTTCTGCTGCCTGGGTTATTTATTTGCCTAACCATCTAGTTGTGTCTTCAGGAGGTGCTTGTCTCGGTCCTACATCTAACAATGTGGCTGAGTATAGTGTCGTGATTCAGCTACATCGGGATGCTATTTCACATGGTATCCAGTCTTTAGAAGTCCGCCTGCATTCACAACTAGTTGTGTCTCGGTTGAATGGTCAGTACCGTGTGCGAGATCCTACACTACTACGAAAATTCCTAAGGGTAAGACTCTTGGAACGACATTTTGTTTCAATTACATACATTCATGTTCCAAGAAGTGTTAATCATATATCTGACGCATACGCTAACTATGTATTAGATTGGCATTTGTCACATTCACATTGAAGCACATAAATAAAAGAAGACATTCATACATTTGTACATACACACATATAGTAGAACCGGAGAACCAAAGTTTTTTATAAATAATATGTCCAAAAATGGTAGTGTCATAATACAAAACTGGAGCCCGTAGCCCTCAAAAATATACATATCGATACAAAATGTGGGATCCTGAGATATCTACTCCCTACGAGGAGGCCTAGCTGCCGCCCCGACAGGATGAGTCTCATAGTAGTACTATACTGCGTTTGCTATACGTTGCAGTAGTTGTACCCAGCTACCCGGCACCCCCACTACCTGGCGCTGCATATCCTCTGGTAGCCGTGCCACCTCTATCTATGGTACCCGGGCAGTCATCCGTGATAGATTGCCTTGCAGAGTCTGTAGTGTACGCTTTGCTGCAGCACCCCCTGCCTCATCACCCCTACCCCGACGACGATGTCTCGGGAAGCCCTCGGGTCTCACTGGGCCCCTATCTGCGAGCAAATAGTAAACCATTAATATATGATACTACCCCCAAAAAGATTTGTGCATTTACATCTATAATAAAAAATCCATAAAATTTAATACATTGAAAACCTAAAAAGAGTACTCACCAATGTCTCTGAACGCGACATCCTCTGGGAGCGACATGTCACGATCTTGCCGGAAGTCTATCCCTGCAGAAGGGTAGTCCTCTATTGCTATGACCTGCCGATCCCACCAGTGAAAGAATTCCTCTGTATACGGTGATGCCTGACGACCACCACCCTGTCGAGTCAAGACCTCTGCCCACCAGGTCAGGGTTGGGTCACGGAGACTATGAGGAGGGACCTCAACCCTCGGACTGAGCCCCAGAACTCGCTCAAAGAAGAAACTGCACAAGATACTGCCGTAACCGAATTTTTTTGCTTCCCCTTGCTTGCACTCTGTCAGCTAGGTCTTCATGGACCCTAGTAGCGTTGTGCACCAGTCAAATATCATGGGCTGCATACACTGTGACGCATAGAACATCACTGGCCTGGATGCCTGGTGGAGAGCTTTCGAACCAGTAATCCGCACTAGGGTTGCCACTATGATCTTCATACTCAGATTCACTATGGATCTGATGGGCACCTGACTCCCCACTGCCTGAGTATATGGTATACAATACTGCTCTATATAGTCGGGGATGGTGATCCCACCACCCACAGATCGAGACCGAAGGCTTGCCACCTCACCTCAATGGGACAAACCAGTAATGAAGTAGATATCTTCCACTTTCAATGAGAGTATTTGCCCGTCGAGATTGAAGTTTTGTGCATTGACGTCCCAGTAGTCTATCACGCGGCGGAGTAATAGGTTTTGGGCCCTTAAACCCCCTATGCTCTAGAATTTGTATAGCCCACATGCTTGCAGTGCTTTCTGTGCACTCACATCATTGCGGACAGCCTCATCCACTTGGTTATGCTCCCTCTCTCTCCACTCTAGAACCATCCTGGAGGGAGAAAAACAAAAATTTTAGCCCTTTTATTTAAAAAATCAACTTCACGATCGTACCCGCGAGCCACTTTGCTTACAGAGGCGGGTACCTGCGGTCAACGTGTGCATTGACTGCGAGTATCCTGCCCTACCCACGACTCGTATAGTTATAGCTCGCGGGTAACGCCGAAGCCATTTAGGGCTTGGCCAAACTAAAAAACCAACCAATGAAAATTGAAATAAAAGCATTGAAATGGAAGGTATGGATGAGACTACCAACCTGCTCCTGACGGTTCAATGATCGGACGCCTGTAGCTCCCGGAATCAACAGCTGAACTTTAAGGTGAAAACTAACCACAAAACTTCAAATGGGTGAATAGTAAATTGTAAATTTTTGTTACTATTTATAATTTTCAAGACCCACTTGTCTATAGTTTTTGCCATTATATGTCGTTTCAGACTAATGTAACGTCTTGGAGTAGCATTTTTTGACAAGATTTATTCGACGAGACTTGTTTTGGACCATTTCGCGCCTACGGCAGGTATATTTCACACCTGGCATATAGGTTAGATGTCATTTTCACATGCATCATGCATTTGACCTTTTGACCATTTTCATAAACCCTAGGTGCGACCCCGCTTCTTAACCGACACGGAACCTTCACAATGTTATAGAAGTGTCGTTATGTAGCGGTAGGGCCTTTCCAAACATGGGTACCCTAGTTAGAAACCCCTGTTTCATTATGGTGCCCATGCCGTTGTGTGTCCTTAGGATTGGGAGTCCTTCGTAGTTACGCCATGACTTTGCGATAAAGACTCATACTCTGCTTTGTCTTATGCTGGCCATCTCCCATAAGGACTCCCCCCCAGTTATATCATGTTGTGATTGCATTGCATCGTCCTACTTGCCGCTTGAGCCTTGTGTCGGCTCCCGCTCACTTAGTTGTTAGCTTGGTGCCTAAGCACTTTTCCCTATCGAGCCTTGCAGAGCTTCCATTTGTCCTTCACAATTTGATGACATTTTGACCCTGAGGGAACACTCCCCCCGAGTGTCCACATCCTGTGCATGCTTCCTTGCATTGATCATAGGTATGTTTCACTACTTGCGACTAGTCTGCTCGCTATTTGACACTCGTTCCCAACTTGTTGTACTATAAGAAATTTTATTCTTTTTCAAGCTTTTCTCAAATTTGAAAAAGACAAAAAAAAAAAAATATTCCAAAAAGCCGGACGAGATTATGGTTACTACTTCTAGTTGGAAGCTGTTATGTCGCCTTTGAACAGAGCATTCATTCCACTCCATACATTATGAGTCGGGACTATAGTTGGACCTTAGGAGCTGTACTTGTTTCTCAGTTTACTCCACCGATTGGTTAAGCTTCCAGTCATTATGGAGCCCTTTGTGGTGCCTCCTTCATCACACAGAGTATATTGAGTCTATGCTACCTGAGTCTATCCATCTGCTCATGCTCTTGTTCAAAGGAAGTCCTGAAACCAGAGTCAGCCACTCCTCAGATTTCTTGACTATTGCATGTCGGCCATCCTTATTGAGTCACTCCGTTTCACCTGAGATCTTCCAAATATTTTAGCATAGCTGGTACCTCGTGTTGGTTGATGGCGGATGTCTTAATGCCCTCCTTCCAACGAGTCTCGTTCCATCGACTTCAGCCCATTTATTCTGGGACTTGAGGCTTAGAGTTCGGTTGAGTACCTTGAGGCTTGCAATCATTAGTGGCAGGTTCTCTCGCCATCGATCGATGGATTCATCCTAGTGTTTGACTTCAACTCATCTATTCACACTCCGATGATTGTACTCTGTGCCTTGATGCCCATTTTCATTATTGGTGGGTTATCTCGCGTCTATTAACGGTATACATCATTGACCGGTAATCAGATGATGTCACATCAGGTTCAACCTCAACTCCTTTATTCACTTGATGGGACTTGCACTGTCGAAGACCCCAGGCGATAGTGGCATTCAGTATGCTACTTATGATTATGACTTTACATTTGAGATATCACCTCTCAGATATCAGCAGTTTGTACCTCCACTTTGCACCAGTTGTTTGTATTGCTTATTCATCGCCATTGTATCAGATTATTGTACTACCGACATGTACTCAGGATACTGTTGTATTATGACGAGTGAGATGCTCCTTCCACTTGTGTCTCCATCACTCCACTTCTGAGATTTATAATGTATTTCGGCCATTGTAGCATCAGTCTCTGACCTCACACATTAGGGGGCCTCTGTTACAGCATAATTTTCCACCTTGTGAGCATTAGCACTCTTTGGCCTACAGGATCCATTTCACTAACTCAGATCCACTTTATATCCTTCAGACACTATTTTTCCCTATTTTTTCCCTTGTACGCTAGCTGCATCATTATAGCGGGCGTACCCGCGAGTTGCATCACCATAGCCCGCGGGTAGCATGTAAAATGGTAAAAAACACTAGTTTATTACTTTTTACTCCCAAAAAGCGGTCATAGGGTGACCTTTGGCCCTCCATTTACTCTGAAACGACTTGATGTGCCCTTTCACTTACCTTTGGGAGGACTATATATTGAGTACATATGGCTTATGGACGGGAGGAGAAAAAGAAGAGCAAGAGAACTCTAGTGGATTTTTGCCCTATCTTGAGTCTACACTCATTGATCCTTGTAGTTGTGAACCCTTTATGTTCACCTTCCAAACTCCTATCATAGTTTGAGTTTGCCATTCCATGGAGGATTGAAGTGGTGGAGGCGCAAGTGGATTGACCCAGATCTTGGTTCAGATTGGTTGCCAGCAAGAGGTCGTATCACATTGTACTTCTTGTTGTTTATTAATAGAAATACTCATATTCTCGTCCATTAATGTTATGAATGTTGTTTATGCTTCATTGGGTTGCATTTACTTATAATATCGTGGACCATTGATATTGATGATGTTAATGCCATTTATATATTATATGTATTTTTTGTATATTGGCCGTCGAGACTAATTTGCAGATTCAAGTGCATGGATTGAAAGCTCTAACGAGGATCTACATCAAACGTTTGGATGAAGGTTGGTTATGTTCTTCATTATCTTAGCATTGTCATTTATATAGCATAGCACTGAGAATTGAGTTAATTTCTGGTAGTCAGCTGTCTGTTGTGGTCTACCCCAAGCCATAGTGAGTTTTCTCCAACACAGTACCTTTGTTGAGACTATCCAATTTCTTGAAAGAAAAAATATGGACAAGATTATGATGTGTGTGTATAATTTTGTTAATTTCTGTTTCTTTTTCATAATATTAAATTGGAGGATGATTTAACCATCAACTACAATAATTACTGGTAATTTAGTAGAACTTAGTTAGATTGAAACATCAAAAGCATTAGAACTATAAACCCCACAATAAACTCCACCTTGAGACTGTTAATGCAAACCAATCAGGGTGACCCACTGCTCTCTCTATCTCTCTCTCTCTCTCTCTCTCTCTATGTATATATATATATATCATTGCGGGTTAGCCCGAGTGGTTAAGTGCTTTGATGTTCTCATAGGAGGTTTAAAGATTGATCTTCTGCATTGACTACCATTGTTATGTGCCTCAGCCTATGTCCCTACAAGGTCAAGCATCATGATCATTATTGATGGGTTTGCATTGGGTACCGTCTATAAATGGGAAGTGCCCATAAATTTTCCCATGAGGTTTTCTTTGGAAAAAAGGAAACCCCTAGTCACTTTCTTGCATTTCACAAATGGTACCTAATGCAAACTCCTCAACGTTGATTATGACGCTTGAACCGACAGGAACATCGAGTGATTCACACAACAATGGTAGCTAGTAGAAGAATCGACATCAAGACCTCCTGCATGAAGCTCAAAACTATCAACCACTCGAGCGAGCTCACTGAGCTATATATATGTATGTGTATGTATGTACGTATTTTTTCTAAGGAATAACCTTGTGAGGAAACCAAAGGGATGCTTCCCCACATTAATGGATGGAATCCTTAGTAAAATCATCGACATAGATTAGTGTGCTTAAATCAACGGGATTCAAACTAGGGACTTGTGGGCATGAAACTAGCTAAATGCCCAACAATAGTGGTGACAACTAGTTGAGCTAACCCCTTGGGATTATATGTATGTATGTATGTATGTATATGTATATATAGTTCGATGAGCTGACTCAAGTTGTCGAGTGCTTTGATCTTCATGTAGGAGGTGTTATGATTGACCCCTCCCTCAATATCCTTACCAAATTAAGCATCATAATAAACACTAAAAGGTTTTCACTAGATACCATATGCAAAATGTGGGGAAATGCGAAGGGGTTTCTCCACAGGGTTTTCCTTCTCTCTCTCTCTCTCTCTCTCTCTGTATATATATATATATATATATATGTATAGCCTCAAGGATTAGCAAAATCAATTGTTTGCATTATTGTTAGGGTGTTGTTGATAATTCAGTGCACTATGCAAGTATTTGGTTCAATTCCCATGGGGTTCAAGTAAACACTAAAAGGTTTTCACTAGATACCATATGCAAAATGTGGGGAAATGCGAAGGGGTTTCTCCACAGGGTTTTCCTTCTCTCTCTCTCTCTCTCTCTCTCTGTATATATATATATATATATATAGCCTCAAGGATTAGCAAAATCAATTGTTTGCATTATTGTTAGGGTGTTGTTGATAATTCAGTGCACTATGCAAGTATTTGGTTCAATTCCCATGGGGTTAGGCGTACTAAGTCTACGTCGCCCATTTTTTGGTAGGTAAAATGCTTGGAATGGAGGGAAATGCCCAAGAGTTTTTGGGGGAGTTATTTCCAAGGAAAAATAATCCTTAAGAGTTAGCTCAATCAATTGGTGCCATTGTTGTCAAGATGTTGTAAGTAATCCAATGCATTGTGGAAGTCCTTGGTTTGGGTCCCTTTATGTCAAATGCAATAAGTTTCTTGCTTTACACTAGGTACCATCCTTATATCAAGTGGATGTGCCCAAGAGTTTTGAGTTGTAGAATAACTATGACATTGTATTTGCACATATAAACTATTAGATGTCCACTCATATAGATTTAATGATGTATATACATAGATATACTATAATAAATTCTATGTAACTTAGTTTTTATAATTTGCCTACATTTAGAACCTATGTTGGGTATTATAATTTCAACCACCTGTAAAAGCTATGAATGCAAGAGCAACATTAGAACCATTTTTTTTCCATTCCACTAGATATATGTCCTATTATAGTTTCTCATATGTCCCTCACATCTTTGTTTTCAATTGTTATTATATATGTGATATATGTCATACAAAGAGTTTACGGACATTGTGCTTGATCTATGTCATTCTTTCCTCTAGATTTATGGCAATGGGCATTGGATGTTACCATCTCAATGAAGTTTTAAGGAGTAGAGATTAGAGTCACAAAGCCATTTTTTGTTTTTGTTTTGGAAATTCAGCCAAACTACTTAAGCTCATCCTCTATCAATGTTATTATCAACTTGAGGAGGTTAAATTCCTTTGAGCATGAACCTTTGAATCTTGATTAATATGAGAAACCAAAAGGTCTCGTTTACTTATAAGTGGACAATCATAGATTTTATGGTTCAAATTTTGATAGTGGAAATAAATGTTGGAAATTAATATAGTACAAATGTTACTTAAACATCTTATTATTTATCTAAACAAGTAGATTTTCCTTTAGATTATTGGACATATTACTACAAAAATATGTTTAAGGAAGGGCTAAAATTCATTGGGAAAATCAAGAAGCTCAACCTATCTATGCCATCATAATTGAGTAATATGTTCAACTAAAAATCCCTGAATCCAAGGTGAGAACACAATTAGGGTATGCCAAGAAGATCATGGTGTGTGAGTAATGATGACAACACAGTGTGATTCGCACGGAAAGTTCAAATCCGGAGGAGGGTAGGGTATGTACACCTCCGTAGACTTTAGTAGTCAAATCATTGCGTGGAGGTGGTCCCTTGTCCCATAAACAAGGGGGGACTCATACACCAATTTGGTGTATGGCTTGGTTGTGACCTTAAAAATTAAACTATTATTATTAAAAAGGAAAAAATCATTAATCAAACTTAATGTGCAAGCAAAGCTAACTATGTAATTAATTTATTGCTTCGTTTTGGACTTTAATGATAACCTTCAAAGATATACACCCAACAAAGTCTTTGTATAATGTGTTCTTTTTATATATTGCAATAATTTTCATAGTTATAAGAATGTTAAATAACAAGTTTTTAATATATATAATTTATGAACTATTACATATATCCCACATGATAGAGTGGCAACTATCAGATTTGATGGCAACTACATCAACTTTCTAACTTCTATCTTCAAAAGTTATATGCAGGTAGTATATCAATATTTATTTTGATCTCCGAAGAGTTGGAACATAACTAATTCAACGTTTTTTTATTTTTTATTTTAGAAAATTCAAAGTTGATTCATCCTTGAGGAGTTGAAACACAACTATCTCCAGGAATGATAACTCAAGTGAATGAACTTGATCTAGTCACGCCAAATATTTTTAATAACTAATAATGAATTATTAAAACCCCACGAAAGGAGTCCCTCGATCCAACAAGGTTTAATTGTAGCCGTCGACAATAGGTCATCGACGGTCAATATCAAAAGATCATATGGCCACGGATTGAGAACTCTGAGCCGTTGATGATGGGTTTCGGAAACATGTGAAGGGTGGAGATTCCGTGCTTCCGGAAAAAAAAATCTATTTACGGCATTGTACCTATAAATCTAATCTTCGCGCACAATTGAACTTCTCATTGTCGTCATTATTTGTTATTTTTACCTCACAGTAGCGGACGAATTTTGCATCGCGAGGAAGGATGTCTGGGCGTGGAAAGGGAGGCAAGGGTTTGGGCAAGGGAGGTGCGAAGAGGCACAGGAAAGTTCTCAGAGATAACATCCAGGGCATCACTAAGCCTGCCATCAGGCGTCTCGCCAGGAGAGGAGGCGTCAAGCGTATCAGCGGCCTCATTTATGAAGAGACCAGAGGTGTCTTGAAGATCTTCTTGGAGAATGTCATCAGAGATGCTGTGACATACACAGAGCACGCGAGGAGAAAGACCGTGACAGCCATGGATGTTGTCTACTCCTTGAAGAGGCAGGGCCGAACACTCTACGGCTTCGGAGGTTGAGAATTCTCAGTCCGAGCCACTCATTTCTCTTAGTGCTTTTTCCTTATTTATTCATGGTGTCTGTTGACACCACCCTCCTCTATTTTGGAAATGGTAGCTTCGATCATTCAGTGTCTCTAGATGTAATTACACAGATCCGGTGTAGAGTGCTCTGCTCATCCACACAGCAAATTTTGAGCGCTTTGATTATTTGCGTATGTTTAAGGAATAGTCTTTCTGAGATCTCGATTTATAAATCGTGATAATTAGTCACTTGTCATTTTAGTAATAGAATTGTCGAAGATTCTTAGTAATTTATTCTCTTTCTCAGACCTCTGGGAAGGGGGCTTGGGCTTGTTATATGCATTGGGATGCTTCGAATTTAACTTACAGGTTAAACTGAATTCTGCTGAAAATAAAATATGGTTGTAGTTTGAAAATGTATGATGATAAATTAATATTGGTTGTGATTTGAATGTTTGTGATTTGCAAATTTTGATTGGTATTATATTTGCAATTGTTTCATGCAATAGCGATGGATTCATCAGTTTACACAGCAGCTGTCCATGTTGAATAGAATGTGGGAATTAATTGGAGAACCAACGACTTGCCAAGCCAACCATTTCAATGAATTAGGGATAGCGCTGTATTTGCATGGTGTTACAGTATCCATGCCCTTGATTTAGCAAATTAAATACCTAGCGTTGTAGCAGTAAATCGGAGACTCAATTAGAGGAGATTCCAGCTGAATGTGCAAACATTGGTCCAACTGAAGAAGGAATTGAGCTATGTGTGCAATTAATGTTACCATGACGCTGAAATTGAGATATATTTGGGCGAGGCTGAGTCCTAAGTATTGAACTGCAGAGTATTTAATGCTGTAGTTCAGTGAACTTAGGATCTGTTAATGATTCCATGAAGCTGAAATTGAGATATATTTGGGTGAGCCCTAAGCATGAGCTGCAGAGCATTTAATGTTGCAGCTCAGTAAGCTTAGGGTCTGTTAGATCTGAGCTGCAAAGCATTTAACGCTGCAGCTCAGTTACAGCTCAGTGAACTTAGGGTTTGTTGGATCTGAAGATTTTCCAAATCCAATAAATCCTAAACATTGAGTTCCAGCATTAAATGCCCTGCAGCTCAATGGCTAGGGCTTGCTGAATATCTACCCATTAACAGTGGGTACCAGGGTTCAAAATTGAGGCCGTCAGGGCCCGTCAAAGGCCTCTCAACCCGTCAGTGAAGGGGGGCCTCAATTTTCCCCGTCAAATAAAATTTGGTTCGGAATTTTTGACATTTTAAAAAAAAATTATTTATTTAAATATAAATGACATTTGAAGTGCTGTCATTAAAATCGCCCGTCATTAATTTTTTTTTTTATGGGTGAGTGGTGAGTCGGTGACAGGACCAGGTTGGGGGATGCTCATGAGTCATGCGCATTAACTGCCTTGGCTCTTCGACTTAATACTTAATAAATGAAATTAGGGATGAATTGCTTCGTGTATGGAGCTAGCTGGTTCTTAACTTCTTGATTATCGATCCAATACCTGGAGTAAATGCAAGTCGGTATGAGTCATGACGGCAGTACCATGCGCATTGAAACCAGCCGGTGGTGGAATCCACGTAGCAGCATGGAAGGGAGTGTGCATCTCATTTGTCTGCGTGGCTGTGCATCTCTTTTGGTTATCTCCATCAGAAAAATTGTGCAGAAAGCCAAGTCCATGGCAGGGGGCGAAGTTGAGAAGTGCCATTGCCAGTCATAACCAATGTGGAGCTGTGGTGTTATGGATTGAGATAAGGTTGTGCTTAGATTTGCTTTGGAGTTGAACAGGGCCTCCTCGGACTCGAATTTAACCACCGTGGAGCTGTGGTGTTATGGATTGAGATAAGGTTGTGCTTCGATTTGCTTTGGGGTTGAACAGGGCCTCTTCGGACTCGAATTTAATCTATATTTGGGTGATAAAACTGAAGACCCGAGGCTTGGAATTGTTGTGTGACGCCAATGCCATGCGGTCACTTTTGGTCATGGTTTCGATTTCGATAGAAAGATGTGAGTGTGCTCTTCCTCCTATGGAACAATAATCAGTTATGAATCGGGAGGGCCCGTGGCTGTCATACAAACCCTCGATTCAACCTTGGCTCTGCAAGTCTGCGTTGTTTGCTGCTGTGGTTTTTGGAGAGCACCATAGAGTGCTGACACAGTGACACTAATCTCGGCGCTCTGGTCCTGCTACCAGCCTATACATTACTCCAGTCGCAGAAGCTGTCCATTAAAATGCTTCGTTGAGGTAATACATTCTTTTCTGGGTTTAAAAGCCAATACTATTTTCTCTGGTTGTAATTTTGTAGCCATTTATGATAATAACATACTGCGTTTTGTGGTGGTGTAACAGGAGGGAACTCGTTTTGTGGTGGTGTAACAGGAGGGAACTCATAGCAGCAGTTGGAGGACATCTACCTGGAAGGGGGCATCTACCCTAGCGTTACCAGCGTTGCTTTGGACCCTGGTAAGACCTGGGGTCCCGAATTTCCCTCCCTTTTTTATATGCATTCGAGCTATGTTGGTTCATTTACTGAACAATTCCGGATACTTTTAATCCTCCTGGCATTTCTTCATGTATTCGAGCTACTTTGCTAGATTTGCAGATTTTTTACTCAATAGGATTCGCATCAACTCCACCACCCTCTTTGTTTACAAAGTTATTTTATGGGCATATTAGAATCCATCTTTGCCCTATCTACCATTTGGGCATAATAGGATCCATCTGCACCAGGCTTAATTCTGTGTTTCTGCTCACCTGGGCATAAACATATTCATTGGTAAAATTCAACAGAGTGGACTAATATCTACCTAAAAGGTCTTATTTTCAGTTTAATTTAGGACTATGTTTTCGGGTGGGATTTTACTCCAATCCTAAATCTGTCCCATTTGGGCATTTCTAAACTGCCGTTACTTACCACTGGTTGAAATGAAAGAAATTCATATGGCAGCATGTGCTGAGAGTTAATAAAGAAATTGGCACGCAATTCTGGACTTGGTGTTGTGGCTGAACGCAGTAGGCGTACTCGTCTATAGCAAAAAAATATGTGCTCTGCTCGAAGCTCTGTGAGTATGCGATTGGGCTAATTTCCATCGCACCATGTGAATAATGGCTCTGACTCGCCGTATTAACATAATTCATGGTTTGTGAATCCATCCAGTCAGAATTGCAATATAAATAACACAATGCAGAAACTTATGGTCGCCGAACTCCAGCTTTGGCTACCTAAAATTTCAGGGCATTTTGGTTGTTACATAGTTTTCTACAAATTCAACGGGCAATGCAGGTTTCTAAGGCTTATTTGTTTAGCAGGCTCTGTAGGCGTGAATGTAAGTTCCCTGATACTTTTGCTTTCTCACGTTTTTGTAGGCCTATTGCATTGAGAAAGTTCTTGATCCAACTTGTTATTATATTTTATAAGTCGTTATTAAAGCTGAGTCTAATATCTGAAGGCAGGCCTTTGACGGGCCCTGACGGCCTCAATTTTGAACCCTGCCACCAGGCTATCATCAACATATGAAGTATGAACCAGCATTCAGGAACCTAGTCCATCCATAGCCTACCAAACTGTAAACCTACCTGTTGTGATAAAAATCACAAGAGAACTATCCTCCAAACCCCTGCTAGATACGGGGTAACAGGGGTCACGCATGGCTACAATATAAGAATCTCTCATTCGCCTATCATCTATAAGACCGACATGTTTTTTACACTTCCCCTGCTCACAATGCATGCCTAATAGGGTTTTTCCACCTGAGACAGAAATTGGGCTCAAAGTCTGTTCCCTCGCCTTAATAAAAGCATCAACAGTCTCGTGTTCTACCAGTCTAGAATGTTGTGAAAATTTTGGTATTAAAACACCATATTAATCTACAATCCCTAGTCTTCAACCTACACCAAGACATTCTTTTTGAGTGAGTTGTTTGATGGGTCTGCCCATTCATTTGATTTTTGGTGATTCGATGGTGATTATTTATTGGATAAACAGACTTACAGCCCTTGAAATTCCTACTCTGATGCACTGGTGTGATGAAATAAACTATATGCTGTAGCTTGTCCCACTGGTAATCTTCAAACATATCTTCCGAGAGCACAACATGCTAGCTGATGGTCTTCAAAAGCAGGCTCTGAAAATGGAATTGGGATCTGGATATTTCACTGAAACATTGGATGGGAAGGTCATTGAACATGGCCAATTCATACTTTTTTAGCTGCTGTTTATCATCTTTTTTCAGCGTTTGAATGACATGCAGATGTACTTCTTTCTTTGTCTGTTACATAGGAGACCTATCAGCTAGCAGGTCTTGCTTAGGAGTGTATGTTTGTAGGTCACTTTTGATTATACAGCATATTCTGACCTGATAATTCAGGGATGATGAGAAAAGTCTGCTACGATCAGGCTTTGTTTCTATTTTGTTGACTGGCAGCTTTGCAGACTTTTCTTTTTATTTGTCTATATGCTGAACTGGAATGTTACTTCCTCCTGTTATGAAGATGGTTGATGTATAATATGTCTTTTGATTCATATGAATAACAAAGACTGGTATTTTTTCCTGTGAAAAAAAAAAGTTTTATTTTAAAAAAAATTTGTATCATAAATTTAATTGAAATGCATTATCCTTTTAGCACATTTTTTTAATGAAGTGTGCAATTAATCTGTTACTGTCATTTGAAATGTGAGTTTTTTTGAAAGCCCTTCATCAATGAAGGGCTGCATGAATATATAACCTTCAATATGAAATTAAGACCAGCCCTTCAATCTTGATCCCTGGTGGGTACAAGCCAATGCTCATTACAAGCAAACATAAAGTATGCCATGAGGTGTGGGTTTATGCTCCTAAGCCCAGGTGGCATACTGACGTCATACTGGTTTAAATGTGATTCAGTGGTCAGTGGTGTTGCGTCAGTCTTCGGTTTGTGTACTTGTGTTCTGTACAGGTTGCAGACGCATTAATGTTGGTTTAATGCATCTGCTCCAGAGTGATCACATTTGAAGGGTGGGTCTTAATTTTCATGGGAAGGGCATTTGTTCTTGGAGCCCTTCAATCTTCAAAGATGAAGGGTGATTTAAATAATTGTGTTTCAATTGACAAGTATAAATTAACTAAACCCTTCCCCCCAAAAATGTAAAACACAAATATTTCTCATCTAAATCTTTACAATCTTAAACAATTGAGCACTTCTGAATATTTACATGATAAAATGGTATTTTTTCAATAAAACTGATTTTTAACACATTAATTTGACATATGTGTAACATTAATTTTACAATTCATTAAAATAACAACTACTTTGTTGTATTTTTTTGGGTTAGACCACACTTTATTATACAAAAAAAACTATTTAGACTATGCAATAACCATATTGGGGCATTTACATGATGTTATGCATATTGCAAGAAGTAACTAGATATAGTCTTAAAATAAAACTAAAACCATTAGAAAATTATTTATTGTTAACTATGTACAAAAAGAAACCACTAAGCAAAATGAGGCTATAATAAACCTACAACCAAAATCTACATATAAAACCAACCAAAACCTCAATTCAAAATGGAGAGAGGGAAACCATCCAAGCTTGAGAGATGTAAGAATGATGGACATTAGGCACTTAAGAAAAAACAATACATAGCTCAAAAAAACATTAAAAAGTAATCCTCCATACCAACCAAGTTAGCAACACTAGCATAAGGGCTTAGGCATTAAATTTTGTTGTTCAACACTTGTCGCGACAACATATAGGTATGGGATGGAGGAGAAATGGAATCCTAAGTCAACTGGAGCCTTGTGACTTGCTACATGTTTGAGCCTCGACAATCTACCTTTTAAATTGAACCAAAACAACAAAAGAAGTTTGTTAATGGCTCAATTTGCGAAAATTCTAGATACATGAGTAATTAAGAGCTCAAGGCTCTAAAATTTCATGTGTTTTTTACCAATCCGCAATTCGGTGAATTCAGTCACTGGCATGAAATTTAAGTTATTTAATGAAATAATTAATATATCTAGCTCTATGTTGAACTGTTTTCCATGCTAATGTGGGCCACTTCCCTCCTCATTGTTTTACCAAAAGGCATGATAATGAGGAAGAAGACTTAAAATTATGGACTTCACCATCAAAGAATCCTTACAATCGCATTGGTAAGGAGTTATAAGAAGATCACTACAATCCAACGTGTCAAATCTCAGATGATAGTGCAAATTAAAGACTTATATGGTAAATTTAATATAAGACTTATAGTTTTCTCTTACTCTTTGTGTCTTGACACATTTGATAATTTATGGTTGTCTCTGCGCCTTGAACCAATTGATATTATAAGGTGAGGATGTGCATGCAGAATAATCCTTGGTCATGGCTATGCGTTGAGGATTTAAATGGAAAATGATGTGAAGAGGATGTAAAGAGATGTAATTTTTATATGTATTTTGGTGGCGAGTGTCGAAGAGAAACGTGGTGAGAAACCACATATTTTTGGAAGGACGGAGGGAGATTACATGATCATGATCATGCCACCCATCAAATTGAAGACAATTCTTGAGCCAAAAATTGTTTTTTTTTAAATTTTATTAATAACCATTGTGGTACTTTGGTCCAAATATTTTTTCTAACTCATTGTTTCTCCATATTGTGTGCCTAGTGCCACCTCTCTATATCAATGCATAAATCAACCTCAGCTTGGTTTGTGGTTCTAGTTGCATTCCATTATTTGTAGTTGCATGCCATTGAGTGTTGTTTAGAGTTGTCGTGAGTCTGTGACATTCATGCAATAAATGAAGTGTTGTAGAGGAGGACTCATCAAAGGGGAAATTTGAATTTCATTTTGACGAAAAACTAGTGGACATTGGTATCCAGGTTCACATAGGTAGTAGGCACAATGTTTCGGCCTTGTTTTGGGCCTAGCAGTGGTTCTATTATTATAGCGATAGTCATTGACACATTGTCACACCTTAGATCTCAGCTCGAAGTGAGTCGGGATTCAGAGTCAAATCTCAATGGCTAGTACCTCATAGTCGTCAGTCATCACTCGTCACCTTGCAAAGCTAAGCAGTGAGTGCATGACATGAGTGAGTGGATGATTATAATTTATGATATTTCCAATATTTTGAATGACGAGTCGAATTTTATAGAATAGGAATTTCAACATATAAATTGAAATTTATATGGATGGGTAATTTCAAATGTTGATATAAATTATGTCCTTCCTATTGGAAGGGTAAAATTCGGATTTTAATTTTTTTTTAAGGGCAATTTTAACTTTACACTTCTAGGAAGGGATAGAACCCTTTGGAAGGGTCGGGAAGGGTTCAAATTTGAACGTCGTTGCTCCTTTGCTCTGCCTTAACATGGCGTGCATTAATAGATGACCTCATGTTCTTATTTTTTCCTTCCCCGCTCAGGGACATGTTTAGGCGATGATGTACGCATAGGATAAAAGACAAACAAAATGCCGTATAAAAATTGGGAAATTGCTATTTTTGCATTTTTGTAATTTCAGCGATCGGGATTGCCTATTGTAGACTAATTGCCCAATTTTAAAACTATCTAGATCATTGAAATTGTGATCTAAGCACTCCAAATTGAGATTTTGACAAAAATTGCACTGCTGGATTCTGGGCAGTCTATGAATTGGGGGTGTTTTAGTTAGCCCTTATACAACTCTGATGATGTATGGTTTTCAGGTGGTGATGGCTTGCCTTGGCAGGTTCTCTAGTTTGTTCTCTTGGATAGATTGCATGGTCTTGATCTACAATGCAGCCTGCAGACACCCTTAGGTGGTGTTTCCTCCATCTACCTCTGCCTGCCTTTAATTTCTGTTGTTGGCACAATTTCTTTTCATGGCACACAAGTTTCCTTCATTTTGCAGTGGCAATTTTCTTCAGTCCACAGTTGCATAGCAGTTTCTGTTTTGGGCACACAGATCAAGGCCATGTTTGTGGATCTTAATCAAGAAGGGTGATGTTTGGTAGTGGAAGCTATAATTGTGGAAGATTAATGCATTGCTTGAAGCCAAGTCATAAGGATTAAATTGTTAACATTGGAAATCCTCAAAAAATGAAGTTGATAAGGATTGGGTTAAGGATTAAATTGTTAACATTGGAAGTCCTCAAAAAATGAAGTTGATAAGGATTGGGTTAAGGATTAAATTGTTAACATTGGAAGTCCTCAAAAAATGAAGTTGATAAGATTGGATTGTTTTACATTGTATAAGTAGGAGTTCGAAACCATAAATCAACTTCTAGATAGTTGCTCTTATGTTGGAAAAGAATGGGAAAAGATGAAGTGTTGACATGCTATAGGGGTGGTTGGAAAGGGAGATTATATATGAGTGAAGAATTGATTTTAGCAACAAGTAACAAGACCCACAAAGCTCTCCACTTGGTGGTTTCTTTGGTAATTTATTGGCCATAAGTATTGAAATATTTCAAGGTAGATTATTGCAACTTTTCAATTTACATCTCAAATTAAATATTTTATTTAGAAGCATACGAATTCTCTCTAAGGCTATGAAAATGGAAATATTGCCTCATCCCCCAATATTTAAGTTAGGTGTCTAGAGTTATTTTAATGGTGCTAGTTAAGGGAAACAAACATCTAGTTATTTTAATGGTGCTAGTTAAGGGAAACAAACATCTCGTAGTGTAGGAGGCACATTATTCTTAAACCATTCGAATTATATAATTTTCAAAGTAGGTCTGGGGTGTGGCACTAACAACTATGCAAAAATGACGGCTTTGAAATTACTAGCAAAGCTAGTAGTTGTAAAGCTTGGTTTCAAATTTTTAGGTGTTTGGTGATTCATTTTTGGTAGTCAATTAGATGCGTGGGATTTTTAGTATGGAGATCATGGTTTTCATTTTGATTATGAAATAGGTAAATATAAGATGTGTTTTGAACATCTTTGGTCATTATGTCTATAGAAAGTTTCATATCGTAGCAAATGCTTTGTCCAGAGAAAAAATGATAATGGGATCAAATGTAAGTCTTATGATTGAGTTTAGAGAGAGAATCTATTGGCTAGGTAGTTAAATGCTAGTCATTTGATATGAGGCAACCAATCTTATACTTGGAAGATTGTGAAATCTCAAGATTTATAGTTTTTATATGATCATTAAACATCTATTTGATACAATATGTGTGGAAACAATGTTTCATGGATTATTTATTAATATATTATGTAATTTTGGTGATATCGAGTGAAAGCTTAAGTTAAGTTTTGGTAGTTATAATAGCTTAATTTGAGAATTGAAAATAAATGTGTATTGGAACCAATGGGTAGTCATAATAATGAGTGCTTTCATGCCCTAGACTTAAATGTGTCGGTGGGAGGGACTTTGCTATTTTTAACAAAAATTTTCATGGAGCTCATTTACAAGCTAGTAGTTGTAAAGCTTGGTTTCAAATTTTTAGGTGTTTGGTGATTCATTTTTGGTAGTCTCAATTAGATGCGTGGGCTTTTTAGTATGGAGATCATGGTTTTCATTTTGATTATGAAATAGGTAAATATAAGATGTGTTTTCAAACATCTTTGGTCATTATGTCTATAGAGAGTTTCATATAGTAGCAAATGCTTTGTCCAGAGAAGAAATGATAATAGGATCAAATGTAAGTATTATGATTGAGTTTAGAGAGAGAATCTATTGGCTAGGTAGTTAAATGCTAGTCATTTGATATGAGGCAACCGATCTTATACTTGGAAGATTGTGAAATCTCAAGATTTATAGTTTTTAAATGATCATTAAACATCTATTTGATACAATATGTGTGGAAACAATGTTTTATGGATTACTTATTAATATATTATGTAATTTTGGTGATATCGAGTGAAAGCTTAAGTTAAGTTTTGGTAGTTCTAATAGCTTAATTTGAGAATTGAAAATAAATGTGTATTGGAACCAATGGGTAGTCATAATAATGAGTGCTTTCATGCGCTAGACTTAAATGTGTCGGTGGGAGGGACTTTGCTATTTTTAACAAATTTTTTCATGGAGCTTATTTACAAGCTAGTAGTTGTAAAGCTTGGTTTCAAATTTTTAGGTGTTTGGTGATTCATTTTTGGTAGTCTCAATTAGATGCGTGGGATTTTTAGTATGGAGATCATGGTTTTCATTTTGATTATGAAATAGGTAAATATAAGATGTGTTTTCAAACATCTTTGGTCATTATGTCTATAGAGAGTTTCATATAGTAGCAAATGCTTTGTCCAGAGAAGAAATGATAATGGGATCAAATGTAAGTATTATGATTGAGTTTAGAGAGAGAATCTATTGGCTAGGTAGTTAAATGCTAGTCAGTTGATATGAGGCAACTGATCTTATACTTGGAAGATTGTGAAATCTCAAGATTTATAGTTTTTATATGATCATTAAACATCTATTTGATACAATATGTGTGGAAACAATGTTTCATGGATTACTTATGAATAAATTATGTAATTTTGGTGATATCGAGTGAAAGCTTAAGTTAAGTTTTGGTAGTTATAATAGCTTAATTTGAGAATTGAAAATAAATGTGTATTGGAACCAATGGGTAGTCATAATAATGAGTGCTTTCATGCCCTAGACTTAAATGTGTCGGTGTGAGGGACTTTGCTATTTTTAACAATTTTTTTCATGGATGTTATTTACAAGCATGCAAAATGTGCACTTTATTTTATAAATAAGAAGATATAATTTTTTTTCTTAAGGGAAAAAAGAGCCTTACAATAAACTTTAGATAAGTTGTTCTTGCATAGTTCATTTGATTATTTATATTATTGCAATTTCATCAATTTGTTGTAGTTGGTGGTCTTTGATTCCATCGAGATGAGTGAGATTCTCTACTACCTAGTACGGGGGAGATGTTGTAATGTAATGTAACGTTACATTTCTAAAAATAAAAGTGATTATAAAAATTCATGTCAGCTCATAAAATAAAATAAAATTAAAACCAAATGAAAAGTAATTAAAAAAAATCCATGTCGACTCATAAAATAAAAAATAATAATGTAAAACCAACATAGATCCATCTTAAACATGAATCTATCAAGCATCATCGAAAGGTATCAAAATTTTCAAGGTAAGATGGATCTATGTTGGTAATATCTTGTCATATAATTGTTCATTGATGCCTTATTCCATGAATATCCTTTATTCTACCACCTTATTCATTTGTAATGTTGATGTTGAATTCTCGTCTTCTTGCCATCTTTTTTCATGATAAGGGTGACAATACACATTCATTATTGATGGTTTTCTATTGGTTTCCACACCATTATCATCCACCATTCCTTTCTAGTATAATGATGTACTTCAACTATTGTGCTTGGCCTCTATTTACTTTTGATTTTGATACGATGACCTTCTTATATCTTCAATTCCATATTCTTCTGATACGATGATCTTCTTGTATCTTCTCTTCCATATTTTTTTGTAGCTACACTATTTTTTCGTCCATTAGATTCTTGTGTCCTTAAATTCTTGATTAATTATGACTTTACCTCTTCAATATTCAGAACTTTTTCAACCTTCTTGCAAACTTTATCTTTGAGTCTTTAGGTAGTTTCTTCATCTACAATCTTAATTTTGACCATCATTATTTTCTTCATTCAATTTCTTAACCTCTCTAAGTGGTGTTTGATTATGGTTTCATAATCTAGAATTTTTGTTTATCCTTCTTGTATTTGTTTTGTTTTCTTTGTTTTAAATGATTAACCTCTTTAACTAACTAGTGCTTCATTTAAAGATTGCATCCTAGACATCTCATCACTTTTCTTCATGAGCTCTTATTTTGCTTCCTTCAATTCATGTTTTATTTCATTTTCTTCCATTTTCATTTCCTTCTTCCATCCATCTAAGAATAATTTTTCAATTACTTCCCAGTTTTCACAATTTAATCTAGTGAGTGTATATATTAAGACTATTCGACCACCTAAGAGCCTCATCTACAAGATAATAATCTATAGAATTTACAGTTTTCCATTTTTTCTCTACAATAATCAACCATTTTTTCAATGCCAATATCCTTTCCATCTACATAAAAAATTGATATTTCCTTCAATTCTCTTCTTGAACAATTGAGATTTAGTAAAAATCCTCAATTTCCTGCTCTAAAAACCTTCAATTTATATTCCAATTCATCAAATAATTTTTATCAACATATCCTCCTTTGTTTCCTATTTCCAATATTTTAATTTGAATTGCCTCAATTGGACCTGCCATTCAAAATTTATATCCACATACTTTTTAAAGCTTTATTAAGGTATGCTAACCTTGGAACTTATGCAACTTCAGTTTTTTTGTACTGATGAATATGAAATTTTCCTCTATAATAGCCTAATATGTCTCTTGCACAATGCCTTTGGTATCTGTTGTCACACCATAGTAGCAGGGCTACTATTCTTGTTTAGCAGATATATGCACATTCCAGAGCTTCCATTATTCAGAGCATGGCTATGATGATTGTATATTTTGTGATCACCCATGATCAGGGCAGTGTATTATTCAGACTTATGTTAGACCTTGTGTCAAGGCTGAGCCTTGAGAGTTCAAATTTGATGACCGATGTGACCCTTTATCCCATACAGTTTCAGTTCAGTGCTTAGAGATATATTGCAGCAGTGTTTCAGATGGTATATGATGTTTATTATTATGATGATGTTGTATGATCTATGGATGTTTTATCATTGACGGTGGATTATTATCTTGTTGATTTAGTCATGTTCACAACATCTGCTTGGTATATTATTCCTGATGTGGCAAACTGTTTAAAATGAACAATAAATCATAAAATGGACAATTGCTTGCACATTTAGGTCATTTAACGAAACCCGCTGGTTTTCCACCTTACATAGATATGGTCTTTCCTAACACCAGTTGTCTGCTAGTGTAGGCTCCATATTCACTTGACTCCATCCATACATAACTTTCCTATTTGACTTTAAACCTTGACTTGTCTCATTTGACTTTCTGATGCTGAGGACTTCACCATTTTTCTACCTCTGTGTTTGGACCGCATCCCCGTATGTTCAGTGTCTCGGCTCTAAGTTGGTGACAAAGCTTGCCTTTGGTGAGTTGGATTGGAGGCCTAAATCATTCTGGTCGGTTGTCCCGATGTTTGGCATTGGCTCGAACTCCTCCCTAGTCACTTGAGATGTTGTTGGCTAAAACTGAAAGCTCATGTTCTACTTATGGAAACTTATAAATTCTACCATGGAAACTAAAAAGCGCAAGATCGATGAACTGCTGAAAATACTCCTCGAAGAGTATAAGAAAGGTCCAAAAAGCAATGGTTCTTAAAAGCTATATCTAAACAATTGCTGACCTTATATGTTTATGAAAACATGCCCTGGATGCAAGCTGCAACTAGTTGTGCTTATCAGCACACCTGAGATCCGAAGGGTTATGTAGGCCAAAAAGGCCATGAAATGAAATTGAATGATCCTAATGAACCTGGATCAACTTGATGTAGACATGATGCCTAAGTTGAATAAGCACTCTCTAAACAACTTATCCATTTGTGAGGCACAACCATCCCCCGTGTTATTTTGTCCAGCACAGAGTTTGTAGCTTCCCCCTTCTCCCAGTCCAAAGTATTTTTGAGTTAAGTTAGACAAGTCAACCCCTTTGCCCAACCTTGTTCCTAGCCTTCATCCTTCACTAGCAGTTTGACCATGTCCAATGGGTGAGTTTGTCATTTGAACTATTGTGCAAGTAATTTTATAACAAAGGAATATGCTAACTTGATTAATGCCACTGAATGGATGTTATACTTTGAGCTTCGCTGTGAGAATGATTAAAGAAGCATGTCTGAGTCTACTAATGTGATTTATCCTTGGTTGTATATTATTGGGATCCGTGATGATGTGGACCATATATCTATACCTATTGATGATGATTGATGGTCCCACATACTTGATGATGATGGACATATGGTTCAGATGATGATTGATGCAGTTCAGCAGATTTTATTATTACTTCAGATCATCAGATTATGCACTGTCCATATATGGTGGACCCTACAGCTGGCCCATCAGGGAAACCCATGGTGTATGAGTACACATTCCTAGTGGATTTGGGTCTTCCGGATACAATGAGACACTTATCTTTTACTTCCGGGCACTTCTGACAGTGATTGATGCAGTTTTACACTTGTTGACCAGATTTGGGGATGATTTCCCAGCCTGAGCAGCAGGGGCCATGAGAGGTCAGTTCACCTAGGGCGCTGTATGAGGAGGGGATGGTCCAACCACTTGTTTTTACCATTTACCCCCCCTTCTGGAGAGCTTGGTGGGCACAGTTGGACAGCGCAGATGCCCTGGGAGGCAGTTTTGGCACTTTCACAGTTACCGAGGCAGTTAAAAAATGGGATAAAGTGGTCACTGAGGAATTCGATTTGGGAAATTGAGGAAAGGTTTTGGCATTTGGTTTTCACAGAGGTCTTCCAGGGTGATCCCACTATATTCCAGCCAGTTTTCACCATGTGGGTAGGCCCATAGCGATCACAGGAGGTCTTTTACTGCTTGTCTATCACAGATTTTGAGGACAGATTTGATCATTTATATTATATTGGACATATTTTATTATTTTATTGTGCCTTGGGGATGAGATAGTAAGGATTGATGCCTCCTAGCCCCACCATGTGCTTATTATGTCATGTCCTAGTCATTATGAGGTGGATTTTTGTACTTTTACCCCTCTAGTGGATGACGTTATCCTCACTTTGTACCATTTAGTTAGGGCGTCATCATTATATTGGGTGATCCATGTGATATATTGTTATGATTCATTGTTAGCCATTGATCATGTATTGAGATCTTTTAATCTCAACCACTCATTTGATGTAGTATTGTAGAGTGGTATAGGGTTTTGGTCTTTATTATCCTATATAAGGAGGAGACCCCCTATTGTATAGCTCACCTTTGGAGCTCTGTAATATTGGAATAGAACACTTCTTTGTGGAGCATATCTCTCTTGTCTTGTGGATTCTCTTGCATATTGAGTATACAGTATCTCTTCTATGTATCATTGTGGATTTTGGTGCTTCTACTAGTTTTCTTGCAGGAAAGTCGAATTGATGGAGAGGAGGGCGATTTCTTGAGGGTTATTGTTGGAGGGATCCACATATTCTCTCTTGGGTTGATCTTGTGACAGGGAGTATCATTATTGTGTCTTCGTGACTTAGTTGATGCTTTCTATTACATCTTTCTATCATTTTCATAATCATCTTACTTGACTTGTTTCTTTGATCTTGTCTTGTAGGAGGAGGACGATTTGGGTATCTTGGAGGAGGACGTTTTGGTTGGAGCTCTTGGATCTCACTCTTGAATATACACATAGGAGAATGCTATCAATTTGCGAGGTGGCCACAAGCAATTGAGGTAAGATCTCCAAGGTATGTGCATCTTTCCATCCATTCTCTCTTCATTGGTCACAAACCCTAATTAATTAAAACCCTCATTTTGGTTTTTCTTAGATCTACTTAGATCTGGCCTTGCTTTTGAAAAGATCTTAAGAACCCACCTCTATAGCATCCATCCCTAGTTGGATCTATAGTTTGGTGGTGATTGGGTTAAAGTTGACACACTTTTCAAGGCAATACAGCCATCTTGAACCAAATCGCACTTCCTTGGAGAGGCTTGTTGGGTTAGATCTAGCATGTGGGTAGGTGAGATCCCACTTGATTTGCAATCTACACACTTGATAACCTACCCCTAGACTTTTACTTGGGTGATTTCTACCTTGTGGGCATCATTCCACATTTTAAGGGATTAAAACCCCTTTTTGAATTACTTGGCACCTTAAAACTCAGATCTAGTAAGATCTAACCCTTGGATTGGCTTGATTTTCGAGATCCACATAGATCGGTGCCTAAGCTACTTGGATCTACAATTTGGTGGCCATTGGACTTGATTTGACACACCTTATCCACCTTTTAGCCCTCCTTGAGCAAGGTCGCACTTCCTTGGGTGACTGAGTTTGCCCACTTCTAGGACATGGGTAGTTGAGATTTCAGTGGATTTGGAACGGGCATACCTTGAAACCTATATCTAGAGTATCATTTTGTGATGATCTGCCTTGGGGATAGCATTCCTTATTTTAAGGGATTGTGGTCCACTTGGGTCATTTCATGAAATCCTAGATCTAGTAAGATCCAACCACTCTATCTCAATTAGTCCACCTGTCTTGACTTCTAGGTGTCCCGATCTACACTTTGACATATCTTTTGACTCCATTAACCCATCCAACAAGGCACTAGTCCTCCTTGAGCAAGTCGCACTCCTTGGGAATTGTGTCAAACCTTAGATCCATTAAGTGGGTACTCCTAATTTCAACTTAGATCCATAGACCTACTCATTACATATCCTCTAGTGCCAATTGCATCCCTTAACTTCACCTAGTGGGTCCACACTAAACCATTTCACATATCCCAAGAAAGTAGGACCCACTTGTGTAACACATGGTACTAGATCTTGTCATTATAACTAATCATGTGACCTAAATCATACATTGGTTGAAACACTAATCATTTCTCAAACCACCTTCAACCATACTTCAATTTCTAGGTCCACTTTACCTTGCTTTGGTTTCCGTAACTTACCATTTACTCATCCCTAGGAACCTTTGTTTGGGTCCAATCATCTTTGATTGGTTATAGGGTCTCCCCCTAGGTCTTGATTTATCTAGATCTAAAGTGAAGAGTGCCTCGGTTAACGTGACTCCCTCCTTGCATTGGGAACCACGGCATCTCTTGGGTCACCTATTTAGTTGTCCATCTCCTCTACCGTCCCGGATGGGATACCACTGGGGACAACTACAAGTTGTGTGATAAAATTTTTGGCGCCGTTACCGGGGAAGCTAGAGCCCTACCCTGGTTCGACATATATTTTCAATCCCTACTCCAGCTCTCTTTGCCAACATTTTTGGCGCCGTTGCCGGGGAGGTAGAGGCCTACCTTGGTTCTACATATCTATATATTTGTCTCACTTTCTCCCTGCATTTTAAAACGACATACATCTTGGTAGAAGAGTTTAAAAATCTACCTGGCGACTCCAATTCGTGACTCCGCTGAGGATCGGCCCCATTCCCATCTTTCAATTTTGTAATTTGTAAATCATAAATGAATTCATACATTTTCTTCCAAATGACAAGGTGTATGAATGAAATATATGAGAATCTATCTCGCTATAGAGGGCAGTTGGAAGAAAATAATGAAAGTCAGTGAACATATCAATATGGGAGTGATTATGTACATAATTCTTATGACTCTCATCATTCTTTTCATTCTTCAAGTAAAAATATTAACTCAATTAATTCAAACAAAAGTCAATCTCAACCAAGGCCTTGCAACCAAAGCATTCGTCAAATGACTCTAGCATTCCAGTTAGACATCCAAAACTAATCCCTAGTAGAATGGCCAAAGTTATTAAAAATCCAGCTAAACCTTCTCCTTTTGACTTCTTTGAAATCCATGGGGCACCTCATCTTATGCCAAATAATTACTCTGGAAGGCTGCCTCGTTTATATGGAAATTATTTTGAGTCAATTGAAAATCACTTACAAATATTTTGGGATTATATAGGAGTTAGGGGTGCTGATGATGAAGATGTTTATATGCGGGCCCTGGGTGAGACATTAGGTGGAAATGCCGGATTATGGTTTGATAATTTAGCCCCATGATCCATCACTGGATATGATATGTTTGCTGCGTTATTAAAGAATAAATGGGGTAGTAATATTGAAGAATCCTTAACAGAGACATCAAGCAATAACTGTGCTGTTGAGGATCAGTTTAATAAGGACCATGATAATAATAATGACACTTCAAGTCAGTCCTTGAGTAGCCCTACTTTTGATCTTAAGGAAATTTCTGATTTTGTGTTGGTTGAGGATCCTTCGGAAAAAGAATTCCTTAATCATTCTATCATTAACAATCATTCAATTCCTTATCACCTTATTGAAGAAGAAGAAAGTGGAAACATTGACCAAGACCCTTTAGTAGTGCTTTCACATGATCATTGTGCAAATAATCAGGATGTTTTAAATAAATTTGTTAATTTTATCCCTTATCAATTTAATGAAAATGATCAAGTATCCTCTTGTGATTTTAATGATGAATCAATAGAAGGAGAGGATGAGCCAGTAGATCACACTAGATGCTCTAATCTTTGTTCCACTTCTTATAACGAGTCTTTAAATTTTTATTTTTCTGTCCTTAGTCAAGATAGCTTTTTCTTAGAGTTAGAATCTTGTCCTCAAATTGTAAATATTAGATTTAATCAAAAGTTTGAAGTCATTCCTTGTGCTATTTTGAAAGGCCTTTCATTCTGTTAAATTTCAATGCCAAATCTTTCTATCCATCTAGGAGACTGTTCATATTTGCAATCCACCCTCCCTTCCCAACTCTTTCAATCATCTTTGGGTTGGTGGTCTAGTCAGTCTTTTGCTTTTAAAATTTTCAATAAGAAGTATAAGCATGATTACTTGTTGGGGGAAAAAGCACATAGTTTCCCTTTTCAGTCACCGTGGAACCATAATGCTTGTTGTCAAGTTATCAATCATTCTAGGTGGCTAGAAAAGGTGTTTAAAGATCAATTCCATCTTTTCTCCATTTTTGAGCATCAAGGGGGTTTGACTTTGATTTTTCGTCTTCTAAGATTTAATTTGTCTCCACGTGGTTTCTATTTGATCATCAGTCCCAAGGAGAATCAAATTGAATATGTGAGAGAAGTAAATGAAGAAGTTAATTTGCGTGAAAATGAATCGAATCACATGTCTTATGTCTTCCCTGCATCCATCTCTGAGTTTAACTTGCATAAATTTTATGATCCTATCAGTTCTTTGATGGAGGATGTTTGCATCAGTCAGTCTTCTCCTTGGCATAATTTCATACTGCATCATTCTAACCATTCTTCAATTTTTGAACAAGTCAGGAAGATTGTGCCCTTAAATTTGTTAATATTTAGCCCAATCATGACTTGTTTGATTATCAAAAATCAAATAAGAATCATTAACCTATTTAATGAGTGGTTGCAATGGATTTATGATTTTACCTAACATTTGTGATAATTGGTTAGAGTAGGGTAGGTAGGTCTTGAAAAAACTCACTTGAGCAGTAAGATTTGTGTGCTTTTTCTTTTTCTGTGTGCTAAGTATTGCCCCTTTCTTTGCTTCTTTGAGTGTCTGCTTGTTTTTGCTGATTGAGTTGAGCCCTGCTCCTTCTTAAGCTTGTCTCTTCTCCTGCATGCATTAAATAATTTTTAGTTGCCGTTTACATTTTTGGCTGCATGTGCAAGTTGAGATTGCCTGCTTGAAAAAGTTCTCTTTTCCTCCTGCACAGTAATAAAAATAATGAATGATGAGTAAATGATATATGCCATGTTAGATTTTGTTTTACGCATTTCAGTTTCTGGTTTAGAATAGATTTCATTTTCAGTTTTATTTTATATTTGTCCCATACATGCTCCATGAGGTATTTTAGTGTTTGTGAGCGCAGGAAGAGGTGCAAAATAAAGATGAACGCAAGGATGGGACAGGGCTGGATTGAAGATTGATGCAGAGCAGATCGAGACCAGAAATTTTGAGGTTCTCAAGCGCTCTCTCCGTTAGAGCACTTGTCCCAGCTGGAGCCAGATGTTGTCACACCATAGTAGCAGGGCTACTATTCTTGTTTAGCAGATATCTGCACATTCCAGAGCTTCCATTATTCAGAGCATGGCTATGATGATTGTATATTTTGTGATCACCCATGATCAGGGCAGTGTATTATTCAGACTTATGTTAGACCTTGTGTCAAGGCTGAGCCTTGAGAGTTCAGATTTGATGATCGATGTGACCCCTTATCCCATACAGTTTCAGTTCAGTGCTTAGAGATGTATTGCAGCAGTGTTTCAGATGGTATATGATGTTTATTATTATGATGATGTTGTATGATCTATGGACGTTTTATCATGGACGGTGAATTATTATCTTGTTGATTTAGTCATGTTCACAGCATCTGCTTGGTATATTATTCATGATGTGGCAAACTGTTTAAAATGAACTATAAATCATAAAATGGACAATTGCTTGCACATTTAGGTCATTTAACGAAACCCACTGGTTTTCCACCTTACATAGATATGGTCTTTCCTGACACCAGTTGTCTGCTAGTGTAGGATCCATATTCACTTGACTCCATCCATACATGACTTTCCTATTTGAATTTAAACCTTGACCTGTCTCATTTGACTTTCTGATACTGAGGACTTCCCCATTTTTCTACCTCTGTGTTTGGACCGCATCCCCGTATGTTCAGTGTCTCGGCTCTAAGTTGGTGACAAAACTTGCCTTTGGTGAGTTGGATTGGAGGCCTAAATCATTCTGGTCGGTTGTCCCGATGTTTGGCATTGGCTTGAACTCCTCCCTAGTCACTTGAGATGTTGTTGGATAAAACTGAAAGCCCATGTTCTACTTATGGAAACTTATAAATTCGCCCATGGAAACTAAAAAGGGCAACAACGATGAACTGCTAAAAATACTCCTCGAAGAGTATAAGAAAGGTCCAAAAAGCAATGGTTCTTAAAAGCTATATCTAAACAATTGCTGACCTTATATGTTTATGAAAACATGCCCTGGATGCAAGCTGCAACTAGTTGTGTTTACAGCACACCTGAGATCCGAAGGGTTATGTAGGCCAAAAATGCCATGAAATGAAATTGAATGATCCTAATGAACCTGGATCAACTTGATGTAGACATGATGCCTAAGTTGAATAAGCACTCTCTAAACAACTTATCCATTTGTGAGGCACATCCATCCCCCGTGTTATTTTGTCCAGCACAGAGTTTGTAGCTTCCCCCTTCTCCCAGTCCAAAGTATTTTTGAGTTAAGTTAGACAAGTCAACCCCTTTGCCAAACCTTGTTCCTAGCCTTCATCCTTCACTGGCAGTTTGACCATGTCCAATGGGTGAGTTTGTCATTTGAACTATTGTGCAAGTAATTTTATAACAAAGGAATATGCTAACTTGATTAATGCCACTGAATGGATGTTATACTTTGAGCTTCGCCGTGAGAATGATTAAAGAAGCATGTCTTAGTCTACTAATGTGATTTATCCTTGGTTGTATATTATTGGGATCCGTGATGAGGTGGACCATATATCTATACCTATTGATGATGATTGATGGTCCCACATACTTGATGATGATGGACATATGGTTCAGATGATGATTGATGCAGTTCAGCAGCTTTTATTATTACTTCAGATCATCAGATTATGCACTGTCCATATATGGTGGACCCTACAGCTGGCCCATTAGGGTAACCCATGGTGTATGAGTACACATTCCTAGTGTATTTGGGTCTTCCAGATCTAATGAGACACTTATCTTTCAGTTCCGGGCACTTCTGACAGTGATTGATGCAGTTTTACACTTGTTGACCAGATTTGGGGATGATTTCCCAGCCTGAGCAGCAGGGGCCATGAGAGGCCAGTTCACCTAGGGCGCTGTATGAGGAGGGGATGGTCCAACCACTTGTTTTTACCATTTACCCCCCCTTTTGAAGAGCCTGGTGGGCTCAGTTGGACAGTGCAGATGCCCTGGGAGGCAGTTTTGGTACTTTCACAGTTACCGAGGCAGTTAAAAAATGGGATAAGGTGGTCACTGAGGAATTCGATTTGGGAAATTGAGGCAAGGTTTTGGCATTTGGTTTTCACAGAGGTCTTCCAGGGTGATCCCACTATGTTCCAGCCAGTTTTCACCATGTGGGTAGGTCCACAGCGATCACATGAGGTCTTTTACTGCTTGTCTGTCACAGATTTTGAGGACAGATTTGATCATTTATATTATATTTGACATATTTTATTATTTTATTGTGCCTTGGGGATGAGCTAGTAAGGATTGATGCCTCCTAGCCCCACCATGTGCTTATTATGTCATGTCCTAGTCATTATGAGGTGGATTTTTGTACTTTTACCCCTATGGTGGATGACGTCATCCTCACTTTGTACCATTTAGTTAGGGCGTCATCATTATATTGGGTGATCCATGTGATATATTGTTATGATTCATTGTTAGCCATTGTTCATGTATTAAGATCTTTTAATCTCAACCACTCTTTTGATGTAGTATTGTAGAGTGGTATAGGGTTTTGGTCTTTATTATCCTATATAAGGAGGAGACCCCCTATTGTATAGCTCACCTTTGGAGCTCTGAAATATTGGAATAGAACACTTCTTTGTGGAGCATATCTCTCTTGTCTTGTGGATTCTCTTGCATCTTGAGTATATAGTATCTCTTCTATGTATCATTGTGGATTTTGGTGCTTCTACTAGTTTTCTTGCAGGAAAGTCGAATTGATGGAGAGGAGGGCGATTTCTTGAGGGTTATTGTTGGAGGGATCCACATATTCTCTCTTGGGTTGATCTTGTGACAGGGAGTATAATTATTGTGTCTTCGTGACTTAGTTGATGCTTTTTATTACATATTTCTATCATTTTCATAATCATCTTACTTGACTTGTTTCTTTGATCTTGTCTTGTAAGAGGAGGACGATTTGGCTATCTTGGAGGAAGACGTTTTGGTTGGAGCTCTTGGATCTCACTCTTGAATATACACATAGGAGAATGCTATCAATTTGCGAGGTGGCCACAAGCAATTGAGGTAAGATCTCCAAGGTATGTGCATCATTCCATCCATTCTCTCTTCATTGGTCACAAACCAAATTAATTAAAACCCTCATTTTGGTTTTTCTTAGATCTACTTAGATCTGGCCTTGCTTTTGAAAAGATCTTAAGAACCCACCTCTATAGCATCCATCCCTAGGTTGATCTATATTTTGGTGGTGATTGGGTTAAAGTTGACACACTTTTCAAGGCAATACAACCATCTTGAACCAAATCGCACTTCCTTGGAGAGGCTTGTTGGGTTAGATCTAGCATGTGGGTAGGTGCGATCCCACTTGATTTGCAATCTACACACTTGATAACCTACCCCTAGACTTTTACTTGGGTGATTTCTACCTTGTGGGCATCATTCCACATTTTAAGGTATTAAAACCGCTTTTTGAATTACTTGGCACCTTAAAACTCAAATCTAGTAAGATCTAACCCTTGGATTGGCTTGATTTTCGAGATCCACATAGATCGGTGCCTAAGCTACTTGGATCTATAATTTGGTGGCCATTGGACTTGATTTGACACACCTATCCACCTTTTAGCCCTCCTTGAGCAAGGTCGCACTTCTTTGGGTGACTGAGTTTGCCCACTTCTAAGACCTGGGTAGTTGAGATTTCAGTGGATTTGGAACGGGCATACCTTGAAACCTATATCTAGAGTATCATTTTGTGACGATCTGCCTTGGGGATATCATTCCTTATTTTAAGGGATTGTGGTCCACTTGGGTCATTTCATGAAATCCTAGATCTAGTAAGATCCAACCACTCTATCTCAATTAGCCCACATGTCTTGAATTCTAAGTGTCCCGATCTACACTTTGACATATCTTTTGACTCCATTAACCCATCCAACAAGGCACTAGTCCTCCTTGAGCAAGTCGCACTCCTTGGGAATTGTGTCAAACTTTAGATCCATTAAGTGGGTACTCCTAATTTCAACTTAGATCCATAAACCTACTCATTACATATCCTCTAGTGCCAATTGCATCCCTTAACTTCACCTAGTGGGTCCACACTAAACCATTTCACATATCCCAAGAAAGTAGGACCCACTTGTGTAACACATGGTACTAGATCTTGTCATTATAACTAATCATGTGGCCTAAATCATACATTGGTTGAAACACTAATCATCTATCAAACCACCTTCAACCATACTTCAATTTCTAGGTCCACTTTACCTTGCTTTGGTTTATGTAACTTACCATTTACTCATCCCTAGGAACCTTTGTTTGGGTCCAATCATCTTTGATTGGTTATAGGGTCTCCCCCTAGGTCTTGATTTATCTAGATCTAAAGGGAAGAGTGCCTCGGTTGACGTGACTCCCTCCTTGCATTGGGAACCGTGGCATCTCTTGGGTCACCTATTTAGTTGTCCATCTCCTCTACCGTCCCGGATGGGATACCACTAGGGGCAACTACAAGTTGTGTGATAAAAATTTTGGCGTCATTACCGGGGAAGCTAGAGCCCTACCCTGGTTCGACATATATTTTCAATCCCTACTCCCGTTCTCTTTGCCAACATTTTTGGCGCCGTTGCCGAGGAGGTAGAGGCCTACCTTGGTTCTACATATCTATATATTTGTCTCACTTTCTCCCTGCATTTTAAAACAACATACATCTTGGTAGAAGAGTTTAAAAATCTACCTGGCGATTCCAATTCGTGACTCCGCTGAGGATCGGCCCCATTCCCATCTTTCAATTTTGTAATTTGTAAATCATAAATGAATTCAAACATTTTCTTCCAAATGACAAGGTGTATGAATGAAATATATGAGAATCTATCTCGCTATAGAAGACAGTTGGAAGAAAATAATGAAAGTCAGTCAACATATCAATATGGGAGTGATTATGTACATAATTCTTATGACTCTCATCATTCTTTTCATTCTTCAAGTAAAAATATTAACTCAATTAATTCAAACAAAAGTCAATCTCAACCAAGGCCTTGCAACCAAAGCATTCGGTCAAATGACTCTAGCATTCCAGTTAGACATCCAAAACTAATCCCCAGTAGAATGGCCAAAGTTATTAAAAATCCAGCTAAACCTTCTCCTTTTGACTTCTCTGAAATCCATGGGGCACCTCATCTTATGCCAAATAATTACTCTGGAAGGCTGCCTCGTTTCTATGGAAATTATTTTTAGTCAATTGAAAATCACTTACAAATATTTTGGGATTATATGGAAGTTAGTGGTGCTGATGATGAAGATGTTTATATGCGGGCCCTAGGTGAGACATTAGGTGGAAATGCCGGATTATGGTTTGATAATTTAGCCCCAGGATCCATCACTGGATATGATATGTTTGCTGGGTTATTAAAGAATAAATGGGGTAGTAATATTGAAAAATCCTTAACAAAGACATCAAGCAATAACTGTGCTGTTGAGGATCAGTTTAATAAGGACCATGATAATAATAATGACACTTCAAATCAGTCCTTGAGTAGCCCTACTTTTGATCTTGAAGAAATTTTTGATTTTGTGTTGGTTGAGGATCCTTCGGAAAAAGAATTCCTTAATCATTCTATCATTAACAATCATTCAATTCCTTATCACCTTATTGAAGAAGAAGAAAGTGGAAACATTGACCAAGCCCCTTTAGTAGTGCTTTCACATGATCATTGTCCAAATAATCAGGATGTTTTAAATAAATTTGTTAATTTTATCCCTGATTAATTTCATTTTGTCAAATTTCAAGGCCAAATCTTTCTATCCATCTAGGAGACTGTTCATATTTGCAATCCACCCTCCCTTCCCAACTCTTTCAATCATCTTTGGGTTGGTGGTCTAGTCAGTCTTTTGCTTTTAAAATTTTCAATAAGAAGTATAAGCATGATTACTTGTTGGGAGAAAAAGCACTTACTGTCCCTTTTCAGTCACCGTGGAACCATAATGCTTGTTGTCAAGTTATCAATCATTCTAGGTGGCTGAAAAAGGTGTTTCAAGATCAATTCCATCTTTTCTCCATTTTTGAGCATCAAGAGGGTTTGACTTTGATTTTTCGTCTTCTAAGATTTAATTTGTCTCCACGTGGTTTCTATTTGATCATCAGTCCCAAGGAGAATCAAACTGAATAGGTGAGAGAAGTAAATGAAGAAGCTAATTTGTGTGAAAATGAATCGAATCACATGTCTTATGTCTTCCCTGCATCCATCTCTGAGTTTAACTTGCATAAATTTTATGATCCTATCAGTTCTTTGATAGAGGATGTTTGCATCAGTCAGTCTTCTCCTTGGCATAATTTCATATTGCATCATTCTAACCATTCTTCAATTTTTGAACAAGTCAGGAAGATTGTGCCCTTAAATTTGTTAATATTTAGCCCAATCTTGACTTGTTTGATTATCAAAAATCAAATAAGAATCATTAACCTATTTAATGAGTGGTTGCAATGGATTTATGATTTTACCTAACATTTGTGATAATTGGTTAGACTAGGGTAGGTAGGTCTTGAATAAACTCACTTGAGCAATAAGATTTGTGTGTTTTTTCTTTTTTTGTGTGCTGAGTATTGCCTCTTTTTCTTTGCTTCTTTGAGTGTCTGCTTGTTTTTGCTGATTGAGTTAAGCCCTGCTCCTTCTTAAGCTTGTCTCTTCTCCTGCATGCATTAAATAATTTTTAGTTGCCGTTTACATTTTTGGCCGCCTGTGCAAGTTGAGATTGCCTGCATGAAAAAGTTCTCTTTTGCTCCTGCACAGTAATAAAAATAATGAATGATGAATAAATGTTATATGCCATGTTAGATTTTGTTTTACGCATTTCAGTTTCTGTTTTAGAATAGATTTCATTTTCATTTTTATTTTATATTTGTCCCATACATGCTCCATGAGGTATTCTAGTGTTTGTGAGCGCAGGAACAGGTGCAAAATAAAAGCTGAAAGCAAGGATGGGGCAGTGCTGGATTGAAGATTGGTGCAGAGCAGATCGAGACAACAGATTTTGAGGTTCTCAAGCGCTCTCTCCCTTAGAGCACTTGTCCCAGCTGGAGCCAGATGTTGTCACACCATAGTAGCAAGGCTACTATTCTTGTTTAGCAGATATCTGCACATTCCAGAGCTTTCATTATTCAGAGCATGGCTATGATGATTGTATATTTTGTGATCACCCATGATCAGGGCAGTGTATTATTCAGACTTATGTTAGACCTTGTGTCAAGGCTGAGCCTTGAGAGTTCAGATTTGATGACCGATGTGACCCTTTATCCCATACAGTTTCAGTTCAGTGCTTAGAGATGTATTGCAGCAGTGTTTCAGTTGGTATATGATGTTTATTATTATGATGATGTTGTATGATCTATGGATGTTTTATCATTGACGGTGGATTATTATCTTGTTGATTTAGTCATGTTCACAGCATCTGCTTGGTATATTATTCATGATGTGGCAAATTATTTAAAATGAACAATAAATTATAAAATGGACAATTGCTTGCACATTTAGGTCATTTAACGAAACCCACTGGTTTTCCACCTTACATAGATATGGTCTTTCCTGACACCAGTTGTCTGCTAGTGTAGGCTCCATATTCACTTGACTCCATCCATACATGACTTTCCTATTTGAATTTAAACCTTGACCTGTCTCATTTGACTTTCGAATACTGAGGACTTCCCCATTTTTCTACCTCTGTGTTTGGACCGCATCCCTGTATGTTCAGTGTCTCGGCTCTAAGTTGGTGACAAAACTTGCCTTTGGTGAGTTGGATTGGAGGCCTAAATCATTCTGGTCGGTTGTCCCAATGTTTGGCATTGGCTCGAACTCCCGCCTAGTCACTTGAGATGTTGTTGGCTAAAACTGAAAGCTCATGTTCTACTTATGGAAACTTATAAATTCGCCCATGGAAACTAAAAAGGGCAAGAGCGATGAACTGCTGAAAATACTCCTCGAAGAGTATAAGAAAGGTCTAAAAAGCAATGGTTCTTAAATCTATATCTAAACAATTGCTGACCTTATATGTTTATGAAAACATGCCCTGGATGCAAGCCGCAACTAGTTGTGCTTATCAGCACACCTGAGATCCGAAGGGTTATGTAGGCCAAAAATGCCATGAAATGAAATTGAATGATCCTAATGAACCTGGATCAACTTGATGTAGACATGATGCCTAAGTTGAATAAGCACTCTCTAAACAACTTATCCATTTGTGAGGCACAGCCATCCTCCATGTTATTTTGTCCAGCACAGAGTTTGTAGCTTTCCCCTTCTCCCAGTCCAAAGTATTTTTGAGTTAAGTTAGACAAGTCAACCCCTTTGCCCAACCTTGTTCCTAGCCTTCATTCTTCACTAGCAGTTTGACCATGTCCAATGGGTGAGTTTGTCATTTGAACTATTGTGCAAGTAATTTTATAACAAAGGAATATGCTAACTCGATTAATGCCACTGAATGGATGTTATACTTTGAGCTTCGCTGTGAGAATGATTAAAGAAGCATGTCTTAGTCTACTAATGTGATTTATCCTTGGTTGTATATTATTGGGATCCATGATGATGTGGACCATATATCTATATCTATTGATGATGATTGATGGTCCCACATACTTGATGATGATGGACATATGGTTCAGATGATGATTGATGCAGTTCAGCAGATTTTATTATTACTTCAGATCATCAGATTATGCACTGTCCATATATGGTGGACCCTACAGCTGGCCCATTAGGGCAACCCATGGTGTATGAGTACACATTCCTAGTGGATTTGGGTCTTCCGGATCCAATGAAACACGTATCTTTCAGTTCCGGGCACTTCTGACAGTGATAGATGCAATTTTACACTTGTTGACCAGATTTGGGGATGATTTCCCAACCTGAGCAGCAGGGGCCATGAGAGGCCAGTTCACCTAGGGCGTTGTATGAGTAGGAGATGGTCCAACCACTTGTTTCTACCATTTACCCCCCCTTCTGGAGAGCCTGGTGGGCTCAGTTGGACAGCGCAGATGCCCTGGGAGGCAGTTTTGGCACTTTCACAGTTATCGAGACAGTTAAAAAATGGGATAAAGTGGTCACTGAGGAATTCGATTTGGAAAATTCAGGAAAGGTTTTGGCATTTGGTTTTCACAGAGGTCTTCCAGGGTGATCCCACTATCTTCCAGCCAGTTTTCACCATGTGGGTAGGCCCACAGCGATCACAGGAGGTCTTTTACTGCTTGTCTGTCACAAATTTTGAGGACAGATTTGATCATTTATATTATATTGGACATATTTTATTATTTTATTGTGCCTTGGGAATGAGCTAGTAAGGATTGATGCCTCCTAGCCCCACCATGTGTTTATTATGTCATGTCCTAGTCATTATGAGGTGGATTTTTGTACTTTTACCCCTATAATGGATGACGTCATCCTCACTTTGTACCATTTAGTTAGGGCGTCATCATTATATTGGGTGATCCATGTGATATATTATTATGATTCATTGTTAGCCATTGATCATGTATTGAGATATTTTAATCTCAACCACTCATTTAATGTAGCATTGTAGAGTGGTATAGTGTTTTGGTTTTTATTATCCTATATAAGGAGGAGACCCCCTATTGTATAGCTCACCTTTGGAGCTCTGAAATATTGGAATAGAACACTTCTTTGTGGAGCATATCTCTCTTGTCTTGTGGATTCTCTTGCATCTTGAGTATACAGTATCTCTTCTATGTATCATTGTGGATTTTGGTGCTTCTACTAGTTTTCTTGCAGGAAAGTCGAATTGATGGAGAGGAGGGTGATTTCTTGAGGGTTATTGTTGGAGGGATCCACATATTCTCTCTTGGGTTGATCTTGTGACAGGAAGTATCATTGTTGTGTCTTCGTAACTTAGTTGATGCTTTCTATTACATCTTTCTATCATTTTCATAATCATCTTACTTGACTTGTTTCTTTGATCTTGTCTTGTAGGAGGAGGACGATTTGGCTATCTTGGAGGAGGACGTTTTGGTTGGAGCTCTTGGATCTCACTCTTGAATATACACATAGGAGAATGCTATCAATTTGCGAGGTGGCCACAAGCAATTGAGGTAAGATCTCCAAGGTATGTGCATCTTTCCATCCATTCTCTCTTCATTGGTCACAAACCCTCATTTTGGTTTTTCTTAGATCTACTTAGATCTGGCCTTGCTTTTGAAAAGATCTTAAGAACCCACCTCTATAGCATCCATCCCTAGTTGGATCTATAGTTTGGTGGTGATTGGGTTAAAGTTGACACACTTTTCAAGGCAATACAGCCATCTTGAACCAAATCACACTTCCTTGGAGAGGATTGTTGGGTTAGATCGAGCATGTGGATAGGTGAGATCCCACTTGATTTGCAATCTACACACTTGATAACCTACCCCTAGACTTTTACTTGGGTGATTTCTACCTTGTGGGCATCATTCCACATTTTAAGGGATTAATACCCCCTTTTGAATTACTTGGCACCTTAAAACTTAGATCGGTGCCTAAGCTACTTGGATTTACAATTTGGTGGCCATTGGACTTGAATTGACACACCTTATCCACCTTTTAGCCCTCCTTCAACAAGGTCGCACTTCCTTGGGTGACTGAGTTTGCCCACTTCTAGGACCTGGGTAGTTGAGATTTCAGTGGATTTGGAACGGGCATACCTTGAAACCTATATCTAGAGTATGATTTTGTGACGATCTGCCTCGGGGATAGCATTCGTTATTTTAAGGGATTGTGGTCCACTTGGGTCATTTCATGAAATCCTAGATCTAGTAAGATCCAACCACTCTATCTCAATTAGCCCACTTGTCTTGACTTCTAGGTGTCCCTATCTACACTTTGACATATCTTTTGACTCCATTAACCCATCCAACAAGGCACTAGTCCTCCTTAAGCAATTCGCACTCCGTAGGAATTGTGTCAAACCTTAGATCCATTAAGTGGGTACTCCTAATTTCAACTTAGATCCATAGACCTACTCATTACATATCCTCTAGTGCCAATTGCATCCCTTAATTTCACCTAGTGGGTCCACATTAAACCATTTCACATATCCCAAGAAAGTAGGACCCACTTGTGTAACACATGGTACTAGATCTTGTCATTATAACTAATCATGTGGCCTAAATCATACATTGATTGAAACACTAATCATTTCTCAAACCACCTTCAACCATACTTCAATTTCTAGGTCCACTTTACCTTGCTTTGGTTTCCGTAACTTACCATTTACTCATCCCTAGGAACCTTTGTCTGGGTCCAATCATCTTTGATTGGTTATAGGGTCTCCCCCTAAGTCTTGATTTATTTAGATCTAAAATGAAGAGTGCCTCGGTTGACGTGATTCCCACCTTGCATTGGGAACAGTGGCATCTCATGGGTCACCTCTTTAGTTGTCCATCTCCTCTACCGTCCCGGATGGGATACCACTAGGGGCAACTACGAGTTATGTGATAACATATCATTCAATTTGGGTTTGTCAAGCAAAAGTTATGGCCACCCCCCTAAAAATTATTGATTTTGGGGCCTTTCATGCAAGCAAGCATGTATAGACTACCATGCCACCAACTTTTCTGACCTACCTCTAAACTACAAAACTAAAATACCTTGGTTATCTTATTTCCAATTTCACATGTGGCATTTCATTTTGACATCAAAATATTCAGATATGACTATTTTGAGATAACATTTTTTTGAGATCAATTGCACATTCAAAGTCATTCATTAATGACCAAGGTCCCATGAACATCATTTACTAATGAACAATTTCTCATGAACTTTAATAGTCTACTTAGCACTTATTGTATAAGTGATGGTCATAGGGGTGAAGTAGTGGGATTGAAACCTGTAACATACCTTCATAGCAATCAACAATATTAGGGTTCACTGGTCTAAATGTACAATTATGGTAGTGGTATGGTATACAACTTTCCACATTGTTAGGCCATATTAATAATAAACCCTTCAATTCATGTATGCAATGACAATGTTTGGCATTCCCTTAGACAACATAAACAAACTTTTATTATTTGAAGGCACTCTAGATAAACATTCCTTTGTGTAACACAACATAGAGTCAAGTTCTTCATGCAAAGCAAACCAAGAAGTGATAATGAACCTCATCACAAATTTCACTATTCCTCCAATTAAGCATGATTTGCATCATACCTTCAATGGTACATAAGAAATCACATATCATTCTAACTTTGCCTTAAAGGCCTATCGATATCTCATCATGATAGTCACAAAGCATATGACACAATTTAGGTTATGTTTCCTTCTTGCTAGATTTAGGGTTTTAAGGTCATTGATCCCAATGTCATACATGAAACACATTGTTCCTTGCTTAAAAGAGTGGTTCACTACTCTTTAAGGTTATGGCATCATTTAGAAATGATCCTTTAACCTACAGGCCTCTTGCCTCATGGTTTCCACATACATGGAGACCTATATAGATTTCAAAACCCCAAAGATACATATTATTTAGTCTTGAAACAAAACTTGGTCCAATTCATCATATACACTAGTAAATGATTCAAACCAATCCTTGAATCCATGCATGGCAATTACACCTTAAACTATGCAATGCATTCTTAGGTGTTCAAGGGGGTAAAGGATTTAGACCTTTCTCCCTTTAAGGATATAATATGAAAATATAAACCATGATATAATTCAATTCTACATAGAGATAACATCTCCTTTAACACTTCAAAACATCCCCAACTTATTTAAAATTTGCAATCATGCACAACAATTAAATTTGCATATGTAAGGGGGATGTGAGTAATCCTTCTTAAGGGAAGCTAACATATTAATATAAATGAATTATATCATATTGAAAATACATAATTTGACATGATAAACTCTTCAATAGGTGCAGCACAACCTTCCTTAGGCCTAACACCCTACTTACCCTTCATTCTAACTCTCTAAACCCAAAATTTCTTTAGGATGAGATCATTTAGGCCATTGCAGGAAGTGCACACGAGTGTTGTGAAGTAAACAAGAGGAGTGGAGACACTCCTTTCCTTTATAAAATTTGCATGCACACACTTTTGTCCTCCAATCAAAGCATTTGTGTATACCTCAAAAAGCCCGAGAAAAATAAGAAAAAGGCCCATGTTGCACATCCAATATCTCTCAAATGACAAACTAAGTATTTGAGGTATTTGGGATTTTTTAACATGGATGTCTAGAGTCTACACCAAAATTCACACCTACGCACTTTTTCTTTTTGGCGATATAGATCCATCTTAAAAATGTATTTTGCACTTTCCTAAAATTCTCAAAATAGAGGAATTCATTTCAAATAAATATTTAAGAATTGATAATATTCACATAAAAAAACTCGAAAAACATAGAGTGAAGGAGATAAGTTACATCCACAGGAAAAACTCTAGTTTTCCTCTCCTCAACAAGGGAGACCTACTACCTACTCAATACATAGTTCGAAGTCATTCATGGTATCCATTTACCAATCATAAATGATAAAGAAAACCTTTCCCTTGCTCCTTTATTTTGTCAAACAATTGTCATGCAAGAAATTCCAATCTTGTATCATACATGTTTTGCACATGAATTCATAAAAATAAACACACATCATCTACATGAAATTTGCATTCAAAATGTCACAATAATGATATCATGTACTCATCATTCTATAGTATTAAATCCATAAATGAAAATTAAGAAAGAGAACACTCATCTTTTCCAAAATGATGCTCCAAAACAATTGACTATGGGGGGATTGATTTCCTCCCAACCATAGGCTATTCCATTGTAGAATGCCACCCCTGTGCTGGGACATGAGACCACTAGGGAAAATAATATTTCCAAGGTTTCCAAAACCCTCTTCGTTTCACTAAATGCTTCCAATATACCAACCAAGCAAGTCAATACTGATTCATTGTTCAACCTCTCAACTAGCAAAGCTCTTGGCACTCATACCTTGTTCCACTCAACACAAGAAGTCATCCATTTTATGCTCAATAATTCCTCGAGCATGCCCTTTCTCTCAACGCTCTTTAGTATGGATAATTTGAGCTCGAGACACTACCTACTTCCAAGTTTCAATTCCAAGATTGTGAAGCTTCTTGGACATAGATTTTATGGTTCTTTGGATAGCCTAATAGGCCAAAAAACTTCAAGGACTTACAATGATATCTAGATTCTCTCCAATGGTGTCATTTGAGAGTTGGGTTGAGTTCTCTTCATTCAAACCCTTCTTTTCTCTCTAAGACCCTCTTTTTTCCAAGCTCCTTTCTCTCCATTCAAATTTTCCATCCATGAATTGAGAGAATGAGTGTGAAAGAGAAGTCTTTCCTACACCCCATTCTTCATTTCTCAAAGGTAAGAGGTAGTGATTAAAAAAAGGAGCTAGGAACTTTTGACATAATATTACTAAGTTCTCATATTTAGATTTCCCTTTCATTTAGCTAGGGTCTCAATTCAAATTTAGCATAAACTTAAAGATAAATGGAAAATAAGACAATCACATGTAGAAGGTTTAGGATAGAGTAAACCTTTATCATAAAGCATATAGGTCATTCCCCCATTAGAACCCCTCACTTTTACATTTGGTGCAATCATAGCCTCATCACTATCCTCCTCATCAATTAGCATTGAAATCTTTCATCAATATTACAATTAACATTGATATTGATATCAATGTTCATAATCACCATAGAATATACCTCACGGTGTTAAGTAGAGCATAATACATAAAAGCATAATTACAAACTAAACAATATTAAGTTCAAAGGGTTGGATGAGCAAGACAGAGATGAAGCACTAACGTGGGATGGCTTTGTGGTGCAAAGTCTCGTTGGACACATGGTCAGGGTCTTATGAGCAGGGCTGCAGCTGTAGCCCCGAGAGGGCACGCACTCCTCCTCCCTTTTGATTCTTTGAAGGATAGTTGTCTTTATTTTATTATGGATTCAGAGGACATCGAGCTCATTGACTATTCGAATGACCCATATGAAGGAATACCCATCGTTGTCAACATTTCAGGAAGACAACTGGCTATGAAAAACCCTAATCAGGAAGTTCTCAACGACCAGTCCGCGCCAGGGGTGATTAGCTAGAGCCTCAAGCTTGCACCCAATAGAAATGGAAGACAATTTTGAAAACCATCCTTCTGCCCCGGACGAAATCTTCGACCCGTTCTTAGACTTCGCGACGATGCTGCTCGCAATTAGAGAGATATGAACTCAGCTCGGGGGGCAACCATTCTCTCTTTTTCGTGACAACATACCTGACTGCATATGAAGCGCGAACACAATGGATGCTACAACCATATTTTATTTTCAGCAGAATTCATTTTAACCTGTAAGTTAACTCTTCAAATTAAAAATGACTCTGCCCTTTAAATTCGAAACATCCCAATGCATATAACAAGCCCAAGCCTCCTTCCCAGAGGTCTGATAAAGAGAATAAATTACCAAGAATCTTCGACAATTCTATTACTAAAATGACAAGTGACTAATCACCACGACTTATAAATCAAGATCTCAGAAAGATTAAACATACGCAAAGCGCTCAAACTTTGCTGTGTGGATGTGCAGAGCACTCTACACCCGATCTCTACAATTACATCTATTAACAGGGAATGATCGAAGTTACCATTTCCGAAATAGGGGAGGGTGGTGTCAACAGACACCATGAATAAATGAGAAATTAGTGACTCAGACTGAGAATTCTCAACCTCCGAAGCCGTAGAGAGTTCGACCCTGCCTCTTCAAGGAGTAGACAACATCCATGGCTGTCACGGTCTTTCTCCTCGCGTGCTCTGTGTATGTCACGGCATCTCTAATGACATTCTCCAAGAAGATCTTCAAGACGCCTCTGGTTTCTTCATAGATGAGCCCGCTGATACGCTTGACGCCTCCTCTCCTAGCGAGGCGCCTGATAGCGGGCTTGGTGATGCCCTGGATGTTATCTCTGAGAACTTTCCTGTGCCTTTTGGCACCTCCCTTGCCCAAACCCTTGCCTCCCTTTCCACGCCCAGACATCCTTCCTAACGATGCGAAATTCGTCTGCTACTGTTTTGCAAAGAAATAAAATAATGACGACAATGTGAAGTTTGACTGTGCGCGAAGATTATATTTATAGGTACAATGCCATAAATATTTTTTTTTCCGGAAGCACGTATCCAACTGTCGGAATCTCCACCGTTCACATGTTTCCCAAACCCATCATCAACGGCTCAGAGTTCTCGATCCGTGGCCATATGATCTTTTGCTGTTGACCGTCGATGAGCTATTGTCGACGGCTACAATTAAACCGTGTTGGATCGAGGGACTCCTTTCGTGGGTTTTAATAATTCACTATTAATTATTAAAAATATTTGGCGTGACTAGATCAAGTTGATTCACTTGAGTTATCATTCCTATAGATAGTTATGTTTCAACTCCTCAAGGATGAATGAACGTTGAATTAGTTATGTTCCAACTCTTCGGAGATGAAATGAGTATTGATATAATACCTGCATATAACTTTTGAAGATAGAAGTTAGAAAGTTAATGTAGTTGCCATAGGGTTTGTGCCAAGGGTTCTATGAGCTTGTGCATGTAATCTAATCCTATGGTTGTTATTATTATTATTGTTTTTATTACCAATTTAGTGGCTCTATGTCAACAGGATTGGTAATTGATCGAAGAGGCATGGGGTAAATCGGATAGTTGCCATTATACCTCTTAGGATATATGCAACACTCTACAAGTTACATGTACTTTAAATTTGTGACTCAACTAAAGGGGTCGAGACATTCCTATAATTATGAAAATGATTGTAAATATAAAAAGAACACATTACTCAAGGATTTTGTTGCATACATATCTTTGAAGGTCGTGACTAAAGTTCAAAACAAGGCGGTAAATTAAGCACATAGTTGGCTTTACCTCCACACATGGAGGTTGACTAAAGATTTTTTTCCTTTTTAATAATAATAATAATCTAATTTCTAAGGTCACGATCAAGTTAGACACCAAATTGGTGTATGAGACCCCTTTGTTTGTGGGACAAGGGACCTCCTCCATGCAACGATTTGACTACTAAAGTCTATGAAGGTGTACATACCTTACTCCCTCCAGATTTAAACTTTTTGTAATAATCACATTGTGTTGTCATCATTACTCATAGACCATTGTCTTCTTGGCATACCGTACTTGTGTTCTCACCTTGGATTGAGGGATTTTTAGTTGAACATATTACTCAATTATGATGGCATAGGTAGGTTGAGCTTCTTGATTTGCCCAATGAATTTTGGCCCTTCATTAAACGCATCTTTGGAGTAATATGTCCAATAATCTAAAAGAAATTCTCCTTGTCTAGATAGAGAATAAAATGTGTAAGCAACATTTGTGCTATATTAATTTCCAACATTTATTTCCACTATCAAAATTCAAACCATAAAATCTATGATTATCCACTTATGACTAAACGAGACCTTTTGGTTTGTCATATTAATCAAGATTTTCAAATTCATGCTCAAGTGAAGTTAACCAACTCCTCAAGTTGATAATAACATTAATATCTACCTAAAGGCCATTTACGAGGAAGTTGACAGGTTAGTGAGGCACTTTCAATTCATTTATTTCCAGCATGTGTATAAAGAAAGGAACCAAACGACAGAACAACTGTCTAAAATTGGTTTGCAATTTGGAAACGGTATATGGAAAAAATGGGAATGCAACAATGATACCATCAACGAAGATGACCCGGGACCTTTTCCATTCTGACTTTTAGGGCTCCTATTTTTTCTCCCTATAATGTTTTTAATATGCAGACTGTGTTGCCCATTTTTATACCTAATTTTGGATAGAATGCACATACTGAATATCTTTTTGTGTATATTTATATAAGGGATAGACTGATAAAGTTGAAAGTTCATATATGCATGATATATCTAGGTATAAACCAAGACAGTTTCTCATATTTTAGGCCTTTCATGGGCCATGTAAAATGTGCTTTCTTAATACAAGGAAATACAATCTTTTTTCTAAGGAAAAAAAAAGTTGATTGAGGGATGAATATCGAGAACTACAAAATTCTATCGCGCTAAGCTTTACTAAAGATTTGTAGTTACACTCTCCTCACAAGTATCCGTCTCACTGGCAAAAGTAGGTTCTTCCCCGATGAAAATTAACGATCCATTACCGAGTCTTCCTTTTTATCTTTTATCTCCTTATCCCTAACTACTTGGATTCATTATTTCATTTCCAACAATAGACTAAAGATGGGCACTTGATTAGAGGCTTGGTTTTAGCATTCCATTACCTTTACTATTACCAAGAATATAGGAAGACTCATTTCCTATGCATATTTCATTTCTTCTTCTTTAGTTTGTCGATGTGGAGGGTGTATTCTACGGAACATTTTTAAAACGCAACCTAGCTATTTTATTCCATTCACCTCTACTGGGGTGACTAATTCCCACCAATTTCCCGAGTGTTATTTTCAATCCTGTAAACAAATCAAATGGCATGGGTGTCTACTTCTATTAGGTTCCTACCCTAACCCCCTGTTGGCCTGAAAAACTGTCCTTGGCCAACTTATGGAAAAACAACCCACACAAAGGACTTAATGCAACCCTATGTGTGTTTAAAGTAGTTGTTTCTCACAGGATCGAGGCCCTGCTGCCTTTATGATTTGCTCTCTAAGTAGAGAGTCTCCTGAGGATGTGTGAGTATCCGGTTTTCTTGACTCAACTGCTAATTAACAAAGAAACTAAACTTAATGCCTACCTAGCTCTAAGAACTATCCTATCCTAAAAATGCAAATTTTAGTAGCTCTTAAATCTACAATATGATAACCTAATGTCTATTTCCTATCCCGACCAGGAGCATAAGTAAAGATATGATTTAAAGCTTGACAAAAAGAAAACAATTAACACTTCAACATGGCAAAGAAATCCCCAAATATTAAAGTGAACTGTGACCGTTCTACAAAAGATAAAATCTCCTGCAGAATGATAAAATATAAATCAAACTAAAAACCAGTAGTGTTAACTTGTCATGTAATTCTGACTATATGGCAACATATAGTTACAACTTGGCTTGTACATAGAACACAACATACATACAAGTTAGGAGTAATAGAACATTAATTTATACAAAACCTGAAATAACAACGAACAGTTTGTACTTTCAGCTTTTAAACAAATTACTCATATCCCAAAATTAACACATTAATTCAAATTCATGAAATGATAACTCTACATATAATAACACAGTATAAATATGCAAGTAAAAGGTAGACAATAGAGAATGAACCAGAAGATAGGTACAGCATAGATAATATGAATGTCAAAGACTTGATCAAAGCCTTCAAACTTCTGCAGTAACTCTGCTCTCCAGAATAAATTCAAAGAAAAACTCAAATTAAAGCAGAATCTATTAAAATACTGTTTGGAAATATTTCTCTCAATTGTCCAGAATTCGAACCCACTCAACAATGTCTTGAGCTTCATTATATAGCATCCCTAAAGCATCTAACATTTATTACTTTATCCAAATGTAACTACGTGGATCTTCATCAAGATATCCAACAGAAACTAGTACAATCTGATGTCAATTCTTCCTCGAATTAGGTTGTTGTTGAGTCAGGTTCGGAATAAAGTAGCGTGGAGAGACAACTAACTTACCGGACCAAACCAGCATCACTTCTTCTGAATGAAGATGATTGTTGGATCCAATACTCCCGAAACTGCCTCTGCCAAAAATAGAATAAACAGCCAGCAAGCACGCAAGTTGTTCCACATGTATAGCATCGAGCATTAGATAAGATCCCGTGGACACGTTTCAAATTTGAAGGTAACATAATTAATCTCCAAAATGCCACATGTATCATTCAAAAACACAAATAAATAACAAAGTGATGATAATAAAAATAAATAATAAATAGGATGCCTGCAGAATCTTTGATTCTGTAGGTATCCTTATATAAACACTTTGTTTTTAAAAGACAAGCTTAAAAATATTCATCGTTTACCTGTATGCGTCGAATTTTTACAGCACTTATATATTGACAAAATTGTAATCATCAAACAAAAATGAATTTTGCGTTCAAAAGAGTGTCAAGACCTTTTAGTCGATTCAAACGACACCTGAACCGGGGTAATCCTTCTAGCTTATGCCAGCTTAGCCTTAAATTTCATGGCTCTCGCATTAGTAAAACTGTTCTGTTTAACCAATCTCTGATTCTTTAACATCAGTTTTTTACCAAGAGTTTTATACATGTTCTTCCTCTCTCTCATACAATTCCATTTACTTACCCAGGTTCCCAATTCGTCTTTCAAGTGAGCGATTTCTTCAGTGGCAAACGAATTGATCAATTGAGCTTCTTTAACCTCGATTTCCAAGGTTGATATTCGTTGCGCTTGAGAGATGGGAATAAATTCTTACATAGCTTTCTCACTTGGTTGATTAACCGATTCCACGACTTTAGCAGGCCCCTACTCAACCTCTTGGTTTGATTGCAGTGAAGGATTACATGGCTGAGCATTTCTTGCTCTTGTCTCGGAAGTTGAGTCATATAGGAACTTAGGGTCAAGTGGGTTCATGAGGGCCTTGTTTTGTTGAGATTCTGACGAGTCACCGAGCTCGACGAAAGGGGCATCTCCTTCAAGTAAATCCCTCTCTGCAAATAGAGCTGTCGTCATGCTACGGGTGGTTCAACGGGTTTCCCTGTCACTCATAACCTTGCTTGTTTCATTTTCATCCTGTGTGTGACTAACAATCGGTTCTGGACAAAAGGGATCGTCTTTGAGATTTCCATCAATAACCAAAGGTTTATCTACTTATGTTTGAGGATTTTCACATAGCATCTCAGGGTTTGTTTCACATTCTAACACAGGTTCATCTTGACCTAGGGTTTTAACTGAACTCGGCTCTCCATCTCCTAAACTGGTTTCAAGACCGGGGTTTTCAAAATCAGAGCTCGTACGTTTGCGTCGGGTCGTAGGCTTATGACGAGGCCATTCTTCGTTGACCACGTATCCATTCTTGGTAAGGAACGGTTCCCGACTGTCACCCAATTCGTTCAGCCGATGTGAAATGAGAATTTTAATCAACCCGTGGTGGAAGAGACTGCGATTTTTATTAGCTTTATTGTTTTGGAACGCAGAAACCATTTTCTGCAGACTGTTAATCAGATAAAAGGGAATATTGACGGGACGACCCTTGAAAACCAACAACAATCTGAGATGATAAAAATGAGCTTGGGACACACGTCCCTCACAAGTTATCTACCTGATGATTAACTCAAGCAACGATCGCCACTATTTCTTCAACATTCATGCAGGAAAGCCAAACTTGGACTGCATCTGCTGGTTAGTTTTAATCATAAACCCCTTCCATTCCTCACTCTTCATATGCTTTCCTTTGAACCAACACTCGCCAGTTAATGGCAGCCTCGTTGCTTGAGACATGAATTCCTCAGTTATATTGAGGTCAACATCCCCAACCCGTGTTTCCGAGCCATCGAACGATGACGCAAATGCTAGGGTTATTGCCATGTTATGTCCTGAGAACTTCTCAAAGAAAGGCATTCAACCTACTTTGGTTATTGTTTCTACACACTGCCGGTAAATATCAAAGAACTCAGGCCCAAAAATCTCAAAACAAGAGATGGGCGCCATAAGATCAATCTTACGAGATACAGGAAGTTTCAAAACCCCAAACAAAAGGCGAAATAGACCTACCATCGGCCCTCGCAGGTTTACCAAAATCATAACCAACCTCATGTTACCCACGTACAATAAGCATTCATGCGTGTGTGTGGGACGCATGGGTCATGATGCACTTGAACCAGCAAGAGTTATTTGAGTTTGAAAAACGCACATAGCGCGATGATGGCTTTGGGAGAATGGCAAGCGGATGGTGATGACCGAAGACATTTGTGTCACAGTCATCCATCAAATTGACAGCGCATTACACTTATCTTATCAACCTTGTCTTTTCGTAATTCATATGAGCATCAAAATCAACATACCTTGCACATTCGTTTAATCAACCATAATAAAAATGCATGGAATTAATACCACCTAAAGATGCTAATAGAATGTTTTAAGATCGTGTAGAAATCTTCCATAGCAAATTAATAATGAAGATTAAGAGTGGGTTAAAGAAACGATTATCACAAAATGATGTTTGATATAATAATGATGTGAAATTGACTCTTAACATTAACATCATGATGATCCTATTTATGCCTTAAGATAACCAAACTCTTCAAAATAGAATTAATGGATCAGCATAATAGTATGTGAAGCAAGGTTTCATCAATAAGACAAGTAGCCTAGATAATGAATGCGATCCTTTGTATCACTAGAGCTTGTGTTATTAGTTCAATCTGCAAAATTTAGGAGCTGCAAAATTTCAAGTTTCATTTCAATCATGTAAACCTTAACAATCAAACTGAACGTGAAGTAGGATAAAGATAATCAATCCAATTTTATACCCCATAACATTTCCAATCCTTACGTCTTAATCAAGAGTGTAGCCTTATTGGGAGTACCTCTAGGATCGAAGATTCTGAAGGCTATTCTAAAATATAAATTTATGAGTATTGATATAAGACATAGAAATATTTATGATTGAACCAATCGAATTATTAATCAAATTGGTCCGAAGGGTGTTGCTTGCCAACACCCCCTTAAATAGATAGATAGGTTGCTATGTATTAAGTTAAACAAGGCCTGTGAAGTAGATATGGTGTGAAAGCAATATTTGTAAGAAGAATTACTAGAAGGTTCTGCCTATTATAAAGTTCCTTCACTGAGAAGGCTTACTAGAAGGTTCTTCCTACTATAAAGTTCCTTCACTAGAAACTATATAAAGGAGTAGAAGCAATGTAGTAAGATTCGTTGTGGAGTATAGTGTAATTGGAGCACTACTCATTTGGAGGTTGCCCCCTCAAAGAGGCAAGTGAACATTGTTTTCATCCATAAAGCTATTTCTATTTTGATATTTGGTTATCTACAATTGGCTATTGCTTTGGTAATTCTATCTTTTTCATTCTAAAATATTGCTTTATTATGTTATTTATGCTATGAATTTATTGTTATGTTATTAAGATACATAGCATTTGGTACCATAGCAATTTACTATGCCAAAAAAAAGTTATTTTTTAGGCTAGAGACGTGTTCCAATGTCTATAAATAACACAATGATATGTTATTCAACAGGTAAACCTATGGTAGAGGAAGACTACATACAAGAAATACAAGAGGTTTCACACGGTTGGACACCCTTGTGACCCATGTTGGTGCCCCTTCAAGTAGTTCCACATTAGAAAACATATGTATACACAATTTCACTTTCATGTACCCTTAGGTCTATTGAAAGTCCCCCGGGCCTCCCAAAACCAACTTTAGATAATCTGATCGAACAGCTTGCTTTTATAGTGGTAGTAAGCATAACACCCATGAAGATTACTCTCTAGTACCTAGATAGTCGGGTGGTACAACTAAGGGAATGATGGTGGTACGACTAAGGGAATGATTGAGCCTTCTTCATTAGTTCCTTGAGATATTAGGTCGAGTACTACTATTGGACCTTGCAAGTATATCAGAGATATATAACACCTGTCATTCCCTTGTCCCTATGACCTTAGAAGCCATGTCCTTTGTGAACAATGCATTAATTTCCTACATAATCTAAAATATTAAGAATTTGGGTATTGGGTCAGTCTATTAATAGTTGGGAGGGAGTACAACTATGTCTAGAGTAGTAGGAAAAAAATAAGTATGGGTCCTCCTTGCACCCTTATTTCAGATCTATCTCAAGAAACTCCTTGTGTCGTTTTGATCACATGGGTACCACTCTCCAATAACCCTTTTCGTGGACCCACATTTACATACTCTTATTTCCAACCCATCTCAACAACATGCTTATGTCGAGTTGATCATGATTGGTACCACTCTTTTGTAACCCTTGTTGTGGACCCATTTTCCTTGTGGCTACCACTCAAGGATCTAAGCTCTCCCATTTATTTTACCGCCTAGAAACACTCTATGATGAGTTGCAAAATAAGTTAGATCGTAATCACTCATTTTCTCAACAAATCTTGATGACATCGAGGCCAAGCTTACCTCATTCGAGTCATTTTTTTATTAGATGACCCAATTCATGACACTCTTTCCTTCATCATCTTCGGTATACCTAGAGTTAGACCAACCCTCCCACAAGGAAGGGGTTGCACCATCCTCTCCACCTCTCAAGATCCAAAAGTTAACATGAGTTGAAATGGCAGAGATCTACCTCAAAGTTCTATGCTACAACTATGATTAGAAATATTTTATTGGCCATAAATGTAAGGAGGAAAAACTCTCTATGGCCATTTCTAATGAGGAAATCGAAGCTAGCACCCATGAGGTCCCTCAACCATTGGTGGAATATGTTCCTTAGAATTATCTGCTAGAGGTGAAACCCCATATATTTTTTCATGCCTTGATTGGTCTTTATGCTCCCCAAACCTTGAAATTGATTGGCTACACCAAACATCGAAAGGTCATAATCTTAATTGATAGTGGTAGCATACATAAAAAAATCATCATCTGGCAGCCCAAGAAACACACTATTATTTTCATGCGGTGAACGAATTCCAATTCACGATTGCCAATGAAGGAGTTATGAAATGTGGTGGTTATTGCGAAAATGTGTGGCTTCAAATGGGTGATTCTTCCCTCAAACCCCACATTTTTTCTATTGAAATGGGTGGTTGTGATATTTTCTTGGGCAATGAATGGCTATAGACACTAGGCTCAACCTTATTCAACCATTGATAAACAAGATCTCTAACATAATGGGAAGGTTTACTTAACTCACGAACAAGGTTTCAAGGAACGATAAAATATTTGAAAGAACTCAATGGTTCATCATGATGTGAAGTCACTATGGTAAGAGTTTATTAAATTCCATAAAAATACCAGATTCATATTAATAAATATGTCCATACCATGAACAAAGTGCATTACTACTCCATGTATCAAGGTTTCATAACATCATAATATTAATTACAAAACATTGCTTAGCCCACAATATTATCATCATTTTGTTTAGTCTTTAAAACATTTTGTTTAGTTTCTTTGTGAAGCCTCCACCTATTCTCCCCATATTGAATCGCAGCTACCTAGATTGGACTCCTTTATAGTCTCATCATACTCTTCTTCTTCGAAGCATGAGCATCCTCGTAAGCACGCCACATGTGTCCCTTGTTTCTACCTTCCCCTTCATGCCTAACTCAATTCACTTGGGTAAGACATCCCATTCCTCGACTTACCTTCCTTTGTGTCCCTTTACTCAGCTTTTTGTCGATTGTTCAAGGTGACCTTTATTGACCTAAGAAGGGTCCCATGTTTTAACATGGATTTGTTAATTTTAATGAAGCCCCTTCCCTATTGGGACCTTTCTGGGGATAGCTTGGACCTCCTATTGTTATCTCTATCCACCTCCTCTTGGTTGTGCTTGACCCTCCTCGTTACTCCCTCCATCGTCTAGCCTTGCCAAACATTGGTTCCCCTATCTTTGATGATTATTGGTCTCACCTTTCCCTTCAATCATCCCTTGAGATATCGATTATTCTCTAGGTCATCATTTTGAGTGGGCTTGACTCAAGATTTTTTTATCCTAGTAGGGTTAAATACCACTTTTCTTCTACAAAGTTCTAAGTGGAGTTGTCAGGTCGTGTAGACTATAGCTACAAGGTTTCCTTTCCAATTTCACCGATCATTTCTCCTCTTTCCTTCACTAGGCATGCCCTAGTGTCGTCGCCTCTTTCCTTCACTAGGCATGCCCTAGTGTCGTCGCCTCTCTCGTCTTCCCTTTGTTAGTCCTTCCTTAGTCTTTTAACCTCTATTCCTTTCCCTTCCTTCTACCCTTCATCCCTTCCCCAAGAGTTGGTGACACTATCCCTACCTGACTTGTGTTAAGTTGTTAAACTTTGTGATATAGATATCTAGTTCATCCCAACATGCACTTGCACTATCATACCTCACTTATAGGTAGGTATAGGTATGAATTTCTCGCTCAAACTCTTTTTGATAAATTTATAGTTAAAATGCTATCATTATCATTAGATTCCCTCATGTTTTGTTTACAAGCTACGGTTAGTACTCTATTTATATAATAATTAATTAGAGCTTGCTGATCTCTAATTTCATACTTTAGCTATTGTGTTGTTTACACAATAGTTAAACATATTGCTCATTATTTTATCTAATACATTTCATATTTAGTTTTTATCACTCTTGTATAAGTAATTAAGGTTGCTTATTCCCCTATCCCGACATTCTTGCTTAGCATCCATCACTTGCTTCATGATCTTTGTTTCTCTATTGTCTTCGTAATAAACCAATTAATAATAATATTATTAATATATATTTCTCTTCAGTTGTACTCCAAATTCCAATTGGTATGTCATTGACCTATACGTTTTCGACGTTCCTATTCGTTCTTGTTGCGTTAGGGTTTCATGGGGTTGTTTCTTGCTCATTCCATCCACATGGAGGTTGGGCATTCAACGCGTGGAGGCTATGGGCATGGGGACACCCCTCCTCATTGTTCTGTGTTTTCGTGGGGACACACAAATCAAGTAACTGGGTTACATTTAGAAATCATTTTTTTAAGAGGTTCCAAAACATCGAAGAAAATGAAGTCTTCTCCAAACTCATTTGATTTCAAACATGCTCGGTGGAAGAATTTTTTAATGAACTACATGTGTTATATACTCGCGTGCCCCATACTCATGACGACCAACTCCTACAAGTTTCATAACAGGATTAAAAGAAGACATAAGGAATCAACTCAAATTAATAGATATCAAATACATGGAACAAGCACGATTAAAAGCCAAATCACAGACTGAAATATGTTGACCCTTCAACGATCTCTTTTGTCTCGCTTCAAAATACTAAGCACCAAGTATATCATCCCAAATAAAAGAGTTCTACCATCTTACACAAAAGATAATTAAAAATGATTTTTTTGATGTCATGCTCCTAGTTGGGGAATGGGCTGTAAACGCAAGGAAAAGAAATTCTACTTATGTGAAGTACCAAATGATAGAGACAAGGAGGCAGGTGATTTATCTCCTTCTGACATAATTGGTTGAACAATCCATTGATAATGGAAATTCCAACTACCAAAATACTTTTCCAACTCTCTTCGATGTTGTAGTGATGGGTATTTTTCAACCCCAAACTCCCAAAGTTTTTGGTTACATAAAAAATACTAGGATAACAATACTTTATAGGGTGGCAGTTCACATAATTTCATCGATACTAGAGTCGCAAAACAGTTAAATATGTTTGTCTACCCTACTTTCGACTTTCAAGTAGCAATTCCATGGAACCAAACCATTGCATGCGATGGAACATGTCACAAGGCATAATTGTCTATTAATGTTTATCAATTAAATTCGCCTATGCATGCCATGGAAATTCGAGGTGTTGACGTAGTATTGGGACCCAATGACTAGCTACAATTGGTACAATGGGCTTGAATATACAAAAGCAATTCTTAAGATTTGTTGAAAACTAAAAAAATACATATTCTAGGGGATCAATAGCCCACCACCCCAAATAGTCTCATCCAACCTAATGGAGAAAATGATAAAGAAGGGAGCCGAGGCCTACCCCTTACATCACTACTCAATTGGAGAATCTTCTAACAAAATAGATGACCCAAAGGGTTTATATGAGGTCCTTGGGAAATATAACACCATTTTTAGGGCATTCCTCATGTTCTCCCTCCAGTAAGATCCAAAGATCATATCATTGTTACAACGTAATTTTTCACCTTGTGAGAATCAACACTCTTTGGATCCTTCAGACACTATTTTTCCCCTTTTTTTCCCTTGTATGCTTGTTGCATCATTGCAGTGGGTGTACCCATGAGTTGCATCACTATAGCCCGCGGGAAGCATGTAAAATGGTAAAAATCACTAGTTTATTACTTTTTACTCCCAAAAAGCAGTCATTGGGTGACCTTTGACCCTCCATATGCCTAAGAAATGCCTCGATGTGTCCTTTCACTTACCTTTGAGAGGACTATATATTGAGCACATATGGCTTATGGACGGGAGGAGGAAGAAGAGCAAGAAAAATCTAGTGGATTTTTGCCCTATCTTGAGTCTACACTCATTGATCCTTGTAGTTGTGAACCCTTTATGTTCACCTTTCAAACTCCTATCATAGTTTGAGTTTGCCATTCCATGGAGGATTGAAGTGGTGGAGGCGTAAGTGGATTGACCCAGATCTTGGTTCAGATTGGTTGCCAGCAAGAGGTCGTATCACATTGTACTTCTTCTTGTTTATTACTAGAAATACTCATATTCTCGTCCATTAATGTTGTAAATGTTGTTTATACTACATTGGGTTGCATTTACTTGTTATATCATGGGCCATTGCTATTGATGATGTTAATGTCGTTTATATGTTATATGTACTTGTTGTATATTGGTTGTCAAGACTAATTTGCAGATTCAAGTACATGGATTGAAAAACTCCAACGGTGATCTACATCAAACGTTTGGATCGAGGTTGGTTATATTCTTCATTATCTTAGCATTGTCATTTATATAGCATAGCATTGAGAATTGAGTTGATTTCTGGTAGTCAGCTATCTGTTGTGGTCTACCCCAAGCCATAGTGAGTTTTCTCTAATACAGAAATGGCGACCATACTAGGGAAAACATCCATTTTTGGGGATTTTTTAGCATTAGTCCTTAATTAGAGTTGTTGTTTGTTGAAGCTCTGTGTCACTGATTGGCGGTTGAGATACACTATAGAAAACTGTTTTTTTCTGATCCATTGGACTCTTTGTTTTCCCATTTACCTTTCCTTACCCGCGGGTGAGCTTAGCTCTACCCGTGTTCACCCGCCTCTGTTTACTCTACTGCTCGCGGGTACCCGCAGGTATTCCTTCGACAACAGCGTACAACTCCGGCTTTGGTTGATTTATGACTTTTGGTTGTTGTTGGGTTGGCTTTGGATGAGCCCGAGTCTTTGTTGGCCTGTTTCTTGACTGTTCCATGCCTTGGTTGTGACTAGAACTCTTCTTTTCTCTTGGTTGAGCCTTGTTGGTTTTTTACCCATCTTTGGATTTAGCCTTGTTGGTTTTTTCCTTTTGAGCTCATTCTGTTGGCTAAGTCTTACTGTTTGGTATCTACTGGGTTGTCTTAGTGATCTTCTTGGCATATCAGTGACTAGATAGTAGGATTTTGCTTGCATTTTTCATTTCCTTATATTGAAAAATAAAAAAATATACATATAGTTTTGCATTTTCCTTTTGTTTATAAGAGAAAATACAACAAAAAATTTGCTTTTATGTACTGCATCTTGCATTGAGTGCTTTCTGCCTTCATTTAGATTCTGATTGTGCATCGAAAATATAAAAGGATTGCATTTTTATTTCGAAACCGTTGGATTGATTTTGCATGCTAGTGGCATTGTTTTTATTGGATAGATGAGTCTAGGATTTGACGATTTTTGCATACTATTGAGTCATACACATCACTAGTTTCACGACCATATCCCTTGAGTAACCACAACCATTAAAATTAACGCTTAATATTAAAATTGATTAAACCGATTTTATTTATAGGGTATACCAACTAGCATAGGTTTAGAGTCTTGGAATAGATCATTGTGAGTTAACAATCCAAGACTACTAGACGAAACATTAGGTGTCTGACCAGGGAGTGGAGGAATCCATGGTATACATCGGTGTTCTCAGGAAGCTCTACTCAAACCAGAGTTAAGCACGAGGCCACGGGAGGTTGGTTTAAGAGATATCCCTCTGATACCGGCTGAACGTGGGAGATATTTCCAGGATTTGTTCATATCTGGGGACTCCTGGGGGATTGGACCCTCATTGAGTTTCGGGCTCAGCTACCCTGCCCATACGACGGATCCCACCTGCGACTGTCCCCCTGAGCATTGGTTATATTGCGGTGACCATAGTTGCCTTACCTAGGTATCGCATAGGGTACTTGTAGTGGTTATGTTGTTTGTGTCCTAAGTCAGATAGGGGTCGGACAACACAGTTACCATTGTATAGGGACTTGACCCTGTGCACGCAGTGAAGTCTGGGGGGCATTATAACTGATTATGTTACCTCCGGCTATAGTTTGGGAGTCTCAAGCCTCTCCTAGGAGAGACGTACCGGCTCTAGTGTCGGGATCTCATTTACCCACTCTGTTTGTCTTCTCTTGGTTGTAGTTTCTCTAGGTGTGTGCTTTTGATTTACTGTTTTTGATCGATAGTTGACCTTTAGGGGACGTTTTGATTTTATATTATCTCCGGAGATATCGTGGCGCGGAGTCCTACTCTTCGTCTATCCCGTCGGTTGGTTGTTTTACAACCTGTCGAGCTTTCACGCTGCATTGTTAGGGGACGCCGACGGGCTCCCTCTGAGTCTTCGGATTCTTATAAGACATACGTCCTAGATGTCATGAATGCTGCACATTTTGATACCGAAGAAATATCTACGACTCCATCGGGTAGAGTCGAACACACTTCAGACACCCCTACTCCTCGTGAGGCGTGGGGGGGTGATCCACCTAAGACCCAACGTAATTCGTTTGGTCCAGATGCACCTGAGGATGACCCGTTCGATCCTTCGTTTCCACATAATTATCTACACGGGATGCCAGAGTTACATGATGACATTGGTACTACGGTCAACCCAACCGCATTCTCTTTTGGTATGCCTAATTATAACACAGTTGATCCTTCCAGTATGTTTGGTAGTCACGCTAGCACTAGCCATAGTGTTAGCCACACTGCACCCACTGGGGGAAATACCCTCGCCGGGGGCACCACATTGTCCACTCACACACATAGTATGGGGACAGGTCATATTCCTCCTAACAATGCTAATGTTGGAAGGCGACCACCTCCTAGGGCTACCCAACCTAATAGGAACACTGTCTGCAACACGACTCGCCATCCACCACCTAATACACATGCCGCTACTCGTCAACCTAGGACTACTTTCGCAAATGTTAATGCTCCTCCTAACCACGGGGGTGGACATATACCACATACTTTTGCGTCCACTGCTGCCACTAGTAATGCCAATGTAGGAGGTGGGAATATATCCTATCCACATGGACATAACGCCACCATCCCTGCTACTAGTAACACCAATGTTGGGGTTGGGAATACATCTCATGCTTATGGTCACCACACGACTGCTCACACTGATCCTAATGCTGGGTGTGGGAACATACCTCACCATTATGGTCATTACAACTTGGTTCCCACTACGAATAGTACGTATATGCCCCATACTTAAGGTGGTAACCCTTACTACAACACAGTCGGTGCTGGCCACCAGTACAACCCACCCCAATATGGTGCCCAAAACACGCATATACCTGCTTACTCTCATATGAGTCAGGTCGGAAGAGGTTATCAACCCTATGGCCATGGTCAATCTTATGGTCCGTCAGGTCCTCATTATCAACAATCTAATGCTCATGGTCAAGCTTTTGGTCCACCTTATAATTCGGTTCCGTTCAACCAACCTTTTATGGGAGCTTATAATCGAGCTTTCTAGCCGCAGCTCCCGTTCCTTGCACGTTTGAACCTTCCGGATCTTTCGAAGCTCACGAATGATCCGATGTGTCACGACCCTAATTAGCCTCCGGTCCCTACCAAGCTCCCTTTGGACATTCCTAAGTTTGAAGGGAAAGGTGGTGAGGACCTGGGTGATCATGTCACAACATTTCACCTTTGGTGCTCCTCCAACTCGTTGAATCACGATTCTGTTAGATTACGACTATTTCAATGCACCCTCACGGGGGCATCTGCGAAGTGGTATGTCAAGTTGCCTGGAAACACTTATAGGGGTTTTAACGAGATCGCTTCGATTTTCTTGGATCATTTCCAGTTGTCAGTTCGCTATGATACTGGTACTGAACTTTTGTCTAACTTTCGTCAGAATAAGGCCACACATATTTCTGACCACGTTCAAGAGTGGCGTCGGCGGAAGAGGTTAGTGAAAGCCAACATTCCTCCAGAGTTCCTGTTGCAATGATTCCTCAAGTATCCAAGTCTCTACTCCCATACATTGCTAAGGATGTTTCGATGTCCGGCATTGTGACTGAGGAACAAGCCATCTTGAAAGTCTAGCAGTTAGACTTACTATACTCTCATTCTGGAATTTTGTATGACATTATTCCTGACGCACCGCGAACACCCCATGAGCCTCAATTAGTTCCTGGACCACATGCTGATGGCATCGTAGGATCCGCAAGCACTGGCCCTGTAGATTTGGTAGCTAATCAAATGCAAAATTTGTCGCTAAACCAGTCTACTCCCGGACAGGTTCACACCTTGTCCACTTCCACCCCGTCGTCCGATGTACACAATGTGCAATCGACGAACCAATCAGGTAACCAGCAACCTGGTGGTAAGAAAAAGGGGAGAAACAACCGTAAGGGTGGAAACGATGGGAACAACAATAGCAATTTCAAACCCCTCGTAAGGATAATGCCAACCCTCCTCGGGAAGGCGGAAATGCCGGTGAGGATCGTAAATCTAGGCGTAAGGTGAAGTTTCCTTGTAAGCTTTGCAGGGAAGATCATCTTACTCACTTATGTCCTCGAATCGAAGAAGCATCAAAGCATTTGGCACAGAGCCCAGCTGTGTTAAAGGATCCCCTTCCTCATCATCAAAACATGGCTTCACATGCTCCCACCATTGGTTATGGACCTACTGAGACGGAAACGTCTTCTTCCAATACTGGTGGTTATGGATGTGTGAATATGGTTCAATCAGAGGTTAGTGTTGCCACTCGTCAACGCGATTATGGTGCACCACAACCTAATATGGGGAGTGAGCCTCGCCCTCCTCCTGACAATTCCTTGAATATCGAGAAGCCCTCTAATATGCCGCGGATACCGAAAGGTGTTCTTAAGCGCTCTACACATAATCCTAATGCTCGATCCACCCATAACTACTCCATTGTGGAAGACTTGGGCCAAACTCCGTGTGCCATGTCAGCTCTTGAAGTTTTACAGGCCTGTCCTTCTCAAAAGCATGCTCTTTTGAGTGCGTTAGGAGTTCAGGATGGGGGAAGTCCCAGTGTTATCAAGTTTGACACTACTGATGTTCAACCTCGCTTACCTTACCACGTGGCTTTTCAAATCCAGGTGGCGTGCCTTCAGAATTTTTTCAAACGTGCGATAGTTGACGAAGGTGTTTCCGCATCAGTAATGTCGTTAACTTGTGGGAAAGCCCTAGGATCTCCTCCTCTACTTGCATCTAGAACCACGCTCACTGCATTCGACGGTCGGTCATTTAAGCCGCATGGAATTATCCCTTCCCTTGTTGTCTTCTTGGGAGGTAAATATGTGCCTATTGAAGTCGAGGTGGTTGATGCGCCCATCAACTACAACCTTTTACTGGGTTGGAATTGGATGTACGCTATGAAGGCTGTCGCGTCTACTGTATTCAGAGTTATCTACTTTCCTCATGAAGGCAAGATTGTGACCATCGATCAGCTGGATTTCGTTAATTCCCCTTCCACATCATCCACAGGATCCATAGTCCCGCAGGTTACTCATTCTCAACCGGCAACTAGGAACATGGGTGTAGGTATGTACCCTTCATTAATGGAAACTTATGATTTTGCTGCACCTGTGAATTTTATTGGAACCATTACCGATGATGTGTCTCCTCCTTCGCATAATATGTTGTTCCGGACTTCCTATTTTAATGATCCATGGACTTTATCGTCCACGAGTTCCACGTCTGAAGACATTACGCATATCGAGATGTCTATGTCGTTGTCTATAGCTGATCTTGCTTAGTAGCATATTCAACAAGCCACCGCAGAGCCGGATCTTTCTTCTTCTCAGACATTCGAAGAAGATCCCGTTACGTTGCCAGTTTGGGTAGCCAACTCATCTTGTTCACACGACTGCCTTGATGATACTTTGCCTTCAAATGAAGCTATTGTGGAGGCCATTGGTGGTAGTGAGAGGCCTTGGGAAGATATGCACCATCGCTCTTATTTCCTTCCCAACCTCGAGCTCACCGAACAAGAAGAGTTTAGGATGACTCTAGCAGAGATGGTTAGTCACCCTATGGCTCTTTTAGGGTCGCATGATGTTTTTGCGGAGGGGAATATGGCTAACATTTCCCCGACTACGTCGATGAACATATCTCGTGCCCCTGGAAAGGTCGAGAATGTTTACATCGGTGACGATTGCACTCCTGAGGAGATTGCTATTTACATTGAATTGTTTACAGAACTCCGGGAAGCTTTCGCCTGGTCATATGAGGAGATGCCAGGAATAGACCCCCGCATTGTTGAACATGAGATTATAACATATCCCAATGCTAAACCGGTTCGACAATGCTTACATGATGTGAACCCTAGAAAAGCAGCCGCTATCAAGGCAGAGGTGGAGAAGCTGCTCAAGGTTGGTTTCATCTACCCCGTTCCCCTTACCAAATGGGTGTCAAACCCTGTTCTTATGGATAAGAAGCAGGGAACGATCCGTGTATGCATTGATTTTAGAGATTTAAATCGTGCATGTCCGAAAGACAACTTCCCCACACCATTCATCGATCAGATCTTGGATGCTTGTGCAGGAACTGAGATTTTTTCATTCATGGACGACTTTTCAGGATATAATCAGATTCGAATCAAACCTGAGGACCAACATAAGACAACTTTCATTTGTCCTTGGGGAACATTTGCATATCGAAAAATTCCCTTCGGCCTTAAAAACGTTGGAGCTACGTTTCAGCGTGCCATGACCTACACCTTTCACAATCTTAAAAAGATTATGGAGGTTTTCTTGGATGACCTTGCCGACCATTCTCGCAAGAGAATGGACCACCCCAAGCACCTCCGCATGATTCTCGAACGATGAATACGATACAAGATTCGATTGAATCCTAACAAATGCATCTTTGATGTAAGGACGGGTCACCTTCTGGGCTTCATAGTTTCGAAAGAGGGTATTAGAGTCGATCCTCTTAAAGTTGAGGCAATACTTCGGTTGCCTCCTCCGTGCAACTTGTTACAACTTCAGAGCCTCCAAGGGAGAGCCACTTTTCTATGCTGTTTCGTAGTCAATTATGCTAATCTTACCAAAGTTTTTGCGTGCTTATTGAAGAAAGACATACCCTTTATCTGGGATGAGCGAGCCCAACAGTCTTTCGACGCCCTTAAGAAAGCTTTGGTATCGGCCCCCGTGCTTAGTCCACCAGACTTCGCATGAGATTTTATCCTTTATGTGGCCGCGTCTCAAGAGACGATTGGCATGATCTTGGTTTAGGTTGATGATGCACTCGTCGAGCATGTCATCTATTACCTCAGTCGAAATCTAGTAGACGCTGAGCTAAGATATACTCATGTGGAAAAGTTGGCACTTGTGACTGTCCATTCAGTCCAGCGGTTACGACATTACATTTTGCTTAGAACAACCACAGTTGTCGCGCATATCAATTTGTTTCAGTTCATGCTATCACGACGCCTTATAGGGGGGAAGTACAATAAATGGATTGTGATCCTTCAGGAGTTCGATCTCGATTTTGCTTCGGCGAAATCGGTGAAATCGTTGGTGTTTGTTGAGCTTATGTCGGACCTTCCAAGACTTGATGAGGATGTCATTCATGAAGATTCCTTTGTGGATGAGCACTTATTTCTTATCTCGTCCAAAGACCCTTTGTATGGGGATGTCATTGTATATCTCTAAACTTTGAAGTTTCCTCTGCAATATTCACGAGACGAGCAACGACATGTGAAACATCACACTAAAGATTATACTATCGTCGGTGACATTTTGTATCGCCGAGGAAATGATTCTATTCTCCGTCATTGCTTAACTCACAAAGAAGCAGAGTGGGTGCTTAATGATTGCCATGTCGGGCGTGTGGTGGTTACTTATCCGGGCTTGCTACAGCCCAACGTATCTTGCGAGCTGGTTATTTTTGGTCCTCAATCTTTAAAGATTGTATTAACGCTGTGAAGAGATGTCACCCTTGCCAGGTGTTTTCTCGGAATATATGCTCGCATCCAGTGCCTCTTCATCCAGTCGTCACCGTCGGTCCCTTCACCAAGTGGGGGGTGGATTTCATGGATTGCAAACTAGCTTCGGCTAGGGGGCATCACCATATTATAGTGGTCGTGGACTACTTTTCCAAATGGGCTGAGGCCATGCCTACCGTAAAAGCCGATGGTGCTACTGCAGCCCATTTCATGTTCAATCAAATTATCACTCGGTTCGGTATTCCGAAAGAGATTGTCACTGACCATGGCAATCACTTTCAGAACAAGATGATGGAGGATTTGTCTCTCAAGCTTGGGTTTCGTCAAGAACAATCATCTTCTTATTATCCCCAAGCGAATGGTCAAGTTGAACCAGTTAATAAGTATTTGAAGACCATTCTCCAGCATACCATCCAACAACGCAAGAAAAACTGGCAGATCATGTTATATCCTGCTTTGTGGGCGTATCGAACCGTAGTCAAGACTGCCACCGAGTTCTCACCGTTTCAGCTAGTTCACGGTGTGGAGTCACTTTTACCGATTGAATGCGAAATCCCTTCTCTTAAACTAGCCAGAGAGCTCCTCCCTAATATGACGGGCCTTGAGCAACGTTTAATCCACCTTGAGCAACTTGACGAGCAGCGTCGAGATGCCGCCGTGGCTATAGATGCCAACAAACGTCGTGTTAAGGTTTAGTACGATAGGTATGTCCGTCCCGGAAATATGCTGAAGGTGACTTGGTCCTCTTATATGACCAAGCTAAAGAACCCCTAGGGGCAGGTAAGTTCAACACCATGTGGCACGATCCTTACATTGTGAGGTATGTCCTCGAAAAAGGATCCTATGAATTAGAGGACTATGAGTGGACTGTCTTGAAGGAGCCTAGAAATGGGCTCTACCTCAAGCAGTATTATGCTTGAACCTCTGGTTCAGGCTAATACTTTTGTATACTACTGTATCGTTACTTTTGTGCATAGTGTAGCTTTCTTTTGGTTTTCGGGTCCCCTGATTAGCTTCCGTTTGATTGACAGATGTCAGCAGAATTTCCTACGTTCTTAGGGTTCGCGGATGGTGCTAACTATCATATGCGGCAGCTTGCTTCTAATTCCTGGGTTATTTTCTCACCTAACCACCTAGTTGTGTCCTCAGGAGGTGCTTGTCTTGGTCCTACATCTAACAATGTGGCTGAGTATAGTGCCGTCATTGAGCTACTTCGGGATGCCATTTCACATGGTATCCAGTCTTTAGAAGTCTGCCTCGATTCACGACTAGTTGTGTCTCAGTTGAATGGGCAATACCGCGTGTGAGATCCTACGCTACTACAAAAATTCCTAAGGGTAAGACTCTCGGAACGACATTTTGTTTCAGTTACGTACATTCATGTTCCAAGAAGTGTTAATCATATATCTGATGCATACGCTGCCTATGTATTAGATTGGCATTTGTCACATTCACAATGAAGCACACAAATAAAAGAAGACATTCACACATTTGTACATACACACATATAGTAGAATCGGAGAACCAAAGTTTTTTAATAAATAATATGTCCAAAATGGTAGTGTCATGATACAAAACTGGAGCCCGTAGCCCTAAAAAATATACATATCGATACAAAATGAGATCCTGAGATATCTAATCCTGGAGAGGAGGCCTAGCTGCCACCCTGACAGGATGTGTCTGATAAAAATAATGCACTGCATTCGCGACACGCTGCAGTAGTCGCACCCAGTTGCTCGGCACCCCCACTACCTGGCGCTGCATATCCTCTAGTAGTTGCACCACCTTTGCCTGTGGTACCCTAGAAATCATCCGTGATATGTTGGACCACAGATTCTGTAGTGTCCGCTCTGCTGCAGCACCTACCATCTCATCACCCCTGCCCCGGCGACGATGTCTCGGGAAGCCATCGGGTCTCACTGGGCCCTTGTCTATGAGCAAACAGTCAAACATTAATACATGGTACTACCCCCAAAACGATTTTTTCATTTTCATCTATAATAAAAAATCCATAAAAATTTAATATACCAAAAAACCTAAAAAGTGTACTCACCAATGTCTCCGAACGCTGCATCTAGTGGGAGCGGCATGTCTCGATCCTGGCGGAAGTCTATCCCTACATAGGGGTAGTCATCTATCACTATGATCTGTCGATCCCATCAGTAAAAGAACTCCTTTGTATATGGTGATGCCTGACGGCTACCACCCTATCGCGTTAAGACCTCGGCCCACCGGGTCATGGCTGGGTCGCGGAGACTATGAGGAGGGACCTCAACCCTTGAACTAAGCCCCGAAAACCGCTCGAAGAAGAAGCTGCACAAAATACTGCCATACCCAAAGTTTTTCGCATCCCCCTGCTTGCACTCTGTCAGCTGGGTCTTCATGGACCCCAGTAGCGCAGTACACCAGTCAAATATCATACGATGCATGCACTGTGATGCATAGAACATAACTGGCCTAGATTCCTGGTGAAGAGCTTTGGATCCAGTGATCCGCACGAAAGTTGCCACGACAACCTTCATACTCAGGTTGATTATGGCTCGGATGGGCACCTGACTTCCCACTGCCCGAGTATTTGGAACACAATACCTCTCTATGTAGTCGGGGATGGTGATCCCACCACCCACAGTTGGAGACCGAAGGCTTGCCACCTCACCTCGGTGGGACAAACCTGTGATGAAATAGATATCTTCCACCTCCAATGAAAGTATTTGCCCGTCTAGGTTGAAGTTATGTGCATCAACATCCCAATAGTCTATCAAACACTGGAGCAATAGGTTTTGGGCCCTCAAACCCCCTATGCTCCAAAATTTGTATAAACCACATGCTTGCAGCGCTTTTTGTGCACACACGTCGTTTCGAACAGCCTCATCTACTAGGTCATGTTTTCTCTCTCTCCACTCTAGAACCATCCTGGAAAGAGAAAAACCCAAAGATTTGGTCAGTTTAGCTTAAAAAACTCACTTCATGGCCGTACTCGCGGGCAGTTGTGCTCACAAAGGTGGGTACCCATGGTCAACGTGTACGTTGACTGCGCGTACCCAGCCCTACCCGCAACCCGCATAGTTATAGCCCGCGAGTATCGCCGTGACCATGTAGGGCATGGCCAAACAAAATTTTTAACCAGTAAAATTTGAAATAAAAACATTAAAATGGAAGGTGGGGATGAGAATACCAACCTGCTCCTGACGGTTCGATGACCGGATGCCTGTAGCTCCAGGAATCAGCAGCTGAACTTTGAGGTGAAAACTAACCACAAAACTCCAAATGGGTGAATAGTAAAAATGAATTGTAAATTGTAAATTTTTATTACTATTTATAATTTTCAAGACCCACTTGTCTATAGTTTTTGCCATTTAATGCTATTGTGGACTAATACAATGTCATGGAGTAGCGTTTTTAACCAAATTTCTTCGGCAAAAGTTGTTTCCGAACGTTTCACACCTGGTATATAGGATAGATGTCATTTTCACATGCATTATACATTTGACCTTTTGACCACTTTCATAAACCCTAGGTGCGACCCCGCTTCTTAACTGACATGGAACCTTCACACTGTTATAGAAGTGTCGTTATGTGGCGGTAGGGCCTTTCCGAACATGGGTACCCTAGATAGAACCCCTTTTTGCATTCTGGTGCCCATGTTGTTGTTTTTCCTTAGGATTGGGAGTCCTTTGTAGTTACGCCATGACGTTGCGATAAAGACTCATACTCTACTTTGTCTTATGTTGGCCATCTCCCATAAGGACTCCCCCGTTTATATCAAGTTGTGATTGCATTGCATCATCCTGCTTGCCGCTTGAGCCTTGTGTCGGCTCCCGCTTACTCTGATATTAGCTTGGTGCCTGAGCACTTTTCCCTTTCGAGCCCTGCAGAGCTTACATTTTCCCTTCACAATTTGATGACCTTTTGACCCTGAGGGAACACACCCCCCGAGTGTCCACATCCTGCATGCACTTCCTTGCATTGATCATAGGTATGTTCCACTGCTTGGGACTAGTCTGCTCGCTATTTGACACTCATTCCCTCACTTGTTGTACTATAAGCAATTTTATTCTTTTTCAAGCTTTCTCAAATATGAAAAAGACTATAAAAATCAAATATTTCAAAAAGCCAGACGGGATTATGATTACTACTTCTTGTTGGCAGCTGTTGTGTCTCCTTTGAACAGAGCATTCATTCCACTCCATACATTATGAGTCGGGACTATAGTTGGACCTTAGGAGCTGTAGTTGTTTCTCAGTTTACTCCACCGATTGGTTAAGCTTCCAGTCATTATGGAGCCCTTTGTGGTGCCTCCTGCATCACACAGTCTATATCGAGTCTATGCTGCCTGAGTCTATCCATCTGCTCATGCTCTTGTTCAAAGGAAGTCCTGAAACCAGAGTCGGGCACTCATCAGATCTCTTGCCTATTGCATGTCGGCCATCCTTATTGAGTTAGTCCGTTTCACCTAAGTTCTTCCAAATCTTTCAGCATAGCTGGTACCTCGTGTTGGTTGATGGGGGATGCCTTAATGCCCTCCTTCCAGCGAGTCTCGTTTCGTCGACTTGAACCCATTTATTTCGGAACTTGAGGCTTAGAGTTCGGTTGAGTACCTTGAGGCTTGCAGTCATTAGTGGCAGGTTCTCTCGCCATCGACAGTTTTAGGAATACATCAATGTCCCCTGATCAATGGATTCATCCTAGTGTTCGACTTCAACTCATCTATTCACACTCCGATGATTGTGCTCTGTGCCTTGATGCCCATTTTCATTATTGGTGGGTTATCTCGCGTCTGTTAATGGTATACATCATTAACCGGTAATCAGACGATATCACATCAGTTTCGACCTCAATTCCTTTATTCACTTGATGGGACTTGCACCGTCGAAGACTTGTGTAGAAGACCCCAGGCGATAGTGGCATTTAGTATACTACTTATGACGATGACTTTACACATGAGATATCACCTCTTAGATATCAGCAGTTTGTACCTCCAGTTTGCACCAATTGTTTCCTTTTCAATAGGAGACCATATCTTACTGTAGAGGGATCATGGCTATGATCACTTATGACATGTATTCACTATGTACTTCATGGCCATTGTATCAGATTGTTGTACTACTGACATGTATTCAGAGATACTATTGTACTATGATGAGTGAGTTGCTCTTTCCACTTGTGTCTTCATCACTCCACTTCAGAGATCTTTTTATAATGTATTTCGGCCATCGTAGCATTAGTCTCTGACCTCACACATTAGGGGGCATCTGTTACAACGTAATTTTCCACCGTGTGAGAATCAGTACTCTTTTGCCTAGAGGATCCATTTCACTGACTCAACCACTTTATATTCTTCATAAACTATTTTTCCCTTTTTTTTTTCCCTTGTACGCTTGCTGCATCATTACAGTGGGCGTACCCACGAGTTGCATCACTATAGCCCGCGGGTAGCATGTAAAATGGTAAAAATCACTAGTTTATTACTTTTTACTCCAAAAAAGTGGTCATTGGGTGACCTTTGACCCTCCATTTGCCCAAGAAACACCTCGATGTGTCCTTTCACTTACCTTTGAGAGGACTATATATTGAGCACATATGGCTTATGGACGGGAGGAGAAAGAAGAGTAAGAGAACTCTAGTGGATTTTTGCCCTATCTTGAGTCTACACTCATTGATCCTTGTAGTTGTGAACCCTTTATGTTCACCTTTCAAACTCCTATCATAGTTTGAGTTTGCCATTCCATGGAGGATTGAAGTGGTGGAAGCGCAAGTGGATTGACCTAGATCTTGGTTCAGATTGGTTGTCGGCAAGAGGTCGTATCACATTGTACTTCTTCTTGTTTATTAATAGAAATACTCATATTTTCATCCATTAATGTTGTAAATGTTGTTTATACTACATTGGCTTGCATTTACTTGTTATATCATGGGCCATTGCTATTGATGATGTTAATGTCATTTATATATTATATGTACTTGTTGTATATTGGATGTCAAGACTAATTTGCAGATTCAAGTGCACGGATTGAAAAACTCCAACGGTGATCTACATCAAACGTTTGGATCGAGGTTGGTTATATTCTTCATTATCTTAGCATTGTCATTTATATAGCATAGCATTGAGAATTGAGTTGATTTCTGGTAGTCAGTTGTCTGTTGTGGTCTACCCCAAGCCATAGTGAGTTTTCTCCAATACAATCATAGAAACAATTATGGGATCTCCCTCAGTTATAAGAAAGTTTTATTGGCAATCTCACAAACATAAAACATAAATCGAACGTTTAGTTCAATAATTATTGGATTCAGGCATTATAACCCATAGCAAGAATTTGTTTTTAACACCAGCAATACTCGTAAGAAAAAAGGATGTAACATATAGACTCTGTATTGATTACCGAGTATTAAACAAAATCACCAAAAAAGATAAGTTGCATATCCCTTGTAGACGAACTACTAGACGAGCTCCATGGTGCAAAGTATTTCTCCAAGCTTGATCTAAAATTAGGCTATTACCATATAAGAGTACAAGAGGAGGACATACCCAAAACTGTTTTTTGTACCCATAAAGGCCTTTATGAATTTTGTGTCATGTCGTTTGGTTTATCCAATGCCCTGCTACCTTCCAGGAAGTAATGAATGATTTATTCCGTCCTTTATTATGGAAGTTAGTACTTGTTTTTTTACAATATTCTGGTATACATAAAAAATTGGTGCCTACATATCAAACACATTAAGACAATGTTGAAGTTATTGGAATAAAATATGTTTTATGCAAACAAATCAAGATGCAACAATGGAAGAAGAGAGATATAATTTATAGGCCACATTGTATCAGTTGAGGGTATCAAGGTAGATCCCAAGAAGATCGTGGCAATTACTGATTGGCTTAGCCCCAAAACCATCACATCATTATGAGGAATTCTAGGTATTACGGTGTATTATAGAAAATTATAAAAAACTATGCACAAATTGCATCTCCTTTAACAACACTAATGAAAAAGGATGCCTTTGGATGAAGAGATACAATAGAAGATTGCTTTAAGAAGATGAAGGAATCAATGACTTCCACTCATGTTTTGGTTTCTCTAGTCTTTACAAAACCATTTGTCCTTTAATGTGATGCCTTTGGAACAGAGATTGGAGCCGTGATCATGTAGGACAATCATCCCATTGCCTTCAAAAGTCATCAATTAAAACCAACGAAGCAAACAAAATCTACATACGATAAGGAAATGTTGGCAATCATGCATGCCTTGGTAAAATGGAATAATACCTAATGGGAGCCAAAATTCTAGTTAAAACAGACCACAAAAGTCTAAAATATTTTCTAAATAGGAAGAGCTTATCACCCAAACAACAAAAGTGGGTAAGCAAAATCCAAGCTTTTAACTTTGAGGTTCTCTACAAGAAGGAAAGGAAAACTTGGTTGCTGATAGATTTTTAAGGAAGAATTAAGGAGACACTATGCTGATAAATTATGGCTCATGAAACCTTTACTTGGGTATTAGGAACCATCCATGTTGTTCTAAACCTCAAAGTGGCCATGAACATATCCAACTTACATGTAAAAGATTCCCTATGGGGGGCTTGTGGTGGTAATTTGGGGCCCCACGTATGGACCATGAGCTTTAGAGGCAAATGTTACAGCTTAAGACCATAGTTTTGACTACATTTTAAGTCATGCATCAAGAACCATCCCCTATATACAAGTTCTCAAAATGATGACCATATCTCAAATGTAGACTAGAGATTTTCTATGTAGATGTATGCTATGTGATGGTCAAGGGCATCGTAATGGTCCATGACCCCGTAGGTAATTGGTATGAACTTAGGCAATAAATTTAAACCGTAGCCCATGGTGTGGGCCAAGAGATCCATTATTGGTGTTACAAATCTCAAAATACCAACATATCCCACTTTTAGTTGAAAGAATATTCCCTTTATAGAGATTATGTGATGTCTCAAGGCCTTACGACACATCACTCGTGAGCCACAAAGGGAATTGTTACATGTAAGCTACAGATTCCATACATAGTTCTTATGTGGTAGTCTAGCTCAACATGCATGGACCATCAACCCCATAGTAAATTAATATGACATTATACCTTGAATTTAGTTCATAGGCCATGGTATAGGCTACAAGAACCATATTGATCAATGTTACAAATATTAAAATGGACACCATATCTCACTTGTAAGGTAAAGTAATTATGTGTAGGGCCCTACACATGGACCATGATAGCATGAGGTCCTATATTTTCCCTTATACCATGGAATGGTCCTCAAGATCCATTCCTAGTGTGCCCCTCCTCAATGTGGTGGCCATATCACATGTAATTTAAGGATTCCCTACATAGGTCCTATGTAATGACGTGGGTTACTATGCAAAGACCATGAGCCCCATAGACAAATGTTTTATCCCAACAACATTGTTTTTGGTATCAAACCATGTATTAGTGACCAAGAAGCGCCCATGATGTAACAAACCTAAAAATGGCCACCATATCCATGTCATAGGGAAAATGTTGGCACGGGTCTAGAGCGCATAAAGTGAGGAACCGATAGCGACGGAAGGGTCATCGACAGAAGCAAACGACCAGTCGCGAAGGACAAAAGAGCCGACATAAGCAGAAGTTTTGCGTTAAGTTAGTTAGCAATGGGTCATTTGGACCATTTTGTAACGACCACGTGTGTCTATAAATAGAAGTACAATTGTAAGCCTAAGCGCATCCTATCATAGTCACATCTTAAGATATCTTCGACTTAGCATCTTTTGGATCTCTATCTTTGATTTTGGTCTGCCTTTGGAAAATTTGATCTGTGTATGCGAACCGGAGTTGAGTCGCTCTGCGAGATGTGTTTCGTGATGTATGAGATGAGTTGGTGAATGATAAGAATGATTGGTTTTGATATCTCTTTGTATCTTGTATCTCAGTATGAATGAGTATGAATTGTTGCAGTATTTGATGGCTTGATGTGTTATAAATGGTTTAGAATTTTAGATGGGTGAAATCGCAGTCATATAATGTATCTCAGATCTCTGGATTATGCCTTGATAAATCATCTTTTCGTTGATCTGGTTTGCTTTCCGATTGTGAGATAATTATGTTTGATGCAAATAAGGGTTATGTCGATCTCTAGGTTAAATGCATCTGATTGTTAGTTTGACAACATGATGTTTTGATGCGATCACAAATCTCTGGTTTCTATAGCGACTAGGTGTGAATTGATGCATGTCTTCTTAAAACCGCGGAAACTTGGTTCCTTCATCCCCTTTAGATATCTTGGGTGAGACTTCACTCGCTTCGCGGGTGTTGCTGGAAAGGGTTAAACCTTTCTCGGCTGATGTCCATGGAATTCTGTGTCGATGTTTGTTGACAGCGGTGCGAAGTGAACCCCTGTCGATAGAACTGTGTCAACAAATGGTTCCATTGTCAGGACCATAGCGCGAAAAGACAGAGGACATGCTGTGGCATCCGACGAAACTGGAGATTTAGGATTGGTTCGATAAGAAGACACAAGAGTTCGCGGAAGAATAAAACAGGAAACTTGGATGGTCAACAAGCAAATGGTTGCAGAAGTATATCTACTTTGATACCCACGAATTATTCTTCTGCGAATTTCCAATCTTGCTGCATGAGTGGTTGGCGCAACTAACTTTCCAAAAGAAGAACTTCCAGGGAGTTGAACCAGAACATTGGACCCTGGAATTGATCTAGGAGTTGAAGAGGGTCAACAATAAAACTTCGAGGGCTATCGACCTCTGGGTAGATATCATTTTGGAAGGATATATCACTGAGTTCGTTGTCGACACAGTTAAATACTATAACGACGCAGAGAGGAAATTCTTTAAGGGGCCCATAGGAAAGTATATGTTGTCACTACAGTTGTGGATTAAGATGCTTATTTGTGAAAAGGGGATATTGAAGATGAACTCCGACAAGTAAAGCTCTAGTGTGCGAAGGCTGTGGGTACCGCGCGGATGAGGGTTTGATGAAATGATGCAGGGTATATGGATATGAGTTTCGACGAAGTTGTGAGGGAAACCGAGGAAAATTGTGGTCGCCTGCGAAGTGGGGTTTGGTTCCGATCGGAGAAGAAGAGGAGGAATGAAATAGAGAGAGAGAGTCTCCTGGTGCAACCGGAATAGAGAACTGCGAAACGGGACCACAAGGGACTAAGAGACCCTATAGTGACGAAGGGAACAACGTACCCACAACTCCGTGCATTGCGCCAAACTTTGTAGGAATAAATACAAGTTCTTCGCAGGGTTGTTTTGCGTGTCAGAATAGCGGTAAGAGTAGCGGATCGACAAACACCGGTCGAAGACCAAGGATGGAAGGCGACGACGTAAAGCTGCCTTTGTTTTAGGGTAACAGGACTGAGGATCTCGAACAATATTGGTTTTTGTGCGAAGCGGTAAGGACCGTTAAACAAGTACAAGATGATGATATTAAGAAAGGGAAATTGGTGACGACCTTTAGGGTTCGTGCGCTGGATTGGTATATAAAATTTGTACAAGTCCCTACATGAAATCAACAAGAAGACCCTAGCAGAAATAAGGACTAGATTGATCGACGAATTTAAGAAACCAAAGTCAGATTCGTAGTATATTACAGAGTTAAAGGAAATACAACAATTCCCCAACGAGTCAATATGGGAGTTCGACCAGAGATTCAAGACCCTAATGGCTAAGGTCAGTTTTGGAATGAGCGACGTACAACATAAAGAGTGGTTCATCGCAGAATTGGTACCCCACATTAGAGTACCATTAATGCAGTAGAAAATCATATCCCAAGCGGAGGCTCTGGAGATCGCAATGAAATTAGAAGCATCACCAATTGGCGAAACGAGGATTGGTAAGAGCCATATCCAGTCGCAGTTGGAAAATTTGACTATCCAACTACAAGACATCAAGAAGGGAAAAGAAGTCCCCGAATAAGTATGGTTCACTAGATGTAAGTCCAAAGGTCACCACAAAGATTAGTGCCCTGAATTTTGTGAAAGTTTACAGTCTGGTGCACCAAATCCGCTAAGTCAGGGAGGAATGCCCTGGTGCCGATTCTATCACATGAGAGGACATCTCTCAGAAGAATGTGTATATATGCAAAAGATGGTGTCAAAGCTGGCTAAACCCTTCTGTAATTTTTGTCGATCGGTTGGCCATGAGGAAAAAAATTGCAGAGCATATGATTTGCTCCAAGAAAGAACTGCGGATACTTACTTTATGAAGGGAGAAGAACAACGACGGGAAAAGAGACCTCCACCGTAACCATAGTATAACCAACCCCAATACAATCAGCCATAGCCACAGTATAACCAACCCCAGTACAATCAATCGCAACCGCAGTATACTCCATCGCAACCACAGTACAATCAACAAAATTATGATGGCAGAGTGCCAGCTCGGCATCCTCGGACTCCGACAAATCTCTAGAAAATCGATAGAATAGACTACACGAGGTATCATTTAGAAGGTGTGCATGAATTACTAAGTCGCTGAGATGGGTAGCGACAGAAATATGCGATCTGCCGACATATGAAGGGTTGCCTAATCTGGAAATATTTATCCAGAAGTTTGAAGACAAGGTATCAGAACCTCAGCGCCTACTGGCGCTAGATAAAGCAATGAAGGCTACCCCAAAAAGATGGTGGGCTGCGCACAAGCCATCAATAGTGAATTCAAAACTATGTCGACGGCTAATGGAAGTCATATTCAGGGAAGACAAATGCTACAAAGGGAGGAAATATGATGGAAGGAGTGATCCTAGAGATCATCTGGGAGAGTGCCAAATTGCATGGAATATGAGACCGAAACAAGAGTTGGTCCATGCGTTCATCCATACGCTGGACGAAGTACCGCGGAACTCGTACATCGCAGCTGAATTGCGACAGGGAACGACAACATGGGGAGAGTTGACTACCATTTTTAGTCACACCTTCAGCTTCGCAGATGAGAACCCTTTTATCCACAATGCGTTGCAAAAAATCCGCGAAAAGGTACTTGAGATAGTTCCAACCGAACTACCAATAGAGCTGCAATGGACAACAACACCACAAATGATGATGGAGTGTTACAACGTTTCGGGAGGACCCGACGACGAGGAGGATCCTAGGGCAGTCTACATCTCATAATTGGAAGGTAGTCGCAATATTGGAGCACCAGAGGTTCCATTCAACAAGTTCAAGTAGTTGCTAAAGATAAAGAAGGTAAATATTGGCTCATAAGAGAATCCAAAGTTCGCAAGCATTGGAGATTATTGGGATGATTCGACAATTGGAAAGGTCATTGGCCTACTGCATGAATTCCAAGACTTGTTTCCGACAAAGTTTTCAAAGATGAAAGGAATTTACAGAGACCTGGGTGAGATGAAGATTCTGCTGAAACTTGATGCTAATCCAGTCAAGCAGGGACCATACAGATTGAATCCAAGATACAAAGAACGGGTGAAGGTCGAGATAGAACGAATGCTGGATGTTGGGATCATTGAACCTGTCGAAGAATCTAAATGGATCATCCCAATTGTCGTCCAAGATAAGAAGACGAGTGAAATTCGATTTTTTGTCGATATGAGGAAGTTGAACGATGCATGCCTTCATGATCCATTCCCCACGCCATTTACAGATGAAGTACTTGAAGGTGTCGGAGGACAGGAGGTCTACTCGTTCACAGATGGTTTTTCAGGCTACATCAAATCAAGATTGCGAAGGAAGACCGACACAATACCACCTTCGTAACAAAATGGGGATGTTTTCAATATACAGTGATGCCTTTTGGTCTAAAGAATGCCCCATCAATCTTGAACCGTGTATGGATTAGTGAGAGACCATGTCGCAAGTATTAGGATGATGCTGGAAAGATGTTGACAGCATCATATTTCCCTGAACTTGAAGAAGTGCATTTTTTGTGCACCATTTGGAATTCTATTGGGCCACATCGTATGCAAAGAAGGGATGTTTGGAGATCCAGCAAAGATAACAATCATTGTCGACCTCTCAGCACCAACGACAGTGAAACAGTTGAGAGTGAATTTGGGTCACACAGGATATTACAGGAAGTTTATAAGGGGATATGAAGCGATTACTGCTCCGATGGAGAAGTTACTGAAGAAGGGTGCAAAGTTTGAGTGGAAGGATGAGTGCCAGAAAAGTCTTGATATACTAAAGCAAAAGATGGTTATAACACCGATATTGGTCTTTCCCGACTGGAAAAAGGAATTCCATGTCCATGTAGATGCTTCATCAATAGCACTGGGAGTAATCTTGGCTTAGCCGTGAGAAGGATTGATTGATCACCCAATTGCATTTTCGAGTCGGAAGTTGTCTACTGCGGAGAAGAAATACATGGTGACATAAAGAGAAGGCTTGGTGATGGTATATGCGTTGCAGAAGTTTCGACATTATCTGTTAGGAGGACATTTCAAAATGTTTACTGACCACTCAACATTGAAATACTTGGTCAATAAGCCTGTGTTGGGGGGAAAGATTCGTCGATGGCTGCCACTTTTTCAGAAATTTGATTTCGAATTAATTGTAAAGCCTGGGTGACTGAATGCAAGACCAGATCATCTATCACAGATTGAGTCAGGCGAAGAACCAAGGAGTATCGATGAAGGCTTGCCTGATGCGCAACTATTTAGGATTGGAATGGTTGATGACCACTACGAATAGATCATTCAGTTCTTGGCGACAGGGAACGCACCTGAGGAGTTCACCACCAACCAGAAAAAGCAGTTAGTTGTCAGGGTTGCTGATTTCCAACTGATCGCAGGACAATTGTACAAGATGGGACCGGATGAATTTCTCCGTCGATGTGTTCTTCTGCATGAACAAGAAAGAGTATTGGTGGAAGCACACGATGGGATCACAGGAGGCCATTATGGAGGGCGTGCGACAACCAGAAAGATACTAATTGTTGGTTTATGGTGGCCGACATTACATGGTGATGCAGCAGATTACGCTAAGAGCTGCAATGTATGTCAAATAATGGGGAAACCATCGCGAAGGGATGAGATGCCGGTAGTACCTTAGTTAACATTACAACCATTCGACAAGTGGGCAGTAGATTTCATGGGACCTATAAACCCACTAGGAAGAAGAACAGGTGCAAGATACATCATTACTACGATTGACTACTTGACCAGATGGGCCGAAGCAGCACCGGTAAAGGATTGTACAGTTGCGACAACAGCAAGGTTCCTTTTTGACAATGTGGTGACTAGATTTGGGTGCCCAAAGATACTGATGAGCGACCAAGGGACCCATTTCGTCAATAAAAAATCAGAGCGATTACGGAGGAATTCCAAAGTCAGCATTGCAGGAGCACTCCATATCACCCACAAGCGAATGGAGCAATCAAAGCATTCAACAAAGTAATGGAGAATGCTCTCACTAAGGTATGCAACACAAACCACGATGATTGGGATTTGAATATCCTTGCGATACTATGGGCCTACAGAACGACATGCAAAATATTGACAGGTCATACACCTTTCAAATTGGTGTACGGTCAAGAAGCGGTGATGCCGATGGAATACATTGTGTCAAGTCTGCGCATAGCAACAACGACAGGAATGAGCGACGACGAAGCCATTGAGGAAATACTAGCGCAACTGCTACAGCTTGAAGAGGATCGCTTTATCGCAGGATTTCATCAGTAGGTAGAGAAGGATCGATAGAAGGTATGGCATGATCGCCATGTGAAGGAAAAGCATTTTCAATGCGAAGACATGGTTCCCCTATATCATAGTAAATTCGCGAAGCATCTAGGAAGGCTTCAGATGCATTGGTTGTGACCTTATATCATAAATTTCATCACCGACAGAGGTGCGGTTCAGTTGCAAAAGCTAGATGGAACAATTTTTCCAAATATGGTGAATGAAAGCCGGCTAAAGCCCTATCAGGATAGGTCGGTGCAGAACCATGGAAGAAATTAACAAAACTGTGAAAAAAAAAAGAAAAAAAAAGAGAGAGAATTTTGTCGATAAAAAGAAGTGACAAAAAGAAAAAGAAAATTAAAAAAGTGAAGTGACAGAAAGAAAAGGAAAAATGGAACAGGAACACTGCGAAAACCAGGAGTCTGTCGAAGGACACGTGGCGACAAAATGTTAAGTCCGGCACAGGTTTGGAATTCATATGTGTGTTGATGGGATAGCGACAAAGTTAAAACAACGACAAGGCGAGGAGCTTGTCGACGATCGACGAAGTGCGAACGGGTCAAATTGGGTAATAAATACAGCAGCGAACGACGACGCAAATGGATGAAGACGCCATTAATGATCAATGAGTGCACATCATTCGGTGAATTAGCGAAGGATTCGGTAAAATCGACAGATGATTTAGCAATCATTGTCTAAGATCGACAAGAGGGGCAGAAAGCGGGAAATTGAAGCTATAAATATATGCATAGATGGATAGTTCGACTCAACTGTGCGTAGCGAGAGTTAGTGAAGAAATTGCAGAAGAAGAGTTAGAGCGAAGAGTAACAACAAAGAGAGGTCGTTGCAATGGCACATTCTATCTTCAGTACGAACACACAAGATGCGCCAAGGGCGCGGACGTCAATTGCTCACGAGTAAACGGGGCTTGCATCGGCGCGAACGATCAGGAAGAAAAGAAGTGAAGTCTCACCTGAGATATCTAAACAGGTTGTAGTTGTTGACGGAGAAGCGGGCCTTTTGACTGCCATAGAACCAATGCCAGGGGCACTATAGCTACAGCGAAGGATGATCAAATTTGTGAAATAGATGTATTGGAACAGGTTCAAGCTGGAAAGTTCAGTTCTCAAGTTCTGTGAAATGGTAGAAGTCATCCCATACGCTTGGAGTAGTTGGATTTCGCACACCTTGTCCACTATGGATGCTAGAAATATTGTTTCGAAAGACGAAGAGGAGTATGAAGTAGCGGAAGTCATGGCAATTAAAATGCTGGCCAGGAAGCGGGACTAGTTTAAAGATGATGATTTCAAGTAGCAGGTAAATGCACCAGCAGTGTCCAGCTAAGGCGGCTCAAGGGTGATCCACAAGTTTGTGTTGGGGGCCTGTTGGCACGGGTCTAGAGCGCATAAAGTGTGGAACCGACAACGACGGAATGGTCATCGATGGAAGCAAAGGACCGGTCGCGAAGGACAAAAGAGCCGACAAAAGCGAAAGTTTTGGGTTAAGTTAGTTAGCAATGGGTCATTTGGACCATTTTGTAAAGACCATGTGTGTCTATAAATATAAGTACAATTGTAAGCCTAAGTGCATCCTATCATAGTCACATCTTAATATATCTTCGACTTAACATCTTTTGGATCTCTATATTTGATTTTGGTCTTCCTTTGGCAACTTTGATCTGTGTATGCGAACCGGAGTTGAGTCGCTCTACGAGATGTGTTTCGTGATGTATGAGATGAGTTGGTGAATAATAAGAATGATTGGTTGTGATATCTCTTTGTCTCTTGTATCGCAGTATGAATGAATATGAATTGTTGTAGTATTTGATGGCTTGATGTGTTATAAATGGTTTAGTATGTTAGATGGGTGAAATCGTAGTCATATAATGTATCTCGGATCTCTGGATTATGCCTTGATGAATCATCTTTTTGTCGATCTGATTTGCTTGTCGATTGTGAGATAATTATGTTTGATGCCAATAAGGGTTATGTCGATCTCTAGGTTAAATGCATCTGATTGTTAGTTCGATAGCATGATGTTTTGATGCGTTCACGAATATCTAGTTTCTGTAGCAACTAGGTGTGAATTGATGCATGTCTTCTTAAAACTACGGAAACTTAGTTCCTACAGCCCCCTTAAATATCTCGGGTGAGACTTCACTCGCTTCGCGGGTGTTGCTGGAAAGGGTAAAACCTTTCTGGGCCAATGTCTATGGGATTCTGTGTCGATGTTTGTTGACAGCAGTGTGAAGTGAACCCCTGTCGACAGAACTGTGTCAACAGAAAATATGGGCTAGGGCCTCATGGATGGCCTATGTAGAACCTGCAAGCCACATGTTATAGACTAAAACTCTGGATCTTCACCATGGACCATGAATTGGGTCGTGAGGACCATCCTTGGTGTACTAAACCTTCAAATGTGACACCACATCTTACTCTCATGCCAAAGATTGCCTATGCATAGCCTATGTTGTGGCGTAAGGCCCCACACATGGCATGTGAGGGTTAGAGATAGATTCCATGGATTAGAACCTAGGTTTTTGCACCAAACAATGCCCTTATCCCCAGTAAATATATCAAGTCTTTCAAACCTTGAAATCACCACCATATCAAACTCATAGGCCAAAGATGATGTTTTAAGGGAATGTGTGATGCCTCGAGCAACGAAACATGGCATGTGAGCCCCATAGAAATATATTTTATGTCCTAGTGCCTTGACTTTTATCCCTACATCGTGGCATTGACATTGAGAACCAACCTTGGTATGTTAATTCTCAAATTAATAATGTACATATCTCACTCATATGCTAAATATTTTCTATGTAGGGCATGTGTAGTTTTTTGGGGCGCTACATGACCCATGAGACCTAGAGGAAACTATATGAACTTAGGCCCTATAATTTAATCCCAAACCATGGCCTAGATGTACTAAAAAACTATTCATGGTGTTATACATCCCAAAATGGCCACCATATCCCACTCGCAAGACTAAAATTCCCTTTATAAGGCCTATGTGATGGACTTGATCCCCGCACATAGTTAGGGGTCATTTATGGGTAATTATGGGTAAGTGAACAGTAATTAGGGGTAATTTGTGGTCAATTATGGGTAATTAAGTGTCATTTAGGGGTAATTATTAGGTAATTAGTGATAATTAGGGGTTAATAAGGTGTCAATTATGGGATAATCAGGGGTTAATTAGTGGTAATTAGGGGTCAATTATGGACTAACCAGGGGTAATTAATGGTAATTATGGGTAAGTAGGGGCCATTTAATCCCAAGGGATTAGCTAAACCAGTGGTTAATGCCAATGGTGTTGAGGATTTAGTTAGGTTCATGGTGGCATGTGCCCATTTCGAATCCTCGTGTGTGAAGCACACTAGTCTACACCGATGGGTTTACTAGGGAATATGCCATCTATGAATGTTTGGAAGCATCCCTTGGGTTTCTCCACGAGGTTTTCCTTGGAAAAAATTAGGGTTCATTTAGAGGTTATATAGGGTTAATTAGTGGTAAGTATGGATTATTGAGGGGTAATTAGTGGTCAAGTTGGGGTCATTTAGGGGAAATTAGTGGTTAATTGGGGGTAATTAGGGGTCAATTATAGTGTAATTAGAGGTAAATTTCAATATTCTTGGAAAGGATGGATATTGAGAACATACCTGAAAAAAAAAAATATTTAGGGGCAGTCCTTCTAACCCCCCCCCAAAAAAAAATCATGAGAATTGAACTTTTGGCAATGGTCTTTAAAACACCACCTCCAAAAGTAAAATTATCTTGACCTTCGGGGGGGAGGGGGGGGTTAGAAAACCACCTTGAAACATATATTTAGGGGCAATATTTCTAAAGCCCCCCCTAAAAGTCATGAAAATTTAACAATTGGAGGTGGGTTTTTACAAACCGCCGCCAAAAGTTCAATTCTCAAGACTTTGGTGGCAGGGCGTTTAAAATATGGCTAGAAAAATACTTTTAGGGTGGTCCTTTAAACACCCCCCCCCCCCAAAAAAAAAAAACATGAGAATTGAACTTTTGGGGACGGTTTTTAAACAAGCGCCCCCAAAAATCTAACTCTCATGACTTTTTTTTGGGGGGGGGGGGTTAAAAAATGCCTTCGAAAACACCTTTCCCCCCCAAAAAAGTCTCGAGAATAGGAATTTTAGGGCGAGAAGGGCGGGGGAACCCCCCCACCATAAGTCCAATTCTCAAGACTTGTGGGGGGGGGGAGTAAGAACCGCCCCCAAAGACCTAAAACTTTTTTTTTTGGGGGGGGGGGGTAGTAAAACCGTCTCAAGCCAAAACTGCCCCCAAAAGGGTGATTTGTTGTAGTGAGTTCTCCTTGAATTTCTTAACCAATATTCATTAAGAAAGGAGTAATGCATTTCTTCCATATGGTCTTCACCCATAGCCCTTTTCCCGCAATAAGTCTCCATCATACATTTTGTTGCTAAAGCTTTTGTAAACCAAATAATGTTCTTAATGCCCCACCCTCCCATCTCTTTGGGCATGGAAATATTTTTTTAAGAAGCCTAAGGAAATATTTTCTTCTCATTGTTCCCAACCCACAAGAATTTGAAGCTAAGTTTCCTAACATGTTCTAAGATACATTTAGGAATGAAGGATAAAGAGAACCAATATATATAGGAAAAGCTTCCAACATATATTTTTCTAGCACCAACCTACCTCTCCAGGAAATCCACTTATTGCACAAAAGAGATAGAATTTTCTCTATTTTTGAAATCACCCATGCCATGTATTTTTTGGAATAATAACTTGGATTTGAATAAAATCCAAGGTCTTTTATACCCGAATGTAGATCAACCTCTTTGTATGGAAATATTTACAAAATTTCCCACTTGTCATCATCATTTGTTTCCATAAAGGAGATAGTAAATTTGTCACGTCCCCATTTTGACCCCCTTTTTGCATTAAATCGTAAATGATGTAAATATTGTAACTTAATCATGGTGAGGAGCTCAAGGCCAAGGCCCCACCATTGATTTAGCATTTTATGTATCGGCAATTAAAGAAATAGATGCCTATGGTTCTTGTGCTAGAAGGGCACGATGTAAATAAGACATCATGTAAATACGAATTAATGAAAAATACCCACAACTAGCTATGCAATGCAACAAAGAGATGGGGGCATGGTTCTTCAAGGAATAGGGAGGGAAATTATCCAAACCCTTGAGCCAATGGTGTTAATCCATGTGTCAATGAGAAAGCCCATAAACCACCAACTACCCATTTTGGGTTATGGACCCAATCATTTAATTCTTCCAAGAAATTGGTTAAGGCAGTTAATGCCTTGGGAATGAAGAAGTATGGCAGCCAATTTCGTGCATGGGCAAGCCATCAACCTGGAAATTCGTGTTTTTGCTTGTTGGGCAAGAAAACACCCACGAAATGGTGCCCAAAGCCATTCTGAACAATCAGTCTTCTCTCTCTCACGCAATTGGAGCTAGCTGGGTCTTTCCCTACACGTTTTTCATCCAAATCCTGCATTTTTCCATGCCTGGGAGTTCGTTTTTGCATATACAGTAGCTTGGGAGAGAAGGGCCACGATTTGGGGACTGTATGGAGGTCGTTTTTGCCCCCGAATGTCCAAGGATGTTTTTCTAAAAACGGATTTGGCTTCCCAGGGTTGTTCCCCATCTTCCAATTTCGTTTTTGTGTGTTCCCACGTTTTTCTGAGTTAGTTGAAACCCCATCTCATGCATCCCACTGTGGAAAACGTTTTCCTCATGCCCAACAATTGTGGTTTTGTTGTTAAGTGCATCCCGTTTTGATTTGAACCTGTGAGCAAGAAACTTGGACTGGTTGAGGACAGAATTGGCTTGATAAACCTAGTGGAGGGAGTAACCTCTCAAAAAGATCAAGAGGGCTTTGGCTACTTTTCTATGCACACCCTGAGATCACTAGAAAGGAAGGTATAGCTTCAGGGACTGTGTGGCAGTGAAGAGAATACTTCCTTGTGTTGGGTGTGTAGGCAATGTGAGTGCCAAGCTGAATAGATCTGGGAGGGGTACCCTTAGCTCTATGGTTGAGCTCACTAGCTTAGCAATTCCTCCTTTCCATTTCCTAGCAGCCTGATAAACCCAATTGTAGATTGGCTTGGCTCATCTTGGTGTATGCTTGGCTATGTGTGAGTCTGTTGTTCCTTGGTTCCTTGTAGAAATCATGCCCAGCTCGGGGGTGGCAGTTGTATCAAGAGGTTGATAAGCACAACTGGCCCATGGTTGGGTGGAACGTTGCAGTTGCATAGCCAGTTGCTTGGGACTACTTTGTTTTGAGATAAGTACTCTCATTTTCTATTTCTGCAATGTCTATACTTAATGGCTATCATGAAATGCTAAGTGTATGCTAGATAGTAATAGGACTTTAATTCTGCTATGATTAATTACAATATGCCTATGAAATGAACAGCTTGAATGTCTTGAATGCATGATGGACGTGTGATAGATTTCTAACCCTGTTGTGTGTTGCAAATATCTATGCTATCCCATATGTCCATCTTCACTCCATATGAATGTTTATTCTCTCATGAAAATGTTGGGTGTGTGTTAATTCTGCACATGTTTTATTTCCGCTGTGTTACCTTAGATTTCCACTTTTGCATGCATGTCTTTTATGTTATGTGGACATTTTTAATTAGTGATTATAGGGCTAATTGCCCAGTTTTAGTATCACGATCCCCTCCATTGCACCGGCATGATGGGTGGGGACGTGACAAAATTTCTTAATATTTACTACCATACCAGTTGCCAAGCATTATAATACCATAAGTTCTTTTAACAAAAGAGCATCCCTTCTTGAGCCATTATAGAATAGTGGGATGCTATCAATAAGTAATAGATTAGATATATATAAATTACTCCCCATTCTAATGCCTTTCAAATTCCTTGTATTTCTAGCCTCTGTCATGTCTCTGATTAGATCTTCAACCACTAGAAGAAAAATAAGGGGAGAAAGAGGGTGCCCTTGCCTCAATCCTCTCCCAGGTTTGTAGAAATCTGAGGTCGATCCATTGGATAGCATTGAAAATGAGACATAAGTGACACACTTCATTATCCAATTAACGAAACTTAGATTGAAACCCACATGAAATAGATTCAATCTGAGATAAATCCAATTGACTATGTCATATGCTTTTGACATATCTACTTTTATCAATGTAGCATATTTATTTTTAACTTTTATAGTATTAAAAGTTTCTTAAGATACACCTACAACCTCATGAATATGTATTCCAGACAGAAACCCAGATTGTTCTTGTGGAATACCTCTAGACAATAGTTCCTTAATTCTTCTAGTAAAGATCTTGGAAATAATTTTGTATATGCAATTGCATAAGGAAATAGGACTAAATTCCTCAAAACCAAATGGATCATCAAATTTTGGGATAAGAGCTGTATAGGTTGAGTTGAAAGCATCTAGAACTCTCCTTGAAACTCTAATATTCAATTACCATTAGTAAGTCCTCCAACATTTCATAAAACCCTAGGAAGAATTCAATTGGACACCCATCAAGCTCGAGACTTTTATCTTTTTTAAAAGAGTGTAGTACAACCTAGAGCTCCTCCTTAGTGACTACTTCCATCAAGCTAACATTCTCTTCTTCTAAAACAAAGCTAAGAAAGCAAGCAACCATTTTCGAGGCATAGGCTATAATGTCTCTATTTTCCCCCCAAAAGAGGCCTTTGAAATAATCCACTCCAAACTTTAAGAGATCCTTGAAAATGGAGACCATTTCTCCATTTTTGTTTTGTATCCTCAAGATGGAATTTATATTTTTCCTATGGTTTTTCATATCGGTGAAAAAAATTGGTATTATCATCTCCTTTTTCCATCGATAATTCCCTATTCTTTATCCTATAGGTTGCTTCCTTCTTTTCCAACAAAACCCTCTTCCTTTTTTCCATCTCCACTACTTCGGAATTATGACAATCATCAAAATAACCAACATGATATTCAAAGGGAACCTCCAACTTTTCTTCAATCTCTCACAATTCCTTATTTTCTTTCACCTTTTCCTCAGAGGCCCACTTGGACACAAATTTCTTAACATTCTTCAAATTTTCCACAAACTGGATATCAACAAATTCTCGAGTCCCCGTCGAGAGGAACCCTTGAGGAACCCACTAAGACTTAATTAGGTTTATGAATTCATAGACCTCTAGCCACTGGGGATTAAATCTCAACGTACTAGGTGGCTTATCCCCTACCTGATCAAATTTCAAGTATATAGTAAAATGGTATGAGTCCCCACCTAAGCCTATCAATTGCCTTATCCTCCATGAATATTCCATAATCCATTCAGAAACAAGAAATTTGTCAAAACACTTTGATATCCTTTATGTTCCCACTCTATTTTCTCTAGCTCGGCCTAATCTTAACATGAGCAACATCAAAGAAACCACCTTCATATAGATTTTGAAAAAGTAATCTGATAACTAATCCTTTATAACACTTTCACCCCAAATTTCATAATTCCCAATGGAAAAATTCATATTTCCATTTAGAATAACATGTTGGTGATCTAAAAGAGACATGTTGAAGATTTTTTCCCAAAAAGGGATTATGTCCAACTATGGACCATACACATTCACAACTAAAACTTCCAACCCTTGATCCCAAGAAAACAACATCATCCTAAGACTTGAGTCACATGCCCAATTATTAGTACAATTGAAGGGATGTGATCTCCAACTTGAAATCAACCCTCATGATCTACCTCTAGTATCATAATGAATAAAATCACATAATGTAAGGAATTTCCCCAATTCACCACATATTTTAACACCATAACCCATTATTTCTTGTAGCATAATAATATGAGGATTTTGAGCATATAGCAATTGTTTGAGAGCCTACTTTTTAGATGGGTGGCCCAAACCCCTACAATCGAGAGACAAATAGATCATTAAGAACATGCCCATGGGGTATTTCTTTCTCTAAGCATACAAAACATTGATAGGTGTTTGCTTGATTGAATCTCTAATTGAACCCTTTCTTGGGTGATACCAATATGAGACTTCCTACCCTTGAACCTTGCTTTTCTCCCCCTCCCATCAAGAAGGGCTAGTCCTCTCGAGACATCACCTTTTGCATCACATATATATTCCTTTCTAGGCCTTAAAAAATATATGGAAGATCCATCTTTCTCAGACAACTCCATGGTAGGATGAGATTTCACAATCCCAAGTTAAAGGATTAGGTTATATTGACATATTTTTTGCCTCATACCCTCTAGGAGAAATCCTATGGTCTCAAAAACAATTGAGGAAGTACATAAGCCTCCCACCCTAGAATCCTCGAGACAAATTAAGTTATCAACAATCCCTATCCATCCCCTATTTTCATTTTCATCTAAAACCCCCATACCTTTAAAAAACTAGGGAACATATTTTTAAAGGTGCCAAATCAATAATGGACATAACTTTTAAGGTCTCCAAATTAGTATAAGGAGAGGTATCGTCCGTATCCACCTGGACAATCTTCAGACTCTGTTGCTTCTCCTACTTGTCCATAAACCTTGGAATCAATTTCCCTTATATACACACAATGAACCTTATCAAATTCTTGTGGAGGAGACATTTTCATCACCAGTTTGATAGCTAGATGGAAGCATTCAAATGCATCTAAACCGCTCATTTTGTAGAAGATTCATTCAACCTCCCTTTGATATCCTCATTTATGGACTCATCCTTATGATGGAAAGGCATAGTACAATCTTTAACAACATCGTCTTAAACATGACATTGTGCACATTTGAATTGCACTCCATAATAATATAAAACCTGAATATAAGAGTGATTACCCTTTTGAAATTCAATTTCATGCACCAAACCATCTCTTAGGTTGATGCCCACTAGGATGGAGGCTATTATCATTTGCCTCAAATCGATGGAACTAATGTTGGCTTCATAGAAGGTTCTTAAAAAATTTCCGACTACTCCAAAAACCTATTGAGTCGAAAATTAATGGGGAGCCTTGGAAATTTGACCCATATGGATGTCAACTCCATTCGTTCTGAACACACATAAAAAAATGGCATCCACTGTTTTAATGCCATCACCACTAATCCCCATTTCTAGTAGGCTTCCTTTATCTTCTTAACATCCTCTTATGAGAAAAGGGTAAAGCCCATCCATCTATGGACTAAGATAAAAAAAACTTAGGGAGGTAACCAAGCACTGGCTCCCAGGTTTCTTTCAACTAAGCCCTTAACACTGAATCCCCCATTCGCCTACCCATAAAATTCATGACCAACATTTTGGATTCCATCTCTTCTACCTCACAAAGCTTAACATCATTTTCTAGGAATAGCTTTACCAATGCTACCTTTAACTTACACATTTTCCCCCTTTTTTATGAGGTGATTGCTCCTTAGCACTTGACAAACCTTGCACACCTTTACCTCTCTTGATAGATTGTGAATTAAATGTTGCTGATGCCCTTTCCAAAATATTCATCGGATGGAATGCCAAAGAGAACTATGGAAGAGAGATATGCAATTATCCTGAAAAAACCCTCAACAACTTTGACCAACAATAGAGAAAATGATACCACCACGATGCTTAAACCCTATGCCATTGATAATGAGCACCATGCACTTTGCAATGAGTTCTACAACCATCAAACTTTACCCACCTCCAAAAACTTGGATAAACACGTCAGTTGGATGTAAGGAATACCCTTAGGAAGTCCACAATCAACTAATCGTATGTTTGCATAGCACCCAAAACTAGACATGGACTTCAGAAAACAACTTGGATTAAGGCCATTACTACTGCCTCCAAAGTAGATACATCATGATAAACATTGAATTCATTTTGATATGAGGTTACACCCAAAACTTGATTCCATGTACCATCAACCTTAGTAAACACTATAATCTCTGACACCATTGTAAGGGTATTGATAATTTGCAAGTTGTCGTAAGCATTGGGACCACCCCCATCCATCATCCCCATGGGTTCATTACACCATGAGTATTTTAACTCCATAGGGTTAGATCTCATGGCATAAACATCATCATAACTTAGGGAGGAGGCCTATAAAGTATTGGATACACAAGACATAAACTAGATATTGTATCTTTCATAAGAATCTAGTGAATAATCAATTTGATAACTCTAGCCATAATCCAAGCCGACATATGCTACTGAATAACTTTATTTAATTTTTTATTGTTGTCATGTACGTTACATTACATAACAACACCTCCTCCATACTAAGTTATAAAGTACCTCACTACTCTTAATGTGATCAATGAAAATTTCGGCATCTAATGTAGATTATCTAGATGGCATAAAGTGCTTATCAAATGCTTTATGCTTTAGCATCGATTTTGCATTCAAACAAAGAAACATTGTGATATTTTTTAAACTTGTCGTGGTTTATGCCACAAACAATCCTAATTTGATTTGAACAAATGCGGTAAGTGGACATAAGGCATAATTCTTTTTTTTCATATAGGTAGAGTAGCTGGCGCGTGCATGCAAGGCAAAGGCGCCATTGGACATTTTGGTTTGGGGTTCGATCCGGGGTGGGGACGACCACAGCCGACCACCCCAGCCAACCCGCCCATTAGCAGGACCCCTAAGTGGACATAAGGCATAATTCTATTGAGAGGTTTTGCAAGCATGTCATAGATTTCCTTGCGTTGCTTTTGTAATGGCTCATAAATCATTGTCTAAAAAATGTTGTGTAAGTGTGGTAGAGCGAAGGATTTAGCCTAGTGGAGTTTTACTTCTCGATGAGGATAAACTAGCATTTGCCCATTGAGGGGCAAAAATGAACGCCGCGATGGACAAGCAATAGAGTCGGGCAGGAACGACGAAGAAAATTTTGGTGTTGGCATGAAAAGGTTGGGTTGGCGATGGATGGGCTAAAACTCGCGACTCCTTTGACTGAAGATAGCGAAAATGCTGCAATATGAGCAGCCAAGATAAACCACAAACCGTGAGGTTGATCGACGACAGATAAGTAAAAGTTGGCGAAAAAGTCGGCGATAGATGGCTAAAAAACTGCGGTCGGTTTGGCGAGAATTAAACAAAATCACGCTACCACCTTTGGCCAAAATAGTCAAAATGCTGTGAAACGGGGCGACAAAAAATGAACAAAAACTTGCGATCATAAAGAAAGCAAAAAATTGGTTTCGATGACTCTAGCCTATCCTCTACGAAACGGTCGACCTAAATGCAGGAGACGCGACGACCAAATGGGTACCTGGCGACCCGAAGGCGGAACACCGAGCGAGAGGGAGGAAATCCATCTCTATCATTATTGATGCCTATAGTCCATTGTGGTCTGAGAAGTGCAGACACCAAAAAGAAGGCGGCTTGGCATGATTTTAGGGACATTTCACGAAAGGCACAAAGTTCAAATTTCAGATCTATTTCTAGAGTACATAATGTATTCCTGTAGTAGCATCCCCGGAATCAAGAGTGACGTGGGATTCCCTTGTGGAACGTCATCTCTCTGTATTTATGGAACCTTTGGCTGCTGTGGACATTTCTGTCATGATCTTTGCACTGTCTTGGACTTGCTGGTCGGGTTGTGACCTTCTCCATGAGGTAGTTGTTTGAACACTTTCATATATTTTTATACAAAATATAGCTATTTTTCTGTTGAAAAAAAAGCATCCCCGAAATCAATTTTACTGGGTATAGGAGGGCATTGTCGCAGATGGTTATGGGTACGTGTGATTCAACCAGCAAGGGAATTTAATGTTGCAGGTTTGATCCAATTAAGCCTCTTGGGAAGACGAGTATGGATATTGATCGAATTGTTGGATTGCCATGTGATAGTGAAAGATTCCATAACCTTTTCTGAAAGGTTATCTCTGGTGCTTCAAACGACAGAATGGTTCAGATATGCAGATCGCATCCTTAGTCACAACAGTGGCATTTTTCCTTCGTTTGTTGTCCTCACAGATGGAGCTGCCTCTTTGTTCTTCTCATACCCCAAGAAGCCGATATAAATTATTGAACCAGTTGTAAGTCAATTGTTCCGTGTGCACCCTATCTCCAGCAGGCGTCTATATCAATCATTTTAATCGTGGAGTATTATGTCGAGCAGCCAAATTGCTTATTTGTCGAAAGGGCATAAAACAACTTCTGCAAGAATAGTTGGCATATTTTTTTCCTTGTGGATACTTCAACAAAAAATGCGGTGGTGATGGTTATTTCGGCACTACTCTAAGTTGCATTGCTAATGCATGGCCATGCATGGCTTCAACATGCCAGTTTTTAATTTTTGTTTATTTATTATAATTATTTGCTTTATTATAAAATTTTGTGCCATTCAATACGTGTTCATAGTGGTGTTTTGCATGGCTTGAACGTGTTCCTCATTGTGATATGTTTCTCGGACAGAGACAAATGTTGCCTGTAGAAATTATGGACGAGCATTGAGAAGTTCAGGATTGTGACAAAGTGAAGGTGAAGGGGAAGTAGAGAGAAGTGGGAAATTGAAGGTGTCTATATAATCTCTTTGTTTTGAAAAACTGGTTTTGGTGACTCTAGCTTATCCTCTGTGAAACGATCGGCCTAATTGTGGGAGACGCGACGACCAAATCAGTACCTGGCGACCCGAAGGCGGAACTCTGAGTGAGAGGGTGGAACTCAATCTCTATAATTATTGATGCCTATAGTCCACTGTGGTCTGAGAAGTGCAGACGCCAAAAAGAAGGCAGCTTGGCATGATTTGGCATGGTTTGAGAATCTCCATGAAATGAGTGTTGGGTAGAGTTGTCAAAAGAAGGGTAGGAAAAATGTAGCGAAGCTATCGGTAAGGAGCATTAAAAAAATTGGAGCAAGAAATAAATATTAAAAATAAAGACTCGTAGATTTGTGAAGAACATTGCATGGTGAGTTTCCAAATATGATACCTAGAGGAATGAAGAGAATGCCTTTTAGAGTCAAGGATCAAGTTACAAGAAAAGTGCAATTGTTGCTTGCACAATTAAATACCTTGAAGTTTCTCAACAAAAAAGAAAGGTAAAGGAATTAAAGCGTATGAAAGTGAAGACTGGTAAGAAGTGTCCACCAAAGGGACACAACAATGTTCATTTAATGCTAATATAATCTTGTTTAGAGAGTAGTGGAAGACAAAGGAAAAGACATAAGAAGACTCGGAGAAAGAACTTTGCAACAAAGCAAAGCAATGAATGGAAAATGAACACTATAAATTGAATTTGAAATCAACAGAAGCAAAAGAAGGTTTCCATGTTGAATAGAAAATCGATGAAGGTGCATCGATTTTGAAAATTCAAATCATAAATATATTTAGGTTTTAACCATTTTGTTAGCATACCCTGCACTAAAGTATTTATTTTCATTCTAGATGAATGTAATTATATTTAACCATTTTGTTAACATACTTAGTCCTAAATTATTTATTTGGAGTCTAGACGAATGAGCCTACCAAGTGAAATGCATAGTGCAATTGAAAATTGAAGCTTAGAATTGCTACATACAGTCACACAAACCACTCACAAAATGAGCCTAGACAATAAATTCATTATTGTCAGTTTGTGGCACTAAAAGATGTTGTCTCACGCAACCAATTTTGATGCTCAACTTTTCTTTTTACTTCAACCTTGAATGACCAGTGTCATATTTGATTCCTATGCAAATGTTACATAATCCCCGAGAAAGAAGTAAGATGCAATAGTTGATACATCAACGATCATGTGATTACTGATACAACACTTATCATCCATGGAAAAAGAGATGCACTTATTTTTCATAGAATACAGGACTTCATGCCTCTTATTTCAAGGTTTTTCCACACAAGTGTTTCAATATTCCATTTAATGTGATGTTAATATTCCTATCCCAACTATCTTAAGCATAGGTCTTTGTTTTTGTTTATATCAAATATTATTTCAAAGCATCTTTAAAATTTCTTTAAAGCATTAAGATGTCATATCACAATTCAATAAGCCAAATAATGCTAGACATAGAGGAAAACTTGTTTCACATTATTATCATTATTGATTTTACTTTCTTGCATCTATTTGTATTATTATGGGTATTGACAACTCTCTTTTTTTCATACAGGTAGATGAACCGGCGCAGGCCCGTAGGAGAAAGTGACTCAAGAGCACAAGGCGTGGGGTCGATCCGGGGTGGGGACGACCACAACAGAGTGTCCCAGCCACCCCACCTACAACATTAGCCATAAAAAAATTTTAATAATAAAAAGTAATTGTTTATCTAATTTTTCCATTCTATACAACACTTTTATTAAGGCAGTGCATCAAAGGCCAATAGGTATCACTTTTGTAGCCCTTGAGAAGTTCATGCAACCAAGCATTTCCAAGTATTTCTCACGAGGCGTTCATTCGTCTAATCGTCCATTTTCAATCCAGTAACTGTACACGCTATTTTCTAAATCCGAATACATCCCGATAACCACAAGAGTACTACTAAATCAAACAATTAAATTAAATTAACTAATTCTGGAAAACAATTCCATTTGAGATCATATGTCATTCTTCTCTGTGCTTTGGCGTGCAGGATCCAAAGATGTTTTTTCAAGGATATCGTATAATGTGTACAAATGAGAACTGAGTAAAATCCATAAAATTTTTACTCAGGAGCAGGGATTGCAAAGTCCCTGTGTTTGAATTCTGTTTTTCCCTAATAAAAGTAATTTCTTCATGGTGTTTGTCCATGCCGCGACCGGCTTGCAGTGAAAATATTTATGATTCTTGTGAGGTGATGAACAAGGAAGATAGTTGAACAATGGGACGCAATGTCTTTTGTTCAACTTTGGGTAATGGTTATTTAACATTTTGAATGCGGTTAAAATGCAGATAGATTGGAAAAACAAAAATATAGAGCGCAATTTTTGAGTGTCGTAGAAATAGATAGATAGCATGATGTATACTTTGTCCGAGTAAGAACCAAAATAAATGATTTATCATTTATAAAATTAAACCATTACACTGTTTTTAAAACCAAATATTTATTATTTATCTCAAAATTAAAAAACAAAACCTATTATGTCAACTTAAAAAGTATCATAAAAATTTAATTAAAACTTAAATATGATTTAATATTTTTAATATGTAAAAAAAATTAAAAAATATATATATTTTCTATATTCACTTATAATTTAGTAATATTAATATTAATATTCTTTTTTTTCAAACATTTAATAATATTTACAATATATATTTTAAAATATTAATAATATTATTTAGAATTTGTTTTAATATTAATAATATTTTAAAATATTAATAATATTATTTAGAATTTGTTTTAATATTAATAATATTTTAAAATATTAATAATATTATTTAGAATTTGTTTTAATATTAATAATATTATTTAGAATTTTTTTTAATATAAATAATATTATTTAGAAAAAAATTGATTATTAAAAATTAAATTAAATGATTTTATTTTATATAAAAAAATAAAAAATAAATAAATTATATGTTCAAAAAGATTATATATTATTATTATTTGTTATTAAAAGGATTTAATTTAATGTTTTAAATTAATTTAATAATTTAATGTTTTTAATATGTAAAAAAATTAGCCCCAAGAGTTAGCTCGATCGGTTGTGTTCTCGGAAGTTAGGTCTCCCAGCATGCGAGGTCACGGGATCCATCCTCATAGACCCTCTTGGGGTTAGGCACGCAGCGGCCGCAGGGCGGAAACCCCTTCGGGGCGGGTCCGTCGAAAATTATTTCATGGATGTAGCGGTCGGCTAAGCCGATTAAAGTGAACCACATGGGAAAAAAAAAAAAAATGTAAAAAAATTAAATGTTCTATATTCACTCATAATTTAATAATATTAATATTAATATTTTTTTTTTCAAACATTCAATAATATTTACAATATATATTTTAAAATATTAATAATATTATTAGAATTTGTTTTAATATTAATAATATTATTTAGAATATTTTTTAATATAAATAATATTATTTAGAAAACATTTGATTATTAAAAATTAATTATATGATTTTATTATATATAAAAAATAAAAATAAAATAAATAAATTATATGTTTAAAAAAATATATATTATTATTATTTTTATTAAAATGATTTAAGTTACTGTTTTAAATTAGTTTAATAAAATGTTTAAGAAATATATTTTTTATTTAATTTTATTTAAAAATAAAATAAATTTTATTTCAATAAAAATTTAAACAATAAAATTATTATTACTCTTTTTAAAATAATTGAGTCCTTAAGTTTGGGTGTAGCCTGGAAGCCAAGGAGAATGCTCCCACCTGTCGGCGCCTATATCATAAAACATACGACAAGATTCTTGCAAATTCGTGGTCGCTCGCGCTAGTTGGCTAATATATCATAAAACCGAATTTTTTCATAGAACTTTTGATTTTTTAGGCGACCGTTTTGTAGATTTTGAGTTTTGTTCGGCGACCAACTTTGTCTACCGCCTGCTATCGCCCAAAGCGTTTACTTCCAACTATCTCGCCAATGCTTTCGCGTGTTTTATGATATTAACACCGACCAACGGGAGCGACCAAGCATTTGTATTGGTTTTTTAATCTATTTTCGGGGATCGGGGGTTTAGGACTCGGTCGGAGGTTTAGGACTTGGTCGGCGGTCGGGGGTTTAGGACTCGGTCGACGGTTGAAGGTTTAGGACTCGGTCAGGGGTTTAGGACTCGGTTGGCGGTCGGAGGTGTAGGACTCGGTCGACGATCAGAGGTTTAGGACTCGGTTGGGGGTCGAGGGTTTAGGACTCGGTCGGTGGTCGGAGGTTTAGGACTCGGTCAGGGGTCGGGGGTTTAGGACTCAGTCGACGGTCGGAGGTGTAGGACTCGCAATTAAAAAAACTTAAAAAATCAACCATGGAAACTTTTTCAGTCAATGAAAACTTAGAAAATATATCCATTGAAATGGTCCGCAGGCTTAACATAACTTCGCCGAAACGGTCGGCAAGCTTAACATAAATAATTATTAAACTTAATAATAATCAAACTTAAACTAAATTTATCAATTAAAAAAACTTGAAATAAATACCCTTTATGAAACCTTTATAACATTGAATTCAAACTTACATTTTTTATCATCTTTATTTCAGCCGAGTGTTTCAGCAGAGTTAGGTTAATACCACCAATAGTTTCGGTAAAGTTATGTTAAGCCTGCCGACCGTTTGAAAGTTATGTTAATGTTTTTCATTCATTAAATATTTTGAAAAAAATTTAAAAGTTGATATTGAATAAATGAAGATGATAATTGTTATTATGCATTTGAAATGAATTTTGGTTTATAAAACCTCAAACCAAAATCGTAAAGAATGACATAGATTGCTTTAAAATTGTATTTCTATATTAAAATATATTAGATAGAAGTTTTCCCAAAATATCCATAATTTGAATGAATTAACATATTATGAAGGTATTTATTATTATAAATATTTTGAATTTTACATATGCAAGACAATTTAATAAGATAAATTCATACATTATGGGTGGAGTTAAGTTAAGCCTGCCTACCATTAAAGCATGCCAACCGTTTTGGCGGAGTTATGTTAAGCCTCCGGACCATCTCAATGGATATATTTTCTAAGTTTTCATTGGCTGAAAAAGTTTCCAACTTTTTAGGATGAAACACATATTTTAATAATTAGACCAAATCAATTATCTATAAAGTTAAATTTTAAATTAAACTATTGACAAAACAACATTATGTAGGTTGAAAAAACTTGAGGAACTAAGACTTTTTATTAGAGGTGAAATGAAGCAATATTTAAATAGGAAAGTCAATTTTCTATAAATTTTCTCTTTTAAAATTAAAAAATGATTTTATGAATCCATTAATTTATTTTTATTTTTTTAATTTGAAAGCTTTAAAAAAACATAAAACCAATTAAAAAATACTTAAGGTGAAAGCTATAACAAAGGTATTTTAACAAACCCGTGATTTACAAGTAGGATAGTAGCTCAATGTATTTCCTTAGGAAAGTAAGAAAAGGAAAAATAAGGTTCAATGATTGGGGTTGTGACAATCATGTAGCTTCCATACCTTACAGCACAGGCTTTAATAATGAAATTTGATACAACTAACCAAGTACAGTAGTAGTTTTTTCCTTTTACATGTGTAAGTAAGCATTTTCGTACTGATAACCAATAATATTATTCAGAATTTATTTAGGAGATCTATCAAATTACTTTGTGAAAAATATTTGAAAAGGACTTAAAAAATATATTGGATAGAAATATTATGATTATGGTTATTATCAATAAGGGTGAAAAAAATCAATATTAATTAATAAAATTTAATATGAAATAACCAAAATTATATATACTAAATCATGAAACCATTTCCTTCTCTAGCAATTGCCCAATCTAATCTATATGATCTATTCTCTTATAATCTAATTTAGTTTAAATGAAGATACTATTCTCTTGTAATTTAGTTTAAATAATAATATTATATAATTTAATCTAATTTAAATGATGATATTTTTGTTTTTATAATTTATTTTAAATGATTTAATACTCATCTACAATTTTAATTTTTCTAAATATTTTATAAAATTAAAATTATTATCTTATAATACAGTTTAAATGATAATATTTATGTACACATTTAAGTACTCTAATTATTATATAACTTAAATATATCTGTACAAATATATTTACTCTCAGTACTCTAATTGCTCTTCTGATAGAAGAAATTTGCATTACATTTTCATTCAAAACGATGCACTCGGTCAAATACGATGTCCAAAGAAAGAAGAGAAATTTTAAGGCATTTCCATGTTGAGATTGACACGAACACAGACAATTATAATAGGCGCAAGCTATTCATGAATAGCTATGTTCAACTTTTAACATCAATAATTTGCTATGAACCCTACCAATACCGCGAAAATGGTACCTGGTAATCATCTGAAGAATACCAATACGCTCACGGATCTAGTAAAATGGGAGATCTTTAGACAGATAAGTGTTTCCAGGACAGGGAAATCGAACAGTAAGGGAAGATCCATGATTCCTTTTCTTATCTTATGTGTCCTCAATAAATCAATCGATCACACGATCGAGTCTTCGTGCTGCAGAATTAGTAATGAAAGAAGCTAAAGATCAGATTTTTTAATACCCTTCACGCAAAAAATAACAAAATTTTGTCGATGGTCTATCCATTTCGCTGCGATCTAGCCAAATATTGTCAGCCGTTTCGCTGGAAATAAGCTAAAATCACCGATTGCGGATGGCCCATCCATTTCGCTGCGATCTAGCCAAATATTGTCGACCGTTTCGCTGGAAATAAGCTAAAATCACTGATTGCCGATGGCCCATCCATTTCGCTGCGATCTAGCCAAATATTGTCGATCGTTTCACTGGAAATAAGCTAAAATCATCGATCGCCGATGGCCGACGATTTTGTAGCAATTTCGCCAAATCCTGCAGACCGTTTCGCTGTGGCAGCAGGCAGGTTAGAGGGATATATCTTCAAAATTGCGTGCTCATTAATTCTCTAAATGCCACAAACCTCTTTGGGCGGAGTTATGTTAAGTCTGTCGACAGTTTCGGGAAAGTTATTTTAAGCCTGGCAACCATTTCGGCGGAGTTATATTAAACTTGCCGACCATCTTAATGGATATATTCTCTAAGTTTTCATTGACTGAAAAAGTTTCCATGGTTGATTTTTTTTTAAAAGTTATGTGTGGCATGATTTATAATATTGACAAGTCTGCAAGTTGTCAAACACAAGATATAAACCAGTGGGTGATGAGTGAATTTGATCTTATAATCGGTTCATCCCATCCTCAAGCAGTGTCTTATTCTGGAACTCTTGTTGTGCACCCTAGTGTTGTTGAGGACAGTAAGTAGGGAGTGACCTTGGTGCCAATGAGACATAGGTCCAGGAGAGCAGACATTGGTAAACGCCGTCTGAGGAGGCCATTTACAGTTGCTGAAGTCAAGGTTCTTGTACAAGCAGTTGAAAAGCTTGGAACTGGAAGGTGCGTTATTTTGTTATTTACTACTTGAAGCGTGCCTGGAGATAAACTTGAAATAATGGAGTATTAATTAGACACTTAGACGAACTAGAGTTCATATAACTATATCCTATTTTATCGGTAGTCGTTGTAACTGCTTTCTGTTCTTTTCATTTAATATAAACGGATCGAGCTACTCTCCATAGATAGTGTGTGGTTTTCCTAATATCAATTTTTGGCTCTGTCTTCGATACTCTGTCCTGCTCTGTTCTGTCTTCTATACTCTGTTCTGCTCGTTTCTGGTTTGCTGTTTTCAACTTGGTATCAGAGCGCAGGGGGAGCCTCTGCTGGTCTGCGCTGTGGAGCAAAGAAGTCGTGAGCTTTCCTGGAGAGGAGCCAAGTAGTTCTAAATTCGTCTAGGGTTTCGTTGTACCCCGCCGCTGCTCAGTTCAGAGCAAGAAGAGAGCCGTGGGTTGTTGAAACCATGAGATTGCTGGAGCCGTTTGTAGCTGCTGGAGTGCAAAGGAAGAAAGGTAGTCGCCGGCCCTAGCAAAGCGAATTTGTTGCTATTGCGCAGAGGAAGAGAAGTCTCTATTGCGCAGAGGAAGAAAGGTATGTTCTTTGGGTCTGTGTTGCTGTTTCCCCCTAGAGGTATCGTGGCCATATAGAAGAGCGTCTGTGCCTGTGAAGTACTGCAGAGACGCAGTGGTGCTGAGAGAGCTCATTCACTGAGGTAGAGTGAGTTGTTGCATATAGGAGACCTGTGCGTGAAGGACGCTATAAAGAGCTGTGCGCTGTTGCATAGGGAAAGCCCTGAGAGCCGTGAAGAAATCTGAGAAGCTCTGTGAAACATTCTAATCACACGTCAACCTGCTTTGAGAGCCAAGAGGCAAAAAGTTGTACGCCAAGCCAAGAGCTGAGCAGCGACCAACGCAGTGAAGGAACGCACACCTCACCCTTGCAGAGATGTCAAATCCGCTGGCAGATACATACCTCAACGAAGCCAATAAATTAGACGGGTCAAATTTCATCAATTGGAAATTCAAGATGCAGACCTTGATGGAAGGTTATGGTGTATGGACGATCACTAAGGGAGATGAAGCGAAACCTGTAGCAGCTGCGGGTGGAACACCAGCACAAATCCAAGACTGGGATAAGCGCGAGAACAAAGCCAAGGTACTGTTACGAATGTCTGTTAAAGATAGTATCATTCCACATATCAGAGAAGCTAAAACTTCTGCTGAAACGTGGACAGCACTTAAAGAGCTGTATGAAACTAGCAATACAAATCGTCTACTTTTCTTGAAAACTAAATTGCTAGGCATTAAGATGGATGCAAATGAATCTGTTAGTTCATTTTTGGGTCGGATTAAAGAGGTAAAAGACAAGCTAGGAGATATAGGAGAAACAGTTTCCAGCACTGACCTTGTTACAGTTACCTTAAATGGTATGCTAGACGACTATCAGATGTTTATAACAGGTCTTGCAGCAAGGGAGAAACCTCCTACTTTTGAAGTATTGACAGGTATTTTGCTGCAAGAGGAAGAGAGGCGCGCAAATTTGAAGCCTCAGAATTCAGACTTGGCACTGTGGTCAAATAAGAGATCCCCGAGAGGGAGATCTGGAGAAAGAGGCAGAGGCGGCAGATTTTCGCAAAGCAGACCATCTACAAGGCCAAATCAAGGTATGCCATCTAATAGAAATGAGTCAAAGAGTTGTTTTTATTGTGGTTGACCTGGACATCTTATTAGAGATTGTCGAAAGAAGAAGAGTGATGAGGCTAGGAATAAACCTAGAAACCATTCAGGTCATTATGCAGAAGAATCTTCAAAACCCTCGATTTCTGATTCAAGGGATCTTAGACTGTTTGTGTCTAATGCTGCTTTATCTGCTGAAATTGATGATGTTGATGCTTGGTTTGTGGACTCCGGAGCATCAGTACATATGACCTGTAATAAGATGTGGTATACTAACTATAAAGAAACACAGAATGGTGCCAGCATATATCTTGGTGATGATCGTGCTTATCAGATAAAGGGATACGGAGATATTCCAGTAACATTGCCAAATGGTAGTGTTCGTCACATTCGCAATGTGGTGTATGTGCCAGGGATAAAGAAAAATCTGATATCTGTGTCTACTATTACAGATCAGAATTTGAAGGTTGAATTCTTCAAAAATTACTGCATAGTGAAGGACTTACTGGACCAATACAAAACCCTTGCAACGGGAGTCAGAGTAGGAGGCCTGTACAAGCTTGATGTTACCAGCAAAGAACATCATGCATTAACTTCTGCAACTATGCCAGCAGAGAGTCTTTGGCATCAAAGGTATGGCCACATCAATCATCAAGATTTATTGCTATTATTAAAGCTTAATATGGTTGAAGGACTTCCCATGTTAAAAAATGTGAACATTGCTTGTGAAGGATGTGCATTAGGAAAGATGCACAGAGATGAATTTCCTTCTAATCCTGATAGGAAAAAAAGAGATGTGTTAGATCTTGTGCATATTGATGTTTGCGGGCCTATGCAGACTAGATCCTTAGGAGGTGCATTTTATTTTATGCTATTTATTGATGATTGCACAAGATACACATGGGTTTACTTTCTTAGAAGAAAGAGTGATGTTTTTGAGTACTTTAAGGAGTTCAGAAACATGGTTGAAAAGCAGATAGGAAAATCCATTAAAATCCTTCGTTCAGATCAAGGGGGAGAGTATAAATCAGGGGACTTCAACAAATATTGCAAATATCATGGAATAGTACAACAGTTTACAGTACCCAGCACTCCACAGCAGAACGAAGTTGCTGAAAGGAAAAACAGAACTCTGGTAGAGTGTGCACGCAGTATGATGAAAGGTAAGAATCTCTCAAATACTTTCTGGGGTGAAGCCATAAATACTTCTGTTTACCTAAAGAATAGAAGTCCAACTAGGAGTCTTGATAATATCACTCCTTTCGAAGCTTTGTATGGTTCCAAACCAGTAGTTCAAAATTTGAAAGTTTTTGGGTGTAAGGCTTTTGCACATATTCTAAAAGAAAATAGGAAGAAACTAGATGCTAAAGCCATCAAATGTATCTTCATAGGTTACTGTTATGAATTCAAAGCATATAAATTGTTTGATCCTTTAACTCACAAGGTATTTGCGAGTAGAGATGTACTTTTCCATGAATAGGAAACAGAAATGCAAGAGAACAGCAATAGCAGCCATGAGGAATGGCATAAAATTCTTGATGAAGGGGTTAAACAAGAACAACAACAGCAGTTAGTACAGCAGCAACCATTTCACCAAACACAGGGACAGCAGCAAACTGTATTACAGCAGCCACAAACACAGGGACAGCAACAACATCAAGAGGGATTCAGTGATAAAAACAGTCCAAGCTCAACTAGTGATAAAGACAAAAGTTCACACAGCGAAGTGGAAGATAACCAACAGCTAAGAAGATCTTCAAGACAAATTCGGGCTCCTGAAAGGTACAAAGACTATGCCCTTATGAGTAGCATTTCGAATATCATAGAACCCATTAGTTTTGATGAAGCCAATGAACATGATGAATGGCGAAATGCAATGGAGGAAGAATATGAATCTATAATGAAAAACAATACTTGGGAATTGACTGAATTGCCAAAACATAAAAAACCAATAGGATGCAAGTGGATATACAAACCCAAGTTTAAATCAGATGGTAGTATAGACAAATATAAGGCTAGATTGGTGGCAAAGGGGTATTCACAAACAGAAGGTATTGACTATGTTGAAACATTTGCACCTATGGCTAAATTAAATACTATCAGATTGTTAATTGCTTTAGCTACAAAGCACAATTGGAAGCTAAACCAATTAGATGTGAAATCAGCCTTTTTGAATGGTGAGTTAAAGGAGGAGGTGTACCTTACTCAACCTGAAGGGTTTGTGGAAAAGGGGCAAGAACACTTAGTGTGTAAGTTAAAGAAAGCATTGTATGGACTAAAACAAGCACCTAGGTCATGGTATGAGAAGATAGACTCCTTCTTTCTTCAACAGGGATTTATGAGGAGCAGGAGTGATCCAAATCTATATATCAAATATGATGAGCAGGAGTATATAGTATTGATTTCTGTATATGTTGATGACTTAATAATTACAGGAAATGCAGAGAATCTTATTGATGAAATCAAGGAGCAGCTGTCACAAGTTTTTGATATGAAAGACCTTGGTGAGCTCCATTACTGCCTAGGTCTTGAAATTTGGAGAAATGCAGGCCAAACTTTTGTTTGTCAGAGTAAGTATGTCAGAGATGTACTTAAAAGATTTAAAATGGATGAGTGTAAATCTTCTACTGTTCCCATGCAGCAGAATGTGAAACTTTCTTGTGATGATGGTTCAAAGGAAGTGAATGACACGATGTACAGACAGATGGTGGGTAGTTTGAATTACCTCACCACAACCAGACCTGACATTGCATACTCTGTGAGTGTGTTAAGTCAGTTTATGGCAAAACCAAAAGAAAGCCATTGGAATGCAGCAAAGGCAGTACTTAGGTATCTAAAAGGAACACTTGATTATGGTATTAAATATACTGATGCTTCTATTGTTGAGCTGACAGGTTATTCAGATTCTGATTGGGCTGGGAATTCGGATGATCGAAGATCAACCACTGGATATGCATTTAGCATAGGATCCGGAATTGTCTCATGGAGCAGTAAAAAGCAGCCTACTGTATCTCTGTCCTCTACTGAAGCAGAATGCAAAGCTCTGTGTGCAGCGACTTGTGAAGCTGAGAAGACTTCTTCAAGATGTAGGAGAAGAACAAAAAGAACCTACAATGATCAAATGTGATAACCAAAGTTCAATCAAGTTGGCAAATAATCCGATTTTTCATGCAAGGACAAAGCATGTTGATGCTCAGTATCATTTTGTTAGAGAGAAGCTACAATCCAATGAAATAGATCTCATATATTGTAATACTTGTGAAAATACTGCTGACATTTTCACAAAGCCTCTCGGAAAGGTCAAATTTGAATTGTTTAGGGAAATGTTAGGTGTAGCAGTTAATCCATTCTCCATTAAGGGGAGGACTTGAAATAACGGAGTATTAATTAGACACTTAGACGAACTAGAGTTCGTCTAACTATATCCTATTTTATCGGCAGTCGTTGTAACTCCTTTCTGTTCTTTTCATTTAATATAAACGGATTGAGCTACTCTCCGTAGATAGTGTGTGGTTTTCCTAATATCAGTTTTTGGCTCTGTCTTCGATACTCTGTCCTGCTCTGTTCTGTCTTCTATACTCTGTTCTGCTCGTTTCTGGTTTGCTGTTTTCAACTGATAATCCATAATATATGACAAAAATCTCCTTTGGTTTGTTGAAGGTGGAGAGAAATTAAGCTGCATGCATTTGATCATGCCAAGCACCGGACCTATGTTGATTTGAAGGTTTTCATCTGCTCATTTCTGTGTTGCCTTTCTTGAACAGTGCTGCACAAGCAAATTGTATGGTGCTTGCACAATCAAAATTTTAAAATAACGTCAGCAACCAAATTTCTACCTTTTCTTATGAATAGGGTATTGGCTGGAGTTTTTAAAACTTGTTTTTTTTTTAAAGTGATTTACTGATTGTCTGGATCATATGCCAGTAATTTATTTATATACACGTCACTTTTGTTTTTGCAGTTTGATCTATGTTTGATTATTTTTCCTTCGAATTCAAATAAAATTTGCTGTCAGTTTTAACTTGCTTTTTAATATAAAGACATAAGTAAAGGTTTGATATTATAAATGTCTCTCTAGACTATGCCCAGCGTCAAGTCTATCTGTCCTTTCAAGAGAAGTCGTTTCTTCTCCTCAATGACAAGCAAGGACCTGTTATGCACTCTTTCTGTTCTTAGTCAATTTATATGGACTTGTAACATTCTAATTGAACAAAATAGGTGAGTCATTTTTTTGGTTAGAAAACCATTTCACTTGGTTTATACGCTGAAAATGTTACATTTAAATACACCTGACTGCTAAACTGAACTGAATTATTTGGTCACAGACATTTTCTTGGTTTAAAATTTTTTTCAGAGTAGCGGATTTTGACCCTTTCTTAGTTTCTAATTGGATTGGTTTTGTTAGTTAATCTTTAACCATTGGGTCAATACTTTCACTTGTTTTTTCTGTTAGAAAAATAGGATCGCAGAGCAATAACAATAAACAGAAATGCAAATATAATCACACATACACATTACAAGAGAGACACAGATATATCGTGGTTCACCCAACTTGGGCTACGTCCACACTGAATTTGCCAGTCCTTATTATTATTACCGTCCAGCAAGTCGAAGGGATACAACCGCTGCACTTCCTCTTCTTTGTTTTACAGTCTCTCTCCTGATCTCAAAGATCTCTACAATGCATAAAACCTAATACATCAACCCTAGCCGTATTACAATGTCCTTCTTTTATAAGGGAAATACAATGGGAAAATACCACGGGATACCCAAAACCATGGGCCCGCAAAACAGCTGGCGAAAACAGCCCCAAAAATACCATCCCCCCTGGAACCCCGTGGGGGGGCGATGCCCCCCCACACCCCCCCGCTGGGGTCAGTGTACAGTCCACCTACATATCATATAGAACTGGGGTACAAACACGGCTAATACAATATCATCTATGAGACTAGAAGATCTGGCTCCACAACCAACATTTTCCTAAGCTGGAAAACATAGAATTAAAGTGAATCAAATTTAAATATTGCAAAAATAGAGAAGATTTGTGGAATATAAAGAATAACTTGAAATCTACTTAAATTTTAACTGCTAACTGTTTGCTAGTTTCTGTTTATGTTCCACAATGATCTTATGATGCACTTTTACTGCAGGATAAATGGAAAACGCATGTTCACACTGCAACGATTGCTCCACACCAGCGTAGGGGAGAACCTGTTCCATTGGAATTGTTGGATAGGGTAATTCGTGCACATTCTTACTGGACAAAACGACAGACCAACCAAATGCTAAATCATAGCCTGTAAGGATGGAGACTCACTTCTTTTGATGTCTCAGCTCATGATCTAGGGACAAGACTTTGTAAAGCCTCAACTGTCTTACAACAACTTTAGCCACCTCTCTTGTTTGCTGGAGGTTGCTGTGTACTATGCTCGTTGTAAACTGATGTTTATAGCTGATTCTGGGTTTTTAAGAAGTTAACCGAACAAGTGGAATTTGTCGAAATGTCTACTACAAAGTCAAGGACAACTGGTGAGAAGAAGACAACTCTAACGAACAGCTTTTCGGATATGTTCAATTCTTCCAGATGCCCTTGGAAATGTATATAAGCTAATTTGCATCTCCTCACTTATATTAGGCTCTTTTACTTCTATACCATTCTGCTGTTAAGCAGATTCTAACTTGCCCATCTTATTTGCAAACCATATTTTTAAGTATGCATATTTTTATGTTTATATTATGCATTATGCAAAATTTGCGGGGACATCACAAATCATCACTCTTGCTTTAAGTGTATCTATGCATGCTTTATGGTTACATCTATGCTTAAAGAAAGATAATCACAGAAAGAGCCAGGCACTGGTTAAGGAATATGCGTAATTTTTCCCTTTACACTTGCTACTGTCCATTTCAACTAAGTAGTCTTTTATGTCAGATGCTTTTTTCTAAGTGTAGTCATCCTTCTCCCACTGTTCACCAACTAACATAGCAGTTCTTTGTTAGGCGTATGTCTTCATGTCCGCATTAAGTTTATCTCCTGTTGATTGTTTTGGATTGTTTACCGCAGTATTTGTTCCATGTCGATCACAGTAAACGAGGGCAATAAAAGAACGGTCGCTCAGCCAACTGATTGCTTGAAATTGGATTTGTCTCATTGTTTACAGCTTAGTGGTATTCATTTTCTGGCTTTTGTCTGAAGGGAGAAGTGGGCGAGCAGCGTGATGGGAAGCGTTACCAGAGAAGTATACGATCCTAAGAATTTGGGCAGGAGTGCGGGCATATGCAACTGAGTATTTATCTCCTGCAAGAATGTTGCTTCTCACTTTTCCCTCTGCTCCCACCGTGGCTGCAACATACACTCCTTCGTCAGCAACTCCATTGCGTCCCAGATAACTCCTCACATTAGAGATCTTGTCAGTGAATTCTGCCACTGTGTATAAATCATATGATTGAAATTAAAACATCTCGTAATAAGCTTCAAATAATTTAACTATGCCATATGACAAGCACAACTTTACATCTACAATGCTATCACAACCAAAACTTTAGATCTAGAAAGATTTATGACAAAATCCCAGACATGATAGTTAGCCTAACTTTTATATATACATATTTGACCATGCAATTAGTCTATATGCAAGCATGAAACTCTGGCTTAATTATCTCATTAATTTTTCTCGTTTAGGCAAATTCAAGATACGTAGAAAATATGCATCATATTTTTTGAAGTGCAGGCACGATGTGAACGTGAATGGGCACAATCGCCTTTTACCTAATTACATCGCATTTGTAGTCATGCCAAGGATGCTCTTATTTCCTCTAAACTATAGTTGAGATAGATCTTTGCAACAAAGCATAATGGCTGCAATTTTACACTGACTCAAAGGGATTAATGACTAATCAAGTTCCTCTAGCCAACATTTCCTAAAATTTTCCATAAGAATCTTGACGCTGGAGGCGGATCTATTAATAAAAATTGGCGATAAAGTCTTCTGCCTTCCTGTCGATTTCTGAGCGGCACAGAGAGTTGGAAGTTCTTGTTGCCGAAATGTGTGTGCAAGAAGCAGGGGGCCATTCATTATAATTAGAAATATCTGAAATATGGGAATGGCATGTACTTACTCAATATTTGTTGAGCAGAGCTGGAGACATTCTTCCATCTACCTGAGGTAAGATCTGGTGTGGCTATTTCTATTTTTCTACATACACGATAGATACTATCCCCATTGAATAGAAATTGTCTGCATAAAATAAAATATAACACCACACCGATGCTCCATATAACCGACTCTTCGGAGTAACTTCCTTTCAGTTTTTCGGGCGCTGAATAATAGAGACTGCCCACGCGATCCTTGCAGATATTCTCCCCTGTAAACACATATATTAGCTTTAAGAGCACACAATTGAAGGTTAGGGTTTACCTACTTTAAATTCATCGATGTGATCAAAATCTGAGAGCTTAACATTCCACGAGGGAGATGAATCCAGACACAGTAATATATTTTCATATTTTACGTCTCCATGGACAATGTTGTTCACGTGTGCGTGTTGCAGAGCCTCTACAAGAGATTTGATTATTTTGGTAGCTTCTACCTCAGAACGAAAACCCATTTTGTCTATCACGCCACGCAAATATCCGCCATTACAGAACTCCAAAATCATGTAAATAAATTGTTCGTCTTCGCATACATAAATGAGCTAAATAAATAACATCTTCGAATTATTATTCGTAATTTTTCGCAGACCGTCGCAGAAAAATGGTTATTTTTCGCCAATCGCCGACCCGTTTCGGCACAGAATTAACAAAATTTCGGCGACTGTTTCGAGCAAAAAGCAACAATTCTTTGCCGATTGCCGACCCGTTTCGGCGCAAAATTAACATTTCGACGATCGTTTCGCGCAAAAAATAACAATTCTTCGCTGAGCGCCGACCATTTGGGCACAAAATTAACAAAATGTCGGCTACTGTTTCGTAGGAAATAGGCGGTTGGTCGATTATCTTCAACATCCTGCGTACGCCGAAACTTTTCATGATGTGGACACCTTCCAACAAAATATAAATGTTTTGCATTATTCAATGGCCTTTAATTGATTAAGATTAGTTCAATTGCATACGAAGATTGCTCATACAAATTATAGCTCAATGGCAGAGCGTGAAATATTGAAGAAAAATGAAAGCTTGGCTCATTGTAACGTCACTGTAAATCTTGAAGCAGACGTTGGCCACTGGTCTGCCCGATGAAATATATTCAGAAATAATGTTAAAGACCAGGGCTCTACATTATTCGTAAAATATGAGATCAGGCCTATGCAAATCAAGAAAGTTGTAATAATATATACACATCATACCTGATTTGTGGTGGCCTTGTAATAATATATACACATGAATGTCTTTTGCACTCTACCAAGCCAATTGGATCTGAATATGTAATCTAGCTGGCATGAATGCCAAACAATGATCAACAACACATTTCAACACCCTTTGACCATTTTCGTTATATTGAACATTATACCATGATAATTTAACTTGCTTCTAATATTTCCTACAAAATACACCTATGTCATACGTCTTCCAAATGGAATGATCATATTATGCCAAGGAAAGGGCTGGTGTACGCTTATGAAAAGACGTGTAGCTCGAATGCTTTGACAACATTAAGGACGAGCGCTTTGAGAACATCTTCACTGTGTCTGCCAACGACACTGATGCATGCTTCCCTCGCCAGTTCTGATGCATGTCGTCTCCTAAAATATCCTTCATTTTCATCTCTCGTCCAACGCTCACATTCTTTTAACTGCTCGATAGCCAGGGCGAGATTTAGAGAGTGCCCAAGCTCAGTGCTTTGAATGACCTCCATAATTAGCATACCAGTCTAACCCAACAACACCCACTCCCAATCCACGAAGGCCTGAACCGATCTGTTGGGCAATGATGGATTGGGGGGAAATCCAGCACAAATAGGAAATAGATGTGAGCATGGGGAAAAGATAACTGGGTAGAATATAATATGAAAAGCTGCAGATATGCCTGAATATAATAGAACGACATGCCTGAATAAGGAGACTTGGACAAACTGTAAAATAAAAGCAAGGTCAAGGAACTTTGATCATGGCAGTCCAACAGTTTAAAGAAGCCCAGCGTTGGATGGGGATACAAAATATGCATCAGGTCAAGCGAGGGTTGCGTGCATAAGAATGTTTGGCAGACAAAGTGTTTGGCGTGCATAAGTGTGAATCCAGGGCCGCTCAAATGAACCAGAACAAAAAAATTTATTTAGCACGCAACCATCCAACCAGAACGGAAATTATTCAGCAAGCAACCATCCATGTAGCAAGATTCCATTCACTTCATGAACGAAGAATCTAGCTGAAGTGAAGGTTATGCACCTCCGTGATGAAACGCCTACCGCATAATTCCGTGATGAAATGCCTACGCGTAATTACCTCAAAACAACGAACAATGATGTGACAATTTCAGAACAAGAAAATAAAACACTTTCTATGATGTTTTTTTTTAATGGATTTGTTTATACTATTAAATTTCCAAGAAGACGAGTACCCAATCCTCGTCGGTTTAATATAAGCCGTCGATAATATCCCATCAACGGTCGATTAGAAAAGATCATATTGCCACGGATCGAGATGGGATACACTCGAAGCGCGGAGATTCCTACAGTTGGAGATGTATTTACGGGCAATCTATAAATACATTCCCCGCGCTCTCAGATTCACTATTGTCATTATTCATTTTCATTGTCTGAAAGTAGCGGAGAAATTTAGCAGCTAGAAGGATGTCTGGGCGTGGAAAGGGAGGCAAGGGTTTGGGCAAGGGAGGTGCTAAGAGGCACAGGAAAGTTCTCAGAGATAATATCCAGGGCATCACCAAACCCGCCATCAGGCGTCTCGCCAGGAGAGGAGGCGTCAAGCGTATCAGCGGGCTCATCTATGAAGAGACCAGAGGCGTCCTCAAGATCTTCTTGGAGAATGTGATCAGAGATGCCGTGACATACACAGAGCACGCCAGGAGGAAGACCGTGACAGCCATGGATGTTGTCTACTCCCTCAAAAGGCAGGGCCGAACCCTTTACGGCTTCGGAGGTTGAGAAGTATCAGTCCGAGTCACTCATTCCTCATACTGCTTGTTCCTCATTTATTAATGGTGTCTGTTGACACCACCCTCCTATTTCGGAAATGGTAACTTCGGTCATTCCCTGTTAGTAGATGTAATTAAGAGATCCGGTGTAGAGTGCTCTGCACGTCCACACAGCAAAGTTTGAGCACTTTGATTTGCGTATGTTTAGCGAATAGTCTTTCTGAGGTCTTGATTTTTAAATCGTGATAATTGGTCACTTGTCGTGTTAGTAATAAAATTGTTGAAGATTCTTGGTAATTTACTCTCTTTTCCAGACCTCTGGGAAGGGGGCTTGGGCTTGTTACCCATTGGAATGTTTCGAATTTGATGTGCAGAGTCATGTCATTTTTTATTTGAAGAGTTAATTTACAGGTTAAAGTGAATTCTGCTGAAAATAAATTATTGCTGTAGTTTGAAAATTTATGATAAATTCTTATAGGGTGTGATTTGAAAATTGTTGTTGGTATTATATTTGCAATTGTTTCATGCAATGGCGATGGCTATCGCTTGTTCAAAGGCTCGAGTATTCAACTATTTACACAGCAGTATCCACACTGAACAAAACATGGAAATTAACCAGAAAACCAACGACTTGCCAAGCCAACCATTTCAATGAGTTGCGGACAGCGCTGTATTTGCACAGTGGCACGCCAGCCATGATTAATTTCCATGCCCTCGATTTAGCAAATTAACTACCTAGTGTTGTAGAGGCAATCCAGTCACTTAATTAGAGGAGAATCCAGTTGAATGTGCAACCATTGATTCAACTAAAGAAGGAAACGAGCTGAGCGTGCAACCAATGATTCCATGATGCTGAAGTTGAGGTATAGCTGTCCATTAACAGAGCGTACAGGCCAATGCTCAATGCAAGTCTACAGAAAGTGAATGGAGAGGGCTCAACAGCAATGCCAGCAACTGGAGCTGTGAATGCCCATCACGACTCGAGCAAAAGGAAACTTAAACCGTAGCATCATCAATTTGGCAATTCATGGAGTAATTTTCGTTGAGAATTCTCCAAGTAACATATTGAGATTATGCATTTTGTTTGATATTCATATGGTTTCAAGGCTCAATTTGTTTGTCAATGGAACCAAGTCAAATTCTATTTCTACAATATTGTTTACACAAATTAAAGCTTCTTAACATAGCACTTAAAACAATTAAAAGTTTACCACTTGAAGATTTGTATGTAGATGTGTATTCAAGTGACATCTCATTCACAATCATAATTACATTGATAAGTGTTTATATCTTGGAATTTGGGGTGGACTAGCATCTATGCTTTTCTTAGATTGCATGAGGATGAAACAAGTGTATTGCTTAGATTGATTTTATGGTAGTTCAAAATTCGAAATAAACAATATTAAAAAGAGAATATCAAAACTCGCTAGTAGTTGATGTTAAATTTTGATTAGGGCTAGGGTTTATTGCAAAAAATAAACAATCAATGTACTTTAATGCAAAATCACTTTTAACAAACTAACATAGAAATGAAATAATACAACATTAAATAGAATTGAAACATAATTTTCATCTATTTCAACTTTTTATCTTTAACACTACCAATTTGGTCACCATGTTAAAGTAATCTTCAGTAACATGTAATCAACAATATAAGATTAAGGTGTAAGTATAAACCAAAGAGAGAGAAATGATAGGTGTGGTACAGTTAAACAAGAATGGTCAATGACAGTCAAGAAATAGTAATAGTCTCAAACAAGATTCATCACATAGGTTTGACCACAATCAAATTCAAAGCATAGGGTTTAAGTCACAGATAAATATTAGTACAAGGATTTGATCCTAAACAATGTCTCAACAAATAGGTTTGATAAAAAAACAAGTCTCAAAATATAGTTCATGTCTTAATAATAAAGATTTGGTTAGAGGCAAGTCTCAGCAATATCGATCTAATCACAAGTAGTCAAAAAAACCCATGATCTCCTCAGTTGTACACATAGAAGAATATAGCAGACCCTAGAGCCTCACGACCTCCACACACAAACAACTAGCAGGTAGATCGTGGATTAGAACAGAGCTCACGACTTCCCAACAAGCATGTATATAGCAAATCGGACCTCATCAATAACTCAACAGGTAGATCAAAGTTGGATTGGGTCTCTCAACAATAGATCATATGTGTATCAGACTTCAATCAAGTAGACAAGATAGATCACAACTCCCAACAGGCAGATTGAGATCTAGGGAAGCAGATCAGACTTTAGTTGGACTTGACCAAATAGATTGGAACTCAGACAAGTAGATCAAAACCTCAGTAGGCACACTGAACCCCTTCAACAAGTAGATTAGATCTTCAAAAACCTTACAGCCAAGTTCACAACCTTCTTAACCAACAATTAAATACCAGATTGGATAGCAGGCAGTTTGAAAAAAGACCTTAACTAGGTCATGGCTATAGTCAATAATCAATATCGAACCCTTGCAATGATCTCTAGGCAGATCAAAGTTGGATCGGGTCTCTCAACAATAGATCAGATGTGTATTGGACTTCAATCAGGCAGATCGGGATCTAGGCAAGCAATATAGAATTTAGTTGGACATGAGCTAGCAGATTGGAACTCAAACAAGCATATCAAAACCCCAGTAGGCAGATTGAACCCCTTCAACAAGCAGATTGGATCTTCAAAAAAATTACAACTAGGATCATGAACTTCTTAACCAGCAATTAAATGCCATATTGGATAAAAGGCAAGATTAAAAAAGACCTTAACTAGGTCACGGTTATAGTTAATAATCAACAATGAACCCTTGCAATGATCAACCCAATCAGATTTGAAGTGTTTAACAGGTGGACAACTTACATAGGTGAATAACCAACAATAAGATCCTTAGAAACTCTTGATGTCAAGCAATGGGAAATCAGATATGAAATTGAAGATGATTAGATGATCTCAAATGAGAAACAATAAATCTCTATATATAAGAAATTAGATCTTCTAGAAAGATTATTTATTAATCTTTTAATTAAGTTAGGGTTCCGCATAATTAGGAGGGCACCATTTAGTTAGGACAAAATAAAAGTAAGAAGATATATAAATATAAAATATAAGTGACTTAGGTGGGTACCAACACATTATGGTTAAAACAATAAAGTCACATTTAATAACATAAAATAAAGTAGAGTGTCTTAAGTGGGTACTAGGGTCATACACTTAAATCGATGAAGGTACTAAGAGCAATCAACATGGTACAAGTCAAAACCATAAAACAAGAATGGGTACATGACCCATAACTCCTAGGACCAAGGGGTGTACCATAAGGTGGGCAAACAACCATAATACCCATAAGACCAAAACATCAAGGTGGTACGAAACAAAAAGCAACTCAAGGTGGGTAAATGACCGTACTAACCACAAGTCAAAGACAAGGTACCACAAGACAAATAATCAACAAGGTGTAAAGACCAAGGATGAGCACCAAGGTGGGGTAAAACCAATCATCTCTCTCTCAAATGTATAAGTGTTCCATACACAACTTGAAAGTTCATCATCACTATCTAAGGGTCCACACTGGATGATGTGATCATGTGGTCCTCTAGACTGCTCCTCAGGTTAAATGCCAGTGGCTCCATGAAGGGGTGGCCAGTCCCTTGAGAAGACCATCTAGCTCAACCATCTCAAAGACCTGAGAGAAGAGGACATCACACATCATTATCTTGGTCCATTGACCAAGATCCACCTGGTTAACTGACCAGGTATGTCACTACAGGAACTACTTGGTCCTCGTGACCAAGAATTTGCCTGGTCCCAGACCAGGAGGTCTTTGTCTCAACCTACAGGACCTGCTTGGTCCTCGTGCCCAAGAAATTGTCTGGTCCCATACTAGAATACCCTAGAGACAAGTAGGGGCCCTAACCACATGCTAGGGACTTTTGCCATGGCATCAACCTGCTTGGTCCCCGACCAAGAACCCTAGGAGATAGCTTGGGGCCCTAGGGTACCTTCTAGGGTCTTACTAGATTTACTCTACCTGGTTAACTTGACCGGGAACCCTAGTTAACTGACTAGGGTACCATCCTCTCTAAGAATGGGTCTCGCAACTGCACTAACTTTAACAGTTGATGCATGGATAACTCGTAGCTAATGCATGGATACCTCTTATCTAATGCATAGATAAGGGGCTCCGTGGCAGACACTAAATAACATATAACTTATTACTTATTTCTAACACTTAACTTGCCCTATTGGTGTTCATCGGCCACAAGTTAAGTGGTTGTGCTAATCAATAATCCATCCACAAATGCATTCAATACTTATCACATGAAATTGTGTTCTTTGACTTTGTTTCTCCCAATAGATAAACACAATATGTATACTTATGTTATAAGGCGTTTCCCCTCTTTGCATTGTATGTTTTTCATTGTTGTTTTGTTGATTCATGGCCGTCAGATATGTTAGATGACCATTGATGCCCTCCTAGGTGTTCATCTTGCATCGTACTGCATTTCCCTGTCTATGCTTGCTGTCATTGTTTTGACCACCCTTGATTGTCTCTTTATGAATCTTCTTGCCCTCTTCCAGAGCCCAAAATTTGGCACAAGTTGAAATCGCGCTCGTAAAAGTGAATTCATTGGGTATATTCTTGATCATCGACAGTTGCTTCTGTTGAAACAAGGCCAAGGCCTCTTAATTTTTAGGATTGTTGCTTTCAACAACTTAAATCTCTAAGATATTGAAAGTGAACATGATCTCACACCAATTGAACCTATATAATCACACTATTGCATTGTCCACTATTGTAATCTAATTGGTGAACCAATGATCCAATTACAACATGGTGAATCTCGCCAAAGCCATAAAGCATATATGAACATGAATCTATCTCCTGCGATGATAGCACATAACCCTAGTGAATTTCTAAACTCGACTATTGAAGGTACATTAGGATCGTCAACAATCATGTAATCTACATATGGTTCTTCCTTGCTAATGAAATATATACTACCCAATGCACAATATGCAGATAATTGCCTATTTTGTCCCTCCATGTACGCTTTGTTTTTAAACTCATTATGCCATCAACGACCTTGGTTGCATTTTGGAGGGCCAATGCACATGGCTTTTAGTTTTTCCAAGTGCTCCGACATGTGCTCGATTGAAAAATGTTATTGGAAACACTTGTGTTTGTGGGCTTTGCAGATGGTGCTAGCTACCACGCTCATAATCATGATTATGCCACTTGGATGATATATTTTCCCATGGGCCATTTGGTGAGTTTAGGAGGAGTATGCCTATATTCGGGTACAACAATAACATCGTCGAATATACTATTATTATCAAACTACTATTGGATACTTTTTCAAATGGAATTCAACGTTTGGTAGGCCACCTAGACTCACAACTAACAGTCCCACAACTCAATGGAATATACCGTGTTCAAGACCCTACTCTCTTGGGAATATAAAGTTAGTCAATTTTTTTCATTCATAGATAATAAGAACTTACATCAATTACAAAATGTGTAGAATGTCATACAAAATCGGCTTCATAGCCCTCAGTAATGCATATATAGGACCCAAAACTACAAAATATCGACATAACTGACATATATCATGGCCTAGTAGTATCTCGATACATAGTACTACAGTCATCACTAGACGAAAAAGGTGAATCCATGCATGTTGGACACCAACCACGTGTCACTGCATTCCCTCCTAGAGGTCCTCAATCCATGTCACCGGAATCCCAAGGGTTAAGCCCTTAAGGTTCTGCTTTTCAGAATCAAGAGTCCTCGTGGGACCCTCCTCAACATGGGCATGATGTCATCAAAGCCGTGGGTACCCTACTGGTCGTATTGGTCCCACATCTGCGTCATCGAAACTTTTGTTAATTATTCTGCACACCAAAATTTTGTTTACCTCTTGCTTTTAAAACATAACAAAAATCCCCCAAAAATGATATATTCCAAAAACATAAAACATTTCTTATCGATCTATCCCCACTGTGTGTTGGGAGGGAGTGCTAACTTAGGATCTCCACGATATTCTAGTTTGACATATGGGAATTCTTCTATAGCGAGAATTTGAAGCCTCCGCCACTTGAAGAAATCATCATTGAAGGCAGTGACAATAGGTGCACTTCCTAATATGTACACCATGTTTGTCCAACATACCATCTTGGGAATTTGAGGCTCAAGGAGAGAGATACTAATGCATGGGAACATCACAGGGAGTCGCTCTAAGAAGAATGAGACTAGTATGCTCCCATATCCAAAGTTATTTTGTTTTTTGGTCTTGCAATTTGTCATTTGAGCCTTCATGTTTACAAGAAGACATGTACACCAGTCAAATACCACAGGCCTCAAATGTCAAGTTTTAATTCAAGCATAAATACATGTCATAATAAAAATGCACAAATTCATTCCACATGAACACAATAGTTTTACCTTGGAGAAAACCCTTAGACGGGAGAAAAACTCTAGCCAAACAATATTTCTAATATAAGATATCAGGTTCAGATTACATCATCATCATAAACTTCACTTATGCTGTGTTAAGACAAAATTAAATAGCAGACATAACTTACACCATAATTGTATGACAACCTCAACCTCCTCACAATATCCTCTTCCTGCTGCAAGTATTATCCTCTGCCTTCTGTAAGTATTACTCTCTGCCTGCTGTAAGTATTACTCCTCTGCTTGTTGTTGCACATACTATTCCTCTATTGCAATGGACAGACCTTACAACTCCTCCAAGAGCACACCTCAGAAAAAATTGAATGAATAAAAGGGAAGGGGGTGGCTCCTATTTATAGTTTTGGGGTGGCTGCCTCAAGCAACCCTCCTATACATGACACCTGTCACTTGGCATGTGAAGCAGCCCCCCTATACATGACACCTGTTACTTGGCATGTGAAGCATCCCCCCTATACATGACACATGTCACTTGGCATGTGAAGCAGCCCCCTATACATGACACTTGTCACTTGGCATATGAAGACATGACACATAACAACTGCTGGAGATGACATATGGCAAGAGAAGATGAGGACACGTGGAAGGAGAAAGTAAAGACACATAGCGGAAGTTTAGTGATGATATGTAATAGCTTCTGAAGCTATAATTTTAACACTCCCTCTTAGCAAGGAAGCTATTAAATTATTAATTGATATTATCTTATAAGAAAGATTGTTTGTTTCTAGCTTTATAGGAATTGTATGTTCTTCCTAACTTTTTCTAGATACCTTGAATTTTGCTAAATGCTCACAAGGCTGCATGTCTTGACTTTTGACATGACTCACAAGGCTTGTCCTTTCGCCTTGACTTTTGTCATAATCTCACAAGGATTTTTAAAGACCTCATCACTTTTATTCTGACTTTTGTCTTGGCTCACAAAGTTTGTATGTTTACTTTGACTTTTGCCATGACTCACAGAACTGGTTAATCTCCACGTCTCCATGGCTAGCTTCAGGGTGGTCACTTATGACCTTAGACCTTGGAGGATTCCCTTTTGATCATTCTCTTTATCAGAGATGGAGGCATTCTCCGCAACTCCAAGTTTGTCTCTAAAGTGAGCAAACTTCACCAACTGCAGTGGTTTTGTTAGGATATCATCTACTTGATCATCTATTTCAACATACTTCAACTTGATCACATTTCGTTGTACCATATCTCTGATATAATGGTACTTTAGATCAATATGCTTTGATCTGCCATGAAATATCATACTTTGTGTGAGCTTCATGCAGCTCTGATTACCACAATAGATAATCGTAGTCTCAAGCTTTTCATTAACCAATCCAAAAATGAGTTTTCTGAGCCATACTGCTTCTCTGCTAGCAATACTTGCAGCAATATATTCAGCCTCAGCTGTGCTCTGAGCAATAGATTCATGTTTCCGACTGGACCAGGAGATCATGGCTGATCCCAAAATGAAGCAGTAACCAGAGGTACTCTTTCTGTCTACTGGACTTCCCGCCTAGTCTGAATCTGCATAACCATGCAACATCACACCACCACTGGATGTGAACTTTAGCCCATAGGCTATGGTACGTCTAAGATATCTCAGAATATGCTTACCTGCTACCCAATGTCGTTCTCTAGGCTCAGTCATAAATTGGCTTAATGCGCTCACTGCAAACTGCATATCTGGTCTGGTATGAGTCAGATACATTAAAGACCCAACAAGTTTCATGTACATGGTGGGATCCACCAAATCTTATCCCGAGCTTGAATCATGTAACTTCTTTAAATTTTCAACCATAGGAGTAGACACACTCCTGCAATTCATCATACCAAACCTTTTCAGTATGTCTACTGCGTATTTTCCTTGATATAGGAAAATCTCGTTTGGTTTCTGCCAAACTTCCAATCCTAGGAAATAGTGCATCATTCCTAGATCTTTCATTTCAAATTCAGCAGTGAGTCTCTCTTTGCATTTGACAATCTGTTTTTCTTCTCTTGTAATAAAAATATCATCTACATACAACACCAAAATCAGAGGTTGATTTTTAACAACTTTAAAATAGAGGTTAGAGTCTGCGGTACTTTTACCGAACCCTAATCTTTGCAGAAAGCCTTCAATTTTGTTATACCAAACTCTGGGTGCTTGTTTAAGACCATACAGGGCCTTTTTTAACTTACATACATGAGTTTCCTTTTCATGCATTGTAAAGCCATCAAGTTGTTCTACATACACATCCTGCTCTATTTCACCATTAAGGAAAGCAATCTTTACATCCATTTGATGTAATTTCCAACCAAGTACAGAAGGAAGAGAGATAATTGTGCGGATAGTAGTATACATGGATACTGGTGCAAATATCTCATCATAGTCTATACCTTCTTTTTGGGAGAATCCTCTGGCAACAAATCTTGCTTTGTACTTTTCAACACTCCCATCAGCTGCATGTTTGATCTTATATAGCCATTTGGAGGAGACAACTGACTTATTTTTGGGCTTGGGAACTATGTCCCATACATTATTCTTCGTGATGGACTTGTATTCCTCCAACATGGCATCTTTCCAAACCTGAAACTTGTTAGTTTCATTAAACAAAGAAGGTTCAACATCACTAATGTTACTTACCAAATCAACATAACCTGTAAATCTTTGAGGCCTTTTGCTCTCTCTAAAGGTTCCTGAAGGGGTATATGTTTCTATGCTTCTTGCAGAGTTTCTTTGAACCAAGCAGTTCTTTTCTTGATAGGAGGTTCTTCAAGAGACCTTTCTAACACCTCAGCAGGTTCCAACACTGAATCTTGATCCATTGGATCATCATCACTTTCCTCCCTCTGAAAGTCAGAACCAGAAGTCTTGGAGGAGACTCTGGATCATCATCGATCTGAAGCTCTCTAGATCATTTAAAAACAACTTCCTCATGGAAAGTTACATCTCGGCTAACCTCGATATGTTTATGACTCGAGATATAGATTCTGTAAGATTTAGAAGATTCGCTATATCCGACAAAGATCCCTTTCTTACTTGAGGGTTCCATCTTAGTTCTCTTCTCTTTAGGCACATGGATGTAAACTGGACACCCGAATAATCTTAAGTGATCTACATTTGGTTTCTTACCAGAGAAAGTTTCTTCAAGAGTTTTATCTTTTAGGATAGCATGTGGAAATATGTTCCGAATGTATACAACTGTGGTTGTAGCTTCTTCCCAAAGAGAATTTGGCAGATCTTGATCAAACATCATAGCTTTTCCAGCTTCACATATAGTTCTGTTCTTTCTTTCCGCAATGCCATTTTGTTGAGGATTGTAAGGAACAGTTAACTGACGTTTGATACCAACTTCCTTACAAAAGCTTTCAAACTCATAAGATTCATATTCCCCTCCATTATCAGATCTTAGAATCTAAATGTGTTTTCCTGTCTGGTTTTCTATTAAAGCTTTGAATTCTTTAAATTTGGAAAACACTTCACTTTTCAACTACAAAAGATAAATCCAACATTTTCTAGAAAGACCATCAATAAATATGACATAATACATAAAACCATTCAGGGAAGGAGAAGACATTGGTCCACAAGTATCAGAATGAATAAGATCTAAGATCTTTTCTGTTTTTCTACTACCGTGAGGAAAATACTTCTTTGCATTTTTTCCAAGTAAACAACCTTTGCATACTTCAACTTTATCAGAAGAAATATAAGGCATACCACTTACCATAGATTGAAGTCCAGGAAGAGCTTTGAAGTGAAGATGACCGAATATTCTATGCCATAACTCGTTGGGACTGACTATAGAATGGACAAGAGCATTAGCATGATGATTTGATACCTTGTAGATACCTCCTTCTCGAATTCCAATAACTTCAACTAAAATTAGCTTACCATATTTTGGCCAGAGAACTGCTTTACCATCCATGAAGGACACCCTGTAGCCTTTATCTTCAAGTGAAGAGACTGACAACAGGTTCTTATTCATGCCAGGAACAAATAAGACCTCATCAATATGAATGATAGATCCATATCTTAACTAAAGGGATATGGAACCAATCCCTTTGATATCATAACATGAGTTGTCACCAAGTTGTACCTGCATTGAGTAGTTTTTCTCCTTGTAATATGAAAGGATATTTTTGTAACCAGTCATATGCTTTGATGCTCCAATATCAACCAACCAAGTGTTCTGGTCAGTAGTTAGATGACCAGAAAGAGCATATACTAGGTAGTATTCTTTCCTTTTCTCATGTCTCTCAAGAGATTCACTTACCTTTTTACTTGATTTTCTTTCTTCAGCAATAGATGCATGATGCTTCTTTTTATGAAAATTTATCTTCTTAAATTTGCGGTCTTTAGCAAAATGTCCCATTTTATCACAATTATAGCATGTAATCTTAAACATATCAAAATTTTTACCTTTGAAGTTACCTTTGAGCTTGTTTTCCTGGAAATTCCTTTTAAAGAAAGGTTTCTTTCCTCTTCTTGTTTTTTGCAACCAAAGCAACCCTGTCATTATTAGCAACATGATTTCTTGAAGTCATGCGACTTTCCTCCTGAAGGTAGTCATGCCATAAACGCTCGAAAGTAGGTTGAATCTCTCTACCATTCACACTGGAAAGGAAAGTACTCCATGAATATGGAAGGCCATCAAATATGGTTTGAACAAGATCGTCATCATCAACAATTACCCCCGTGACAAGTAACTGATCACGAATCTGAGCAATTTTAGAACAAAAGGATGCAACAGACTCACCTTTCTCCATCTTTAAAAACTTTAATTTGTTCTTCAAATTTCTCTTCTGACTAGGTGTAGTCTTCTCATACAACTTCACGAGAGTGTCATAACAGTCTTTAGTTGTCATCAGAGAAGTTAGTACTGGCATGATACTATCTTTTACAGAATAAAAAATAACTCTCTTTTCCCTAGCTTGATTCCTTCTGAAGGCTGGCTTACCAGTATTAGAAACTAGTTCTTCCGCCACTGTAGTTCTAACTCTTTACAAAATTATCTAGTTCTAACTCTTGGAGAATATTCATCATCCTAAGCTTACAAACATCAAAGTTTGAAGCTCTCTCTAGCCTATCTTCATGCCGAACAAAAATAAAAGAAGACATGCTTGAACAAGAAACTTAGGACTGTGCTTTATAAAACTTAAACCTTAGGACCTATGTAGGCTCATGAACTATATAACTAAGCTTTGTTCACACCCAAAGCTCTGATACCATGTCAGGTTTTAATTCAAGCAGAAATACATGTCATAATAAAAATGCACAAATTCATTCCACATGAACACAGTAGTTTTACTCTGGATAAAAGCCTTAGAAGGGAGAAAAACTCCATCCAAACAAATTTTCTTATATAAGATATCAAGTTCAGATTACATCATCATCATAGACTACACTTATGTTGTGTTAAGACAAAATTTAATAGCAGACATAACTTACACCAAAATTGTATGACAACCTCAACCTCCTCACAATATCCTCTGCTTGCTGCAAGTATTATCCTCTCCATGTTGTAAGTATTACTCTCTACCTTCTGTAAGCATTATCCTCTGCCTGCTGTAAGTATTACTCCTATGCCTGTTGCTGCACATACTATTCCTCTATTGCAATGGACAGACCTTACAACTCCTCCAAGAGCACACCTTAGAAAAAATTGAATGAACAAAAAGGAAGGGGGTGGCTCCTATTTATAGTTTTGGGGTGGCTACCTCAAGCATCCCTCCTATAGATGACACCTGTCACTTGGCATGTGAAGCAACCCCCTATACATGACACTTGGCACTTGGCATGTGAAGCATCCCCCCTATACATGACACTTGTCACTTGGCATGTGAAGCAACCCCCTATACATGACACCTGTCACTTGGCATGTGAAACAACCCCCCTATACATGACACCTGTCACTTGGCATGTGAAGACAAGACACATAGCAGCTGCTGGAGATGACACATGGCAAGATTAGATAAGGACACGTGGCAGGAGAAAGTAAAGACACATAACAAAAGTTTAGTGATGATATGCAATATCTTTTGAAGCTATAATTTTAACATCAAACACTCCACACTCTAGAACAAATGTGCATGGGATGCTTGTTGGAGCGTGGATGAACTTGCCACCCAAGAGTTGGTGGAAAGAATCACCTTCAATGGCAATATTTCAATATTGTTGATAGGAACTTGGGAGCCCATTTTTTGGGTCTTTGCGGTGCAGTGGGTGTTTATGTATTCTTGCATGGTTAACATGCCTTCACCTCACCCCATCCCTTAGATTAATTGGCACTCCTTGTTGATAGAACCCTGTAAGGAAGTAGATATCATCGATATTAAGGTAAAGTACCTCACCATCGATCTGAAAGGCATTTTGATCAGGTTCCTAGTTCCCACAAGCAATTGGAGTAGCTTTTTTGTGTTCACATGTATGGCACATGTTAAAACTTGAGAATTCCACAAGCTTCGAGAGAATTTATGGTGTCATTATCCTCAAAGGATTCCCTATCCAAGGGCTCATGCTCCCATTCTCTCCATATTATAGCCATTTTCTGCAAGAAAACGTCAACATTTTGTCAATTTTAGGTAATGGTTGGCACTTCAGGAGGTCCCATGCACCCCATAGTGGGGATAGGTGCCTGGCTTCCTTGCCCACATACACTGTGAGTGAGGAAATCACATGGGTGCAAGAGAAACTTGGGTAGGTGTCCCCAAGGCCCAAATTTTGAGAAAAAAATCAAGAAAAATTCATGAAATTGAATAAGTTTGGGATGAGAAACTACTTGGTGGTGGCAGATTCGAGATTTGTTGAGTGAGAAATCCACAATATTTGATTGAAAATCAAGGGAAAAACTTGAGCTTCAATGGTAAAAGAGGTAAATTGCAAATGAATTGGTAATTCCATTTGGTAAAGGTAATTTATTTGGAATTTTTACCCAAGTATCTATAGTTTGAGTTTCCTACTTATGGTTTTATTAATTCACCACCACTAATGTTCTCTCTAGGTCTATTTTTTTGGCATTGTAGGAATCAGATGAATTCTTAAGACTTTGACAACATTTATGTGCCGAACATTGGTCCACCTAACATGTATGGAGTTCAAAACTGGCATATAGGGTAGGGATTTTCCACCTTGCATTATGCATAATACTAATCCGTTTAACTCTGCATCAGGATCCACCACACCAAATTGCGATGTTAGGCCTCCATTATTATAAGTTGTAATTTGTGTGGTAAATTTTACCAAATATGGGTACCCTAGGTAGAATCCTGGTTATTCATTTGGTGCCCATGCCAACATTCTTTATTAAGCTCGGGAGTCCCTTTTTATCTCCACCATGACTTTGTGTTGAAGCCACATGACTTTCTCTTAATATTCTTCTGACCATTCCCTATAAGCGCTCCCATAATTGTTGTTTTAGTTGTATCGTTTCATTGCATACCATTGTAATGTCCCCATTTTGACCCCATTACATTCAAATGTAAATGATGTAATATTGTTATAAAATCATGGTAAGGAGCTCAAGGTCAAGGCCCCGCCATCGATTTAGTGATGCATATGGTTTGCGTGCTAGCCAGGCACATTGGAATTTCAAACATCATGTAAATATGCATTTTAATAAAATACCCACAACTAGCTATGCAATGCAACAAAGAGATGGGGGCATGATTTTACAAGGAATTGGGAGGGAAAACATTCAAACCCTTGAGCCAACCAAGTCAAGCCAAGTGTCAATGAGAGAACCCATCAAACCCCAACTACCCATGTTGACTTTTATACCCAATCATTCATTTCTCCAAAGAAAACTGGTTGAGGTAGTTAATGCCTTGGGGAATGGAAGGTATGGCTGTCCAAATTCGGGTATGGGCAAGACACCCTTCATGGAAAATCGCATTTTGCTTCTTGGGCAAGAAAAGAGCCATGAATTGCTCCCCAAGCCATTATCCATCAACCAGTTTTCTCTCTCTCACGAGTTGGGAGCTTGCTGGGCGTTTTTCCCCATCGAAATCCTGTGTTTTCCTTCATTCTTAGTTGGGAGAAGGGCGTTTTTGTGTTGTATACCAGTGGGGAAGAAGGGGAAACGAATCTGGATTCCATAGAGACCATTTTGGCTATTGAATGCTTAGTTAGTTGGGAGAGAATTCGTTTTCCTCCCTGTGATTTTTTTTTCCCATCCCACAATCCGTTTTTGGCTGGAAATGATTTGGGGAAAGCCCATGGCCATCTTATTGGTCAATCCATTTTTTTGGCTTGAGCTTGAATGCAAGCATCCAGGGTTCAAATGTAGCCTGATAAACCCAGCTGTGGACTGGCTTGGCTCAGATGAGATGATTAATTGGCTGTGTGTGAGCTTGAATGTCCCCTTTTCCTTGTAAGAATCATGCCCAACTCGGGGGGTGGCAGTTGTGTTGAGAGAATTGATGAACACAACTGGCCTATGGTTGGGTGGAACGTTGCAGCGACATAGCTAGTTGTTTGGGACAATTGCACTATGAGGATAAGTGTTTCCCTGTCTATGAGTTTTACTTCTGCAATGCATTAATTTGATGACTGTTGATATGTTGTATGCATGAGTAATGTGTGTGTATAGTTTAATTCCGTTGTGCATGTTTGATTTGTTTGCATTTGCACACAAATGTTTTATTCATATGATTCTAATGAGTGGGCTGAGATTATGTGAAATATCCATAGATTTTTAGCATGTTCCCTTCCTCGAATTGGGTCCGCGGGAGGGTACATTACAACCATTGTTTGTGCTTATGAGCTTAATGCCACTCGTAATTCGCTAGGATTTGCTTACCACTTGTGCATTCTTCCTAGCGTCTGGCCTTTGCATCTATTGTAGCCACTACTCAAAAACATTACTAGAGGAGGCATGCAATATGAATGTCCAAATCCTGCACATCCCTTTTTAATTGCATTTTTGCATAGGTATGTTATGTGCGCTTGGAATGTAGTTGCATGCCATGCGACACTCGTCAAATCCTCCAATGTAATATAACATTATTTTATTCTTTTTTCAGTCTTTATAATATGAAAAAGACAAAAAAATTAAATATTTAAAAAAAGAGAGGGGGGGAAGATGTTAAATCATTGTTATTATGGATGGCAACAAATCAAGTCATGTCACCCTTGAACAAACCAACATTGTCGATTCTTCTCAACAAGTTGGGTTTTTAGTATTGCCTTAGGAAGTCGAACAATGATCTTTGAGTCTATACGTATCTGGTTGGTTATTCTTCCGATCACTATGGAGAATTTGTTGATGCCTCTTACATTATAGATTATTTCATTGTTCCCTTTGGGTCTAATGCTATCCACGTCACCATTGTGTTGTGCTAATGTTCAAGGGTTATCTTTAGCCTATGTCAACCATTCCTCAATTTCCTTGACTATGCAAGTTGACGTTCCGTGTTGTCAAGTTACTCTCAATTCCTATTGTCATATCAATGTCCCTTGATTCATAGATTCAAGAAGTGTTCGAAACAAACACATCTATTCAGACTTGCTAGAATGTACTAAGTACCTTGACACCCATTATCATCATTGGTGGGTTGTCTTGCATTTATTAATGTTACACATCAATGATCAATAATCAAAAGGTGTCCCCCATGTTTGACGTCATCTCATCTATTCACATGGTAATGACATGTACATCTCAATGGTTTGGATGGAATACCTTGGGATACATTAGCACTACCTCATTTTCTATTATCTAAGTTGCACAAGACTGTACCATACATTATATAACATTGGTACTAGATGGAGAACCAATTTGTACTATCTTCAATTCTCATTGTTCTCCTGATATATATGTTGAGACATAGATCCACTATGTATTTTCTCATGGCTATGATCTATTTTGACGTGAATCCACTATGTATTTGTCTCGTGGATATGATTCAACATCTTATATACTCCATGGATCCACAATGTATTTGATTTGGCAGCCATGCATATTTACACTTGCGCATGGGTATGCCTGCCTCGGGGAAGGAAGATTATCTTACACATTGATTTGTTTTGTAGGTACTTTCTAGGACCGTGGTCCAAAGACCTCCACCTGATACATCTCCGCTACTATTTCCCCAAGTATTATAATGCATTTGGGCCATTAGCTCCCCTTCTGACCTCACACATTAGGGAGCATATGTTATAGAACTAATTGACACCCTAATGACCCTAACAATTTATGGGTGACCCTATTGGCATAAGATACAAACAACATCCAACTATCCATAATTTGGATCATAGTGTTCCTAATCACTAGATAAGCCCCTAATAAATGCCAAAACCCCTGAATTTCATAGTTAGGGTCACCCCAATTGATGGTCATCACCTCAAAAGAAGGGTTTAAGCTCATTCCATCTCATTTCCTCTTGAAAAGCACTTAGTTCGGAGCCCCACATGCCTCTACCTCTATAAAGGTGTGTGGTCATGCGCTTCTTCCCTATGTAGGGCACGTGGGCCTTGGAAAATGCATTAAAAAATATAAAAAATCATGAAATTCGATTGAAATTGGAGATGAGGGTTGTAGAGGAATCCAGATCATTGTTCTGAAAGTGTCGACGGTACAATGCAGTTTGATTATGCATTGTTTCCATGATTTCCGATAAAGATTTATTATCTTCCCACCCCCTCGAATTCATTTGTCTTTACATTGATTTTGTATTGGTATAAGGGTGTTTACTTTCTTGATTAGTCAAGGGTAATAGTTCAAGTTTCATGTTTCTTGTTTAGTTTATGATTCAATGAATGCCAAAAGAATTTAAGGAAGAATTTATGTCTACTTGTGTCTAGGTGTGAGAAGAATTCAAGTGGAAGCATTGGAGGACAAGAAGAAGCGAGGACAACCATAAGATTCTAGGTTCTTTTCTCCATTCAACCTTGTATTTTTTGTTTGCCTTCCTGGTTTTCAGTGCATTAGGTTGAGTCCAGGCCATAACCCTTGGGAATTGTAATAGTTTTCTTTCAATAGACCTATTGGCATTCAAGCCTTATATGTTAGGTATAATTCCTTCAACACTTATGTAATCTAATGGTCATGATATCTTCTAGACATAAAGTGATATGATGGTTCATCATCTCCTCGATCTCAATCACTGTATTGATCCATGGCTTACCACCTAATTGGTCCATGATCTCTCTTTAAAGAGCATGGAAGGTCATTTTCTAATGATTGATTGTAAGAAAACCATATGTAAATATTTTTCTTCTGCATTAATATATTGCCTCTAGTGGTCATTTGGATGGGGTCATTGATTATTTCCCTCCCTGAAGGTTTTAACCACGTAGTATATTGGTGTGTTGATATGTGATTTATTGTGTCAATGGTTTCTTAAAGTGTTCGACCTATGCAGGAATATCTAGTTTTAGTCAAACATGGTATTATAACATTTATGAAGACCCACTCTCATTGTTTACAGAGATCTTGTACTTGTGTGATTCAAATTGAATCAATATATAATTTTTCATCTATTTTGGTGCTTTCTGGTTGGAACAATTAAATGAATTGGTTTGTATGGCCCATTTTAGGGGTAGGTCTTACTTTGCAAATTTGGGGTCCATAACCTTTTGAGGCCTGGTTGAGGGCTTAAATGATGTTTTTGGGGGTTACAAATATGTAATCAAAGTTCATATCCCTTTGATGCTATACACTCTAAGACCTTTCCAATGGTGCAAAACTCACCTCAATAGGAGTCTGTACGAGGAAGTCATGTCTCCTGCAAGTTAACCCATCCAATTGACCACAATGGTACCGAGTGGATTACATGTCATCTCTCATTACCGACACATGTGGAGCTAGTCACATGTGGACTTTCAAGAACATTCTAGAGGGTCCAAAACCCTAACCCTAATCGGGATTTGAGGCGTGTACAAACCCTAAAGCAAACCATAGACGACTATCGAGTTATGTTAAATACCAAACCATTAGGAGGAAAAGGGGTTCCATTATGATGATGTCATTGTATTGTTCCCTAGTTGAGCAACAACAAATGAGTCAATATAAGAGCATAATAGAGGAAGTAGGAAATGTTGTAGTAGCCATGCAAGCCATAGTGTTAGAGGTAACCCCATAGTGAGTACCACTTTCTTTGTATTTTCATTACATATTGGAGAAGAAAAGCGCAAGGCATAATCCTCACTTATGGCTGGGTTTTTCCTTATCATGGGTTTTCCTAGTGCATATCTTGTGTTATTTTTCTCTAGTTATTTCCCTTTCAGTTCCACTTTATTTATCATTCCATGGAGTTAAGCTAACATAATGAATTGAGTTGTAAGACCCGTTGTGACTGTAATGTCCTCCATTTCAGGATAGATTAAAAATTGTTTTTTTATATTCTATTATTATTTTATTTGATTGATTCTACTGTGATGACATAATTTTATTTTGTTTTTATATTTTGTAGCGGGAATATTTGTAAGCAAAATTTTGATAAGTCTTTAGATTGAAATCTATTACTTGACAACACTATGTCAATTAACTTTATCTATACAAGAGGTTATTCTTAATATACTACAACTTCATATGAATTTGAGAATATAACATGCCTTAGAGAATTATTGTGGTAAACACAAAATGTAAACCTCTATCATATTCACATAAACAACGATAAGCGTAATAGACATTTTGAGCTTATTGATTTCACTTTAAACTTATAACTTAAATTTGTATTGATTTGAAGGAGGGGAGGAAGACTCCATGGGGACTTATCTAGATGTTGCATCTAACCCTCGGGGACTCTTCGAGCGCTTACTCCTCAGGGACTTATCTAGATGTTGCATCTAACCCATGTAAATGTTTGCAATAGTATTTGAAATCAAATACATATCAATCTCCTAGAATGTTATTAGATTGGGAGTATTCAGTTTTGAGTCTAAGAGGATTATACTCATTAGTCTTACTATAAGGTTTGTTATATAGTGTAGAAAGAGTCTTATCCGAACTATTTGCATGTTGATGTAGGAGGTGGTAATGTTTATGTATAGACCTATTACAAGGTTGAGGATCACATGAGGGTCTTACCTTCAATTACATAAATTTACACGTATATATGGTGCAATTTAACTTGGTCAACATTAGGTTTTACTACCTTCCATATGCAATGGTCGAATGATATTTCGAGCAATATGTTCGAGGTGATTAAAACTAGGCTAGAGAGATTGTACCATCACTTCATGCAAGGTTTAACACCTATCTTCTGACCGTATTAATGTTTTTAAGTCAAGGGGTTTGCAATATTCAAGCCACCTTTCTTGACCCTTCCAGGGTTACCTTCCTTTAAGCTTTAATTGATATGAGATCGAATTCCTATCTGCTCAAGTTTCTCGAACGAGAAAGGGAGGTTCAAAAGGAAGCATTGACAAAGCTCTTGATTACCAGGATGTGGTTGATATTTGGTTTGTTAAAGCTCTTGATTACCAAGATGTTGTTGATATCTGGTTTGTTTGTTTCTGTTAATACTTTTGAGTCCTTTTTTAATTTTTTATTAAGGTTGAAGGGTCTCCTAATAGAGATAAATGAATGTTCATTCTTGAATTGGATTCGAGAGATGTTTAGTTGATTCTCTCGCAACTTGCTAATGTAACTATATATTTAAATTTTAGCCATGAGGTGTAGGGCACTTGGCTTGAGTGGGGTTTAGTCCTCATCAGGTCACATGTTCAAACCTCATGGTGAGGGGTTGAGGGCGTGAGCTAGCGGTGGGGCCTATGGCTGACTCGATGGAAGCCCAGGTTACTTTCCTTGCGGGGGGACCATATTATTCGCTTGCGGGTGGTGTTGCCGTTCTTTAAAGCCCCGTGCGACCACGATGACAGTTCTACTTGCTACTGGACAGATCGTTCTCACATTCAATATGTAGGTTGGCCCCAGTCCAGGTTTACTATGGATAAAAAATTGAACTCAATGATCTACTTCAGCTCTAGCTCCGCTCGTATTCAACTATAGGTTTCCCCTGATTGGAAAAAGAGAAGAAAAAAAAGAACATCATCTTTAAATTTCAATGCCAACATAACACTTTGTAGAGGGTTTTATAATTTGGTAGTATAAATTGTTATTGTGTCATGGTTCTTAGTTCCTTTATTGATGATAACCTAATATTAATCTCTTGCTGGATAATTTCATATTCTGGAGGCATAAATGCTCCTTAGGGTTTTATGTTGATTCTCTTTTATGAATAAATTATTCACTACTCAAACAAATAATGAGCTACATGTGTCCTTTTTATTTGTTTAGCTAATAACTAACTCTTTTATTCGTATTCACATGATGCATTGGTCACGGGATTGAATGCTTTGATGGAATTCGTTTTATGTCGGTGTACTCGAGTGCTATCTTATTCCACTCATATTTTTATATAATTTCTTGGATATGATTAATTCGGCTAAGCATTTTACTTATGATGAAGGGGTTTTATAGAGATCATTAGCCCTATTTATACTTCTCGGAATTACTTAGGCTTTTAAAACCCTCAATCACTATAAATGTTTCCTTTTATTAAATTATCTTCAATTTTATACTACTCCTGTTCTTGGATATATTTTTCTACTAAATTATGAGCCATATAAACAATCTATGTTTCGGTTACCTATTAGTAATTAATATTTTTTCCTGATTCACATGAATTCGTAATTATATATAGAAGGAAAATAAACCCATTATGTATTATGTTGTTGATGTGTTTCTTGATTATTATCTTTATTGTTATCATTGATTGTTCAAGGTGTAACATCTAGAAAATATTCTTCGTTTTATGGTCATTTATATGCAAATGTAATGAACAACTTAAAGTTATTATTTAGTAAATTTATATAGGCCTTGTTAACCGATTGAATATTTCAATTATCAATAATGTCATATTGGTGGGGTTTTAGCTATATCCCTGTAGATTTATTAGTAAGACAAGGAAAAATTCTACAGGTTTAATTCTCGATTGATTTTCCTACGTAAAGGATCTGTATGTGCTTACATCATAAATACGATTTTTACAAGCTATCGCTATAACAATAAAGTATTTTGTTTCTCATTTGTTTTTGTATGTGTGAGTTAATATTTTATATACTTATAAATTGATCTTGTACATATAACCGCTTTTTCTCTAACTTACAAGAAAACAATATATGAAATAAATCTTTCAGGTATACATAAAGGTTAGTGTTCATAGTATTACTCTTCATATAATATAATATTAATAAATAAGGAGACAAGCACTTGTAATAAAAAAATTATAGCTATAAGACAACTTTAACATTATACATATATATATATATATCTTTTTTTTTCGAGAAAAAAATATGTCATACTTTTGTTATTTCCATGAAATTAAAAAGTACATTATCATACGCCAAGTCAAAAAACCTAGACTCAAGAGTATCAATTGATATCACAACATTACTAAAACTTTACAAGTATCAATATCCAAAACGAACAACAATAAAGTTGCTTCCACTTCTTTCTAGTTTCCACCTGCATTGCTTCTTCATAACATTCTTGTTCACAAGAATAAGTCATCAATAAATAATACATTGAAGGAGAGTATCGTTCAGGGGCTCTACTTAACTTGGTAGATCTTCTAACACTTGCAGGAGTTTGAGGTACTTGCTGTTGTTCTTGATTTTCTGGTACCTTTGGAACTTCATTTTCTTTTATTTCATCAAGCACTATGTACTATGTGTTTTCCTTTTCTTGTTTCTTCCTCTGCAATTGATCTTTATATATGACATTTTCATTGAATACCACATCTCTACTCCTAATGATTTTGTTACTTTCATAATCCCATAAGCGATAACCAAAATCATCAACTCCGTATCCAATAAAGGTACATTTCTTGGATTTAGCCTCAAGCTTTGTTCTACTTTCTTTATCAATATGGACAGATGCTTCACAACCAAAAGTTCTCAGAAATGAGTAGTTTACCTTTTTACTTGTCCATCCCTTCTCTGGAATCCCACCATCCAAAACGCTTGAAGGCCCTCTATTTATTAAGTAAACAATAGTATTTACAACATCTGCCCAAATTTGTAAGAGAAACCTTGCATGCAATCTCATACACCTTGCACGCTACATGATCATCATATTCATCCTTTCTGACACACCATTTTCTTGTGGTGTTCCTAGGACTGTCTCTCTCTACGAATCCCATGGTATGAACAATAACTATCAAACTCCTTGCCGCAATACTCACCTCCATTATCTGATCTGAGACACTTCAACATTTTTCATGTCTCATTCTCAACCAAAGCTTTCCATTTCTTAAAAGTAGCAAACACATTAGATTTATGTCTAATGCAATAAACCCAAGTTTTTCTAGTTGCATCATCAATAAAAGTAACATAATAATGAGATCCATTAAGATATTGTACCTAAGTCGGTCCCCATACATATGTATGTACAAGCTCTAAATTTTCACTCTTTTTTTGTTGCCCAACCCTGAGAAATCTGACTCTCTTTTGATTTCCATAAATACAGTTCTCATAGAATTCCAAACTTACCTACTTCAAATTTGGAAACAACTTCCTTGAGTGGAGAATCTGCATCCCCTTATCACTCATGTGGCCAAGCCTATGATGCTACAATGTTCTATCTATTCCTGTGGAAGCTAAAGAGATGGAACAATCAGTATTATGAGGACATAAATACAACGTACCTATCATGTCTCCTTTTATTATCACCATCGATCCTTTAGTGATCTTCCACCACATTTTTCCAAATGTAGATAAACAACCACCATCTCCCAACTGCCTTGCAGAGATCTTATTTCTTTTCATAGCAGAAATATGCCTTACATCTTTCAATAGCCATTCAATTTCATTCTTAATTTTATCCATACCTTATCCATTCCAATAATTTTACATGGCTCATCATCATCTAATAAAATATGTCCAAAATTGCCTGGAACATAATAATGAAAAAATTTCCTTTGGGGTGTAGCATGACATGAATCCCCAGAATCTACTACCCAATAATAACTAGTATTATCTAATGAAAGAATCAAGGTATCTTATAACAAATCACCGCAGCTACATTTGCTTCCTGAGTAGTCTCCTGCTGTCCATCTCCTTTCTTCTTTAGAGATTTGCAGTATTTATTCCGATGTCCTGTCTTTCCACAGTTCCAACACTCTATCTTTCCCATTCTGGACTTGGATCTGCCTATCCTAGAATTGTTGCAATTACCTGGGCTTTTCCATCTCTCCCTTTGTCGTCCGCTGCTCTCCATGGTCAATGCATTACCTGATGTCTCACCTGTGATTTTCCTTCGCATTTCCTCGCTAAGAATAACACCAACAACATCATCAAATTTCAAAGTGTTTGAACCAGAGACAGAGTTACTTACAGCCATGACCAAGCCATTCCAACTTTCTGGCAATGAGAACAAGATTAGAAGATCCCTAACCTCATAATCAAAGTTCACTTTTACAGAAATTAGCTGATTTGTAATCGTATTACATTCATTTAAATGATCAACAACGGATCCACCTTTTGACATATTCATATTAAATAAACCCTTCATTAGAAATACCTTGTTGGATGTCAAGGGTTTTTCATACAACTTACCTAATGCGCTCATCAGACCCCCGTTATCTTTTCTTTTGAAATATTGAAAGCCACCGACGAATCCAAGCACAACCGTATTCTTCCCAGTGCTTTTATGTCAAGAACCTCCCATTCTTCGTCCTTCATCGTCGTCGCCTGTTTTGCTTTTCCTCCCAATGGTAGGAATAGATCCTTCTGATACATATAGTCCTCCATTTGCATCCTCCATAACTGGTAGTTTTGGCCGGTAAATTTCTCGACCTTAAACTTTCATTCTTCCACCATTGCTCCCACTCGAACGATGTCGTTGATTACCAAGATGTCGTTGATATCTGGTTTGTTTGTTTCTGTTAATACTTTTGAGTCCTTTTTTAATTTTTTATTAAGGTTCAAGGGTCTCCTAATAGAGATAAATGAATGTTCATTCTTGAATTGGATTCGAGAGATGTTTAGTTGATTCTCTCGTAACTTGCTAATGTAACTATATATTTAAATTTTAGCCATGAGGTGTAGGGCACTTGGCTTGAGTGGGGTTTAGTCCTCATCAGGTCACATGTTCAAACCTCATGGTGAGGGGTTGAGGGTGTGAGCTAGCGGTGGGGCCTATGGCTAACTCGATGGAAGCCCAGGTTACTTTCCTTGCGGGGGGGGCGTATTATTCGCTTGCGGGTGGTGTTGTCGTTCTTTAAAGCCTCGTGCGACCACGGTGACAGTTCTACTTGCTGCTGGACAGATCGTTCTCACATTCAATATGTAGGTTGGCCCCAGTGCAAGTTTACTATGGATAAAAAATTGAACTCAATGATCTACTTTAGCTCTAGCTCTGCTCGTATTCAACTGCAGGTTTCCCCTGATTGGAAAAAGAGAAGAAAAAAAAAACTACATCTTTAAATTTCAATGCCAACATAACACTTTGTAGAGGGTTTTATAATTTGGTAGTATAACTTGTTATTGTGTCATGGTTCTTAGTTCCTTTATTGATGATAACCTAATATTAATCTCTTGCTGGATAATTTCATATTCTGGAGGCATAAATGCTCCTTAGGGTTTTATGTTGATTCTCTTTTATGAATAAATTATTCACTACTCAAACTTTACAAGTATCAATATCCAAAACAAACAATGACTAGTAAACCTATGCAAGTCCTCATACATACAAAAAGTGCCTTGCAGGCAATCTTCTCAACACAAAACTACTAATCTACTGAAAGAAAAGAGTTTATAGTTGTTTTTCATATATATATATATATATATATATATATCATTTACTACAATTATCCCACTACTTTTGTTAAAATATTTAAATACAAAAAATAATAATACTAACTTAGAATAATCGAATATGGCTTATCTCAAACTTGTTATACTTGATTTGGGAAAAGAACTCGGTGAGCCACGAGCCACCTAATCTTAGGTCTTTCCAGTAGATAAGTCTATCTCTTGGAATGACCACCCATGAGCCAATTTGCTACCATCAAGATAAGAAAGTTAATTGTCCTATCACTAAATCACCTTCAACCTAGTCATTATTTTTCTTGTTTATCAGCCCTCAATCAAATCCCTTCACTATACACACCTAACACAACATTGGTGTGCTTGGAGACGCATGACATAATTTATTTATTTATTTATTGACAATGTCTTTTCATCTACCAGGTTTCCCCCCCTTGGTAATCAAGGCCTAGGACCTTTAGACTCTTTCTTTTCTACCACGATCAACCGTTCCCTATATTCCTGGGACATGGCTCACAATCCGATATTTTTTGTCTCTTGACAGTTTTTAAGGCTTATAGCTGTTCTTTATTCTTGTGACACTTGGCCAATCCACTCAGGTAGCTCTTGGAAGTTTTCCCCTTCTCCCAACGGTAGCAAATTATCTTTCCTCGTGGTTCCCTCAATTGAAATTAAATTAAGAAGAAAATGATGTTTTTTTAATTACACAAGTCTTCACCACAATACTTATGGTGATTTGTGCTCATCATAATCAATTACCAAACTTAATTTAGAAATTTAAATGCCATGCTTAATAAAAATAATTAATAAGGATAGCTGAGGATATCAGAGTGACGAATTTTTTCTAGTGGAATATTCACAACAATTTATGGATCACTATGTAACTACATGCATCAAAGAATTTTTAGATTTTGGTATTTATGTCCATTAATGGATTGAGAGAGGTGTTCCATCGCATCTGGAGATTTGATTTAATTGGAAACGATTTTTGTTCAAGTTGAAAAGGTTTTTGTTTGCCCAAGATACAACAATTTTATCAAATTCATACATATATTTTTTTTCAATGTGGCTCACAACCCCGGAGAGAAGTTGCTACGTCCACATGAAGAATTCACAAGGGGTCCAGCCGAAGGGACCTCACCCTACCGGATTTGATTACAGAGCCTAACCCGATGGGGACATCAAGTGACGCCCTTATATATCTATGCATAACAACCCGGGGATTTGACCAAGAGACCTTATGCTTACAAATCATAGCTCTCAACCACTTGAGCTAACCCATCAGGCTCATAGGTATATTGTTTACATTTATGATTTTTTAAAAATATTTCTCATATTGTTTCATATCTCATTTAAAAAAAAAATTATTCCCAATTTGTTTCCTATTTGGTCTACGTATTCTCTTTGTCATGTGCTCTGTGCAAACTGGACATATAAAAAACATAGTGTAAAGGATTTTCTTGACTGCATATGCGCTTTTCCAGGTGCCTTGTATGCACTCGATAAACCAAAAACAAGGATAAAACTTGCAATTCCTGGGTAAGTTAACTAATATCTAACCCAAAATTGAGAATATTTTGTTTTGAAATTTCATTTGTTGTATGTGTGCGGTTGTATAAAAGTGTTTTGTAGGCCAAAAGCAAGGTTTTTTTTGGGTAGACACACTTTCCCACAACAACAATAGCGACACACCAATTCTCCTTTATAACATTACTCTATCATTTGTTTAGTTCACTTGGTTGAAAGTTACTTTATTAAGAGTTCTTGAGTGCAAGTCCTTCTTTTTTACCAAGTTATTTTTTTGAAATTTTTTATGCAACTTTAATTTATAAAGTAACTTCATTCTAAAACTGCATCTCACTTGTTTTATAAAAGTGGGTTACTTATTTGTAAAAGTAAGCTTATACGGAAATTTAGTGAAATGAATAAATTATTTAATATTCAACAACGTCATTATGCACCCATCACCACATGGATCAACCTCGACTTGCCACATGTCTCCCTAGTTTCATTTTATGTCTTTCTTCAAAAGGGCTTAAATTTGACATTCAGAGTTCATTTTCAGAGTCCTTTTTTTAAATTGCCTATTTTTTTGAGAGTTTTGCATTTAGATCATTAGTTTTTATTTTTGAAGCCATATTAGATGCATATTATAATATGGCTAGTCCAAATGATCTTCTTCTTACTAGTACCAACTACTTCTCTTGGAAACCATGTCTGTAGGATTTATTACGAAGTAGGGGACATAAATTGCCTCTCTAAATGCATTAAAGAAATCCAAATGGGATAATAAAAATGAAAAAGCACGTGGGTTGATTGGTGTTAGAAAAAACAGGTTTGCAGAGCAATAACAATAAACAAGATGCAAATATAAATCACATAAACACAATACAAGAGAGACACCAATATAACGTGGTTCACCCAAATTTGGGCTACATCCACGAGAAATTTCCAATCCTTTTATTATTATACCATCCAACAAATGAAGGGATACAACCTGCTGCACATTTGCTGCAACTTCCTCTTCTCTCTCTCTCTCTCAGTCTCTCTTACACAATTACAGAGATCTTTACAATGCTACAATACATTACACAATCGTATTACAATGTCTTCCTTTTAAAGGGAATTACCATGGGAAAATACTATGGACTACCCAATACCATGGGCCCGTAAACTGTTGGCCAACAAAACAAACCATAAAATTTATTTTCGGGGCTTCTCCCCCGAACCCCCACCGGGGGCCCGTTGGCCCTCAAACCTCCTATGAGGGGGCGATGCCCCCCGCTGAGATGAGTGTACAATCCACCTACATATCATATAAAACTAGGGCACAAACACGGCTGAAAACAACATCTCTGAATTAAGAAGATTAGGCTCCACAACCAACAATCTACCACTTGGAGACTGATCACAACAACTCCACCGTTGTTGTACTATGCTCTGAACCTTGGATCTGCAAAATTTCTCATATTCACCTTCATGCTATAAGGCCAACTGAAACTGAGCAGGAATTCAGTTTCTCTCTTGTTACTACCTTTGTCAACATGTCTATAGGATTCTGGCTAGTGTGTATCTTTTACAGCTTCAATAGTTCACCTTCTAGAACAGACCGTATGAAATGGTACTTCAGTTGTATATGTTTAGTCTTAGAATGGAAGGATGAGTTCTTTGCAAGATGAATGGCACTCTAGCTGTCACTATACAACTTGCTATTCTCCTGCTTTTTACCCAATTCCTCCATGAACTTCTGCAACCAAATCATCTCTTTATTGGCCTATGTAGAAGCAACATACTCTGCTTCTGTTGTTGAAAGTGAAACAAGCTTTTGCAGCTTTAAAATCCAACTTACTGTTATTCCACCTACAATAAACACATACCCTGTGGTGCTCCTCTTGCTATCTTTATCACTTGCATGTCTGCATTAACATATCCCTGTGGAACAGTGTCTGAACCTCCAAAACATAATGCATGAGTGGTAGTACCTCTCAAATACCTAAGAATCCATTGTACTGCCTTCCAATGTTCTTTACTTGGATTGTTCATATACATGCTCACAACTCCCACTGCATGTGCAATATCTGGTCTTGTGCAAACCATGTCTTACATCAAGCTTCCAACTACTGATGAATAGGGAACCTTGAACATGTAATCTATCTCATCCTATGTCTTGGGACACATCTCCTTACTTAGTTTGAAATGGTTGGCCAAAAGTGTACTAACTGGTTTTGCATTCAACATTCTAAACCTCTCCAACACCTTTTGTATGTACTCACCCTGAGACAATGTCAATTTGTGATTTTTCCTTTCTCTTGTTATTCCTATACCAAGGATTTGCTTTGCAACACCCAAATCCTTCATCGTAAATGAATTAGATAACTTCCTCTTGAGCACATTTATATCCTGCATGTTAGACCCTGCTATAAGCATGTCATCCACATACAATAACAAGATAATATCTCTTCCATTATCTAGCCTCTTGAAATAAACACAATGGTCAAAATGACATCTACTATAACCTTGTTCTGTCATAAACCTATCAAATTTCAAATACTATTGCCTTGGAGCTTGTTTCAAGCCATACAAGCTCTTCTTAAACCTGCATACTAAATTCTCCTTCCCTTTGACCTCATACCCTTGTGGTTGCTGCATATAAATATCTTCCTCCAAATCTCCATTGAAAAAGGTTGTTTTTACATCTAATAGTTCAAGATGCAAATCTTCTACCGCCACTAGACTTAAAATAGTCCTAATTGAAGTTATTTTAACAACATGAGAAAATATTTCATCAAAATCTATATATTTCTTATGTGCAAACCCCTTTACAACAAGTCTAGCCTTGTACTGCTTCTTGCCTCCATATTCTTCCTTCAACCTGTAAACCCATTTGTTCTACAATGCTCTTTTACCTGCAGGAAATTGAACCAAATCCCAAGTATGGTTTCTTACCAATGAGTCCATCTCCTCATTCATACCTTGCTCCCACTTCTTTCTAGTTTCCACTTGCATTGCTTCTTCATAACATTCTTGTTCACCGAAATAAGTCATCAATAAATAATACATTGAAGGAGAGTATCGTTCAGGGGGTCTACTTAACCTGGTAGATCTTCTAACACTTGCAGGAGTTTGAGGTACTTACTGTTGTTCTTGATTTTCTGGTACCTTTGGAACTTCATTTTCTTTTATTTCATCAAGCACTATGTACTATGTGTTTTCATTTTCTTGTTTCTTTCTATGCAATTGATCTTTATATATGATATTTTCATTGAATACCACATCTCTACTCCTAATGATTTTGTTACTTTCATAATCCCATAAACGATAACCAAAATCATCAACCCCATATCCAATAAAGGTACATTTCTTGGATTTAGCCTCAAGCTTTGTTCTACCTTCTTTATCAATATGGACAGATGCTTCACAACCAAAAGTTCTCAGAAATGAGTAGTTTACCTTTTTACTTGTCCATCCCTCCTCTGGAATCCCACCATCCAAAGCGCTTGAAGGCCCTCTATTTATTAAGTAAACAACAGTATTTACAACATCTGCCCAAATTTGTAAGGGAAACCCTGCATGCAATCTCATACACCTTGCACGCTCCATGATTGTCCTATTCATCCTTTCTGACACACCATTTTCTTGTGGTGTTCCTAGGACTGTCTCCTCTCTACAAATTCCATGGTATGAACAATAACTATCAAACTCTTTGCCGCAATACTCACCTCCATTATCTGATCTGACACACTTCAACATTTTTCATGTCTCATTCTCAACCAAAGCTTTCCATTTCTTAAAAGTAGCAAACACATTAGATTTATGTCTAATGAAATAAACCCAAGTTTTTCTAGTTGCATCATCAATAAAAGTAACATAATAACGAGAGCCATCAAGAGATTGTACCTAAGTCGGTCCCCATACATATGTATGTACAAGTTCTAAATTTTCACTTTTCTTCTGTTGCCCAACCCTGAGAAATCTGACTCTCTTTTGATTTCCATAAACACAGTTCTCATAGAATTCCAAACTTACCTACTTCAGATTTGGAAACAACTTCCTTGAGTGGAGAATCTGCATCCCCTTCTCACTCATGTGGCCAAGCCTATGATGCCACAATGTTCTATCTATTCCTGTGGAAGCTAAAGAGATGGAACAATTAGTATTATGAAGACATAAATACAACGTACCTATCATGTCTCCTTTTACTATCACCATCGATCCTTTAGTGATTTTCCACCACGTTTCTCCAAATGTAGATAAACAACCACCATCTCCCAACTGCCTTGCAGAGATCTTATTTATTTTCATAGCAGAAGTATGTCTTACATCTTTCAATAGCCATTCAGTTCCATTCTTAATTTTATCTATACCTTATCCATTCCAATAATTTTACATGGCTCATCATCATCTAATAAAACATGTCCAAAATCGCCTGGAACATAATAATGAAAAAATTTCCTTTGGGGTGTAGCATGACATGAATCCCCAGACTCTACTACCCAATAATAACTAGTATTATCTAATGAAATAATCAAGGTATCTTATAACAAATCACCGCAGCTACATTTGCTTCCTGAGTAGTCTCCTGCTGTCCATCTCCTTTCTTCTTTAGAGATTTGCAGTATTTATTCCGATGTCCTGTCTTTCCACAGTTTCAACACTCTATCTTTCCCATTCTGGACTTGGATCTGCCTATCCTAGAATTGTTGCGATTACCTGGGCTTTTCCGTCTCTCCCTTTGTCGTCCCCTGCTCTCCATGGTTAATGCATTACTTGATGTCTCACCTGTGCTTTTCCTTCGCATTTCCTCGCTAAGAATAACACCAACAACATCATCAAATTTCAAAGTGTTTGAACCGGAGACAAAGTTACTTACAGCCATGACCAAGCCATTCCAACTTTCTGGCAATGAGAACAAGATTAGAAGAGCCCTAACCTCATAATCAAAGTTCACTTTTACAGAAATTAGTTGATTTGTAATCGTATTACATTCATTTAAATGATCAACAACAGATCCACCTTTTGACATATTCATATTAAATAAACCCTTCATTAGAAATACCTTGTTGGATGTCGAGGTTTTTTCATACAACTTACCTAATGCGCTCATCAGACCCCCATTGTCTTTTCTTTTGAAATATTGAAAGCCACCGACGAATCTAGGCACAACCATATTCTTCCCAGTGCTTTTATGTCAAGAACCTCCCATTCTTCGTCCTTCATAGTCGCTGTCTGTTTTGCTTTTCCTCCCAACAGTAGGAATAGATCCTTCTAATACATATAGTCCTCTATTTGCATCCTCCATAACTGGTAGTTTTGGCCGTTAAATTTCTCGACCTTAAACTTTCATTCTTCCACCATTGCTCCCACTCAAACGAGGAACCCTTCTTTCCTGCGAGTTTATATGCCAAGTAGACATTTGGCTCTGATACCAATTGTTAGAAAAATCAGGATCGCAGATTAATAACAATAAACAAGATGCAAATATAAATCACTTAAACACAATACAAGAGAGACACCAATATAACGTGGTTCACCCAAATCTGGGCTACGTCCACGGAGAAATCGCCAGTCCTTTTATTATTATACTATCCAACAAAGGAATGGATACAACCTGCAGCACATCCGCTGCAACTTCCTCTTCATTCTCTCTTAGACTTTATTACGCAATCACATAGATCTTTACAATGCTACAATACATTACACAACCATATTACAATGTCTTCCTTTTAAAGAGAATTACCATGGGAAAATATTACGGGCTACCCAATACCATGGGCCCGTAAACTGTTGGCCAACAAAACAATCCATAAAAAAATTTTAGGGGCTTTGCTCTCGAACCCCCTTTCTCGGGGGCGCTACCCTCGAACCCCCGTGGGGGCCAGCTGTCCCCCGGACCCTCGTGGGGGGGAAATTCCCCCTCACACCCCCCCGATGGTATGAGTGTACAGTCCACTTGCATATCATATAAAACTGGGGTACAAACACGATTGAAAACAACATCTCTGAATTAAGAATATCAAGCTCCACAAGCAACGATTGGAATCTCCATCTCCAATTATCTACAATTTCACCTTCAAGGAATTGAGACCCTAGATGAATCAAGGTAAAAGTTGGAATCTGTGTTTGGTAAACACAATGAGATTCGATCCCACCAACTTGACAACCAATTGATTCATTTAAATCCCAATGATTTCTCTTGTATTCAAGGTTTTCTATCTAAGTTCAAAACACATAGACTTTTACTTCCATAATATAAAATAATTAAGACAGATGACCAACTCATATATGATATTCTTGCTAAGCTTGACACTGCTAATTTTGTTTTTAATCTACTTTTTACTCCACTAGAGAAGCTCTTATTAGTTAAGGGGCTATTTACAGAATGCCATCTTTTGCAACTTTTTGTAATTCCTTGATTAGAGAGAAAGATAATATCTTGCATCTTGGAGTGATCAATGTTGTAGGTGCATCTAATGAAGTCTTAGTAGTGCAAAAAAAGGACAAAGCCTGAGAATCCAAAGAAGCAACACCCTCACAACAATGAACAAAACAAGGGTCCCAAACCCTCTCAACCAACTTCTCCTCTTAATGGTGATAATGGAACTAAATCAAAAAGCAAGAAGACTAAGATACATTGTAATTTTTGCGAGACAGATGATCATCTAGAGTCTAAATGTTTCAAGAAAACAAAAGCCTTAGATGAAACAATGAAGAATCACAACATCAATCTTGATTATCTTCTACCTCTTCTTCTCATGGACATGCACTTTCTGATTCTGGTTTTTCCTTCAATGCATCTTCATCATCATCTTCTTCTTCCACTGAGTGGCTTATCGATTCTGGAGCATCTTATCATATGCCTAAGGATAAAGCCATTTTTTTCGCTCTTAATGAATGCAACACCAAACAAATATTTATTTGCAATGATAGATCTCTTTTTTTTGTAGGCTCTAAAGCATTTTAGCTAAATGATATTCATTTCAAAGATGTATTATGTGTTCCAAGTCTTTCTTACAATCTTTTATTAGTCTATCAAATCACTCATTTAGGTGAAGGTAAGATTGTAGATTTTTCACCTCATCAAGTTGTAATCAAGGATTTAAAATATCCTAATCATGTCCTAGCAACTGGAATTGTTGATGTTATTACCAGGTTGTATAGATGTAATTAGAATATGGTAACCGATCTTCCTCTTGTTTCTTGCAAAGATGGTGTTTATCCTTGGTAAGTTCTTAGCAAACATCATTGAGACAATTTTGACAAATGTGCCTCTTGGCATGCCTCGTCCCACTTGCAGCTTGTTTAGGGTGATTTCTGTGGTCTGCTTCCTTCTACTTTTTTAGGGGGGTTCAAGTACTTCTTAACTTTCGTTGATGACTTATCCATATGCACTTGGGTTTATTTACTAAAACTTGAGAGCGGAATTTTTGAAATGTTTTTGGCCTACAAAGCCCTTGTGTAAAAACAATTTGGACATCAACTACAAAAGTTGATAACAAATAAGGGTAAATTTATCACTTACTGCATTGCACATGACATTCAGATGCAACATATTGTTCCATACACCCCACATCAAAATGGTGTTGTTGAGAAAAAGAATCACACATTAAAGGAAATTATAAATTGTATGATCCACTCTAAGGGATTAAGTCCTCACTTTTGGGCGAAATCCATTAATTGTGTCAATTCCATACTTAATCACCCTCCCACAAAGGATTTAAAAAATATAACACTAGAAGAAGCATGGAGTAAAAATAAATAAGATGTAAGACACTCTCGTGTGTTTGGCAGTGAAGCATGGGCTCACATTCCTTATGAAGAATGGAAAGAGTTACAACCTAAGAGTTAGAAGTGAATTTTTGTTCTATATTTTGAAGATGTAAAAGGTTACAAAAAATTTCAACTCCATTCCAATGAATTTATTATTAGGAGAGATGTTAAATTTGATGAAAATGTCTTGGCCTGCAAGCTTAATTCAATATTTATACCATCTTCGACCCACGATCCATCTTCGACGATTGTGTCGTCTTCAATTCTAAACTTTTGTATTAGTCATCCTATTATGGTTTCTTCTTTAGATGATGATAGTGAGGATGAAAATCCACCTCCTCCTACTCATCTTCCTTCGGTTGGCTCCATTGAACATGAAATTGCATAAAGTACCACTACTTCCTATATGGGTTTGTACAACACGAGAGGCATTTATTGATATTGTATGTGATCCTATAGATAAGCGTTGAACATATTCATTGTTCCAACAAGCATATTATTTTTTGGATCAAGTTATATAGACTCGTGATCTAGATGCATTTGCAGAAGCTTTTGGCCATCCCCATTGGAACATGACAATGAATGAAGAATGTCATTCCTTAATGGCTAATGAAACTTGAGATTTTGTAACTCTTGTGAAAAGAAGAAAAATTGTCAAATGTAAATGGGTGTATAGAACTAATTAGTATGCATCAGATGGAAGTGTTGAAAGACATAAGGCTTGGTTAGACGCCAAAGGATTTTCTCAAGTTGGAGGGATTGACTATAATGCAACCTTTGCCCTTGTAGTCAAAATGAACTTTGTCTACCTTGTTCTAGCCATTGTTGTTTCACATAAATGGGAATTCCATCAAATAGATGTCAAATCCACCTTCTTGCATGGGGATTTTCAAGAAGAAATTTACAGGGAACAATCTCCTAGCTATGTTTAGAATGACTCTAGCCTTTTTTGTTGCCTTAATAAATATCTCTACGGCCTTAAGCAAGCTACTCTGGTTCGGTATGCCAAAATGGATATATTTCTTTTTGACACCTATTTTTCTAGATGTCATTCTTACCCCAATGTATATGCCAAGAAAATAGGAAACCATCTCATAATCCTTGTTCTTTTTGTTGATGACCTTATTCTCACTGGTAGTGACCCTAAAATTTTAACTCATGTGAAATCCATCTTTAAGAAGAAATTCGAAATGACCAACTCAAGACATTTGTATTATTTTCTTGGCTTCCAAGTCTTTCAAACCAAAGAAGGAATTTGTATTTCTCAGTCTAAGTATGCTTGCAACTTTCTTCATCACTTTTGATCTAGTTGGATATCGATAGCCACCCATATCTTCCACTGACTCACAACCGTTCTCTATTTCCTTGGAAATTTTCTACGTTTTTTCAAGTCCCAAACTTTCAAGGCTATTTTGAGGCCCTAAATGGTCTCAAAGACTCCAAAAAGAAATTTGTTCTTCTCTTCAATATATTTCCAATGAGCTATCATACGCCCCAAACAGAGTTTGTATGTGGAAGTTGTGCCCTTGGGAAGTTGACTTGTTAGCTAGCCACCTCAGGGCCCACAAATCATTTTTTGGTGCTTCATCTCCTAGGGTTAGGTTTTTGGATGTTTAAGTTTTTTGCCTCTTTGACTTTATGCTTATGATAAGAGGCCATTTTTAGTCTCTTTTTTATCATCTCTTGCAAATGAGTATATCCAACACATCTTTCATCATAGATAAGATACCACCATCTAAGCTAGTTTGTATTGCTTTGCAATTTACAATGTTTTTCCACTCCATCCATTAATTGTTACATCGTAATCTTCCACCCTGTGAGCATCAACATTCTTTGGCCTGTAGGATCCATTTCAGTGACTCAGATCCACTTATATCCTTCAAAGATATTAGTTTGCCCTATTTTTGTTCCTACCCACATGTTGCATCACTATCGCATGCGTACCCGCGAGTTGCATCACTATAGCCCGTGGGTATCAAGTAAAATGGTAAAAACCACTATTAATTACTTTTTACTCCCAAAAAACGGTCATTGGATGACCTTTGGCTCTCCATCTGCCCGAGTAACGTCTTGATGTGTCCTTTCACCTACCTTTGAGAGGACTATATTGAGCACATATGGCTTATGGACAGGAGGAAGAAGAGAATAGCAAGAGAACTCTAGTGGATTTTTGCCCTATCTTGAGTCTGCACTCATTGATCCTTGTAGTTGTGGACCATTATGTTCACCTTCCAAACTCCTTTCTAGTTTGAGTTTGTCATTCATGGAGGATTGAAGTGGTGGAGGCACAAGTGGATTGATCTAGATCTTGGTTCAGATTGGTTGCCGCCAAGAGGTCGTATCACTTTGTACTTCTTCTTGTTCATTAATAGAAATGCTCATATTCTCGTCCATTCATGGTGTGAATGTTGTTTATTATACATTGGGTTACATTTGCTTATGATATTATGGACCATTATTATTGATAATGTTAATGTCATCTATATATTATATGTACTTGTTGGATATTGGTTGTCAAGACTAATTTGCAGATTACAAGTGCATGGATTGAAAGCTCCAACGGAGATATACATCAAACGTTTGGATCGAGGTTGGTTACGTTTCTCCATTATCTTAACATTGTCATTTATAATAGCATTGTTCTGAGAATTGAGTTGATTTCTGGTAGTCATCTGTCTCTTGTGGTATTCCCAAGCCATAGTGAGTTTTCTCCAATACAGAAATGGCGACTCAGCTGGGGAAAACATCCATGTTTGGAAAAAAAATTTAGCATTAGTCCATAATTAGAGTTTTTGTTTATCGAAGCTTTGTGTCACTGATTGGCCGTTAAGATACACCATAGAAAACTTGTTTTTTCTGAGCCCTTGGACTCTTTATTTTCCCATTTTCCTTTTCTCACCCGCGGGCTAGCTTAGCTTAGCTCGCGTATAGCTGCCTTTGTTTGCTCTACTGCTTGCGGGTACCCGCAGGTATTCCTTCGACAGTAGCGTGTAACTCTGGCTTTTGTTGGTTTATGGCTATTGGTTGTTGTTGGGTTGGCTTTGGTGGTTCCCGAGTTTTTGTTGGCCTCTTTCTTGACTGTTTCATGCCTTGGCTGTGACCAGAACTCTTCGTTTCTCTTGGTTGAGCCTTCTTGGTTTTTTACCAATCTTTGGATTTAGCTTCTTGGTTTTTTCCTTTTGAGCTCTTTCCTTTGGCCGAGTCTTGCTGTTTAGGATCTGCTGGCTTGTCTTAGTGATCTTCTCGGCACTTCAATGACTGAATAGTAGGATTTTGCTTGCATTTTTTCATTCCATTTATATTGAAAAAATACAAAAATATACATATAGTTTTTTGCATTTTCCTTCTTGTTTATAAGCGAAAATACAAAAATATTTTACTTTCATGTACTGCATCTTGCATTGAGTGCTTGTTGCCTTCATTTAGGTTCTGCTTATGCATTGAAAAGATAAAAGATTGCATCTTTATTTCGGAATTGTTGGTTGATTTTACATATTAGTGACATTGTTTTATTGGATAGATGAGTCTAGGATTGGACGATTTTGCATACTATTGAGTCTACACATCACTAGTTTCACGGTCATATCCCTTGAGTAACCACAGCCACTAAAATTAACGCTTAATCTTAAAATTGATTAGACTGATTTTATTTATAGGGTACACCAACTAGCATAGGTTTAGAGTCTTGGAATAGATCATTGTGATTTAACAATCCAAGACTACTAGACGAAACATTAGGTGTCTGACCAGGGAGTGGAGGAATCCATGGTATAGATCAGTGTTCTCAGGAAGCTCTACTCAATCCAGATTTAAGCACGAGGTCACGGGAGGTTGGTTGAGGAGATATCCCTCCGATATCGGCTGAATGTGGGAGATATATCTAGGATTTGTTCGTATCCGAGGGTACCGAAGGTTCGTCCTCTTGTGCTTCGGGCTTAGCTACCCTTCCCATACGACGGGTCCCACCTGCGACTGTCCCCCTGAGCATTGGTTATATTGCGGTGACCATGGTTTCCCTACCTAGGTATCGCACAGGGTACTTGCAGTGGTTATGTTGTTTGTGTCCTGAGTCAGATAGGGATTGGACAACACAGTTGTGTTTGTGCAGTGGACTTGACCCTGTACACGCAGTGAAGCCTGGGTGTCTCTATAACTGATTCTGTTACCTCCGGCTATAGTTTGGGAGTCTCAAGCCTCTCCTAGGCGAGACATACCGACTCTAGTGTCGGGAGCTCATTTAGCCACTCAGTTTGTTTGCTCTTGGCTGTAGTTTCTCTAGGTGTGTGCTTTTGATTTACTGTTTTTGATCGATAGTTGGCCTTTAGGGGACGTTTTGATTACATATTCTCTCTGGAGATATCGTGGCGTGGAGCCCTACTCTCCGTCGGTCCCATCATTTGGCTGGTTTAAAGCCACTCGAGCTTTCACGCCGTGTTACTAGAGGACGCCAGAAGGCTCCCTCTGAGTCTTCGGATTAATACAAGACTTACATCCAAGACGTCATGGCTGCACATCCTGATATTGAAGAAAAACCTTCGACTCCTTCGTAGAGTTGACCATACTTGAGATCCCCATACTCCTCGTGAGGAGCGGGGAGGTGATCCACCTGAGACTCAACCTGGTTCTATTTGGCCTAATCCACTTGATCGAGATCCATTTGATCGTTCGAATCCAGATAATTATCTTTACGGAATGCCTCACTTACCCGAGGACGAAGAATAGGACGAGCCTTTCGTTCCTTCGTTTCCACACAGTTATAGATACGGGATGCCTGAGTCACATAATGACACTGGCTCTATGATCAACCCCACCGCACTCTCTTTTGGTATGCCTAGTCATAGTACTATCGAACCTTCCACTACGGTTGGTAGTGTTGAAATATTGTAACTTCAAAGAATATTATATTTGTATAGTATTTATTCCGGAGATGTTCCATACCTCCGATGTGATTATACTATAAATCCGGAGATGTTTATTCCTCCGAGTTGGTTGTGGTAACTACGGTTATTAGACCCACAATGTGGGGGTCGGCCCAGTCAGTTATAATAGGGTATTTAACCTAATGGTTAAATACGAGCCTACATGTACTTGTGTAAAATACATGTCAGTGTAGTGTATAAATAGAGGAGGTATGTTCCTCATTTGATACACTCACTCACTTGAGGATAGCGCACTTGTGGAGGAGAGGTCTGCTATTGTGGAGGAGGAGATCATGTCTCAGGGTTTCATCTTTGTATATTGCTGGTCATCTATATTGAGGAAGCTTTGCTGGGTTTTCTACCCCATGAGGGTTTCCCAGGATAAATCTCTGTCTCTTGTGTTTATGCTGTGCTTGTTGTTTCTTCAGTGATCCTGTATATGCTATTATTGTGAAATGGAATGTAATGCTGCTATTTTCTATCTTAGCATATTAAATCTTAACATGGTATCAGAGCTAACCTGAAGGAAGACAAGGTATGGCACTTACGACACTTGCTTTACTTACGACAATTTGAAGGTTAGGGTTTTACATAGAAAAAACCAGTCATCGTGGAACTTTCGCTATAAATCCATTTCTGCGAAGGTTCAGGGTCTGAAAATTTTACAGGTCGAAGATAACATCCCCAAGTACCTTTTGTCCAAAGGGCACCCTCAGATTCGTTTTACTTTATGAGTTATGATCAGTACAAGTTAGGGTTTCTGCCTCTTCCAGATCTCAGTCAAAATCAGGTGACCTAGAAAAAAAGGTCATAACTTGGGCTAGGAAGCTCCAAATGAAATTTCATAAAAAGTGACAGGTAGTACACAGACTGTAATATCTTAGAAAACTTTTTCAGAGGTTGAAGGTGAACCAGTGACACGTGGCACTCCGTACAAGTTCGCTCTCCTGTTTTATCCCATAAACAGGTCACGTTGCGACATTTGGCATAACTCTCTCTCAGAAAATCCAATTGAGGTCAGACCTGTCAGGATGGAGAGATGACAGGTCAGGCTACTGTAGAAAAAGTTTTCAGACCCTGTGGAGCGAAAATTTCGGAGTTATAGCAGAAACAATCAGGTACATATTTCTGTCAAAACAGAATTATTTTTGGAGCACCTTTATTCATGGCTTCTGGAATTTAGGGTTTCGGAGAAAGTTAGAATTCTTGGAATCGGAATCCACGGCTGAATGCTACTCAGGAAAATCAAAATTTAGAGACCAAGATCAAATTTTTTGGTTGGGTAGAAGACCGGGCTTGATCAAACCCTAGCTCAGGATTTTGATCGGAAAGATGGAAAATTAGGGCTTCAGCAAAAAGTTGGAATTTTTGAAGTTTGTAACCACGGCTGGAAGCTCCTCAGGAAAATAAGAGTTTAGAGCCTTGGATCAAACCTTTTCATTGAGCAAAAGGGTGGGCTTCATCAAACCCTAGTTCGGGATCCTGTCCAGAAGATCCAGAAGTTTCAAAGGCAATTTTGAGGTGTCAAATTTTGGAGATTTCAAAATTGAAGTATCAGCCCAGCAAGACACATCCTTCCATTCATTCGGAAGTGTGAAAGTCAAAGATTGAATTTTTAGGGTTTCTCTAGAAAACCCTAATCAAGCTCCAGATCAAGTTTCAGGGGGATTTGAGGCTAAGGCCTTACATAAGAAGACTACAAGAAGTCTCGACAGGTATGACTTAAGGAGGCTCAGGTATGTCTTGAAATCTAATTCTTGATTAAGTTCATGATGTGTTTGTCTTCATATTATTTATTAGTACAATCTTGATTAATGTTAGAATTGTCTTATCACCCTAGTAACAGTATGAATGCATGTGAATGATCAAAGACATTCATTGATTAGGACTATATGATTGTACTAATGCATTATGATGTTGTGTGAGGTTGATGTTGTCTGCTAACAAGATACAGGTACATCACAAAAGCCAAATCAGGTTCCATGACCATGAAAACATGAAGACAAAGACTCATCCATAATCTTTGTTCTACTTACGAGGTATGTATGACTTTGTTATATTATGCTTAACCTATGAGACATGCAGGTTCTAGCTCAGGATCTCTAAATCATTGAAGAGATTGTTTAGGTATGTTGTACATAACTAAGTAGGTATACTAATCCAGGTATGTTTCCCATGAATCTTACCTTGTGTTAGGATCCCTTATATAAGTATACTTGGTATGATTGGTTATGCTTATTCATAAAGTTAGTAATCAAGGGATTATGCATATTATGTCTTTTATCTTGATTGATGATATGCATGAGTAAAAGAAGACTTCCCTGAAATCTTGAATACTAATGTTAATTAACTATAATCATGACTATACATTCTCAAGATTATTTAGAACTATAATGTTTTGATAACATTTAGAACATACTAATGGGTGTATGTTTGTGTATGAGATCATGAGGATGACACTTGAACATGCACAGTGGTACAGAATGAATAGAAGTTCAAAAGACATACAGAAGATCAAGCGGGAGGCAACCACACAAACATAAAAGATAAGTATTTGAGTTGTTATTTGAAATAGTAAATGATATTGCCTGTAATAGGTTGTATGCATATTTGTATTCCTATAATATATCATGCTGAGTGTAAATATTCATAGAACATTGAACAGTATACTACTAATATGCATATGATTGGTAAGTTGGACAAACATTCCATTGTAGCTTGTCTAGAATGAAACCTCTTTGCTGACATGCTGAGAGATGTGCACACTCTCGATAGTATGTTCTGGTGGAGATGGAAGGCATCTAGATAGCCACTGTATGCATACAGGATATGGGAAAGTGTTGTGCCAAAGTATTTATCAAGATAGTTACATAACTATGTAAATGATATCTGTATGCATAATAGATTATCATGTCAATATGATTTGATGATTATGAAGTATTACTAATCATGTACCTAATTTTGATTTGTAGGAAAAATCATGATGAATGATGAACACTGAACAAGCGATGGATGTTCAACAAAAGGATTTACAAATCAAACACACTATAGAAGGCTTGTGGCTAGAAGATTCTCTTAGAAAAGAGAAAGAGAATCATGATGAGATGTTTGTTCCAAGTGGATAGATAAAACCATTCTCTTAATGGTGTAATTAAAGAAGAAGTGTGATTCAGGTTCTGTATGGGTACCCAGGATCGATAATCAATTGATGAGCTTAATGATCACCATGGGTGATGTGGATCTCAACCTTTGCTACAAGGTTGAATATGGTTTCTATACACAGATGACATGGATGCAAGAAGCAAATCACCACAGAGTTCGAATAATATTGAGGCTCATATCAGTAGACCCATCTAACGAGAGATGGCACAGATAGATATGCAGAAAATCATTCAATGCAGAGTGTGAATGATGTTCAGTCACAAAGAGAGAATTAACAATCTCTTGATAAGCTTGGACTTTACCAAAAGTAAAGTTGTTCCTAACCTTTACCTTAAGGTTGTGGATGATGAACATATCATACCATTATTGTATGACGATGATCTCTTTCTGACAAAGAATGAGAAACAGATCATGAAAAGAAAGAAGAAGATGGTTGCAGAAATGAAAATGAAAGATCTCATATTGATGCATTACTTCCTAGGTCTGGAAGTATGGCAAGGCTCAGAAGGAATCTTTCTCAACCAAGGAAAGTATGCTGAGAAATATTAAAAGGACTTGATGTGTTGGGATGGCCACTCTTGAAGTTGTTAGCAGATGACTCATTAGAGTTAGTGGATAGAACTCTGTACAGACAAATTATTGAGTCATTGATGTGCCTAACGAATACTAAGTTAGATATATGCTTTGCTGTGAACACCTTGAGTCAGTATCTAGTGGAAACTAGAAGTGTTCACCTGTTAGTTGCAAAGCATGAGATAAGGTACCTAAAGGATACAATAGACTTTGATCTATGGAGATCATGAATTCAGATGGCTACACAGATATTGATTGAGAAGAAAGTGTATCAAACAGGAAGAGCACATCGAGAAGATGTTATTGTCTGAGATCAGCCATGATCTTATGGTTTAGCAGGAAGTAGTCTAGCACAAGCGGAATATATGGCTGCTTGCTCTGCTAATTGTGAAACGGCATGGCTTCAGAATTATTTGACTTAGAGATGGACCCAACTGTGATCCTATGTGACAAACAGAGTTGTACTAAAATGGCAAAGAATCCAGTGTTCCATGATAAGTCAAAAGTACATAGAGATCTGGCATTTCTATATACGAGATATGGAGCAGATAGGAATTAAGGTTCGAATTTGTAACAAGTTACCAATGTACTAACCAAACCTCTACCGATCCGATGTACTAACCAAACCTCTACCTCAAGTAAAGTTTTCCAAGACAAACTTAATATAGAAGGACCCTCCTCGAAAGGGGGAGTGATGTGATCACTTATGATGAGATTGCCTGCATCGACAGTGAGGTCGATGATGTGAATACCTATATTGGTGATGCCGACAGAGAGGTTGGTGGATGGTCCTTAGACAGGGTCTAAAGTGGACATGATAGGATTGCATCATCCTCAAAAGAGCCGTAGATGTATGTCTTCGAGAATGAAGTCCTTGGTGGACATGATAGGATTGCATCATCCTCAAGAGAGCCGTAGACGTATGTCTTCGAGAATGAAGTCCTTGGTGGACATGATAGGATTGCATCATCCTCAAGAGAGCCGTAGACGTATGTCTTCGAGAATGAAGTCCTTGGTGGACATGATAGGATTGCATCATCCTCAAGAGAGCCGTAGACGTATGTCTTCGAGAATGAAGTCCTTGATGGACATGATAGGATTGCATCATCCTCAAGAGAGCCATAGACGTATGTCTTCGAGAATGAAGTCCTTGGTGGACATGATAGGATTGCATCATCCTCAAGAGAGCTGTAGACGTATGTCTTCGAGAATGAAGTCCTTGGTGGACATGAGGGGATTGGATCATCCCTGGACTTCAGTCCTAAAGAGAGCCGTAGACAGGTGTATCCGAGAAAGAAGAGGGATTGTATCATCCTTGAACACATGTTCTAAAGTGAGCCATAGACAGGTGTCTCCGAGAAAGAAAAGGGATTGTATCATCCTTGAACATCTATTCTAAAGAGAGCCGTAGATGTATGTCTCCGATAAATGAAATCCTGAATTAACAGGTAGGGGATTGCATCGTCCCCGGACTGATGTCCTAGAATAGAGCCGTAGACATGATGTCTCCGATAAATGAAATCCTGAATTAACAGGTAGGGGATTGCATCGTCCACGGACTGATGTCCCAGAATAGAGCCGTAGACATGATGTCTCCGATAATGAAATCCTGAATGAACAGGTAGGGGATTGCATCGTCCCCGGACTGAGGTCCCAGAATTGAGCCGTAGACATGATGTCTCCGATAATGAAATCCTGAATGAACAGGTAGGGGATTGCATCGTCCCCGGACTGAGGTCCTAGAATTGAGCCGTAGACTGGGTCTCCGATAATGAAGTCCTGAATGAACAGGTAGGGGATTGCATCGTCCCCGGACTGAGGTCCCAAAATTGAGCCGTAGATTGGGTCTCCGATAATGAAGTCCTGAATGAATAGGCAGGGGATTGCATCGTCCCCGGACTGAGGTCCCAGAATTGAGCCGTAGACTGGGTCTCCGATAATGAAGTCCTGAATGAACAGGCAGGGGATTGCATCGTCCTCGGACTGAGGTCCCAGAATTGATCCGTAGACTGATGTCTCCGAGAATTGAAGATAGGACTGCATCGTCCCTGGACCTCGGTTCAAAATGTACGTGAGAGGACTGCATCGTCCATGAACTGGGTTCAAAATGTACATGATGGGATTGCATCGTCCCTAGACATAAGACTTGTCTTAAAGTGATAAGGATTGATCATCCTGGAACTTGATCTGGATTGTATCATCCATGGACCTATGTCCTAAAGAGAGCGGGATTGATCATCCTGTAATATGATCGTGTGTGTTGCAAGATATGCTGCTATGTATTAGTGAGAATACATGCTTTTTGATGATAGATGTATTAGTGAGAATACATGCTTTTTGATGATAGATGTATTAGTGAGAATACATGCTTTTTGATGATAGATGTATTAGTGAGAATACATGCTTTTGATGATAGATGTATTAGTGAGAATACATGCTTTTGATGATAGATGTATTAGTGAGAATACATGCTATTGATGATATACTTGTATTGTGTGAATACTTGTATTGATGATATGTATACTTGTATTGGTGTGGATACTAATACTGTTGATCTAGATAACGATTGTGCTGATCTAGATGACAATGATGCTGATCATGTAGATTGAGATGATCCAGATGTTGTAGATCGAGATGATCCATATGTTGTAGATCGTGTGATGACGATGTTGATGATCGTGTGATGACGATGCTGATGATCGTGTGTGACGATGCTGATTATCGTGTGATGATGATGTTGATGATCGTGTGATGACGATGCTGATGATCGTGTGTGACGATGCTGATGATCGTGTGATGACGATGCTGATGATCGTGTGATGACGATGTTGATGATCGTGTGATGACGATGTTGATGATCGTGTGATGACGATGCTGACGATCGTGAGGATTCAGATATTGATGTTGTTGTAGCTGTTTGAGTGCTACAGAAGATAAAGACTCAGTACTGAAGATGTTGATGTTCCAGTATTGAAGATGTTCCAGTAACTGCTTAAGTTACTGATGATGTTGAGAAAGCTTCCAATGATTTATAGATGTATCATTTATGATGTTGATGACTCCTTGCTCGTGCAGATACTGTTATAATATCCTTCTCGTTAAGGGGGAGTGTTGAAATATTGTAACTTCAAAGAATATTATATTTGTATATTATTTATTCCGGAGATGTTCCATACCTCCGATGTGATTATACTATAAATCCGGTGATGTTTATTCCTCCGAGTTGGTTGTGGTAACTAGGGTTATTAGACCCACAATGTGGGGGTCGGCCCAGTCAGTTATAATAGGGTATTTAACCTAATGGTTAAATACGAGCCTAAATGTACTTGTGTAAAATACATGTCAGTGTAGTGTATAAATAGAGAAGGTATGTTCCTCATTTGATACACTCACTCACTTGAGGATAGCGCACTTGTGGAGGAGAGGTCTGCTATTGTGGAGGAGGAGATCATGTCTTAGGGTTTCATCTTTGTATATTGCTAGTCATCTATATTGAGGAAGCTTTGCTGGGTTTTCTACCCCATGAGGGTTTCCCAGGATAAATCTCTGTCTCTTGTGTTTATGCTGTGCTTGTTGTTTCTTCAGTGATCCTGTATATGCTATTATTGTGAAATGGAATGTAATGCTGCTATTTTCTGTCTTAGCATATTAAATCTTAACAGGTAGTCACGCTGGCACCAGTCATGGTGTTAGCCATACTATACCCATTGGGGGCACTACCCTCACTGGGGGCACTACGTTGTCCACCCACACACATAGTATGGGGACTGGTCATGTTCCTCCTAATAATGCTAATATTGGAAGACGACCACCTCCTAGGATTTCCCAACCTAATCGGAATGTTGTTTGGAACACGACTCGCCATCCACCACCTAATACATGTGCCGCTACTCGTCAACCCAGGACTGCTTTTACAGATGTTAATGCTCCTCCCAACCACGAGGGTGGACATATACTGCATACTTTTGCATCCACTACCGCCACTAGTAATGCTAATGTAGGGGGTGGGAATATTTTCTATCCACATGGACATCATGCCACCATCCCTGCTACTAGTCACACCAATGCTGGGGCTGGGAATACTTCTCATGCTTATGGTCATCACACGACTGCTCAAGCTAATCCTAATGCTAAGGGTGGGAACATACCATACCATTACAGTCATTACAAGACGGTTCCCACTATGAATAGTACATACATGCCCCATACTCATGGTGGCAGCCCTTACTACAACACAGTCGGTGCTAGCCACCAGTATCACCCACCACCCCAATATGGTGCCCAAAACACGCATATACCTGCTTACTCTCAAATGGCTAAGGCAGGAGGAGGTTATCAATCTTATGGCCATGGGCAAGCTTATGGACCATCAGGTCCTCATTATCAGCAGTTTAATCCTCATGGTCAAGCTTTTGGTCCATCTTATAACACATTTTCGTTTAACCAACATTTTATGGGGGCTTATAATCAAGCTTTCCAGCCTCAACTCCCGTTCCTTGCACGCTTGAATCTCTCGGATCTTTCGAATCTCACGAATGATCCGGTGTGTCACGACCCTACTTGGCCCCTGGTCCCTACCAAGCTCCCTTCGGACATCCCGAAGTTTGAGGGGATCGGTGGTGAGGACTCGGGAGATCATGTCACGACATTTCACCTTTGGTGCTCCTCCAACTCTTTGAATCATGATTCCATTAGATTATGACTATTTCAACGCACCCTCACAGGGGCAGCCGCGAAGTGGTATGTGGAGTTGCTTGGAAACACCTATAGGGGATTCAACGAGATTGCTTTGGTTTTCTTAGACCATTTCCAGTTACCAGTTTGTTGTGATACTGGTACTGAGTTGTTGTCCACCTTCCATCAGGATAAGGCCACACATATTTCTGACCACGTTCAAGAGTGGCGTCGACGGAAGAGATTAGTGAAAGCCAACATTCCTCCAGAGTTCTTGTTGGAATGGTTCCTTAAGTCTCTACTTCCATACATTGCTAAGGATGTTTCGATGTCCGGCATTGTGATTGAGGAACAAGCTATCTTGAAAGTCCACCAGTTAGATCTACTTTACTCTCAGTCTGGCATTTTGTATGACATTATTCCTGATGCACCGAGAACAAGACATGAGCCCACGTCAGTTCTTGGACCACATGCCGATGGCATCGTGGGGTCCACATGCACTCGCCCTATAGACTTGGTAGCTAATCAAATGCAAAATTTGTTGCTAAACCAGTCTCCTTCCGAACAGGTTCACACCTTGTCCACTTCCACTCCGTCGTCTGATGTACACAATGTGCAATCAACGAAACCATCGGGTAACTAGCAACCTGGCGGTAAGAAAAATGGGAGAAATAATCGTAGGGGTGGAAACAATGGAAGTAATAACAATAGCAATCGTAATACTCCTCGTAAATAGAATGCCAACCCTCCTCGGGAAGGTGGTAATGCTGGCGAGGATCGTAAACCTAGGCGTAAGGTGAAATTCCCTTGCAAGCTTTGTGGGGAAGATCATCTTACTCACTTATGTCCTCGAATTGAAGAAGCATCAAAGCATTTGGCACAGAGCCTAGCTGTGTTGAAGGATCCCCTACCTCATCACCAAAACATGGCTTCGCATGCTCCCACCACTGGTTATGGTACTAATGAAACGGCAACGTCTTCTTCCAATACTAGTGGTTATGGATGTGTGAATATGGTTCAGTTGGAGGTTTGTGTTGCTACTCGTCAGCGCGATTATGGTGCACCACAACCCAATTTGGGGAATGAGCCTCCCCCTCCTCCTGGCAATTCCTTGCATATCGAGAAGCCCTCCATTATGCCACGGATACCGAAAGGTGTTCTCAAGCGCTCCACGCATAATCCAAATGCTCGAGCCACCCAAAACTACTCCATCGTAGAAGATTTGGGCCAAACTCCGTGTGCCATGTCGGCTCTTGAGGTCTTGCAGGCCTGTCCCTCTTAGAAGCATGCCCTTTTGAGTGCGTTAGGAGTTCAGGATGGGGGAAATACTAGTGTTATCAAGTTCGATACTACTGATGTCCAGCCTTGCTTACCGTACCACGTGGCTTTTCAAATCCAGGTGGTTTTCCTTAAGAGTTTTGTCAAACGTAATATGGTTGATGAAGGTGCCTTTGCGTCAGTAATGTCGTTAGCTTGTTGGAAAGCTCTTGGCTCTCCTCCTCTACTTGCGTCTAGAACTACACTCACTGCATTCGATGGTAGATATTTTACGCCGCATGGAATTATCCCTTCCCTTGTTGTCTCCTTGGGAGGTAAGTCTGTGCCTATTGAAGTCGAAGTGGTTGATGTGCCCATCGACTACAACCTTTTACTGGGTCGGAACTGGATGTACGCTATGAAGGCTGTCGCGTCTACTGTATTTAGAGTTATCTGCTTTCCCCATGAAGGCAAGATTATGACGATCGATCAGCTGGATTATGTTGGCACTCCTTTCACAGCATCCATGGGATCCGTAGTCCCGCAAGTTTCCAATTCTCGACCGGCAACTGGGAACATAGGTGTTGGAATGTACCCCTCATTGATGGGAACTTTTAACCATTCTGCACCTGTGAATTTTATTGGAACCATTACCGACAATGCGTGTCCTCCTTCAAATAATATGTTATTCTGGACCTCCTATTTAGATGATCCGTGGACTTTACCATCCACAAATTCCATGTCTGGAGATATTGTTCCTGTTGAGATGTCTATGCCTTTATCTGTAGCGGAGCTCGCTTTTGACCATATCCAACAGACCACTGCAGATTCGGATCTCTCTTCTTCCCAGATAGTTGAAGAAGATCCCGTTACGCTGCCAGTTTGGGCAGCCAACTCATCTTGTTCCCATGATTGTCTTGATGATACTTTACCATCTGATGAAGCTATCCTTGAGGCCATGTGTGGTAGTGAGAGACCTTGGGAAGATATGCACCATCGCTCTTATTTCCTTCCCAACCTCGAACTCGTTGAGCAAGAGAAGTTTAGGATGACTCTAGCAGAGATGGTTGGTCACCCTGTGGCTCTTTTGGAGTCACATGATGTTTTTGTGGAGGGGAATATGGCCAATATTTTCCCAACCACTTCGATCAACATCTCTCGCACTCCCGGAAAGATAGAAATCTTTTACATCAGTGCCAATTGCACTCCTGAGGAGATCACTATTTACACTGACTTGTTTACAGAACTCCGGGAAGCTTTCGCCTGGTCATATGAGGAGATGCTAGGAATAGATCCCCGCATTGTTGAACACGAGATTAGAACGTATCCTGATGCTAAACCGGTTTGGCAACGCTTATGTGCTGTGAACCCTAGGAAGGCAGCTGCTATTAAGGCAGAGGTGGAGAAACTGCTCAAAGCTGGTTTCATCTACCCCGTTCCCCTCACCGAATGGGTGTCAAACCCCGTTCCTGTGGATAAGAAGTAGGGAACGATCCGTGTATGCATTGATTTCAAAGATTTGAACCGTGCATGTCCGAAAGACAACTTCCCCACGCCATTCATTGATGAAATATTGGATGCTTGTGCGGGGAATGAGATTTTTTCATTCATGGATGGCTTCTCGGGTTATAATTAGATTCAAATCAAACCCACAGACCAACATAAGATGACATTTATTTGTCCATGGGGAACATTTGCATATCGAAAAATGCCCTTCGGCCTTAAAAACGTCGGATCTACTTTTCAGTGAGCCATGACCTATGCCTTTCACGATCTTAAGTTGATTATGGAAGTTTTCTTGGATGATCTTGCTAGCCATTCTCGTAAGAGAATGGACCACCCCAAGCACCTCCGTATGATTCTCGAATGATGTATCCACTACAAAATTCAATTGAATCCAAACAAATGCATCTTCGCTGTTAGGACTAGTCGCCTTCTAGGATTCATAGTTTTGAGGGAGGGTATTAGAGTTGATCCTCTCAAAGTTGAGACAATACTTTAGTTGCCTCCTCCGCGTAATTTGTTACAATTTCAGAGCCTCCAAGGGAGAGTTACTTTTCTGCGTCGATTTATAGCTAACTATGCTAGTATTACCAAAGGTTTTCGCACGCTTATTGAAGAAAGACACACCTTTTATCTGGGATGAGCGAGCCCAACAGTCTTTCGACGCCCTTAAGAAAGCTTTGGTATCGGCCCCTATGCTTAGTCCGCCGGACTTTACACGAGATTTTATTCTTTATGTGGCCACGTCTCAAGAGACTATTGGCATGGTCTTGGTTCAGGTAGATGATGCACTCGTCGAGCATGTTATCCATTATCTCAGTCGAAATTTAGTAGACGCTGAGCTAAGGTACACCCACGTAGAAAAGATGGCACTTGGGACTGTCCACGCAGTCCAGTGGTTACGACATTACATTTTGCTTCGAACAACCACAGTTGTAGCTCACATCAATCCATTTCAGTTCATGCTATCACGACACCTTATTGGGTGTAAGTATAATAAATGGATTGTGATCCTTTAGGAATTTGATCTTTCAGCAAAATCGATGAAATCACTGGTGTTCGTTGAGCTTGTGTCGGACCTTCCACGGCTTGATGAGGATGTCATTCATGAAGATTCCTTTGTGGATGAACACTTATTTCTTATCTCGTCCGAGGACCCTTGGTATGGGGATGTCATTGTATATCTCCAAACTTTGAATTTTCCTCCGCATTATTCACAAGATGAGCGACGACGTGTGAAACATCACTCTAAATATTATACTATCGTCGGTGACACTTTGTATCACCGAGGAAAGGATTCCATTCTCTGTCGTTGCTTGACTCACGAAGAAGCGGAACGGGTACTTAATGATTGCCATGCGGGGGCGTGTGGCGGTCACTTATCTGGGCTTGCTACAGCCCAGCGTATCATGCGAGCTGGTTATTTTTGGCCTACTATCTTTAAAGATTGTATTAACGCTGTGAAGAGATGTCACGCTTGCCAGGTGTTTTCTTGGAACATACACTCGCATCCAGTGCCCCTCCATCCGGTTGTCACTATCGGTCCCTTCATTAAGTGGGGGGTAGATTTCATGGATTGCAAACCAACTTCGTCTGGGGGGCATCACCATATTATCATGGATGTGGATTATTTTTCCAAGTGGGATGAGGCCATGCCTACTGTAAAAGCCGACGGTGCTACAGCAGCCCACTTCGTGTTCAACCAGATTATCACTCGGTTCGGTATCCCGAAGGAGATTGTCACTGACCATGGTAGTCACTTTCAAAACAAGATGATGGAGGATTTGTCTCTCAAGCTTGGGTTTCATCAGGAACACTCGTCTTCCTACTATCCTCAAGCAGTAAATAAGTCTTTAAAGACCATTCTCCAACGTACCATCCAACAAAGCAAGACCAATTGGCATATCATGTTGTATCCTGCTTTGTGGGCATATCGAACTGCAATTAAGACTGCCACCGGGATCTCACCATTCCAATTAGTTCATGGTGTGGAGTCACTTTTACCGATTGAATGCGAAATTCCTTCGCTCAAGCTAGCCATAGAGCTCCTCTCTGATACGACAGATATTGAGCAACGTTTAGTACACCTCGAGCAACTTGACAAGCACCGTCGAGATGCCGCTGTGGCTATTGATGTTAACAAGCATCGTGTCAAGGTTCAATATGATAGGTCTGTCCGTCCCAGGCAATATGCTGAAGGTGACTTGGTACTTTTGTATGACCTAGCTAAAGAACCCCTGGGGGTAGGTAAGTTCAATCCCATGTGGCACGGTCCTTACATTGTGAGGCATGTCCTCGAAAAAGGAGCTTATGATTTAGAAGACTATGAGGGAGTTGCCTTGAAGGAGCCTAGAAATGGGCTCTACCTCAAACGGTATTACACTTGAACCTTTGGTTCGGGCTGATACTTTTGTACACTATTGTATAGTTTTTCTGTACATAGTTTAGCTTGCCCTTTTTGATTATCGGCTCTGCTAATTAGCCTCTGTTTGAATGACAGATGTCAACAGGATCTCCTACATTCTTAGGTTTCGCGGATGGTGCTACCCGGCATACGCAGCAGCTTGCTTCTACTGCATGGGTTATCTTCTCACCTGACCACCTAGTTGTGTCCCCAGGAGGTGCTTGTCTCGGTCCTACATCTAATAATGTGGCTGAGTATAGTGTCGTTATTGTGCTACTTCGGGATGCTATTTCACATGACATCCAGTCTTTAGATGTCCGCCTGGATTCACAACTAGTTGTGTCTCAGCTGAATGGGCAGTACCATGTACAAGACCCTACGTTACTACGGATATTCCTTAAGGTATGACTCTTGGAGAGACATTTTGTTTCAATTACATATATTCATATTCCAAGAAGTCTTAATTATATATCTGATGCATACGCTAACTATGTATTAGATTGGCATTTGTCACATTCATCATGAAGCACATAAATACAAAGACATTCATACATTTGTACATACACACATGTAGTAGAACCGAGAACCAAAGTTGTATATATATATAAATATGTCCAAAAATGGTAGTGTCATACAAAACTGGAGCCCGTAGCCCTAAAAAATATACATATCGATACAAAAAATGAGACCCTGGGATATCTATTCCCTCCGGGGAGGTCAAGCCGCCACCTCGACGGGATGTGTCTCATAGAAGTATTGTACTGCATTGGCCACCCGCTGCAGTAACCGCACCCACTCACCAGGAACACCCACTACCTGGCACTGCATAGCCTTAGGTAGTCGGGCTACCTCTATCTGTGGTACTCGGGCAACCATCCGTGATATGTTGCGTCACAATGTCTGAAGTGTGCACCCTGCTACAGCATCTGCTACCTCATCACCTCTACCCCGACGACCATGTCTCGGGAAGCCCTCGAGTCTCACTGGGCCTTTGTCTGCGAGCAAACAGTCAAATTTTAGCACTTGATACTACCACCAAAAATATTTTTTGCATTTCAACTATAATAAAAAAATCCATAAAAATTTAATAAACACAAAACCAAAAGAGTACTCATTGATGTCTCTGAAAGCTGCGCCTGGTGGGAGCGGCATGTCAGGGTCCTGTCTAAAGTATATCCCCGTATAGGGATAATCCTCTATAGTGATCACCTACTGGTTCCACCAGCGGAAGAAATCCTCAGTATATGGTGATGCCAAATGGCCACCACCCTGTCGTGTTAGAATCTCAGCCCACCGGGTCAGGGCTAGATCACGGAGACTGTGAGGAGGGACATCCACCCTCGGGCTAAGCCCCAGAACCCTCTCAAAGAAGAAGCTGCATAGAATGCTACCATACCCAAAGTTTTTGGCCTTCCCCTCTTTGCATTCTGTCAATTGTGTCTTCATAGACACCAGCAGAGTAGTACACCAGTCGAATATCATAGGTTGCATGCATTGTGATGCGTAGAACATCACCGGCCTGGATGCCTAGTGCAGTGCTTTGGATCCAGTGATCCGCACCAGGGTAGCCACAATGATCTTTGTGCTCAGATCTACTATGGCATTGACGGGCACTTGACTTCCCACCGCTCGTGTGTTTGTGGGACAATACTGCGCTATGTAGTCCCGAACAGTGATCCCACCACCCATGGTCCGAGACCGAAGACTAGCCACCTCCCCTCTATGGGACAAACCGATAATGAAATAGATATCCTCTACTTCCAGTGTCAGTGTTTTCCCGTTGAGAATGAAGTTTTGAGCATCCACATCCCAGTAGTTTATCAGATGACGGAGTAATAGGTTTTGGGCCCTTAAACCCCCTATACTCCAGTACTTATACAAACCACATGCTTGCAATTCCTGTTGTGCTTGCAAATTATTGCGCACGACCTCATCAACTTGGTCATGCTCTCTCTCCCTCCACTCTAGAACCATCCTAGAGTGTAAAACAAGTAAATTTGGGTCAATTTCATGATTAAAAATTTCTTCACGGCCATACCCGCGGGCTAATTTGTATACAGTGGCGGGTACCTGCGGGCAGTTTACTTTTTGATTGCGCGTTTGGTGCCCTACCTGCGACCCGCATAGTTATAGCCCGTGGGTAGCGCCGAAGCCATCTAGGGCTTGGCCAAACTAAAAAATCCACTGACCAAAACTGAAATAAAAACATTAAAATGAAAGGTATGGAAGTAATCACCAACCTGCTCTGGACGGTTCGCTGAACAGTCGCTCGTAGCTCCTAAGATCGGCAATCGAAGTTTCAGGTGAAAACTAACCACTAAACTCCAAATTGGTAAATAGTGCAAATGAATTGTAATTTGGAAAATTTTATTACTATTTATAATTTTCTGGACCCACTTTTCTATAGTTTTTGCCATTTTGAGCCATTATTAACTAGTATCGTGTCATGGAGTAGTGTTTTTTAATTAGATTTCCTTGGCGAAAGTTGTTCTGAACCATCTCACACCTACGACTGGTACGTTTCACATCTGGCATATAGGTTAGATGCCATTTTCGCATGCATTATGCACTTGACCTATTGACCATTTTCATAAACCCTAGGTGCGACCCTGCTTCGTAACCGACACAGAACCTTCACACTGCTTTAGAAGTGTCATTATGTGGCGGTAGGGCTTGTCCGAACATGGGTACCCTGGTTAGAACCCCCTTTTGCATTCTGGTGCCCATGTTGTTGTTTGTCCTTAGGATTGGGAGTCCTTTGTAGTTACGCCATGACATTGCGATAAAAACTCATACTCTACTTTGTCTTATGCTGGCCATCTCCCTCAAGGACTCCCCCTTAGTTATATCATGTTGTGATTGCATTGCATCATCCTGCTTGCCGTTTGAGCCTTGTGTCGACTCCCGCTTACTCAGTTGTTAGCCTGGTGCCTGAGCACTTTTCCCTGTCGAGCCCTGCAAAGCTTATATATTTTCCCTTCACAATATTGATGACCTTTTGACCTTGAGGGAACATACCCCCGAGTGTCCACATCCTGCATGCACTTCCTTGCATTGAGCATAGGTATGTTCCACTGCTTGGGACTAGTCTGCTAGATATTTGACACTCGTTCCCTCACTTGTTGTACTATAAGCAATTTGATTCTTTTTCAAGCTTTTACCAAATATGAAAAAGACCAAAAAAATCAAATATTCCAAAAAGCCGGACGGTATTATGGTCACTATTTCTTGTTGGCAGCTGTTGCGTCGCCTTTGAATAGAGCATTTATTCCACTCCGTACATTATGAGTCGGGACTATAGTTGGGCCTTAGGAGCTGTACTTGTTTCTCAGTTTTCTCCACCGATTGGTTAAGCTTCCAGTCATTATGGAGCCCCCTGTAATGCCTCCTGCATTGCACAGTTTATGTCAAGTCTATGCTGCCTTAGTCTATCCATCTGCTCATGCTCTTGTTCAAAGGAAGTCCTGAACCAGTGTCGACCACTCCTCACACCTCTTGACTATTGCATGTCGGCCATTCTTATTGAGTCAGTCCGTTTCACCTGAGATCTTCCAAATCTTTCAGCATTGTTGGTACCTCGTGCTAGTTGATGGGGGATGCCTTAATGCCCTCCTTCCAGCGAGTCTCGTTCCGTCGACTTCAACCCATTTATTCCGGGACTTGAGGCTTAGAGTTCATTTGAGTACCTTGAGGCTTGCAGTCATTAGTGGTAGGTTCTCTTGCCATCGACAGTTTTGGGAATACATCAATGTCCCTTAATCAATGGATTCATCCTAGTGTTCGACTTCAACCCATTTATTCACACTCTGATGATTGTGCTCTGTGCCTTGATGCCCATTTTCATTATTGGTGGGTCATCTCGTGTCTATTAACGGCATACATCATTGACCAGTAATCAGACGATGTCTCATTAGGTTCAACCCCAATTCCTTTATTCACTTGATGGGACTTGCACCGTTGAAGACTTGTGTAGAAGACCCCAGGCGATTGTGGCATTTAGTATGATACATATGACTTTGACTTTACATCTGAGATATCACCTCTCATATTTCAGCAGTTTGTACCTCCAGTTTGCACCAGTTGTTTCCTTTTCAGCAGGAGACCATATCTTACTGTAGAGGGATCATGACTATGATCACTTATGACATGTATTCATTATATACTGCCTATCCATGGCCATTGTATCAGATTGTTGTACTACTGACATGTATTCAGAGATACTATTGTATTATGACGAGTGAGCTGCTCTTTCCACTTGTGTCTCCATCACTCCACTTCTGAGTTTTATAATGTATTTCGGCCATCATAGCATCAGTCTTTGACCTCGCACATTAGGGGGCATCCGTTACATCGTAATCTTCCACCCTGTGAGCATCAGCATTCTTTGGCCTATAGGATCCATTTCAGTGACTCAGATCCACTTATATCCTTCAGAGATATTAGTTTGCCCTGTTTTTGTTCTTACCCGCATGTTGCATCACTATCGCATGCGTACTCGCGAGTTGCATCACTATAGCCCGCGGGTATCAAGTAAAATGGTAAAAACCACTATTAATTACCTTTTACTCCCAAAAAATGGTCATTGGGTGACCTTTGGCTCTCCATCTGCCCGAGTAACGTCTCGATGTGTCCTTTCACCTACCTTTGAGAGGACTATATATTGAGCACATATGGCTTATGGACGGGAGGAAGAAAAGAATAGCAAGAGAACTCTAGTGGATTTTTGCCCTATCTTGAGTCTGCACTCATTGATCCTTGTAGTTGTAGACCATTTATGTTCACCTTCCAAACTCCTTTCTAGTTTGAGTTTGCCATTCATGGAGGATTGAAGTGGTGGAGGCACAAGTGGATTGATCTAGATCTTGGTTCAGATTGGTTGCCGGCCAGAGGTCGTATCACTTTGTACTTTTTCTTGTTCATTAATAGAAATGCTCATATTCTCGTCCATTCATGGTGTGAATGTTGTTTATTATACATTGGGTTACATTTGCTTATGATATCATGGACCATTGTTATTGATAATGTTAATGTCATCTATATATTATATGTACTTGTTGGATATTGGCTGTCAAGACTAATTTGCAGATTACAAGTGCATGGATTGAAAGCTCCAACGGGGATCTACATCAAACGTTTGGATCGAGGTTGGTTACGTTTCTCCATTATCTTAACATTGTCATTTATAATAGCATTGTTCTGAGAATTGAGTTGATTTCTGGTAGTCATCTGTCTGTTGTGGTATTCCCAAGCCATAGTGAGTTTTCTCCAATACATTAATAGAATTTGGGTTTTATTGTACTACTGTGCTATCTGCAAAATATTCATGTGTATCTTTCCATTTTATATTGTTGTCTTCATTTTGTTCTCCAAATAATCCAAATCAACTTTCACATGGAAGATTGTAAACTAGCTCCATTTCCCTTTTAGTCTAGAATCAAACTTATTGCCACTTGCGCTACACCTATAGTAGATGCCACCTATCAGTTAGTTAGTAGCCTTTTGTACTTCACTCATACTCGTCCCGATATTTCCTTTGTTTGTGGTATAGTTTCTCGTTATATGCAAATTCCCCATTAAGCTCAATGGGAAACAACCAAAAGGATCTCGTGGTATATCTAGGATACATTTCATTTTGGGATTCATTGCAGTTCAAGGGGGTATACAGTGTTGGTTAGTTTCATTGATTCCAATTGGGCTAGTGACCTTATGATTAGAAGTTTACTAAAAGTTATATTTTCTGTCTTGGTTTCGGACTTGTCGCTTGGGCTTGTAAGAAAAAACAATCTTTTGCTCTTTCTTCAACAAAAGTAGAGTATCGAGTTGTAGTTAATGCAAGTCAAGAAGCTTTGTGGCTTGAGTAGATGCTTTTAGAGTTTGGATTCCAACAACAACATTTGACTACCTCTAGTGTGACAATCAAAGTGCCATCAACCTTGCAAAGTAGAGCACCTGAGTGGGCCTAATGGTTAAGAACATGTGTTATCTCCGTGGAGGTCACAGGTTCAAAACCGTTGGGGGGTAGGGTTTCTCATTGGCCTGTTGTGACAAGGCTTGAAGGGTAGGCGACCCCTGGGATAGAGGCTCTCCCTTGGGATAAAGGGTCTCGGGACGTCTCGGCCCCTACTGAGTCACAAGTTTTTGGTATATCTAGCTTGCGGGCTGTTGGATATACCCTTGGGAGGTTGTTGTTCCCATGGTTAAAAAAAAAACCTTGCCAAAGTTCTAGTTCAACATCAGCACAACAAACGCATTGAGCTACACATATATTTCATTATGAAAGACTATTAAAGATTGTGTTTTTGAAGTGCTCTTTTCCCTACATGTGATCAAGTTGCTAACATTTTAACGAAGTCTCTTACAAAAGTGAATTTTTCCAAACTTCAATTTTTGTTAGGAGTTCATGAAATTGTCATTAAGGGGGGATAGCCACACATGCCTCCTTCATTCTCCTATTGTGTAACCTTTATAAATATTTTATTCCTATCCCAAGTTGTTGTTAACGAGGGATGATAGTATATTTAGACACGTAGGAGTTATTTAAGATCACCTTGACTTAATGTGTCTTTAGATAAAGTGTGTTTATTTAGTATGCATTTGTAAGGAATACCCTTAACAATGGGATCTACAATCACCAACCTCTACAAGACTTCAAAAACTTGAATACACATATTAGTTGAATGTAAGGAATACCCTTAACAAATCCTCTATCAACTAATTGTGGGTTTACAAAACACCCAAAACTAGAAACAAAATTAAAAAATGGAGGTGATTACTTTCCTTGCAAGTATGTCATAGATTTCCTTGCATTGTCTTTTTGTCTACAAAATGGCAAAGCTAGTGAAGTTACTTATGATTTTATAAAATAAAATTTAGAACCAAATAAAAAATTATTAAAAAAATTCATGTTGGTTCAAAATTAAAAAATAAAAACCAACAGAAATCCATCTTAAATCCAAATCTAATAAGCAAACCCAAATCTATTAAGCATTTAGAGAGATAAAATTAGAGGTCTAAATTTTCTTTAAACATGTAACAATTTTAAGATTAAAAAAATTACATCTCAATAAATTGCATATCTTTTAGTCCAGATTTAATGGATTTGTTTATACTATAAAACAAACAAAACAAGAACAAGAAACCCAATCCTCGTAGGTTTAATATTCGCCGTCGATAATAACCCATCCACGGTCGACCGGAAAAGATCATATTGCCACGGATCGAGACCTGTTGGCCATTGTAGATGGTAAACCCTCGAAGTGAGGAGATTCCTACAGTTGGTGATGTATTTACGGGCGATCTATAAATACATTCCTCGCTTGCCTAGATTCACAATCGTCATTATTCAATTTCATTGCCTGAAAGTAGCAGAGAAATTTAGCAAGTAGAACGATGTCTGGGCGTGGAAAGGGAGGGAAGGGTTTGGGTAAGGGAGGTGCCAAGAGGCACAGGAAAGTCCTCAGAGATAACATTCAGGGCATTACCAAACCTGCTATCAGGCGTCTCGCCAGGAGAGGAGGCGTTAAGCGTATCAGCGGACTCATCTATGAAGAGACCAGAGGCGTCCTCAAGATCTTCTTGGAGAATGTGATCAGAGATGCCGTTACATACACAGAGCACGCCAGGAGAAAGACTGTGACAGCCATGGATGTCGTCTACTCGCTCAAGAGGCAGGGCCGAACTCTCTACGGTTTCGGAGGTTGAGAAGTCTCAGTCTGAGTCACTCATTTCTCATTTATTCATGGTGTCTGTTGACACCACCCTCCTCTGTTTCGGAAATGGTAACTTCGATTATTCCCTGTCACTAGATGCAATTATAGAGATCCAATGTAGAGTGTTCTTCACATCCACACAGAGCAAGGGTTTAGCGCTTTGATTTGCGTATGTTTGAGGAATAGTCTTTCTGAGATCTTGATTTGCAAATCCTGATAATTAGTCACTTGGCGTTTTAGTAATGGAATTGTCGGTGATTCTTAATAGTTTACTCTCTTTTCCAGACCTTTGGGAAGGGGGTTTGGACTTGTTACATGCATTGGGGCAATTTACAGGTTAAAATGAATTCTGCTGAAAATAAATTATGGTAGTAGTTTGAAAATTTATGATGAAGATTGGTTATTATTGGATGTCATTTGAAAATTTGTGATTTTCAAATTATAATTCTCTTTTTATTTCCAGTTGTTTCATGCAATGGCTATGGCTGTAGTTTACTCAAAAGCTTGAGCGTTCAACAACTTACACACCAGGAATCTATACCGAACAGAAAATGGAAATTAACGAGAAAACCAGCGACTTGCCAAGCTAATCATTTCATTGAATTAAGGTTAGCGCTGTATTTGCAGTGACGCAGCACAGATACATAATTTCTGTGCCCTTGATTTAACAAATTAAATAGCTAGTGTTTTAGCGGTAATCCAGTGACTCAATTAGAGGAGAATCCAGCTGAATCTGCGACCATTGATTCAATTAAGGAAGGGATCGAGCTGAGTGTGTAACCGATGATTCAATGAGGCTGAAATTGAGGTATAGCAGCCCATGGATAGAGAGTACACGCCAATGCTGAATACAAGTGAACAGAAAGTGAATGGAGAGGGCGCAGCAGCAATGCTATCACCCAATAACTGGTAATTGGAGCTGCAATGTTATTACCTGTAGTATTATCAATTTGGCCATTCATTGACTGAATTTCGTTGAGAATTCTTCAATGGGTGAATTGCAGGTGTTAAAACAGTGTACAATAAGAGGATGAACAGTAGCATGTGGAGTATACAACATAAAATACACACGACTGAAATAATTATACATGGGGAATATTGGTTGCAAATAAGTAATTGAATCTACACAGCAATTTAAACATCATTTTGATTTTACTCTACAAATCCAAATGGGGAAGTCACTATCTAATAGATTTGTTTAGCCATATTTTCTTAGCAATTGTGTAACTATAATAGTTTTGTTTTTTATACTTGGAGGTCTTTTTTGCAATTCCTCTTCCCTCTACCAAAACTTTTTCTCTAAACTTGTGTAAAAGTTTATAGGCTGAATTGGTGTGTTGGAAGTAGTGGAAGATGAGAGATCACTAATTCTTCAATGTCCTAACTCTAGTGCTGTTTTTTTTCTTTGGCTTTTGTTGGTAGCCTCTTGGTTGATGATTTCTTGTCAATTGGCATCATTTTTTAATAAAATTATTTAAAATTGGAGTCTAGATGATTTGCACTGTATAGATTTGACAATGCAACATTGCAGAGGTAAGTAGTATTACATTCGACAAAGTGTGAGTCTTTTGCATTGTTAATTATGTTTTTTGATTTTGTTTTCAACCTTGTAGTTTTGAGCTTTTTGCTTTTGTAGTTAACTTTTTTAATTTTGCAAGTGTTTTTCATTACTTAGCATTAAGTCCATTTCACTTTTATATTGATTTGGTTTTTGGATCACATTTCCTCATTGGAGGAAGGTTTTTTTGTTTACAAAAGTTGATTGATAGTGTGAATGGATGCACATGGTTTTCACTTTTCTCTTCAATTCCATTACCCATCAATAATGAAGGATATTTGCTCCTTCTAAACCATTGGTTTGCTCTTGTTTTGTTGCTAATTAGAGATGTTCTTCCCCTTATTGTATGTTTTGATGAGGTAAACTTGATCACAAGTTTACTCAAATAATATTTGTTTTCTTTTGGGAAAAAATGTATTATTTTTTCATAGGTATGGGTTGTCAAACATCACTTAACAAATTTGAGTTTGCATCCTTTGGTGACCCTCATGGTAGACTAATTTTGAATCCAACACAATCATACCATTGTTGTACTAGATATGAGTTTATAAACCAAACTTATACACTAAGGTTTCAAAAATAAGATTATATTGAGAACCACTACTAAACAAAGCGTTCATGTTTGGATCATTTACTTGAATTTTGATTTGGAACAATGAATTTATGCTTCACTTGCCCTTGGTTGTTGCAATGTGGTGTAACTATGGTTCTATCTATTAATTTTTTAGATTTAATTTAGAGCTACAATAATACTTGAAATCAAATAGCAATCATACATATAAGTAATCACATTTGACACATGAATTTACCTTGGGAAACTCTCTATGACTTGAGGGAGAAAACTTTAACAAAACATTTTTTAGTATATTGATGGATAACAAAGAATGTCTTTTACATCAAGCACCCTTAGTGCAATTATAGAGCAAGAGAAAGATAAAGAAAAAACTCATAATAATATCTTGCTCAAAGAAAAGCACATTGCTTTCAAGAGAAGAAAATTTGCTTCAAATTGAATTCATCAATCTTGTAAAACACATGCATTTGTTTCTATTTTTATCTTTTGACTTCAAGATGAACTTGCTCTCCATCTGGATGCATAAATTTTGCATGAATAAGTGTGCCCCACTTCTCATGCAATGCATTAACTCACTCAATTGTCTCTTAAGATGAATTGGTTTGTTAACTAAAAGCTTGCCGATTTAGTTAGGTGTCTAACTTAAATGTTGTTATGCAAGTATCACAACTCAAGTTTTATTTTTTAGTTTAACATAAGTGTTGTCATGCAATAACACTTAATTAATTATATCTTCTTTGTTATCATTTAGTTAACTCTCTTAATTGATTATTTTTGTTAACAACATTGTAGTGATCAATTCAAGTTCTTTGATTGATTGAAGTTGTTTTTGTTAATATCACTAAAGTTTAACAATTTGAATTTTCTCTTAATTAATTTGTTATAAGCAATTCAAATTCTCTCATATATTATCACATCTTATTTGTATCTTTTGTTTGATTTGCATGGTCCACATGTGTTAGCTTAATTATCATAGCAAATATACTAAAGAGATTTTCTCAATGATGATATCATGTTCTATTATCGTTCCAAGTGGTTATATGTTAAAGTAATTCACTTTAAAGGTGGTTAGTCTTTAGAGGAGACATAATAGCTTAACCATGGTTTGTGGTACATCACACATCATATATGTTTTTACATGCAAAGCATCACCTCAACACATGAGGATCTGTCTTGACACACAAGACCTTAGCTTTGATTAGCAAGACTATACAACATCATCATTTTGACATATAAAACACTTGGCTCAACACATGAAGCTTAACCATTCTTGAGTCCAACTCCAGATTTTTTTCCAAGTTTCTTAAGTCCAATTTAGGTTCCTATAAGGCACTATCTTGACTCATGAGGCTCAATCTTGACACATAAGATTGACTCAAAGAACGACTTATGATGTGGTAACTTTAATACCATCGACGAAAGCTAAGCATTGAGATGCAGAGCATTAAATGTGGCAGCTCAATGCTTAGGGTCATGTTGGATTTGGAGATTCTTAATGCTTAACTTTCGCCCAATACCATCCACATTGGAGGTGCTTTTTGTCACTATTTGTTTTGTTTTGGTCAATGCATTTACTTTCTTCTTGGACTTGTGCCACTTTGGATGAAGTTTCCAACATTTTTCATCCATGCGCTCATCCACATCATAATGTTTGTAATGCCTATTATGGTCCCTATTTTTTTTTATTGTGGTTACAACCTTTTTGCATTTTTTCCTTGCTAGTCTCTTCTTGGCCCTTTTGTTGTTGCCCTTTCTTAGAGTCTAGCACATTGTATAGAGTTTTTCAATTGTGTCATTTATGCTTTTCACACTAAGAAGTTGCAATTGCCTTTGGATATTGTTGAATAGTCCCCTAAGGTACTTCACTGCCACCTAGCTTTTCTAAAGAGGCATCCACCTTGATGGATCGCTACTAGAATTGAGGAGTGTATTTTTGTACATCTTATTTGTTTTTGCCAAAGGTAACTTCCATTTGATGTGTTGCTTCTCTTCCTAGTCTATTGGATAGAATTGTAATTTCAACAATGCCTTGAAGTCGTCCATTTTGTAACCATGAGATTTTTGCTTGTCCTCAATGCTTCTACATTGCTCACCCACTACAAAGAGCACATCTAGTCATCTTTAAATGTGCAAAAGAAATCTATTGTATTTCTTGGATTTGATAAAGGTCAAAATAAGCCTCTAGCTGTTTCAACAAACCATCTAATGTTTCAACATTAACTTGACTCATCATACATTGGTATCTCAAGCTTCACTTCAACTTTAAAAGATGAATGAAGAGAGTTGTCATTTTTCAAGTTTCCATGCTTCTTGCATTTGGAATCTTAGGTCAACCTTGTATTTTCATGTGCAACCTTTGTTGAGTGCTTTTTTATCCTTCATCACCAACAACAATGTTACCATCTTTGTCAATACAACAATGCTTTGCTCCAACATAGTAAACTTGGTTTCCTAGTTCTTTTTGTCATGCTCTCCATAAAAGGTCCCAACCATTATTATTTTTTTGCTCCTCTTTGGGCCCTACAACAGTGTTTGCTCATTGTCTCGGTACACGTTTTGGGTGTTTACCATATCAATTCTTGACCAAGTTTTTTGAACTCAAGCTTTGATACCTTATAATCTATAAATGCTAGGTTATGGCCCATCCATCTTACCAACATTATGTTGTGGAAATAAAATTATAATATCTCCACAAATCACCAACAAGTTGAGATTATGCCTCTTGTTCTATATTTAAATGGTTTCAACATCAAGCACGTGAAATTGTGTTCCTTAACTACATTACTTCCAAAAGATAAACACAATATATATATGTAAACATATGTGATGGTTGGCAAGATGCATGGGCTTAGAGAACATTGGACATGCAAATCTTAGTGTATGATATTACCAATCATTCAAGCAATGGCTATCGCTATAGTAGTTACGTATACACTATACTATATTATATAGTTTAGGCAATAGACAACCAAACCAAACATAACATAGGAATTAATAAGAAAACCAATAACTTTCCACAGTAACCATTCCATAGAATTAAGGATAGCGTTGTGTATGCATAGTGACACAACATGTGGATAATTTCCATGCTCATGATTAAGAAAATTAAATAATTAGTGTTGTAATGGTAATCCCACGACTCATAAAATTAAATAATTAGCATTGTATAATAATTTGAATATTGAAGAATACAATTTTATTGTGAAAACTCAAATGGGATAACCAACATTGAATGGCTTTGATCAATCTTATTGTCTCAACAATTGTAGAATTACAATAGTGTTTTGGTTCTTTGGATCTTTACATATTACAAACTCATTATCATGCAATTCCTTGCCTATTTGCCAAAGAACCCTTTCTCCAACACCATGCATAAGTTTATAGGTTGAATTAGCTTGTTGGAAGCAAATACAAGGCTAGACATCCCCAACACTTTAGCTTCCCAACTCCAACCCTCTATTGTTCCAATTCATGGTTCCTTGTCATTTGTCATTTTTTATCTTTTAAAACATTAATTATTGTGCCTTCATTAGCAATGTTGCACTTTGGAGGCAAGTGAGAGTGGATTGGACAAGCATGGGGCCCTTCACGTTATCAATTATCTCCTCTACTCTCATAATCAAGTTTGTAGCCTTGAGCTTTTCTTCCATAGCAAAGCTTGAGATTTTCTTGAGTCTTCTTCATTACCAAGCATTAAGTACATCCAATTTTTACTCGAATCAGTTTTAGACAAAAGAGGACTAACATTCATAAAGAAATTAAACATTTTTTTGGGTTTCTTTTCGGTTCCTTGCAATTGTGAAACACTTGCTTTTCACATATTAGTAATCACCTTGTCTATTTAATGGCAATTTTCCATGCATATTGGTAAGGTTTAAGCCATTTAGTGCCTTTGAAGTTAAAAATGTGTAGTAAGATTTAACTTGGTTAGTTTGCTAATATTGTTGTTATCATTGAAGAAAGAGTAAGGTAGAGCAATTTGACATGGAGTTAACACTACTAGTACAAATTACTAGCTACAAAGGTCACAATGGATGATATACTATACAACTTATGAATTATCAAGTTTATAAATCAATGAAATAAAAAACCACCTTGAAATTGATAACGATTTTTCCTCTTAAGTTTCAAGTTTTGATTCCTAACAAATAAATATTGACAAGTTGTAAGAGTGATTTCCTTTGTATACAAAGATATGAGATGCTCCTCGCTTCATAATTGACAAATCATTTCTTTTTTCATTTTATTTTTAAAGTAAATAATTTAGTGCCCTTCTATGAAGAGTTGAAGGGCAATGAAGGCTTCAAATTTGATCCTTAATTCGGATTTATAATATAAATATAGAGGCCTTGTCAAAAAGTGGATGCTAGCATTCCAATAGTTTGCAATTAGGTTCACTTTTGGCACATGTGGCTTCTTTTGTAAGAAAAACAATGTCAAAATGTTGGACAACAATGCTCAAGGGAGTATTTAGGTGGAGGGAAGAAGGGTATGCTTGCAAAAAGACATGCCTCCAAGAGATCCATTCTACCTTTAGCTTGAAAATCTATTGGAAGATTGTAAGAATAACATGGGTGGAATTTTTTGTTAAGTTTAAACCAAATAGACTAGCAAGATCACTGAAAGAAACATAATCACAAGATAGACACAGAATATACCCTGGGAAACCCTCATGGGGTAGAAAACCTAGCAAAGCTTTCCTCAATAAGATGATCAACCAAAATACAAGATGTGCTCCTTCCTTCTTTGTCTCCTTAGCAGATCTCCCAGACAAGTGCGCACTCTTCCACAAGTGAGTGAATGATCTAATGAGGAGTTCACCTCCTCTATTTATACTAACTCCTAACTGACTAAAAGACCTTATGGGGCCGACCTCTCCTGGAGAAGTCTAATAACCCCAAAAACATAATCCCAGGGCCGACCCCCACATGGTGGGTCTAATAACCCTAGTTACCACAACTCCTCGGAGGAATAAACATCTCCGGATACATAATAGAATTACCTCGGAGGGATGGAACATCTCTGGAATAAATAAAGTACAAATATAATATTCTTAGAAGTTACAATATTCAACATTTTTGTCCGAGGGGTTTGCTCGCTCGGTTGTTGCCAATGTTATTGGGAATTTGGCTAGTGTTGCATCAACATGTGTTTGGATATAATCGTCCTAGGTAATGGGTGCTAGTTTATGCCAACAAGATTACTAGGGATTCCATCCATGAATGTGGGGAAGCATCGCTTGAATCTTCGTAATGTTCTCCTTGGAAAAAAAGAAACGCAACATCGGCCGAATTTGTTAGAGGAAATTGCTTAATATATTCTATCACTAGGTCCATTGTTTTGTTGAAGTTATATTGTAAGATTTCATGCATCCCATTGTTGGCATTCACAATCGTCATCTGGAAGAGAATTTCAAAGATTTCAAGATTTTGTGGAATTGATTAGGGATGTAAAAGATAGAGGGGATGTAGACTGAGAGGAGAGGCCTTATTGGGGATTATTATGATATGAGCCTTCTAAATGAATTGAGCCAATAACACTTTGTTTCTTTTGACTAAATCTAATTTAATCTTGCAATTTGTTGAAGGTTCCATAAGGTATGTTGTTTACCCACTCAAAAATTGTAGCCTAGAAACTTGAGAATTAATGTATTTTTTTGTGAGTAAGTTAGAAATAGCCTTTAATTACTAAACAAAAAGAAACTGTACATACTGTTACAAAACCGGTCTATCCACAACAAAGACCAAATATTGACTAGAGACCCCAATTTTCCCCTTGCGACTTCGCATCCCATTACAAATATCCTTCCTTCTCACTCTATCACAAGGGACCAAAACCTCCCTCCTACGATCATATCTCATGCTAAAACATAAACCCAAAACCCCAGGCCTGAAGACATTACAAAAAAACAACATCAAAACATAGAACTCTTTTAAACATGAAATAAACAAAGAAACTATAACTACCCCGACCCTTCATCTAGAGGCGTTCCTTCCTCCGACGATTTAGGCATGCGAGTCGGTGTCTCCTGAACAAGGTCATGTTGAGGGGATTCTGCTTCATCCGGATGACGTTTGAACGGAGCCTTTGCGAGGACCAAAATCGCTTACATGTATACAATGTTACTCAACATGTCCTCCTTCAGATTGTTAAGAATCCGGTTTACCAGATCTCCAAAAATTTCTCGTTCCATCATGGTTCTAGCCATAATCTTTCTCATCGTCTAGTAGGGGCTCAAAACCACTGCGGGGCCCTACTCCTCCTTGTGTTTCTGCATTTCTTCTTCCTCCATCATCGAAATTGCCTCGTCAATGTGAGGAGGAATCACCTTCGCATGTGCTTGTCCACAATCCACTTCGGCAAGACCTCTCTCCCCTATGCCTCTTCCCTCGCGGAAACTGCGCATGCATTAGGGAGCCATGGTTGTTACACGAAATTTTTGTCAGTAGTACAAAACCTTGTGACCTTGTGTTTCCATAATCCCCGAAGTCACTTTTATGGTGGATGATCCTTGATTGCTTTGACCTGCAACTTAACCTATTTTGTGACTTCGATGCGCCTTGCTCTATTAGCAACATGTGTCAAATCCCCCTTAACGCAGTGTGCTACACTGGCAGACTGCGTCGATGACACATCTTATCTTTAGAGCAACCTGTGTCGATCCAGACTGGTACATGTTGCTCCACTACAAACTGTGTCGATCTCTCCACGAGGGTAAAATTAGGTATTCAAGAAGCTTCTAGAGAAAATTCTAAAATGATTTCCTTTTCCTCCTATTGTTATGGATATGGATCGACTTCCACCATTGTGGGGGATCATATCTCATCTACTCCGCACACTTTTATCAACATCCCCTTATCCACATTGTCCTATAAATTGATGCTTTGGGCCATGGGTGAAGGGAGGAAGATTGGAAGTAGGTAAATGCTTGAGAAACCTCCTTAGACTTTGAGATTCTTGGAATTCTTTGTGTTCAAGGTGAAGGTGACTTGTTGGAGTAAGAAGAACCCATTGGGAATAAGCTACAACGCTAAGGCCTAAACGATTGTACTTTCTTTCGGCCACTTTTAAAACAATTGTATTTTCCTTCCTGTACATCTGATGTTCATGATCATGTATTGTAAGATTCCTTGGTCACTTGCATAGGTCAATTATATTATTTCTACTTCATTCATTGTCGTCTTGGCTTGATCTGTAGCAGGTCTTCTTGTATGCAAGGTTGGATCGCGACTGCTCCTGGATCATAAGGATAACTATTGTATCAGAGGTAAGTTCCCTTTATACTCATCCATTGTTACTATTTCATTGACATAGGTGGAGGTTTATATAATTTGTCTTTTTTTGTTCTAGATCTGAACCATTCAGACTAGGGAATTTGATATTTGTATGCATTCATCAAAAAATCCTATAACAAAATTGGCGACTCCGTTGGGGATCGCTCATTAGATCTTCCTTGGTTTCCCTTGGAACTTCTTTGAATTTTGTCACCTACCTTGTTTTACTTGATTGATTTTTGCATTTCTAAGTCACTGGGTGATCTAGCACAGGTCTGACACTTGCAATCCATCTGAATCATTTGAGGTTGATTACTTTTTTGGTCTTTTCTTTTGAAAAAACGCCCTTTGTTGGCATCGACGAGCCCTCTGCTCAGATACAATGCGTTGACCATGTTCCTGGGTAGTGTACTCAACTGCGTCGATCCAGTTTGGCGCGCTGTTCTCCACATCAGACCACAACTCTATGCAAAATTTTGTAATAGGGTTGAATTTTCCTATTAAGGTTAGGTCAAGTGCTCTCCTCATATCTGTATCTTACCTATCTCATCCATAGTTTTCTCTAAGACTTGTTGTTTACCCCCTCTTCCTTGCATTTGCTTCACATTTGAAGCCTAGCTTGAGTTTTCTTTTTGGGTCCTTACTAGTCAAGCAGTTGCCTTGCTTGTCTTGGGTCATATTGCTCCCTTGTAAGGGCAACTTGTCTTGTGGCTCTTAGAAGCCTCTGATCTGCGGCTACTTCAGATTTTAAACCCTTTCAAAGTGTGTCAGTGTGAAAAAATTTGTTGGTATGAGTTTGTTTTGAGTCATTTTGAAGCTTGAAATTGGATACTTTGGGTGATTGTTTGTTCTTCTTTTGAACTTCTATTGTTAATTAAAATTGCAAAATTGTTAGATCTCTTCCATTTCGAATTAGGATAAAGTGAACAAAGATCATTCTTAAAAGTTTTTGAATACATTATTGAAAGACATAAAATTCTTGTTAAAATTCTTTTGAATTGTCCTACAATTCCTTTGTTTCTTCATTCGAAAAGTAAGATATTTTGAAATTGAAGAAGTTCATTATCTTCTCCATTTTAGTTTGTAATTTCAAATCTCTTTTGGAAAAAATGAAAAATAAATTTTTTGTTTTAGTGTTATGTTTTTTGGTTGATTGAAAGAGTGTTACTTGCTTTCGTCTCTTTGTTTTTTGTAAGAAGAAAAGTGAAAGAATAGTGTTGTATTGCAGGAAAGATATTATTTGTCTCAGCAAAAGAATAAAGATCTCTCTCATTCCCATAAATAGATCTCATTGAAAGAAAAGTTTGCATCTCATTTAGTTTTCGTGCATGATATTGGGATGTGTCCACATTTCATCGGGCCACTTAACCATCTAAGATAAAATCAAGTGCTAGTTTAAGTTAAAATATTTAAAAACTTGAGTTATAGATTAGAGACATGTTTCCGCGTCTATAAGCGTAGGAGCTTTCGTTCTTGTGCTGCACTGCATCTCGAGGGCTTGTAGTTCTTTCACGTACTTAACGATATATAGAAAGGTTCTTCACGTACTCGACGATATATATGAAGGCTCCTGTTGAACGGGTGTGCGTTAAACAACACTACTACGGATTGGAGCTCCTACGTACCTTGCGTATATCAGGAGACCCCAATAGGATCCTGAAACCATCTAAGTCAACCATTGGCCGTCTTGACGTTGCGATACACTGAGAACAACACTCGGGGAGCTACTACACACGTACTATTAGGTAGTTTGGTAATATGGTCCGGGGCACGATCTTAATCCTCCCTGGTTAGTGCTCTGAAATATTGGGCCAAGTATTACTGTTGGACCATGCGGTATATCGCAAGTTGCAATGACTTGACACTCCTGTGAGGATCCAACTTTTCATCTCACCTGTTACACAAGTTTGCTTGCGGCATTTAACTCGAATAGGACTTGAAGTGTGTCTTTTGATTAGAGTACTTTTAGGGAGAGATTTTCATTATACATTTTGGCTGAGCAACCTTTAAGGAGGTGTCGCAGAATACAAAATTTGCCACCTGAATATCCCCCCGTCGGGGAGGGAAACACACGGAAAAATATGGACCAACCTACTACATCTGGTCCACACAAAGAAGGAATTCCAGTTACTGAATCAGGAGGGAATTATTCTCCTCCTATAAATCCACCTATCACCGATCCCATGGGACCATTGGTGGTAGAACAACCTTCTTCACATGATATATCTTTTCACCATTCACTTGAAGGACACCTTGGAGCTGTCGATTAGATATTTAATCGACCTATGGATGACCTGATAGTGACTGCTTTTGGTCCAACTGCGTCATTTTTGGGAACCTCCTTAGGGCAAGTTATATCCAACTTCGGTTCACCATCGACCATGGAGACAACTCCACCTGCGCATCCTACCAGATTCGTCTCGAACGAGAAATTTTTTGGACCACTTCAAGATACTGTATCCCGCTTACAGATGCTTGGACAAAATGTAAGACGTCAAAGTTTTCATTTACCTTCCACTTCAGAAGTAGTAAATCATGAATATCATTCTCCCATTTATTCTTTCACTCTTTCTTCACCAGGAATGTCTGTGCCCAACATGGCCTCCTACGAACCAGGCCAACCATCTTTTCCTCCTGTACCATATCAAAATCAACTGGTCGGTTCTAGACCTCCTTCGACCTTGATGACTGGGGGGAAACCTTCAGACAATGTTAACTTTTTAACTGGAACACAATCTTCAAGGAAAATTATAATTGGAGGCCAACCTTTAGTTAGTGGTCAAAATATGACTATGGGGAAACCTGTGGTCAGTGGTAAAAATATGACTACTGGGAAAACTTCGGTCGGTGGTCAAAACCTAACTAGGGGGGAACCTCTAATTAGTGGAAAAAATGTAACTGGGGGGAAACCTCTAGTTAGTGGACAAAATGTCACTGGATGGAAACCTTGATTTACTGCCTACAATATGACTGGAGGTCCACCTTGATCTGGTCTTAGAATTCAGAGACTTATTTTCCTAGCTTAAGATGTACGATAAGAACATAATTCAACATGCTTTACCTTTGGAAGAAAATGAAAAACCTCATAGACAGAAGCTACGAAAGATAAATCCAAATTTATCTCCACTGGTGAAGAAGGAATTGCAAAAGATGGTTGAAGCCAAGATAATAGCTCTGATCAGATACCCAAAGTGGCTTTCTAATCCGGTCCCGACCATAAAGAAGACTGCAGATGTTCGAGTGTGTGTGGATTTCAGAAACCTAAATGCAGTTTTAAATAAGGATAACTACCCGCTCCCGGATATGGAGCTTTTGCTACAAAGGATTATAGGTTCACAGATGATGTCTTTCCTCGATGGCGTTTTGGGTTTCAACCAAGTGGTAGTAAGGAAAGAAGATCGAGCAAAGACAACTTTGACCACTCCTTGGGGCACTTATCAGTATCTGCGGATGCCTTTCGGTTTGATGAATGCTGGGGCTACATTCCAGAGAGCCATGGATTATGCTTTCAATGACATCATGCAACAAATATTAGAAATATACGAAGATGATCTAACAGTCTATTCCAAGGAAAGAAAGAACCACATCAAGCATCTACGACAAGTATTTGAACGTTTCCGCAGGTATGGGATTTATTTGAACCCTAAGAGATCTATTTTGGGGGTCACTAAAGGTAAATTGATTGGACATGTCGTTACTCAGGAAGGTGTTAAAATTGATCCTGATAGAGTTAAACCTATTAAAGAAATTCCATTGCCTAAACATTTGAAATATTTGAGATCTTTCTTTGGAAAAATTAATTTCATTCAGAGGTTTATACCTAATTTTGTTGAGCTTACTAAAACTTTAAATAAGTTGCTTAATAAATATGTAGAGTTCAGGTGGATTGACGAATCAAAGAAAGCTTTGGAAGACATCAAGGATGCAATCACTCGAGCTCTGGTGTTGGTAAGCCCAGACTATTCCAAACCTTTTCAAATATTTTCTTTTGCATCTGCTGACACCATTGCAGGAGTTCTCTTTCAAAAGAATGAAAAGAATGGAGAACAACCGATTGATTTTATGAATAAAGCCTTGACCAACACAAAAGTGAAGTGTCATAGTATGGAAAAGCAAGCATATGCCTTGGTGATGTCACTAAATAATTTCGGAGTATATATCAGATACTCAAAGATTGTTGCCTATGTTCCTCATCCAACAGTGAAGGAAATATTGAAGCAACAAGATGGATTATATGCTTGAGCCAAATGGATTACAAAGATACATGAATATGACTTGGAAATTCAGCCTACCAAGTTGATCAAAGGCAGAGGACTAGCTCAATTGTTGGCAGAAGGAAATGAAAAGTATTTGGATTTAACAGAAGAGGGTCCTCCTATGATTTCAGTAGTTAAAGAAGCAATAGCACAGTGTGAGTGGTATAGAGACATTGTACACTATCTTCAGAATCTTTCATGTCCCAGTCACTTGCCGAATCACAGAAAGAGAGCTCTGAAATTAAATGCATCCAAATATTGTTTTGTGGATATAGCTGCAGACAATGGATGGATTCGAGGACTTGGTTGGAAGAATCCATATGGAATCATTCTTACCTGTGTGGATCCTCCCAAAGTTGAAGAATTAATGAAGGAATTCCATAAGGGATTTTGTGGGGGGAATCATGCAGCCTCTACAACCGCACATAATATTATGAGATCATGATATTATTGGCCCAACATTTTTCAGGATGTATACAAGTATGTGTGGATTTTTCATCCATGCCAATTGTTTACAGGGAAGCAAAAAATCTCAGCCTTGCCGCTTTAGCCAGTTATAATTGAAGCACCATTTCAGTAATGGGACCTAGAATTCATTGGTGAGTTTAAAGAGAATTCAAGTAATGGCCACAAATGGATCCTGACAGACGCATATTACTTTACTAGATGGGTCGAAGCCATTCCAACGAAGCGGTCTATAACACAGGTGATTATAGGGTTCTTGGAAGACATGATTATCACCCGTTTTGGTACACCAGCCAAGATTGTGACAGATAATGCACCGGCTTTCACAGGAGGAGAGTTGTCTACATTTTTTTTAGTATGGTATTATATTATCCCTCTTCGAACTATTATCGTCATGGGAATGGAGTCGCTGAATAAAGTAATAAGAATTTGATGAACATCATAAAGAACACGGTCCGTGACAACAAAAAATCTTGGGATAGGAAATTGAAATATGCAGTTTGTGCAGACATAATCACGATGAAGGAATCTACCAAGAAGAGCCCGTTCGAGTTAGTCTATGGATTGGATGCTACACTGTCGATTAACTTGAAGCTTCCTACATACAAGATACTCCAGTAGAATGTTGATGATCCAAACAAGTACCAAAGAAGAATCAAGAGCTTGATAGCAGTGGATGAGAATCGACGAAAATCTTTTGATCACTTGACAGAACATCAAGACAAAGTTAAAGGAAAATTTGATAAGAAATCTTGCCAGCACAACTTCCAGTTAGGTGACTTGGTGCTCCTTGTTGGGTATGTGTTATATTCTTTGCATATGTAGGGGGGGAGATGTGCCTGTCAACGACGCGCTTGACGATCCCTTCGACACCTTCACGTAAACAGTCGTTAGGTCGTTTTCATCCGCGAGCATAGCGAGCGTCAAATGTTTTGGGATGTTTTCGACTATTTTGGGGGAATTTTTAAAAAATATGTAATTTAATCCCGGTTAAGGGATTTGAGTCTATTTTCTAATCTGGGTTAACGAATTAGGGTATTGGATGCTGCATAATACCTATATTGTATTGTGAGTGATTCATAATGAGAATGAGAAAATAAGAGGTGCGGCTCTAAGTTTTGTTGGTTTTCCCAGTTAAAGGTTTCCAAGGTAAATCTCTGTGTATTATGTGTGAATGTTGTGGTGTAATTTCATTTATAGATGGTTTCTCAAGGAAAACATGGATTTATTTCCTTCAAAATCAATTTGAATTATTTGCTAAGTTTAAAGAATTTAAGGCTCTTGTAGAGAATCAAACAGAAAAGAAAATAAAGGTGTTGAGAACAGATAATGGTGGAGAGTTCTGTGGGAATGAATTTGAGTAATTTTGTAAGAAGTGTGGTATAGCAAGGCAGAAGAATACTCCATACACACCTCAACATAATGGAGTTGCTGAAAAGATGAATAGGACGGTGATGGAAAAGGCAAGGAGCATGCTAAGCAGTGTCGGGATAGGACAAGAATTATGGGCATAGGTAGTGGAGACATCATGTTACTTGGTAAATCGATCACCAAAGAACACATACCCAGTTGTAGATCTTCATGTAAGCATGGTAAATTTGAAATTCTATGGTTAGGTCCATAAGAACATGACCTTCCTAAGGACTAAAAGAACAAAGAACCTTCCTAAATTGGTATGGTTAGGTTTCATACCCACAGACCAAAGAAAAGTTAGGTAAGCATGGTAAATTTGAAAGTCTATGGTTAGGTCCATATCAAATTACTAACATTGCAGGTCCAAGTACATTCTTCTTGAGCCACCTGGATGGTGAGAAGATCCCTCTTCCTGTCAATGGACAGAGACTGAAGAGCTATTTTATAGGTGATATTTGACCCTTACTCTCTTCATGTTAGTTGGTATGCTAGTTGTTCATTAATTGATTTGTTAATCGTTCATTAGTTGTGTCATTATTGTCTTTAGTTTTGCTTAATATATTTTTATTTTTTCATGATGAGCAAGGCATGACAGAAATTTCTGCCTCATGGTATTTTGATTTCCTTGACTATTTGATGTGTGTGTAGGCCCACAGGTACCCATATTATACATGGATTCTCGAGCACCCTCAGGAGGAGCACTCGTCCCAAAATGGGAGCCAATGTTACGTAGTACCAGTACAAACGCACCTTCAAATGTGACCCAGGGAGAGAGGGTCATTTTTTCGACTAGGAGGGGTGTTTTCTAGCTTTCTTTTAGTAGAGTTTATGGCCAGGCATTTTGATTCATCTCCTCGGAGTACTATGGCTTAGTGGCATTGATGACTGCCTCATGGAAGAGCTTGAAGCCCTGGGGTTAGTGTCCACGGCTCCCAGGGGTGGGTCACTAGGTCACATGACCTCCACCTTATTTTATCATACCAACGGCACATCTTTCAACATTGAGCCTCATGCCTCTTGTTCAAGCCACCATCCGCACTCTCCTGGTCCTCCAGTGTTGGAGCCTAGGATGCAGCTATGGTGAAAGCTGCGAATTTTGAGGAAAAAGCACAAGTATGGAAGGAAAGTGCTAATTTTGAACAAGCACCAATTTTTGGGTAGAAGCAGACGGTGTGCAGTACGGTGCCAGATGGACGAGCTTAATGCAGATTACGGACTGGAACTCACGGAGCTCGCGTGCACACGTCATAGAGGAATGAATGTGGCTGAATAGAAAGCTCAACTACCATAATGAATGAAGCGACAGAGTAGAGGGCTCAACTACCCTCATTAAGGCTAAGTATAGAAGTTATGGTTGCTCGGATCAAGGAGGAGCAACGGACCAGAGCATTGAAGGCGAAGGACAAGGTGCCCATACCCGCAATCTGCGCCAGAAGTCACGGAACCTATAGGAAGCGGCGATGTGACTGCAAGCGGTGCCTATAGTACACCTAGCCATGTGCGTGGTTAGGGTTTTTGGGGATTACTGTTGGGAAAGGCCCACAGTTTTGTAAAGGTGTGACCGTCATGGCCACCTATATATATGTATAATTGATAAGGGAAAAGGTTAGCTAGTTAGTAAGCTAGCTAGTTAGTGGTTTCCAGTCAGTCAGCTAGTAAGCTAGCCATTCAGTCTTCTATTGTGTTGTAAGAAGAAAGAGTTAGAGTCGGGATAGCCGTGGAGTTAATCCCTGAGTTGCAGACAGTCTGAGTCGACGTCTGAACTATTGTAATCTCCGTAGAGGAAGAGACTAGATCAAGAGAAGGGCTCCCAGCTGTGTGCGTGGAGTTTCCTGGAAAGATCTAAGGCTGCAGCTATGTGCGCAGCATTATTGTATAAGTTTCCTTTGAGTTAATATATGAAACACTCCTGTGGACGTGGTTTCCTGTGGAGGTGAATTCTTTACGTCTCCTTGTTATGGTAATATTCGCATGAATGCATGTCTGAGTTATCTGCGTTTATATGAATGTTGTATGATATTTATGAATATGTTGGGTACGTTCTCGAAGCTTTCGTGATAGCTATAATCGTTAAGTGTCGAAGGAGTTGTAGAACGCTGTCGCCGCAGCGATCGAGGATTGCATTACTGCGCTGGGCGCGTGGAAGGAAGAGATACATAGAGCGCTGACGCAAGGGGGGATAGTCGCCCCGTGCGCTGGAACGGAGACGCCGCGCTGCTAGGCTGTTAAGTGAGAGTTCCGCGCAGTTGCGAAGGAGGGCCTGCGGAAAAGACCGACAGTATGCTTTGAGGAGTCGCAAGAGAAGAAAGAGAGCAGTCTCCGCGTCGCCTAGGTTAAGGAAATCTGATTCCTTAGCCCCCCCATAGCCACTTCGGGTGAGACCTCGAGCTTCTGTGCAGCTCATTGCCGAGAGGGCCAGTGCGCCAAGGGGTTTTGTTGCTGCGCTTCATTAAAACCCGGGTCTGCCCCAAAAGCAGCCAACAAATGGTTCCGTTGCCTTGTGAGACTTGCTATTTCTGCGACGTAGGAGATTGTTGCTGAAGCCAACAAATGGTTCCGTTGCCTTGCGACTTGTTACTGTGAGACTTGTTATTTCGGCGATGCGCGAGATTGAGGCGAAACCTAGAGAAAGAAGGAGCCAACAAATGGTTCTGTTGCCTTACGACTTAGACTTGTTACTCCAACGACGCGAGGTTGTTGCCTTATGATTGGTCGAGCCAACAAATGTTTCCGTTGCCTTATGACTTTCTGAGCACTTCATTTCCGTTGCTCTGAACCCTGTTGTTGAGCCAACAAATGGTTTTGTTACCCTGAGACTTGCTCAGCTAACAAATGTGTTACTGGAATCCTACAGCTAAAGAAATTGAAGACTGGTTTGATTTAAAGGCTAAAGAGTTCGCTGAACAAGAAAATAGAAGCTCTAGACTCCAGACAGAAGACTGGTTGCAGAAGTATATCTATACTGACCTTCATGAAATTTTCTTTGTCACGTTTGCACTTGAATTGCATGCTTGGATAGCCAAGTTAGCAGATACTAGACCCACTGTGCATGTTGATCGACCCGTCGCTTGGACGCCTGAGCTAGTCAGTATTTTGAAGCGGATAGACAATTCTGTGTCCCGCGCAGTAGACTTTTGGTTGAATAGTCTACTGGAAGGTTTCATCACTGATTTTGCAGTAGAAACAAGAAAGAGTTTCAGTGAAGCTGAGAGGAGTTTATTCCAAGCACATAGAGGTAAGTTCTTAAATTCTCTGAACTTATGGATTAAAATGCTTCTGTATGAAAAAGCAAAACTATGTATAGCTTCAGATGAATAGCATAGACAAGTAATGTCTGTAGACTCTGATAGTGACCCTGAAGTTATTGGTTGCACTCGTAGTTGAAAACGGTATAAAGTAGGCCTTGACCAACATTCTTTTGAGACGGGCCCAAAAGACAGTCAAGTTCCTAGAGCAAGCCACATAGAAAGACAAGGGAGCGCTCATATCCCTTATTACCCTTTTACACCGCAAAAGCCAGACGAAGCTCAGTATAATCCCGCAGTAACACCTTCTAGTAGCCCACACGGTACTTCTAGTACCTCTGTGCCACCTTTGTTTAAACAGCCCAGAAGCACTGCTACAGCACCTCCACCTCAACCTAGCGCAAGAAAGATGGGTGATGACATGAAACTACCAACTTTTAGAGGAACAGGGATAGAAGACCTTGAGCAACACTGGTTCCTATGTGAAGCCATTTGGACAATTAAGCAAATTAATGATGATGCTGTTAAACTGGTTCAGTTAGCAACCACATTAAGAGAAAGAGCCTTAACTTGGTTCATGAAATACTCAACAGCACAGAATAGGACGCTTGCTGATGTAAGAAATGCTATGATTAGAGAATTCAAGAAACCTAAATCAGAATCATAGTGTATAACAGAGCTCAAAGACATCAAACAATTACCTACAGAGTCAGTATGGGACTTTGACCAGAAGTTCAAAGCCCTGATAGATCAAGTAAGCTTTGAGTTTGCACCACAGCAGCATAAGGAATGGTTCATTGCGGCGCTGCTCCCACATATTAGACTTCCTCTTATGCAACAGAATCTAAATACTCAGGAACAAGCTCTAGATATGGCTATGAAACTAGAAGCTTCACCAATTGCTGGAACAAGCAACGATGTTGCGCAGTTGCAGAACCAATTAGCAAACTTAACCCTGCAAGTGCATGATATTAAGAAGAGCAAGGATGTTAAGGAAGAAATATGGTGTACAAAATGTAAAGCACAAGGTCATTCAAAGGACCATTGTCCCGTTTTCATAGATTATATTGAAACTGGAGAACCTAACCCTTTACCACAGGCACAGGGGCCTTGGTGTGAAATCTGTAGAACTAGAGGTCATAGACCACAAGAATGTCACTTACTTCAGAAATATGTACAAACTCCAAAGAATCTATATTGTAATTTCTGTAAATCAGTAGGCCATGATGAGAACAATTGCAGAGCATATGACCTTATGATGGAAAGGAAACACGATGTTTATAGAGTACAATCAGAAGCACAAGGACCCGCAGCAGGTCCACAGTATGACCAAACTCGCGACGGTCGAGCAGGAAATTATAGGGGCTGCGGACGCGCAAAAAATTTTGGTCGCGAAAGAGGCCAGATCACTTGTTATAATTGTGGAGCGCAAGGTCATTTTGCAAGAGATTGCCAAAACCCTACAACCCTTTGCAGATATTGTAAATCTTATGATCATATCATTGAAGAATGCCCTCAGTTGATGGCTAAGATGCAAGCAAAGACGCCACAGGTCAACCAGAATATTCAATTGATTGGAGCAGAAAAAATGGAACTAGACCCTACAGTTAATATCATGACGCGCAGTGGAACAACCACTGGTGCGCCAGAGATGGGAACTGGAAAGCAAGCGACGCAATGGGTGCGCCGCGCTAATATTAAACCAGCCCCACTTAACCTGCAGAAGCAAAAAGAAGCATTCAAGCAAGCCCAAGAGTATTTCTCAGATCCGAGAGCTTCAAGTTCTGTCGCAACTCCGCATAATGATATTAGATCGCAAGTGCTAAGACAAGACAACCTGGTACAAGAACAGGCCACTACATCCGGAAGGCCCGATGAAGAAGATGCACTAGGCAGTGTCCATACTTTTCTGAAAAATTGCTTAAAGTTGTTGCGCAGTGAAAAAACAACGATGGAAATTCAACACCTACTGGATAAATGTCAACAATCTGCTTCGACGAACACACCGCAGCGTGCTGTTCACCAAATTGGGAGTCACACTAGAACTGGAAAAGAGATGAGGCTCACAGCGCAGATTGGCGCATTTGAAATGGACGAAGTCATTTTAGATTTGGGCTCAGAAGTTAATGTTCTCACTATGCAGACATGGGAACAGATGGGAAGCCCTCAGCTTACAAGATCTCCTATCCAGCTAAGACTCGCGAATCAGCAACGAGTCTCTCCATTGGGCAGATTACCCAATGTACCTATTGATATCGAGGGAGTAAGAAGTTCTGCAGACTTTGAAGTAATCAAAATTCCGGATGATAGTAGACCCTACCCAGCACTTTTAGGTATAGACTGGGCATTTGATAATTTGGCTGTCATTAATTTGAAGAAAAGACAGATGACCTTTGAGGATGACCAGATGAGGGTCATTGCACCGCTTGATCCTATTCAAGGACCACGGTATATAGAACCCATTCGGGCAGAAGAAGAAGCGCGCCACATGGAAAGTCTGTATCAGATGACTGCTAGTCAGAGTGACTATGTCAATCCCACAGCAGACGGCCATATCAACTGGCGATGCGATAGTTCGTGCACATCAGACTCAGAAGCAGGATTGGAAAACTGGCAGAATCGTTTATCTGAGGTTTCTGCAAGACGTTGCGCCATGATGACTAAATCCATTCGATGGATTGGCACAGAATTGGCTGATATTCCAATTCTTGATGGTTTAACTGACGTAAGAAAATTCATACATGCATATGAACAACAGCTTCCAGAACAGCAGCGCATACAGGCATTGGATGTAGCACTGCGCGCTACACCCGCAAGATGGTGGGGTGCGCATAAAGAGAATATTCACACATGGCAAGACTGTCGCAGATTGATACTGCGCAGATTTCAGGACACCACAGCAGAAGTGTCACACAAATATGATGGATAGAGTGACCCCAGGTCACATGTCGAAGCATGTCATCAACAATGGTCAGGTATTCCAGAAGATGAGTGGGTTCACCTATTCATCCACACATTGGATACAGTTCCAAGGAACTGGTACACTGAAACAGAATTGCGCAGAGGCACTATCAGTTGGCCTCTTATGATAGAAAGTTTTCAGCTTACCTTTAGCTTTGAGTCAGAGCATCCAAGTATTGATCAGGATCTGAAGTGTATTAAAAAGAAGGTATTTGAACCATGTCTATTACCAGAATATTCCCAACCGGATTGGGCTGTTCAGATAGAACATGCCCTGGAATGCTACAATTTCATCGCTGGAGAAGAGGAGGATGATCCTCGCAACATCAATATCCCAGAATCAGAAGGGACGCGCAATGTTGAAGGTCCTCAGCTTGATATCCCTGCCATTACAGAACACATCAAGCTCAAAAAGATTAACATTGGTACAGAAGCCGAACCCAAGTTTGCTTCTATCGGAGATTATTGGGATGATGAAACTGTCGGGCATATTTCAGACTTATTACGTGACTACCAGGATATCTTTCCTACCAAGTTCACAGAAATGAAAGGCATCCTAGGAGACTTAGGAGTGATGCACATACCTCTGAAAGCAGACACCAAACCAGTAAAACAACGCCCGTACAGATTGAATCCGCGATATAAAGAAAAGGTTAAAGAAGAAATTGATAAGATGCTCGCAGCAGGTATTATTGAGCCAGTAGAAGAAAGCGATTGGATTAGTCCTATGGTGGTACAAGAGAAAAAGACAAAAGGTGAAATAAGAATCTGCGTGGACTTGCGCAAACTCAATGATGCATCAGCGCATGATCCATTTCCTACTCCCTTTACAGACGAAGTGCTTGATAATGTTGGAGGACAAGAGGCTTACTCCTTCACCGATGGATTTTCCGGATATCACCAGATCAGAATCCATCCAGACGACTGCCATAAGACTACTTTTGCGACTGAATGGGGCTCATTCCAGTACACGGTAATTCCCTTTGGTCTTAAAAACGCACCTGCTATCTTCTCTAGAGTCGTTGTTGCTGTTTTTAAAGAATTCATTCACAAGTTTTTAGAAGTCTATTTCGATGACTGGACTGTATTTGGTTTATTAAAGAATCATGTAGGGAATCTGCGCATGTTGTTAGAAAAATGTAGACAGCATCAGATTTCCCTTAACTTGAAAAAATGTATATTCTGTGCCCCTTTTGGTATTCTGTTGGGTCATATTGTATGCAAACAAGGACTCCTGATGGATCCTGCGAAGGTTGCCATCATTGCTAATTTACCGGCGCCCAACTCAGTCAAACAATTGCGCACTACATTGGGACATACAGGATACTACAGAAAATTTATCAAAGGATATGCAAAGATTACAGCACCTATGGAAAGATTGCTGAAAAAGGATTCAAAGTTCCAATGGACACAATAATGCCAACAGAGCTTGGATACACTTAAAGAAAAGATGATCACTGCGCCAATTCTAGTTTTCCCAGATTGGGGAAAACCCTTTCATGTTCATGTCGTTGCTTCTTCCATAGCATTGGGGGTCGTGCTTACACAACCGGGAGAAGGAGGTATTGACCACCCGATTGCTTACTCCAGCAGAAAGCTGTCCACAGCCGAGAAGAACTACACTACTACGGAGAGAGAAGGACTAGCTATGGTGTACGCCCTACAGAAGTTCAGACACTACCTTCTGGGCACACATTTTAAAATGTACACTGACCATTCTGCTTTGAAATACTTGGTCAATCAGCCAGTGTTAGGGGGAAGAATTTGCAGATGGCTACTGCTCTTCCAAGAGTATGATTTTGAGGTTATTGTAAAGCCAGGAAGATTGAATGTAGGACCTGACCATTTATCCAGGATAGAGTAAGGAGAGGAACCTACAAATCTGGAGGACAATCTGCCTGACGCGCAGTTGTTTTCTATTCAAGCAGAAGATGAATATTATTCCGATATTCTTGAGTTTCTCACTACTGGGCAAGCGCCGGCTGAGTTTACAATCCAGCAGAAGAAGCAACTTGTTGTCAAAGCCGCAGATTTCACTTTGATAGCAGGCCAGCTTTATAAGTTGGGCCCTAACGAAGTCTTGCGCAGATGTATCTTACCGCACGAAAAAAGCTCTATCATCGCAGAAGCGCACTCAGGTACCGCAGGAGGCCATTTCGCAGGAAAGCCGACTGCGTAGAAGATCTTAGCCGCAGGTCTTTGGTGGCCGACATTGCACAAGGATACTAAGGAATTCTGTAAATGTTGCGATGTGTGCCAACGAACAGGAAAACCCTCAAGGAGAGATGAAATGCCGCTAAGACCCCAGATAACACTGCGTGCTTTTGATAAATGGGCCATTGATTTTGTAGGTCCTATCAACCCTCGAGGAAAAAGAACCGGTGCAAGATACATCATCACAGCTACTGAATACCTCACCAGATGGGCTGAGGCTAAGCCAGTGAAGAACTGTGACGCTGCCACGGCCGGGCAGTTCATTTTTGAGAATATTATCACTAGATTTGGATGTCCACTGATTCTAATGAGTGATCAGGGTACACATTTCCTTAATGAGACTATAGAGGCCCTTACTGAAGAATTCCAAATTAGTCACCATAAGAGCACACCCTACCACCCTCAAGCTAATGGTACGGTGGAGGCATTCAATAAGATCCTTGAGAATTCCCTGACGAAGATCTGTAATCAACAAAGAGATGATTGGGACCTTAGGGTCACAGCTGTATTATGGGCTTACAGAACCACATGCAAGAAACTAACAGGCCACACACCTTTCAGTTTGGTGTATGGACAAGAAGCAGTTATGCCCATGGAATACATTGTTCCCAGCCTAAGAATTGCGCAAATTACAGACATGGCAGATACTGACACCATGAGTGAAAGACTTTCGCAATTGCTTGCCTTACAGGAAGACAAACTTGTAGCCGGATTTCATCAACAGGTACAGAAGGCAAGACAGAAAGCTTGGCATGACAGGCACATTAAGAATAAACACTTTGAAGAAGGAGACTTGGTACTCCTCTATGATAGTAAATTCATCAAGTTTCTGGGCAAGTTTCGCGTACATTGGTTAGGCCCTTTTCGGGTGACAAAGATAACAGAAGGAGGAGCAGTTCAGCTTGCGAAGCTTAATGTAGAACTGCTACCCACAATGATCAACGGGAGTCGGCTCAAGCTTTATCGCGACGGCCACTCCGCCCTGTCGACTTAATATATTGCTAAAGAGGTGCAGATGTCCAGTGTAGTTGAAAGAGACATCGCATTGTCACAGTCTACACGGAAGTTGCGAGACACTTTCAGTCTCCGGCTTCCCGCGCAGTTCTTTGAAACATCCGCGCATGTCGAATAAAATCTGTTCTGAGCGACCCTTGGTTGCGCTCTTGCAAAGTTGTTCCCCTGGTTGTCAAACTGTCGCTCTTGCGAAGTCCCTAGTATCAATTTGCCGCTTGAGGAGTTCTCGTTGTGGACCCCTCTATATGCACAGTTACCTAAGTTGAAATGACCCGCCGAAAAATTTGAATTACAACAGTTATGTAGCCGCGTTTGAGTATTAATGCAGGATAAGCCTGCCATTTAATTATAGCCGCTCTGACAGATTCGGCTAGAAATCCGTAAGATTTGCATTTAACTCCGGCGTCGAAAGCTTTAGCTTCTCCCGAAAGCCTGTCAGAAACCGTCCATCACCGTTAATGCACCACGAAAGCGCGCGGATAAGGGGCTTGTCAACTCATGCATAGGCGCCTACAGCTAGTAACCCCACTTGCCCGCATTTACTATCACCTTTGGCTATAAATACCCCACACTTGTATATTTTCGGGTTACTTTTCTCGAAGTTGCATAGTCTTGTTTGAGAATCTAAGTTATTGTTTTCAGAGCCGAGTTGTGCAGAGTGTTTCCTTTGTTTTCAACGTCCATATCCTACGCTGTTCCGCCATTACTGTCCAAATTCTTGTTGCCTATACCGGTCCACGACGGAGAACCCGTCAACTGAAGAAGTTGTTCGTCAATTCCTGCGACGAGGCTTAGATTTCGGCATGACTACTCCGGTGACAGCCTCGACTTATGTACACCCTGGTTATAATGATCCCAGAGAATCTCCTGGAACGAGGGCATCTCAGCAGCAGCAGCCGGACGAGCCCGTTCTAGAGCCGTTAGCAACTATGGTGAATTATATCCCGCCGCGTCCAGATGATGTACCAGAAGTGCATATCCCGAAGAATGCAAAGTATCCAATTCCGTTACCTCCACTACCGGCTGGCATGCGACAAGAAGGGTCCCTGCTTGGACACCTTCCACTGGTCAAGTTCTCCGATTTCAACTTGGGCGACTACAGAACATATCCTCAGTTTGCACCGGATTGCTATCTGACGGTAGTCTATAATACTGATAGGAAGGTTGATGAATTTGTTCCAAAAGATTTCGCAGCAAATCTTGAGCGGCCTGGACTCCTGAACCTGTTAAAGCTACCGCATTTCGGGCGTAGCAATGAAGTGAACGCAGTTGTTAAGACATTGCTATCCTGCGTTCATGGAGGTTACCTTTGGCTGGGGAGGCCAATCGATTTAAATGTCAATTTGATTCACCGTATTACCGGCCTATCGAAGGTTGGTAAGGATCCCAATATTCATTTTGTTGGAAAAGACAAGGATAGAAAATTGGCTGCACAGCTGGTGCAAAAATACAACCTTACAAGAGGAGGTCGGGCTTATGACCTCACTATAGTAGAAGATGAAGCACTTAGATTTACAGGAAGTCTGCTCGCAAGCAGACTTCTCACAAAGTGCAGACCGAAGGAAGTTACTGGAGCTGTCGTGGAACTCGCCATCGCAGCTGCGGAGGGAGAACAGTACAACTGGTCCCTCTTCCTCCTCAATTCTTTCTTGGAAGACTGCCGGAACGTCCAAGACAACCCCGGTCAGTTTCATTTTTCTTGGCTTCTAATTTTATGCGCTCTCGTCGGGTGGAAGGAGCTCCCGACTACTCAGTTCCTTCCGCGCCGCGCAGGAGAGCCCGCCGGAATCCACTATGTTAACCTTTGGGAGTCTGCTAATCCCGCAAAGCGCAAGATGAACCGCACTGTATTTTGTGAATACTACCATATCCTCAGAGATATCATTCAGGAAATGCCGAGGCTAAGTGAGGAGACAGCGAAAATATATGAAGGAAAGTTGGCCTTTACTGCCGACTTGCACCAACTTTACCTCCGCCCTTGCGGCATTCAAGAGGAATGGGCCGTAGGCCTTTACAGGATGACCACCGAGGATGTTGAAGAAACTATCAAGTCATGGTTGGATGAATGGAGGGAGGCTGCCGAAATCGCATCTGCGATGCCACCCGCTGCTGCGCAAGAGAAGAATAAGGGCAAGGGAGCCCACGAGCAAAGAAGTGATGAAGGTTCGACAGAACCAGCAACCAAGAAACAAAAAGTGTCGCATCCCTCTGAGGCTATTCCCTCGGGGATCGACCAGTATTTGAAAGAGCAATTTCACGAGCTGCGGACCACACACGCTCACCTCAGAAGTGCTCTAGACCTACAGTTTGTGGAACGAAAAGGTCTCACAGGAAGAGTTGCGCAGACCCATGCGCCAGCATCTACTTCGCAGGCGCCACAAGTAGCTACAAGTACTGAGCGAGTGGAAGTACTTGCAGAAAGGCATACTGTCGTGCACATTCCGCCTACCAGCATGACACTTCCGGATCCGCTAGCTGCACTACAGGTAAGCGCAGTTGGGCCCGTTGAAATAAATTTGTCCTTAATTCCTATAGAGACTCTACAGCTAGTGCATGAGAAAGTGTCTGTTGAGCTGAGAGCTCGAGAGATCTCTACCTTCCATGCAAACCAAAGACTGCAATCGCAGGAACTAGAGTTGAAGGCAAGCCATCAGAATATATCCGAGAAGCTCGCACTTTATGAGGCACAAGACACGGGTATAAGAAATGTAATTGATGAAATTTCCCAGGAGTTGCAGCCTGCGAGATTCAACCAGACCTTCCTCTGGTTGAGAAAGTTCAAATTATTGGAGGAAGGGTGAAAACCCTGGAACATGACATAGTTGTTATGGCTGAATACCATAGAACGCAGATCGCAGAATTAGAAGCTCGCGTTGCAGCGCATTTAACAGATGATAGCCAGGAACAATTTGAAGCGCTGCGCAGAACTTCTACACAGCTGAAGAGCAGAGCAGGTGAAGCCGAGAACCTGATGAACCAAGCTATGGAGGCTTGGACGGAGCTTGAGATGCTCCCTTTCAAAGTCAGTCTTTTGGAACAGGTGCAAGCCACAGAACAGTCCCTAACTGTTCTGACTGAAGAAGCTAAGGCCTTAGAAGGCTTAGCAAAAATGAGGAAAATGAGTGAAGTGCACAGAATCCAACAGCAACTGCACAAGCTCAGAAATGAGGATGCTAAACTCACCAACAACATTCAGCCATTTATGGATGAATATGCTGACCTTGCTGCCCAGATTGAGGCAAAGATCAAAGAAATTGCAGAATCGCAACAGGTGATTGATGGCACAACTAAAGAAGAAGCCACCACAGAAACGGTGCAGGCAGCTGTGGAATGTATTGATGAAATGGACTCCGCTATTGCGCAGTGGAAGAAAACATTCGCGGAGACCCAAGCGAAAGCAGATGCACAAGTAAAGTGACCACACACTAGTGCAAGTGACTCGAGGGCGAGCCACAAGTAAGTGTTAGGGGCCTATTGGAGCCTAGGACGCAGCTATGGTGAAAGATGCGAATTTTGAGGAAAAAGCACAAGTATGGAAGGAAAGTGATAATTTTGAACAAGCACCAATTTTTGGGTAGAAGCAGACGGTGCGCAGTACGGTGCCAAATGGACGAGCTTAATGCAGATTACGGACTGGAACTCGCGGAGCTCGCGCGCACACGTCATAGAGGAATGAATGTGGCTGAATAGAAATCTCAGCTACCTTAATGAATGAAGCAACGGAGTAGAGGGATCAGCTACCCTCATTAAGGCTAAGTACAGAAGTTATGGTTGCTCGGATCAAGGAGGAGCAACGGACCAGAGCATTGAAGGCGAAGGACAAGGTGCCCATACCCGCAATCTGCGCCGAAAGTCATGGAACCTGCAGGAAGCGGCGACGTGACTGCAAGCGGTGCCTATAGTACACCTAGCCATGTGCGTGGTTAGGGTTTTTGGGGATTACTGTTGGGAAAGGCCCACAGTTTTGTAAAGGTGTGACCGTCATGGCCACCTATATATATGTATAATTGATAAGGGAAAAGGTTAGCTAGTTAGTAAGCTAGCTAGTTAGTGGTTTCCAGTCAGTCAGCTAGTAAGCTAGCCATTCAGTCTTCTATTGTGTTGTAAGAATAAAGAGTTAGAGTCGGGATAGCCATGGAGTTAATCCCTGAGTTGCAGACAGTCTGAGTCGACGTCTGAACTATTGTAATCTCTGTAGAGGAAGAGACTAGATCAAGAGAAGGGCTCCCAGCTGTGTGCGTGGAGTTTCTTGGAAAGATCTAAGGCTGCAGCTGTGTGTGCAGCATTATTGTATAAGTTTCCTTTGAGTTAATATATGAAACACTCCCGTGGACGTGGTTTCCCGTGGAGGTGAATTCTTTACGTCTCCTTGTTATGGTAATATTCGCATGAATGCATGTCTGAGTTATCTGCATTTATATGAATGTTGTATGATCTTTATGAATATGTTGGGTACGTTCTCGAAGCTTTCATGATAGCTATAATCGTTAAGTATCGAAGGAGTTGTAGAACGATGTCGCCGCAGCGATCGAGGATTGCATTACTGCGCTGGGTGCGTGGAAGGAAGAGATACATAGAGCGCTGACGCAAGGGGGGATAGTCGCCCCGTGCGCTGGAACGGAGACGCCACGCTGCTAGGCTGTTAAGTGAGAGTTCCGCGCAGTTGCGAAGGAGGGCCTGCAGAAAAGACCGACAGTATGCTTTGAGGAGTCGCAAGAGAAGAAAGAGAGCAGTCTCCGCGTCGCCTAGGTTAAGGAAATCTGATTCCTTAGCCCCCCCATAGCCACTTTGGGTGAGACCTCGAGTTGCTGCGCAGCTCGTTGCCAAGAGGGCCAGTGCGCCAAGGGGTTTTGTTGTTGCGCTTCATTAAAACCCGGGTCTGCCCCAAAAGCAGCCAACATCCAGCTCAACAACGCCCTCTCTCCTTGGGTTGTTTTTTATGATGACGTCATCCTCCATGCCAGGCCGTATTGCTTGATTAGGGGGGGAGTTGAGGGATTTTTACTACTATTGGGGTTATATGGGGCATGATGAACCCCCCCCCTTGCCATTCCAACCTTCAATTCAGAGTGTTTCACTCATTTTTAGCTATTTTAGTCATTTTTGGGTAATCTCTGGGGAGAATGCCCCAAGTTACCCACATATTTGATTGTTTTATATTATTTTTGTTATAATTTTAAGTTGACATTTTATAATTTCAAATTGACATTTTAAAAGGCATGCCGGCCTAGATATTTTTGTAAAGTGAGTGTGAGAATCTATAAATAAACTTCTTTGAAGCTATAAATAAACTTCTTTGAACTTCATTTGAACATAACAACTTATGGGATAAAACATTATGCTACTTTTTTACCCTTACTAGGGCTCTTGGATTGATGCACACTTCTTGAGAAGGACATTCTTTTGGTTTGGAAGCAAATTTCTTGAAGTATCTTTTGTTCATGCTCTTTGCTAAGGTGATGCTAGAGTTGTTGGCTTAAGACATGCACAAGGAGGTATCCATGCTCTTTCTCTTGATGTCTCTTTGTTAAATGTTGAATATTGATGCTTGTACATGGTTGAATGGTAACCATTAATGCTGCATTTTGTCTAAACTAGGTCATTTTCATCCTTTAGTCACCATAGCATTATGAGGGACATCCTCTAGAAGGAGTCCTTTGAAGCTTGAGCTTTAGGTCTTCAAGTTTTACCCTAACTAGGCCTCCTTTAACCAACTCTTGTGGTTGTTAACCACTTATACTATGAAACAAGAACTCGACATAGTTCTCATTTTTCTCTCTCCTAATTTTAGTAGCTATTTTTACCCCCGTTTAAAAAATGGTTGATACCAATATCACACATTTTCATTTTGAGACATTTTTTGGGGCCTTTGAATTATCTTTGTTGTAAAATATTTTTAATTTCTATTTTCAAGTGTGTTTTTAGAAATTTAACAAAATAACATACATTTTTAAGCAATTTATAATGAAAAACAGAAACATTTTACGATTTTTTCTATAAAATAAGACATTTTTATGGACAAAATAAGGCATTTTTATTGACAAAATTGTAAACAATTCCAGAAAATAAAGACATTTAAAACCATTTTCCATGATTTTTCAGAGAATTTTTGTATAAAAATGATCATATTTCATATTATTTTCCGAAAAGTGACGATTCACATAAATTCAAGAAAAATATATAAATTATTTGTAAAAAAATATTAAAAACATTATATGTAGAAATTTTATTTCTAAAATAAAGCCTGAAAGTCAAAACATTACTAATATATCTTATCAAAAAACTGTAAAAAATTGTCAAAAATAACATTTTCTTCAAAGCATGAAACTATTCAACAATATCTTGCATGCTAAATTCTTCATCAACATTGGAATTTTCTGGAGCTTGAATTTCCTCAGAGACATCAATGTCCTCTTCCATTGGGTCTTCTATGTCTACAAGATCCCCAAAGTGTTCCTTTCCAAACACCCCTCCTAATGGGGGTTGAGGCTCTTTTGACATCTTTGCCACAAGTGTTTCACTAAACTCTCATTTCTTCAAACCAACTTCTTGCAGTTCATCTGGAAGAACTTGAATAGCCTTAATTCTTTGTTTTATGTAATTGCATTGGAGTGGATCATTATCAATGGATATGCAATTTCTTCCTTTCTGTAAGGAGCATACTATTGCTGTACCTAATCACCTAAAACAAAAATAAAGTTAAGTCAAATAGCATAAAGAAGCATACTTTAAAACAATAAAATAATGAAAGATAAAACATATAATAAAACTTGATATATTATTTCATATGTAAAATGAGAAATTTTACTTGAACCCGAGAACAAATCTAAGACCCAATCTCCTTCTCTTGAAAATGTATCTATGAGATAATTAATCAACGCTTGTGGATTTTGATAGATGTTTACAGTCACTCCTTTCAAATCCCTTTCTTCATATGTTAATTTTTTTACCACGGCATTATAACTCAATATCTGACTATGTTTTCCTCCACTCTTTTCATTGATTAAAAGAGATTCATAAGCCTCATCCTGTGTCCAAGTTGCAACATGTATGCTTTCAGCATCACTCAGGAATGGATCCCTGCTTGAGCTACGAACAATAGGCTTTTGCCTGTAACAAAAATATAAAACAATTAATTAACTTATCAATAAATATAATTGATTTATAAATTCAAAATTTGATAATATAGTGCAAATATATTACCAATGAAGTTGCTTCCTTTTTTTCCTTTACCCCTGAAGGCTGTCAACAAGCCCCCTAATTGTGTGTCTGAATGGAAAACAACAAATCTCCATAATGGTAATGTTGTGACATCTACAAATCTTGAAACCACTTTACTTAATGATTGGTAAGTATAAGGCTCACAATCATAAGTAGTGTTTCGGATATTGTATCCATGAGGGATATCTACAATCACTAGTGCGTACTCCTTTTTAGGAACAAGATTTGCAATGTCTGCATAGTCACCTAAAATGACTTTATATTGCACAGTGTCAAGCCCATTCCAAATATAATGATCAAGTGTATCATCAAGTTCAACGTTTGCAAGACGTTGTCTCCTTTGTCGTTCTATTTTGGCTCTTTGGATATGAATTTTGAAGGACTCCGGTACTCCATCTCTACCCCTTTTGGCATCTTCAAATGAAAATGATCTCTATAAGTAATAAAATAGAAATGAATTGAATTAGAAAATAAATAAAATAGGATGTATCATAGATCAACATACATTCTTGAATGCAACAAAAAATTGTTTTAAAGTTTCTATTGAGCTTGAGTCTGGATAGTTGCATTTGACATCATCCCAACTCTTCTCACTCAACATTATAACCATCTCCTCTTGTATTTTCATGTATACCTTGTGACTAGACAATGAAAAAATAAATGATGTTTACAATCATATATAATAATATAACATAATACCTACAACATAACAAAAATGTTAAACTCAAAAAAATGCTCAACTTACTTTTCAAGTTCGTTGCACATTTCCTCCATGGATAATTCACCTGAGTACCCGTGATAGTATTGTAGCTATTAATGTTTCATCCTTCACACTTTGCATTGTTCTCCAAGGTGTAATAGTCATGTCTTATGGCATATTCTTGACGTCAGGACCTGCCTTACCTCCGCTCCATGGAACAATTCTACCTTTTTTTCACTTTTTGGTTTTTTATGCCAATAATCTCCCACAAGCTAAATATGCCATCAATCAAATCCCATGTTTTCCCAACTCTGAATGCCAACTGGAAATAGGCATCTACAGATCTGAATGCATCACTTCCTCTGGAACTTTTTGGTGGCACAATATCATCTTTAATAGGGAGACCTATTTCCACACAACATTGTCCCTGAAAAATTGCATCAACTCTAGATTTTTCCCCGCCACATATTTGCACAAATTCACTGTGTATAAATCTCACCCTTTGAACAAATGTCATTGTCAACCTATATTCACTATCCGTGTTATGATCCCATGCCAACAAATTTGCTTCAACATCTGTTAAACTAGCATAAATGATGCATTTAACTGTTTCAAAAATAGGGTTATTGGGATATTCTTGCATCAACTCTCTTCTTGCCTCTGCAGAATGATTCCCTTCAAGAACATAATATTTGTAATGAAAACATCTTGTTTCATCAAATTCATCTCTAGTAGGAACAACTTCCGGGTCAACAAGGACTAGGTAGTCAACCACATGTGCATAGGGATTGTGCCTCATCAATGCTTTCAAGTTGTGAATATGCAAGTGATGTGGTTTTCTAATTCTAAATTGATCTTGCCCTTCTGTGGGTTTATAAAGTTGATTCACATTCAACTCAAATGTATGTCCACTGTTAACCAAATTATCCCTCCGCAATCGATCTCGAATGGCATTTTGTGTTGTCTTGGCAATGCCATCCTCTAGATCAACACCTGGAGTAATGATTTCCCTACTGCCACTAGAATTTTCACTCTTAGATTCAGTAATAACTTTGGTTTCAGCAACAACAGATCTCCTCTTTATTTGATTTGAAGGGGTTCCTTCTAAATCAACAATGCCTTCAACAGGAATCGAGGCACTCTCAACCATATTTCTTTTACAATATTGTTTGTTACTCTTACTAGCAGGAGTAACAAGCTCATTTGCAACAATTTCATCATGTTTAGTTCGACGAAATGAAGATTTAAATATGACCCTTCTAGGTACCTGATTTGATTGTCGGATACTCTTTCCTCTGTGTGCTTGTACTTCTTTAGTTTGAACATTTAACACTTGTTTTTTATTCCTTGCTTTTGGTCCATTTTGAATAGCGACACTAATGACATCCATAGGATCGGCCTCTGTATAATAAATTCCATTCAACTTCTTTGAAATCGAAATGGAAAAATCCTGCAAAATAAAAACATTATCATATTAAATCTATTATATTGTGATATCCAAGTTATAACAAAACCAGTTTAAGAATAATATCAATATTCAAACTTACTCTCCCGCTTTCAATTTCATCCATGATCCCTTGACAAAAATCTGTGAAAATTTCTTGAACATTATATTTTGCAATCTTCAAAGCATATCAGATTTTCGAAAAGGTCTTGGCTTGTTTCACTTGTGCATAAACAATATCTGTACCCGCCACTACACATATATCTCTCAACAATCCCAATAGATTGTAATCTGCTTGAATATATGGATCTGCAGAACAATATAAGAGAATGCTTTCTGGTTTTCCTTGATTTTTTCCTTCAGATGCCAATGATACTATGTTCTGTCTTCTTCTGCTGCATGTTTCCATTCTCTAACATTCTTCATTCTTAATTCTTCAAAGCTAAGAACTCGTTCTTGAGTCTCAACATTCTCAGATGCCTCAACTGTTTTTTTCGATGCAATGATCGCCGCTCTTGATCCAGAAACGTTTACAGATATATTTCTTGATGCCAATGTACCTATATCCAAAATGTAGAATTTTAAAATAAATCAACAAACATTTATAATCTAAACAAAATCAACATCAATATTCACTATAAATTGTACTTGAAAACCGTTTTTAAAAATTTAAAAATATTTTTACATTCATAATCGTTGTTTTTTACATTTTAAGATTAAAAAAAAAAAATGTAAACCTACACCCTACCCCCCTAAAATATATAATAATTAATTTTAAAATAAAAATTAGACCTACCCCTACCACCTAACTATATAATAAAAATTTTAAAAAACAAATTTAAAACTAACCCCCTTAATAAGATAATAAAATATTTTAAAAAAATTAAAACTAACCCTCCCATCTAGCAATAGAATACAAAAGTTTTAAAAAAAATTAAAACTAACCCCACTAACAATATAATAAAAATTTAAAACTAACCCCCCCACCTACCAATATAATACAAATATAATACAAAGGTTTAAAAAAAAATTAAAACTAACCCCACTAATAAAAATTAAAAAACCAAATATTTAAACTACCCCACAAAATATTCATAATTAAAAAAAAAAAATTAAACAAACCTACCCCTAAAAAATATTAAAAATTAATTAAAAAAAATAAAAATGAATTCTCCTCTTCTCCCTTCCCCCTCCTCTCGGGCCGCCCGCTTGGGAGCCAAAGGGCGACTGTGACGGTCGCCCTTTGGCACCTAAGCGAGCGGAGGTCCGCGGGCATCGAGGGCGGCCGTGAGGGCTGCTCTTTGGCGCCCAAGCGAGCGGAGGTCCGTGGGAATCGAGGGTGGTCGTGAGGGCTGCCCTTTGACGCCCAAGCGAGTGGGGGTCCTCCCGCTTGGGCGCCAAAGGGAGGCCCTCATGGCTGCCTCGATCTCAAGCATCGAGGGCGGCCCTCACGGCCGCCCTTTAGCGCCCAAGAGAGCGGTCACGGCCACCCTTTGGTGCGGGCGCCAAAGGGAGGCCCTCATGGCTGCCTTGATGCCAAGCGGCCCTCACGGCCGCCCTCGATGCCCCTGGCCGTGAGGGCCGCCCGTCATCGAGGTAGCTGTGAGGGCCGCCCTTTGGCACCCAAGTGGGTGGACCTCCGCTCGCTTGGGCGCCAAAGGGAGACCGTGAGGGCCACCCTTTGGCGCCCAAGTGGGCGGCCCGAGAGGAGGGGGAAGGGGGAGGGGGAGGGTGTTTTTAATTAATTTTCAATATTTTTTAGGGGGTGGGGCGCCGGGGTTGATGGTAAAAAAAAATAGAAGGGGGTGGAGGGTAAAAAAAAATTAAGGGGGCATGAGTAGGTTTGGTAAAAAAAAAATTAATTTCTATTTTAAACCCAAAGCTAATATTCGTGGAATAAGGGGCAAGCCTGCCTCGATTAATAATACACAAATTTAAAAGAAAAAATACATTTTAAAAAATATAAAACTAACCCGGAAAGTGGTAGAGCCTCCTCTATTGAAAGTGTTAGAAGTTCCTCTCTGCAATCTTCCCGTTCTTCTTGAAAACCTTCGTGAATTGCTCAAAAGACTAGACAATCTTGTATTAATAAGATAGGATAGGTTTAAGTTTACCATTCTTAAGAATGTTTCAAAAACAAAAATGTAAAAGAATAAATGAATAAAACAATAAAACAAATATTAATAAATTAATAAAGCCATAAAACAAACATTACTAAATTAATAAAGCCATAAAATAATTATTGCAAAATTAACAAAAAAAACTAATTAATTTATTAAAAACAGAAAAAGCATTAACCTTGCAACTTGTTACTAAATTGCTCCAAAATAAATGATGAATAGTAGGAAATCTAAATGGTTTTTATATCCTAGATTAGGTTTAACATTACTTTACTTTTTTACTAATGTGGGATAAAAAAAAATGAAATTAGTTACTGCATTATTATTAAATTTATATAAGATAGGTTAAAATTAAATAATTACTAATGTTATGAATGTTGGGTAAAAAAAATGTAAATAGTCATTGTTTTGTTACAAATTGTATATAAAAAATGTTACGAGAAATTTTACTAGTCTTAAATGTCTGGGATAGAAATATGTACTTAGTTAATATATTATTTCAATTCTTTTAATATCATATAAATGTGCACTTTAATTTTGGAGGGAAAATTTTGAACGGAAATTTTGGAGGGAAGTTTTGGAGGGAATATTTTGGGGGGATATTTTCGTTCTCATAGCTATACGATTGTCGGTCGACAGTTGCACCATTCTACTTTTTGGTGAGGACTATGGTAAAATTTCTTTGCAATTGAGCGATTAAGATTTTTCTATAATTCTATATTTTAGTGAAAAGTCATGGACTCATCTAAAGTAAATTCCAATGTCAATGAAGAAATGTATTGTTCATCTAGCCAAGATACTGGCAGCGCAAGCAATGTAATCAAGCATGTTATTCGAGAACTTCCCAGTTATGAAGATTTGGAAGACACTAGTAATGAAGAGAAAGAATGTGATGATGATGAAGAGGTTCCTCCAAGTGGGGATCTTAAAAACAACAAACAATATGATGACAATTTTCCTCCCAGCGAGGATTTCAAGGCACCAATGATGATTTTCCTGAAAGCGAGGATTTTCAAGGCACCAACGATGATTTTTCTTCAAGCAAATATTTTCCTCCCAGCGAGGATTTTTGTGGGATTGATGATGATTTTCGTCCCAGTGAGGATATTAATGGGATAGATGATGATCTTGGTGAGGAAGAAGACATCAATAATGGTGAAAATGATTTTCCTCAAAGCGAGGATTTCAATGGAACAGATGATGACTTTCCTCCAAGCGAGGATTTCAATGGCACAAATGATGAGTTTCCTCCAAGTGAGGATTTCAATGGAACTGATGATGAGTATCCTCCAAGCGATGATTTCAATGGCACCGATGATGAATTGCCTCCAAGCAAGGATTTCAATGGTAACGATGGTGACTATCATCCAAGTGAGGATTTCAATGGCACCGATGATGATTTTCCTCTGAGTGAGGATTTCAATGACACGGATGATGATTTTCCTCCTAGTGAAGATTTCAATGGCACTGATGATGATTTTCCTCCGATTGAATATTTCAATGGCACCGATGATGATTTCCCTCCGAGTGAGGATTTCAATGGCACCGATGATCATTCTGTTGATGATGAAGACAATGATTCTCCTCCAAGTAAGGATGTTACAGGAACCAATGATGAAGACAATGATTCTCCTCCAAGTAAGGATTTTACAGGAAACTATGATGAGAATGTTGAATCTCTAGAGTTCCCTTTCAGTGAAGAATTTAGTGGCACAAATAATGTTGATGGTCACTGATCTGGAAGCAAGTGATCAACTTGTTAGTGATCATGACAATAATTTTCATAATGAATTTGGCGATGAAATTTTCAATGAGGGGGGTCATATGCATCACAATGAAAACATTCATCTGTTAAGATCCTAGTGGGCGGCCTTCACTAACACGTCGAGGTTTTGGTGTAATAGTTCATATCATTTGGTATCAGATCCTCCACCCAGGTTCAAGTCGCAGAGCGGGTGGCAACGTCGGCATTGCGGTGTTCGTCCGGGGCTCTTACGGCGCAAAGGGGACACCACCGTACGGGTGCACATCCAGCCCAGAGTTTGGACTGCGGAGCGTGGTGGGATGTTAAGATCCTAGTGGGCGGCCTTCACTAAGACCTCGAGGTTTTGGTGTAACGGTTCGTATCATCATCCTGGTGAGGATGTTGTTGCAGACATAATGGTCCAGGAGATCCAGCGACAGAATCCAATGCACAACAAGATTAAGTGTAGGACTAGACCTTTTTAAGTCAACCCAAAGCATTCCAGTTATACACGGTGATCTAGGAAATAATTGCTCACAAGTCCAAGTTCCATTACTCATTTGATTTCGAGTGAGTGTTGCCACAAAAGTTGTTTGAAAAGTTTAGGCTACAATTATGTCTTGGAGAGAAAGAAGATGTATCTATCAATGAACAAAAGCATGCAAAATTCATATTTAGTGGGGTGCATGATTTCTACCAGGACAGATTATGATTATCGCGTTGGAAGAATTATGCTTTGTAGAAAGGCATTCAAACGGCTTCACTCAATTGGTAATCTTAGATTATCAAGAATCCAAACAAGACTAGAAAATGATCCTCCATTTTACACTGACGATTATTAGGGACGAATCATTGGGCCATCAACACACATTGCAATATCATGGATGCATGATTTCTTTTCCAAGCATGGAGAGAGTATGCCAAATAGAGAAAAAAATACTCATTCCAGATAATTTCACAAGGCAGGAAATCTACAACTTATACAAGGATTATGTTCAAGGTGGTCAAGGAAATGACAACTTCATCAGATATGCATATTTCACAAGAGTATGGAAAAATAAGTTCAACAATGTCCGCATTCCAAAGAGGTCAAGGATGGGGTTTTGTAGTACATGTGCTTCTCTTAAAGAAAGAAGGGATAGAAAGAGGTATGTTTACAAAACAAAAAAAACAAATAGATAAATGTCAATTATTGAAGCTAGTTAACAATTTTGTTTTGTTATGTTGTTTGTAGATTCCATAATCAATGCACTGCAAGAACATCGCAATCAACAATCAAATGAACGGCAAAAATTGTACAAACATCGCAAGAAGTGTTATGATGCTCCAAATAAGTATATGGGTTTGATAATTGATGGCATGGATAAAAAAAAAACACTCTTGCCACATTTTGTCCATGTGCCAAAGAATTTAAAGGAGGAGAATTTTATTCAGTTTCACTTGGTTGGGTGTATGGTTTTTAATGGTGAAATGATTCCAAGGGTTTACTTTACAGCTCCAAATATTCACAATGATGCAAATTTGACCATCAGCATAATTAATGTCATTACTCATTGGCCTGGTGATCTTCCAGAAGTTCTATATCTACAATTGGACAACACAAGCTGAGAAAACGAAAATCAGGTCGTGTTTGGTTATCTAAGCATGCTTGTTGAATTGGGAATTTTTAAAAAAGTAAAAGTTGGGTTCCTTCTTGTTGGGCATACGCATGATCATATTGATCAAATGTTTAACCATTTTGCAAGGACATTGAGGAGGAAGAAATTCGGAAGCCTACCATTGTTGATTGAAATTATAGGGAAAGCATACCATCCAGAGCCTACTATACATAAATTGGAAGAAACTGTTGACATGCGAAGATTTCTGTTTGGATTGCATGGTGAAAAAAGGTGCATTGAAAAACTTAATGACATTAGCTTTCAACATCAATTTCGTATAAAAAATATTGATGGAAAAACACTATTGTGGGGCAAGAAGTACTCAACTGGCACAGAATGGGGGCCTTCATCAGGTTTAGCATTTCTGAAATTCATCCCAAGTCGTCAAATGTATGCTTCAAATTTATTGTTATTGCAATCATCTACAGAGATTCATAATGCAAGGCGACATAGTAGATATGTTGATTCTTCTCAATGCTTGGAAGAAATCAAAAAGTCTATCGAAGATACATATGAGTACTTTGATGTTGCTGATTCTATTTGGTGGGAGTCTTTTTTCATGGAGCAGAGTGACATAATTTCAAACTCTACAAATGGAGATATATTTTTAAAGACTCCATTTGCTTGGCCACAAAGTTTATCAAATGAAAACGAGGTAACAAATGTTGAACATCGAGCTGTTGAGTTTTCTCAAGTAGAGGAAAGAGAAATGTATATTGGCTCTAGAAGATCATCCACAAAGCGTCAAGAGATGGAAGACCTTTACAGGGGCTCGATACAAGATATCAAGGAGGGTTGCATGATTGCAGTTTTGGCTACAGATGATCCACGTCATTATCCATTCCGGATTGCAAAAGATATGAAGGCCAATAAAGAAAATGAAGAAGTGGTATCAATAGAAGTACATTGGTATGCAACAGATACACACCCATTTGATGGTGTGTACAAGGCATAGATGGTGGTTGAGAAAAAGGTTTGCAGAAAGAGAAAAAGAAAGGGTCAAAAAATAAATCGGCACCACATTGACATCTTGAAATTAGAGGAAGTTGATATACTTGTTTATGATTTCAAGTTGACAAAGAAAGACACTCTCCGCTCCAAGACTATAGAGATTATCAAGAGGTTGCTGCCACAACAAGAAGTTGTAAGATGGGAGTCTGTTAAACCAAGCCATAGATCCCGAAGGAATATGACATCTGAAATGATGGGCATAGATGTAGACTCAGATGGTACACCCATTGATAATAGAGAAGAATATGGGTCATCTACATCTTCATCAAGTCCTTCATCTGCAGAAAATGTAGATTCTAATGGGGTGTCAGAATCCATGGATGAATTTGAAGAAGTAGTTTAGATGCTTTTTATTAGTACATGATTTTTGTAATTGAAACTCTAGAGGAGTTTTTGATGATGGGGTGTCAGAATCCATGGATGAATTTGAAGAAGCAGTTTAGATGCTTTTTACTAGTATGACTTTTGTAATTGAAACTCTAGAGGAGTTTTTGAATGTTTATGTGAACCATTTGTTCTTGTATGGTCTAATATATTATCTCATTATGAATCGCATCATAATTTATTTGTTTTGATATGGTTAGAGTGGTGAAATTATTAGAGAAATTTGTTTTTTGTTTAATATGCAATTTTTCAAAAAGTTGTAATTTATCTCTTGAAGAAAAAAACTTTTCTCCAATTTAGGGTTGATTTTAAAATTTTTGTAAACAACAATATGGGATGTTTAGGCCATGTCTCTATTTTTTACCCTGAAAAAAAAATACGTGTATACTGGTATCAACACTTTTCTATTTGGGGGGTGTTTTTGGTGTTTTTTTTGCAAAAATCATTGTTTTTATGGGTAGAGTTCTCGTTCATAGTATATAGTTCATGTTTCATAGTATAAGTGGTTTGTTGAGGAAGGCCCTAGTTTTCCAAACTTTGCAAGTACCTTCTCAAAAGGAAGGCCATCTTCCTTGATGCCCCAGGGTTAGGGTAAAACCTTAAAACCCTAAGTTTGACACTCATCTTTTACATATTACAAGCCTTTATTTTTTTATATTTTGTATGTATCAGGTTAGTTTAGTTTGTTGTTTTGTTGAGTAGTTCTGATTTATGTATCTCTTATGTACATAGATTTTATTTCTAAAAACCTTTAAAAGTTTTTCCTAAAACCCTAGCTACAGTCTACTCCACCCCTAGCGGCCCTCCTTCCCTTCATTCCTTACCTTTTCTCTCTTTCTTTCCTAGCTCGCCCCCCTTATCTCCATCTTCTTACACCTTCGCACCCTTCATCATCTTCCTCGTTCTCCTTATCTCACCTTCCCTGCCCTCTATTTCCCTTCCCTTTTTTCACACCTTTGCTTCCCTCTTTTCCCTCTGCTTTCTCTTCTACCCTCCATCTTCTTCCCTTTCTCTTCATCTTCCTCCCTCCTCCCCTCTCTCCCTAACCTCGACTAGCCTACAACAAGGCTCATACCTGCTCAAAAGGGGCTCGACCTACCTCATTTGGCTTCTCCTAGAACTCGGTCTAGGCCAGGAGGACTTGGTCCTTTCTCTTGGAGGCTTGTACGAGGCTGTAAAGACCCTAAACTAGCTCTCTCCATCTACTGCAATATAGTATGCTAGGGCAACAAAATGACATATGTGATAGCTCTCAAACTAGCCATAACACCTGCATTTACAAAGTCACAAAAAGGGGTTAAAACATTGATATAACTTGCATTCGTTTTGTGGGTTGTTTATCAAACAAAGGAGGTTTGAATTTACACTTAATACAGTTTGAAACATATTGTTCACTACTTACATATGAGTATGAGAATTTACATTTATTGCATAAGTATTGATATAAGGAGTAGTTGATGTTGAAATCTATTGTATACATTGGGTGTTTGTGTTTCAAAAGACTTGATTACCACTGTTGTTACACACTAATTAAGACTGTCATATACTACTATTATCACTGAATGATATATGGTTAAGCGTTGGTGCTATGGTGGATGATCTCTAATGTGCTTGGAAGTTTATTGAATATCATATATAATTAATTTTTGTACATTAGTCCTTACTTGTGTTATTAATGATTGCTCATTGGATAATCTACACTATCTTGCTAATGTTAGTTACCAATTTATGATAACATTCTTACAACTAATGTTCTTCTATGCGAGCTTGATATGAACGATATTTCATTGCCATAAAAGTGGTCAAATTATTGAAGATACATACATTGCCTAAAGTCCTTTACAATTAACTTTGGAAACTTGTTATACTTGTTTCCATATTGACTGCTTATACTAGCATGATGTCTTCGTTCTCTTGAATTTATTATCTAGGGCACTGGTCACTAATATTGTTATCAAATAAGACATATTTTCTTAAGGTGTTTTGTATACCACGTAAGGGCTCTTCCCCTTGGAGGTTCCGACTCTCCTAAGAAGTTAAAGAATCGGCTAAGGTGACAGTGGTCACTTCTCTTACATTTGTCATTGGAGGATAGACTTGCTAGTTCATCCGGTAACAAGTCCCATGTGTGCAATTTGAAGAAAGCCTTGTATGGGCTTAAGCAAGCTCCTAGAGTTTGGTATTTGAGAATTGGAAACTATGTTCAAAGACTGGGATTCTCTAAGAGCAAAGCTGATCCAAATTTGTACTTCAAAGTAGTGAAGAACCAATCGTTCATATTAGTTCTATATGTTGATGATTTGTTCCTTGTTGGAGAGGAACAATTGATTGCTTGGTGCAAGAGGGATCTCACTTTTGAGTTTGAGATGAAAGACTTAGGTCTTATGCACTACTTTCTTGGCCTTGAAATTTGGAAAAGAAAAGATGAGACATTTCTTTCTCAAGGGAAGTACATTATCGATATATTGCGCAGGTTTGGCATGACAGGATTGCAAATACATCAGTACTCCGATGGTTTCCAATTTGAGGAAACTACATGAGTCAAAATCTGGATCGGATCCAGTGGACCCCACTTTGTTTAGACAACTTATTGGTTTGTTGATGTACTTGATACACTCGAGACCAAATATATGTTATGTTATGAGTATTTTGAGTAAGATTATGTTTGATCCGAGACACACATATTGGGTTGCTTCTAAGCATGTGCTTAGATACCTTTGAGGTACGATTGCTTATCGACTCAAATATGCCTTCAATGGAGGGGTGTTGTTACTTGGTTATATTGACTCTGATTGTGGTGGTATCATTGTGGACCAAAAGAGTACATCTGACTATTGTTTTAGCTTGGGTTCTGTTATGATCTCTTGGTCCAGCATGAAGCAAAGATCTATAGCCCAGCGTACTACAAAGCAGAGTTTATTGCTGCTAGTACTGCCTGTCGAGAAGTAGTGTGGCTTAGGAAGCTACTTGCTAGGTTGTTAGGTGAGAAGCATGAGTCCACATTCATTCGGTGTGACAATCAAAGCTGCATCAAGCTTTCCGAAAATCCTGTGTTTCATGATAAGTCGAAGCACATTGAAATGAAATATCACTTCAATCAGAGACATGGTCCAGAAAGGTACAATGAAACTTCAATACGTTGGTACTGATGAGAAGATTGCAGGTGTGTTAACACATCCTCTGTTAGTGATGAAGTTCAGGTACTTCCGAGACAAGCTTGGTATGGCAGAGAATGCCTCCCTCGTTGAGAGGGAGTGTTAAATGTACAACATCACGAGTCATTCTCCAAGCCAATCTTGTGAAACCAAGATTGGGCCTCATGTGTTGAGGTAGGGATCCTGTGTTGGACTTAGGAACTTGGAGTAGATTCTTGAGTTGGACTCAAGAATGACTAAGCATTCAACTGTAAAAGGTTATTCCTCATGTGTTGAGGTGAATGCTTTGATGTATCAAAGTGATGATGTTGTAAAGTTTTGTTGGATAAGGCTCAGGACTTGTGTGTCAAGTCAGATTCTCATGTGGACCTCCCATTATAGTAGGTAGCCATGGGGTGGACCTCCAGTTATAGAGGTAGATGCTTTGCATGTTGAAGCATTAATTTTGTGTGATGTATTACTAACCATGGTTACCAATTGCTATTAAGTCTCCTTTAGAGACTGGCCACCTCTAGAGTGAATTACTTTAGCGATCATTTGGTTCGAGAGTAATATAATATGATCACAACATCTGACAAATTCGGAGTATAATCTAATAAGATAGATAATTAAATTTAACATGTATTGACCATGCAGTAAAGATAAGAGATAAAGATAAATGCATAGAGAAAACGACAATTCGAAATGCTCATGAGATGACTAGGTGAACCCAAATTGTTAAGCTTCAGTTAAAGTCACAATGTATGACTTAGTTAATTAAAGAACTCAAAGTGGTCACTACAAGTAAATCGATCAGCATGATTTCAGTTAATAATAGTTAACTAAGTGTTAATAAAGAATATCTAGTTAACTAAGTGTTATTGCATGGTGACACTTATTTTAAACTAAAAGACGACACTTGCATGACGACACTTAAGTTAGCCACCTAACTAAGTGGGAAAGCTTTCAATTAAGGGGCGAGTTCATCCTAAGAATCAGTTTAGTAATTTAATGCACTGCATGAGAAGTGGGGCGCGCTTCTTCATGCAAGATTGATGCATCCACATGGAGGGTGAGTTCATACTGAAGTCAAAAGATAAAAATAGAAGTTGATAATGTATAAATATGTTATACAAGATTGTTGAATTCAATGTGAAATGAATTATCTTTTCCCTTGAAGGCAAGGCGCTTCTCTTTGTGCATGATATTATTCTTGCTTGTTATTAATGTGTTGGGCACATGGCAAGTTGATACAGTTGATCTCTATTCTCTATTGTTCAATATTCTCTCTTATCTATCACTTGGGGTGCCGAAAGTAATATGCTATTTTGTAAAATACATTCTCTGTTATCTATCATAATTATGCTCTGAATATTTGCTGGGGTTTTTCATCCTCATTGTTTTGAGGGTTTTCCCTGGGGTACATCTTGTGTTATGGTTGAATGTTTCATGTGATTGAATGGTTCATTGATTCAAGTATTCATTATTTCCGCACTTAAATTTTTAAAGTTCGAAGCTCATCATATTTGCTAAAAAATTAACACAAACTACTCAGCTTGCAATGGATTCATCTTAACCTTAACGTCCTTCTTCTGCCACCTTCCCTCTTGTTGTCTTGTCATCTAAAATGAGACATTCTCTTCGTTACCCTTGTCCTCTTAATGGACCCTCCCTCGCATGCTTCAACCATTACTCTTCCCTCCCGCTGACAAACATAGGCAGTTCCTCCAAAAGCTCCTCCTCATTTCCACACTCCACGCTTACCATTGCATGTGCCCCCCTAGACATGTGTGCACCCACATCTGGGGAGAATTATTCTATTTTGTTATTTTCCTCTTGTGATTTCTTTTTCTTCATATTTATTAATAAATAAATTTTACTACGTTCAACAAAGATAAAGATATATTATAAGGCATTATGTGTATTCTTTATTAATCCTTGCTACATATATGAAGAAATTGTACTATGTTCATTAAACATCTATTATAAGATATTAATTTTATTCTTTATTAGTCCTTGCTTGGAAAGGACTATAAATTTTGTTTGTCACTCAAATCAAGTTAACTTTTCCTTAGTTTCGTATTGATAAAAAAATTTCATAATGTTATAGAAAGTATACATAAAACTCCATGCCATATTTGTTGGAACAATCTATTTTAATAATTGTTGGAAATTTAACATGCAAGGAAAACATACTCGTGAACGTCATAGGTTTGTTTCCCATGTGGGAAACGACCATGAATGAATCATATTTGTTGATGTGTCCGTGAATGGCTCAGATGAAGCATTGGGGCCATGAACGACCATAATTCAATCACGTCCTAGATTTACGTTAGTGGTAGAATAAACGAAAATTCCAGTAATATTATATAAACAAGAGCCACGAGGTGGCAATGTCCCTTACATTGCCAATAGCTCTTGCTCTAAGATGATAGCTATAGAAAAAAGAATATCTTTGGCTCTAAATCTAGATTAAATGCTTCTATCTAAATAAATTTTCAAAGCACTGTTCTAAACAGATAAGTATTATATCTTCTATGTTGTTTTGATTTTGTTTAACAGAACAGTTCCCTCTGAGAAAACCCAAGTACTTCAACTAACCCCGTAGTTTTATTAGTTTTGTTGCATCTCTTGCCTACAAAACTACATGCGATGATAAGCACCAACACCCGAGTCTTGTGTTCGATTCTTGTTTTGTTTGCCCAATTTGGTGTCTTTTCAATATTGAAATAATAAGGTATGAGCATAGTTACCATATCGATGCTCCATGAGTCCATATTTTCGTGTGCATAGGATCCCTTCACTTACTATTTTCGATAGGATAGACTAGCTCGAGATCATCGGCAATTTTATAATGAAGTCAACAGATACCCACATGTGTAGAAAAGCATCTTTGGGAGCTTCCAAATATAAAAACTGGATAAATGAGAAGTAAATGCCACGACAATCCAAAACCCCAACCCCATCCCAAAGAAACATTGAAAGTCGATGCAAATAGAAATTTAAAAACAAAAATGATGTGAAAGAAATTAAAATTAAACACACGAATTGAAAAGAAACACATGGTATTGTTTACACAACCAACTGTGCAAAAGAAAAAGGAAATCAGTGATCCAGAAAAGTAAGGGCAAGCTATTAAAACATAGAATAGAATACATTCAGATGGATAGAAAATGATGGATGAGCGTGATGTGAATTCACGCCAAATTGATGTTTGCCTCAGAATTCATAAATGTAGAACATATGTGGTGATCCATGGGAGTGGGTTTGTTTAAATAGAGAGCACCACTATCCATCCAACGGTTACATACAAAAAAGCAAAAAGCAAGAAGCCCGAGGCGCAATCTCCACTTCATTCTTGCTTTTGCTGCAACAAAAAGGCAGAGACTGTAGAATAGAAGAACTAGCTTTAACGCTGCAACAAAAAGGCAGAGATTGTAGAATAGAGGAACTAGCTTTAACGTTGTTAACATCCAGCGATGGAGAGTAACGATGTGCTCTTTTTTATAATGAAGTCAACAGATAAAACTGACACAATTATGTTTATGTAGGCATTGGAGACTCATTGAGGCAACTAGAGACTCGAGAGCATTTTTCCTACAAAAGAAAACTTGCAAGGGAAACAGTAAAGTGGCTCTTGATAAAGACATTAAAACTACCTGGAACGCAAGCTACTTCCAGAATCCAGAACTTGAGAACAGGAATTTGGTAATACAATGTTACAATTTGATGAAGTTCGTTTTTTAATAGAATACAAAGCTCAGTTGGAATTTGAAAAAAAGGGAGTGAGTATGACAGAGCTTCTCAGGAAACAGAGTCCCTTAGAAAGAGGAGGAAGTGCACCTGTTTGGGGAGAGTCCAAATGTTGCAATGCAATCAACTCTAATGCTTGTGCAAATATGGAAAGTCAGTGACATCCCATGATTAATAGAGAAGAAAACCCTTAACAATGAAGAGTAAATTCATTGAGGGCCAGGTGTGGCGGACCAATGGTTCCTGCAGCTGCAGACTGTTATTCCCCCTCTTGTCCTCGACCCTCCACAATAAACTAATGTGGCAGCGCCTGTAGGATGCATGCTGCAATTCCTTTCCAGGCTTCCTAACAAAAATCCTGTGAGTTACTCAGATGCACTCTGTCTTCTTCTTTTGAAGATTCGTAGCAATTGAGGGGCAATGCTTCCCTTCATGAACTGGTGAGCATATATATCCTCCAGATTAATACGGAGGCCACACGAAATTTTTGAGAGGTCGACTGGTTTACTTTGAAAAACTTCAGGGATTTAATGATAGGGTGGCTTTGGAGTTTGTGAGGTCCTTTTGGAATTCGTCATCTTTGGTAAGGGGGCTCCACATCCCTGTTTCATAAGCTAATATTGCGAGGGTAACCGGGATTCCTTTCCTTCTACTACAAACAACAACGTGCACACTGTTGGCGCCTGCAGCCCATGCCGCATTGAACATGCAGCCCATACCGCATTCAATCCCGCAACATATTGGTCAAATTCCATTAAAGCAGGGCCACCACAAACCGAACGTCGATACGCTAGCCCACCTGACGACATCCACTGCACAAAACCCCTGGCCACTTCGCTGACGAGAGCCGGCCGCCGGGTCCTGGGGCACACAACCCCAGGACGACGCCACCTTGTACTCAACCAATGAAATAGCAGTTTAAACATATTTTTTAAAATTACAAATAAATAAATGTTATTTAATCTATAGTGTAACTTTAATCAAATAAAAAATCAAAATGTATAGTTCAAGATTAATCCAACTTCCTGATTCATATATGTCAGGGATATAATAAAGGGTTTATTGGTATGTATAAGGTATCTATGGAGGGGATCTAGGTGATATTTTTTCCTGCCTTTGGGGAAGGCTGTAAAATTCCTAATTAATGATCATTAAATTTTCCCAAAAATGCAAGAAGGATTAATTAAAATTAACATGGCGTGGTAAGTAAAAGAAAGAAAAAATATATAATTTTGGTTAATAGTGGTGGTGGAAAAGAGAGAACAAGGAGGATCAAGGAAAAAGAAGAGAGAAGCACAGGGAAATGAAAGGAGGAGAGAAGAAGACTATGAGAGCCTGAGGATTTTGGAAGATTGTGTATAAATTGAATGTAAAACCCATTTGAGATTGAGACCAAGGGGGTGTGTGGTCATTTTATTTCACAATTAGGTGTTGTGATTTTATTTCACAGTTAGAAAAGCTCCAAGCTCAAGCACATAGTATGTAATTTTGTAATTTCTGAGTTTTAATAGTAGTAATTGGACAAGTTTAATGAATTCCCTAAATTTGTCAATAGGTTGTAAGAATTTTAAAGCAAACTACCATTGGTGTCTTAATCCCATTTTTTTATAATTGTGCACTTTGTCTAGTTGTTGTTTTAATTCTCATAATTTTAATAGCCATTTAGGTTGCACTAATCTTGGTATCATTGCAGGTAGTGTCCTGTTGTAGTGAACAGTTCTAGTAGGGAAATTTTTGGATAGAATTGTAAGATTTTTTTATTAATATTTTTAAAGGGAAGTATGGCTAATAGAATAAAAGAGGAGTGAATGACAAGTGGGTAGGTAGAAGGCAACGTGGCGTTGTTGTAGTTGAGGAACTGGTTCAAGCATTGAGGGTTATCTAAGGTAGAGTGGAAGCCATTAAGACAACTCAAAGGAGAAGAGTTGCAACTAAGGCTTGGGATGTAAGTGATGAAGAATTAGAAGTTGAAAACCTCAAGGAGGAAGTTGAAGCAGTTGGAGAACTAGAAGAAAGGATTATTAAGGCCCCAACAAATTTGAGAGGGGAAACCTAAGAGGATGACATCTACTTACCTAGGAAGTCTAAACCCAAAAGAGTTAATTGATTGGATTAGGGACATGGAGAAATTATTGATATGGGGCATACTGAAGACCGTTAGAGAGTGAAGATGGCTTGTCTATAGTTGAAAGGTCATGCATCCCTATGGTGGGACTTTGTACAATTAGAAAGGAAGAAGAAAGGCAAGGATAAAATCAGAACTTGGGACATAATGGTGTCTAAATTAAAAGGTAAATTTATTTTTGTTAATTATGCTTTAAATATGTATAAGAAGTTACAAAATACGAGGAAAAAATAAATTATTGTTAAGGAATATACATCGGAGTTTTATGGGTTGTTTATTAGATCTAGGCATAGTGATGAAGGCGATGAATTTGTGGCTAGGTACATTAATGGACTGGAGTATGCAATCCAAGATGAGTTGAGCATTGTGAAAATTAATAAAAAAACTCAAATCTAGGTCATTACTACCACCTCCAAAGTAGATACCTTAGGATAAGCATTGAGTTCGTTTTCTTATGAGGTTAGACCCAAAACTTGACAACATGTACTATCCACCTTAGTAAACATTGACCTCTTTGACACCATTGTAATGGTACTGGCATCTTGTAAGCTATCGTAAATATTGGGACCACCCTCATCCATCATCCTCATGGGTTCATTATACCCTAAGTCTTTTAACTTCACAGGGTTAGACCTCTTGGCATAGAAATCATCATAACTTAGGGAGGAGGCCTGTATAGTGTTACTGTTACACAAGACATATACTAGATATTCTATCCTTCATAAGGATCTAATGAATAATCAACTTGGTTGATTTCCATAATCATGGAGAAACCACTTCAAAACCCTAGTCATAATCCAAGTCAACATATGCTACTCAATTACTTAATTTAATTTATTTTTAGTTGTCACATATGTTACATTACATGACGACATCTCCCCCATACTAGTTTGTAAAGTACCTCGCTATTAAGGGCTGAGGCTCCGGACTTAACGGATGGTCCAGATGGTTGCTTTTCCAGAGACCAGGGTTCAACTCTTGTCAACATGCAAGATGAAATACGCTGCCACCATTGAACGCAAATACCTTCCCAACCAATGATGAACCGGTTCCAAATTTAGGCTGACCCCGGCCCGCGGTTTGAATTCTGATCAGGCTCAGTTGACGAAGCTCAAAGGGGATGATTGGATAGTTCCTCGGTTATAAAAAAAAGTACCTCGCTATTTTCAATTCAATCACTAAGAATATTGACTTCAATGTAGGTGATTTAAAAGGACACTAAACCACTTATCAAATTCTTTAGTAGTGCTTTTGCTCAAAAAAAGAAACACTATGATCTTTTTAAACTTTTAATGTTTCAAACCACCAAACTATATTAATTTGGATTGAGTAAATGTTGTAAGTGTGACCTAGGCATAATTTTTTTGAGATGTTTTACAAGTAGGTCATGGATTTTCTTGCATTGTCTTCTTGTAATGGCTCATAAATCAATCAAAAAATGCAGTGTGGCAAAGCTAGTGAAGTTACTTTTTTTTTCTCTAACCGAGAGGAACCTTCCAAACCACTCAACAAGCAATGTTCATTGTGCCACTTGGAAATAGACCTCCCAAACCGAGGACAACCCTAGTTTTGGATGTGAGAACGATTTGCCCAACAGTAATTGACTATCATCGTGATCACACAAGGCCTTAAAAGATACAACCTCCCCCATAGGAAAGAGTGAAATCCCCCAACGATTTGAACATAGGTTTCCATCAAGACAACCATTAGGCCTACAACTATCCCACAACCTCAACCCGTGAAGTTACTTGTCATTCATTGTATTAGAGTGTTTCAAAAAGTGAGTTGTATTTAGCCTAGTGGAGTTTTGCTTATCGAGGAGAACAAATAAGTCGCAAACCAACGATGAGACAATTCCATAACAAGAAAAGAAAACACTTTATGATGATTTGTAATGGATTTGTTTATGCTATTAAACTTTCAAGGAGACGAGTGCCCCAATCCTCGTCGGTTTAATAATAACCGTCGATAATAGCTCATCAACGGTCGACAGAAAGAGATTATATTGCCACGGATCGAGATGGGATACACTCGAAGTTAGGAGAATCCTACGGTTGGAAATGTATTTACGGGCAAACTATAAATACATTCCTCGCTCGCTTAGACTCACCATCGTCATTACTCATTTTCATTGCCTCAAAGTAGCAGAGAAATTTAGCGAGTGCAAGGATGTCTGGGCGTGGAAAGGGAGGGAAGGGTTTGGGGAAGGGAGGTGCCAAGAGGCACAGGAAAGTTCTCAGAGATAATATTCAGGGCATCACCAAGCCTGCCATCAGGCGTCTCGCCAGGAGAGGAGGCGTTAAGCGTATCAGCGGGCTCATCTATGAAGAGACCAGAGGCGTTCTCAAGATCTTCTTGGAGAATGTGATCAGAGATGCCGTGACATACACAGAGCACGCGAGGAGAAAGACCGTGACAGCCATGGATGTTGTCTACTCACTGAAGAGACAGGGCAGAACTCTATACGGCTTCGGAGGATAAGAAGTCTGTGTGATTAAGGCTACTCATTTCTCGTACTGCGTATTTCTCATTGATTCATGGTGTCTGTTGACACCACCTTCCTCTATTTGGGAAATGGTAACTTCGATAATTCCCTGTAACCATATGTAATTACAGAGACCTGGTGTGGGTTGCCCTCTCTGCACATCCACACAGACCAAAGTTAGGGCCCTTCAATTTGCGTATGTTTAAGAAATAGTCTTTCTGAGATCTTGATTTGCAAATTGTGATGATTAGTCAGTTGTCGTTTTAGTAATAGAATTGTCGGAGATTCTTAGTAATTTACTCTCTTTTCCAGACCTCCGGGAAGGGGGCTTGGGCTTGTTACATGCATCGGGATGTTTCGAATTTCAATTTGAAGGGTTATTCTACAGATTAAATTGAATTATGCTGAAAATAAATTATATGGTTGTCGTTTGAAAATTTATGATGAAGTTAAATTGTTTTTGGGTGTGATTTGAAAGTATGTGATTGGCATTATATTTGCAATTGTCTCATGCAATGGCGAAGTTTGTAGCTCGCTCAAAGGCTTGAGTACTGAACAGTTTAAACACCAGGTATCTACCCCGAACAGAACATGGAAATTAATCAGAAAATCAATGACTTGCCAAGCCAACCAGTTCAATGAATTAAGGATAGCGCTGTATTTGCACAGTGACACAGCACCCATGAATAAATTCCATGTCCTTGATTTACCAAATTAGATAGCTAGTGTTCTGGTGGTAATCCGCTGACTCAGTTAGAGGAGAATCCAGTGGAATGTGCAACCATTAATTCAAGTAAAGAAGGAATCGAGCTGTGTGTGCAACCAACGATTCCATTAAGCTGAAATTGAGGTATATCTTCCCATTAACAGAGCGTATAAGCCAAATGCTTAATATAAGTGAACGGCAAGTGAATGGAGAGGGCGCAACAGCAATGCCAGCACCCGAATAACTGGTAATTTGTGCTGTGAATGCCAACCACGACTCAAACAAACAGAAACGTAACCTGTAGCGCTGAGTGAATTTCGTTGAGAATTTTCTAAATGGTAAATTGCAGGTGTTAGAACCATAGTTAACCAAGTTCAAGATTGAATACAGATTCAAATTTGGTATGATATGAAAATTTTTGAGAGACGAATTTTTGTTTTGGTAAAAAATTGTCAATAAGGTTGTAGGTAGGTTTATTGAATTTACAAAACCATTTCAGATAGGTTTGTTGAATTTACAAAACCATTTCAGATAGGTTTGTTGAATTTACAAAAACATTTCAACTTCAGCACATCTTACCATCCTGCGTTCCCTGCCAGAAAGGCCTCTATAGAAGCTTTCAGCGTGAATTGAACAATTAACGCAGGACCCGTGTGATGACCATGCTTTCCAGTCTGTCAAGACTTGAATTAAACATCAATGAACTGAATTAACCTGAAAAATTCCTGAAATGAATTTGAACACTGAACAGAATTAAACTGAATTTTTTGTGAAACGTATCAAGCATTTGAATTTGTGTATTGACTAGCTTGATTTGGGTGAATTTGGTAACTATGGTTTTGATAGTATACAATGAGAGAATTAACAGTAGCATGTGCATGTAGTATATGACTGAAACAATGTTACAAATCTCAGTTGCAAATAATTAATTGAATCTACATGGCAGTTTAAAGATCATTTTATTCTATAAATCCTTATGGGCAATTCAGTATCTAATAGCTTTGTTTATTTTCATTTTCTCAGCAATTGCATAACTATAATAGTTTTTTGACTTCGATGATTTCTTATGTAATTTATCTTCTCTTTACCAAAGAACTTTTTCTCCAAAGCTGTGTAAAAGTTTATAGGCTGAATTAGTGTGTTGGAACAGGTGGATGATGAAGGATCACCAATTCTTCAATGTTTCAACTTGAGTGATCTTCTCCTTTAGCTTTTGTAATTGCCTTTGAATATTGTTGAATAGTCCTCCGTACTCTACCACTATCCTTAACTCAACCAAAGAGATATCCTTGTAATTGCCTTTGAATATTGTTGAATAGTCCTCCGTACTTTACCAGTATCCATAACTCATCCAAAGAGATATCCACCTTGATGGAGTGCTATTACAATAGTTTTTTTTGGTCTCTTTGGGTCTTTACATATCACAAACTCATTATCATGCAATCCCTCACCTATTTCCCAAAGAGCCCTTACTCCAACACCATGCATAAGTTTATAGGCTGAATAGCTTGTTAGAAGCAGCTAGAAGGCTAGGCATCCCCAACTCTTCAGCTTTTCAACTCCAATGCTCTTCCAATCTTTTAGATTTTGTTGGCAATGTTCCAATTCAGGGGTCCTAGTTATTTGTCATTTTTTTTCTTATAAAAAATTAATTATTGTACCTTCATTAGCACTTTGGAGGCAGGTAAGAGTGGATTGGACAAGCGTGGGGCCCTTCATTATCATTCATCTCCCGTAGCTTTGCCTCCTCCAAGTGATGTGCACTTGCTAAGTGTGTGAATGAGCTAATGAGGTGCACTAGACTCTTATTTATACAAGTGCAAAACTGGAAAATTCCCTAATGGGGCCGACTTCATCTGGGGGCAATAAATATTTTAAATTTAATCTTTTTATTTGTTTCTTTTGCATCCCAAGGCTTACATTGATTCTTTCATGTGTTTACATAATTGATTACATAAATTTCTTCTCCCTTAGGAGGTATAAACAAGTACAATGGAAGTACAATAAAATATAATGAATAATATCTCCCGAAGTTGTACAAAATCTAACAACTAGCTCCATTGTTGTGTTAAAGTTATGTAGTAATATCTCATGCATCCCATTGTTGGCATTCACATCGTCGTTATCTGGAAGAGAATTTCAAAGATTTCAAGATTTTGTGGAATTGATTAGTCATGGAAAAGATAGAGGGGATGCAAATTGAGAGGAGGCCCTTATTGGGGATTATTATGATATAATATGAGCCTTTTGTTGGAATCTTATTAATATTGAGAGGGGGGTGAATCAGTGTTACGTGCAGTCATAAACAATTTTTACTTTTACTAAATATAAACAATTGTTACTGCACCGAGAGAAGGGAGGTGCTCTACAATCCAGTATGGGGGAGATGTTGTAACGTTTGTTCCTAACAAAATAATTAAAAAAATTAATGTCGGTTAATAAAATAAAAAATTATGGAAAGTATTTTAAAAAAAATCCATGTTGGCTCATAAAATAAAATATTATGAAAAGTAATTAAAAAATCGATGTTCGTTTATAAAATAAAAACTGAAAACTTAAACTCAGATCTTTTTTTTTTTCCAAGGAAAAAAAGCGTAATTTTATTTCAGCAGAGGTGAACAAAATTACATTATGTATATGCATTTTGTGCATGCATTTAGGAGAGCTGCAGTATACATCAAATGTCTTTTAATTCTACATAATATGTCTGTAAATATAAACAACATCCTGTGCCAAAATCGGCTGCCCGAGCCTCTAAAAGTCTAATGTAAGTATATCCGAATAGTCATGTACATATCATTTAGCATCCACCAAGTGGAAAAAAGTTGTAACCCAAAAGAGAACGAAAAACTGTAGGGATCTGAGCAAGAGAGTTGAGCAGTAATAAGGGAAATGGTTCTATGAATGGACGATGGAAATATTTCTGCACAACCCCATCTCTTTGTTCTTTCACCTTCCAAAGCCCCAAAGCCAATTGCAAACCTTCCTTTGAGGCTGAGTCCACCTCCTGGTTATTTTCCCTATAAACATGGCGGCATGTAAATGAGTCAAATAAAAGTAGCAACTCACAGATATCCAAAAATAAATTTGAAATTATGATGTCTTTGCATTGTTGAGTCCCATTTATCCAATTAATGACATTCATAGAGTCTCCAAAGATGTTGATGTTTTGACAACCCTTCTCAATGGCAAAGATAAGGAGTAATTTAAAGCTCATCAATTCTGCAAAATTGTTTCCACCTTCACCCAGGCCCATGGATAAGATGAAAAAGTGAGTGGCTGATAGAAAAAGAATAGCTCCCCCCCCACAAGTCTCATGCTGTGATGCCCCATCAAAGAAGCCCCATGGAACCGATCTGTCAATTTCCAAGTCAAGAACCTCCCTCTGTTTAGCCGTTCTCACATGCTGAGGAAAGGCTGAAAGTATACCACAAGAGAGGACCGCAGTGACAACAGGTGTACAATTTTTATCAGAGAAAATGAGGTTGTTTCGGGCTAGCCAAATGCCCTAGCAAACAATAAGTGGAAGGCCTTTAACAGTGTGTGGCCAATGTCACTCGTTCTAGTTCTCCCAAGCAAGGAGTACTGAGTTTCCCACCCAGTTGAAATGTAGGCCCGTGATTTGAATGCACTTAGCCCAGACGCCTCTCGTAAAAGTACACTGGATTAAAATATGTGTCACACTTTCTTCAGCATCTTTACAGAGGATGCACCATCTAGGTCCATGTTTTTTTTTTGTAAATTGTCCCACGTTGGAATTTTATTTTCCAAAGTGTTCCACATGAAGAGGTGGGTTTTTGGAGGGCACTTGAGTTTCCACAATTTGCACCACCACCAGACAGGCTCTCTATCATTTCCCAATGCACTAAGGCTGATATAGCCACCTTTCGGTGAATATCTACCCCCAGGATCACCTTCCCACAGTAATTCATCATCCCTATCCCTCAAAACAACCTGGGATCGAGTTAGTTCCATAATATAATTGGAAACTGCATCATGATGCTGTATGGGGAGATTCATTGAAGGCATCGTTCTCCACACCTAGAACCAACGCCTGTCCTGAACAGGTTCAACTAACTGGTAAAGGAAAGTGATACCACATGCTCTCAAAGCCCCAACCACCTCCTCTTGTAAAAGATGGCGACCATCACAACCAAACCACGACTCTTCCCCAACCCTGAGACACCTCCCATTGCCCACATTCCAAACAACTTGTGTACCTATCATAGAAAAAGAAGCGATTACAGCCTTCCAAATGATCGATCCCCCCACATGAGTTCCCCCAGTGTTCCGAACCCAGTCCAAAATCGTACTAGGGGAAATATATTTCTGAATGACAACCTTGGTTCAAAGACTAGCTGATTTAATGATCCTCCAACTCCCTTTGGCTTCCAGGGATTTGGAAAAAGGAAAATATTCTTTAATCCCCAGCCCCCCAATGCTTTGGGGACCGCAATTCGTTTCCAACGCACCCAGGGGGAGACATAGGAGTCCTCTTTCCCACTCCACAAAATCCTGAAGCAGATCTTATGAATAGTTTCCAGAATCCTCTTATGAATCCAGGACAGTGACATCCAGTAGATCAGAATGGCCTCCAGAACAGATTTAACCAACACCAGGCGACCAGCCCTTGATAGCCACTTATGACACCACACCTCAAGACATTTATGAATCTTCTCAAGTAGCCAATGCCAATCCTGCTTCTTGTAATCATTCGGCTTTAAATGGAAACCCAAGTATTTCAATCCATCATCAACCCCAAGGAGTGAAAAAGGGAAGAACCCCCTGAGTACTCTAATCTCCTCAACTCTGAGCAAATTTGTGGTTAAAGTAGACTTCCCTACATTTATGTCCATCCCAGTGGCTTTTGACAAGAGATCAAGTATGTCACGCAGTGTTGCAGCATCCCTGGCAGAGCCGGAGCAGAAGATTGAGAACATCGTCTACAAACAACAGATGTGATGAAAATATTGGGCGCCACCTGAATACCAGTAAGTGTACCTTGACGTTTGGCTTCCCTCAGAGCCCTGCTAAGTCCCTCAGCCACCAACAGAAAAATTAATTGGGACAAGGGACAACCTTGTCTGAGGCCATGCTCATAGTGAAAAAAAGGGGAGGTTGATCCATTAATGAGAACATAGAATGAAACAGTAGTGATGCAGCTCATCACTCACCTTATAAATTCAATGTGAAAACCCAAATGAGTAAAAGAAGCATCCGGATGTAGAGCCAACTTACTTTATCATAGGCTTTTGAGAGATCAATCTTAAGAATAGCCCCTTTCAATTTTTTAGTCTTGATGCTATGCAGGCCCTCCCGAGCAACACCAATAGCCTCATGAATCTGACGACCCTCCAGAAACCCAAACTGTTCATCAGAGATGTTCCTGGACAAAATACATTTTAATCTTCTAGCAATGATCTTAGTCACAACCTTGTAAACACAATTACAAAGAGAAATGGGTCTAAAATCATTTAGTGAGGAGGGATTGTCAGTCTTAGGAATGAGAGCAATAAAGGTGGAATTGAAGCGGGCTGGGATCTTTCCAGAGATTCTAGTATCTTCCACCACTTGAAGGAGATCATCCCCCAAGAAATCAAATAGAGCCAGTAGGCATTCAACTGACCAGCCATCAGGTCCCAAGCTCTTATCTTTTTGGAAACTCTGAAGTGCAGCTTTCAGTTCCTCTTCCAAGATCTCCTCCATCAGTACAAGATTATCTTCAGCCTCCACAAAACGTGGAAAGAGTTGTGCCATACCCTCAAAGGAAGTGTGCGAATTCCCATTAACATCATCCAGACTCCTCATAGTATTGGCAGTCTTCCTCCCTTTAGCATAGGCATGAAAGAACTTTGAATTCTCGTCCCCTGCTTCCAACCACGTCACCCTTCTCTTAAGTCTCCAAGTTTCTTCCTTGTCCATCAATAGAGTGTTTCGTCTTCCTTCCAGACCAGCCAAGTGTTCTTTAGAAACCTGGAAGTCCAATCAACCACCCTCCCCATCATAAATCACAACCAGTTCAGATTCAATCTGCTTCAGTTCTGCGTCTTCGCGAATTCTCTTTTCATGAACCCAATCTTTAATACTAGTTCCTTTGATCCTATTAAGATTAGCAGCGAACTGAAAATAGGCCGATAGGTTCATTCGAGGATTGTAAGGAATCCACAGAGACTGGACCAGAGTAAAAAAGGAATTATCCTTCAACCAAACCTTATTGAACTTTAAAGGGTTGGGAGGTTTAGGAGGATCGGCGTGAAGTTCAATGAAGATAGGCAAATGATCAGAGGCTCCCCCAGAGCCAACCCATTGTCGCAGCAGAAAAAGCCTTTCCACCAAAGTTTCCGAGACCAGAAACCGATCCAACCGTTTAGCCACCCTACTCTCACCAGAACGATTATTTCTCCAGGTAAGTTTGAGTTTAATGGGTTCAATATCAATCATATTTTTATCAGGCAGTCTTTGAGAAAAATAACCAGTCAATGGATCCGTTCGAGCTCTAGGCCCCCAGACTTCCGACTGACCCAGAGTGAAATTCAGATCACCCCCCAGCAACAAAGAATCCCCTTGAATCAAGGGATTGTTGAGAAGATTATCCTAGAAAGGAACACGATTGAGATAAGGACCATAAACATTCACCACAGTCATGACTGTCCCTAAATCCAAGGCAGTAAATGACAGTCCAAGCACAGAGTCCATACCCCAGATAGTATGGATTTTTATTGACCTGACATTCCAACCAATATCCAGGCCACCAGAGCGCCCACGAACATCCAGGGTAACAAAGGACCAACCCTCGAACCAACTCTCCAGACGAGACTTAACAGAATCACCATCACCCAAAGTTTCTTGTAGTAAAATAATATCCGGATGGTCCAGAGAAACCACTCGCCGCAATGCTGATCTTTTATGGGGACTAACCAGACCCCGATAGTTGAAGGACATAATTTTCATCACTGCCCCTTCTTATGGGTGCCCACCGCTCTAAGTGCCCGTTCAATGGTCTGTTGTTTTCCTTCCAAAAGTTCCAGCTTAGCCTTGGACTGAGCCTTCGAGATAAGAGATTTTCGACCCCTACATTTAGCAGCCTGTGCTTTCCCACAGCCTAGACATCCAGAGGCCAGTTTGGATGTAGAACGAAGAAAGTAGCCTGAGTCCGTAGACTCCGTCGGGGAATAAGGGGGAGTCACTTCATTAGTTTCAGGAGCAGGGGTCGGAGTCAAAGAGGGTGTCAATTCAACCAGAGGAGCAGGGGGGATCAATGAGAGTAATAGGGCCCATGACAGGTGATGAAGAGATGTTCAGGGTTTTCAGTGCCTCCACCTAGTCCAAACCAGTAAAAGTAACATGATTCATAACAAAATTAAAAGAGGGGGTGTTGGAAGGAGGAGGAGTACCCGGAAAATGAAAACCATGAGAGAGGCGCAGTTCAGACTGTCCTCCACTAACATCCTCTGAACGAACCAGGACCGGTTCCTCCTCTGAAGATGATCAATCTCCCGTTCAATACTAGGGTCCTCCTGTTCCTTACCATCTTCCTCCTGACCCTTCGGAGTAACAGCAGGAGCAACAGATCCAACAGGTGCCGACTTACCCACCCCATCAGACCAACGGTGCCGACTTACCCACCTCATCAGGCCAACGGTGCCGACCCCCATTCCGAGTTCGAAGAGGGAGTTTACATTCCGCGGCCGGGTGACCATAAAAATGACAATGTCTACAACGAAAGGGAACATTTTCATAATCAAGTTTTTGAACATAGGTATAGGGGCCCCAACTCAAAGTGATGTCCTCAGCAAACCCATCTCTGACATTTAAGCTGACAAGAACCCTAGCAACCTTCCTCTGTCTGGTATGAAGGAAGGAGTAGTCCCCCTCCATATAAGTACCAATCAAATTCCCAATGCCCCTGAAATGTCGTTCCGACCAGTAGTGTAGAGGTAAACCAGGAAGATGAACCCAAAGAGGAACCACATCAAGTTTTTCCCTACTAGCACCGAACATGGGATGCCAAGGTTTAAGTAGTACAGGGCAATGATCCCATGTCCAATTACGGTGAAGAACCCAGAGAGCATGTTCATCAGAACGAAAATTAAAAGCAAACCAGTTCCTAGTGAACTCCACAATTTCAGGTATGTAACCCAATTGGGCCATCCAATTTTCTTCAGTCCATCCCACGATGGTCTGCATGGAAAAGGACCGGCCTAATGCCTTCCCAACCAAAGTCATGTCCGTCATCTGTAAAATCTGATGCCACTCTATATCTTCACCAAGGGCATAGTTTTATTTGGTGCGGATAGATTTTAACCATCTCTTCCGGCCTCGTTTCCTAGCAGAATCCACCCCATCAGAAGAACCGCCACCCCCATCTTCATCGCTCGACCTAGAGCCAATCTTTGGACTGGAAAACCTTCGTTGTTCGAGAGCTCCAATATTACACGCCACAAAACCTTTGTCCGCTGCCCCGCAAGGTACCCCAGGTTCCGATGACACCACAGGAACGCCCGTCAAAGAACCAATGGTCGTTCTACCCCCAATCCCCTGCTCATCACCATGCACCGACCCGTTGCATCCCCCAAAAACCTGCTCAATAAAACCCGGAGTCCCAAAGGTGACATCAACCTCAGAAGGGAACGAAAAAACACCAGGGCCGTAGGCAACAGGGATAGTCGCCGAAGACGGAGAGGATACCAGGAAGCCGGAAGGAGAGAAACCAAACCCAGGCTGGGGAATATCACAAAATAAAGACGACCCTCCCTAAGCCCCATGCAACCGGAAACCACCCACCTCATCCCAGGCCGTGCCAGGTGGCGACGACCATATCACCTCATTATCACTCAAATCAAAGGAGTAATCCAACTGTTCTTCCATCCTTTCACACAGATAAAAAGGAAAAATAGTAAAAAAGACAGTAGCAGGTAGAGACTTACTGTTGATAAGGTAAATAACCCCCTGAAACTGCAGACCTTCGCCACCAGTGATACCTTCAGGAAAGAATAAGGGGAAAGCACCTGCAGCAGTTTACCACGTGGGAAGACCCACACCGACCGTCATACCATCAATATCCACTGGCCCACGCCCCGGGACTGTGAACAATGACCAGAGTCAGTAGCCGAATTTCACAGCCCTAGTGGCTGCCATCGTCGGCCACCACAACCCTAAACGTCGGCCATCAGAAACCCTAGCTGACTGTCGCTACCTCAACTTAAACCCAGATATATCAATCAAGAGAGATCAAATTTCTTGAGTTTAAATTTAAAAATTGAAATACACATCAAGAAATTGGATCCCTCTCGGTGCTTGATAGATACATGTTTAAGATGGATCTATGCTGGTATTATGCATTCACCATAAAAAAATTCATTCATCAACACATGCGCAATACACAGAACACAAAGATTTAACGTAGAAACCCAAACGAGAGAAGCCACAGAATGCTTTCTTATTTAGTAAAGATTACATTCATGGAAATCACCAGCTTCCAAAGTTCTCCAGCACCAACTGAAAGGAGGATCCGACCCCCTGATTTACATGCTACAACTTGAAGGAAGCACCAACTCCTTGATTTACCAGCACCAACTGGAAGGAAGCATCGACCCCCTGAATTTACAGGCTCCGACCTAAAGGAAGCATCGAATCTCTATTCCTTGCCTCGTCTTGCCCCCTTGATATGTCTATAGTAGATTATTCTTTGTTGTTCTACATATTTGTGCACTCTTCAAATTAACTGCAATAAATTCCTTTGTGCGCACCTGTTATACACTGATCTTTCGCAAATGCTCTACCAATTCAGTTCAACTTCTTGTCACTGCATCAATATTGCACATTGGTTCTCATATTTCATAACCTTCTACAATATGCACGTTGCTTTAACGTATTGTTATGTTTCTGCATATATGCAAACTCAACTGATACTGCGCATCTCATGCTGTGTTGTTGTTATGAACTTGCGCATCTGTATTAGATAAATCACATCATTCTGTGCATCATTTGTTGTGCCATTATTTTGTTCTTGTGCATCTATATTAGATAAATTGTGGCCTTCTGATACTGCCTTTCTATTCTCATGCACTATATCATCTTGCGCATCACCTATTGTGCTGCATTTCTGTTTTAGCACATCTGTCTCAAATAAATCACATCATTTTGTGCGTCATCTGTTGTGTTGCATTTCGATTTTTGTGCATATGGCTCTCTGCTAGATTAAGTTGTTCCAGTTCAACGAGCCATTGATACCCCAATAATTCGAAGCTTTCCAAGTCAAAATACTACCACTTTTGCATCTTCAAGCTTACTTTCAACTCTCCAATCGTGGCTTCTTATTTATATTTGACCTGTGCATACCATGTGTCCACAAGTTGGTCGTATCATCACTTTTTCCTTTCTTCATGGTCAAGCTGACTCACGCATTTCCACTTGTCTTGATCTACGCAACTGAGGTATCATGCCTTCTGGGTCTTGCGCACACTTGATCCTTTTCATAGTGGGTCTTTCGCACTTGAGAACCACTACCTGTTGGGTATTTCTCCCTCGAAGTATCATCGCTTGGTGGGTCTTGCGCACTTGACTTGACCAACCACCTCTTGTTTACAAGACTCTTGTGCATCTTTTGAGACTTTTATACTTCTTCTGCTTGGTGAGTCTTGCGCACTTTCGAAACTTGCATACAAGTCCAGCTGCTTCTTGCTCCTGAGCCTCTTGCGCACTCTCGAGACTTGTCCAACCACCTCTTTGACATGACCTTTGAAGTATCACGATTAGATGGATTGATACCTGTGCACATGCCTTATGTACTTCTTCAAACTTTCTTTTATGTGTGTCTTCAACCTGGATGTGCTTCTACAATCTAGATGTACTTCATCAAACTTCGTTATATTTCTTCAAACTGGAATGGGGACACTAAGTATTCTTTGGATTGTGAATACTAAATCATTTTGACATCAATGACAAACAAAGTTCAACAATCTCCCCCTTCGGCATTGATGTCAACACCTTATGAAGTTGTGTTCTACCTAATCATGAATTCCTTTGTTCTATTTATACACAACATAGTGCCCCCCTGTGTGTACTCCCCTTGTGTTCTTTTTAGTTTGAACCTTACTTCTTCTACACAACCTGCTATCAGTGCTTCTCTATAGTTTTTCATTTCTGTACATTTCACAATTCATTGTTATTGATACATGCTTCATGATATTTCTCCTTTGTTCCTCTACTCAAGTTTCGATCAGTACTTCTCTGTTGTTTTTCATTTATGTGCAGCTTCATGATATTCCCCCCCCTTTGAAATAAATGGCAAAGAGGTGCTTCTTGTGCACAACTTCATGTTCTTTTCTACGCTTATACTTCAGCTTTGTGTTGGATTTCATGTTGATGCCACTGTTTTTTTTTATTACTCCCCCCGTCTTCATGCTTCATTCCTGCATTACGAGTAACATTTCCTACTCACGTTTCTGATTGAATTGTAGTTGCAAGCTTCTGTAGAGTTGTCTTTGCAGCTGCAACCTTTTGTTTCATTTCTCCTTCTCTGGCCAAGATGCTTGTTTCCACTTGTTTATTAGAAACTAACTTCATGGTTTCAAATCATTTATCAACTGCTTCCCTGATTTCCCTTTGTAACTGTGGGAAAAGTTCTGTGATGCTAAAGGCTTTTTCTTTCTACGGTTCAATCTTGTTAGCTATCTTCTATTGTTCATCCTGAATCCTACTTACTTCTTGCTGTTGTTTTTTGTATTCTCCCATTTTATTCATCTTTTCAATATCTTGTAACCAAGCTAAGTTGTCATGCATCCTTTGTTCTAGTTCTTGCGCATCCTACAACATTTGATCTACTTCCTTTAACTGCTTATCTCCAACCAGCTTACCCCATAGTTGAGCGCTTTCTTCATGCAACTCTATACATTTTAACTCTAGGGTTCTGATATTCTCTATTGCAATATTTATTCTTTCTAACCTACTTTCACGTTCAGCTCTGACCTCTGGAGGTGTTCTTGGTTGCTGTCTTGCTGACAGTTCCTCAACTTTAGCCTGTAGCCCTTGAATGGCCTCATCTATCTTTAACACTTTTCTTTCTGGAGAAGTATCTTCATCGATTTGAACCTCTGGAAGCACATTGTATACTTATTCCAGTGTCTTTTGTAGCTTTAAGGCTTTCTGTTGTACTTCCTCCACTTCCTGCTTCAGTTGATCACCTTTTGTGATTGTTTCTTCTGCTTTCCTCTCTAACTCAGATGTCTTTTGCGTAGTTTTTTCTTTTTCTATCTTCATCCTGGAACATTCTTCATGTAGAACATCCTTCTCATTATTTCTTTTGTACCAATCAACTGTAACAACTTCATGTCTCCATCTGATCTCCTGCGCAATGGATGTATGTAGTGCATGTAGCTCATTTAAAGGTAAGTGCAAAAAAAATCATTTTAACATGACTTACATATCCCCACATCTCTTGAGTGGGAAGCATCAGAGCTACAGATGAAATTTTCAGTCTTTGATGCGGCTTTGTTTCCTTTGTTTGCGTGACAAAGTGTGTCTTTGAACTACCCATATAAGCGTTTGAGCTTGCTTCCACATCATTTCGTAATTTTCCCCTGGTCGTCAGTATCAGCTGCTTCATAGTCTCAAACTTTTCTTCGATTTTTAGCAGGATCTATTCTTGTTGTGTCGCAAGGTCTTCAATTTCACCCTTTGTAGTCATATTCTCCATGGCTTCTTTAGTGACATTTCTAACTTCTATGCCAATTTGTTCAACATCATCTGTTGTCAATGTCTGAACAAGACTAGGTTTGGATGTTTTCCTTTTCTTCCTTGAAGACTCTCCAGGATGAGTCGTTTTTGTTCTCTTCTTAACTGGTGCAGATTGTTGAGTAGGTTCAGGAGGAATTTTTGCACCGACAATTTCCTCTTCTATGGGTGTTGGAATATTAGGTCTTTCTTGTTGTGCAACTTCTTCTTCTTCTATTAATGGAACCCTCCATGCTGGATCCCACTCGTGATTGATTTGCACAATGTCATCCTCAAAACAAATGAACATAGTAGGTATCCATTGCATGTCAGGATCCATTTTGGCTTGTATGTAGGTATGATGCATTCCTATTTTGAAGCATGAAATTCCCTTGTATGCTTCAACTATGTGAGGCTGTATGCGTGGTGTTTCCAGTAAAATGATTCTAATCTCCTCACAATATAGGTAAAAGTTGATGTTGTTATCTTCCTATCTGCGCACAAAATTAGAAAACCACAAGTTTGTATACCTGGCTTCTAGGAGGCCTCCTGTTTCTGTAAAAGAATCGACTCCCTTCTGGTTCTTTCCATCCAACTAGCGCAATACATATCAATAACCAAGTATAATGAAAGGTTGTAACCTTTTCTTGTGTTTCCTTGCAATCCTCTAGAAATTCGTTTAGAAAAAACGTTGACCAGTTCATTTGCACTCCCTCCACACATTTCTCTACGACTGCAATGATTGCTGCTGAGACCTGGTCTTGGTGACTCTTTCGGAATAGCTTGCATGCTAGTATCTAGAAAAAAATTTCATAGCATGGTCTTTTGTCTGCGCAACTGAATATCCTCTACTATTTCATTGGGTTCCATACTTTTCAACCATCTTCTTTCCAAGGGATTTCTTTTGTCTCCTGTCCATAAGAATACTTACATCTCCCCCGATGGTCAGTAGCCCTGTGATCGAATCAATCATCTCGACGTCAATGGAGATAGGCATGGCCAGCCACATGAACCCACTATGCACTTGTGATAACAACATTTTCACCCACATTTTCACCTGTGGGGACCTTCCAAAGTGAGGGATCTCCAAAAAGTTCAATGTCCTTGATTTTGAAAACCCATTTTCCCATGTCTAGAGCTCCATTACGAGTGGTTCCATAGGGTTTGGGATGACCCTCCTGTCCATGTACTTGTCCATCACCAGGTCAGGAATTTTTTTATATCTTTGGTGATATCATAATATTCAAACTTGAACTTGTACAGTTGCCCGAGCATATTTTCTTCAACTATCACACCTTCAGAAGCCTTCCGTGCCAGTATGTTTAAATATTCTACATTGGGTAATTTAACAAGCGTTGTAGTAGGTTTCTTGGAAGGAATGTAGTCACGAGGGACCTTTATGGGCTTTGATGAAGAGGCACTTGGTGTTGGTGTAAATTCTCCCTGCACATTCACATATGGATTATTTGTCCTACATTGTCTCTTGGGTGCCTTACTTCCGAGCTTCAACCTTCACTCACAACTGTTCACTCTATAGCTATTGCTTTCAGTAGATGCAGCGGGTCAAACTAGTGATATCTACAACTTATAAGGGGTTCAACAACTTTCCTCTGTAATTAATGATTTTTGTTCTCTGCAGATTTTCCTAGATTTGGTCCACTTTGAAAACTGGAATGTTTCGATTTTCACAAGATTTTTATTGATCTTGTCCAAATTCAATTAATCACCTTTTTCCACTAATTACTACTGCCGCTCCTTAATTGGTCACCACTACTATCACTACTCCACTAGTCATTAATGCTCACCTTTTGTCGCAGTCTGTTTTGTGCACAATCTTCTTTCCGCGACAGGCTCGTCTGTCTGTGGATTAATATTGTATTGGAGTGGTGATAGATTGGTTTCCCAAGTTCTCCACATTTTCATTCAGTACAAGGGACTTAGTAATATTTTCAATCATTTCTTTACTAACTTCACATAGAATCAAGCTATTACCTTTATATGCATACTTCCTTCTCCAAATCCTTCTACATTGTTCTTTTCCTTGATTTGTAGGAGTATTGCTTCTTTTGTAAGGAACAGGCTGAGATTCCTTATCTGTTTTATTTTTCCAATATTTGTTGAATTTAGTTGAATTTCCACAGCTCTGATCCTTGTGACCAATTTTATTGCACTTGTAACAGGTTGTGTTATTACGAAACTTTCTAGTATGTCCAGCCATGCTACACTTCTAACATTCAATAGTTCTGAGTGAGTGCAATTCTTTTAGTTGCACAATATTCTTGTAATTTGTCCTCTGATTTTGTTCTTGATTAGTTTCTTCATTGAGATAAGGCTCTTATTTCTTGTTGATTCCAACCTTGTAACCTATACCATATTTGTTAAATCGTGACCTTTGTTTGCTTAGAATCTCATCTAAGACTTCTGCGCTTTTGGTAAACTTGTCATTTGTCCTTAGTTGTGTTTCAACTTCTTGTTCCTTTTCTAGTAATTGAGTCTTTTGTTCATCAATCATTTTTATGTTCTTAGAACTCTTCTCTTTCAGATAAATGATCTCAAACTGACTTGCTTGAAGTTGAATTTGTTGTTCATTAATCACCATGTTGTCATCATCATTTTGTCTCTAGGACTTTTGGAGCTGATATTTTAGTGACAATGTTTCTTCATTTGACTTAGAAACTCTTTCTTTTATTTATTGTTTAGTTTCTTCCAACTCTTTCTTCAAAAGTATGATCTCTTTGGATAACCTATGATTCTCTGCACCTGATTTTTTAAGTTCACTTTCCAATGTGTCAATCTTAAGTTTCTCAGTTTGACAGGTTTTATCCATCTCCTGCAATTGACTAGTAAAGTATGCTGCCATCATTTTCGACTCTTTTTCTTTCTTTTTCAGAGTTTGCATGATATTGGTTGCAACCCTTTTTACCTCTTCTATAGTTTTTCTCAGAGTGTGAATAACATACCTTACTTTTGTGACAAAGAGATTTTGCATGCTGCCATTTTCATGTAACCATGGTGTTTCGTTTTGAGAAGATATTTCCTTTCCACCCATAACTGCGCAAGGACCTATCTTCCAATTGTTAAAAGGTTACTGAAGACGCCAGATCTGATACCAATTGTGGAATCTTATTAATAATGAGAGGGGGGTGAATCGGTATTATACGTAGTTATGAAATTTTTTCACTTTTACCAAATATAGACAATAGTTATATTATGCATTCACCATAAACAAAGTCATCATCAACACATGCACAATACACACAACACAAAGATTTAACGTGGAAACTCAAACGGGAGAAAACCACGAAATGCTTTCTTATATGGTAAAGATTACATTCATGGGAAGCACCAACTTCTAAAGTTATCCAACACCCACTGGAAGGAGGCTCCAACCCCTGATTTACAGGATACAACCTGAAGGAAGCACCAACCGGAAGGAGAAACCGACCCCTTGAATTTACAAGCTCCGGCCTAAAGTAAGCACCGAATCCCTATTCCTTGCCCCGTCCTGCCACCCTGATATGATTGTAGTATATTCTTCTTTGTTGTTCTATAGATCTAGGAATTCTTCATATTTACTGTAATACATTTCTTTGTGAGCAGCTACTATACACTCTGATATTTTTCAAATGCTATACCAATTCAGTTCAACTTCACGTCATTGCATCAATATTGCACATGGGTTCTCATATTTCATAACCTTCCGCAATCGACATGTTGTTTCAACATATTATTATGTTTCTGCGCATATGCAAACTCAATTGATACTAAACATCTCCTACTGTGCTACTGTTATGAACTTGTGCATGTGTATCAAATAAATCACATCATTGTGCGCATCATCTGTTGTGCCACTGTTATGTTTTTGAAAATATATCTCAGATAAATTGGGACCTTTCGATATTGCCTTTCTGTTCTAATGCACTATATCCTCTTGCGCATCATCTGATGTGTTGCACTTCTGTTCTAGCGCATCCATCTCAAATAAATCACATCATTTTGTGCATCATCTGTTGTGCTGCATTTCTATTCTTGCGCATCTGGCTCTTTGCTAGATTAAGCTATATCGTTTCAACAAGCCATTGATACCCCAATAATTCGAATCTTGCCAAGTTAGAATACTACTACTTTCGCATCTTCAAGCTTACTTTCAACTCTCCAATCTTGGATTCTTATTTATACTTGACCTGCGTAGACCGTGTGTCCATAAGTTGGTCGTAGCATCCCTTTTTTCCTTTCTTCACGGTCAAGCGAACTCACGCATCCGCTACTTGTCTTGATCTGCACCACTGAAGTATCATGCCTTGTGGGTATTCCGCACACTTGGTCCTTTACATAGTGGTTCTTTCGCACTTGAGAACCAGTACCCGTTGGGTATTGTGCCCTTGAAGTATCATCACTTGGTGGGTCTTACGCACATGACTTGACCAACCACCTCTTGCTTCCAAGACTCTTGCGCATCTTCTGAGACTTGTATACTTCTTCCGCTTAGTGAGTCTTGCGCACTTCCGAGACTTGCATACATGTCCAACTGCTTTTTGCTTCCAAGCCTCTTGCGCACTCCCAAGACTTGTCCAATCACCTCTTTGACATTACCTTTGAAGTATCATGACTAGATGGATTGGGACTTGTGCACATGCCTTATGTGTTTCTTCAAACATGCTTTTATGTGCTTCTTCAACCTGGATGTACTTCATCAAACTGGATTTGATATATTTCTTAAAACTGACACGGGGATACTAAGAATTCTTTGGCACATGAATACTAATTCCTTTTGACATCAATGAAAACCAAAGTTCAAAACCTTATACATGAACTAATCCAACAACACTCTTTGTTTCTTTTGACTAAATGTAATTCAATCATACAATTTGTTAAAGGTTTCACAAAGTATGTTGTTTACCCACTCAAAAATTGTAGTCTTAGAAACTTGAGAATTATTGTATTTTATTATTTTCCTCTTGTGATTCCTTCCTCTTCATATTTATTAATAAAGAAATTGTCCTTCATCAAAGACCCTTTATTTGCATTCTTTATTAATCCTTGCTATACATGTGAAGAAATTGTACAATGTTCATCAACCATCTATTATAAGATATTCTTTGTATTATTTATTAGTGCAAGGACTATAACTTTTGTTTGCAAGTCAAATCAAGTTAACTTTTCCTTAGTTTGGTATAGACAATAAAAAATCATAATGTTTTCTAAAGTTTACATAAAATTTCATGGCATATTTGCTGGAACAATATATTCTAATAATTGTTGGAAACCTAATCTGTAGAGATTATGGTTCCATTGTGATGTAGGAGTGTTTGGACTCCAGCCTATGTGACGAGATCAAAGCCATCTAGAGAGTTGGATCTCAAATTATTCACCATCTTTTGTGGGTTTGACTAGGACTAAAATTGGTTGTTCATGGCATAGATTTGTTTTTCCAAGTGGGAAACGTCCGTGAATGGATCAAATGAAGTGTTGGGGTTGCGAATCGACAATATTCAATCTTGTCCTAGATGTATGTTGGCAGTAGAATAAATGAAAATTCGTGTAATATCAAATAAATAAAGGGTTTATTGGTATGTATAAGGTATCTATGGAGGAGATCTAGTTGATATTTTTTTATGTACATGGGATGCCTTTGGGGAAGGTCATAAAAGTCCTAATTAATGATTATTAAATTTTCCCGAAGATATGAGAAGGAATAATAAAAATTAATATTGTGTGGTAAGTAAAAGAAAGAAATTGTTGATGTATATGTAACTTCGGAATGTATTTCATCTGTGTATTATATATATATTTATTGTACCATTATAAGAGATGTGTTATTCCTCTATAAGGAAGTGTCGTCATGTGGATTGACAAGTGTCGCAAGTGTGTGTACTTGCCGATGGGTTATTAGACCACCTTATGGGGTCGGCCCTAATTAATATATAATATAATGTGGATGTACTCAAGTAGACAAGTCGGCCCCAGTAGGTCACTGGGCAAAAAGGTGAGTATAAATAGAGATAGGAGATCTCTATTTTACTCACTCGGAAAAGTATCTATCTCTCTCTCTGAAAAGTGGCGCACTAGTGAGGAGAAGGAGGATCATCTGCTAGGAGACTATCTCTGTATTATTTGGTTGTATTTTGGTTGAGCCATTTCTCTCTCTATCTCTGAGGAAGTTGTGGGGTTTTTCACCTTAGGGTTTTCCCCACGAAAACTCTGTGTCTCTTGTCTCTATGCTTTTGATTCTTGTGATGCTTGTGATGCTTGTCATATTATGATTGTCATACATTGATATACTGTAGATGTTATTCTCTCACCAAAGATCCTATAGTATTGTGATTTAATACTAAAAATTTAACATGGTATCAGAGCTTAACTGAGAAGAAGACATTTTGCAGTGACGGAAGCTTGTATTCCTTGTTTATTGGGTTTCTCTCCACAGATTTTTGAAATTCAGTATAGTAGATTGGATCTACTCATCAAGGCGCATCTTTCTGTCCAATCAGATTTCAATTCCGAGCATTTTCAGTTTTGGCCCTAAAAATTAGGGTTTCCACAAAAATAGGAATTTCTGGAAACTGAAGGTACAGCTGGAAGCTCCTTGCAAAAATCGAAGGTTTGAGCTTTGGATCGAGATTTTTGGCTGGATAGATCTCCAGGAAACTCAAACCCTAATTCAGGGCTCTCCCTAGTGAACCCGGGAGGACAAAAAGGCAATTCTGAAGGGCAAGACTTTGCTGATCTCAAATTCTGAATGTACTAGGCTGATCAGCTCTCCAAGGCGCATCTTTCTATCCTTTCGGAATTTTGAAATTCACATTTTGAATTTTTAGGGTTTCTCTGACAAACCCTAATCCGGGACCAGATCCAGTTTTCAACACTTCAAGTGGTAAGTTCTAAATCTTTTCTATTTCCATTTGAAGTACTCTTAAAGATGTCTCTTCACACCAAGCTTGAGGATAAGCTTGAAGGGGCTGATAACTTCCGAGCCTGGAAGTATAGGATTGGGCTAATCCTGGAAGAGAATGAGTTGGACTCATATGTGAAAGAAGACATCCCTATCCCAGAGGATGAAGAGGCCAAGGTATTGCACAAGAAGAACTTGGTCAAGGCAAAGAGAATCATTGTTGATTCTATCAAAGATCATCTCATTCCCCATGTGTCTTCTCTCAAGACACCCAAAGAGATGTTTGAATCTTTGACCAAGCCATTTGAAGGAAAGAACATAAATCGGAAGATGACCCCGCGGAACCAATTGAAAGCAGTGAAGTTTCAGAATGGAGAAACCATTCAATCTTACTTTTCAAGGGTCTCTCAGATCAAGGAACAATTAGAAGCAGTAGATGAAATGGTGGAGAATGGTGAGGTGGTGATGACTACTCTAAATGGCCTACCCAGGTCATGGAATTCCTTTATTCAAGGAATTTGTGCAAGGAAGAAGTTGATCTCTTTCAGTAGACTTCGGGAAGAATGCTCTCAAGAAGAAGCTAGACTTATAGCTCGTGAGGAAAAGATGGGAGGAGAAGATCAAGCTCTTGCAGCTCACACCAAAAGAAGCAAAACCAAGAAGGATCCCTCTCGCCTCAATAGGTCCCATCAAAAGAAGAACAGGAAAGACCTAAGATGCTTCACATGCAATGAGAAGGGTCACTTTGCTTCAGATTGTCCTAAGAACAAAAGGGATAATAACAAAAATCCTAGTTAGAAGAAGAAGGGCAGCAAAAGAAGGTTTCATGCTCATGCTGCTGAAGATGATGAACCCCCAAAGAAGAAGGCTAAGGCAGAAAGTAGTAGTGATGATGATTCATCAAGTGAAGAAGAGTATGTTCTGATCTCTGCACTCACTGGTACCATCTCCCATGGTTGTAATGATTGGTTGATTGATAGTGGGGCTTCTAAACACATGACTGGGTTCAAGGAATCTTTTGTGAACCTTTCTGAACATGAATCACCCCATAAGGTGAAACTTGGGGATGATTATCAATACCCAATCAAAGGAAGTGGTGAAGCTTCTTACAACCTAGATTCTGGAAAATCTCTGAAGATGAAGGAAGTCCTCTATGTACCTGGGCTCAAGAAAAACTTACTCTCCATCTCTGCTTTAGATGCAAAAGGTATGAGGGTTGCATTTGTTGATGGCCAAGTTCTAATGTGGCCAAAGGGAAAGACTATTGATGATGCAGTAGTGATTGGAGAGCAAGAGGGAGGCTTGTATAAATTAAAGGGTCAACCTGAACATGCCATGGTACATGAATCCATGGAGCCAAGTGAACTTTGGCATAGGAGACTTGCTCACATGCACTATAGAGCACTTCCAATTGCAAGCAAGGCTGTAGAAGGTCTTCCTGAAATCAAGACCAAACATGAAGGTGTTTGCAAAGGATGTGCAAAAGGTAAAAACATTAAGAAGGCTTTCCTAAGCAGTGAAAGCAAGGCAAAAGACATCCTGGAAATCATCCACTCAGATGTATGTGGCCCTATGTCATCCAGTTCCCTAAGTGGGTATGTTTACTATGTATCATTTATTGATGACTTCTCCAGGAAAACTTGGGTATACTTCTTGAAGGGCAAAGATGAGGTGCTTGATAAATTCAAGGAATTCAAAACCTTGATGGAGAATCAAACTGACAAGAAAATCAAGACATTCAGATCTGACAATGGTGGAGAATTCACCTCAAATGACTTCAAGAAGCTTTGCAGTGATTCAGGGATTAAGAGGGAGTTGACTGCTCCTTATAATCCTCAACAGAATGGAGTTGCAGAAAGGAAGAACAGAACTATCATGGAAGCAGCAAGGGCAATGTTGCATGACCAGGATCTTCCTATGCATCTATGGGAAGAAGCAGCTAGAACAGCTGTATATGTGCAGAACAGAACACCCCACAAGATATTGGACAACAAGACACCAGAAGAAGTCTTTTCTGGTAAGAAACCTGAAGTCAGCCATCTCAGAATATTTGGTTGTCCAGTATACACTCATGTCCCAAAGGAGAAGAGGACTAAACTAGATCCTTCAGGAAAGAAGGGTATCTTTGTGGGTTATAGTGAAAGCTCGAAGGCTTACAGAATATATTTTCCAGGGTTCAAGAAGATTGATGTCAGCAGGGATGTAACATTTGATGAGAATTCAGCATTCATCAAATCAAGAAAGGCACCTACCGAAGTTTATGAAGAACCTAAGGAAACAAGATTTCAGGACACTACCATGACTGAAGCAGTTCCAGAAACTGCTCGTGAGTTTGAAGATCCACAAGAACCTGTAGATCCACCCCGTGAGGATAACTCTCACAAGAGGAAACCTGTATGGGCTAGAGAGCTCATTCATGATGCAGAAAGATTTGGCATTCCAGAAGAAGAACACAGAGCAAAGAAGAGAACCAGATCACACACCAGTTATGTTGCTTTACTCTGTGACATCATGAACAAAGAGCCTTCCAGTTATGAAGAGGCAGCAGAAAAGAAAGAATGGAAGGATGCTATGGTTGAGGAATATCAATCAATTATGAAGAATGATGTTTGGGATGTTGTCCCAAGACCTAAAGAGAAGTCTGTTGTGACTTCCAAGTGGATCTACAAAATCAAGCATGCTGCAGATGGCAGTGTGGAAAAATATAAAGCAAGATTCGTAGCTCGTGGTTTCTCTCAGAAGGAAGGAATAGACTATGAAGAAACCTTTGCACCTGTAGCCAGATATACTTCCATCAGAACAGTACTTTCCCTGGCTGCAGCAATGAAATGGAAGATACACCAGATGGATGTCAAGACTGCTTTCCTGAACGGTGTAGTAGAAGAGGAAGTATATGTGGAACAGCCACTCGGCTTTGAAATACATGACAGGGAATCTTATGTATGCAGATTGAAGAAAGCCTTGTATGGCTTGAAGCAAGCTCCCAGAACCTGGTATGGTAGGATGGACAGTTTCCTATCTAGTTTGGGCTTTACCAAGAGTAAAGCTGATTCCAACCTTTACTACAAGGTTGAGGAAGGGAATCTTGTGATTCTACTACTATATGTGGATGACCTATTTGTGACAGGAGATGACAGAATGATTGCAGATACCAAGAGGAAGCTTGCAGCTGAATTCGATATGAAAGATTTGGGAATGATGCACTATTTCCTAGGTATGGAGGTGTGGCAGAATGCAGGTGGGATCTTCCTTGGTCAAGGGAAGTACACAGTAGATATCCTGAAGAGATTTGGGATGATGGATTGCAAAGCCATGGCCACACCTATGGCATCGAATCTGAAGCTTCTTTGTGATGCTTCATCTGAGCCAGTTGATGTTTCTATGTATCGTCAGATTATTGGGTCCTTGATGTACCTGACGAACACGAGACCAGATATTTGCTTTGCTGTGAACACATTGAGCCAGTTCCTGACGGATCCGAGGAGTGTTCACCTGGTTGCTGTAAAGCATGTTCTGAGGTACCTGAAGGGTACAGTGGATTATGGGCTCAGATATGAGGTGAATCAAAATTTTAACCTGCAGGGTTATGTTGATTCAGATTGGGTTGGCAGTGCTGCAGATAGGAAGAGCACATCTGGGTGTTGCTTCAGTATGGGATCAGGTGTAATCTCTTGGTTTAGCAGGAAGCAATCCTGCGTAGCACTGAGTACAGCTGAGGCAGAGTATGTTGCAGCCTGTTCAGCTAGTTGTGAGGCAGTATGGCTACGGAAGCTACTGTCTGAGTTATTTGATCTCCCGTTGGAAGCTACTGGTATCTTCTGTGATAACCAGAGTTGTGTGAAGCTGTCCGAGAACCCAGTGTTTCATGACAGGTCGAAACACATAGAGATCAAATACCACTATATCAGGGATATGGTGCAGAGAGGAGCTGTGAAGCTCCTGTATGTTGCGACGGACGAGCAGATTGCAGATGTACTGACGAAGCCACTAGCCAGGGTGAAGTTCGAGTACTTCAGAGAGAGGCTTGGCGTTATTCAGATCGAGGACACTTCGAGGAAGAAGTGATGGACACATTTGCTGAAGCCATTCCAAGCATGTTGGAAGGAGGATCCTTCACATGGCTGTGGATGTAAGCGCTGGATGATGAACATCAGGATGATGTTCTAGTTTCTGCTTGATATGATCAGTTGGATCATTTTATGTATGTATGTACGCATCATGTTGGATGCTGGATATGATCAGTTGGATCATTTTATGTATGTATGTACGCATCATGTTGGATGCTGGATATGATCAGTTGGATCATTTTATGTATGTATGTATGCATCATGTTGGATGCTGGATATGATCAGTTGGATCATGTTTATGTATTGTATATGCATCATGTTGGATGCTTGGACCATGTATCTGTATATGTATCAGGTGGATACATTGTATGATCAGGTGGATCATGTATGGTGATATATATCATATGTTTTGTATTTGTATCAGGTGGATACATTGATGATCAGGAGGATCATGTATGATGATATGTATCAGGTAGATACTTGGCATGCAGCAGAATGTTGCATTGATGATCAGAAGGATCATGGATCATGATATGTATCAGGTAGATACTTGGCATGCAGCAGGATGTTGCATTGATGATCAGAAGGATCATGGATCATGATATGTATCAGGTAGATACTTGGCATGCAGCAGGATGTTGCATTGATGATCAGGAGGATCATGGATCATGATATGTATCAGGTAGATACTTGGTATGCAGCAGGATGTTGCATTGATGATCAGGATGATCATAGATGACGAGCTTCAGGATGTTGCTCCAGATGACATGCAGCAGGATGTTGCAGTGATGATCAGGACGATCATAGATGACGAGCTTCAGGATGTTGCTCCAGATGACATGCAGCAGGATGTTGCAGTGATGATCAGGACGATCATAGATGATGAGCGTCAGGATGTTGCTCCAGATGACATGCAGCAGGACGTTGCAGTGATGATGATCAGGATGATCATGGATACATCAGGATGATGTATGGTGAGTATCAGGTTGATACTCTGTGGCCGTGGATCAGGTTGTGCAGATGAGCATGTAATTCGTTGCCCTGGGAGATTTGCAGATGGTCTTGCGAGGTTTTGCCTATGGCATGTAATTCGTTGCCCTGGGACATCTGGCAAATGCTCTTTCGAGGTTTTGCTCTGGGAGGACATGTAATTCGTTTCCCTGGGAGATCTGCAGATAGTCTTTCGAGGTTTTTCCTATGGCATGTAATTCGTTGCCCTGGGATATCTGGCAGATGCTCTTGCGAGGTTTTGTCCTATGGCATGTAATTCGTTTCCCTGTGAGATCCGATAGGTTGGGCTGTGTGCCCGTAATCAGTCCTGGGATGCTCTTGCGAGGTTTTGCCATGACCACATGTAATTCGTTGCCCTGGGAGATCCTATAGGTAGAGCTGTGTGCTCGTAACAGCCTGGGATGCTCTTGCGAGGTTTTGTGGTGAGGTCACATGTAATTCCTTGCCCTGGGAGATCCTATAGGTAGAGCTATGTGCTCGTAACAGCCTGGGATGCTCTTGCGAGGTTTTGTGACGCACGTAAAAGTCCCGAGGATTCCACAGTATGGCCAGTGATGACGAAGACCTGCAGGTGGTGGGCCTACATCCAGTATGAAAAAGGACTGGCTCTGTAGAACTTCCTATGACGAGTAGAGACAGAGATTGGATGAGATAGCAGCAGCAGTGACGATGATGATGACGATGCATCGATGACGATGATCCAGAGAAGAAGACTTGTCTAGCAGATCTGTGTCGAGAAATACCTTCCTAGTTAAGAGGGAGTGTTGATGTATATGTAACTTCGGAATGTATTTCATCTGTGTATTATATATATATTTATTGTACCCTTATAAGAGATGTGTTATTCCTCTATAAGGAAGTGTCTTCATGTGGATTGACAAGTGTCGCAAGTGTGTGTACTTGCCGATGGGTTATTAGACCACCTTATGGGGTCGGCCCTAATTAATATATAATATAATGTGGATGTACTCAAGTAGACAAGTCGGCCCCAGTAGGTCACTGGGCAAAAAGGTGAGTATAAATAGAGATAGGAGATCTCTATTTTACTCACTCGGAAAAGTATCTATCTCTCTCTCTGAAAAGTGGCGCACTAGTGAGGAGAAGGAGGATCATCTGCTAGGAGACTATCTCTGTATTATTCGGTTGGATTTTGGTTGAGCCATTGCTCTCTCTATCTCTGAGGAAGTTGTGGGGTTTTTCACCTTAGGGTTTTCCCCACGGAAACTCTGTGTCTCTTGTCTCTATGCTTTTGATTCTTGTGATGCTTGTGATGCTTGTCATATTATGATTGTCATACATTGATATACTGTAGATGTTATTCTCTCAGCAAAGATCCTATAGTATTGTGATTTAATACTAAAAATTTAACAGAAATAACATATAATTTTGATGAATAGTGATTGCAGAATAGAGAGGAGCAAGACTACGAGAGAAGCAAAGGAAAAGGAAAGGGGGAGAGAAGAAGAAGACTATGAGAGCACGAGGATTGGAATATTGTGTATAAATTGAATGTAAAACCCATTTGAGATTGAGGCCAAGGGGTTTTGTGGTCATTTTATTCTAAAGTTAGAAAGGTTCTAAGCCCAGAGTATGTGAATTTGTAATTTTGAGTTTTGAGTTTTAATAGAAGTATTTGGACAAGTTTAATTAATTCCCCGAGTTTGTGAACTGGCTGCAAGAATTTTAAAGTAGACTGTGTACTCTGAAATTGCAGTTTGGTTGGTGTTTTAATGCTATTTTTTTTAATAATTGTGCACTTTGACTTGTAATTTAGTTGTTATTTTAATTCTCAGAATTTTAATAACCATTAGGCTACACCAATCTTGGTATCAAAGCAAGTAGTGTCTTGTTGTAGTGAATAGTTCTAGTAGGGGAATTGTTGGATAGAATTGTAAGAAAATAGATTTGTTTAAAAGGGGAGTACGACTAATAGAAGAGGAGTGAATGCCCAGTGGAAAGGGAAAAGGAAACATGGTGGTGTTATAGTTGAGGAACTGGCTCAAGCATTTAGGGTTGTCCAAGCTAAAGTGGAAACCCTTGAGACAACTCACAGGAGAGGAGTTGCAGTTGATGCTTGGGATGTAAGTGATGGAGAATTAGAAATTTAAAACCCCCAGGAGGAATTTGAAGTAGTTGAAGGTCCAGGTTTTATAGTGCAAATTGACACTTCCACGTTTATGATGACAATATACCAAGATGACACCTAAGTGTCCAATATCGATCATGAACATAAACCCATGATTATTGAAGTAACCCTAATTTGACTCTATTTGATGGTATGAAACGTATTGAAGAGAATCCAACTCATTTTCATTTGAAATCAATGAGTTGCAAGCATAAAAGAAACCCCATGCACCTTTTTCTACTGCAAGGAGCGTGCCACACACCTTGCCCTTGATTTACCAAAAATCTTGGAAAGTTATGACAATTTATGAGTTGGTTGATCTTTGTTGCAACCTCCAAAACTAATTGGAAACCATCACAACTATCCCAAACATGCAATAAAATGGGATTGGATGGACTAAACATGGGAGCACACCCACATCATTGTTATGATGGAGAAATCATTCTTCCAAATCAAATCCATTCATCCCCGCTATCCCTTGGTGACCCATGTCAATGTGCACTTTTTTCACAAGTGTTGAAGTCATCCATCTTATATGAATTCTACCCTATACACCTTTGAAAGATCAAGTGATTGGAAGTGGGATTTTAAGTCATTCAAGAGTAGAGGAACCCAACCAAAGGATTCGAAAAGTGTCTAAGCAACATAAAGGTAATTGATGTATTAGTCATTTTGTTGCATTTTAATAGAAATTTTCTATCTTTCCCTCCCTATATACATGTGTAACATTCAATGTGTTGAATCATTTGTTATTTGATAGAAGGTTGTTTGTCATCTTTAAGAACATTGTTGAATACATGTCATGTGTATGTATATGTTCTTTTTTGGATTAATATTTTCATGAAATTCATAAGGTTTGTGAGGAGGGTATTCGATTAGTCTTGCAGGTTCCAAGTCATTAAATAGGAGTAAGTTGAAGGTGAAGAGCAAGAGCAACAAGGATCAGACTTCCTTGCCTATCCTTTATCTCATTCTCTTTCTTGTTTGCTTGTTGGCTTGCCCTTGCTGAAACATCTCTTCTTGATTTTGATATGCCTGTCTAGAGAGCCTTAAGGTCAAGTTTATACCTTATTAGTATGTTGGTGACCAACCCTAGTCATTAGGATTTCTTTTCCCACGACACCAGAAAAAGGGATTATTAAGGCCCCAACAGATTTGAAAGGGAAACCTAAGATGGATACATCTAGTTATTCAGGAAGTTTAAACCCAAAAGAGTTGATTGTCTGGATTAGGAACATGGAGAAATTATTTGATATGGAGCAAATTGAAGACCCTAAGAGAGTGAAGATGGTTTGTATGAAGTTGGAAGCTCATGCATATGTATGACATGATTATGTACAATTAGAAAGGAATAAGAAAGGCAAGGATAAAATCAGAACTTGGGATAGAATTGTGGCTAAATTAAATGGTAGATTTCTTCCCTATTGATTATAATTTGAATATGTATAGGAAGCTACAAAATATGATGAAAAAAGAAATGACGATTAAGGAGTATAAAGAAGAGTTTTATAGGTTGTCTATTAGATATGGGCATAGTGATGAAGGCGATGAAGTTGTGGCTAGATACATTAATGGATTGAAGTATGCAATCCAAGATGTGTTGAGCATTGTGAGAATTATAACAATGGGAGAAGCATACCATCTTGGCTTAAAAGTAGATGAGAAATTGTCTGGAAAGAAACCTAGTGTTAAAGGAAGAGAAAAAATTAGAGGCGGGGGAAGAGCTATGTCTGGAAGAGGACATAGTAGTGGAGACAAGGAGACGAGGGCAGCAATTCTAGTGCTCCAACCCATGAATTTAGAAGGAAAAATGAAGCCTTTAGAGGTGAGGAAATTTTAGAGGCAGAGTGACTAGAAGGTCCACTATAATTTGTTACAAGTGTTAGACACCAGGAAAAAGGGATTATGAATGTCCTAATATTTTGCATGGTATGAGGAGACAAGAAAATAAAACCCATGTTTCTCAAGGAGTGGAAATAACTATTGTATCTGTAGCTAGAGTTAATGATGATGTAGCTCAACCATAAGATAGAGAGAACCTAACATTCAGGAGGAGCTCGTTGAAGCCTGCAAGCTAGCCAATGATTGGCAAACCAGATTAGAAAAAGTATATTTTCAAGACAATAGGCAAAATTGGATGTCAGTGTTGTTCATTGATTGTAAATGGAGGTAGTATTGAAAATATAGTGTCCATAGAGGTCATAAACAAGTTGAAGTTGAAATGTAGACCACATCCTCAAGCTTATAAAGTCTCATGGTTGCAGAAAAGGAACCATGTCACTATTTCCCAATAGTGTTTAATTGACTTCAAGATTGGAAATTATCAAAATTGTGTGATATGTGGCGTAGTACCAATGGATGCTTGTCATCTATTGTTGGGTAGACCCTGGTAGTATGACATGAGGACTATGTATGATGAGGTTAAAAATACTTTTTTTGTTTAAGAAAGATGGAAGGAAAACCTTGATGGAAGCCTTGAAGGAGGAAAATTTTTAAAGTAGCAACACTAGTAATTGCTTTGGAAGGAGGATAATGTTGTGCTCAATAAATACATACTTGAAAGAAGAGAAAAGGGTAAATTGTTGTTTTGATGCTATACCTAAAGGTATCAGTTTAGATGTAAATAGAGATGACATTCCAACATAAGTGGAGGAGGTGTTGTTTGAGTTTAAGGAGATTCTAGGGGATTACCGCATGTGAGGAGCATATCCCCTTATATTGATTTCATACTAGGTTCCATTTTTCCAAACAAATCCCCACATATAATTACCAACAAGAAAAAGGAGTTAAATAGATAAATTCAAGAGTTATCAATTATATGGTAACAATTAAGTATAGGTTTCCATTACCAAGGATGGATGATCTTATAGATTGTTTGAGTGGAGTAGGATTTTTCACTAAGATTGATTTGAAAAGTGCCTATCATCAAAAAATAATTCGTGAAGGGGATGAGTGGAATATTGCATTCAAAACAAAAGGAGAATTCTTTGAGTGGTTGGTTATGCCATTTGGTTTAACAAATGCCCCAAATAATTTTATGAGGTTGATGAATGAAGTGATAAAGCCTTATCTTGGTAAGTTTGTGGTGTTTTATTTATATGATATTTTGATTTACAACAAGACAAAGGAAGAACTTCTCGCATAGTTAATGCAGGTGTTGGAATGGTTGAAACAAGAAAAGTTGCTTATAAATTTGCAGAAGTGTACCTTATGAAAGAGGAGTTAGTATACCTGGGATTCATTATTTCTCAACAAGGATTGAATATTGACCCTGAGAAGGTGAAGGAAATCATATAATGCCTAGTTCCTAGGAGTACAATTAAGGTACGAAGCTTCCATGGATTAATGTAATGGCCCCATCCAAATAAATCCCATGAAGGAAAAATCTCCACCAATCTACTAGTTCCCTAGGTTGGGGTGGAAACATTTATACTTGGAGTAAGGGAGCTATAAGACCCCAAATGAACCTTAGAATGGAAAATACACATTAAAGGGGATAAAAAAATAATAATAATGGAAAAATAAGGTGAAATTTGGTCATGAGGGCGCATAGGTGGTGTGGGACCCACACAAGGCAAGATTCTCCATTCCACATGGCATCCTTCCCTCACCCATTCAAATCCAAGGTGGAGTATAAAGTTCTTGGAGGAGTTGGAGAGGCATTATTCATGGCATGAATCTAGGAAGGCCGGATTGGAGTGGAAGAGTAACTCCCATAAAAGAGGAAGAGGCATCTTAGAAGAATTGTGACACTTGGATCTAGATTCCCCAATCTCTATGACACCTATGAAAAGTTCAGACTTGATTGCTGACATATGACACATACGACATGTCAGGGCTAAAAATAGCCTCCAAGAGGGTGCACAAGGGGAGTTATGGCAACCAAGATTCCGCCATTCGAATTGATGGAAGAGGAAAGCTAGAAAGTGATGGACACATGTCATTCATGAGAATATTTCCCTAAATCGAGTTGGAAGAAGAATCTTGGAGGGAATTCGAGATATGGAGGCAATTGAAGGTTAATAAAGGATGAGGAGGAAGAAGGAGAGCAGATTTTGATCATTTCTCATTTGGCACATTTGGATAGCTTAGCTTGTCCTTGCACGATGGATGTTCATCCTCCCTACCTGAGAACCAATTTCGAGGGTGCAAGATTCCCATCCAAGTTGGTTGATGGAGAGCACATTCAGACCTTTCAACAGAGTTTCATGGAGATGTTTTGGTGCAGGTTCAACCCCCATCTGATTTCAAGTTCATATTCACTCTTCCTTCTCTTCTCTCATTCTACTATCTTTCTCTCAATGTCATGTAAAAGTGTGATGGCACTTCTTGTTGAATATAGTTAATAGAGGATTGCTATTTCGACCATATGGACATGTTAGTTGCTAAATAAATCTTTAATAGATATATAATGAGAGACACAACTTGAAATACCAAGGACTTAATGTAATATTTCCAATTAAAACTGAGATTTGAGCCATTTCCCTCATAGTATTTTCATGGTGATTTTGGGATGATATTGTACCTGTTTGATATCAGATATTTCTGATATTTTTGTCTATGTTCTGAACTGCATATGGATTTAAATTGATGTCCCAAATAATGTATGAAAACCCCTAAAGTCTTACTATAGTTTGTGCCATAAATTCAATGACCCTTGACTACCTTCTTTTTCATAAATTGTATGTTCTATAATTTGTTGTTTGTTGGAAGACCTATTCGACCCTAAAACCTGATATAATTCTGCACACATGTTTTCCTTGATGTCCTCTAACAAATCCAAGTTCTAGATTAAAAATTAGGGAAGGAAATAAAGGGTTTGGAGGGTCAATTAGTAGTAGACCTAGGGGGGATTTCCATTAATGCAATTGGCTAGTTTTTTTCCAATTATCCCCTCCTTGAAAATTGCGGACCATGAAATTTTATAAAAAAAAATTGGGTGTCTAAAGGGTGTATTAGAGTGTTCTATGTCCTCCCAAGTACCTCCTTCCACAATTTGAAATCATTTGGAAGTGTTTGGAACAATTTGTGTACAACATTCCTAGGTTCGAATTTGGGGTGAATTTGAGCAACTTGGATAGTAGGGATGTTACAGTGGTATCAGAGCATGGTCCTTGCACCTGATTTGGGTGACCATTTATGAGGTCAAGAAGTCATCCCCCACCCCTAGAAAATGAAACTGAAAGTACCTTTAGTGAAGAGGAGGAAGGAGGAGAAGAGGTACATTCTGCTGAAGCCATGGCTAAGGATGACAAATGAACCTCAGAGATGGAGGAGAAAAAGGAGTTTAGGAAATTCATGAAACCATTTTTTGAGGACATGACAAGGCAGATAATGCAAGGGTTCGAATTGATGGCTAGTAAAATTGGGAGCAAACTGGCATTAGGAGGCAGTAGTAGTTCTCATTCTGAGGGAAAAAAGACAGTTAGTGAAACCATTTAATCAAGGACCGGGCCTCACAATTGACTTGATGAATTCCATATCTCAGCAAGAGACACCACACCCTTGGGTTTCATTCTTCATAGATGCATTCAAAGGTATTGCTATAGCAATCAAGTTTAACCTTATGTGCTTTTAACTAGTCCATTACAATGAGAAAATCATAGGAACCAAGTGACAAAATATTTAGATTTTTCCATGTGAAGAGTCCATCCATTTCTAATGGACATTTCTCCACCATTTCACTAAATTTCCTCTTGGTTCCAATGGCTGGTTGGACCAACCATGATTTACTATGATTTGTTTCTTAAAATCACAAATTTTAACAATTTTAGGAGTGATATAATTGTGAGTAGATCCATGGTCAATCAAAATAGAAATAGATTGCTTAAAAGTCTTACCTTCAACCTCAAACACAATTAAATCAATCTAGTGCAACATAAATTCTAGGGACAATCCTTGCCACCTAACCCACATTTCAACCTCTTGGATGTTGTGAACATGCTTAACACTCCAATTTTGATGTGGAAATTTATAAGCAAATGACCCTTTCCATATCCCCAACTTTGAAGTGGCTCCCTTGGCTTGTCTCACATCTTCCTATCTAGCTTAGTCACACCCTGTGGTGGCTGCCTCTACTGATTTCTAAAATGAGGAGGCTTGAATCCCCTCTTTCTTTGGTCAAACTTCTCCTTTTTCTTATCCTTTCATTCCTTATAGAGTTCTTGCTTGCTTTTGTTTTGATCATAACAATACTTGGCCTTCCTTATGGTTTCATTTAGAGTTGAGGTTCATCAAACTCAATTCTATTCTTGAATGATTGAGGTAGTCCACTTAGAAAACGTTGAATATTTACCTTATCATCTCTGATATAATTGACATATCTCAAAATTCTCCAAATATTTATTGGCATATTTCTCCATGGTCATTTGTCCCAATTTCAACTCATGGAAATTTTTGATTTGGTCATCATAGTACCTATTAGATAGGTACTGTTTGAAGTACTTATTGAATTGCTTCCACACAATCTTCCTTTCATTGAGCTTCTTCACTTGCCTAAGGTGATCCCATCCTAAGGATGGTCTTTCATTCAAATTAAATATGGCAACCCTTGTCTTCATGTTCCCGGAGTAGTATTGGACTTGGAAATACTTCATCATCCCAAGAAGCCAAGCCTTGGCTTCTTAACCATATTTTACTTCACCATCAAAAATAGGAAGTTTGACCTCTCAAAATTCCCAATCTAAGTTGTTCTAGAAATACTGTTAGTTTTTCAGAAATTTCAATTTGATCTAGGATCTTAACTGAGAGAATAACATGTACAGCATATCTACAGCATATTGATCCTAGACACAATAATGCAAGCACACAAGAGACACAGAGTTTCACTGGGGAAAACCAAGAAGGTGAAAAACCCCGCAACTTCCTCAGAGATAGATAGAGCAATGATACAACCCAAGTACAAGAGATAGTCCTCCTAGCAGTAGCTTCTCCTCCTCCACTAGTGCGCCACTCTCCAATGAGTGTGTGAGTGAAGAATAGAATGATCAAATAGAGTGCCTCCCGCACTCTATTTATACATGACTTGACTTGCCTAATAACCTTTACTAGGTCGGCCTCAACTTAACCACGTAGCATAATGCTGACAGGGCCGACCCCCAATAGGGTGTTCTAATAGCCCTTTAACCCACATGACTTATACAGGGCCAACCCCATCAAGGTGGTCTAATAACCCATCAAGTATAAGTTACGACACTTACAATATAAATGACGACACTTCCGTATAGAGGAATAATAACATCTATATAGGAATACAATATACATATATGTGAAATACATTCCGAAGTTACAAATACAACAACACTCCCTCTTAACTAGGAAGGTATTTCTCGACATATATCTGCTAGCACAAGTCTTCTTCTCTGGATCATCATCACTGGATCATATTCATCGTCACGACTGCTGCTATCTCAATCAATCTCTGAACTACTCATCATAGGAATTTCTATAGAGCCAACCCTTTTTCATGCTGGATGTAGGCCCACCACCTGTACGTCTTCATCATCACTGACCATACCGTGGATCCCAGGACTTATTACGTGCGTCAACAAAACCTAGCTCAGACCATAGGATCTTTTACATGTTGACTGTCACAAAACCTTTAAAGAGTGTCTTGCATCCTACAATTAATCTAAAGAGAATCCCAGGACTAATTACGAGTTTACTGCTCAACCTCTCGGATCTCTAGGGATGATTATATGTGACCTCACACACCACAAAACCTTTAAAGAGCATCTTGCTTCCTGCAAATACTCTAAAGAGCATCCCAGGACTGATTACGAGCTTACTGCTCAACCTATCGGATCTCCAGGGCGGATTACATGTGGTTAGGCAAGACCTCTAAAGAGTGTCTTGCTTCCTGCAAGTACTCTAAAGAGCATCCTAGGACTGATTATGAGCTTACTGCTCAACCTATCGGATATCCAGGGCGGATTATATGCCTCTAGTAGCAAAACCTCGAAAGAGCATCCCAGGACTTATTTACAATCTTACTGCTCAACCTATCCGGATCTGTATATCCCAGGCTGTTACAAGCACACCGCTCTACCTGTCCGTATCTTGAGGATCTTTTATATGCTACCTGCACAACCTATCCACGGCCACGAAGTATCAACTTGATACTCATCATACATCATCTTGATGTAAATTATCATCATCATAGCATCATCCTGATGCATATAATCCAGAGCATCGTCCTGACACTCATCACACATGATCATCCTGATCATCATCACTGCATCGTCCTGATGCATATCATCTGGAGCAACATCCTAAAGCTTGTCATCCATGATCATATTGATCATCCTATGCTACCACCTGATGCATACCAAGTATCTACCTGATACATATGATCATACATGATCCACCTGATACATACATAAATACATGATCCACTTGATCATACAATGTATCCACCCGATACATACATAAATACATGATCCACCTGATCATATCAAGCATCCAACATGATGCATATACAAATGCATGATCCAATTGATCATATCAAGCATCCAACATGATGCATATACAAATTTAAGATCCAACTGATCATATCAAGCATCCAACATGATGCATATACATACACATGATCCAACTGATCATATCAAGCATCCAACATGATGCATATACAAATGTATGATCCAACTGATCATATCAAGCATCCAACATGATGCATATACATACACATGATCCAACTAATCATAACAAGCATACAACATGATGCAAAGCAGTAACTGGAGCATCGTCCTGATGCTCATCATCCAGCGCTTACATCCACAACCATGGGAAGGATCCTCCTCTTACCATGCTTGGAATGGCTCCTGCAAATGTGTCCATCACTTCTTCCTCGAAGTGTCTTCAATTTGAAGAACACCAAGCCTCTCCCTGAAGTACTCAAACTTCACTCTTGCTAGTAGTTTCGTCAACACATCTGCAACCTACTCATCCATCGCAACATACAGGAGATTCACTGTTCCTCTCTGCACCATAACCCTGATATAGTGATATTTCATCTCTATGTACTTCGACCTGTCGTGGAACACCGGGTTCTCAAACAGCGTCACACAGCTCTGGTTGTCACAAAAATATACCAGTAGCATCCAATGGGATATCAAATAGCTCAGACAGTAGCTTCCTAAGCCATACTGCCTCACAACTAGCCGAACAAGCTGCAACATACTCTGCTTCGGCTGTACTCAGTGCTACACAGGACTGCTTACTACTAAACAAAGAGATCACACCTGATCCAATACTAAAGCAACACCCAGAAGTGCTCTTCCTATCTGCAGCACTACCTACCCAGTCTGAATCAACATAACCCTACAGGTTAAACTTTTGATTCGCATCATACTTGAGCCCATAATCAATTGTACCCTTTATGTACCTCAGAATATGCTTTACAACAACCAGGTGAACACCTCTCGGATCCGTCAGGAACTAGCACAATGTATTCACAGCAAAGCAAATATCTGGTCTCGTGTTCGTCAGGTACATCAAGGACCCAATCATCTGACGATACACTGTGACATCAACCGGATCAGATGAAGCATCACACAGAAGCTTCAGGTTCGATGCCATAGGTGTGGCCATGGCCTTGCAGTCCATCATCCTGAACTTCTTCATGATCTCTACTGCATACTTCCCTTGTCCAAGGAAGATTCCATCTGCACTCTGCCACACCTCCATGCCTAGAAAGTAGTGCATCATCCCCAAGTCCTTCATCTTGAACTCGATAACAAACTTCCTCTTCGTGTCGGCAATCAATCTATCCTCACCTGTAACAAACAGGTCATCCACATACAAAAATAGTATCACAGGATTGCCTTTTTCCTTCCTCAACCTTGTAGTAAAGGTTGGAATCTACTTTACTCTTGGTAAAGCCTAAACTGGATAGAAAGCTGTCTATCCTACCATACCAAGTCCTGGGTGCCTGTTTCAAACTATACAGGGCTTTCTTCAGTTTGCACACATTAGTCCCTCTGTCACGTGTCTCAAAAACGAGTGGTTGCTCCACATACACTTCCTCTTCAACTACACCATTCAAGAAAGCTGTCTTGACATCCATTTGGTGTATCTTCCGTTTCATCACTGCAACCAGAGCAAGTACTAATCTGATGGAAGTGTACTTGGCTACAGGTGCAAAAGTCTCTTCATAATCAATCCTTCTTTCTGGGAGAAGCCACGAGCTATAAACCTCACTTTGTATTTCTCCATGCTACCATATGCAGCATGCTTGATCTCATAGATCCATTTTGAAGTCACAACAAACTTCCCTTCAGGTCTTGGGACCACATCCCAAACATGATCGATTGGTACATCTCGACCATGGCATCCTTTTACTGTATCCCGTATCTTGGGAACTTCAAATTCTTCAATATGTTCAATAGGTAGTTTGAACTTCGTTGCTAGAACAAATGTTGTAGTCCTTCTTTTGTAGGTGATGGTATACGATCTTTCCTACAAAGCAAGTTAAATTGCATGATTAGAAACATCTCATAGTTTTCAGAACAAATTCTTACACATAAAGAAATATGTCCTACAGTCATTCAATTATTTTAGCCAATGATTCAATACAACATTTATCCATATCCCGTAACTTTCTAGATTCCTTCCAATCTCTACCAGAACATTGTTAAGAGTGTGAACAACTCCCAACATGTCAGCAAAGAGGTTTCATTCTAGATAAGTAGCAATGGAATGTTGTACAGTGCCATAGGCCACTTACCCATCATATGCATATTAGTAGTATATTGTTCATTAATGCAATTATTCTAATATGAATAATACTCAACCTAATTCTGGGAACATAAGCATATACATCATTAATCAATATTATTTAAACACTCAAATATACAAGAAATGACAATTCAAATACTTATCTTTGTCTGTTTGTTGGGTGGACTCCCTCTCAATCTTTGTTTCCTTGTAGGAACTGCTGGAGTGTGCTCCCTCTTGATCTTTGCTTCCGGGATTACCTTTCCTTGAACTTATATCCATCCTTGATCACTATGCATACTTACTAGTATCATCATTGTGTTATCCTCGAGGTCTCATACATACATTCATTAGTATAATCTTAATACTATAAAAAACATTATGATTCTAAGTAATCTTAAACATGTATGGTCAAGATCATTTCATACACAGATAATTTATCGCAATTCTTTTACTCATGCATATTCCTGTTTGACCATAGGACTTTTCTGGTTGGTCATATCATCAATCAAAGTAAGAAGCATGATATGCCTAACCCATGATTGCTCAACCCTATAACTTCATGAATAATCATTATCAATCATACCAAGTATACTTATATAAGAGATCCTATCACAAGGTAGGATTCTAACTTGATATAGGAAAAACATACCTGGATTAATATGTTAGCTGGTTATGTCTAACATACCCACATGATGTCTTCTTGTTCTCTTAAATGGCTTGTGCTAGTGACCTGCATATCTCATAAGTTAACCATTGTGGAACCAAGTTATACATACCTCGTAAGTAGATCTTCTATGTGATCCATGACAATGGATGAATCTTTGTCTTCATGTCACCATGGTCATATGTTCTTGAACTAGAACATGATTTGTCTTTCTTGATGTACCTTTCATGTTAGCGGACAACATCAACCTCATACAACACCACAATGCATTAGTACAATCATAAGTGTCAAAACCCTAATCAATGAATATCTTCTATCCTGCATTCATATTTTTATTAAGGTGATATGACAAGTCTAAAATTAATCAAGATTGTACTAATCTCAATGAAGACAAACATAAACTTAATCATGAACAGATTTCGAAACATACCCTTAAGTCATACCTGTTGAGTTTGCTTGTAATCTTCTTATGTAAGGCCTTAGCCTCATCTCCCTCTGAAACTGGAACTTCTTCACTTATGCAGGAGACCACTCCATTCTCTTCTAGGATTAACCCAATCCACTTGATTTGCAAAAACTGGATCTAGAGTTGGATTAGGGTTTGTGAGGGAAACCCTAAAAATTCAAACTTTGAATTTCAAACTTCTGAAAGGATAGAAAGATGCGCCTTGATGAGCTGATCAACCTGGTATACTCAGAATTTGAAAACTGCAAATTTTCACCCCTCAAATTTGCTTTTCAATCTTCTAGATTCACTGGGGAGGACCCTGAATTAGGGTTTCAGTTTCCCGGAGCTTCACCCAACCAAATAGTTTGATCCAAATCTCTAAACTTCAATTTTTCCAAGGAGCTCAAAACTATGGTCACATATTTCAAAAATTCCCATTTTTGCAAAAGCCCTAATTTTTCACATTTCCGATCAAAGCCTCGAACTAGGGTTTGATCAAGCCTGGCCTTCTGCCCAACCAAAAAATTCGATCTTGGTCTTTAAATTTTGATTTTGATGAGGAGAACCTAGCCGTGGTCTCCAATACAAAAAATTCCAACATTCTCCGAAACCCTAAATTCCCGGAGCCATGAATGAAGGTGCTCAAAATCCAATTCTGTTTTGACAGAAATATGCACCTGATTGTTTCTGGTGTAACTCCGAAATTTCAGATCTACAGGGTCTGAAAATTATTCCTGTGGTATCCTGGCCTGTTAAATTTCCAACTCCACAGGTCTGACCTCAAATTGATTCTCTGAGAGAGAGTTATGCTAAGTGTCGTAACGTGACCTGTTTATGGGATAAAACAGGAGAGCGAACTTGTACAGAGTGCCATGTGTCACTGGTTCAATTTTGGCCTTTGAAAATCGGACTTGTGAAAGTACAGTCCGTGCCCTACTTGCCACGTTTTATGAAATTCCATTTGGAGCTTCCTAGCCCAAGTTGTGACCTTTTTTCCTAGATCACATTTTTATGACTGAAATATGGAAGAGGCAGAAACCCTATATTGTACAGATCATAAATCTGAAAGTACAGCGAATTAGAGGCTCTCCTTTGGACACAAGGTACATGGGGATCTTATCTTCGACCTGTAATATTTTTAGATCCTGAAACTTCTCCAAAATAAATTTATAGCGAAAGTGCTACGATTACTGGTTTTTGCTATATCAAGCCCTAGCTTCACAAGTGCAACAAGTGTCATAAATGCCATACCATGCCTTCTTTCAGGATAGCTTTGATACCATGTTAGTTTTTCAGAAATTTCAATCTGATCTAGGATCTTTACTGAGAGAATAACATGTACAGCATATCTACAGCATATTAATCATGGACACAATAATGCAAGCACACAAGAGACACATAGTTTCACTGGGGAAAACCAAGAAGGTGAAAAACCCCGCAACTTCCTCAGAGATAGATAAAGCAATGATACAACCCAATTACAAGAGATAGTCCTCCTAGCAGCAGCTTCTCCTCCTCCACTAGTGCGCCACTCTCCAATGAGTGTGTGAGTGAAGAATAGAATGATCAAATAGAGTGCCTCCCGCACTCTATTTATACATGACTTGACTTGCCTAATAACCTTCACTAGGTCGGCCTCAACTTAACCACGTAGCATAATGCTGACAGGGCCGGCCCCCAATAGGGTGGTCTAATAACCCTTTAACCCACATGACTTATACAAGGCTGACGCCATCAAGGTGGTCTAATAACCCATCAAATATAAGTTACGACACTTACAATATAAATGACGACACTTCCGTATAGAGGAATAATAACATCTCTATAGGAATATAATATACATATATGTAAAATACATTTCGAAGTTACAAATACATCTTATTCTTATTCCTATGAGATGAAGAGTTTGAACCTTCAATGGAGTCTTTAGAGGAGAATGGCTCACTAGAAGAGAAATATGAAGTATAGGTCTTGTCTCTAGAAATCCTTCTTAAGCTATGGGACCTCTTGTGAGAGTGTCTCCTTGAGCTACTCCCACTCTTTTCTTCATTTATTGAGTGTTTCCCATGGTGAATATTCCTCTAAATGCCTGTTGAGATTTGAACATAGCTGCATTTAGTTGGTTATGTTCTTCCCGAGCTTTATTTAGCCTCTCATTGTCTGCTTTGCAACTTTGCAGTTCCACTCTAAGGCTTCTCATGGTTTTTTCAATGTTTGGGCCAATTACTTGATTTATTATACCATTAGATTTTGTCTCTACATTCTCGACGTGTATATTCCCCCCCATGGCATATGTTTCAGCTACATAAGATCTCGTTCGTCATCTACGATTATGGTCTTCTTGGCCCAAGCAAGACCAAGGATTTCCAAACTACACTATACTGAGTGCTGTCCTTTAACTCTCTGATATGATATTGAACCTAATTTTTTTTATATATAAGAACTCTTGTTGGCTTCATTACATTTTTAGAAAATCATAAAATTAATTTTCAAGTATGTTGGGAACTACCCATATTGACAAATTTTGTCAAATTATGGCTACAGGCAATTTTCTAATCAAAATTTAGAAACATCTGAATCACCCCTTCAGAATATAATAGTGCACATTTGTTCCCCTATGGATAATATTTCCAATGATTATAAGTATGCCCATTTATGATTCATGGGAAAAAAGTTACAACCTTTCCCAAATTGCCAATTTTGCCAATTCTACACTTTTATTGCATGTTTATTTAACTTCAAAGACAAACTTCATACACATGTAGAAAAAAATCTAAGGAGACCCAAAAAAAAAATTATATCGATTACTCGACATCTTTAAGCTTTGTGATGTGATGCTCCAATCAATTCCTATAATTTTATGGAACTGGCTACTTTTAACTTTTTTATTTTCTCTAAACTTGAAATTTTTTGGCAGTTTCTATGACACGCTTATTCTTGAATTGATAACATAGTGCAACATTTTCATTCTCGTCTGTCATGTTATCACCACAAGGAAATTCTTGAAGTCCTTGATGTGTCAGGGAGGCTACAGCTGCATGGTGGGTCGAGGGCAATGCCCTCACTTTTTTTGTAAATATTTTTGTTTCGCATAAGCTCGAGGTCATTTTTCAATTTCTAGTACCTAGAAGCAGAGTGTTGAAACCACTGCTCTTTATTTGTTTGCATGATTTTACGATATTGGCGTGATGGGGGGTTCCATCATTGATGACATAACCCCACGCCACATTACCACTTATAGGGTATAAGTGTTTTCAGCTTGATGAGAAAGTGGTATGTGAAAACCACCCTCACAAGCCGAAATGCACCAGTAAGCACCGCGCCAAAACCATAGTTTTGAATTTTCGACACAGGTCAAATAAGTTAACTTGCGTGCAAGTTGATGAGTCATAATCATCCAGTGTTGTTGATCTTCATGACCATCCAATGATCTGATCTCCTTCCACCTTTGCATTCTATCACTTGTAGTCATTTGTACACTTGTTTAATTTGGTATGTCCACTTCACCTCCCCTCATCCATGCAACAACTCCACATCATACCTCCTACCCATGTGGCTCCTCCATGTCATGTTGTCCACGTGGCACAGGTGGGGATCATCTCAAATATTCTTAATTTTTTTAAAATTTTGTAATTATGTGAAATTTCAATTTGGAAATAAAGGAATTAATTTGAAATTACTTGTGGCCCCTTCCCCATTATGGAACTCATTTGTCACTTAATAGAACCCGATTTTGATAGAAGCATTTCTGATTTATGCATATAAGCATGGATTCTGGCCCATATAGCCCTAGTGTCGCAGCCAATAGCTCTAATACCACTATATAATGTCCCCGTCCATCAATTTGACCAACATAGGGGGAATATTTACGAAATTCATGCTTGTAAATTTCACCCCATGGGAATATTATGAATTCATAAATAATAAAATGTGTGTGTAAATGCATAAATGGAAAACACAATGGAAATAAACCCTATCCACACACACATCATGCATATTCAAGCATATTTATCACAGGCATAAAATAAAATCATTACACATCCGAATACAAAGAGAATACTTATCTTTAAACAAAGAAGATCTAAGCAACTAGCTATATAAGAGCAATTTTCAACCTAACCACTATGTCCAACATATACTTTTTCTGCTGAGAGGCCACCCCCAAGTTGGGCTATCAGGACACTAGGGAAAATGAAACACCTACATGCTTCTCTCTCTTATCCCACAACCCATTATGTTCTCATTGCTTAGCCAAATACTCATCCAAAGCTCTATACGAATCCCACTCATCCATCACAACCATGACACTCCTTCCAACTACCCCATGCAACACAAGGAAGGCATTTCCCTTCACTGATCCACAATTTCCTTAGGAAATCCAACCCTTACAATGCTTACTAGTTTGTGCAATAAGAGTCCAACGTATTGTGTGTTGTTGGAGAACCTCCTGCGACATTAATTCATGGATTCTTAAGCATCTGCGAGCAACAAAAATCCAATATTTTGTTGGGTGATTTTCTCTACGTGGTATTCTTTTTTCTGTCTTTCATATGGTATTGAGTGGGATAGATTGGCCTTGAAAGAAAGGTCCTAACACGAGGTTCATCCCAAGTTTGATATTTGTGGTTCTAGGTGAAACAGATTTTGCAAAATTATGATCCCCATTGATGGAACATAGTGATATCTAAACTTGCTCTCTCAACCTTTTACAAGTAGTGGCAGTGAGATCAACATATTCCTATTTTATCATAGACAAAAATTTATTTGACTTCTTCGACATATATGACTAGTTACTATAGTAGATTCTTTAGATAATGCACTAGAAGATTACCTTGATTCTTTAAATGGAAACTAGTTGGTGATGTGTAGCCTTTTTAATGGTATTAATGCCTCTCATACGGTCGATTATGTGTTCAATATCCTCTTCCAACCTCACAAAAAATTAAGTGGACAATCGATGCACTTATCAAGTACAACCTAGGGCAAGTGTTTATAGCGGAAGTGAAATTTTAGGCCTTGTGAAACTCTTCTTATCAAAGTGAAAACATGTGACCACGACATCCCTTAAACCATGAAGGAAACATGCGCAAAAGAAAATTTAACATGAAGAGTGTATAGAGAGGTAGCCAACACTAGTGTAGCCATTTACATATAGTGGTATGAGTGAATATGTGTACTAGTTGAGTCTCGGTTCGTTCTTGAAATGAGCAATTAAATTAAAATTTATTTTGAATAGCATGTTGTTGATTATAATTCTATAACAAGAAAAGAAAACACTTTATGATGATCTGTAACAGATTTGTTTATGCTATTAAACTTTCAAGAAGACGAGTGCCCCAATCCTCGTCGGTTTAATAATAACCGTCGATAATAGCTCATCAACGGTCGACAGAAAGAGATTATATTGCCACGGATCGAGATGGGATACACTCGAAGTGAGGAGAATCCTACGGTTGGAAATGTATTTACGGGCAAACTATAAATACATTCCTCGCTCGCTTAGACTCACCATCGTCATTACTCATTTTCATTGCCTCAAAGTAGCAGAGAAATTTAGCGAGTTCAAGGATGTCTGGGCGTGGAAAGGGAGGGAAGGGTTTGGGGAAGGGAGGTGCCAAGAGGCACAGGAAAGTTCTCAGAGATAATATTCAGGGCATCACAAAGCCTGCCATCAGGCGTCTTGCCAGGAGGGGAGGCGTTAAGCGTATCAGCGGGCTCATCTATGAAGAGACCAGAGGCGTCCTCAAGATCTTCTTGGAGAATGTGATCAGAGATGCCGTGACATACACAGAGCACGCCAGGAGAAAGACCGTGACAGCCATGGATGTTGTATACTCATTGAAGAGACAGGGCCGAACTCTATACGGCTTCGGAGGTTAAGAAGTCCGTGTGATTAATGCTACTCATTTCTCGTACTGCTTATTCCTCATTGATTCATGGTGTCTGTTGACACCACCCTCCTCTACTTGGGAAATGGTAACTTCGATAATTCCCTGTAACCATATGTAATTACAGAGACCTGGTGTGGGTTGCTCTCTCTGCACATCCACACAGACCGAAGTTAGGGCCCTTTAATTTGCGTATGTTTAAGAAATAGTCTTTCTGAGATCTTGATTTGCAAATTGTGATGATTAGTCAGTTGTCGTTTTAGTAATAGAATTGTCGGAGATTCTTAGTAATTTACTCTCTTTTCCAGACCTCCGGGAAGGGGGCTTGGGCTTGTTACATGCATCGGGATGTTTCGAATTTCAATTTGAAGGGTTATTCTACAGGTTAAATTGAGTTATGCTGAAAAGAAATTATGGTTGTCGTTTGAAAATTTATGATGAAATTAAATTGTTCTTGGGTGTGATTTGAAAGAATGTGATTGGTATTATATTTGCAATTGTCTCATGCAATGACGATGGTTGTAGCTTGCTCAAAGGCTTGATTGCTGAACAGTTTAAACACCAGGTATCTACCACGAACAGAACATGGGAATCAATCGGAAAATCAATGACTTGCCAAGTCAACCATTTCGATAATTTAAGGATAGCGCTGTATTTGCATTGTGACACAGCACCCATGAATAATTTCCACGTCCTTGATTTACCAAATTAGATGCCTAGTGTTCTGGTGGTAATCCAGTGACTCAGTTAGAGGAGAATCTAGCGGAATGTGCAACCATTAATTCAAGTAAAGATGGATTCAAGCTGAGTGTGCAACCAACGATTCCATTAAGTTCAAATTGAGGCATATCCTCCCATTAACAGAGCGTACAAGCCAAATGCTCAATATAAATGAACATCAAGTGAATGGATAGGGCGCAACTGCAATGCTAGCACCCCAATAACTGGTAATTGGTGCTGTGAATGCCAACCACGACTCACCAAACAGAAATGTAACCCGTAGCAATCAGTGAATTTCGTTGAGAATTCTCTAAATGGTAAATTGCATGTGTTAGAACCATAGTTTGCGAAGTTTAAGTTCGAATACAGATTCAAATTTGGTATGATATGAAAAAACTTTGAGATATAAATTTATGATTTGGTAAAAAATTGTCAATAAGGCTGCAGATAGGTTTATTGAATTTACAAAACCATTTGAACTTCAGCACATCCTCCCATTCCGCATTCCCTGTCAGAAAGACCTCCATAGAAGCTTCCAGTGTGAATTAAACAATTAATGAATTAAACAAACCTTTTTTTTTTTACCATGGTATATGGTATTTTTTAAGGATTTTAATATTATATTTAATTATAATATAATATTACCCTGGTGTTGACCATGCTTTTCAGTCTGTTTAAGATTTGAATTAAACATCAATGAACTGAATTAATCTGAAAAATTCATAAAATGAATTGAACACTAAACATAATTAAAATGTATCAAGCATTTGAATTAAACATCAATGAACTGAATTAATCTGAAAAATTCATGAAATGAATTGAACACTAAACATAATTAAAATGTATCAAGCATTTGAAGTATTTGAATTTATGTATTGACTAACTTGATTTGGAATTTGGTAACTATGGTTTGGATAGTATTCAATGAGAGAATTAACAGTAGCATGTGCATGCAGTATACACAACATAAATTATAACAAACTGAAACAATTTTACAAATCTCAGTTGCAAATAATCAATTGAATCTACATGGCAGTTTAAACATCATTTTACTCTATAAATCCAAATGGGCACTTCAGTATCTAATAGATTTGTTACCTTCATTTTCTCAGCAATTGCATAACTATAATAGTTTTTTGACTTTGATGATTTCTTATGTAATTTATTCTCTTTACCAAAGATTTTTCTCCAAAGCTGTGTAAAAGTTTATAGGCTGAATTAGTGTGTTGGGAGCAGGTGGATGATGAAGGATCACTAATTCTTCAATGTTTGAACTTTAGTGATCTTCCTTTCCTTTAGCTTTTGTAGTTGCTTTTGAATATTGTTGAATAGTCTCCTAAGGTTCTTTTGCCACTAACTCATCCAAAGAGATTGTGTAGGATAAAAGACAACCAAAATGTATTTTTTGGTAATTTTGGGATAAAAACCGCTTAAAATTCTTGCTGAAAATTGTTATTTTCACAATTTTGTAATTTTAACAATTGGGATTATTTGTTCTAGACTAATTGCCCAATTTTAAAATTACTCAGATTAACACTCCAAATTGTGATTTTGGCAAGAATTGTTGTACTGAATTCCAAGGAGTCCAGGGCATTTTAGATAGCCCTTATACAACTGCCAAATAAATATCCACCTTAATGAATTGCTATTACAATAGTTTGTTTTAACTCTTTGGGTTTTTACATATTACAAACTCATTATCATGCAATCCATTACCTATTTCCCAAAGAGCCCTTACTCCAACAGCTTGCGTAAGTTTATAGGCTGAAATAGCTTGTTGCAAGTAGCTAGAAGTATAGGCATCTCCAACTTTGCAACTCTAATGCTCTCCCAATCTCTTAGATTTAGTTGGTTCCTTGTTATTTGTCAATTTTTTTTCTTATAAAAATTTAATGATTGTGCCTTCATTAGCACTTTGGAGGCAAGTGAGAGTGGATTGGATAAGCGTGGGGCCATCACACTATCAATAATCTCGTCTACATAATCTCCTCCACACCTGGTAGCCTTGAGCTTTGCTTCCATAGCCAACCTTGAGATTTTCTGAAGTCTTCTTCATTACCAAGCATTAAGTACATTCAATTACACAAATTAGTTTCAGACAAAAGAGGACTAACATTCAACAAATTTTGAAACATTTTTGGGTTTCTTATTGGTTCTTCGCACCTATGAAACACTTGCCTTTCACATATTAATGGTCACCTTTTCTATGCATATTAATAAGGTTTAAGCCATTTAGTGCCTTGATAATAAGTTCTAAATTGGTTAGTTTGATAATAATATTGTTATCATTGAAAAAATTGGTTAGTTTGATAATAATATTGTTATCATTAAAGAAATAATAAAGTAAAGCAATTTGACATGGAGTTAACACTACTAGTACAACTTATTAGCTACACAAGTTGCAATAGATAATATACTATACAACTTATGAATTATCAAGTTTATAAATCAATACACGTGCCTTTCACATATTAGTGGTCACCTTTTCTATGTATATTAATAAGGTTTAAGCTATTTAGTGCCTTTGAAGTTAAAATTGCATAATAAGCTCTGAATTGGTTAGTTTGATAATAATATTGTTATCATTGAAGAAATAATAAAGTAAAGCAATATGACATGGAGTTAACACTACTGTACTACTTACTAGCTACAAAGGTTGCAATAGATAATATACTATACAATTTATGAATTATCAAGTTTATAAATCAATGATATATAAAACTACTTTCAAATTGAGAATGATTTTTCCTCTAAAGTTTTAGTTTTGATTCCTAACAAATAAATATTAACAAGTTGTAAGAGTGAGTTCTTTTTGTACACGAAGATATGAGATCTTCCTCACTTCATAATTGACAACCGTTTTTTTATTTTTAAAGTAAATAATTTAGTGCTCCTCTATGAAGAGTTGAAGGGCAATGAAGGCTTCAAATTTGATCCCTATTTGGGACTTATAATATAAATATGGAGGCCTTGTCAAAGAGTGGATGTTAGCATTCCAATTTTGTAAGAAAAATGATGTCAAATTGTTCACATTGTTCCATGGTTGGACAACAATGCTCAAGGAAGTATTTAGATGGAGGGAAGAAGGGTATGCTTGCAAAAAGACATGCCTCCAAGAGAACCATTCTACCTTTAGTTTGAAAATCTATTGGAAGATTGTTAGAATAGCATAGGTTGAATTTTTATCCAAGGGGTTTGGTCAATCAACTGTTTCCAATATTATTGGGAAGTCGGCTAGTTTTGTGTCGAAAAGCTTTTGGATTGAATCCTCCTAGGTGACGGGTGCTAGTTTATGCCAACAAGCTTACTAGGGATGCCATCCATGAATGTGGGGAAGCATCACTTGAATCTTCGTGATGTTCTTGGAAAAAAAGAGAAAAGACACATGGACCGGATTTTGTTAGAGGAAATTGCTTAATATATTTTGTCACTAGCTCCATTGTTGTGTTAAAGTTATGTAGTAATATCTCATGCATCCCATTGTTGGCATTCACATCGTTGTTAGCTAGAAGAGAATTTCAAAGATTTCAAGATTTTGTGGAATTGATTAGGCATGGAAAAGATAGAGAGGATGCAAATTGAGAGGAGGGCCCTTATTGGGGATTATTATGATATCATATGAGCCTTCTGTTGGAATCTTATTAATACTGAGAGGGGGGTGAATCGGTATTATGCGTAGTTTTGAAAAATTTTCACTTTACCAAATATAAACAATAGTTATATTATGCATTCACCATAAACAAAGTCATTCATCAACACGTGCAATACACAGAACACAAAGATTTAACGTGGAAACCCAAACGAGAGAAAGCCACAACATGCTTTCTTATATAGTAAAGATTACATTCACAGAAAGCACCAGCTTTCAAAGTTCTCCAGCACCAACTGGAAGGAGGATCCGATCCCCTAATTTACAAGCCACAACTTCAAGGAAGCACCAACTCCTTGATTTACCAGCACCAAGTGGAAGGAGGCATCGACCCCCTGAATTTACAGCTCCGACCTAAAGGAAGCATTGAATCCCTGTTTCTTGCCCCGTCCTGCTGCACACTCTTTAGATGTATTGCAATATATTCCTTTGTGCGCACATGTTATACACTCCGATCTTTCACAAATGTTGTACCAATTCAGTTCAACTTCACGTCACTGCATCAATATTGCACATTGGTTCTCATATTTCATAACCTTTTGCAATCTGCACGATGTTTTAACATAATGGTATGTTTCTGCGCATATGGAAACTCAATTGATACTGCACATCTATTGTTGTGTTGTTGTTTTGAACTTGCGCATCTGTATCAGATAAATCACATCATTCTGTGCATCATCTGTTGTGTTGTTGTTATGTTCTTGCGCATCTATCTCAGATAAATTGTGACTTTTTGATACTGCCTTTCTATTCTCATGCACTATATTATCTTGCGCATCACATGTGCTGCATTTTGTTCTAGCATATTTGTCTCAAATAAATCACATCATTTTGCGCATCATCTACTGTGTTGCATTTCTATTCTTGCACATATGGCTCTCTTCTAGATTAATCTATTCCAGTTCAACGAGCCATTGATACCCCAATAATTCGAAGCTTTCCAAGTCAGAATACTACCACTTTTGCATCTTCAAGCTTACTTTCAACTCTCCAATCTTGGCTTCTTATTTATACTTGATCTGTGCATACCGTGTTTCCACAAGTTGTTCGTATCATCACTTTTTCCTTTCTTCATGGTCAAGCTGACTCATGCATCTGCCACTTGTCTTGATCTATGCAACTGAGGTATCATGCCTTCTGGGTCTTGCGCACACTTGGTCCTTTGCATAGTGGGTTTTTTGCACTTAAGAACCACCACCCGTTGGGTATTGCGCCCTTGAAGTATCATCACTTAGTGGGTCTTGTGCACTTGACTTGACCAACCACCTCTTGCTTCGAAGACTCTGCATCTTTTGAGACTTGTATATTTCTTCCGCTTGGTGAGTCTTGCGCACTTTCGAAACTTGAATACATGTCCAACTGCTTCTTGCTTCGAAGCCTCTCGCGCACTCTCGAGACTTGTCCAACCACCACTTGGACATTACCTTTAAAGTATCACACCTAGATGGATTGGGACTTGTGCACATGCCTTATGTGCTTCTTCAACCTGGATGTGCTTCTACAATCTGGATGTACTTCATCAAACTAGATTTGATATATTTCTTCACACTGGCACATGGATACTAAGTATTCTTTGGCACATGAATACTAAATCATTTTGACATCAATGACAACCAAAGTTCAAGAATCTTCCCCTTTGGCATTAATGTCAACACCTTATGAAGTTGTATTCTTCCCAATCATGAATTCCTATGTTATATTTATACACAACATAGTGCCCCCCCTTTGCGCACTTTCGAAACTTGAATACATGTCCAACTGCTTCTTGCTCCTAAGCCTCTCGCGCACTCCCGAGACTTGTCCAACCACCACTTGGACATTACCTTTAAAGTATCACACCTAGATGGATTGGGACTTGTGCACATACCTTATGTGCTTCTTCAACCTGGATGTGCTTCTACAATCTGGATGTACTTCATCAAACTAGATTTGATATATTTCTTCACACTGGCACATGGATACTAAGTATTCTTTGGCACATGAATACTAAATCATTTTGACATCAATGACAACCAAAGTTCAAGAATCTTCCCCTTTGGCATTAATGTCAACACCTTATGAAGTTGTATTCTTCCCAATCATGAATTCCTATGTTATATTTATACACAACATAGTGCCCCCCCTGCGTGTACTCCCCTTGTGTTCTTTCCAGTTTGAGCCTTAGTTCTTCTGTGCAACCTGCTATCAGTACTTCTCTGTAGTTTTTCATTTACGCGCATTTCACATTTCACTATTATTGACACATGCTTCATGATGTTTCTCCTTTGTTCCTCTGCACAAATTTCGATCAGTACTTCTCTATTGTTTTTCATTTCTGTGCAACTTCATGATATTTCCCCCCCTTTGAATCGATGGCAAAGAAGTGCTTCTTGTGCACAACTTCATGTTCTTTTCTACGTTTATACTTTAGCTTTGCGTTGGATTTCATGTTGATGCCACTATTTGTTTTGATTACTCCCCCCCGTCTTCGTGTTTCATTCCTGCATTAGGAGTAATATTTCCTACTCATGTTCCTAATTAAACTGTAGTTGCAAACTTCTGCAGAGTTGCCTTTGCAGCTGCAATCTTTTCTTTCATTTCTCCTTCTTTGGCCAAGATGCTTGCTTCCCCTTTTTCATCAGAAACTAACTTCAGGGTTTCAAAGCATTTATCAACTACTTCCCTGATTTCCCTTTGTAACTATGGGAAAAGTTCTGTGATGCTAAAGGCTTCTTCCTGCAATGGTTCAAGATTGTTAGCTATATTTTGTTGTTCATCCTTAATCCTACTTACTTCTTGTTGTTTTCTGTACTCTCCCATTTTATTCATCTTTTCAATAGCTGGTAAGTAAGCTAATTTATCATGCATCCTTTGTTCCAGTTCTTGTGCATCCTACAATATTTGATCCACTTCCTTTAACTGCTCATCTACAGCCAGCTTACCTCATAGTTGAGTGCTTTCTTCATGCAGCTCTGTACATTTTAAATCTAGGGTTCTGGTATTCTCTATTGAAATATTTATTCTTTCTAACGTGATTTCACGTTCTGCTCTGAACTTTGGAGGTGTTCCTGGTTGTTGTTTTGCTGACAGTTCCTCAACTTTAGCCTGTAGCCCTTGAATGGCCTTGTCTATCTTTAACATTTTTCTTTCTGGAGAAGTATCTTCATCGATTTGAACCTCTGGAAGCACATTGTATACTTCTTCTAGTGTCTTTTGTAGCTTTAAGGCTTTCTGTTGTACTTCCTCCACTTCCTGCTTCAGTTGATCACCTTTTGTGATTGTTTCTTTTGATTTCCTCTAACTTAGATGTCTTTTGCGCAGTCTTTTATTTTTCTATCTTCAGCTTGGGATATTCTTCCTGTAGAACTTCCTTCTCATTATTGCTTTTGTACCAATCAACTGTAACAACTTCATGTCTCCATTTGATCTCTTGCACAATGGATGCATGTAGTGCATGTAGCTCATTTAAAGGTAAGTGCGACAAAATCATTTTTACATGACTTACAAATTCCTACATCTCTTGAGTGGGAAGCATCAGAGCTGCAGATGAAATTTTCAGTCTCTGATGCAGCTCTATTTCCTTTATCTACACGACAAGGTGTGTCTCTGAACTACCTAGATGCGTGTTTGAGCGTGCTTCCACATTATTTCATCATTTTCCCCTAGTCGTCAGTATCGGCTGCTTAATAGTCGCAAAATTTTCTTCGATTTTCAGCAGGATCTCCTCTTGCTATGTTACAAGGTCTTCAATTTCACCCTTTGTAGTCATATTCTCCATGGCTTTTTCAGTGACATTTATGACTTCTATGCCAATTTGTTCAATATCATCTGTTTTCAGTGTCTGAACAAGACTAGATTTGGATGCTTTCCTTTTCTTCCTTGAAGACTCTTCAGGACGAGTCGTTTCTGTTCAAGAAGTTGTCATTGAGGTGGGATAGGTACTCATGCATCCTTCCTTCTCCAATTGTGTTACTTTTGTAAATATTTCAATCCTATCCTAAGTTGTTCTTAAGAGGATATTTTAGGATATTTGGACACTTAAGAGTTCGTTAAGATCAACTTGGTCGAATGTGTCTTCAGGTAAAGTGTGTTTCTTTACATGATTTTGTAAGGAATACCATTAAAATTGGGATCTACAACCACCAACCTCTACCAGCCTTTGAAACATTCAATACACATTTTAGTTGGATGTAAGTAAATTTAACACCCCCATCCATCAATCCTACCAACATAGGGGAGAATATTTATCAATTCCATGCTTGTAAATTTCGCCCCATGGGCATATTACAAATTCATAAACAATAAAATGCGTGTTCAAGTGCGTAAACGGGAAACACAATGGAAATAAACCCTATCCACACACACACATCATGCATATTCAAGCGTATTTATCATAACGTGCATAAAATAAAATCATTGCACATCCAAATACGAAGAGAATACTTATCTTTAAACAAAGAAGATCCAAGCGATTGGTTGTTTAAGAGTGTTTTTCCACCCAACCGTAGGCACTCTATTCAACATATACTCCTTCTGCTGAGAGGCCACCCCCAAGTTGGTCTATGAGGCCACTCGGGCGAAGGAAACACCTACATGCTTCTCTCTCTCAACCCACTACCCATTATGCTCTCAATGCTTAGCCAAATATTCATCCATAGCTCTACAATTATCCCAATCTGCCATAAAAACCATGGAACTCCTTCCAACTTCCCCACACAACATAAGGAAGGAATTTCCCTTCACTAATCCTGTAATATCCCAAATTTGAAAATTTACTAATTTTGGCCAATTTTCGAACCTTGGACTAGTGAAACCCCAAACTGTCCCAAATGACCCCAAATGGTTTCGAATTCTGTATGGAGGGACTTGGGAGGGAATAGAACACTCTGATACACCGTTTGGACACCCAACCCTCTATTATAAACATTCATGGTCTGCAATTTTTAAGGAGAGAAGACTTGGGACAAAACTAGTCAATTGGATTGATGAAAATTCCCCCTAGGTCAGCCACTGTTTGCCCTTCCAAACATTGTACGGAATTCACTAATATTTTGTATGAAACTTGTATCTGTTTGAGGACATAAACTACAACATGTTTGCAGCATTATATCATGTTTTAGGGTCGAATAGGTCTCCCAAAGGACAACAGCTTCTAGAGTATATAATTTGGGTGAAAATGGTAGACAAGGGGCCTTGAATTTATGTCACAAACTATAGTAACACTTTAGGGGTTTGCATACATTATTTGGGCCATCAATTTAACTCCATATTCATCTCACAAAATACACAAAAATCTCAGAAAAAATCTTATATAAAACAGATGCAATATCATCCCAAAATCACCATGAAAATACTATGAGGGAAATGGCTTGAATCTCAGTTTTAATTGGAAATGTCACATGAAGTACTTGGTATTTCGAGATGTGGCTCTCATGATATGTCTATTAAAGAGTTATGCATAAACTAACATGTCCATAAGGTATAAATAGAAATCCTCCATTAGATAGATGCAACAAGAAGTGCGCCATCACACTTTTACATGACGTTGAGAGAAAGAGGAAACTAGCTCGAATATCAATGTTACTTGGACAAATAGTACCTGAAGTGCTTAGTATTTCAAGCTGTGGCTCTCATGATCTATCCATTACAAATTTATACATCTATTAACAATTTCATAAGGTCGAAACAACATCCTTCCATATCTATATGCAACAAAGAGTGTGCTATCTCACTTTACATGAACATTGAGAGAAAGATAGTAGAATGAGAATAGAGAAGAATGAGAGAATATGAACTCGAAATCAGATGGGGGTTGAACCTGCATCAAAAAATCTCCATGAATCTTTGTTGAGAGGTCTGAATGGCCTCTCCATAAACCAACTTGTATGGGAATCTTTCACCCTCGAAATTTGTTCTAAGGTAGGGAGGATGAACATCCACCGTGCAAGGACAAGCTTGAAGCTCTCCAACATTGCAAAGATGCAAATAAAAAATGGCCAAAATATACTCCATTTCGACTTGGCCTCCTTTTAATAAATTTATTTAACTCATTTACCTCCTTAGAACTCAAATTATCTCCTAATTACTCATGAAATTTGAATTAGTGGGGGTTATGACCCTTCATTGGCCCCACATGACACTTGGCTCATCTTTTGTCTCCAACTCCTCCATGAATTCGAATTGGAGAATATGTTTTATGCTTTGGAGATGTGTAACTCCTCTCATGCACCCTCTTGGTCTATTTTTATCTCTTACATTGTCATAGATGTCATAGAATTTGTCATAAGTGTCATAGGTGTCATATAATTTGTCATAAGTGTCATAATGCTTGTCATAGTTGTCATAGAATCAGTCATTTCCTATTGTTAGCCTTATGACTCTTGATCTTCCTTCATGAATGTTACCTCTCCCTTCCAACTTGAATTTGGGTATGGCTCCATGTTTAAAGGAGGAATATTCTCTCATGTGGACCCCACATGTCCACTTATGCGCCCCCCAAGTCCAACTAGGACCTAATGCCACTTCATTTTGGAGCATTTAACGTTTATTCCATGATTTATTGGCCTATTTTCCCACCATCAATTTAGAATATTGAATTTTCATGAGAAACTATATACCTTGGGGTTAAATGTCAATATTTTAATTCTTCCACATAACCCTTAGGAATTGGGTAGGCCAACTTAATCATTTATTAGAAACTCATTTAATTGGGGACATGACAGATCCATAAGTCCCTCAGGAAATCCAACCATTATAGTGCTTACTAGTGTGTGCAGTAAGAGTCCAACATGTTGTATGTTGGTGGAGAACCTCCTGCAACATTAATTCATGGCTTTTCAAGCATTTGAGAGCATAAAAAATCATTGGGTAAATATTCCTAGCTTTCCCAACCTCTATGCTCACCTACAACCATTTGATTTCCCTCCAATATGAAATTTTCCTTCACAATTTCGAATTTCTGGTTAAAACACAGTTTGGTAATGGTAATGGTAATGAACAATAAGATGAGGAACTCCACATAGTGTAAAATATGCAAGATAATGAATGGTAGACTCCAAAATATATGGGAGGGTGGTGAAAAGAAAGCTGGCATAACTTCTGACCATAGAAGAAAAGACTTTTGATAACTAGCATAACCATCATAGTAGTACATCTGGTCCATGCTTCCATAACTACATGAGGTGTGTTTCCCCAAAAACCTCACACATGGATTCAATGATTGGATTTAATAGCCAAAAGAAAGTAATTGGTTCATCTAAGGCACATGACAACAATTGGATGATTTCTAAGGTTGACACTTGGCAATAGATGATTTAATCTTTCATAGCCCCCCTTTTCTCTTCCCCTCTAATGAAATCACAACCCCTTCAATTCTCTTTACACATACATCTTGGACCATTTCATTATTTTTTCAACATAACATTTACATACCTTTCAAGTTAGCATGACAAGCCAGCGACATTGTCCACATAGAAATATTTACATTATACATGCCTATCCATTCACTAGTCGAGCCTTGGATTGAGCTCTACACTAGGAATCCATACTAGCATATTTACATCATTTACATAATTTTGATTTAATACATTCCAAGTCAAAACTGGCATGTATTACAATCCCTTCCCATTTGGAATAACATGGTCCTCATTGTTTCCTCAAAATTAGAACAAAAATGTTATGCCTCTCGCATGGCATCCTCCATCTCCCATGTAGTCTCATTAGGACAAAAGTGCTTCCATTGTACCTTTACCTGTCTGATGGCTCGGTTCCAGAGCAATGTTACCTTCTTATTAAGGATGCATAGTGGCTCTATTTGGAACTCTTCCTCGGGTTCTGCCTATATCACATCCCAATCAATCACATGGTTAGAATGTACATATTTCGTAAGTAAAGAAACACGAAAAACGATCTGAGCTCTAGTATTAATGGGTAATGCAAATATGTACACAACTAGCCCTATCCTCTCAAGCACTTTAAATGGTCCACAATATCTTGGTGATATCTTGGCACAACTTCCAAGATTTAAGGAACTCTTCCTTGGCCTCAATAAGAGATAAACATGTTCTTCAACATTGAATTCCCTATGCACTCTATTCTTATCTGCATAGTTTTTCTATCTATCTTGGGTTGCCTTTAAATTCTACCTAATATTTGCAACCTCTTGTTCCATTTCCTTAAACATTTTTGGCCCAAGCACAATTTTGTTCTCTGGATTATCCTAGGTTACTGGTGTCCTCTACCTTCTACCATGCAAATCTTCAAATGGAATCATTCACAATGATGCTTATTTCCCATTGTCATATGCAAACTCTACCAAGTGTAGATAATATTACCACTTGGATGGTTTGTCCATCACATACATGCAAAGCATGTCTTCAATTACTTGATTCACGCCTTTTGTTTTCCCATTTATTTGTGGATGGTAGGAAATGCTCAAGTTCAACCATGTATCCAAATATGCAAAATTATTTTTCGATAAATTAGAAGTAAATTTTGTATCACAGTCGGATACAATTGATTTGGGTAACTCATGCAATTTGAATATTTTCTTCATGGATATTTTTTTTATCTCATAAGCCTTGTAAGTAGATTTAACTGGAATAAAATGTGTTTCCTTAGACAATTTATCCTCCACAACCATGATGGATTATGCATTATGGAAGTAATTAGCAATCCGATAATAAAATCCATAATTACTACTTCCCATTTCCATTATTGAATTGGAAAAGGCTACATTAAACCTGTTGGGTGTTGGTGTTCAGCCTTCACTTGCTGGCATTTCATACATTTAGAAATATACTCATTAATGTCTTTCTTCATTCCCAACCAAAAATATTGCTTCCTTGTTTTAGCAATTGTTTTCTGGTATCTTGGGTGAGCGAAATATCACATTTTATGGATTTTATCCATAATAATTCTCCTCAAATCTGTCACATTGGGAATATACATTCTATTTTTATAAGTAAAAAGTCCATCATCCTCCAAATGATAACCTTCATACCTCTTTTCCAAATTATGTTGTTGTAATTTATCTTTTATATGCACATACTGCTTATCTTTAACAAGAGAGTGAACCATCTTTTGCTTCAAATTTGATTGGCAAACACTAATCACTGCCACATGCATTGCAAGCATTTTTCTATTGAGTGCATCATCCACTTTATTTTCTTTCCCCTTTATGTGTTTGATCTCAAAATCAAATTCACATAAAAATTACAGCCATCTAGCTTGACTTTCATTTAGTGTTGGTTTCTCAAACAAATATTTCAGACCACAGTGGTTTGTTCTAAGCTCAAATTTCCTGCCCATCAAATAGTGCCTCCACATTTTTAAAGTGTGCACTACGGCAGCAAGCTCTAAATCATGGGTGGCATAATTTTTCTCGTGCTCTTTCAACTTTCTTGACTCATAACATATAACATGATTGTCTTGCATAAAAACTTCTCTAATTCCCTATTTACATGCATATGTAAACACCATTATTTTTTTGTTTGAGTTTGCACTTTTTAAAATTGGAGCACTTGTAAGAAGCTTCTTCAATAGCTATAAGCTTTCTTCACATTTTTATCTCCACTCAAATTGTATTTCCTTCTTTTACAAAGAAGTGATGGGGTGTGCAAACTTAGACAATCCTTCTATGAACCTTATGTAATAACCAACAATACCCATAGAGGATCTCACATTTGTCACATTCTTTGAAGTTGGCTAGTTTATAATGGCCTCGGTCTTTTTTGGATCCACTGATATACCTTCCTCTAAAATAATGTGACCCAAATAATGAATTTGTTTTTTATAGAATCACATTTGCTTAACTTTGCATACAACTTATGCTCCCTTAGCAATTGCAAAGTCATTCTCAAATGTTCTTAATGCTCATGTTCATTCTTAGAATAAATAAGAATGACATCTAGAAAAATTAAGAACAAACTTTTCCAAATACCTACTCAAAACACTATTCATGAGACCAAATGGCCCCACCACAAACTCATAGTGTCCATACCTTGTCCTAAAGGTTTTCTTGTCGATGTCTTCTTCCTTTATTTTCACTTGATGGTAACCACACTTCAAGTCAATATTTCAAAATACCTTTTCCCCTCTCATTTGATAAAAAAATATCATCAATTCGAGGCAATGGGTACTTGTTCTTTACCATAACTTTATTCAGTTGCCTATAATCAACACATAACTCGAGTGTTTCATATTTATTTTTCAAAAATAGCATGGGTGCTCCCCATGGAGACACACTTGATCAAATGTACTTATTTTCCAACAACTCTTGCAATTGCATTTTCAACTCTAGTAATTCTGGTGTACTCATCCGGTAAGGTGTCTTAGATACCAGTGCAACTCCTAACACAAGATAAATTGTGAAATCAATCTCTCTCTTTGGAGGATGTCATGGCACTTCATCGTGAAACACATCCCTGAATTATTGCAACACATGATAATACTCCAACTTGGGAACTTCATTTTTTGTTTTATCCAATACATGGGATGCATACAATTGACAATCCTTTCTAAAGAACTTCTTCATCTGCATTGTTGCAATTTGCCTAATAGAAACCACCTTTGAAATGTACTTTACTATCCTTGGGTTTCATTCTTCATCGATGCATTCAAAGGTATTGCTATAACAATCAAGTTTAACTTTATGTGTTTCCAACCAGTGCATTACAATGAGAATATCATAGGAACCAAGTGGCAAAATATTCATATTTTTCCATGTTAAGAGTCCATCCATTTCTAATGGACATTTCTCCATAATTTCACTAACTTTCCTCTTGGTTCCAGTGGCTGGTTGGACCAAACATGATTTACTATGCTTTGTTTTCTTAAAATTACAAATTTTAACAATTTTAGGAGTGATATAACTGTGAGTAGATCCATGGTCAATCAAAATAGAAATAGATTTCTTAAAAATCTTACCTTCAACCTCAAACACAATTAAATCAATCTAGTTCAACATAGATTCTAGGGACGATCCTTACCACCTGGCCCACATTTCAACCTCTTGGATGTTCTGAACATGCTTAGAACTTCCATTTTGATGTGGAAAGTTTCTAAGGAAATGGCCCTCTTGTTATAGCTTAAAATGACACTTCTCCGTCTGTGACGACACTTCTTGAGATCAAGTTTAGTCACACAATAGGACACTTTTGGATAGAAGGGTCATTATGGACACTGAATATGGTTGAAATTACATCACTCTTGGCCCATTTGATGGTTCTAACCCTTAGGAACACTTTTCCAGACCAAACCACCTCCTGAAAACCATCAGAAAACCTTGTTTTTGGCCATTTTTCCACATGTGCACTGGTATCCTATGCATAGAGTAGCGCACACCTTGGGAAATGCGTTGGTTTGCAGTAGGAAGAGTAGGGCATTTTCCTGAATCAATCAAAATCTCGAATTTTGATCAATTTGAGTTAGTTGGGGAACCTCCTGATTGGTTATAACTGCTTTTCCTCTCCTTCATTGACTATATAAGGAAGGTAGAAGGGCCATGAGAGGGGACCAAGCCCATAACAATGTTATGATGGAGGAATGGAGACCCTCATCCCCCTCTCTTGTGCCTTAGTTTCTGATAAACCCTAGCACAGTTGATTAGAGGCTGGGATCCTTGGAGATTAGAAGCAGGAGACCTTGAATCTAGGTTTCGTGAAGTGCCAAGCTTAAAGGAAGGTATAAATTTATGTACTTGCTTCATTCATTAATAAAGATTAGACATTCTTTCCTTTCCAAATATGACCTATTCATGTGTGTATCAGATTTGATTAGAGTTTGCTTATAGTTTGATGTCTTCTTCTATCATGAATATCAGTCTTATATATGTAGTCAAATGTATTTAAGAAAGGTATGAAGTTGTTTTGCAGGTGTGGGCATTGCGACACTGAATAACATTGAAGAGCAAGGAAGAGGAAGGCTTGGATCAATCTTTTGAATAAGGTACACATCCTCTTTAACCTTTATCTCTTTGCTTACTAGTTGCACTTGCAGAACATTTGTAGGTCTATCTTTCATCACTGTAAGTTGGTAGTTTCTCCCCTGAACTATAGGTGTATTTTCCTCACAATAGAATGGCGACTCCACTGGGGAAAGCCTATCTACTTAGGGGTATCCAAGGTCATTTATTCAGTTTTGTTTAAAGGTATTTGTTCAATTTCTTTATCAGAATCAGTTATTAAGCTCTGTTTGACCCTCCTTGGCTCTTACAGACCCTTCCTAGCCCTTACAGAGCCTTACTAGCTCAGGTGTGGGGGGTTTTAGCCTTATTTTTTCAACTTTTCCCACATGTGCGCTACTGTTGTGAAGCACAGTAGCGCATTCCCCTGTGTGGGCGCTGGTCTTCCTCATAGACAGTAGCACACACATCCTGGAACTGAGTTTTTTTTTGGGTTTTGACCTGTTTAGGGGGGCCATGACTGCATTTTTTGGGGTCCCTGATGACCCTAGGTCTGATTTAAACCACTTTAAGTGGTCTCCTATCCTTGTATTGATCCTATGTTCATGATTTGGACCCTCTTTGATCAATGTGGGCTTGTTTGGAAAGTTTTGGGGCTTGTTGACCCAAGTTGGTGGGTTGTGGACCAGTTTGGTGTTTTGTACCCCGATTTGAGTTTGACTGAATCTACTTGCTCCATTTCCAGTAGATTTGAAACTTATTGAGTCTACTTGACCCTGTTTGTATCTATTTGAGTGAAATTTCTCTTTAGATTGGTTGCTTATCCTCCCTTATGCTTTTAGTTTTCTTTTTATAGTGAAAGCTCAAGTGTCTTTGCTGCTGTTCAGGACCTTAACTGCATTGTTTATGTGCAGACCTGACTTTATCAAACCATACTTCTTTGTAAGTCATTTGCTTTGTTTGGGTCTAGAAGTAGGTTTCGTACGCTTTTCCCAATGGTTGGCATGCTTACATCAATAAGAATCTGAAAGTCATATTAGTAGCTTTTACTGTTTCAAGAAGGAAACCTAAAAGTTCTTTGCTTTTGCTTTGATAGTAGGTTACCTTCAATTTCAGTTTTGTTTCTCACCTTTGAAAAGTATTAAAAAGAAAAAAATTGATTTATTTTCTGAGTAGAGTACCTTGCAAGTGGCTTAAAGGATTTAAGAGTGCTTTGCATCAAACATAAGAAATTTTCTTTTGCATACTTATTTGTTTGAGTAGCTGCATTCTTAGGTTTTGAGTTTAATTTTGTACATTTAGACTTTATTTTTACCTTTTTACATTCGAAAATACTAAAAATTGCATTTGCATATGCATTCTAGATTGTATCTTTAGGACTTGCATTGAAAAGAAAAGATTTGTTTAGTGGTAAACATTTCATTTTCAGTATTCTATCTCTGTTATAAGCACTCTCACACACCCACTGCCTTTTTGAGTAAGCAAGTAACCTTTAAAATGAACCCTAATAATATGTAGTAGTAACATTTTGATTTCTAGGTTACACTATTCACCAACTAGTCTTGGTTAGGATCTTGGGTTTAAAACACCTTAAACCACCCGAGATCACACATTACGCAAAAATCGTAGTTCGACTATCACAGGTAAACCCACCTCATTCAAAACTTGCCTGGGATCTATGCAGTAGGTCTTGTGAGATCAGATTGTTGAGAATAAACCTCCTACTTTTTGTTTCAAGCATATACCAAGATTGGATCGCGTTTGGGGACTCTTTTGAGTTTCGGGCTCAGTTACCCTGCCCATGCCTTCTGATTCGACCAGAGACTGTTCCCCAGGGAGTTTTTGGTGTGGTGGTATCCTTAGTATCTAACCATAGGATCATACACAGGTGATGGCAGAGGGTTATATATGCTATACCTAGGACAGAAGTGGGAGGAAATCCCTTGCAGGTCTTTGGGAGGGTGGTTGGGTGATTCCAGCGCTTGCACCCTTAGTCATTGTATTGTGGACCCCGGGTAACTGTCCTTCTTCCTTCATTGATCTGTTCTGGGCCCTCATCATCCCAGACTCTTCTTCGGAAGGCATCTGTTTGCCTGGTTTGATTTACCTAGGACCTTTATTAGTGGTGTGCTCTTTGTGCTACTTGTCTTAGTTTTCCTTAGAGAACTTCTTGCTCATTTGAGCAGGAAACTATGTCTAGCGTTCCGGCGAGCGCCAATCAAGGTACCCTTGTTCCAGACGATCCTTGTGCTGTTCCATTCATTGGAAACATTGGTACTCCCTTAATGGCTACTCTGAATCTTCCTGGATTCACTATAGGGTTTCCGGTTTGGTTGTTCTCCACTTTGAATGCCTTGCATGCTCCTGACGCTTCTTTTGTAAGCACCTCAAATCAAGAACATCAGAACCCCGTGCCTTCTTTTCCAGTAACATCTTATCCTCCTTCTACCTCATGTGGCGAAAGTAGCAATACTAGTAACCAGCATTCTAAAAGGAATAGACGGGGGAAGAATAGGAAGAAGATGCCAAAACAAGGAGGCAGAAACCCATCCACTACAAGTCATGCTAGGGGCAAGCACCCTGCCTCTGCAAATCATGCAGGGGGCACCTACCCAGCCTCTGGAGGTCATGCTGGGAGAAAAATTTTAGTCACTGAAAATCACACTGAAAGTTTGTCTTCAACCACTGTCAGTCATGTTTAGGACACGTCATTGATCATTGCTAGTCATATTAATGACAAGTCACTAGTTCCTGTGAGTCATACTAGAGACACCAGGTTAGCCACTGCAAGTCATGCTGCGAGAGTTGACATTGTCGAAAAACCCAATAAACAGAAGTATAAGTTCCCTTGCAAGTTTTGTGAGGGAGACCACCTTACTTACTTGTGCCTTGTACTTCCAGAAGTGCAAAAAGTGTGGTCCTTAGTTCAAAAGTCTTCTGCTTCTGAGCAACTAGCCACTGCAAGTCATGCTGGGGTCAAGCTGTCAGCCAATGCTAGTCATGCTGAGAGTACTAACATTGTAAAGGAGTCTCAACCTATAGGATGCAAACCAAAGTTCCCTTGTAAACTTTGTAAGGGAGATCACCTTACTTACCGATGCCCTGCCATTCCAGAGGCACGAAGAGTGTGGTCCATGTCTAAAGGAATCTCTGCTCCTGAGTTGTCTATTGATTCCCTACATTCATATCAACCTTTGGTTGATAAAGTGGTGGAACCAATGCAATCTTTGGTCAACCCCACTCTGCCTTCAGAGAGTGAAGTGATCGAATTGATGCAATCTTCGACCGATCCCATTAGTCCTGCAAATATTGATGCACCTACTGCGGAAGTCTTCTGCATTACCAGTTTGGATGTTCCTGAAAAAGGAGGCACTTCATCTGTGCCATGTGAACCCCTACCAAGCCTTAGAATTGTTTCCTTTGATTGGAATAGCCTAGCCAAACCTTGTCTTCCTTCTTCGACACCTTTCCAGATAAAGGTTGATATCGGGAACCATACGGTTGATCGATGCATTGTAGATGAAGGAGCTTCTGTTAGTATCTTATCCGCTTATGCTTGGAGAGATTTGGGTTTCCCTAATGTTATTCCAGCTGTTAATTGGCCGTTGACCTTCGATAGAAGACCTAGTGAACCGATCGGATTTCTTCGTCAGGTACCTGTTACTTTGAGTGGAAAAACAGTCTTAGTTGATTTTATGGTTTTAAAGGACCCTATGGACTTTGATATGATCATCGGGCGTGATTACGTTTATGATATGCATGCTGTGGTGTCTACGCTCTTTCGTGTGATGCATTTTCCTCATAACGAAAGCATCGTCACTATCGCCCAGCTTGCATTCATTGATCCTCCTTATTACCCAACTGTAGACCAGTCTGATCCCTCGTCATTAGGCACCACTATGTCACATGGGACTTATGTGGCATATTGTTCCTTGAGTTCAACTTCTACTGAGAAGAAGTCTCAGAGTTCATGCTTACCTTCTCGGGACTTAGTCCCAACTTTTGACCAAGGGACACCTCCATCTGAATGTTTAGATATGTGTTCTATCTGGGATGATATACTTCCTTCTGATGAAGTTTTCCTAGTCCATAGTACAGTCTTCCATTCATTTGGATGTTAATCCAGTCGCAGTTATGTCCAGCCCTGGTTTGACCTTAAAGTCTGATCTTCCTATTGTTGAGTCTTTGGACTCTCCTATAGATCCGCAAATCGGTGTTCCTGCTGAGTTTGATTCTGCTTCTAGAATTTTCAACTCTCGTGATGATGAACTTGTTTCTGCAGATTCCATCATGTCCTTCAACTTTGATCTTCATCTTGAAGTCGATCTTGTTGATTGTAAGTCCTCGAGCTTGGGTACCATAGAGTCTTAATTTGAAAACTCTGCCTTGTTTATGCCTATTGTTGATGATAGTGAAGTTGAAAGTATTTCTACCACAATGACTGTATCGGGTCTTTCTTTACATATGTTTTACATATGATCTTGGTACTAATGTTTCTTGGAACAAGATTCTTAGCTGGATTTATACTTGCTTACTGGTCCTTTTCGACACCTTGTGCGACCATGTCAGGTATATTCAGAACCTTGCATATAGGTTTAGGATTCCCTGCTGTTATGTTGCATTTGAACCTTTTGCCATCCGAATTCGCCATAGGATCGAACCTGTTAGATATTGGTGTGTTAGCCATCTCTTTATGCATTGTGCACCAGTCCGACAACAGATCCTACCTAACATGGGTCACCCTAGTCAGCACCCTTATGCTATTTTGGTGCCCATGCTGAGTTTTTCTCATAGGCTCGGGAGCCTTTTTAGATTTACCATGACTTTGAGAAGAAGCCTCATATCTTTTTTCCTCATATATTTCTAGCCATCCATGATAAGGCTTCCATCTTCTTGTTCAAGTTGCATATGCATCTGTTATGATCCCGCTTGCGCTAATGAGCCTGATGCTAGCTTCCACGCTTTTAGCTCGTTGTATAAGCCCCCATCTCTGATCTCATTTCTGCTAAGCCCTGTATCATTTTTCCTTCGCAATTTGACACCTTTTACCTGGAGGAGACACACCCTGAGTGTCCTTATCTTGCTCATGTTCCTTGAATTAGGCATAGCTTTGTTCCATGCGCTTGGAGCTAGTTTCGCATGTCCCTGACACTCGTCTCCTCCCATGTTGAGCATTCTTCCACCCTTACTTCGAGCTCGTTAAAAACAGTAAGTAGGTTTCGAGCATTCTTCCACCCTTACTTCGAGCTCGTTAAAAACAGTAAGTAGGTTTCGAGCAGTCTTCCATCTTTCCTTCGAGCTCGTTAAAAACAATAAGGAGGCTATGAGCCTTTATTTCATCTTCACTTCGAGCTCGTTAAAAATAGTAATGAAGTTATGAGCATTTTTTTGTATCTCCTTTGAGCTCGTTAAAAACAGTAAGGAGGTCACGAGTTTACTTTTTCGGGCTCGTTAAACCTTTACGGAAAAGATCCCTATGGAGTTCTTTTGTGAAGAACCTGCAATAATTAATTAATGAAAATACACGATATAGCAGAAATAACAGAACTCAGAATCACTTTTATATTGATCACAGGCCACTTCGAGAGGGCAACCTCCTTTGAGCAAGCTCAATACAAATAACTTCACGGTACCTTCATTGGTCTCAACACAAACTTATATACTAAGTCTAGGCGCCAATACCATGGGTCAATACCATGTGTCAATACAAACCATGGGCCAATACAAAATATGGATCAACGATTACTACGGGACGACTTACAAAGCATATGCGTCCAACAACAATAATACAAACTATGGATCAACAAATACTACGGGACGACTTACAAAGCATATGCGTCCAACAAAAATATACTAACAAAGTAAATAGAAGGGTTGACATGGGTTCTTAACATCTTTTAATCCCTTTTCAGACTCCTTAAATAGGAAAAGTTTGCCAAGCATAGTTGTCTTTTCGGGCTCGTTAAAATAACTGAACCGACATCCACTTAGGTATAGAATTATCCCTTTTCCGGGCCTTGGTGGCTAATTTACGGAAAATGTATACTCTAGGTATACTCTGGTATGCGCTAGAAGAGTTCTTCTTCCATTGTTTTACACTTTTTTGGGGAAGGAGACTAACTTTATGAAAAAGGACCTTTGGAGTCGTCTTTAGGGTTTTCAGACTCTCGAAATGTGAAAACACCAAGCGAGCATTCACCTACTCGGGCTCGATGTGAAATCCACGAGATGGTTGATAGAGGACTGTTTAAGTTTTTCAACTCTATAAGCAAGAAAACACCACCGAGCACAGACCAATCCGAGCTCGATATAAAATCCATGGATAGGTATATGGAGTTTTCTTCTAGGTTTTTCAGACTCCTTAAATATGAAAATACCGTCGAGCATGCTTTAGTTCTTTGTCAAGCTCTTTAAAAAATGAAAAAGGAAAGGGAAGGGAAGAATGTTAAAATATCTTTCAATATGATGGCAGCAAGTCAACTACCTCCTTGAACAAAGCACTTGTTTTGAGTCTATCAAACAAGTTGGGTTCTAGTGTTGGCCTTAGGATAAACCCGATCTCAGAGTTCTTACTCCTCCGTTTGGTTAGTCTTCCAATCATATGGAGAATCTGTTAATGTCTCCTACATTGTAGATTTTTATCGTGGTCTCTTTGTGTTAAAAGCTGCCTAAGTCACTCTTGTATCGTGCTCACTGTTCAAGGATATAACCTGTGTCGGCCATTCTGTAGTTTCCTTGACCTCATGCGTCGTCCATTCCTTGGTGTCGGTATGTTTCATCATGTGTTCAGTCCTACTCCAAATCAACTCATACTTGTTGAGTGCCCCTCGTGTTGGATGATGGAGGATGCCTTAAGGCCTCCCTTCCAATGGACTTCTTCCCATAGACTTCAACTCATTGTGCTTTGGGAATGAAGTTTAGAGTTTTGGTTAGTACCTTGGGGATTGCAGTCATTAGTGGCAGTTTCCCTCGCTATTGGATAGATGGGAATACATCAATGTCTCCTATCCGATAGATTCTTCAAGTGTTCGACGGTAAGACCACTTATTCGCACTTGCTTGAATGTACTAGGTACCTTGGGTTCCATTTTCATTATTGGTAGACACCCTTGCGTTTGTTAACGGTATACATCAATGACCGGTAATCAAACGATACCTCCCATGTTCGACATCAACTCATTTATTCGCATGGATAGGTTTGTACCTTGGGTTGTTTTTGGATGAAGACCTTGGGATTCTCGATAGCATCACCTTATTTATGGTATCGCCCAAGTTGCGCAAGACTGAGCCACACTCTTTTTTGGCTAGTGATGAGACATAGATCCAGCTTGTTCTCTATGGCTATGTTCTCCAGTTTTGACATAGATCCACCTTGTATTTATGTGGCTATGTTTACACTTATGTTCCTCATGGATCCACGCTTGTATTCTAGTGTCCATGATATATGCATCAGTATTTGGATTAGTATTGTATCCGCTTGGAGGTCATGTTCCATTATTTGAACATGGACAGTTACCCCAAGGATGAGTTTGTCTGATATTGCCTTTGCTTTCAGGTACTTCATTTGAGCCTATGATTCTTGGTTTCTTCGGTTACTCCGTTCCCATGTTTCAACTGTTTGTTATTTATAATGCATTTCGGCCATCGTTTCCCTCACTCCCTCTGACCTCATACATTAGGGGGCATCTGTTATAGCTTAAAATGACACTTCTCCGTCCATGACAACACTTGCATCGCTTGGTCGCATGACGACACTTCTTGAGATCAAGTTTAGTCACACCACATGACACTTGTGGATTGAAGGGTCATTAGGGACACTGTATGGTTGAAATTACCTCACTCCTGGCCCATTTGATGGTTCTAACCCTTAGGAACACTTTTCCAGACCAAACCACCTCTTGAAAACCATCAGAAAACCTTGTTTTTGGCCATTTTTCCACATGTGCGCTGGTATCCTATGCATAGATTAGCGCACACCTTGGGAAATGCGCTGGTTTGCAGTAGGAAGAGTAGGGCAGTTTCCTGAATCAATCAAAATCTCAAATTTTAGTCAATTTGAGTTAGTTGGGGAACCTCCTGATCGGTTATAACTGCTTTTCCTCTCCTTCATTGACTATATAAGGAAGGTAGAAGGGCCATGAGAGGGGACCAAGCCCATAACAATGTTATGCTGGAGGAATGGAGACCCTCATCCCCCTCTCTTGTGCCTCGGTTTTTGATAAACCCTAGCACAGTTGATTAGAGGCTGGGATCCTTGGAGAACAGAAGCAGGATACCTTGAATCTAGGTTTCGTGAAGTGCCAAGCTTGAAGGAAGGTATAACTTTATGTACTTGCTTCATTCATTAATAAAGATCAGACATTCTTTCCTTTCCAAATATGACCTATTCATGTGTGTCTCAGATTTGATTACAGTTTGCTTATAGTTTGATGTCTTCTTCTGTCATGAATATCAGTCTTATATATGTAGTCAAATTTATTTGAGAAAGGTATGAAGTTGTTTTGCAGGTGTGGGCATTGCGACACTAAATAGCATTGAAGAGCAAGGAAGATGAAGGCTTGGATCAACCTTCTGAATAAGGTACACATCCTCTTTAACCTTTATCTCTTTGCTTACTAGTTGCACTTGCAGAACATTTGTAGGTGTATCTTTCATCACTGTAAGTTGATAGTTTCTCCCCTGAACTATAGGTGTATTTTACTCACAACACCTCTCCACATCCCCAACATTGAAGTGTCTCTCTTGGATTGTCTCACATCTTCCTAGCTGGCTTAGTCACACCCTGTGGTGGATGCCTATATTGATTTATAAAATGAGGAGGATTAAATCCCCTCTTTCTTTGGTCAAACTTATCATTTTTCTTATCCTTGCATGCCTTATAGAGTTATGGGTTGCTTTTGTTTTGATCATAACAATACTTGACCTTCCTTATGGTTTCATTTAGAGTTTGATGTTCATCAAACTCAATTTTATTCTTAAATGATTGAGGTAGTCCACTTAGAAAACGTTGAATTTTGACCTTATCATCTTTGATATACTTGACATATCTCAAAAGCTCCAAAAATTTATTGGCATATTTCTCCATGGTCATTTGTCCCAATTTCAACTCATGGAACTTTTTGATTTGGTCATCATAGTACCTATCAGAGAGGTACTGTTTGAAGTACTTATTGAATTGCTTCCACACAATCTTCCTTTCATTGAGCTTCTTCACTTGCATAAGGATGGTATTTCATTCAAATTAAATATGGCAACCCTTGTCTTCATGTTCCCAGAGTAGTATTGGACTTGGAAATACTTCATCATCCCAGGAAGCCAAGCCTCAGCTTCTTAACCATATTTTACTTCACCATAAAAAATATGAGGTTTGACCTTTCAAAATTCCCCATCTGAGTTGTTCTAGAAATACATCTTCCTCTTATTCCTATGATATGAAGAGCTTGAACCTTCAATGGAGTCTTTAGAGGAGAATGGGTCACTAGAAGAGAAATATGAAGTATAGGTCCTATCTCTAGAAATCATTCTTGAGCTATGGGACCTCTTGTGAGAACGTCTCCTTGAGCTACTCCCACTCTTCTTCATTTATTGAGTGTTTCCCATGGTGAATCTTCCTTTGAATGTCTGTTAAGATTTGAACATAGCTGCATTTAGTTTGTTATGTTCTTCTCGAGCTTTAATTAGCCTCTCATTATCAACTTTACAACTTTGCAGTTCCACTCTAAGGCTTCTCATGGTTTTTGCAATGTTTGGGCCAATTACTTGATTTATTAGACCATTAGATTTTGTCTCTGCATTCTCGACATGTATATTTTCCCCCATGGCATATGTTCCAGCTACATAAGAATCATGTGCATCATCTATGATTACGGTCTTCTTGGCCCAAGCAAGACCAAGGATTTCCAAACTACACTATAGTGAGTGCTGACCTTTAACTGTCTCTGATATGATATTGAACCTAAAAAAAGTTCATATAAGAACACTTGTTGGCTTCATTACATTTTTAGAAAATCATAAAATCAATTTTCATGTATGTTGGGAACTACCCATATTGACAAATTTTGTCAAATTATGGCTACATGCAATTTTCTCATCAAAATTTAGAAACATCTGAATCACCCCTTCATAATATAATACTGCAGATTTGTTCCCCTGTGGATAATATTTCCAATGATTATAAGTATGCCCATTTATGATTCATGGGAAAAAAATTACAACATTTCCCAAATTGCCAATTTTGCCCAACTCTAAAATTTTATTGCATGTTTATTTAACTTCAAAGACAAACTTCATACACATGTAGAAAAAAATATACGGAGAACCATAATTTTTTAAGCTCTATAATCCGGTTCTCCAATCAATTCCTATAATTTTATGGAATTGGCTACTTTCAACTTTTTTATTTTCTCTAAACTTGGAATTTTGTGGCAGTTTCTATGACACACTTATTCCTAAATTGATAACACAGTGCAACATTTTCATTCTCGTCCGTCATGTTATCACCACAAGGAAATTATTGAAGTCCTTGATGTCTCAGGGAGATTACCGCTGTAGGGTGGGTCGAGGGCAATGCCCTCACTTTTTTTGTAAATATTTTTGTTTCGCATAATCTAGCGCATAAGCTCGAGGTCATTTTTTGATTTCTAGTACTTGTAAGCAGAGTGTGGAAACCACTTCTCTTTATTTGTTTGCATGATTTTACAAGATTGGTGTGATGTGGGGGGGGGGGGTTCCATCATCGATGGCATAATTCCATGTCACATTACCACTTATAGGGCATAAGTGTTTTCAGCTTGATGAGAAAGTGGTATATAGAAACCACCTTCACAAGCTGAAATGCACCAGTAAGCACCACGCCAATACCATAGTTTTGAATTTTCGACACAGGTCAAATAAGTTAACTTGCGTGCAAGTTGATGATTCATAATCATCTAGTGTCGTTGATCTTCGTGACCATCCAACGATCTGATCTCCTTCCACCTTTGCACTCTATCACTTGTGGTCATTTGTACACTTGTTTAATTTGGTAGGTCCACTTCATCTCCCCTCATCCATCCAACAACTCCACATCATACATCTTGCCCATGTGCCTCCTCCATGTCACGCCGTCCACGTGGCACAGGTGGGGCTCATCTCAAATATTCTCAATTTTTGTAAATTTTGTAATTATGTGAAATTTCAATTTGGCAATAAGGGAATTAATTTGAAATTACTTCTGGCCCCTTACCCATTATGGAACTCATCCGTCACTTAATAGAACCCGATTTTCATAGAAGCATTTATGATTTCTTCCTGTAAGCGTGGATTCCGACCCATATAGCCCTAATGCTGCAACCAATAGCTCTGACACCACTATGTAATGTCCCCATCCATCAATTTGACCAACATAGGGGGAATATTTATGAAAATTATGCTTGTAAATTTCACCCCATGGACATATTATGAATTCATAAATAATAAAATGTGTGTGTAAATGCATAAATGGAAAACACAATGGAAATAAACCCTATCCACACACACATCATGCATATTCAAGCATATTTATCAAAGGCATAATATAAAATCATTACACATCCAAATACAAAGAGAATACTTATCTTTAAACAAAGAAGATCTAAGCAAATAGCTATGTAAGATCGATTTTCAACCTAACCACTATGCCCAACATATACTCTTTCTGCTGACAGGCCACCCCCAAGTTGGGCTATGAGGCCACTAGGGAAAAGGAAACAACTACATGCTTCTCTCTCTTATCCCACAAACCATTATGCTCTCATTGCTTAGCCAAATACTCATCCAAAGCTCTATAGGAATCCCACTCATCCATCAAAACCATGACGCTCCTTCCAACTACCCCATGCAACACAAGGAGGGCATTTCCCTTCACTGATCCACAATTGCCTTAGGAAATCCAACCCTTACAGTGCTTACTAGTTTGTGCAATAAGAGTCCAACATATTGTGTGTTGTTGGAGAACCTCCTGCAACATTAATTCATGGCTTCTTAAGCATCTGCGAGCAAAAAAACTCATTGGGCAATTGTTCATAGCTTTTCCAACCTTTATGCTCACCTACAACCATCTATTTTCCCTCCATTATGCAATTCTCCTTCATAATTTCTAATTTATGGTTAATGCACAATTTGGTAATGGTAATGGTAATGAACAACATGAGGACGAAGTCTACGTAGTGTAAAATCAGCATGAGAATGAATGGTAGACTCCAAAGGATATGATAGGATGGTGAAAATACAAGTGACATTACTTCTTACCATAGAAGAAATGACTTCTAACAACTAGCATAACTATCATAGAAGTATATCTAGTCCATGCTTCCATAACTACACGAGGTGACTTTTCCCACCAACCTCACACTTGCATTCAATGATTGGATTTAATAGTCAAAATGAAGTAATTGGCTCATTTAGGACACATGCCAACAATTGGATGAGTTCTAAGGTTGACACTTGGCAATAGAGGATTTAATCTCCCATAGCCCCCCTTTCATTTCCCCCTCTAGTGGAATCACAACTCCTCTAGCTCTCTTTACACAACCATCTTAGGCCATTTTATCATTTTTCCAACATAATATTTACATGGCTTTCAAGTTAGCATGACAAGTCAACCACATGGTCCACATAGAAATATTTACAACATACATGACTAGCCACTCACTAGTTGGGCCTTGGCCTTGAGCTCCGCACTAAGAATTCATACTAGCATATTTACATCATTTACATAATTTTAATTTTAAAACACTACAAGTCAAAACTAGGGGTATTACATGAATACCCTTAACAAGTCCTCTATCGACTAATTGTATGTCTACATAGCACCTAAAACTAGACACAAACTTCAAAAAACAACTCAGATCAAGGTCATTACTACCACCTCCAAATTAAATACATTAGGATAAGCATTGAGTTTGTTTTCTTATGAGGTTAGACCCAAAACTTGACAGCGTGTACTATCCACCTTAGTAAACATTGACCTCTTCGACACCATTGTAATGGTACTGGCATCTTGCAAGCTATCGTAAATATTGGGACCACCCTCATCCATCATCCTTATGGGTTCATTATACCCTAAGTATTTTAACTTTACAAGGTTAGACCTCTTTGCATAGAAATCATCATAACTTAGGGAGGAGGCATGTATAGTGTTACTGGATATACAAGACTTAGACTAGATATTCTATCATTCATAAGGATCTAATGAATAATCAACTTGGTTGATTTCCATAATCATGGAGAAACCACCTCAAAACCCTAGTCATAATCCAAGTCAACATATGCTACTCAATAACTTAATTTAATTTATTTTTAGTTTTCACATATGTTACATTACATGACGACATCTCCCCCATACTAGGTTGTAAAGTACCTCGCTATTTTCAATTCAATCACTAAGAATATTGACTTCAACGTAGATGATTTAAAAGGACACTAAACCACTTATCAAATTCTTTAGTACCGATTTTGCTTAAAAAAAGAAACATTATGATCTAATTAAACTTTTAATGTTTCAAACCACCAAACTATACTAATTTGGATTGAGCAAATGTTGTAAGTGTGACCTAGGCATAATTCTTTTGAGATGTTTTACAAGTAGGTCATGGATTTCCTTGCATTGTCTTCTTGTAATGGCTCATAAATCAGTCAAAAAATGCTTTATAAGTGTGGCAAATCTAGTGAAGTTAATTTTTTTTTCTCTAATCGAGAGGAACCTTCCAAACCACTCAACAAGCAATGTTGACTGTGCCACTTGGAAATAAACCTCTCAGACCGAGGACAACCCTAGTTTTGGAAATTTATTTTCTCTTTACCAAAGAACTTTTTCTCCAAAGTTGTGTAAAAGTTTATAGGCTGAATTAGTGTGTTGGGAGCAGGTGGATGATGAAGGATCACGAATTCTTCAATGTTTCAACTTTAGTGATGTTCCTCTCCTTTAGCTTTTGTAATTGTCTTTGAATATTGTTGAATAGTCTTTCAAGGTACTTTATCACTATCCTTGACTCATCCAAACTCATGAGTCAATCCAAAACTCATCCAAAGAGATTGTGTAGGATAAAAGACAACCAAAACGCCCTGCTTTTTTGGCAATGGATAAAAACTGGTTAAAATTCTTGCTAGAAATTGCTATTTTCACAATTTTGTAATTTCAGCTATTGGGATTGTTTGTTCTAGACTAATTGCCCAATTTTAAAACTACCCAGATCGCCCAAATTGCAAGCATTAAGTACATTCAATTACACAAATTTGTTTCAGACAAAAGAGGACTAACATTCAACAAAATTTTAAACATTTTTGGGTTTCTTTTTGGGTCCCTGCACCTATGAAACACTTGCCTTTCACATATTAGTGGTCACCTTTTCTATGCATATTAATAAGGCTTAAGCCATTTAGTGCCTTTGAAGTTAAAATTGCATAATAAGCTCTAACTTGGTTAGTTTGATAATAATATTGTTATCATTGAAGACATAATAAAGTAAAGCAATTTGACATGGAGTTAACACTACTAGTACTACTTATTAGCTACAAAGGTTGCAATAGATAATATACTATACAACTTATGAATTATCAAGTTTATAAATCAATGATATATAAAACTACTTTCAAATTGAGAATGATTTTTCCTGTTAAGTTTTAGTTTTGATTCCTAACAAATAAATATTAACAAGTTTCCAGAGTGATTTCCTTTTGTACACGAAGATATGAGATGCTCCTCATTTCATAATTGATAACCGTTTATTTTATTTGTAAAGTAAATAATTGTGTGCTCCTCAATGAAGAGTTGAAGGGCAGTGAAGGCTTCAAATTTGATCCCTATTTGAGACTTATAATATAAATATGGAGGCCTCGTTAAAGAGTGGATGTTAGCATTCCAATTGTTTGCAATTAGGTTCACTTTTGGCACACGTGGTTTCTTTTGTAAGAAAAATGATGTCAAATTGTTCACACATCGGTCCATTGTTGGACAACAATGCTCAAGGAAGTATTTAGATGGAGGGAAGAAGGGTATGCTTGCAAAAATACATGCCTCCAAGAGAGCCATTCTACCTTTAGTTTGAAAATCTATTGGAAGATTGGTAGGATAACATGGGTCAAATTTTTATCCAAGGGGTTTGGTCAATCAATTATTGCCAATATTATTGGGAAGTTGGATAGTTTTTGTGTCAACAAGCTTACTAGGGATGCCATCCATGAATGTGGGGAAGCATCACTTGAATCTTCGTGATGTTCTTGGAAAAAAAAGAAAACAAACATGGGCCTTATTTTGTTAGAGGAAATTGCTTAATATATTCCGTCACTAGCTCCATTGTTGTGTTAAAGTTATGTAGTAATATCTCATGCTTCCCATTGTTGGCATTCACATCGTCGTTATCTGGAAGAGAATTTCAAAGATTTCAAGTTTTTGTGGAATTGATTAGGCATGGAAAAGATAGAGGGGATGCAAATTGAGAGGAGGGCCCTTATTGGGGATTATTATGATATCATATGAGCCTTTTGTTGGAATCTTATTAATACTGAGTTGGGGGTGAATCAGTATTATGTGCAGTTATAGACAATTTTCACTTTTACCAAATATAAACAATAGTTATATTATGCATTCACCATAAACAAAGTCATTCATCAACACATGCACAATACATAGAACACAAAGATTTAATGTGGAAACCCAAACAAAATAAAGCCACGAAATGCTTTCTTATATAGTAAATATTACATTCATGGAAAGCACCAGCTTCCAAAGTTCTCTAGTACCAACTGGAAGGAGGCTCCGACCCCCCTAATTTACAGGCTACAACTTGAAGGAAGCACCAACTCCTTGATTTACCGGCACCAACTGGAAGGAGGAATTGACCCCCTGAATTTGCAGGCTCTAACCTAAAGGAAGCATCGAATCCTTGTTCCTTGCCCCGTCTTTCCGCCCTGATATGACTATAGTAGATTATTATTTGTTGTTCTACATATTTGCGCACTCTTCAGATTTACTAAAATACATTCCTTTGTGCATACCTGTTATACACTATGATCTTTCGCAAATGTTGTACCAATTCAGTTCAACTTCACGTCACTGCATCAATATTGCACACTGGTTCTCATATTTCATAACTTTCTACAATCTGCACGTTGTTTTAACATACTGTTATGTTTATGTGCATATGCAAACTCAACTGATACTATGCATCTCCTACTATGTTGTTGTTTTGAACTTGCGCATTTGTATCAAATAAATCACATCATTTTGTGCATCATTTGTTGTGCAATTGTTCTGTTCTTGCGCATCTATCTCAGATAAATTGTGACCTTCTGATATTGCCTTTCTATTCTCATGCACTATATCATCTTGCGCATCACTTGTTGTGTTGCATTTCTGTTCTAGCACATTTGTCTCAAATAAATCACATCATTTTGCACGTCATCTACTGTGTTGCATTTTTATTCTTGCACACATGGCTCTCTTCTAGATTAAGTTGTTCCAGCTCAACGAGCCATTGATACCCCAATAATTCGAAGCTTTCCAAGTCAGAATACTACCACTTTTGCATCTTAAAGCTTACTTTCACCTCTCCAATATTGGCTTCTTATTTATACTTGACCTGTGCATACCGTATGTGCACAAGTTGGTCGTATCATCACTTTTTCCTTTCTTCATGGTCAAGTTGACTCACGCATCTGCCACTTGTCTTGATCTACACAACTGAGGTATCATGCCTTCTACGTCTTGTGCACGCTTGGTCCTTTGCATAGTGGGTCTTTCGCACTTGAGAACCACTACCCGTTGGGAATTGTGCCCTTGAAGTATCATCACTTGGTGGGTCTTGCGCACTTGACTTAACCATCCACCTCTTGCTTCCAAGACTCTTGCGCATCTTCTGAGACTTGTATACTTCTTCCGCTTGGTGAGTCTTGCGCACTTCTGATACTTGCATACATGTCCAAGCATTTCTTTCTTTTGAGCCTCTTGCACACTCCCGAGACTTGTCCAACCACCTCTTTGAAATTACCTTTGAAGTATCACGACTAGATGGATTGGGACTTGTGCACATGCCTTATGTACTTATTCAAACTTGCTTTTATGTGCTTCTACAATCTGGATGTACTTCATCAAAATAGATTTGATATATTTCTTCAAATTGGCATGGGGATACTAAGTATTCTTTGGCACATGAATACTAAATCATTTTGACATCATTGACAACCAAAGTTCAAAACCTTCTAAATGAATTGAGCCAATAACACTCTTTGTTTCTTTTGACTAAATGTAATTCAATCATATAACTTGTTAAAGATTTCATAAAGTATGTTGTTTACCCACTCAAAAATTGTAGTCTTAGAAACTTGAGAATTATTGTATTTTGTTATTTTCCTCTTGTGATTCCTTCCTCTTCATATATATTAATAAAGAAATTGTACTACTTTCATCAAAGATTCATTATTTGCATTCTTTATTAATCCTTGCTATAAATATGAAGAAATTGTACCATGTTCATCAAACATCTATTATAAGATATTCTTTGTATTATTTATTAGTGCAAGGACTATAACTTTTGTTTGCAAGTCAAATCAAGTTAACTTTTCCTTAGTTTGGTATAGACAATAAAAAATCGTAGTGTTTTCTAAAGTTTACATAAAATTTCATGCCATATTTGTTGGAAACCTAATTTGTAGGGATTATGGTTCCATTGTGATGTAGGAGTGTTTGGACTCCAGCTTATGTGACAAGATCAAAGCCATATAGAGAGTTGGATCTCGAAGTAATCATCATCGTTCGTGGGTTCGACTAGGACTAAAATTTGTCGTTCGTGGCGTATATTTGTTTCCCAAGTGGGAAACGACTGTGAATGGATCAAATGAAGTGTTGGGGTTACGAACTGGCAAGATTAAATCTTGTCCTAGATGTATGTTGGAGGTAGAATAAATGAAAATTATTGTAGTATCAAATAAATAAAGGGTTTATTGGTATGTATAAGGTATCTATGGAGGAGATCTAGTTGATATTTTTTTATGAACATGGGATGCCTTTGGGGAAGGTCGTAAAAGTCCTAATTAATGATTATTAAATTTTCCCGAAGATATGAGAGGGAATAATCAAAATTAATATTGTGTGGTAAGTAAAAAAAAGAAATAACATATAATTTTGATGAATAGTGATTGCATAAAAGAGAGAGCAGAGAAAAATAAGAGAGAAGCAAAGGAAAAGGAAACGTGGAGAGAAGAAGAAGACTACGAGACCCCGAGGATTGGAAGATTGTGTGTAAATTGAATGTAAAACCCATTTGAGATCGAGGCCAAGGGGTTTTGTGGTCATTTTATTTGAAAGTTAGAAAGGTTCAAGCCCAGAGTATGTGAATTTGTAGTTTTGGAGTTTTAATAGAAGTAATTGGACAAGTTTAATTAATTCCCTGAGTTTGTGAACTAGTTGCATGCATTTTAAAGTAGATTGTGTACTCTAAAATTGCAGTTTGGTTGATGTTTTAATGCTAATTGTTTTTTAATAATTGTGCACTTTGACTTGTAATTTAGTTGTTATTTTAATTCTTGGAATTTTAATAACCATTTAGGCTGCACCAATCTTGGTATCAGAGAAGATAGTGTCCTGTTGTAGTGAATAGTTCTAGTAGGGGAATTGTTGGATAGAATTGTAAGAAAATAGATTTTTTTAAAAGGGTAGTACGACTAATAGAAGAGGAGTGAATGCCCAATGGAAAGGAAAAATGCAACATGGTGGTGTTATAGTTGAGGAACTAGCTCAAGCATTTAGGGTTGTCCAAGCTAAAGTGGAAACCATTGAGACAACTTAGAGGAGAGGAGTTGCAGTTGATGCTTTGGATGTAAGTGATGAAGAATTAGAAATTTAAAACCCCTAGGAGGAATTTGAAGTAGTTGAAGGTCTAGGTTTTATAGCGCAAATTGACACTTCCACGTTTATGACGACAATATCCCAAGATGACACCTAAGTGTCCAAGATCGATCATGAACATAAACCCATGATTATGGAAGTAACCCTAATTTGACTCTATTTGATGGTATACCCTAGTTTGACTCTATTTGATGGTATGAACCCTCTTGAAGAGAATCCAACTCATTTCCCTTTGAAATCAATGAGTTGCAAGCATAAAAGAAACCCCATGCACCTTTTTTTGTTACAAGGAGCGTGCCACACACCTCGCCCTTGAGTAGGGCACACATGCATAGAAGAATTACCAAAAGTAATAAAAAATCTCAAAACTTGGAAAGTTATGACAGTTTCTGAGTTGGTCGATCTTGGTTGCAACCTCCAAAACTAATTGGAAACCGTCACAACTATCCCAAACATGCAATAAAATAGGATTAGATGGACTAAACAAGGGAGCAACTGATAACACGGTGCAACATTTTCATTCTCGTCCGTCATTTTATCACAACAAGGAAATTATTGAAGTCCTTGATGTCTCAGGGAGACTACCACTGCAGGGTGCGTCGAGGGCAATGCCCTCACTTTTTTTGTAAATATTTTTGTTTCGCATGAGCTCGAGGTCATTTTTTGATTTCCAGTACCTGGAAGCAGAGTGTGGAAACCACTGCTCTTTATTTGTTTGCATGATTTTACGAGATTGGCGTGATGTGGGGGGGGTTCCATCATCAATGGCATAACCCCACGTCACATTACCACTTATAGGGCATAAGTGTTTTCATCTTGATGAGAAAGTGGTATGTAGAAACCACCTTCACAAGCCGAAATGCACCAGTAAGCCCCACGCCAAAACCATAGTTTTGAATTTTCGACATAGGTCAAATAAGTTAACTTGCGTGCAAGTTGATGAATCATAATCATCCAGTGTCGTTGACCTTTGTGACCATCGAACGATCCGATCTCCTTCCACCTTTGCACTCTATCACTTGCGGTCATTTGTACACTTGTTTAATTTGGTAGGTCCACTTCATCTCCCCTCATCCATGCAGCAACTCCACATCATACCTCCTGCCCATGTGGTTCCTCCATGTCATGCCATCCACGTGGCACGGGTGGGGCTCATCTCAAATATTCTCAATTTTTTCAAAATTTTGTAATTATGTGAAATTTCGATTAGGCAATAAAGGAATTAATTTGAAATTACTTTTGGCCTCTTCCCCATTATGGAACTCATCTGTCACTTAATAGAACTTGATTTTCATAGAAGCATTTATGATTTCCACCTGTAAGCGTGGATTCCGATCTATATAGCCCTAGTGTTGCAACCAATAGCTTTGATACCACTATGTAATGTTCCCATCCATAAATTTGACCAACATAGGGGGAATATTTATGAAATTCATGCTTGTAAATTTCACCCCACGGGCATATTATGAATTCATAAATAATAAAATGTGTGTGTAGATGCATAAATGGAAAACACAATGGAAATAAACCCTATCCACACAAACATCATGCATATTCAAGCATATTTATCACAGGCATAAAATAAAAGCATTGCACATCCAAATACAAAGAGAATACTTATCTTTAAACAAATAAGATCTAAGCAATTGGGTATGTAAGAGCGATTTTCAACCTAACCATTATGTCCAACATATACTCTTTCTATTGAATGGTCACCCCCAAGTTGGGCTATGAGTCCACTAGGGAAAAGGAAACACCTACAAGCTTCTCTCTCTTAGCCCTCAACCCATTATGCTCTCATTGCTTAGCCAAATACTCATCCAAATCTCTATAGGAATCCCACTCATCCATCACAACCATGACGCTCCTTACAACTACCCCATGCAACACAAGGAAGGAATTTCCCTTCACTGATCCACAATTGCCTTAGGAAATCCAACCCTTACTGTGCTTACTAGTTTGTGCAATAAAAGTCCAACCTATTGTATGTTGTTGGAGAACCTCCTGCAACATTAATTCATGGCTTCTTAAGCATCTGCGAGCAACAAAACTCATTGGGTGAATGTTCATAGCTTTTCCAACCTTTATGCTCACGTACAACTATCTATTTTCCCTCCATTATGCAATTCTCCTTCATAATTTCTAATTTATGGTTAATGCACAATTTGGTAATGGTAATGGTAATGAACAACAAGAGGAGGAAGTCTACGTAGTGTAAAATCAACATGAGAATGAATGGTAGACTCCAAAGGATATGATAGGATGGTGAAAAGACAAATGACATTACTTCTTACCATAGAAGAAATGACTTCTGACAACTGACATAACTGTCATAGAAGTATATCTAGTCCATGCTTCCATAACTACACGAGGTGATTTTTCCCACCAACCTCACACTTGCGTTCAATGATTGGATTTAATAGTCAAAATGAAGTAATCGGCTCATTTAAGATACATGGCGGCAATTGGATGAGTTCTAAGGTTGACACTTGGCAATAGAGGATTTAATCTCCCATAGGCACCCTTTCATTTTCCCCTCTACTGGAATCACAACTCCTCTAGCTCTCTTTACACAACCATCTTGGACCATTTTATCATTTTTCCAACATAATATTTACATAGCTTTCAAGTTAGCATGACAAGCCAACCACATGGTCCACAGAAATATTTACATTATACATGCTTAGCCATTCACTAGTCGAGCCTTGGCCTTGAGCTCCGCACTAAGAATTCATACTAGCATATTGACATCATTTACATAATTTTAATTTAAAACATTCCAAGTCAAAACTAGGGGTATTGCATGAATACCATTAACAAGTACTCTATCAACCAACTGTAACTAAATAGCACCTAAAACTAGACACGAACTTCAAAAAACAACTCAAATCGAGGTCATTACTACCACCTCCAAAGTAGATACATTAGGATAAGCATTGAATTCGTTTACTTATGAGGTTAGACCTAAAACTTGACAGCATGTACTATCCACCTTAGTAAACATTGACCGCTTTGACATCATTGTAATGGTACTGACATCTTGTAAGCTATCGTAAATATTGGGACCACCCTCATCCATCATCCTCATGGGTTCATTATACCCTAGTATTTTAACTTCGTGGGGTTAGATCCCTTGGCATATAAATCATCATAACTTAGGGAGGAGGCTTGTATAGTATTACTGGATACACAACACATAGACTAGATATTATATCCTTCATAGGGATTTAATGAATAATCAACTTGGTTGATTTCCATAATCATGGAGAAACCACCTCAAAACCCTAGTCATAATCCAAGTCAACATATGCTACTCAATAACTTAATTTAATTTATTTTTAGTTGTCAAATATGTTACATTACATGACGACATCTCCCCCATACTAGGTTGTAAAGTACCTCGCTATTTTCAATTCAATCACTAAGAATATTGACTTCAATGTAGGTGATTTAAAAGGACACTAAACCAATTATCAAATTCTTTAGTACCGATTTTGCTTAAAAAAATAAACATTATGATCTTTTTAAACTTTTAATGTCTCAAACCACTAAACTATACTAATTTGGATTGAGTAAATGTTGTAAGTGTGACCTAGGCATAATTCTTTTGAGATGTTTTACAAGTAGGTCATGGATTTCCTTGCATTGTCTTCTTGTAATGGCTCATAAATCAGTCAAAAAATGCTTTATAAGTGTGGCAAAACTAGTGAAACGTAGAAATAAACCTCTCAAATCGAGGACAACCCTAGTTTTGGATGTGAGAACGATTTTCCTAACAGTAATTGACTGTCATCGTGGTCACACGAGGCCCTAGTGAAGTTACTTTTTTTTTCTCTAACTGAGAGGAACCTTCCAAACCACTCAACAAGCAATGCTGATTACGCCACCTGGAAATAAACCTCTCAAACCGAGGACAACCCTAGTTTTGGATGTGAGAACGATTTGCCCAACAGTGATTGACTGTCATCGTGGTCACACGAGGCCTTAAAGGACTACAACCTCCCCCACAGGAAAGAGTACAATCCCCCAAAGATTTGAACATGGGTTTCCATTGAGACAACCATGACCCTTGAAGTTACTTCTCATTCATTGTATTAGAGTGTTTCAAAAAGTCACTCGTAAAATACATCAAGCATGTGCTTCTAGTTGCATCGAGTGAAATGAGGTGCTTTACAACCCAGTATGGGGGAGATGTTGTAACGTGATGTAACGTTTGTAACAAAATAATTAAAAAAATTCATGTCGACTCATAAAATAAAAAATTATGGAAAGTATTTAAAAAAAAGTATGGGGGAGATGTTGTAACGTGATGTAACGTTTGTAACAAAATAATTAAAAAAATTCATCTTGGCTCATAAAATAAAAAATTATGGAAAGTATTTAAAAAAAATATGTGGGAGATGTTGTAACCTGACTTTTGTAGCAAAATAATTTTTGTAACAAAATAATTAAAAAAATTCATGTCGGCTCATAAAATAAAAAATTATCGAAAGTATTTAAAAAAAAAATCCATGTTGGTTCATAAAATAAAATATTATGAAATTTTTAAAAAAATAGATGTTCATTAATAAAATAAAAACTTAAAACTTAAACTTGGATCTATCAATCAATACACCTCAAGAAATTGGATCCCTCTAGGTGCTTGATAAATACGGGTTTAAAATGGATCTACAGTGATATTTAGCCTAATAAAGTTTTGCTTATTGAGAAAAACAAATAAATCGCAAACCAACGATGAGACAATTCCATAACAAGAAAAGAAAACACTTTATGATGATTTTTAATGAATTTGTTTATGCTACTAAACTTCCAAGAAGACGAGTGCCCCAATCCTCGTCGGTTTAATATTAACCGTCGATAATAATCCATCAACGGTCGGCCGAAAAAAGATCATATTGCCACGGATCGAGATGAGATACACTTGAAGCGAGGAGAATCCTACAGTCGGAGACGTATTTACGGGCAAACTATAAATACATTCCTCGCTCGCTTAGATTCACCATCGTCATTATTCATTTTCATTGCCTCAAAGTAGCCAGAGAAATTTAGCAAGTGGAAGGATGTCTGGCCGTGGAAAGGGAGGGAAGGGTTTGGGGAAGGGTGGTGCCAAGAGGCACAGGAAAGTTCTCAGAGATAATATTCAGGGCATCACAAAGCCTGCCATTAGGCGTCTCGCCAGGAGAGGAGGCGTTAAGCGAATCAGCGGGCTCATCTATGAAGAGACCAGAGGCGTCCTCAAGATCTTCTTGGAGAATGTGATCAGAGATGCCGTGACATACACAGAGCACGCGAGGAGAAAGACCGTGACAGCCATGGATGTTGTATACTCATTGAAGAGACAGGGCCGAACTCTATACGGCTTCGGAGGTTAAGGAGTCTGTGTAATTAATGCTACTCATTTCTCGTACTGCTTATTCCTCATTGATTCATGGTGTCTGTTGACACCACCCTCCTCTACTTGGGAAATGGTAACTTCGATAATTCCCTGTAACCATATGTAATTACAGAGACCTGGTGTGGGTTGCTCTCTCTGCACATCCACACAGACCAAAGTTAGGGCCCTTTAATTTGCGTATGTTTAAGAAATAGTCTTTCTGAGATCTTGATTTGCAAATTGTGATGATTAGTCAGTTGTCGTTTTGGTAATAGAATTGTCGGAGATTCTTAGTAATTTACTCTCTTTTCCGGACCTCCGGGAAGGGGGCTTGGGCTTGTTATATGCATCGGGATGTTTCGAATTTCAATTTGAAGGGTTATTCTACAGGTTAAATTGAATTATGCTGAAAAGAAATTATGGTTGTCGTTTGAAAATTTATGATGAAGTTAAATTGTTCTTGGGTGTGATTTGAAAGTATGTGATTGGTATTATATTTGCAATGGCGAAGTTTGTAGCTCGCTCAAAGGCTTGAGTACTGAACAGTTTAAACACCAGGTATCTACCACGAACGGAACATGGAAATTAATCAGAAAATCAATGACTTGCCAAGCCAACCAGTTCAATGAATTAAGGATAGCGCTGTATTTGCACAGTGACACAGCACCCATGAATAATTTCCATGTCCTTGATTTGCCAAATTAGATACCTAGTGTTCTGGCCGTAATCCAGTGACTCAGTTAGAGGAGAATCCAGCGAAATGTGCAACCATTAATTCAAGTAAAGAAGGAATCGAGCTGAGTGTGCAACCGACGATTTCATTAAAGCTGAAACTGAGGTATGTCTTCCCATTAACAGAGCGTACAAGCCAAATGCTCAATATAAATGAACAGCAAGTGAATGGAGAGGGCGCAACAGCAATGCTAGCACCCCAATAACTGGTAATTGGTGCTGTGAATGCTAACCACGACTCAACAAACAGAAATGTAACCTGTAGCGATCAGTGAATTTCGTTGAGAATTCTCTAAATTGTAATTTGAATGTGTTAGAACCATAGTTTGCGGAGTTTAAGTTCGTATACAGATTCAAATTTGGTATGACATGAAAATACTTTGAGATATAAATTTTTGGTTTGGTAAAAAATTGTCAGTAAGGCTGCAGATTTTTATTGAATTTACAAAACCATTTGAACTTCAGCACATCCTCCCATTCTGCATTCCCTGCCAGAAAGGCCTCCATAGAAGCTTTCAGTGTGAATTGAACAATTAATGTAGTACCCTGTGTTCCCATTCTGCATTCTCTGCCAGAAAGACCTCCATAAAAGCTTTCAGTGTGAATTGAACAATTAATGTATGATCCTGTGTTGATCATGGTATTTTTTAAAGATTCTAATATTATATTTAATTATAATATAATATTATTCTGGTGTTGACCGTGATTTTCACTCTGTCAAGACTTAAATTAAACAATAATAAATTGAATTAACCTGAAAAATTCATGAAATGAATTGAACAGTGAACAGAATTAAACTGAAATTTTTGTAAAATGTATCAAGCATTTGAATTTATGTATTGACTAGCTTGATTTGGGTGAATTTGGTAACTATGGTTTGGATAGTATTCAATGAGAGAATTAACAGTAGCATGTGCATGCAGTATATACAACATAACTAAAACAATTTTACAAATGTCAGTTGCAAATAATTAATTGAATCTACATGGCAGTTTAAACATCATTTTACGCTATAAATCCAAATGGGCAATTCAGTATCTAATAGCTTTGTTTACCTTCATTTTCTCTGCAATTGCATAACTATAATAGTTTTTTAACTTTTATTTCTTATGTAATTTATTTTCTCTTTACCAAAAAACTTTTTCTCCAAAGCTGTGTAAAAGTTTATAGGCTGAATTAGTGTGTTAGGAGCATGTGGATGATGAAGGATCACCAATTCTTCAATGTTTCAACTTTAGTGATCTTCCTCTTCTTTAGGTTTTGTAATTGCTTTTGAATAGTCCTCCAAGGTACTTTACCACTATCCTTAACTCATCCAAAGAGATATCCACCTTGATGGATTGCTATTACAATAGTATTTTTTGGCTCTTTACATATTACAAACTCATTATCATGCAATTCCTCACCGATTTCCCAAAGAGCCCTTACTCCAACACCATGCATAAGTTTATAGGCTGAAATAGCTTGTTGTAAGCAGCTAGAAGGCTAGCCATCCCCAACTCTTCAGCTTTGCAACTCCAATGCTCTTCCAATCTTTTAGATTTTGTTTGCAATGGTCCAATTCATGGTTCTTTGTTATTTGTCAATTTTTTTCTTATAAAAAATTAATTATTGTGCCTTCAATCTTAGGAAGACTTGAGGAGGTTCCAAGAGTTCAAAGTTCTTGTGGAGAACCAAACAAGGAGGAAGATCCGAGCACTTAGGTCAGACAATGGGAGTGAGTATACCTCCAAGGATTAACACTTTGGAGGCAAGAGTGGATTGTACAAGTGTACCTTGAGATTTTCTCAAGTCTTATTCATTACCAAGCATTAAGTACATTAATTACACAAATTAGTTTCAGACACAAGAGGACTAACATTCAACAAAATTTTAAACATTTTTCGGTTTCTTTTTGGTTCCTTGCACCTATGAAACACTTGCCTTTCACATATTGGTAGTCACCTTTTCTATGCATATTAATAAGGTTTAAGCCGTTTAGTGCCTTTGAAGTTAAAAATGCATAGTAAGCTCTAACTTGGTTAGTTTGATAATAATATTGTTAGCATTGAAGAAATAATAAAGTAAAGCAATTTGACATGGAGTTAACACTACTAGTACTACTTACTAGCTACACAGGTTGCAATAGATAATATACTAGCTTTGCAATAGATAATATACTATACAACTTATGAGTTATCAAGTTTATAAATCAATGATATATAAAACTATTTTCAAATTGAGATGATTTTTCCTCTTTAAGTTTTAGTTTTGATTCCTAACAAATAAATATTAACAAGTTGCAAGAGTGATTTCCTTTTGTACATGAAGATATGAGATGCTTCTCACTTCATAATTGACAACCGTTTATTTTATTTGTAAAGTAAATAATTTAGTGCTCCTCTATGAAGAGTTGAAGGGCAATGAAGGCTTCAAATTTGATCCCTATTGGGGACTTATAATATAAATATGGAGGCCTCGTCAAATAGTGGATGTTAGCATTCCAATTGTTTGCAATTAGGTTCACTTTTGGCACACATGGTTCCTTTTGTAAGAAAAATGATGTCAAATTGTTCACACATCGGTCCATTGTTGGACAACAATGCTCAAGGAAGTATTTAGATGGAGGGACGAAGGGTATGCTTGCAAAAAACACATGCCTCCAAGAGAGCCATTCTACCTTTAGTTTGAAAATCTATTGGAAGATTGTTAGGATAACATGGGTTGAATTTTTATCCAAGGGGTTTGGTCAATCATTTGTTGCCAATATTATTGGAAAGTCGGCTAGTTTTGTGTCAACAAGTGTTTGGATTGAATCCTCCTAGGTGAGGGGTGCTAGTTTATGCCAACAAGCTTACTAGGGATGCTATCCATGAATGTGGGGAAGCATCACTTGAATCTTCGTGATGTTCTTGGAAAAAAAAGAAAAAAAACACGGGCCGGATTTTGTTAGAGGAAATTGCTTAATATATTATGTCACTAGCTCCATGGTTGTGTTAAAGTTATGTAGTAATATCTCATGCATCCCATTGTTGGCATTCGCATCATCGTTATTTGGAAGAGAATTTCAAAGATTTCAAGATTTTGTGGAATTGATTAGGCATGAAAAAGAGAGGGGATGCAAATTGAGAGGACCCTTATTGGGGTTTATTATGGTATCATATGAGCCTTCTATTGGAATCTTATTAATATTGAGAGGGGGGTGAATTAGTATTATGCTCAGTGATAAACAGTTTTCACTTTTACCAAATATAAACAATAGTTATTTTTTTTTTTCCCATGTGGTTCACTTTAATCGGCTTAGCCGACCGCTACATCCACGAAATTATTTCCGACGGACCCGCCCCGAAGGGGTTTCCGCCCTGCGGCCGCTGCGTGCCTAACCCCAAGAGGGTCTATGAGGATGGATCCCGTGACCTCGCATGCTGGGAGGCCTAACTTCCGAGAACTCAACCGATCGAGCTAACTCTTGGGGCTAAATATAAACAATAGTTATATTATGCATTCACCATAAACAAAATCATTCATCAATACATGCACAATACACAGAACACAAAGATTTAATGTGGAAACCCAAACAAGAGAAAGCCACAAAAGCTTTCTTATATAGTAAATATTACATTCATGGAAAGCATCGGCTTCCAAATTTCTCTAGCACCAATTGGAAGGAGGCTCTAACCCCCTAATTTACAAGCTACAACTTGAAAGAAGCACCAACTCCTTGATTTACCAGCACCAACTGAAAAGAGGCATCAACCCCCCAGATTTACAGGCTCCTACCTAAAGGAAGCATTGAATCCCTATTCTTTGTCTCGTCGTGTCGCCCTGATATGACTGTAGTAGATTATTCTTTGTTGTTCTACATATTTTCTCCCTCTTCATATTTACTGCAATACATTCTTTTGTGTGCACTTGTTATACATTCTGATCTTTTGCAAATGTTGTATCAATTCAATTCAACTTCATGTCACTGCATCAACATTGCACACTGGTTCTCATATTTCATAACCTTCTGCAATCTACATGTTGTTTTAACATACTGTTATGTTTTTGTGCATATGCAAACTCAACTGATATTGTGCATCTCCTGTTGTGTAGTTGTTTTGAAGTTGCGCATCTTTATCAGATAAATCACATCATTCTGTGCATCATCTGTTGTGTCGTCGTTCTGTTCTTGCGCATCTATCTTAAATAAATTGTGACCTTATGATATTGCCTTTCTATTCTCATGAAATATATCATCTTGCGCATCACTTGTTGTGCCGCATTTCTGTTCTAACACATCTGTCTCAAATAAATCACATCATTTTGCGCATCATCTACTGTGTTGCATTTCTATTCTTGCGCATATGGTTCTCTACTAGATTAAGTTGTTCCAATCCAATGGGCCATTGATACCCCAATAATTCGAAGCTTTCCAAGTCACAATACTACCACTTTTGCATATTCAAGCTTACTTTCAACTCTCGAATCTTGGCTTTTTATTTATACTTGACCTGTGCATACCGTGTGTCCACAAGTTGGTCGTATCATCACTTTTTCCTTTCTTCATAATCAAGTTGACTCATGCATCGCCACTTGTCTTGATCTATGCAACTGAGGTATCATGCCTCCCGGGTCTTTCTCACACTTGGTCCTTTGCATAGTGGGTCTTTCGCACTTGAAAACCACTACACGTTGGATATTGCGCCCTTGAAGTATCATCGCTTGGTGGGTCTTGCGCACTTGACTTGAATAACCACCTCTAGGTTTCAAGACTCTTGTGCATTTTCTAAGACTTGTATACTTCTTCCGTTTGGTGAGTCTTGCGCACTTCCAAAACTTGCATACATGTCTAACTGCTTCTTACTCTTGAGCCTCTTGCGCACTCTCGAGACTTGTCCAACCACCTCATTGACATTACCTTTGAAGTATCACGACTAGATGGATTGGGACTTTTGCACATGCCTTGTGTAGTTCTCCAAACTTGCTCTTATGTGCTTTTACAATCTGGATGTACTTCATCATACTAGATTTGATATATTTCTTCAAACTGGCATGGGGATACTAAGTATTCTTTGGTACATGAATACTAAATCATTTTGACATCAATGACAACCAAAGTTAAACAATCTCCCCCTTTGGCATTGATGTCAACACCTTAGGAAGTTGTGTTCTTCTTGATTATGAATTCCTCTGTTCTATTTATACACAACGTAGTGCTCCCCTTGTGTGTACTCCCCTTGTGTTCTTGCTAGTTTGAACCTTAGTTCTTCTGCACAACTTGCTATCAATACTTCTCTGTAGTTTTTCATTTCTGCGCATTTCACAGTTCACTGTTATTGATACATGCTTCATGATGTTTCTCCTTTGTTCCTCTACGTAACTTTTGATCAGTACTTCTCTACTGTTTTTCATTTTTGTGTAGCTTCATGATATTTCTCCCCCTTTGAAATCAATGGCAAAGAGGTGCTTCTTGTGCACAACTTCATGTTCTTTTCTACGCTTATACTTCAACTTTGTGTTGGATTTCATGCTGTTGCCACTATTTGTTTTGATTACTCCCCTCGTCTTCGTGCTTCATTCCTGCATTAGGAGTAATATTTCCTACTCACGTTCTTGATTGAACTATAGTTGCAAACTTCTGCAGAGTTTCCTTTGCTGCTGCAACCTTTTATTTCATTTATCTTTCTTTGGCCAAGATGCTTGCTTCCATTTGTTCATCCGAAACTAACTTCAGGGTTTCAAAGCATTCATCAACTGCTTCCTTGATTTCCCTTTGTAACTGTGGGAAAAGTTATGTGATGCTAAAGGCTTCTTCCTGCCATGGTTCAAGTTTGTTAGTTATTTTCTGATGTTCATCCCGAATCCTACTTACTTCTTGCTGTTGCTTTCTGTACTCTCCCATTTTATTCATATTTTCAGTAGCTGGTAAACAAGCTAAGTTGTCATGCATCCTTTGTTCCAGTTCTTGCGCATCCTACAACATTTGATCTACTTCCTTTAATTGCTCATCTACAACCAACTTACCCCATAGTTGAGCGCTTTCTTCATGCAACTTGTACATTTTAACTCTAGGGTTCTGATATTCTCTATTGCAATATTTATTCTTTCTAACTCACTTTCACGTTTTGCTCTAACCTCTGGAGGTGTTCCTGGTTGCTGTCTTGCTGTCAGTTCGTCAACTTTAGCCTATAGCCCTTGAATGGCCTCGCCTATCTTTAACACTTTTCTTTCTAGAGAAATACCTTCATCAATTTGAACCTCTGGAAGCACATTGTGTACTTCTTCCAGTGTCTTTTGTAGCTTTAAGGATTTCTGTTGTACTTCCTCAACTTCCTGCTTCAGTTGATCACCTCTTGTGAATGTTTCTTCTGCTTTCCTCTTTAAGTTAGATGTCTTTTGCACGGTCTTTTCTTTTTCTATCTACAGCCTGGAACATTATTCATGTAGAACTTCCTTCTCATTATTGCTTTTGTACCAACCAGTTGTAACAACTTCATGTCGCCATCTGATCTCATGCGCAATGCATGTATGTAGTGCATGTAGCTCATTTAAACGTAAGTGCAACAAAATCATTTTTACATAACTTACAAACTCCTACATCTCTTGAGTGGGAAGGTTCAGACTTGCAGATGGAATTTTCAGTCTCTGATGCAACTCTGTTTCGTTTGTCTGCGTGACAAGGTGTCTTTGAACTACCCAGATGTGCGTCTAAGCGTGTTTCCACATCATTTTGTCATTTTCCCCTGGTCGTCAGTATCAGCTGCTTCATAGTCGCAAACTTTTCTTCAATTTTCAGTAGGATCTCCTCTTGTTGTCGCAAGGTCTTCAATTTCACCCTTTGTAGTCATATTCTCCATGGCTTCTTCAGTGACATTTCTGACTTTTATACCAATTTTGTTCAATATCATCTGTTGTCAGTGTCTGAACAAAATTGGGTTTGGATGTTTTCCTTTTCTTCCTTGAAGACTCTCCAGGATGAGTGGTTTCTGTTCTCTTCTTAACTGGCACAGATTGTTGTGTAGGTTCAAGAGGAATTTCTGCACCAATAATTTCCTCTTTTATGGGTGTTGGAATATTAGGTTGTTCCTATTGCGCAACTTCTTCTTCTATTAATGGAACCCTCCACGCTGGATCCCACTTGTGATTGATTTGTGCAATGTCATCCTCAGAACAAATGAACATAGTAGGTAGCCATTGCATGTTAGGATCCCTTTTGGCTTGTATGTAGGTATGATGCATTCCTATTTTGAAGCGTGCAATTCCTTTGTATGTTTCAACTATGTGAGGCTGTATGCGTGGTGTTTCTAGTAAAATGATTCTAATCTCCCCACAATATAGGTAAAAGTTGATGTTGGTATCTTCCTGTCTACATGTAATATTAGAAAACCACAAGTTTGTATACCTAGTTGCTAGGAATGGCCTCCTGTTTCTGTAAAAGAATTGAATCCCTTCTGTTTCTTTCCATCCTACTAGCACAATACATATCAATAACCAAGTATAATGGAAAGGTGTACCATTTTCTTGCGTTTCCTTGCAATCCTCCAGAAATTTGTTCAGCAAAAATGTTGACCAGTTCATCTGCACTCCCTCCACACATTTCTCTACGGCTGTAATGATTGCTGCTGAGACCTAGTCCTAGTGACTCTTTCGGAATAACTTGGATGCTAGTACCTGGACAACAAATTTCATAGCCTGGTCTTTTGTCTGCGAGACTGAATATCTCTATTGGCTCGTTGGGTTCCATACTTTTTAGCCATATTCTTTCCAAGGGCTTTCTCCTGTATCCTGTCCATAAGAAGACTTACGTCTTCCCCAATGGTCAGTATCATCGTGGTCGACTCAATCATCTTGGCGTTAATGGAGATAGGCATGGTCAGCCACAGGAACCCACTATGCACTTGTGATAACAACATTTTCGCCCACATTTTCACATGTGGGGACCTTCCAAAGTGAGGGATCTCCAATAAGTTCAATATCCTTGATTTTGACAACCCTTTTTCCCATGTCTGGAGCTCCATTACGAGTGGTTCCATAGGGTCTGAGATGACCCTCCTGTCCATGTACTTGTCCATCACCAGGTCAGGAATTTCTTTTATCTCCGGCGATATCATAATCTGCAAACCTGAACTTGTACAGTTTCCTGAGTATATTTTCTTCAACTATCACACCTTCAAAATCCTTTTGTGCTGGTATGCCTGAATCTTCTACATTAGGCAAATTAACAGGCGTTGCAATAGGTTTCTTGGACGAAATGTAGTCACGAGGGACCTTTACAGGCTTTGATGAAGACGCACCTGGTGTTGGTGTAAATTCTCCCTGCACATTCACATATGGATTCTTTGTCCTACATTGTCCCTTGGGTGCCATGGCTTCCGAGCTTCAACCTTCACTCACAATTGTTCACTCTACAGCTATTGCTTTCAGTAGATGCGGGGGGTCAAACTAGTGATATCTACAACTTATAAGGGGTTCAATGACTTTCCTCTATCATTAATGATTTTCGTTCTCTGCGGATTTTCCTAGATTTGGTCCATTTTGAAAACTGGAATGTTTCGATTTTCACAATACTTTTATTGATCTTGTCCAAATTCAATTAATCACCTTTTTCCACTAATTACTACCGCCACCCCTTAATTGGTCACCACTACTATCACTACTCCACTAGTTATTAATGCTCACTTTTTGTTGCAGTCTGTTTTGTGAACAATCTTCTTTCTGCGACAGGCTCGTATGTCTGTGGATTAATCTTGTATTGGAGTGGTGATAGATTGGTCTCCCAAGTTCTCCACATTTTCATTCAATACAAGGGACCTAGTAAGATTTTCAATATTTTCTTTACTAACTTCACATAGAATCAAGCTATTACCTTTATCTGAAGACTTCCTTCTCCAAATCCTTCTACATTGTTCTTTTCCTTGATTTGCAGGAGTATTGCTTCTTTTGTAAGGAACAGGCTGAGATTCCTTATCTGTTTTCTTTTTCCAATATTTGTTGAATTTCTTTGAATTTCCACAATTCTAAGCCTTGTGACCAATTTTATTGCACTTGTAACAGGTTGTGTTATTACAGAACTTTCCAGTATGTCCAACCATGTTACACTTCCTGTTGATGTATATGTAACTTCGGAATGTATTTCATCTATGTATTTTATTGTACTCCTATAGAGATGTATTATTCCTCTATACAGAAGTGTCATCATTTGTATTGACAAGTGTCGCAAGTGTCGTAACTTGCCGATGGGTTATTAGACCACCATGTGTGGGTTCGGCCCTAATTAAGTTAACCTGGGGTTATTAGGCTGAGTTAGACAAGTCGGCCCCATAGGTTTATTAGGCTGCTCATAACAAGTATAAATAGAGAGTGGGATCTCTCTATTTGATCACTTCATTACTCACTTATCCATCGCTTGGAAAGTGGCGCACATGTGAGGAGGAGGATCAACTGCTAGGAGGAGTCTATCTCTGTGTACTTGGGTTGTACTTTGGTTGTACTATTGCTCTATCTACCTCTGAGGAAGTTGTGGGGTTTTTCACCTTAGGGTTTTCCCCACGGAAACTCTGTGTGTCTATTGTCTCTTATGTTTGCATCTTGTGATGATTGATATGCATTGATATATTGTACATGTTATTCTCTCAATAAAGATCCTAGAGTATATTGATTTAATGATAAAAAATTAACACTTCCAACATTCAATAGTTTCGAGTGAGTGCAGCTCTCTTAGTTGCGCAATATTCTTGTAATTTGTCCTCTGATTTTCTTCTTGATTAGTTTCTTCATTGAGAGAAGGGTCTTCTTTCTTGTTGATTCCAACCTTGTAACCTATACCATATTTGTTAAATGGTGACCTTTGTTTGCTCAAAATCTCATCCAAGACTTCTGCGCTTTTGTTAAACTTGTCATTTGTCCTTAGCTGTGTTTGCAGTCTTTCAACTTCTTGTTCATTTTCTAGTAATTGAGTCTTCTGTTCATCAATAATTTTTATGTTCTTAGAACTATTCTCTTCATATAAATGATTTCAAACTGTCTTGCTTGAATTTGAATTTGTCGTTCTTTAATCACCATGCTGGCATCGTCATTTTGCCTCTAGGTCTTTTGGAGCTGATATTTTAGTGACAAGGTTTCTTCGTTTGACTTAGAAACTCTTTCTTTTCTTTATTGTTTAGTTTCTTCCAATTCTTTCTTCAAAAGTATGATCTCTTTGGATAACTTCTGATTCTTTGCAACTGATTTTTCAAGTTCACTTTCCAATGTGTCAATCTTAAGTTTCTTAGGTTGATAGGTTTTATCCATCTCCTACAATTGACTAGTAAAGTATGCTACCATAATTTTCGACTCTTCTTCTTTCTTTTCCAGAGTTTGCATGATATTGGTGTTGGGTATGTTATATCTCTTCACATGGTCGCTGCGTGTACAACACGATCCCTACGGCACCTACTCGCTGGGTTGCTTTTTTGCTTTTTCGCGATTTTCGACCCATTGTACTCTATCTAATTCCGGTAAAAGGAATTATGGTTGTAACCTAATTCGGGTAAACGAATTAGGGTTTTAGATGCTGCAGAATACCATTTATTGTATTGTACATGTAAAATAAACATATAATGAAAAAGGAGCTATGCGGCTCTAAGTTTTGCTGGTTTTTCCCGGTTAAGGGTTTCCAGGTGAAAATCTCTGTGTAATGTGTGTGCCATTGTGTATTGTCTGTAAATGCTTAAGAATCGATATATGTTTGTACTTCACTGTTAAGGTTTAAAACTTACATTTGGTATCAGAGCATTTTTGGGTTCAGAGGGACGCCTTTGTTTCCAAGGGTTTGGCTCGATCTTGGATTTGTGATAAACCTGGTTTCAGTGGGAGCTTTGCAGCGGTGATTTATTTTTCTTTAAAGAATGGCGAGCAGTTCTAGATTCGAGATTGAGAAATTTAATGGTCAGAGCTTTGAGCTATGGAAGCTCAAGATGGAAGATCTTCTAGTAGATAGAGAACAGTGGATCGCAGTAGATCCAGGTACCATGCCCTCTGGTATGGTAAAAGAAGAATGGGAAAAGCTGGAAAGAAAAGCAAGGAGCACCATTCGCCTTTGCCTCGCAGATTCGGTATTGGTGAACGTATCTGGAGAAGACAGTGCAAAGAAGCTATGGGACAAACTGGGAAATCTGTATCAGTCAAAGTCCCTGGTAAATAAGTTATTTCTGCGAAAGAAATTGTACCTTCTGAGGATGACTGATGGAGACTCTCTATCAGAGCATCTAAACGCCTTCAATACTCTGGTAAGTCAGTTGACATCTGTTGGTATTGCACTTGATGATGATGAAAAGTGTATTAGTCTGTTGTGCTCTTTGCCAGATTCATGGGATAATCTGGTCATAGCTATTGGGAGTAATGCAACCACGCTAAACTTCGAGAATGTGGTTGCATCCCTACTATCGGAGGAAATGAGGCGGAGATCCATAGACAGTTCAGCCAAGGATGCCTTATTTGTAAGAGGTCGCCCTGGAGACAGATCTAAAAATAAGTCTTCAGGTGGTAGATCTAAATCTAGAGGGAGATCTAAATCTCCAGGACCTTCTGTAAGAAAATGCTGGAAGTGCGGAAAAGCTGGGCATTACAAGAAGGATTGTAAATCGAAAATTACTGATAAAAGTAGAGGACCTAATGACGCTCCATCCGCAGATGGGAAAGAATCTACAGAGGAAGGAGGAGATGTGTATCTGGCATCTTCAAGTACACATGCAGAGCATGATTCGTGGTTGATTGACTCAGGTGCGTCTTATCATATGACTCCTCACAGGGAGTGGTTTTCTGAATACGAAAAGTATGATGGAGGAGATGTATTTCTGGGAGACAACTCGGTAGCGAAAATCATAGGTCGAGGAAAGGTCAAGCTACTGCTCAAAGATGGAAGGGTTAAAACTCTTCCCGGGGTTCTGCACATTCCAAAGTTGGCTAGAAACCTTATATCTGTAAGTAAAATGGATGATGCAGGTGTGAAAACTTTATTTGAAAAGAACACATGCAAGATGGTTCGAGAGTCATTGGTGCTGATGAGGGGAGTTCGGATTGGAACTCTATACAAGTTGTTGGGAAGCACCTTCAAAAATGGATGTAACAGCACTATTGTTTCTGAGGGTAAAAATGAAGGAGACAGAGTCCTTACTGTCTCTAGTGAGAAGACATCGCTATGGCATCGAAGGCTGGGACATATTGGAGAAAAGGGTCTTCGAATATTACAAGGTAAAAGTATGGCTGAAGGCATGTCTGACTTCACATTAGATTTCGATTTCTGTGAACATTGCTTATATGGTAAACAGAATCGGGTACGATTCTCATCTGGTGTTGTAAGAGCTAAAGGAATCTTAGAATTAATACACAGTGATGTTTTTGGACCTGTGCCTGTTCCATCACTAGGTAAATCTGTGTATTATGTTTCATTCATAGATGATTTCTCAAGAAAAACTTGGATTTATTTCCTGCGTAAGAAATCTGAGGTTTTTAATAGATTCAAAGAATTTAAGGCTCTTGTAGAGAATCAAACTGAGAAGAAAATAAAAGTACTCAGAACAGATAACGGTGGAGAATTCTGTGAAAGTGAATTTGAGGAGTTCTGTAAAATGTGTGGAATAGCAAGGCAAAAGACTACTCCATACACACCTCAACAGAATGGGGTTGCAGAAAGGATGAACAGGACATTGATGGAAAAGGCAAGGAGTATGCTCAGTGGTGCAGGGCTAGCACAACAATTCTGGGCAGAAGCTGTTGACACTGCGTGTTACCTAGTGAATAGGACACCCACATCAGCGTTGGTTGACAAGACACCTCATGAGGTTTGGACTGGTAAGAAACCCTCTCTCTCTCATCTCAGAGTGTTTGGGTGTGATGCTTTTGTACATATTCCAAAGGAGAAAAGGAGCAAGTTGGATAATAAAGCAGAAAAATGTATCTTCATTGGTTACAAGGATGGAATGAAAGGTTACAAGCTGTGGAACCCAGTAAAAAGGCAAACAGTTTACAGTCGAGATGTGATCTTCAGAGAAGTTGAAAGCACTTCCAGGATTGAGGATGTACCAAAGGAAAAGGATTCAGAGAAGCTACACTTTGATATCAAGGATGAAAGAGGTGACTCTTTTGAGGAACCAGATTCGTCTGAATCAGATGAGGAGGCAGAATCGTCTGAATCAGATGAAGAGGCGGATCCACAGACTCCGGTATTGAGGAGATCTGACCGAGAAAGAAGGCAAGTTGAAAGGTACAGTCCCCCTGATTTTCGTTCTAATTTTGTGTTATCTATTACTGATGATGATCCTAGAACTGCTAAAGAGGCAATGGATTCAGAAGATAGTAAACTATGGAAGAAGGCCATGATAGAAGAAATGGATGCCTTGGACAAAAATGAGGCATGGGATCTGGTTGAGTTGCCAGAAGGAAGAAAGCCTATTGGAAGCAAATGGGTATTCAAGAAGAAGTTAAATGCAGCAGGTAAAGTGGAGAAGTACAAGGCTCGACTAGTTGCGAAAGGTTACTCCCAAATTGAGGGCATCGATTTTGGTGAGATTTTTTCACCTGTTGCAAAATTGACTTCTATTAGATTTCTTTTATCTATTTCTGCTGCTTTTGATCTTGAAGTAGAACAGATGGATGTAAATACGGCTTTCCTACATGGAAATCTTAATGAAGAGATCTATATGAAGCAACCAGAACGGTTTGTGGTGAAAGGAAGAAAGGAGCTTGTCTGTAAGCTGAAAAAGTCTCTCTACGGTTTGAAACAATCTCCCAGAATGTGGTATCAAAAATTTGATACTTATATACTGGGACTTGGTTTCTCAAGAAGCAAAGCTGATCACTGTGTTTATTTTAAGCCAATTGGTGATCATTTTATTTATGTAATATTGTATGTTGATGATATGTTGCTAATTGGAAACAACAAAGAAATCATCAAGGATGTCAAGAATCAGCTGTCATCTGGATTTGACATGAAAGATCTTGGTGCTGCAAATTTCATTTTGGGCATGGAAATAAAAAGAGATCGTGAAAACAGGAAACTCTGGTTAAATCAGAGGAAATATGTTGAAACGATATTGAAGAGATTTAATATGCAGGAAAGCAAACCAGTGAAGGTGCCCATTCCTGTAGGTGTAAGGTTATCTGCAGAACAGTGTCCCACTACACAAGAAGAGGTAGAGGACATGTCTCATGTTCCATATGCTAGTGCAGTTGGCAGTCTGATGTATGCCATGGTCTGTACTAGACCAGATATAGCCCATGCAGTGGGAGTTTTGAGTAGATACATGTCAAAACCAGGAAAGGAACATTGGACTGCAGTAAAAAGGGTCTTCAGGTATTTGCGTGGCACTACAGATTCTGCAATCTGCTACCAAGGAAGACCCGGTCTAAACAGAGAGATAGATATACAAGGATTTGCTGATGCTGACTGGGCTGGAGATCTTGATCACAGAAGATCTACAAGTGGCTACGTTTTTAATCTATTTGGAGGAGCAATCAGTTGGATGAGTAGAAGACAAGCTGTAGTTGCACTCTCAACTACAGAAGCTGAATACATGGCAGCTACCCATGCAAGTAAGGAAGCTGTATGGTTGCAAAGATTGTGTTCAGGTATTGGTTTTGTTCAGAATGCAGTAAAAATTGGTTGTGATAGCTCAAGTGCAATATTTCTGGCAAAGAACCCTGCTTATCACTCGAGGACAAAGCACATTGATGTGCAGTACCATTTCGTCAGAGACATGGTTGAACAGAACAAAGTGTTGCTGGAAAAGGTTGACACTTTGGTAAATGTTGCAGACTCTTTGACAAAGTCTGTGAGTACTCAGAAGTTCTCTTGGTGCAAAGAGAACATGGGCATTGTTGCCCTGAATTGTTGAAGTCATAAATTTCTCCTGTATGTGAAGAGAACAACAAGTGGGAGAATGTTGGGTATGTTATATCTCTTCACATGGTCGCTGCGTGTACAACACGATCCCTACGGCACCTACTCGCTGGGTTGCTTTTTTGCTTTTTCGCGATTTTCGACCCATTGTACTCTATCTAATTCCGGTAAAAGGAATTAGGGTTGTAACCTAATTCGGGTAAACGAATTAGGGTTTTAGATGCTGCAGAATACCATTTATTGTATTGTACATGTAAAATAAACATATAATGAAAAAGGAGCTATGCGGCTCTAAGTTTTGCTGGTTTTTCCCGGTTAAGGGTTTCCAGGTGAAAATCTCTGTGTAATGTGTGTGCCATTGTGTATTGTCTGTAAATGCTTAAGAATCGATATATGTTTGTACTTCACTGTTAAGGTTTAAAACTTACAATTGGTTGCAACCCTTTTTACCTCTTCTATTGTTTTTTTCTCTAAGTGCGAATAACGTACCTTTCTTTTGTGACAAAGAGATTTTCCATGCTGCCATTTTCATGTAACCATGGTGCTTCGTTTTGAGAAGATCTTTCCTTTCCACCCATAACTGCGCAAGGACCTATTTTCCAATTGTTAAACTGTTACTAAAGACACCGGATCTAATACCAATTGTGGAATCTTATTAATAATGAGAGGGGGGTGAATCAATATTGTGCATAGTTATGGACAATTTTCACTTTTACCAAATATAGACAATAGTTATATTATGCATTCACCATAAACAAAGTCATTCATCAACACATGCACAATACACATAAACAAATATTTAACGTGGAAACCCAAACGGGAGAAAAACATGAAATGATTTCTTATATAGTAAAGATTACATTCATGGGAAGCACCAACTTCTAAAGTTCTCCAGAACCAATTGGAAGGAGGCTCCAACCCCCTGATTTACAGGCTACAACCTGAAGGAAGCACCAACTCCTTGATTTACGGGAACCAACTGGAAGGAGGAACCGGTCCCTTGAATTTACAAGCTCTGACCTAAAGGAAGCACCAACTCTCTATTCCTTGCCCCGTCTTGCCGCCCTGATATGATTGTAGTATATTCTTCTTTGTTGTTCTATAGATTTAGGCATTCTTCATATTTACTGCAATACATTTCTTTGTGTGCACCTACTATACACTCTAATCTTTCACAAATGCTATACCAATTCAATTCAACTTCACGTCATTGCATCAATATTGCACATGGGTTCCCATATTTCATAACCTTCTGCAATCTATGCGTTGTTTCAACATATTGTTATGTTTCTGTGCATATTCAAACTCAATTGATACTGCACATCTCCTACTATGTTGTTGTTATGAACTTGCGCATATGTATCAAATGAATCACATCATTGTGTGCATCATCTGTTGTGTCGTTGTTCTGTTCTTGCACATCTATCTCAGATAAATTGTGACCTTTTGATTTTGCCTTTCTGTTCTGACGCACTATATCATCTTGTGCATCATCTGCTATGTTGCACTTCTGTTCTAGTGCATCCGTCTCAAATAAATCACATCATTCTACGCGTCATCTGTTGTGTTGCATTTCTATTCTTGCGCATTTGGATCTTTGCTAGATTAAGCTGTACCGTTACAATGAGCCATTGATACCCCAATAATTCGAAGCTTTCCAAGTTAGAATACTACTAATTTCGCATCTTCAAGCTTACTTTCAACTCTCCAATCTTGGCTTCTTATTTATACTTGACCTGCGCAGACCGTGTGTCCATAAGTTGGTCGTAGCATCCCTTTTTACTTTCTTAACGATCAAGCTAACTCACGCATCCACTACTTGTCTTGATCTGTGCAACTGAGGTATCATGCCTTGTGAGTCTTCCGCACACTTGGTCCTTTACATAGTGGGTCTTTCGCACTTGAGAACCACTACCCGTTGGGTATTGTTCCCTTGAAGTATCATCGCTTGGTGGGTCTTGCGCACATGACTTGACCAACCACCTCTTGCTTCCAAGACTCTTGCACATCTTCCGAGACTTGTATACTTCTTCCGCTTAGTGAGTCTTGCGCACTTCCGAGACTTGCATACATGTCCAACTGCTTCTTGCTTCCGAGTCTCTTACGCATTCCCAAGACTTGTCCAATCACCTCTTTGACATTACCTTTGAAGTATTATGACTAGATGGATTGGGACTTGCGCACACGCCTTATGTATTTCTTCAAACTTGCTTTTATGTGCTTCTTCAACCTGGATGTACTTCTACAATTTGGATGTACTTCATCAAACTAGCACAGGTATACTAAGTGTTAATTGGCACATGAATACTAATTCCTTATGACATCAATAACAACCAAAGTTCAAAACCGTATAAATGAATTGATCCAATAACACTATTTTGACTAAATGTAATTCAATCATACAATTTGTTAAAGGTTTCATAAAGTATGTTGTTTACCCACTCAAAAATTGTAGTCTTAGAAACTTGAGAAGTCTTAGAAACTTGAGAATTATTGTATTTTGTTATTTTCCTCTTGTGATTCCTTCCTCTTCATATTTATTAATAAAGAAATTGTACTACGTTCATCAAAGATCCATTATTCGCATTCTTTATTAATCATTGCTATAAATATGAAGAAATTGTACCATGTTCATCAAACATCTATTAGATATTCTTTGTATTATTTATTAGCGCAAGGACTACAACTTTTGTTTGCAAGTCAAATCAAGTTAAATTTTCCTTAGTTTGGTATAGACAATAAAAAATCATACTGTTTTCTAAAGTTTTCATAAAATTTCATGCCATATTTGTTGGAACAATATATTCTAATAATTGTTGGAAACCTAATATGTAGGGATTATGGTTCCATTGTGATGTAGGAGTGTTTGGACTCCAGCCTATGTGACGAGATCAAAGCCATCCAGAGAGTTGGATCAAGAAGTAATCACCATCGTTCATGGGTTTGACTAGGACTAAAATTGGTCGTTCGTGGCGTATATTTGTTTCCCAAGTGGGAAACGACCGTGAATGGATCAAATGAAGTGTTTGGGTTGCGAACCGACAAGATTCAATCTTGTCCTAGATGTACGTTGGCGGTAGAATAAATGAAAATCCTTGTAGTATCAAATAAATAAAGGGTTTATTGGTATGTATAAGGTATCTATGGAGGAGATCTAGTTGATATTTTTTTATGTACATGGGATGCGTTTGGGGAAGGTCGTAAAATTCCTAATTAATGATCGTTAAATTTTCCCGAAGATATGAGAAGGAATAATCAAAATTAATATTGTGTGGTAAGTAAAAGAAAGAAATAACATATAATTTTGATGAATAGTGATTGCAGAAACGAGAGAACAGAGCGGAGCAGAGAAAAAGAAGAGAGAAGCAAAGGAAAATGAAAGGGGGAGAGGAGAAGAAGACTATGAGAGCCCGAGGATTGGAAGATTGTGTGTAAATTGAATGTAAAACCCATTTGAGATTGAGGCCAAGGGGTTTTGTGGTCATTTTATTTGAAAGTTAGAAAGGTTCCAAGCCCAAAGTATGTGAATTTGTAATTTTTGAGTTTTAATAGAAGTAATTGGACAAGTTTAATTAATTCCCTGAGTTTGTGAACTGGTTGCATGAATTTTAAATTAGACTATGTACTCTGAAATTGCAGTTTGGTTGGTGTTTTAATGCTATTTGTTTTTATAATTGTGCACGTTGACTTGTAATTTAGTTGTTATTTTAATTCTCATAATTTTAATAACCATTTAGGCTGCACCAATCTTGGTATCAGAGCAGGTAGTGTCCTGTTGTAGTGAATAGTTCTAGTAGGGGAATTGTTGGATAGAATTGTAAGAAAATAGATTTTTTTAAAAGGGGAGTATGACTAATAGAAGAGGAGTGAATGCCCAATGGAAAGGAAAAAGGAAACATGGTGGTGTTACAGTTGAGGAACTGGATCAAGCATTTAGGGTTGTCCAAGCTAAAGTGGAAACCATTGAGACAACTCAGAGGAGAGGAGTTGTAGTTTATGCTTGGGATGTAAGTGATGGAGAATTAGAAATTTAAAACCCCTAGGAGGAATTTGAAGTAGTTGAAGGTCTAGGTTTTATAGCGCAAATGGGAACTTCCACGTTTATGACAACAATATCCCAATATGACACCTAAGTGTCCAAGATCGATCATGAACATAAACCCATGATTATGGAAGTAACCCTGATTTGAATCTATTTGATGGCATGAACCCTCTTGAAGAGAATCCAACTCATTTCTCTTTGAAATCAATGAGTTGCAAGCATAAAATAAACCCCATGCACCTTTTTCTGCTGCAAGGAGCATGCCACACACCTTGCCCTTGAGTAGGGCATGTGGGCATAGAAAAATTACCAAAAATAATAAAAAAAATCTCAAAACTTGGAAAGTTATGACAATTTCTGAGTTGGTTGATCTTGGTTGCAACCTCCAAAACTAATTGGAAACCATCACAAATATCCCAAACATGCAATAAAATGGGATTAGATGGACTAACTAAGGGAGCACACCCACATCATTGTTATGTTGGAGAAATATTTTTTCCAAATCAAATCCATTCATCCCCACTATCCCTTGGTGACCCATGTCACTGTGCACTCTTTTCATAAGTGTTGAAGTAATCTATCTTATATGAATTCTACCCTATACACCTTTGAAAGATCAAGTGATTGGAAGTGGAATTTTAATTCATTCAAGAGTAGAGGAACCCGACCAAAGGCTTCAAAAAGTGTCTAAGCAACAAAAAGGTAACTGATGTATTAGTCATTTTGTTGCATTTTAATATAATTTTTTTTAATCTTTCCCTCCCCCATATACATGTGTAAAATTCAATGTGTTGAATCATTTGTTATTTGATAGAAGGTTGTTCATCATCTTTAAGAACATTGTTGAATACATATTGTTTCCATGTATATGTTCTTGTTTGTACTAATATTTTCATCAAAGTAATAAGGTTTGTGAGGAGGGTATTCGGTCTTTCTTGTAGTTACCAAGCCATTAAACAGGAGCAGGTTGAAGGTGAAGAGCAAGAGCAACAAGGATTAGACTTCAAAAACAGGTTCTTGCCTCTCCTTTATCTCATTCTCTTTCTTGTTTGCTTGTTGGCTTGCCCTTGCTGAAACATCTCTTCTTGAGTTTGATCTTCCTGTCTAGAGAGCCTTAAGGTCAACTTTCTACCTTATTAGTATGTTGGTGACCAACCCTAGTCATTAGTATTTTTTTCCCACGACACCAGAAAAAAAGGATTATTAAGGCCCCAACGTATTTTAAAGGGAAACCTAAGATGGAGACATCTACTTATTCAGGAAGTTTAAACCCAAAAGAGTTGATTGTCTGGATTAGGGACATGGAGAAATTCTTTGATATGGAGCAAATTGAAGACCCTAAGAGAGTGAAGATGGTTTGTATGAAGTTGAAAGCTCATGCATCTCTCTGACATGATTCTCTACAATTAGAAAGGAATAAGAAAGGCAAGGATAAAATCAGAACTTGGGATAGAATTGTGGCTAAATTAAATGGTAAATTTCTTCCCTGTTGATTATAATTCGAATCTATATAGGAAGCTACAAAATATGATGAAAAACGAAATGACAGTTAAGGAGTATAAAGAGGAGTTTTATAAGTTGTCTATTAGAACTGGGCATAATGATGAAGGTGATGAAGTTGTGGCTAGACACATTAATGGATTGAAGTATGCAATCCAAGATGTGTTGAGCATTGTGAGAATTAGAACAATGGGAGAAGCATACCATATTGCCTTAAAAGTAGAGGAGAAATTGTCTGGGAAGAACCCTAGTGTTAAAGGCAGAGAAAAAATGAGAGGCAGGGGAAGAGCTATGTCCGGAAGAGGACATAGTAGTGGAGACAAGGAGATGAGGGCAGCAATGCTAGTGCTCCAACCCATGAATTTAGAAGGAACAATGAAGCCTTTAGAGGTGAGGAAATTTTGGTGGATGAGGAAATTTTAGAGGTAGAGCGACTAGAAGGTCCATTGTAATTTGTTACAAGTGTTAGACACTAGGACAAAAGGATTATGAATGTCCTAATATTTTTCATGGTATGAGGAGACAAGAAAATAAAACCCATGTTGCTCAAGTAGTGGAAAGCACTATTGTATCTGTAGCTAGAGTTAATGATGATGTAGCTCAACCATAAGCTAGAGAGAACCTAATGTTCAGGAGGATCCTGTTGAAGCCTGCAAGCTAGCCAATGATTGGAAAACCATATTAGAAAAAATATATTTTCAAGAGAATATGCAAAGTTAGATGTCAGTGTTGTTCACTGATTGTAAATGAAAGTAGTATTGTAAATATAGTGTCCATAGAGGTCATAGACAAGTTGAAGTTGAAATGTAGACCACATCCTCTGTAATATCCCGATTTTGACCCCATTGCATTAAAAATGTAAATGATGTAATATTGTTATAAAATCATGGTGAGGAGCTCAAGGCCAAGTCCCCACCATCGATTTAGTGTTAAAATTGATGCATATGGTTTGTGTGCTATCCAGGCATAATGGAAATTGTAAATATCATGTAAATATGCATTTTAATAAAATACCCACAACTAGCTATGCAATGCAATGCAACAAGATTATGTGGGCATGATTTTTACAAGGAATTGGGAGGGAAATATTCAAACCCTTGAACCAATCAAGTCAATCCAAGTGTCAATGAGAGAACCCATGAACCCTCAACTACCCATTTTGACTTATGCACCCAATCATTTAATTCTTCCAAGATTTGGTTGAGGTAGTTAATGCCTTGTGGAATGGAGAGATATGGTTGTCCAAATTCGGGTATGGGCAAGCCATCAGTTTGGAAAAATATGTTTTTGCTTCTTGGGCAAGAAATGACCCATGAATTTTCTCCCCAAGCCATTATCCATCAACCAACTTGTATCTCTCACGTTTTTGGAGCTACCTGGGCGCTTTCCCTCCACGTTTTTTTCTGGTCTTTGCTTCATTTTTAGCTAGGAGAAGGGCGTTTTCGTGATATAGAACAGTGGGGAAGAAGAGGAATCAGTTTTGGGGTCCCTATGGTTTCATTGAGGCCGTTTTTGGCCATTGGAATGCTCATAACCCGTGGGAAAAAAACATTTTTTGCTTTTCCCCATCCCATAAGTCGTTTTTGTTGTGCCATGATTTGGGGAAAACCCATGGACATCTTGTTTTGTACAACCCATAGTTGAAAACGTTTTGCTATGCCAACAATTGTGCTTGTTGTTTGTAGGAAGAGTATGCTAGGGCATGAGTTATGGGTATCCATTGCTTTGTTTTGAGTGAGTGCAAGCATATAAAAATAGAGGGTTAAGATCTGGCTTGATAAACCCAGCTATGGGATGGCTTGGCTTAGCTATGATGTGCACTTTGTTGTGCATGATCTTGAGTGTTCCCACTCCTTATGGAAATCAAGCCCAGGTCAGGGGTGGCAAATATGCTGAGAGATTGATGAGAATAGTTGGCCTCTGGCTGGGTGGAACGTTGCAGCTTCATAGCTAGTTGCTTGGGACAACTTCACCAACAAGATAAGTATTCTATATGTGTTTTACTTCTGCAATGATTTAATTATTTGATGATTGTTGTTGATATGTTGAATGCATGTGAAATGTGTGTGGATAGTTCAATTCTGTTGTGCATGTTTATTTTGAATGGCATCTGGACACATGCATTTTATTTGTTTATATGAATTTGATGAATGGGGCTGAGTGAGTTTGTTGAAAAGCTCAGAATGTTAGTCATGTTCCCTTCCTTGCGTCGGATCGATGGGAGGGGACCTGACATCCTCAAGCTTATAGAGTCTCATGGTTGCATAAAAGGCACCATGTCACTATTTCCCAATAGTTTTTAATTAACTTCAAGATTGGAAATTATCAACATTGTGTGATATGTGACGTAGTACCAATGGATTCTTGTCATCTATTGTTGGGTAGACCATGGTAGTATGACATGAGGACTATGTATGATGAGGTTAAAAATACTTTTTTGGTTAAGAAATATGGAAGGAAAACCTTGATGGTAGCCTCGAAGGAGGAAAAAGGTGAAAGTAGCAACACTAGTAATTGCTTTGGAAGGAGGATAATGTTGTGCTCAATAAATGCATACTTGAAAGAAGAGAAAAGGGTAAATTGTTGTTTTGATGTTATACCTAAAGGTCTCGGTTTAGATGTAAATAGAGATGACATTCCAATAGAAGTGGAGGAGGTGTTGTTTGAGTTTAATGAGATGCCAAGGGGATTACCACATGTGAGGAGCATATCCCCTTATATTGATTTCATACCAGGCTCCATTTTTCCAAACAAATCCACACATATAATTACCAACAAAAAATAAGGAGTTAAATAGATAAATTCAAGAGTTATCAATTATACGGTAACAATTAAGTATAGGTTTCCATTGCCAAGTATGGATGATCTTATGGATTGTTTGAGTGGAGTAAGATTTTTCACTAAGATTGATTTGCAAAGTGGCTATCATCAAAAAAGAATTCATGAAGGGGACGAGTGGAAGATTGCATTCAAAACAAAAGGATAATTTTTTGAGTGGTTGGTTATGCCATTTGGTTTAACAAATGCCCCAAATACTTTTATGATGTTGATGAATGAAGTGATAAAGCCTTATATTGGTAAGTTTGTGGTATTTTATTTAGATGATATTTTGATTTACAACAAGCCAAAGGAAGAACTTCTCGCATAGTTAATGCATGTGTTAGAATGGTTTAAACAAGAGAAGTTGCTTATAAATTTGCATAAGTGTACCTTCATGAAAGAGGAGTTAGTATACATGGGATTCATTATTTATCAACAAGGATGGAAGATCGACCCTGAGAAGGTGAAGGAAATCATATAATGCCTAGTTCCTAGGAGTACAATCAAGGTACGAAGCTTCCATGGATTAGCTAGGTTTTAGAGGAAGTTCTTAATGAATTTTAGTGGAATTTGTGCACCATTGATATCATGTATGAAGAAGGGAGATTTCAAGTGGGATGCCGCTACTCAAAGAGGATTTGAGTTGTTAAAGTAGAAGGTGATTGAAATATCGGTGTTGGCCCTACTAGATTTTAACAAAGTTTTCAGGTGGATTGTGATGCTAGTGGTATAACAATAGGATAAGTGATGAGTAAGGAGGGAAGGCCCAAACATTTCTTTAGTGAATGAGGCCAAGCATAAATATTCAATTTATGATAATGAATGCAATTGTTCAAGAATTAAAGAAGTGGAGACATTACTTGTTACCTAAGGAGTTTGTTCTTTCTACTGGTCATAAAGCATTAATATATTTGAACAACCAATCAAGATTGAATCAAAGACATATGAAATGGGTATAATTTCTATAGACTTATACTTTTGTATTAAATCTTAGATTAGGGAATTCAAATAGAGCAGCATATGCCTTGAGCAGAAGGCCAACATTGTTATCTACCATGACAATGGAGGTAGTAGGATTGGAGGAGATGAAGAAGTTATATGAAAAAGTCCCATATTTGATAAAGCGTGGAAGATGAGTAAGAATCCATGGAGTGGTAATAGAACTCCATATTTAGATTACTTCATTCAGGAATAATTTATTTTCAAGAATCACTAGTTGTGTATACCAAGAGGGTCAATGAGATAAAACTTGATCAAAGTGTTGCATAATGGAGGTTTGAGTGAAATTTTGGTGTGGATAAAACCAAAGCATTAGTTGAGGAGAGGTACTATTGGCCAGGAATTGTTACAGATGTTCAAAATTGGGTCGTACATTGCAAAATTTTTCATCATGACAAGGGAAAAATTCAAAATATTGGATTATATACACCATTGCCTATACTAGAAGTGCCTTGGGAGGATATAAGCATTGATTTCATGTTGGGCTTGCTAAGAACACAACAAGGTAATGTTTTAATCTTTGTAGTTGTTGATAAGTTTTCAAAAATGGCACATTTTATTCCTTGTAAGAAGACTAACTGTTAGGGTCCTACCCTAACTCCCCTCCTTTATTTATGTACAAGGCCATAAGGCCCATTATTTAGTTAGTGGGTAGTTGTTTAATGTAAATGGGTAGTTGTTTAATGTAAAAGGGTCTTCCTCTCAATTAAAGGTCCTTAGGTGGTCAGGCATCATTAATAGAGGGACCACAGTTAGTTAGAATTGGGCTATTGAAATACTGTATATAGAGTAGTAAGATACGTAATGTGAAGTCAAGAATTGTCATTGTATTTGGAGCTTGTGCTCTTGGAGGTTGCCCCCTTGAAGAGGCAAGTGAAAATTGTCATCTATTTCATTTATTTTTCTTGCATTTTCTATATTTCCTACTAATTTATGGGTTTAAGCATATTACAAGTGGTATTAGAGCACTTTCTTGGGCCAAAAGGGAAAATATTTCTATGGTTTGTCTTTTCAAACAAGTAATCTTGACATTTTCACTCCAATTTTTATTTTTTTTATTTTTATTTTCTATACCGCCTCAAGATTTGAAACTCGCAGACTACATAAAAGACATAAGGATCTAACTTGTGTCCTATTTTTAGGTTCTGGATTGCTTTAATTTTGGAGATATACACGGTCAAAGTTAAGGGAAATTTTCTTGGGGCTTGGCCCTTCCAAATTAGTCTGTCTTGATATTTTTTCTATAATTTTTTTTTCTAGATGGCATCAGACAAAAAAATCCATAGGAGAAGTAGAAGACAGACTGATCTATATATGGTACAATATTCATATCTTGAATCATTACAGGTTTAGAGCTATACCCTATGGAATTTAGTGTTCCTGACTAGTCCAAAAACTAGTCTCAAAACCAGTGTTATGAGGAAAACTACTATATATGGAGCATACGAGCTACAAATTGTGTGAGACATGTTTTATTGGAAAGATTACATACTGTAGTGTCTGTGGTAGAAATTTCATATTCATATATGAAAATTCTGCACACTTCCACATTCTTGAAAGAGACAAAAATAACAAGTGTTGGGAAACTTGCCATAACTTTTTATTGGCACATCAAAATTAGGTTAGACTTGTGGCAGTGCATAGAATACATATCAAGATACTACAGGACAAAGTTTCAGACTTAGAGGGGCCAAAATTTAAGATATACCTCAATTGGAAGGTCGAGTATCAAATCAATCTCCAAATTAAGGCTTTAAAAGTATGTTATTTTAAATTTGCTTAAAATTTGACTGGAAGGTCTAATTTACATGATTCAAAATCCATTGGAAAAATGAAACATATGAGAATATGTTGAAATAATCATATTATAATCTTTTGATATTACTGCCAATATATTGGGGTTGGAAGTACACACCATAAGTGTAGAAATTTCATAATTGCAGAAGTCTCATCCTTAGGGTTTGATAGATCCCACCCATGGTGAAACCCTATAAACCACCTCACACCAACACTCATCCAAACAATATAGCCACCTATTCTACTATCGGAAGGTTGGAAAACCTGGAATATCAATACACAAAACTTAATGGACATATTCAAAGAACCATCAACAGTTGGGATTAGACATGGGAAAAAAGGTTGGATACAAAATTCTACTATTGGGAGAAGAAGTTGGATTATAAGTTGACAAATGTGATAGTTAGTGCTACACGTGTAGAAGAACATGGGAATTCATAGTACAATGAGCCACACCATGAAGAAACTTCTTAGTCAGGACTATTTACCCAACATCAAACTTGATTTGGTCCTCATAGTGATAAACCACACTCTATGGATAATTACACATGGAATCATTTTCCTAAAGTAGACTTAGACAAGTTCGATGGCTGTAACCCATCAAGATGTGTTACTCAAATGGAACACTACTTTTCTCTTCATGGTATTATAGATGACATGATGAAACTTAAGTTAGGGGTCTTGTATTTGGATCTAGAAATATGGCAATGGTGGGAGTGGCATAAAAATTCATATGGGTTCTACATTGCTTGGAGTTTATTTGTTAAAGATCTCCATGGGCATTATGAGTGAGATACTCACTATTTGGGGAATCTTTCCAAGTTACGCCAAATAGGGTCAATGATAGACTTTATTTCTGCCTTTGAGCAATTAGCCATTCGTATAGAGAACTTAACAGATTCTTTCTTTAAAGAATGTTTCATTAGTGGCCTCAAGGAGGCAATTAAAACACAAGTCATAATACACCGTCCTGCTACTTGGTTGGAGGCATCATAGAGGGCTCTAGAAGCAAAGATAATAATCAATGCACAAACCATCAAATATTCTTTCATTCTTCGCTCACGCCCTACACATTTCAATTCCTCAAGCACAAATCCTTCTCCTCCCTGGAAGGTATAAAATTTGTCTCCACTAGAAATGGAAGATTGTCAAAGACGAGGTCTCTACTATATTGTGATGGAAAGTATGCTCCAGTTCATAAATGTAAAGAACAAAATTTATTCCACATTGATGTGACAAATCCCACCAGTTATGTAGACATCATTACAGAAGATACCCCTATGCTTGACGCTATTGAAGAAACTCCTCCCATACAAGAAGAAGTGGATGTTGATGTATTTGTAACTTCGGAATGTATTTCATATATGTATATTGTATTCCTATAGAGATGTTATTATTCCTCTATACGGAAGTGTCGTAACTTATACTTGATGGGTTATTAGACCACCTTGATGGGGTCGGCCCTGTATAAGTCATGTGGGTTAAAGGGTTATTAGACCACCCTATTGGGGGTCGGCCCTGTCAGCATTATGTTATGTGGTTAAGTTGAGGCCCACCTAGTAAAGGTTATTAGGCAAGTCAAGTCAAGTATAAATAGAGTGCGGGAGGCACTCTATTTGATCATTCACTTTCTCACTTATACACTCATTGGAGAGTGGCGCATTAGTGGAGGAGGAGAAGCTGCTACTACGAGACTATCTCTTATGCTTGGGTTTTGTATCATTGCTCTATCTATCTCTGAGGAAGTTATTGGGGTTTTTCACCTTCTTGGTTTTCCCCAAGGAAACTCTATGTGTCTATTGTCTCATGTGATTGCTTGTTGTGATTGATATGCTTGATATGTTGTACATGTTATTCTCTCAGTAAAGATCCTAGAGTATGTTTATTTAATGCTAAAAAATTAACATGGTATCAAACCTAACCTGAGAAGAAGACACTGTGCAGTTGCGAAAGCTAGGGCTTCTTGTTTTTGGGTTTCTCTCCACAGATTTTGGAAAGGAAGTAGGGTAGATTGACTCTCCTCAGCAAGGCGCATCTTTCTGTCCAATCAGAATTCAATTCTGGGCACTTTCATTTTTGGCCCTAAAAATTAGGGTTTCCACAAAAATAGGAATTTCTGAAATCTGAGACCATGGCTGGAAGCTCCTTGGAAAAATCAAAGTTTAGGGATTTGGATCGAACTTTTTGGTTGTGTCTATTGTCTCATGTTATTGCTTGTTGTGATTGATATGCTTGATATGATGTACATGTTATTCTCTCAGTAAAGATCCTAGAGTATGTTGAATTAATGCTAAAAAATTAACAGTGGAAAGTGAAGTCCATCAAGAATAACCACTCATCTCTTTTCACTCTTTATTTGGTGTTTCATCCCCACAAACCTTGAAACTTCAGGGTTACATGAAGCATCACAAAGTGGTAGTTTTGGTTAATAGTGGCAGCACCCACAACTTTCTTCATCAGCTATTGGATGAGGAACTCCATTGTCATATACACTCGATGCCCAACTTTTAAAATATGATAGCTAATGTATGGATGATGAAATGTTAGGGGTGTTGTGAAAATATTAAACTCCAATTGGGTTATTATCATCTCAAAACTCATATGTTGGTCATAGATATGGGTGGCTATGAGATAGTTTTGGGGGCAACATGGATACAAACATTGGGACCAGCTACCATGGACTTCAAGGAATTATACTTGATATTTACGTAGGAATCTCATACTCACACCCTCAGAGGGATCCAAGCAGGATCCCCTAAAATCATAAATTCTCGTCGGATCAAAAATTTATTGAAGAAAGGTCACTCTAGAATTATTGCTCACTTACATGCCATCTAGGCTCTAGATAACACCACACCCAAAATCCATCTTTACCTGCAAAAGGTTTTGGACAAACATCAACTGGTCTTTGAGACACCAAAGGGTTTACCCCCATCGAGAGGAGAGCATGATCATGGCATTCCTTTGATTTCGGGAATTCAACCTCCAAATGTAATACCATATAGTCATCCATTTGCACAAAAGAATGAAATTGAAAAGATAATTCATGAGCTCTTAGAGGCAAGAGCAATACGTCCCAACACTAGCCCATATTCATTGAGTGGTCATGGCTTTAAAGAAAGAAGGCGATTGTCACATGTGTCCTTATTTTTCATGTCCTCGATAAGTTGACCATCAAAGATAAATTTTCCATCCCAATAATTAATGATCTTTTGGATGATCTCCATGGGGCTAAATTTTTCACCAAACTTGACCTTCGTTCAAGATACCACCAAATAAGGATGAAAGAGGCTGACATTCCAAAGATATATTTACGGACACATGAAGGCCATTATGAGTTCTTGGTAATGCCCTTTGGACTGTATAATGCGCCTTCTAATTTTCAAAGCCTCATGAATAAAAAATCAAGGCCATATATTCATCATTTTGTGTTGGTTTTCTTTGATGACATTTTGATTTACAGTAAAACTTGGGATGTCGATGTACAACATGTTGATAAATCCTTGCAACTCCTTTGGTACCATAAATTATTCATCAAATGCTCCAAATGTGCTTTTGGGGTCTCATAGGGTTAATATTTGGGTCTCATTATTGTACAAGATGGGGTGAAAGTGGACCCCAAGATGATTGCAGCAATGCAAGAATGGCCCCACCCTAAAACCTTAAAGAGATTACATGGATTTTTAGGCCTTACAAGTTACTATAGGAAGTTTGTGAATAAATATGGTAAAATTGTATCCCTATTGACAACCTTGATCAAGAAAAATGCCTTTGCATTGAAAAAAATGGCAGAACAAGCATTCTCAGTTCTAAAGCAAGACATATGCACCACACCAGTCTTAACTATGCCTGATTTTAACAATACTTTTGTATTGGAATGTGATGCTTTTGGAAAAGGATTGGGTGCAGTTTTAATGCAAGAAGGAAGACCCTTAGCATTCAAAAGTAAGAAATTGTGTGATAAGAACTTGGTGAAGTATACCTATGAGAAAGAAATGATGGCCATCCTGCATGCAATTGAAACATGGCGACTGTATCTAATAGGGAGACGTTTCTAGATCAAGACAGATCACCATAGCCTAAAATATTTTTTGGAGCAAAGGATATCATCCCCAGAACAACAAAAAGGGGTCACCAAAATGCTTGGTATGATTATTAGATCATCTACAAAAAGGGAAAGACAATGTTGTGGCAGATGCCTTGTTCAGGAAACGTGAGGAAGAGGGATTACTCTTTGCCTTATCCTTTCCAGTACTTGAGTGGCTAGATGAAGCACGACAAGAATGGCTAGAAAATGCTACTACATATCAAATAATTAAGCGCCTCCAAGAGGATTCTAGTCCTCCCCATAGTTACACTTGGCAACAAGATACATTGTGATATAAAGGTCGTCTTTTCCTGGTACATAAATCTAACTTAAAAAATACAATATTAACAGAGTTGTATTCATCTCCTCTCGCATGTCACTTGGGATTTTATAAAACTTATGCACACACCAGGCACTCATTCTTTTGGGAAGGCATGAGAAAGGATATCATTAAGTTTGTAGCAGAATGTGACACTTACCAAAGGAACAAGGGTGAGACAATAAATATTCCTAAGGCATTGCAACCATTACCAATCCTAGCCAGCATTTGGACCAAGATTTCCATGGATTTTATTGTTAGTTTTCCGAAAGCAAGTAACAAATCAGTCATCATGGTGGTAGTTGATCGACTTTCCAAATTTTCCCATTTTTGTGCCCTCCAACACCCATTTACCCAGGAAACGGTGGCCCAAATGTTTCTATACCATATTTTCAAAATTCATGGCATGCCTACCTCCATTGTGTCATATCATGATCCCACATTCACGAGAAAATTTTGGCAAGAACTATTTACACTACAAGACACCATATTGTAAATGAGCACATCTTATCATCCACAAATAGATGGTCAAACATAAGTAGTCAATAAGTGCCTTCAAGCCTATTTGTGATTTTTTGCATCCGAAAAACATCATCAATGGGAACAGTGGTTATCATTAGCAAAATGGTGGTATAATATCACTTATGATGAGGCTACAAAAATGACACCATATGAAGCATTCTATGGCCAACAACCACCCTCAATGGTTTCTTATCTACCAGGTACTTCCAAAGTGCATGCAATTGATGATTTTCTTCACAACCATAATCTCACTCTTTGCACACTCAAGGAAAATTTGGCAATGGCCCAAAATTGCATGAAGCAACAAGCAAACCAGCACCGCTCATAACATCCATTTGTAGAAGGTGACCAGGTGTTCCTTCACCTAAAACCTATAAGCAAACCTCTCTCGAATTTAAATGCCATCAGAGGCTCACACCAAAGTTTTATGACCCATATCCGATTGTTCAACACATTGTTCAGGTGGCCTACAAATTAAAAATTCTAGCACTCTCCAAGATTCACCCAGTATTTCATGTCTCTTGTTTGAAAAAGGAAGCGGGTAAAAATTGTCGAGTTCAAACTAACTTACTTGAACTAGATGAAGAAGGATCCATTTGGATCCAACAAAAAACAATTTTGGACACTAGGGAGTGTCAACTATGTTAGTGCACTATCCATGAAGTTTTGATTTAGTGGAAGGATACCTCACTAGAAGATTCTACTTGGGAACCATCAACAATTTTGTTGCAGTTTCCCCATCTCTAGCATTGAGGACAATGTTTCTTTCGAAGGGGGAGGACACGTTAGGGTCCTATCCTAATCACCCTACTTTATCTATGTATAAGGCCATAAGGCCCATTAGTTAGTTAGTAGGTATTTGTTTAATGTAAAAGGGCCTTCCTTATTAATTAAAGGTCTTTAGGTGGTTGGCCTTCATTAATAGAGGGACTGCAGTTAGTTATAATTGGGCTATTGAAATACAATATATAAAGTAGTAAGATATGTAATGTGAAGTCAAGAATTGTCATTGTATTTGGAGCTTGTTCTCTTGGAGGTTTCACCCTTGAAGATGCAAGTGAACATTGTCATCTATTTCATCTATTCTTCTTGTATTTTCTATCTTTCCTACGAATTTATGGGTTTAATCATATTACACTAATGATGACACAAGCATATCTATTTTATTCTTTAAAGAAGTTGTTAGATTGAATGGATTACGCAGAAGCATGACATCTCATAGGGATAGTAAGTTCCTTGGACATTTTTGGAGGACCTTGTGGAAGAAATTGAATACCAGAGCGCAGTTTAGTTATGCATATCATCCACAAATCGATGGCCAAACTGAGGTTGTGAATATAATCCTTGGAAATATGCTCAAATACTTAATTAGGGAAAGACCAGGACAATGGGATAATCTATTAGCTCAAGTTGAATTTGCATACAACTCAGTAAACATATCTACAGGTAAGAGTCCATTTCAGATTGTTAATGGAATATCACCAAGAGGTGCAGTTGACTTGTCACCATTTCCAGAGAGAATCCAAAAGAATGCAGATGCAGAGTCATTTATGGAGCATATGAAGGAAATTCATGAGCATGTATAGAAGAAATTACAAAAGCACAACCATGAGTATAAACAAAGAGAATATTTGAAGAGAAGAGTGAAAATATTTGAGGAAGGAGATTTATCCCATCCGAGGAAGGAAAGGTTCCAAAGGGTAACATATGATAAGATGAAGACGAAGAATATTGGACCTTGCAGGATCATGAAGAAGATATCCGATAATGCATGTGTTAGAGTTACATGCAGAGTTAGATATCTCACCTATTTTCAATGCTATAGATATGTACGAATACCATGAGATTATTTCTCAAGAAGATGATGATGTTATTATTGATCAGAAGGAGCAGATACTGGAGTGATCAAGGGAGGAAATAATATAGACTCTTGATATAAGGGCAATTGGAAGAAGCAAAGGTCGAAATACCAAGGGGTTTTTAGTAAGGTGGAAAGATAGAGGAATTGAAGTTGTGGCATGGTTCTTGTAGGAAGAGTTAGATCACATTGAATCCCCTATCAAACTTGTGAGGAGGGGATCACCTTTATTTCTTACCAGAGGAGACTAGTGTAGGAGCATTCGAACTCCAACGTGTGCAATGATATCACATTCGTTCACATGGTTGAATTATTGAGTAATCGCCGTTGTTTGTGAGTTTCAAACAACGCTAAATATGGTCAATTGTGGGGTTCATCTAGGACTAGATCCAATTATTCACAAAAGGAGGAGGACTAGGAAGTGTACAAGGAAAACATACCCAAAAATGACATAGATTTGTCACCTACGCACAAAACACCCGTGTATGGCCCAAATTTGTTGATGTGGTTGTGAAGGGCTCAAATGAAGCACTGTGGACCAGGATTCGATCTTATCCTAGATTTATGTTAGCAATAGAATAAATGGAAAATTTAAAAGTATTAAATAAATAAAGGGTTTATTGGTATGTGCATGATATTTAGGAAGCCTATGGAACAGTTGCAGAATTCGCTTCAAGCTAATTCAAAGGAATTGCACCAGAAGATGGAATTCTTGTTGTAATCCATGGGCATACGTTTTCCTGCTACTCCAGCACCTGCAACGGATGGGAATCCTCATGGTCGCTTCCTGGACTTGCCTTACATTCTGTTGTAATGGTTCTATGGGATCAGGGGTTGTTTCTTTTCTAGATAGATGGTGTTTTTTCGGGTTTCTACCACTATGGTTTGTATGTGTGTGCTTAGTTTTGGGTGCAGAAGTCTTATTGTCTAGGAGGTTTTGGAAATCTATATTAGATGAAGGCTGGTTATCACAACAATTGTAACTTTGGTTTTTTGTTATGGGTAGATTAGTCATATGGCAATTCTCACTTTGTAAGGCCCGAGAGCCTAGATACGCAGAATATCAACAGAGCTCCGGCATGTTTTGCTTGAATGTAACCTCTCTTTTTTATATATAATACAAAATCCTTCTTACTTACAAAAAAAAGATTGAATTCCCGCACATAATGCCCTTATTTGGCAGAAATAGAAAAATAATCAAAACCACATTATTTTAGAAGGTGCCACATTACCATGGTTTTGAATTCACTAGCATGCGCGTCTGATGGGGTTGTCATGATTAGCATGTACATTAATGTTTCTGTCATCTACTTGAAGTAGGGCATGATGTCATCAATGTCGTAGGAGGCGAGGTTGATGAGACTACTGCTCGTAATGGATTTTTTATCACAATGTTTTTTTCATAATATGTTGGGAGATATGGTCAGATTTTCCCTTATGATGAATTATGAAGCCTAGGGTTTCCCAGCTATTATTGCAGCCCATGTGGAGGTCGCAAGTGCAACCAATGGGGTAGGTATGGTTAGTTTGATGGGCCATATTGTATATTGTAGGGTATATTGTGATGCATGCGACAATGAGAACTCTTAAGGGAACACGTCCACCAAATCCACTGTCCACCAATATAACAATGTAGGGTATATTTTGTTGCATGCGACAAGTAGAAATCCTACGAGAACACGTCCACCAAATATGTTTCCAAATTTGAGGCAATGTTGACAGGTTTGAACAATGGGTGAATACAATCTCCTTTCTAGATGAATATTTAAAGATTGATTTTCTTGGCTTTGCCTAGGTTGAAAAGTATAGTTTTGAGGTCAGGTGATAGCGATCTTGAAAGCTTGGACTTGATCTCAAACATATTTTATGGTCTATTTTCTCATTTTTTCAAGGAGGACGAAGATATTGCAACTAGCATTAGCAGTTGTAATGTGCCTTCTTATTCTTTGGATTCAACTATTGGGGGAGGTTGTAGGAGAGTTGCTTGGGTGAGAAGATAAGCATTTGAGATGACAATTGGGAGATGTCTTGATGGGCTTCCCTTTGATGATTCAATTACAGATTCATTCTCGTTCAATGTAGTGAAATGCTTGTCGGCTATGTTCATATTCCTTTGGTTCTCGTAGGGACTCTTCTTATTGACGGCTTTGAGAAAATCGTTCCCATGGTCACCACCACGGGTTATCTAGTGACCATCACTAACATAGGTTTTTAAACCATTCATATCTTTGGGGTGTTAGGGTATTTAGACACATATGAGTTAGTTGAGACCAATTTGGTCTAATGTGTTTTTAGGTAAAGTGTGTTTCTTTAGCATGCATTTGTGCTTATGTATAATCCAACATCATGTTATATCTTCTAGACATAAAGTGATATGATGGTTCATCTTCTCCTTAATCTTAATGACTATGTTGATATGTGGCTTACAACTTGATTGGTCCATGATCTCTATTTAAAGAGCATGGAGGGTCATTTGCTAATGATCGATTGTGAGAAACTCATATGTAAATATTTTCCCTCTACATTAATATATTGTCAAGTGATTGTTTGGTTGGGTTCGTTGATTTTTCCCCTCCCTAAATATTTTAACCACATAATACATTGGTGTGTTGATATGTGATTTGTTTGTGTGATTGGTTGCTTAAAGTGTTCGACCTATGTGGAAATATCCAATTGTATTCAAACATGGTATTATAGTTCTTATGAAGACCCACTCACATTGTTGATCGATATCTTGAACTTATGTAACTGTATGCATCAAAGGATTTTTTGGATTTTACTATTTTTGTGTATTTATGGATTGAGAGAGGTGTTCCATTGCATCTAGAGAGCTTCTTTAATTGGAAACTCTTTTTATTACACTCGAAAAGGTTTTGTTTTCCCAAGTACAACCATTTTATCAAATTCATATTGTTTTAGTTTATTATTTTTTTAAATCTTTCTCATATTGTTTCATATCTCAATTTGTTTTTTCTTGTTTATTCCTGATTTGTTTCCTTTTCGATCTATATATTCTCTTTTTTGCATGCTCTGTGCAGACTCAGAAAATCATAAACATGGTGGAAATAGTTTTGATGACTGCGTATGCACTTTGTCATGCACCTTATATGCACTTACTAAACCAGAAAGAAGGGGAAACCTTGCATTTCCTAGGTAAGCTAACCAATATCTAACCCAAAAATTGAGAATTTTTTGTTCTGAAATTTTGTTTAGTGTATGTGTGTGGTTGTCTAATAGTGTTTTGTAGGCCAAACGCAAGGTTTTTTGGGTAGGCATAGTCTCCCACAACAATATTAACAACACCCAAATTCTCCTTTATAACATTACTATATCCTTTGTTTAGCTCACTTGGGTGAAAGTTGCTTTATTAAGCAAGAGGTCTTGAGTGTAAGTCATTTTTACCAAGTTATTTTTGAAAAAGATCATGCAACTTTAATTTATAAAGTAACTTTGTTCTAAAATTGCTTCTCACTTGTTTTATAAAAGGAGGTCACTTATTTGTAAAAGTAAGCTTATAGGAAAAGTTAGTGAAATGAGGAAATTATTTATGACTCATCAACGTTATTGTGCACCCATCACCACGTGAATCAACCTCAAGTTTCAAAGTGTCTCCCTAGTTTCATTTTATGCCTTTCTTCAAAAGGGCATAAATTTGACATCCAGAGTCCATTTTTGGTGCCCTTTTTTTCAACTGCCTAATTTTTTGAGAACTTTGCATCTAGATCATTAGTTTATATTTTTGAAGCCATATTACCTGCATAGTATGATATGGATAGTCCATGTGATATTTTTCTTACTAGTACCAAGAACTTCTCTTGGAAATCATGTATGGAGGATTTACTACGAAGTAGGGGACTTTACCATATTACCTTGGGAACATGAATTACTCCTCTTAATGCATTAAATAAATCCAAATGGGATGTAAAAATGACAAAGCACATGGATTAATTGGAATGTCCATCTCAAGTGTTCTTCAATTTCACCTTCAAGGAATTAAGACCCTAGATCCAACATGCCCAAAGTTAGAAACTATGTTTGGTAAACACAATGAGATTCGAGCCCACCATCTTGATGTTGATGTATATGTAACTTCGGAATCTATTTCACATATATATATATTGTACTCATATAGAGATGGTATTATTCCTCTATACGGAAGTGTTTTTATTCCTATAGAGATGTTATTATTCCTCTATACGGAAGTGTCGTCATTTATATTGTAAGTGTCGTAACTTATACTTGATGGGTTATTAGACCACCTTGTTGGGGTCGGCACTGTATAAGTCATGTGGGGCAAAGGGTTATTAGACCACCCTATTAGGGGTCGACCATGTGGTTCAAAGGGTTATTAGACCACCCTATTGGGTGTCGGCCCAGTCAGCTTTGTGTTATGTGGTTAAGTTGAGGCCAACCTAGTAAAGGTTTTTAGGCAAGTCAAGTCAAGTATAAATAGAGTGCGGGAGGCACTCTATTTCATTATTCTATTCTCTCTCACACTCTTGGAAGAGTGGCGCACTTGTGGAGGAGGAGAAGTTGCTGCTAGGAGATGTTTATCGCATATGCTTGGGTTGTATCATTGCTCTATCTATCTCTGAGGAAGTTATTGGGGTTTTTCACCTTTATGGTTTTCCCCAAGTAAACTCTGTGTCTCTTGTGTGCTTGCATTATTGTGTCCATGATTGATATGTTGTAGATATGATGTACATGTTGTTCTCTCAGTTAAGATCCTAGATCAGATTGAAGTAAATTCTGAAAAATTAACATGGTATCAGAGCTAGCCTGAAAGAAGGCATGGTATGGCATGTATGACACTTGTTGCACTTACGATGCTAGGGCTTGATATAGAAAAAACCAGTCATCGTAAAACTTTCGCTATAAATACATTTTGGCGAGGTTTCAAGGTCTAAAAATCATACAGGGCGAAGAAAATATCCCCATGTACCTTGTGTCCAAAGGAGAACCTCTAATTCGTTGTACTTTTTTATTTATGATCTGTACGATATAGGGTTTTGGCCTCTTCCAGATCTCAGTCATAAACGGGTGACCTTGGAAAAAAGGTCATAACTTGGGATAGGAAGCTCCAAATGAAATTTTGTAAAAAGTGACAGGTATTGCACGGATTGTAATTTCTCAGGTAACTTTTTCAGAGGCCGAAACTAAACCAGTGACATGTGGCACGCCGTACAAGTTCGCTCTCCTGTTTTATCCAATAAATAGTTCACGTTGCGACACTTGGAATAACTCTCTCTCAGAGAATCCATTTGGGGTCAGACCTGTGGGGTTGGAAATATGATAGGTCGGGATATCACAGGAAAAAATTTCAGACCCTTTGGATTGAAAATTTCAGAGTTACACCAGAAACAATCAGGTACATATTTATGTCAAAACATAATTATTTTTTAGCACCTTCATTCATGGCTTCCGGAATTTAGGGTTTCAAAGAAAGTTGGAATTTTTGTAATCGGAGATTACGGATGAATGCTACTCATCAAAATCGAAATTTAGAGACCAAGATCAGAATTTTTGGTTGGGCAGAAGGTCGGGCTTGATTAGACCCTAGTTCGGGACTTTGATCGGAAAAGTGGAAAATTAGGGCTTCTGCAAAAATGGGAATTTTTTAAATCTGTGACCACGGCTGGAAGCTCCTTGGAAAACTAGAAGCTTAGAGCTTTGGATTGAACCTTTTGATTGGGAAAAAGGGTGGGATTTATCAAACCCTAGTTCGGGGTCATGTCTAGTGAATCTGGAAGTTTCAAAGGCAAATTTGAGGGGTGAAACTTTGCAGTTTTCAAATTCTGAGTATACCAGCTTGATCAGCTCATTAAGGCGCATATTTCTATCCTTTCGGAAGTTTGAAATTCAGAGTTTGAATTTTTAGGGTTTCTCTGACAAACCCTAATCCAACTCCAGATCCAATTCCTTCAAATCAAGTGGATTGGGTTAATCCTAGAAGAGAATGGATTGGTCACCTGCATAAGTGAAGAAGTTCCTGTTTCAGAGGGAGATGAGGCTAAGGCCTTACATAAGAATATTACAAGCAATCTCGACAGGTATGACTCATCTAGGTGTGTTTCGATATTTGTTCATGATTAATTTTATGGTATGTTTGTCTTCATGTTATTACGGTTAGTACAATCTTGATTAAATTTAGACTTGTCGTGTCACCTTAATAAAATTATGAATGCATGATAGAAGATATTCATTGATTAGGGTGTTGACACTTATGATTGTACTAATGCATTATGGTGTTGTATGAGGTTTATGTTATCCGCTAACATGAAAGGTACACCAAGAAAGACAAATCATGTTCTATTTCAAGAACATATGATCATGATGACATGAGGACAAAGATTCATTATTTGTCATGAATCACTTAGAAGATCTATTTGCGAGGTATGTATAACTTGGTTCTATAATGGTTAACCTATGAGATATGCAGGTTACTAGCACAAGTCATTTAAAAGGAACAAGAAGACATTATGTGTGTATGTTAGACATAACTAGCTAACATGCTAATCCAGGTATGTTTTTCCTATATCAAGTTAGAATTATACCTTATGTTAGGATCTCTTATATAAGTATACTTGGCATGATTGATTATGATTATTCGTGAAGTTATAGGTTGAAGTAATCATGGGCTTAGGCATATTATGCTTCTTACTTTAATTGATGATATCACTAACCAGAAAATCCCTATGGTCAAATAGGAATATGCATGAGTAAAAGAATTGTGATATATTATCTGTGTATGAAATGATCATGACTATACATGTTTAAGATTATTGTGTTTTTGATAGGATTGAGATTATACTAATGAATGTATGATTGTGTGTGAGATCTCGAGGATAACACAATGATGATACTGGTAAGTATGCATAGTGATCCGGGATGGATGTAAGGTCAAGAACAGATAATCCAGGAAGCAAAGATCAAGAGCGAGCACACTCTAGGAAGCAAAGATCAATAGGGAGCTCACTCCAGTAGTTTCTGCAAGGATGTAGATATTCAGAGGGAGTTGACCACTTCTCACTATCCACATTGGAATGGAGTTGCAGAAAGGAAGCAAAGACTGAGAGGGAGTCAACCCTACAACCAAACAAAGATAAGTATTTCAATTGTCATTTCTTGCATATTTGTTTGTTTAAATAATATTGTTCAATGATGTATATGCTTATGTTCCTAGACTTAGGGTGTGTATTATTCATATTAGAATAATTGCATTAACGAACAGTATACTACTAATATGCATGTGATGGGTAAGTGGCCTATGGCACTGTACAACATTCCATTGCTACTTATCTAGAATGAAACCTCTTTGCTGACATGTTGGGAGTTGTGCACACTCTTAATAATGTTCTGGTAGAGATTGGAAGGCATCTAGAAAGTTACAAGATATGGACAAATGTTGTATTGAAGCATTGGCTAAGATAATTGCATGACTGTATGACATATTTCTTTATGTGTAAGAATTTGTTCTGAAAACTATGAGATGTTTCTAATCATGCAATTTAACTTGTTTTGTAGGAAAGATCGTATACCACCACCTACAAAAGAAGGACTACAACATTTGTTCAGCAACAAAGTTATCTATTGAAAATATTGAAGATATTGAAGTTCCTAGGATCTAGGAAGAATGCCATGATCGAGGAGTACTAGTCGATCATGAAGATGTTTGGGATGCAATCCTAAGACCTGAAGGGAAGTCTGTAATGACTTCCAAGTGGATCTACAAGATCAAGCATGCTGCAGATGGCAGCATAGAAAAATACAAAGCGAGTGATGAAGTAGAAGATACACCAGATGGATTTCAAGACAGCTTTCTTGAATGGTGTAGTCAAGGAAGAAGTATATGTGGAGCAACCACTTGGTTCTGAGACACATGACAAGGAGTCATATATGTGCAGAACTTGGTATGGTAGGATAGACAACTTTCTATCCAGTTTGGGCTTTACCAAGAGTAAAGCAGATTCCAACCTTTACTACAAGTTTGAGGAAGGCAATCCCGTGATACTACTTTTGTATATGGATGACCTGTTTGTTACAGGTAAGGATAGATTGATTGCCGACATGTAGCGGAAGCCTGTTGCTGAGTTCGAGATGAGGGACTTGGGGATGATACACTATTTTCTAGGCATGGAGGTGTGGCAGAGTTCAGATCGAATCTTCCTTGGACAAGGGAAGTATGCAGTAGAGATCCTGAAGAGGTTTGGGATGATGGACTGTAAGGCCATGACCACACCTATGGCATCAAACCTGAAGCTTCTGTGTGATGCTTCATCTGATCCGGTTGATGTCACTGTGTATCGTCATATGATTGGGTCCTTGATGTACCTAATGAACACGAGACCAGATATTTGCTTTGCGATGAACACATTGATCCAGTTCCTGACAGATCCGAGGAGTGGTCACCTGGTTGCTGTAAAGCATATTCTGAGGTACCTGAAGGGCACAATTGATTATGGGCTCAAGTATGATGCGAATCAAAAGTTTAACTTCCAGGGTTATGTTGATTCGGATTGGGCAGGTAGTGTTGCAGATAGGAAGAGCACTTATGGGTGTTGCTTCAATATGGGATCAGGTGTGATCTCTTGGTTTAGCAGGAAGTAGTCCTGCGTAGCATTGATTACAACCGAAGCAGAGTTTGTTGCATCCTGTTCGACTAGTTGTGAGGCAGTATGGCTTCGGAAGCTACTGTCTGAGTTATTTGATCTACCGCTGGAGGCTACTGGTATATTTTGTGACAACTAGAGTTGTGTGAAGCTGTCTGAGAACCCGGTGTTCCACGATAGGTCGAAACACATAGAGATCAAATATCACTATATTAGGGATATGGTGCAGAGAGGAGCAGTGAAACTCCTGTATGTTGGGACGGATGAGCAGATTGCAGATGTATTGACGAAGCCAGTAGCCAGAGTGAAGTTCAAGTACTTCAGAGAGAGGCTTGGTGTTCTTCAGATCGATGACACTTCGAGGAAGAAGTGATGGAGACATTTGTTGTAGCCATTCCTAGCATGGTGGAAGGGGGTCCTTCACATGGCCGTGGATGTAAGCACTGGATGATGAGCATCAGGATGATATTCTAGTTTTTGCTCTGTATGATCAATTGGATCATTTACATTTGTATGTATGTGTATGCATCATGTTGGACACTGGATATGATCAGTTGGATCATTTATGTATGTACGCATCATGTTGGATGCTGGATATGATCAGATGGATCATTTATGTATGTGTGCATCATGTTGGATGCTTGGACCATGTATCTGTATATGTATCAGGTGGATACGTTGTATGATCAGGTAGATCATGTATGTTGATATGTATCAGGTAGATACATTGTGTGGATCATGTATCCATGTATGTATCAGGTGGATACACTGTGTATGGTGATATGTATCAGGTAGATACTTGGTATGCATCAGGTAGATGCATTGTATGATCATGATGATAATGGATGACAAGATTCTCCAGTTGACATGTATCAGGAGGATGCAGTGATGATGATCAAGACGATCATGTGTACATCGGGATGATGTATGGTGAGTATCAGGATGATACTCTGTGGCCATGGAACAGGTTGTGCAGATGAGCATGTCTGGGAGATCCTATAGGTCGGAGTTGTGTACCCGTAACAGCATGGGATGCTCTTTCGAGACATTGCTCTGGGAGGACATATAATAGCGCCCTGAGAGATCCTTCAGGTCGGAGTTGTGTACCCGTAACATCCTGGGATGCTCTTTCGAGGTTTTGTCCTATGGCATGTAATTTGCTCCTGGGAGATCTGGGCAAGGATGAAAAAGGCCTCAGATGCTTCAGCCAGGTTTTGCCATGACCACATGTAATTTGCTCCTGGGAGATATGGACAGGATGAAAAAGGCCATAGATGCTTCAGCCAGGTTTTGTGGTGGACCACATGTAATTTTCTCCTGGGAGATCTGGATAGGATGAAAAAGGCCTCAGATGCTTCAGCTAGGTTTTCTGGTGATATCACATGTAATGTGCTCCTGGGAGATCCGACAGGTAGAGCTGTGTGCTCGTAACAACCTGGGATGCTTCAGCCAAGTTTTGTGATGGGTCACATGTAATGTGCTCCTGGGAGATCTGACAGGTAGAGCTGTGTGCTCGTAACAGCCTAGGATGCTACCGCCAGGTTTTGTGACGCACGTAATAAAACCTGAGGATTCCACAGTATGGCCAGTGATGATGAAGACCTGCAGGTGGTGGGCCTACATCCAGTATGAAAAAGGACTGGCTCTGTAGAACTTCCTATGACGAGTAGATTCAGAGATTGATTGAGATAGCAGCAGCAGTGATGATGACGATGATTCGATTACGATGATCTAGAGAAGAAGACTTGTGCTAGAAGACCTATGTTGAGAAATACCTTCCTAGTTAAGAGGGAGTGTTGATGTATATGTAACTTCGGAATGTATTTCACATATATGTATATTGTACTCCTATAGAGATGGTATTATTCCTCTATACGGAAGTGTTTGTATTCCTATAGAGATGTTATTATTCCTCTATACGGAAGTGTCGTCATTTATATTGTAAGTGTCGTAACTTATACTTGATGGGTTATTAGACCACCTTGTTGGGGTCGGCCCTGTATAAGTCATGTGGGTCAAAGGGTTATTAGACCACCCTATTGGGGTTCGGCCATGTGGGTCAAAGGGTTATTAGACCACCCTATTGGGTGTCGGCCCAGTCAGCTTTGTGTTATGTGGTTAAGTTGAGGCCGACCTAGTAAAGGTTTTTAGGCAAGTCAAGTCAAGTATAAATAGAGTGTGGGAGGCACTCTATTTCATCATTCTATTCTCTCTCACACTCTCGGGAGAGTGGTGCACTTGTGGAGGAGGAGAAGCTGCTGCTAGGAGATGTCTATTGCTTATGCTTGGGTTGTATCATTGCTCTATCTATCTCTAAGGAAGTTATTGGGGTTTTTCACCTTTATGGTTTTCTCCAAGTAAACTCTATGTCTCTTGTGTGCTTGCATTATTGTGTCCATGATTGATATGCTGTAGATATGCTGTACACATTGTTCTCTCAGTTACGATCCTAGATCAGATTAAAGTAAATTCTAAAAAATTAACACTTGACAACCAATTGATTACGTTAAATCCCAATGATTTCTCTTGTATTGAATATTTTCTAACTAATTTCAAAACACTTAGACTTCTACTTGCATAATGTAAAATGATCAAGAAAAATGACCAACTCATCTATGCTATTCTTGCTAAGCTTGGCACGTGGCTTGGCACTCCTTATTATATTTTTATCCACTTTTTACTTTACGAAGCTCTTATTAGTCAAGGGGATACTTACCAATTGCCCTCTTTTTTAGCATTTTGTAATTCCATGATTAGAGACAAATATAATATCCTACATCTTGGAGTTATCAACACTATAGGTATGTCTTAATTAATCCTTAGTAATGCAACAGAAGGATAAATCCAAGAATCCAAAGAAGAAACACCCTTTCAACAGTAAACATTAAACAAGGGTCCCAAACCCTCTCATCCAGCGCCTCCTCCTAATGGTGATAATGGAACTAAATAAAAAAGTAAGAATACAGAGAGACATTGTAAATTTTGTGAGAAAGATGGTCATCTGGAGTCTAAATGTTTCAAGAAAATGGAAGCCTTAGAAGAAGCAATGAAAAAACACAACATCAATCTTGATTCTTCTTTTAACTGGAGTCTTCTCATGGACATGCACTTTCTGCTTCTTATTTTTCCTTTAGTGCATCATCATCTTCAACATCTTCTAATGAGTGGCTCATTAATTCCAAAGCATAATATCAAATGGCTAAGGATAAAGCCATTTTTTTGCTCTTAATGATTGTAACACTAAACAAATATTTGTTAGTGATGATGTATCCCTTTGTGTTGTACAGTCTTGAGCATTTTAGCTAGATGTTATTAATTTGAAAGATGTATTATGTGTTCCAAATATTTCTTGCAATGTTTTATCAAACTATTAGATCAATAATTCAGGTGAAGGTAAGATTGTAGAGTTTTCACCTCATCAAGTTGTAATCAAGGATTTAAAGATCCTAATCATGTCCTAGCAATTGGAATTGTCAATGATATTACCAAGTTGTATAAAGTTGACAAAATTGGATTATCATATTTTCCATTAATTTTTATAGCTCATAGCGATGACTTGAGCAAACTTTGGCATGAGCGATAACTATTGCTCATTGTAGAAACTATGTAACTATAATATGGTGACCAGTATTCCTCTTGTTTCTTATAGAGCTCGTGTTTATCCTAAGTGTATTCTTGGAAAACATCATCGAGATAAATTTGAAAAATGTGCATCTTGGCATGCCTCGTCCCCCTTGCAGCTTGTAATATACCTAAAAGTATATTACAATTAGTATACATATTAGTTTATTTATTAGTCATTAGGTTAAAGGTTATCTCAAAGAGATGCCACCTTTACATGCTCATGCATATATATACATTGTAATTCATTCATTGTAAATCATCAATGAAATATAAAAACATTATTAAATATAAATATTGAAAGAGTTCTCTTTCAAGTGGTATCAGAGCCAAGTTGCTACATCGACAAGACTCTCCTCCTCCACCTTCCACATTCTCCATCTCACCCTTAAATATAGGGCTTAAATCAAGCGCTCTTCTTTTATCCAAGCTTTGAGGATGAATCTTTTCAAGGAGGGATGAATTGTAATATACCTAGAAGTATATTACAATTAGTATACATATTAGTTTATTTATTAGTCATTAGGTTAAAGGTCATGCCAAAGAGATGCCACCTTTACATACTCATGCATATATACATTGTAATTCGTTCATTGTAAATCATCATCGAAATATACAAATATTATTAAATCAATATATTGAAAGAAAATCTCTTTCACAACTTATTCAAGTGACTTGTGTGGCCTGCTTCCTTTTGTTTATTTGTATGGGTTCAAACACTTCTTAACTTTCATATGCACTTGGTTTTATTTCTTAAAACTTAAGACTGAAGTTTTTGACATGTTTTGGGCCTACAAGGCCCTTGTGTAAGAGCAAGTTGGACATTAACTACAGAAGTTAATAACAGATAATAGAGGTGAATATGTTAACAATAAATTTATCACTTACTACATTGCACATGGCATTCAAATGCAACATATTGTTCCATACGCCCCACATCAAAATGGTGTTGTTGAGAGAGAGAATCACACATTAAAGGAAATGACAAATTATATGACCCACTCTAAGACATTAAGCCCTCATTTGTTGGCAAAAGCCATTAATTCTATTAATTACATAGTTAATAGCAATCCCACAAAAGCTTTAAAGATATAACACAAGAAGAAGCATGGAGTAAAATTAAACTAGATGTAAGCCACTTTCATGTGTTTGGTAGTGAAGCATGGGCTCACATTCCTTGTGAAAAATGGAACGCATTACAACCTAAGAACAAGAAGTGATTTTTTGTCGGATATTCTAAACATGTAAAAGGTTATAGACTTATTCAACCTCATTCTAATGAATTTATTATTATGAGAGATGTTAAATTTGATGAAAATACCTTGGCTTGCAATCCTATTTCAACACTTGTACCATCTTAGACCCATGAGCCATCTTCGATTATTGTGCCATCTTCAATTCTAAAATTTTCTACTGGCGATCCTATTGTGGTTCTTCTTCGGATGAACATAGTGAGGATGAAAATCCACCTTTGCCTACTCATCTTCCTCCAGTTGGGTCCATTGAACATGAACTTTCAGTAGACCCATCGCTTCCCAGATGGATCTGCACAACACGAGAGGCAACTAGTGATATTATAGGTGATCCTCCATATAAGTGTCGAACACATTCATAATTCCAACAAGCCTCTTCTCTTTTGGCTCAAATTTTAGAGACTCGTGATCTAGATACATTTGTATAAGCTTCTAGCCATCCGAATTGGGACACATCAATGAATGTCATTCCTTAATGACTATCAATACTTGGGATCTTGTACCCCTTCCAAGAGGAAGAAAACTTGTCAAATGTAAATGGGTGTATAGAATTGAGTATGCATCAAATGTAAGTGTTGAAAGACATAAGGCTTGGTTAGTTGCCAAAGGATTTTCTAGAGTTGAAGGGATTGACTATAATGTAGCATTTGTCGTTGTAGCCAAAATGAACTTTGACTGCCTTGTTCTAGCCCTTGTTGCTTCACATAAATTGGAGTTACATCAAATGGATGTCAAATCCACCTTCTTGCATGGGAATTTTCAAGAATACATTTACTTGGAATAACCTCCTAGCTATGTTTAGAATGGTTGAACCTTGTTGGTTGCCTTAAGAAATATTTGTACGGCCTTAAGCAAGCTCCTTTGGTTTGGTATGCCAAAATGGATATCTTTCTTTTTGACACCTATTTTTCTAGATGTCATTTTGACCCCAATGCCTATGCAAGAAAGTAGGAAACCATCTCATAATCATTGTTCTTTATGTTGATAACCTTATTCTCACTAGTAGTGACACTAAACTTTTAACCCATGTGAAATCCATCTTTAAGAATAAATTTAAAATGATTGACTTACGACGTTTGCATTATTTTCTGGGCCTCCAAGTCTTTCAAACTAAAGAATATTTTTTATTTTTCGGTTTTAGTACGCTTGTGACCATCTTTGTCGTTTTCACATGGAATATTGTAAGCTAACCACATCTCCCTTCTAGTCGGGAGTCAAACTTGTTGCCACTTTCACTACACCTAAAGTAGATACCACCTTGTACTGTCAATTGGTCAATAGTCTTTTGTACTTAACTCGTACCCATCCTGATATTTCCTTTGTTGTTGGTCTTATTGCTTGATATATGCAAACGTCCCATGAAAGTAATTGGAAAGTAGTAAAAAGGATCCTTCAGTATATTTGGGGTACATTTGATTTTGGGATTCATTAAGTTCAGGGGGGGGACTCCTTTTTTTGGTTGGTTCCAAATGGGCTAGTGACCCTAAGGTTATGTTTTATGTCTTGGCTCCGGACCTGTCATTTGGGCTTGTAATAAACTACACAAATTTTCTCTTTCTTCGACAAAAACAAAGTATTGAGTTGTGGTTAATGTTAGTCAAGGAGCCTTGTGGCTTTGGAAAATGATCTTAGAATTTGGATTCCAACAACAATTTGACCACCCTCTAGTGTGACAATCAAAGTACCATCAAGCTTTCCAAAGATCTAGTTCAACATTAGCGCAATACATTGCGATACACATGCTTTTCATCAGAGAGATTATTCAAAATTGTGTTCTCGAAGTGCTCTTTTTCCCTATAGGTGACCAAGTTGCTAACATTTTTACAAAGTCTCTTACAAAAGTGAAGTTTTCAAACTTTGATTTATATTAGGAGTTATGGAAGTTGTCATTAAGGGGGGTTAGGCATTCATGCCTCCTAACTTTTTCTATTGTGTAGCCTTTGTAAATATTTAAATCCTATCCCAAGTTGTTCTTAAGGGGGGATGTTAGGATATTTAGACACTTAGGATTTAGTTAATATCAACTCAGTCTAATGTGTCTTCATGTAAAGTGTGTTTCTTTAGTATGCATTTGTAAGGAATACCCTTAACAATGGGATCTACAACCACCAACCTCTACAACCTTTGAAACCTTGGATACACATGTTGGTTGGACATATGAAATACCCTTAACAAGTCCTCTATCAACTAACTATAGGTCTACATACCACCTAAAACTAGACATGGAATTCAAAAATCAACTTGGATTGAGGTCATTACTACCACCTCCAAAGTCGATACATTAGGATAAGCATTAAATTGATTTTCATATGAGGTTAGACCCAAACCTTGACAACATTTACTATCCATTGTAGTAAACATTGGCCTCTTTGACACTATTACAAGGGTACTAGCATCTTGCAAGCTATTGTAAGCATTGGGACCACCCACATCCATCATCCCCACATATTCATTATACCCTAAGTATTTTAACTTCGCAAGGTTAGACATCTTGGCATAGAAATCATCATCATAACTTAGGGAGGAGCCCTATATAGTATTGGATACACAAGACATAGAGTATATATTTTATCCTTGTTAAGGATCTAGCAAATAATCAACTTGGTTGATTTCCATAATCATGAGGAAATCACCTCAAAACCCTATCCATAATCCAAGCCGACATATTCTACTAAATAACTTAATTTAATTTATTTTTTGTTGTCACGTATGTTAAATTACATGACAACATCTCCCCCATACTAGGCTATAGAGTACCTTGCTACTTTCAATGTAGTTACTAAGAATTTTTACTTTGACGTAAGTGATATAAAGGGCACTAAACCACTTATCAAATTATTTAGCATCAATTTTTCTTTAAGAAAAGAAACATTGTGATCTTTTTAAACTTACAATGTTTCAAGCCACCAAATGATACTAATTTGGTCTGAGCAAATGTTATAAGTATGAACTAAGTGTTGGTTGTGGAGCCTGATCTTCCAGTCTCATAGATGATGATTCAGCCGTGTTTGTACCCCAGGTTTGGTTATGATCCCGGCACGTGCAACAGGGGGTCCGATTGGTTTTTCGCCAACAAATTATAGGCCCATGGTTTTGGGTAACCCGTGGTATTTTCCCATGGTATTTCCCCTTTAAAAGAAAGACATTGTAATACGGCTAGGGTTGATGTATTAGGTATTGTGCATTGTAAAGATCTGTGAGATTGTGTAAGAGAGACTGAGAGAGTGTGAAGAGGAAGTTGCAGCGGCTGTGCTGCGGGTTGTATCCCTTCACTTTGTTGGATGGTATAATAATAAGGACTGGCAATTTCTGTGTGGACGTAGCCCATGTTGGGTGAACCAAGGTATCTTGGTGTCTCTCTTGTAATGTGTCTGTATGATTATATTTGAATTTATGTTTATTGTTATTGCTCTGCAATCCTGTTTTTCTAACACTAAGGCATAATTCTTTTGAGAAGTCAACTTCCCGAGGGTGCAGCTTTTGCATATGATCTTTGTTTAGAGCGCTTGATAGCTCGTTGGAAAGAACTAACCAGGAATTAAAACCTTTGACTAGGGCCAAGGAATTCAATATCAATCCTCAGCCCCTGATTGGATATAAAATATTGTGTAGGGCCTCAAAACGGCCCTAGAAGTTTGGGACCCAACAAATAGTAGAAAATTGCCAATAAGATAGATAACCATTGTAACTTTGTGGAAAATGTGGGTGGCCACTAGTATCCACTTGGATCAGTCCTCCCCCCTTAGGGAGCAATGGTTCCTGCATCGGATGATGAAACTTTTGCTGATTCTAATTCCTAGTGAGCCACTTTCCCTAGTGAAGAAATCTCCATGCTTTGACGACCCGATACAGTTGGATGTTCTGGTGGTGAGTTCCCTTCATATCAGTATCTATGATCCGGTCAATTGTAGCCTTCTCGATGTAGTCAAGATTGGGTTGTGTAGGGGCCAAGTGCTTCGCTACCTTTGAGGTGTCCAAGAGAGGTGGAAAATACGGTCAAAGTAGCTTCACATTAAATACATGGTGCAAGCTGAGGAAAAGGGGAATACTTAACTCAAAAGAACTCTCAACCACCACCTTAGTGATGGTGTAAGGCCCATATCAAATTGGGTGGATCTTTTAATGGGGCCCTACGAGGTGCTCATTCTGTAAATGTAACCAAACCCCATCGCCAACCTAAAACTTATGTGTAACCTGGTGCTGGTCATGTCACTGCTTATACTTGGAATTGGCTTTCTGTAAGATATCATGAACATGTTGTTCAATGTATCATATCCTCTCAATAAATTTGGATGCTCAATTAGACTTAGATTAAGCATGAGAGGACTCTTCTTGTGTATATGCAATTGGTAGTGCTACAACAATTGGGGCTAATGGATAGAAGCCCAAGCATACCTCAAAAAGGTTGCGGTTAATAGAGTTATGAAGGGATCTGTTGTAGCTATGTTGAACATAAGGCCCTCATCCCAATTGCAAGGATGTTTGGATTTGTACATTCTCAAGATATGCACAATCATCATATTGACCACCTTTGTCTACCCATCAATTTGGGGGTGGAAGGCAGTCGATTTTGTCAGCTTGGTGTCCATCAACGACCATAGGATAGACCAGAAGGTACTCAATAACCTGTTGTCTCTATATGAAATAATGGTTTGTGGGAGGCCAAAATGAACTCAAACATGCTCAAAGAAGAGCTTAGTAGTGGCTTCTGTTGTGATGTTATTCTTAAAAGGAGTTAAAATTTCCATATTAGAGAACCGATCAAAAAACACAAATACACAGTCATTGTTGTGCTTAGTTGAAGGAAATCTAGACATGTAGTCCATGGATACAAGCTCCCTGGGCCTGTTTGGGGTAGGAAATGGGGTGTACAATTCTTGCTTCTTGATGGTAGGTTTGGAAATGGAACATGTGATGCATGATCGAATGTACCTACCAACGTCTTGTCGGAGCTTTCACTAGTAGAAGTACTTCTGCAACACTGCGATTGTATTCTCTACGCTGAAGTGCCCTACCACTTGACTATAATGTGCCTCTCAAATCAACTTCTTACGCTCGCTTGAAGGAACATAGAGGTGGCTGAGATGGCATACAATTTTATCCTGGAGAAGAAAGTTTGAGACTGATCTTCTTGCTTGTAATGTCTGATAGGAAATAACAAAGTTAGGGTCACTATTGTACAATTCAAGCCACCCAGATGTCTCATGTCCACAAGAATTGAGCACAGTAGTTAGTGTGGAGACCGGAGATCAACTGAGGCAGTATGCAATGTGATTGGTGTTTCCCTTCTTATACTTGATGTTCAGGTGGCACTGTTATAGGTATGTGGACCACTTTTGATGGCGATTGTTATGTAACTTTCCTTGTGTCTACATGAACTACAGGGGCTTGTGATCAATGTGGATTATGGTTTCATTCCCCAGGATGTAACATTTCCATTGATGAAATACATGCACAATGGAGTACATCTCCTTGTCATAGGTGGTATACCTATGAACAAAATCAAAGAGCATCTCACTATGATAGGCCATCGAATGTCCATGATGAGTGAGGACTGCTCCAATAGCATAGTTAGAGGTATTTATCTCAATCTCAAAAGGTTGTTGTAGGTCTAGTAGAGTGAGGATTAGTGTCGAAAAGAGGCATCATTTTAGATCCTAAAAGGATTTATGTTGTGATGCACCCCAAGAAAACTTGTCTTTGGCTTGACCTTTGATCACTTGGCTTAAGGGCCAAGTGATATGAGAGAACCCCAACACAAACCTGCATTAAAAGTTGATGAGGCCCAAGAAGATGTGCAGCTCTGTTAGAATTGTTATGGCTGGCCAATTGCAAATGAATTGGATCTTGGCTAGGTTGACATGCACCCCATGTTCATCCATGATGTATCCTAGGTACTGATTTCTCTCCATACCAAATTAACATTTCTCCAAATTGGCATACAACTTGTGTTGGCGCAAGGCACTAAGGATCTACTGAATGTGCTGCAAGTGTTCCACCCAAGTTCTGTCGGAGATGAGGATGTCATCCAAATATACGACCACAAAAGAGCTTGTGAATGGGCACAAGATATCATCCATCATCCTCATAAATGTTGTTGGGGCATTAATCAAGCCAAAAGACATGACCAACCACTCAAAAAGGCCTTCCAAAGTAACAATGACACTAAGGTCAGAGAATCATAAGTAGCATGATGTTTCCACATATAGGATTGTCCTAAAAGAATATCACAAACTTCGAGTGGGGCAATATCACAAAATATGAAGGGCTTGATGCCGTAGGATAGGCGACATTGTTGACTAATGCATATGTCTCTTCCTTGGCTCAAACCGATGGTGTATGGTTGGGAGTGTGGCGTTGTCGACAAATTTAGTTTCTTGATGACCTCGATCGAGATCAGGTTCTTCCAGTTACCACTATCCACAATGAAATGTAGCAGATTCCCCTTCACCCACAGTTGTGAATGGAAGACTCTCCCCTTCCTCTGGCTCCTCCGACTCTTTTGGTTGGATCTTTGCGGTTGCGATGGTGGCACTAGGTTTCGCATCAATGATCCACTTTCCTTTTTCTTGCTCTAAATTAGAGTCCAAGCTAGAGGCCGACTCTGAGGATTTAAGCTCAACCAACAATGATTATTTTGAACAACATTCATTATTGTTGTGTTGGGGATTTTGTGTGTTAGTATTTGGTAGCTCGGAGGTACTTTTGCACCATGTGCCTAGGTGTAGGGGTCCGAGCACATGGAGTCTCATTGAATGACATAAAGTGAATTTATAAAAAGTGTTTGTAAGGTACTTTATGAAAGTGACTTTTTAATATTAAAGTGAGTTGCACTTTAATAAATTAATTTAGGGTTAAGTGACTTTTCAAACGTAAAGTGATTTTATATAGTTTTCACTTAAGAGATTTAAGTGAACTTGAGATTAAATCACATCCCTTGATCTTGTGGGCTAGGATCAGATCCTAGCCACAAAAGATGAAAAGTCATGGCAGTTACCCTAAAATGTAAATAAAAAGAGTTTTATGAGACCATTGGCACTCATTCCAATGAGATCATTTTTGGAGTGGCTAGACTTCCAAGGAGGAGCTTGGTAAGGAGTGTGATAAACACATCTGCAAGAGAGAGAAAGAGATTGAGTAGAGAAAGAGAGAGAAGGGCAACCCAAAGCGAGGGCACAAATTTCAAGGTGAGGGCACGATTCTCCGGGAGGAGGGTGGCGCACCAACTGAGAGAGTCAGCATGCATTCCAAGGAGAAATTGCCTGTGAATTGTATGATGTCTGTACAACAAAATTTTGGTCACACTTTTCGATACAAAAAAGTGGCACATAGTTGGAGGAGGCTACAACATTTTCTGGGGGAATGTACAACAAAAAAGGAGGGGGTCGTACAACATAAGATTTGTTGTTGTTAGCACGTTTCCCAATGCACTATTACACCTCGAGTTTTAAGTACATAAATTAAGTGTTATTGTGCATGCAAATCGAGGGTGTAATGTTGCTTGTGTCGTATGAACAACAAGCATAATTCCTGTAGTAGAGTGTGCAATACTTGGCACACATTTCCAGGTTGAGGAAGGGCACAAAATTCAAGGTTCCATTCTAAACATTTAATGTTGTAATTTTTGTTGTTGTACTATTTGAAATTTCTCTCTCAATCTCAATACAAACTCTCTTGGACTGGTTTTCCCCTTGTGGTTTTTTCTAAGGTCTTTGGACCAAAATGACTGTCAAATGTGTTTTAAATGATTGTTATTCATTGTTTTAATTCTGCTGCAATTTTTAGATTTGCTTAGCTGTTTGTATTTTTGCCCATAAATTATAGTTGGCTGTGTATGTGATTTATGCATCATTGTTGGAGATTATCGAAGTAGGAATAAGAGTGTTGCTAAGTGTTTGACAAAATGACTAGCTGAGTTTGCTAGTATTTTGTCAAGATTTTCAACTTTATGGAACTCTCACCACTTGTCGATGTCCTTCGATTTCTCGGTACCCTTCTTTACCTGCGACTTGGTTGTCATGATTTTGACCATCCTTGCTATGTCCTTTGTTTTGTGAGTTAGGGCCGCATTTATCAAGCTTCTATTGCAGTTGATTTGCAAACCCAAACTCCTGCTTATTCTTTTGTTTTAACTTTTGCTTGATCTTGACAACATATCGACGAGTAGCTCCCAATGAGGAGATGCCCAAGAAATCTATCTTTGTCTAGATGTCCCTATGCAAGCCACTGTGAGTCTTTGATACTCAGCGTTGAGCACACGGTATGCAATATATTGGTGAACTCTGACACCATCTAGTCTCTCTCTTGGTGGAAAGCTGTCCATCTCATGTATCGGTCATCATAGTTTCTGATAGGGTAGAATTCCTCCTTGGCGACATCAACAAAAGCTGCCTAAGTGGGTTCTGTCATGTATATTTTAGACTCATATTCAACATGCCTCTCATAGTAATAGTCCCACCAATATTTGACATGGGGGAGGGGCTTAAAGAGGCGAAGGTGATCTTTTCATTATCAGATTTTTTTTGAAGATAATAGTAACCCTCTAACATATTTAACCATTTATTCAAAGCATATGCATTTATCTCTTGATGTATTTGTAACTTCGGAATGTATTTCATATATGTATATTGTATTCCTATAGAGATTTTATTATTCCTCTATACGGAAGTGTCGTCATTTATATTGTAAGTGTCGTAACTTATACTTGATGGGTTATTAGACCACCTTGTTGGGGTCGGCCCTGTATAATTCATGTGGGTTAAAGGGTTATTAGACCACCCTATTGGGGGACGACCCTGTCAGCATTATGTTAAGTGGTCAAGTTGAGGCCGACCTAGTAAAGGTTATTAGGCAAGTCAAGTCAAGTATAAATAGAGTGCAGGAGGCACTCTATTTGATCATTCACTTCACACACACACACTCATTGGAGAGTGGCGCACTAGTGGAGGAGGAGAAGCTGCTGCTAGGAGGACTATCTCTTGTACTTGGGTTGTATCATTTCTCTATCTATCTCTGAGGAAGTTGCGGGTTTTTTCACCTTCTTGGTTTTCCCCGGTGAAACTCTGTGTCTCTTGTGTGCTTGCATTATTGTGTCCATGATTGATATGCTGTAGATATGTTGTACATGTTATTCTCTTAGTTAAGATCCTAGATCAGATTGAAATTTATGAAAAACTAACATGGTATCAGAGCTAGCCTGAAAGAAGGCATGATATGGCATTTATGACACTTGTTGCACTTGCGAAGCTAGCGATTGATATAGCAAAAACCAGTCATCGTAGCACTTTCACTATAAATCCATTTCGGCGAGGTTTCAGGATCTGAAAATAATACAGGTTGAATATAAGATCCCCATGTACCTTGTGTCCAAAGGAGAGCCTCTAATTCGTTGTAATTTCAGATTTATGATCTGTACAATATAGGGTTTCTGCCTCTTCCAGATCTGAGTCATAAACAGGTGACCTAGGAAAAAAAGGTCACAACTTGGGCTAGTAAGCTCCAAATGAAATTTCGTAAAAAGTGGCAGCTAGGAAACATATTTTACTTTCACAGGTATGATTTTCAGAGGCCGAAATTGAACCAGTGACACATGGCACTCCGTACAAGTTTGCTCTCCTGTTTTATCCCATAAACAGGTCACGTTGCGACACTTGGCATAAATCTCTCTCAGAGAATCCATTTGAGGTTAGACCTATGGGATTGGAAAGACAACAGGTTAGGCTACCACAAAAAGAATTTTCAGACACTATAGATCTGAAATTTCAGAGTTACACTAGAAACAATCAGGTGCATATTTCTGTCAAAACATAATTGGATTTTGAGCACCTTCATTCATGGCTTCGGGAATTTAGGGTTTCGGAGAAAGTTGGAATTTTTGTAATTGGAGACTACGACTAGATTCTCCTCATCAAAATCAAAATTTAGATACCAATATTGAATTTTTTGGTTGGGCGGAAGGCCGAGCTTGATCAAACCCTAGTTCGGGACTTTGATCGGAAAGGTGAAAAATTAGGGCTTCTGCAAAAATGGGAATTTTTGAAATCTGTGACCATAGCTAGAAGCTCCTTGGAAAAATCGAATTTTAGAGCTTTGGATCAAACTATTTGGTTGGGTGAAGCTCCGGGAAACTCAAACCCTAATTTAGGGTCCTCCCTAGTGAATCTGAAAGATTGAAAAGCAAATTTGAGGGGTGAAACTTTGCAGTTTTCAAATTCTGAGTATACCAGGTTGATCAGCTCAGCAAGGCGCATCTTTCTATCCTTTCAGAAGTTTGAAATTCAAAGTTTTCATTTTTAGGGTTTCCCTGACAAACCCTAATCCAGCTCCAGATCCAGTTTCTACAAATCAAGTGGATTGGGTTGATCCTAGAAGAGAGTGGATTGGTCACCTGCATAAGTGAAGAAGTTCCTGTTTCAGAGGGAGATGAGGCTAAGGCCTTACATAAGAAGATTACAAACAATCTCGACAAGTATGTTTTGAGATTTGTTCATGATTAAGTTTATGGTATGTTTGTCTTCATTAAGGTTAGTACAATCTTGATTAACTTTAGACTTGTCGTATCACCTTAATAAAATTATGAATGCAGATATTCATTGATTAGGGTTTTGACACTTATGATTGTACTAATGCATTGTAGTGTTGTATGAGGTTGATGTTGTCCACTAACATGAAAGGTACATCAAGAAAGACAAATCATGTTCTAGTTCAAGAACATATGACCATGGTGACATGAAGACAAAGATTCATCCATTGTCATGGATCACATAGAAGCTCTACTTACAAGGTATGTATAATTTGGTTCTACAATGCTTAACCTATGAGATATGCAGGTTACTAGCACAAGTCATTGAAGAGAACAAGAAGACATTGCTAGACATAACTAGCAAATATGATAACCAAGTATGTTTTTCCTATATCAAGTTAGAATCCTAACTTGTGTTAGGATCTTATACTGTTGTATGGTTGATAATGATTATTCATGAAGTTAGAAATGTAAGTAATCAAGGGTTTATGCATATTATGTCTCTTACCTTGATTGATGATATGACTAACCAGAAAAGTCCTTTGATCAAATAAGAATATGCATGAGTAAAAGAAGTATTCCCTGAAACCTTGAATACTAATGTTTATTATCTGTGTTTGAAATGATCATGACTATACATGTTTAAGATTATTGTGTTTTGATAGTATTGAGATTATACTAATGAATGTATGTATGAGACCTTGAGGATAACAGAATGATGATACTAGTAAGTATGCATAAGTAATCGAGGATGGATATAAGTTCAAGGACAGGTAATCCAGAAAGCAAAGATCAAGAGGGAGCACACTCCAGTAGTTCTTGCAAGGAAGCAAATATTGAGAGGGACTCCACCCTACAAACCAAACAAAGATAAGTATTTGAATTGTCATTTCTTGCATATTTGTTTGTTTAAATAATATTGTTCAATGATGTATATGCTTATGTTCCTAGACTTAGGGTGTGTATTATGCATATTGGAATAATTGCATTAATGAACAATATACTACTAAAATGCATGTGATGGGTAAGTGGCCTATGGCACTATACAACATTCCATTGCTACTTATCTAGAATGAAACCTCTTTGCTGACATGTTGGGAGTTGTGCACACTCTTAACAATGTTCTGGTAGAGATTGGAAGGCATCTAGAAAGTTACGAGATATGGATAAATGTTGTATTGAAGCATTGGCTAATATAATTGCATGAATGTATGACATATTTATTTATGTATAATAATTTGTTCTGAAAACTGTGAGATGTTTCTAATCATGCAATTTAACTTGTTTTGTAGGAAAGATCGTATACCATCACCTACAAAAGAAGGACTACAACATTTGTTCAGCAACAAAGTTATCTATTGAAGATATTGAAGTTCCCAGGATTCGTGAAGAATGCCATGATCGAGGAGTACCAGTCGATCATGAAGAATGATGTTTGGGATGCAGTCCCAAGACCTGAAGGGAAGTCTGTTGTGACTTCCAAGTGGATCTATAAGATCAAGCATGATGCAGATGGTAGCATAGAAAAATACAAAGCGAGGTTTGTAGCTCGTGGCTTCTCTCAGAAAGAGGGGATAGACTATGAAGAGACTTTTGCTCATGTAGCCAGATACACTTCCATTATATCAGTACTTGCTCTGGCTGCAGTGATGAAATGGAAGATACACCAGATGGATGTCAAGACAGCTTTCTTGAATGGTGTAGTCGAGGAGGAAGTGTATGTGGTGCAACCACTTGGTTTAGAGACACATGACAGAGAGTCATATGTGTGCAGGTTGAATAAAGCCTTGTATGGATAGAAGCAAGCTCCTGGGACTTGGTATGGTAGGATGGACAATTTCCTATCCAGTTTAGGCTTTACCAAGAGTAAAGCGGATTCCAACCTTTACTACAAGGTTGAGGAAGGCAATTCAGTGATTCTAATTCTGTATGTGGATGACCTGTTTGTTACAGGTGATGATAGATTGATTGTCGACACGAAGAGGAAGCTTTCTGCCAAGTTCGAGATGAAAGACTTGGGTATGATGCACTATTTCCTAAGCATGGAGGTGTGGCAGAGTGCAGATGGAATCTTCCTTGGACAAGAGAAGTATGCAGTAGAGATCCTGAATAGGTTCGGGATGATGGACTGCAAGGCCATGGCCACACCTATGGCATCGAACTTGAAGCTTCTGTGTGATGCTTCATCTGATCCGGTTGATGTCACGGTGTATCGTCAGATGATTGGGTCCTTGATGTACCTGACGAACACGAGACCAGATATTTGCTTTGCGGTGAACACATTGAGCCAGTTCCTGACGGATCCGAGAGGTGTTCACCTGGTTGCTGTAAAGCATATTCTGAGATTGGGCAGGCAGTGCTGCAGATAGGAAGAACACTTCGGGGTGTTGCTTCAGTATGGGATTAGGTGTGATCTCTTGGTTTAGCAGGAAGTAATCCTACATAGCACTGAGTACAGTCGAAGCAGAGTATGTTGCAGCTTGTTCGGCTAGTTGTGAGGCAGTATGGCTTCGAAAGCTACTGTCTGAGCTATTTGATCTCCCGTTGGATGCTACTCGTATCTTTTGTGACAACCAGAGTTGTGTGAAGCTTTCTGAGAACCCAGTGTTCCATGACAGGTCGAAGCATATTGAGATCAAATATCACTATATCAGGGATATGGTGCAGAGAGGAGAAGTGAAGCTTCTGTATGTTGCGACAGATGAGCAGGTTGCAGATGTGTTGACAAAACCACTAGCCAGAGTGAAGTTTGAGTACTTCAGAGAGAGGCTTGGTGTTCTTCAGATTGACGACACTTCGAGAAAGAAGTAATGGACACATTTGCAGGATCCATTCCAAGCACGGTGAGAGGAGGATCCTTCCCATGGCTGTGGATGTAAGCGTTGGATGATGAGCATCAGGACGATGCTCCAGCTACTGTTATGTATATGCATCATGTTGGATGCTTGTTATGATCAGTTGGATCATGTATATGTATATGCATCATGTTGGATGCTTGTTATGATCAGTTGGATCATGTATATGTATATGCATCATGTTGGATGCTTGTTATGATCAGTTAGATCATGTATTTGTATATGTATCAGGTGGATACATTGTATGATCAGGTAGATCATGTATGATGAGATGTATCAGGTGGATACATTGTATGATCAGGTAGATCATGTATGATGAGATGTATCAGGTGGATACATTGTATGATCAGGTAGATCATGTATGAGGATATGTATCAGGTAGATACATTGTATGATCAAGTAGATCATGTATGATGATATGCATCAGGTAGATACTTGGTATGCATCAGGTGGATGCACTGTATGATCAGGATGATCATGGATGACGAGCTTCAAGATGTTGCTCCAAATGATATGTATCAGGATGATGCTATGATGATCAGGATGATCATGTGATGATGTACATCAGGATGATGTATGGTGAGTATCAGGTTGATACTCTGTGGTCGTGGACAGGTTGTGCATATGAGCATATAAGTAGACCTGGGAGATCCGATAGGTTGGGCTGTGTGCCCGTAATCAGTCCTGGGATTCTCTTTTGAGGCATTGCTCTGGGAGGACATATAAGTAGACCTAGGAGATCCGATAGGTTGGGCTGTGTGCCCGTAATAAGTCCTGGGATGCTCTTTTGAGGCATTGTCCTATGGCATATAAGTAGACTTGGTAGATCCGATAGGTTGGGCTGTGTGCTCGTAATAAGTCCTGGGATTCTCTTTCGAGGCTTTGCCATGACCACATGTAATACTTCCTGGAGATCCGGACAGGTTGTGCTAGTCACGTAAAAGGCCTCGGATGCTCTTTAAAGTTCTTGCTAGTCAAGACACTCTTTTAAGGTTTTGTGGTGGGGGTCACATGTAATACGTCCCGGAGATCCGAACAGGTTGTGCTAGTCACGTAAAAGGCCTCAGATGCTCTTTAGAGTTCTTGCTAGTCAAGACACTCTTTTAAGTTTTTGTGACAGTCACATGTAAGTGGACCTGGTAGATCTTGTCGGTCGTGCTTCGGCACATAAATGGTCCTGGGATACTCTTTCGAGGCATTGTGATGCACGTAATAAGTCCTAAGGATTCCACAGTATGGCCAGTGATGATGAAGACCTACAGGTGGTGGGCCTACATCCAACATGAAAAAGGGATGGCTCTGTAGAACTTCCTATGACGAGTAGATCTAAGATTGATTGAGATAGCAGCAGCTGTGACGATGACGGTGATTCGATGTCGATGATCCAATGAAGATGATCCAGAGAAGAAGACTTGTGCTAGAAGATCTGTGTCGAGAAATACCTTCCTAGTTAAGAGGGAGTGTTGATGTATTTGTAACTTCGGAATGTATTTCATATATGTATATTGTATTCCTATAGAGATGTTATTATTCCTCTATACGGAAGTGTCGTCATTTATATTGTAAGTGTCGTAACTTATGGGTTATTAGACCACCTTCTTGGGGTCGGCCTTGTATAAGTCATGTGGATTAAAGGGTTATTAGACCACCCTATTGGGGGTCGGCCCTGTCAGCATTATGTTAAGTGGTCAAGTTGAGGCCGACCTAGTAAAGGTTATTAGGCAAGTCAAGTCAAGTATAAATAGAGTGCGGGAGGCACTCTATTTGATCATTCACTTCACACACACACACTCATTGGAGAGTGGCGCACTAGTGGAGGAGGAGAAGCTGCTGCTAGGAGGACTATCTCTTGTACTTGGGTTGTATCATTGCTCTATCTATCTCCGAGGAAGTTGCGGGGTTTTTCACCTTCTTGGTTTTCCCCGATGAAACTCTATGTCTCTTGTGTGCTTGCATTATTGTGTCCATGATTGATATGATGTACATGTTATTCTCTCAGTTAAGATCCTAGATCAAATTGAAATTTATGAAAAAATAACATTATCTAGCCTTCAAATAAGGGAATTTCAAAGTGAACTTGTACCTTGAAGGGAGTCACACCTTCGAAATGGCTACTCGTTGAAGGTGACTTTGTTGTTGTCTGCAGACGTTGAAGGATCTAGGCGAAGTTATCCATCATCTCGTTCGTTTGTCTTGTGAGGGATTCCTTGAGAAATAACTTAATATGATCTTTTGGTCCTTCATCTCTATTTTATTCTCCTGCCATGTGAGGTTGCTTGGGCCGACAAGAGTGTTTTTTCCCAAGCTCAACTAGTTCGAGACCCAACTCTCGATATCCAAAACTCGTTGGAGACATGCACTAAGAAACAATAAGAGTAGATTGCTTTGATACCACCAATCTGGATTATTTGAGGAGCAAAATGAAGACATCAATATTGTTACACCCAAAATCTACACCTTGTAACCTCAGTGCCTGAATCCATGAAGTCCCAAGATCAAGCTAGTCATTTAGAGCAAGTTGATGGCCTTTATCCACACTCCTAATTAGGCCGGCGCAGGTTGTCTTTGAGCAACATGCGCCGACGCAGGTTGCCTTCATGCAACATGCGCCGAAGTCAGTTAATTGGGATAAAGGTAGCTTTCGAGCGAATTCTAGAAGTTTGGTGAGGTGGATCCCTATCCCTAACTTCTAGGTGAGTTGGCCTTCGGTTCCCTAACCTAATGGGAGGATCCCTTAACCCTCTCCCCATGATCCTCAACCTACTCTATCCACTTGGTCTTATAAATACAAGTGCCCTTCCCATTCCAAAGGGAGGAAGTCTATGGTACTCTTATGCTGGTGAAATTAGCTCAGTGATCCAATACTCTAGTCTTGGAGGCACCTACTTCTCTCTAGGAGCTTTGGTTTGGGTTGTCGGAAGGAGATTGCGACGTTGAGGCATCGGTTGTAATCATCTCTTCTATTGCACTTCCCACCTTTTATACAGTAATATAAATGCTTTCCATAAATGTTGTTGTGTTAATGATATTTATAGTTCACCTCCTCAACTGTTTACTTAGACTAGTTAGTGTTTAGGCATACTTTACTGCTTGTCTTGTTCCCTATGTTTTGACAAGTCTTGCAGCTGCAAATTTGACGACCGTAGAGCTCAGAACGATTACAAGGAGAAAGATCTACGAGTCTAAGGTAAGATGCTTAATTCCTTGATCTCTAACTAGATCTAGGAAAGTTATTTCATATTCTGTCTCATTTGTTCTAGACTTGCATTAAGCTAGAGAGATCACGCCTTAAGTCCGCTTTTGGTAGATTGTTTGATAACAAATATAAAATCGAAACACACACAAATAATATGCAGAAAGCACATTAGTATAGTAAAATCCAAATTCTATTAATGAATGGAATGAAAAAACACTATAAATTGCAAAGCAATACAAACTAGCTCAAATGTTGATAGCTTATCTCTGAATAGAGATGTGTCAGCGATGCTCATTTGCAAGAGCTAATTACAAAGAGACAAAAAATGACATTTTTATCAGAAACATAAAGAGGCAAAAACCCTAACATCCAAAAACCTAACCCTAGGAGATGAAGCACCAAAATGATTTGTGAGCCTTGAGGTGGCTAGTTGATACGTCAACTTCCCGGGGGCACAACTTTTGCATACAATCTCCATTTAGGGCGTTCAATAACTTGTTGGAAAAACTAAGTGATATTTACAATCTTTGATTAGAGCTAGGTAATGCCATAACAACCCTTTGATTATAACTAATTGATAATTACAACCTTTGAATTCGCCAAATTTTTTTGTTTAGGAGGAGCCAAAAAAAATCACAAAAAATTACCAAAAAGATAAATATCCGTTATAACTTTGTGAAACAAGAGGGTTGCCACCAATATTATAACCAAAAAAAGCTTGCCACAAGTATTAGAACCAGAAAACAAAACCCTTTTTAATAGATTTGTTTATACTATTAAACTTCCCATATGAGAGGCAATTTGAAAGCAAAAAATAAAACACTTTATGATGATTTTTAATGGATTTGTTTATACTACTAAACAAGTAGACGAGTGCCCCAATCCTCGTAGGTTTGATATTAGCCGTCGATAATAGCCCATCGACGGTTAACCGGAAAAGATGATATTGCCACGGATCGAGATTCCAACAGTTAGGCGATCTATAAATATATTCCTCGCTCGCTCAAATTCACCAACGTCATTATTCATTTTCGTTGTGTAAAAGTAGCGGAGAAATTTAGCAGGTAGAAGGATGTCTGGTCGTGGAAAGGGAGGCAAGGGTTTGGGCAAGGGAGGTGCTAAGAGGCACAGGAAAGTTCTCAGAGATAATATACAGGGTATTACAAAGCCCGCTATCAGGCGTCTCGCCAGGAGAGGAGGCGTCAAGCGTATCAGCGGCCTCATCTATGAAGAAACCAGAGGCGTCCTCAAGATCTTCTTGGAGAATGTGATCAGAGATGCCGTGACGTACACAGAGCATGCGAGGAGAAAGACCGTGACAGCCATGGATGTCGTCTATTCCCTCAAGAGGCAGGGCCGAACTCTTTACGGCTTCGGAGGTTGAGAAGTCTCAGTCTGAATGCTATTCATGGTGTCTGTTGACACCACCCTCCATTTCGGAAATCGTAACTTCGATAATTCCCTGCCAGCAGATGTAATTACAGAGATCCGCTGTAGAGGCTCTCTCTACACATCCTCACAGAACAAAGCTTTAGCCGTTTGATTTTGCGCATGTTTAAGAAATAGCCTTTTGAGATCTTGATTTGCAAATTATACAACCCTAAATAACCAAATAATTATGCCCTAAACTTGTTGGATATTTAGGGTTATTATTCTACAGGTTGTATTATATTTGCAATGGTGATGGCTGTAGCTTGCTCAAAGCTCGAGTATCCACACCGAACAGAACATGGAAATTAACCAGAAAATCAGTGACTTGCCAAGCCAACCATTTCAATGAATTGGGGATAGCGCTGTATTTGCATAGTGGCACATAACCCATGAATAATTTCCATGCTCGTGATTTAGCAAATTAAATACCTAGAGTTGTAGTGGTAATCCAGTGACTCAACTAGAGGAAATTCCAGCAGAATGTGCAACCATTGATTTAACTAAAGAAGGAATCGAGCTGAGTGTGCAACCATTAATTCCATGGAAGTTGAAATTGAGGTATTAATGCCCATTAACAGAGCCTACAAGCCTGTCATCAATACAAGTGAACAGAATGTAAATGGAGAGGGCGCAACAGCGATGCTAGCACTCCAATAATTGGTAATTGGAGTTGTGAATGCTCACCACGAGCCAAACAAACAGAAACGTATCTGTAGTATGTGGTGTATACAGCAGAAGTTCCACCAGAGAAACAATTATACAGAAAAGATCTCGGTTGCAATCGAGTAATTGAATTTAATTTAAGAAATCCAAATGTGAAAGTAACTATCATATGGTTTTGTTTAGCTTTACTATTTTAATAGCAATTACAGAATTATAGTAGTGTTTTGGTTTTGAGGATTTATCTTTATCAAATGACTTTTTCTCCAAAGCTGCTTAAAAGGTTAGAGGCTGAATTAGTTTGTTGGGGGTGCTTTATGCTATAAGGGATCACCAATTCTTCAATGTACAAACTTCTAGTGTTCTTCCTTTCCTTTAGCTTTTGTTGACAACATTCTAGTTTATGGTTCTTTGTTATTAAAAAAGATTATAATTAGTGTTTTTATTGGCAATGTAGCATTGTAAAGGCAAGTGGTGATACATTGAACAAGCATGGGGCCTTCAGGTTGTCAATCACATTTTATTTTTTGGCTTTGTTGTCAACTTGTAGCTTTGAGCTTTGCTTTTATAGTCAACTTTTCAATTTTGTTGAGTTTTCTTCATTATTGAACACTAAGTTCATTCCATATTTGTGTGAATTTGGTTTTGGATCACATTTCTCATTAAAAGGATTTTGATTTTCAAATGTTGTTTGTGGGTGAGTATGGAAGCACACATGGTTCTCCATTTGTCTCTCCAAATCAACTACTCTATTAGCTATGAAGGATACTTTACTTGCTTCTTGTTTGTTTTTAAGCTATTGGTTTGCCCTTTGTTGCTATTGGAGTTGTTCTTCCTCTCTGTGTTTTGATGATGTAAGCTTGACCACAAATTTAACCAAATAATATATGTTATGTTGAAAAAGTTGCATCCTTTTTTCATAAGTATGGGTTGTCAAACATCATTTCATAAATATCCAATGGTATAACTTCTCATTCTATTTCATTAATATGATAGATGTTGATGGCAATATTGATTTTGCATCCTTGTGGATTTTTATGATAAACCAATTTTGAATTCAAATAATGATAACATGGTTGTACTAAATCATAAGTTTCTAAACCAAACTCATCTACTAAGGATTCAAAACTTAGATTATATTGAAAATCACTATTAAATAAAGCATTTACCTTTTGATTCTAAAACTTTGATTTGGAACAATGCATTTAAGTCTTCAATAACCCTAGGTTGATTCAATGTGGTTGTAGGACATGAGAAAAAGACTCAATCATGAGTGTTGATAATATTCCTTATCCTTGTACTATATATCATATCTAATCATTTCCAAAATAACATAGTAATGAAAAAAGTGCCTTGGTATCTTGTTGTTTATAACATGAGAAACAACTTGTTGATGCAAAAAAAGAAAATTGTTTTATCTTCATATGTCCTCCACTACTAATGTCTCGGGGCCTTCCTTAAAAGGACGATGATAGTATTGGAATTTGCAACGTCAAGGATATATTTATGTTAACTTACAAATTAGTGTATGTTGGCTCTGATCTATTGGTGTTAATCAGAACTTAAATTTAATATCAATCCGGGTTTGTGAACTTCGAGACACATCCAAGTTTAGGACAGAGAAGCTGGACTTATTCAGAATTTAGCTGTTTGTAATTAAATCTACTGATAGGAACTGAGGTACTGCAGCTCATAGAGACAAAATCCTCTTACAAGGGTGATTTCATTGTTTCATTTTTAAGCCTGCAATGATTGATTTGTGAAAACATGAAGATTGAAGTAAAAATTAAATAACAATCCTATAAACCCTAAGATTTAAACTGCAAGATTCTATTATCACTGAAAGTCAATTACCAATTAATTTCTTTTACAAGACAGTGCTCATAATTTGTAAATGTCTTTCTATCATTTCAGTATCGAATACCAGCAATGGACAATTCACAGAAATCGTAGTCTAAACCATTCAATATTCGTAACAGTTAATCAGTGAAGAACAGCGTTTATCCAATACTGCAGTGATGTACAGTGACAGAATTTGTAATTCAAACCATAAATAAAAAAAAGAACAGAGCATCAATGAATTCAATTAAAACTTGACTGTACTTGTTCTATGATCTATAAACTGGAAATTATATTCTGATTCATAAACTGGAAATTACATTCAAATGCATACCCAATCGATCAACCAGCAACAGGTAAGTGTGTAGAGTTTAACGATGGGGGCCCTCCAACGCCTTGCTCAACACACATAAAACGACTTCACAAAACTTAAAGCTTCGTATTCATTCACAGAATCATTTTACAGGAGATACCACGCAGTTTCGGAAGCTCAAATGTAATGCATTCCTCTTTTAAAATCGTGATCCCCTATCTCATTGTTTTGCAAATGATTTATACAAATTCTAAATCAAACTGAAATTACTATAACCCTACATCTAATTAATGCTAACAGCTAGTCGAGATCATCTTCAAAATCGCGGGGTTCCACAAAATCAGCATTGCTCCTTCTTTTGTGTTGAACGCAGAACAGGTGGCCACATTTAGCTCTGCTTGACTCGACATCTGCATAGGCCACTTCTCCTGACTGTTGGATGTTCATCCATCTGTGGACATTAAGGATCCATTCCTGATCTTCTGTTTCCCTCCTAACTGTCCTGCAATTACTCAACTTTGGAAGTAATACGGGAAGTTAGTACATCCCGTAATTTTAGTAAAAATCCTAGTTAAAATGCCTAAAAATCACAAAACTCAATTTATTAATAAGCAAATGACATTATACCTCTTTGACCAAGGTTTATGGGTGATCTTTAAGGCTTTCTACTCAAAATGGAAATTTTATGAAGGAAATGAAGGTTATCTAAGAGGCAAAAAGGGGTCAAAATAGTGCCCAACATCTCCCCCAAGAGGAAACTGTTGCATGTCCTCATGCCAAAAACTTTGACCTTGTGTTGAAACCAAAATTTTGTTGCTGGCCTTCCTGCTTCTGATCTCCTACTGAGACGATGCATCTGTTGATGTTGGAGATGCATAGAGAACCTTTAGCCTCTCATACTTAGCTTTGTAATTCTTCTTCTGCTTATACCATCTGGATGCAGTCTTAGAAATATGTGTCCTCTGAATTCTCAGCTTCCTATTGTCTTTTTTTAATTTCTCATTTTTGAGTTCTAACTCCTTGATTTCAAGTTTCAATTTCCTAATCTCTTTATTCTTCTTAGAAGTCTTCTTCTTCATTGAAGGCTTAATAGAACTGGTGTCTGCTCCTAAACTGTCACTTCCCTGTTCTGAACCCTTTTTCTTTTCTTCATGCACAATCTGTGGCTCTGAGGAAGGAGAAGCTAAGTCTTTTAATACTCCCTGTCTTGACTGCTTCTCTTTCTCCCTCTCCCTCTCCTGCTGATCTAAGAAAAGATTTATTTTCTTTGTTTGTCTCATTATCTCATCAGTATCTAGGGTTCCCTGTTCTATTTTATCTGCTAAGTTTTCTTCTTGTCTTTCCACAGTTTGTGGGTGTTCTTCATCCTCTGATGCTGGCTGGGTATGAACCTGCTTCTTCCTTGGCTTCCTCTGGTAGGTAGTGAAGATTTGTTCCTGTTTTTGAATTTGTTTATCTTCCTTTACTGCACTCCTAGTTCGTATCCTCCTCTGAGGAGGTTTTGAACTTGTTGCTTCAGGGCTGTCTTCATCATCAAGAATGAGCAATACTTCTTCTTTCTTCTTTTTATCCTGAGGCAGTTTTGAGCTTGTTGCCTCAGGGCATGTTACCATTTGCAATTCCTCCTCTTTTGGAACCTCTTCATGCAATTTCTCCTCTTTTAGAACCTCTTCATGCAATTCATCCTGTTCCTCAAATTGATTTTGGACTATAAATTCTATCCATGTCAAATTCTGCTTCCTTAACTCATGTTGAATGATAATTTTGATAAGTCCACAGTGGAAAAGACTTATCAATTTGTCTTTTTCACGCTTCTGGACAGCTTTGGCCATTTTGGTTAGACTCTGCAATAGGAAGAAGGGCATATTTATCTCACATTCACCTGTCAAGTGCTGCAATAGTTTGATATGGTAAAGGTAAACGATACTGAATCTCCCCTCACAGGTGATGAATCTTTGTATAATGTATACCATTTCATCCCAAGGATGTACCAACCAGCTCCTTGGTATGCCTTTCTTCCAATTGACTGATCCTGTTCTAGATCTGCACAGAAAGGGCACCCAAGATTTTTCTTTGAATTGCTTGGTTTTGAAGAACCTTTCTCCCTGCTGTGGCAGACCAGTGACTTGTGCCAAAACATCTTCAGACAGCCTGAAGTTTAAATTACCCACTGTAGCCTTTTCTCCATCAAACGAGCCAGCAAAGGCTAAGCTCACATTGTCATTGTGCCCATCGAATTTTTCAAAGAAAGGAATCCATTGACTTCTCTTTAAAATTTCTAGACATTTTTCATGGACATCTGCAGGCTCGAATACCTCGGGTTCCAATCGAGATGTCATTTTTTTTTTAAAACAAAATTGGAAAACAGGAATCTTTTATTTTTCACTGCCTTTGTCTTCCTACCCCCTTAATAATATCCTGAAATTGTAAGTGTTTGCTAGCATAGAACGGAGTATCAGCAATGACAAGGGGTTTAAGCTTACCTCTTCCCTGATGTAACCAATTTTCCTCTTCCTGTATAATTTTCACAGAGATTAGGGTATCCACAGCTTCTTCTTTTGCTGGCCGTCTTCTCTCCTGCGCGTAATCTTCAACAAATGGTGTCTCTGTGATTTTACGGCCTCATTCCACTGACAATTATCTTCAGCAAAACTATATATTCAAATTTCCTGTGGCTCACAATCCTTCCTCCTGGCAATTACCTTCAATCGATTTCATATACCAACAAAAAATATGGGCTCGGCCTCCAGAAAACGACCAAATTGTGGTATTACAGAAATCGATTTTCCAAAACAACTGACTCGGCTTCAAATGGAATGAATGAATCGTGTTTTAGACTTGAATAACACAGGAATCAATTTTTCAAGTGCTGTCGTGGGCATCATTCTATGTCTGTCGTGGGTATCATTCCACGTTTCCCTCCATCATTACATAACATGTCATTTCAAAAACGAGGAAGGTAAGGTTTTTGGGTAAATATTTTAATATTGCCCATCGTTTAATATAAAACATAAAATGCCTTGGTTCTAATGTTTAATTTAAGCAAGCTATATATATTTTTTTTTCTTTTTTATGAACCTTCTTTTCCAGAAAAGAAAATGTGCTGAAAATATGACCATTGTTTCCCTCAATTCTGTGTATTATTTTAATGCCCGATGCACTAAATTCATATGCAAGGAAATTTTTGTTTAATTCCTTAATGTCATCATTCACTTTTTACAAAGAAGGAGACCCTGCTTGTCTTTAAACCAAGAAGAAAAACTCTGTCTGGAGAATGCAGCTTGTATCCTGTAGAGTGCAATTGATGTCCTGTAGGATGCAGTTTTTTTTTAAAATTTCCCTTGGGCTTGATTCTGACAACCATTCTGACCCCTAAGGTGGAAAATGAAGTGCTGACAAAGACTTAGTGAGGTAATGGCAGAGATGAATGAAAAATAAGAAGCTTGGTAGAGATTTATCAGAATGATGGCAATAATAGACAGTCAAATTGTAAGATGTCATTACTTAAGAACAAAAGAATTTTGAAACTTGTTAAGCATAAAAACCATGAATTCTTACAGACTTGTTTGATGTTCCCTTGATGAGCTTGCTGTCAGTGTGAAAATTGGCTTGTATTCTGATCATCCATCTGATGTTTTCTATCTGCTGCTGTCTCTATTTCCTTCATTTTCACTGAATGTCGGATCTCTTCATATATCTCTTCTATCTTATCACAAGTCAGGTCCCTTCTGCTGATAAAATTGCTAGTAATCAGGTCCCTTCTGCTGATAAAATTGCAATCTTTTGCTTGAAAAAGACTCGGAGGATTCTAAAGAAGAATGACAGTTTATCCCCCTCACAGGCCTAATTTTTGACTTGTCCTCAAGTCAAACAAGATATGCATTATTTGGAAAACAGGAAAAATAGAAAAAGAAGATTTTTTTTTTTTTGGGAATTTTCCATGGCCAGGCAAGCCTGGTTTTCCACCGAAAATTCCAGTTTATATTGTGCCAGGAACTGGTTTTCACAACTAAACTGCCTTTTTTTTTTTTTACATTTTTTTTTTGTTTTTGATTTTTTTTTTCTTTTGTTTTTATTGGCTAACTGTATCAAAACAGCTAGGGAGCAGGTGAAGGAAAAACACTGAGGTGTTTATCCAGCACTTGTAATTCCTGTTGCTGTGAAATTTGTTGAACAAAATCTGCCATGCTGATAGGTTTGTGGTACAGCTTGAGCCGGTGGCCATTGACCACAAAATTATGTGCATCATCATCTATGGTTTGAAGTTTTACTGCACCATTATCATAGACATCGACAATCTCATATGGACCAAGCCAATGAGTAGTAAATTTGGCTTTGAAGTCCTTAAACTTGGAGTCAAACATCAGTGCCCAGTCACCAATGTGGAATTGCTTCTTTTTGATAAATTTGTCATGCCATTGAGCTCTCTGCTGTTGTATCAGAATATTGTGTTCGATGGCAGCTTGCCTCATCTCATCCAGCTGATTCAGCTGAAGTATCCTTTCTTGTTGAGCTTCTGAAAGGTCTATGCCCAAATCTGCTGCTAACTTGAAAGTATGAACCTGAAACTCAATGGGAAGGAGGACTTGCTTACTATAAACCAGTTGATAAGGAGAAAACCCAGTACTATTCTTCCAAGTGATCCTATATGCCCATAAAGCTTCAGTAAGCTTTGCTGACCAGTCCTTCCTATGCATCTGAACAGTCTTAGTGATGATGCCTTCTAGGGTTTTATTTGTGGATTCCACTTGGCCATTGGCTTGTGGATGGTAAGGAGTGGACTTCCTGTGCTTGATCTTATATTTTTCTGCTATCTCTTGCACTAATTTGGAAGTAAATTGGGCACCTTGATCAGTCACAATTTCCCGAGGCACCCCAAATCTAACAAAAATCTCTTCAAACAGAAAATTTACCACAGTTTGCTCCGTAGCTCGTGGTAAAGGCTTGGCCTCTACCCATTTAGTAACATAGTCTGTGCAGACCAGAATGTATTTCTGTCCGTGTGATGGTGGATGAATGGGACCAATGAAGTCAAGGGCCCACTTTTCAAAGGGTTCAATGAGAATCTGTGGTTGGAGTGGCATTTCATCTGAGCGGACTGGGCGTCCCATTCGTTGACAAGTGTCACAACTTCTGACATACCTTTTTGCATCTTTAAAAATGGAAGGCCAATAATACCCCAAGTTGAGTATTTTATATGCTGTCCTTTTGTCAGCAAAATGGCCACCGCATGGTTCATCATGGCATGCCTTTAAAATATCCAAGATTTCATCCTGGCGGACACATCTTCTGATGATTAAGTCATATCCGGTATAAAAGAGATCACCATTGATCCAAATATGCCTAGCACTTTGTTTGATAATCCTCTTTTTTTCCTTAGAGGTCATTGATGGTGGTAGTTGGCCTGAGGACAAATAATTGGCAATGTCAGCATACCAAGGAGTAATAACAGAAATTGCAAATAGATGCTCATCAGGGAAACTATCTAAAACCGGAACAACCTCACCAGTATTGTGTAAGCGAGATAAAAAATCTGCCACCTGATTTTCTCGTCCTGGCCTATCTAAAACAGTGATGTTGAACTCCTGCAGTAATAACAGCCATCTAGTAATCCGGCCATTAGTGATAGATTTATTCATTAAATAACGTAAAGCTGAATGATCGGTATGAACAAAAACTTCGTAGCCAGTGATATAATGACGGAATTTGTTGACAGCATGGACCACTGCTAACATCTCTTTTTCAGTAACTGTATAATTCAGCTCTGCAGGTGCTAAATTTTTACTAATGAAATAGATAGCATAAGTCAAAGTATGTTCTTTCTGGCCCAATGAGGCTCCTATTGCAGTAGCAGATGCATCAGTGGAAATATGGAAAGGCAATGTCCAATTGGGTCCCCTTAAAATGGGAGCAGTGGAGAGCTTTTCCTTAAGTGTCTGAAATGCAGATTTACAATCAATATCCCAAGTAAAACACACGTCCTTTGAAAGCAATTTAAACAATGGCAGGGCTATCTTACTAAAATTTGCAATGAATCGACGATAATAGCCTGCATACCCTAAAAAGCTTCTGACATCTGTTTGAGTTGTGGGTTCAGACAGATTTTTAAGGACTTGAATTTTGGCAGGATCTACTTTTATTCCAGATGAAGAAACATGGTGTCCTAAAACTATCCCTTCAGTCATCATCATGAAACACTTTTCGTTACTCAGGGAAAGATTGGATTCAACACACCTTTTCAGAATTTTCTCTAAGTTTGCTAAGGAATCTTCAAAGGTACGTCCGTATACAGAAAAGTCATCCATGTAAACCTCAACACACTCATGAATCAGATCTGCAAAAATGGCTAAAACAGCTCGCTGAAAGGTAGCTGGGGCATTACATAAGCCAAAAGGTAAAACTTTGTAGGCATAGGTACCCCAGGGACATGTAAAGGTGGTCTTGTCTTGGTCTTCGTTTGCAATACTAATCTGATTATAACCACTGAAGCCATCTAAAAATGAAAAATATTCCTTTCCAGCTAAAGCATCCAATACTTGATCAATAAAAGGCAGTGGGAAATAATCTTTTAAAGTGGCCTTATTCAATTCCCTGTAATCGATGCATATTCGCCATTTACCATTTTTTTTAGGAACAACAACCAAGGGTGAAACCCATTGGCTGTCGGAAATGGGATAAATAAATCCCACTTTTAACAACTTCTGTAACTCATCTTTAACTATTTCCTTAAGCATAGGATTCATTCTGCGTTGTGGCTGCCTCAAGGGTCTTATGGTATCATCAAGGTAAATATGGTGTGTGCATGTCGCAGGATGAATGCCTGGCATATCAGTATACTCCCAGGCAAATGCATGGGAATATTGCTTCAGCAAAGTGGTCAACTGTTCTTCCTGTAATGTGGTAAGATGTGCACCTATGTTCAAAGTTTTTCCTGGACTGATTTCTACAGTTTTACTGTGAATGTCAGTTATAGAATGAACATTAAAAATGTCATCAAATGCCAATGCTAAGGAATGAACATTGCAATTTTCCTGGAAATTATGACCCATGACTTGTTCTGCTACAGCATATTCCAATTCTCTTAATTCTGTAGAAATATCAGGTTCAGCAATAAAATGATCCATTAGATCTTCATGATTGTCTTCTTGGAAATCGAAGTACTGATTTATACTTAAAACGGGCTGAATTATATCTTCTTCTTGTTCCTTGGTTTCACTAATCCATGACAGCTGATCGATTGTGGAAGGTCGTTGGGCAGAAGGGTAGAGGGCAATCTGTTTCCTCTCTGTCCCATGCGAAATAAGCATGCTTCCTGATCGACATCCTATGAAAGCATCTGCTGTTGCCAACCAGGGCCTGCCAAGGATCAATGGGTGACCTCCTAAGTTGGATTTTGGTTGTAGGACTATAAAATCAACAGGATATTGCCAGGAGTCTAGAGAAACAATAATATCTTCTAAGACTCCTTCAGGTGTAATCTTAGACCTATCAGCCAATTCTAAAACAGTTGTGGTGGGTCTGAGATTTGTCAAGTGAAGGTAATTCATTATCTCCAGGGTCATGACATTAATGGCAGCACCTAAATCGATCAATGTTTTTGGAATGGAAAAATTATTGATGGTAATTGTAACCATTGGAATTCCAGGATCTACATATTTCTCAATGAAAACGGTGTTGGACATCAACCCTGCTAGATTGCCTACCACATGAATTTTTAATGGGTCTTTTCTTCTTTTGTTAAGACAGAGTTCTTTAACTGCTTTAGTGTAAATCGGGATATCTTTTAGAGCCTGCAGTAAAGGAATTTTAACATATACATTTGTTAACTCATTCAGAATATCGAAGTCAGGTAAGGAAATTGAAGATTTCTCTTTGACTAACCTCTCAGGAAAAGGAGGTGGATAAGATGCTATTATGTTTCCTCGTGGACTGTGATTTTCTGACTGAGATTTTTCTATATTCAATTTTTTTGGAGTTTTGTCTTTTTCTGGTGGTTCTTCTAAGATAACAGGAGACTGTTTTTCTAGGGTTTTTCCAGATCTCAAATTGATATTTTGCAGTGGAAGAATGGAGTAGGGAAGCACTGTCCCATCATCAACATTATACATGGGTCTGTCAGTTTTATTATTTGGATTGGGCATTGGCTGAGCTGGCAGTTGTGTAGGCCGAGGTGGAGGTTGATTAGATGGCAGCTGAAGTTGTTGATGTGGTGTACTCAATTGAGGAGCCATATTATTGGGCTGTTGAAAAGATGGAGTTTGAAAAGGTGGAGCTTGATAAGGAGTTTGGACTTGTTGCTGCTGGTATTGGGGATAGGCTGAAGGTTGTTGGTATGGCTGCAAATAAGCCTGCTGATATGTTTGATTACCATGGGCATAACCTCTCCAATTTGGAGCAGATTGGGTTAATGGAGGAGACCAAGTTTGCCAAGGCATGGGTGCATTCCATGAATTCTGAACTGGAGTCTGATAATTTGTATTAAATTGCTGCATGGGATCTTGAGACATACCTGAGAATCGTGGCTGCCAAGGTCTCCTTTGTCCCATGAAGTAAAGAGACTCCATGTTGTGATTTTCCTCCAGTCGTACTGCCTGCAGTTCCTTCAATCTAGGGCAATCATCAGTTTTGTGATTAAAAGTGCATAAGCCACAAATTTCAACAGTATTTAAAGGACACTCTCTCAGTGGGTGTTTCTTTCGACATTTAGGACAAAAAATAGATAATGCCTGATCTTGTTGGTCCTGTTGCTCTTGCCGCTTCTTGGTTTTTGTTGCCTCAACTTGTGTGCCTAAGGTGCTTAACAAATCAGTCTTGAAATCTTCTAGCAGATTCCCAAGCTCAGCCCTAGAAATACCACTGTTTGCAGATTTAGTTGCTTTGGTATTGCTATCTCTTTTCCCAGTTCGAGCCTTTCCTCTGGAATACTTCTGGCATAAGTCCTGTATCTCATCAAAAGGAAGGTAAGAAATGTCACCTTTTCCCATAACATTTAAAATGTCCAAATATTCTTCTCTTATTCCTTTCAGAAATATTGTTCTAATCATTTCAGGTGTTAAGGAATTGTATTTAGATTTCTGTAAATTGTATGAGAACCTTTCTAGATATTCCTCCAAACTCTCATCTTCCTGTTGAGTCATGCCAAAAATGTCATCTTTCAACCCTTTTGATCTGCAATATGCTTGATATTTTCGAAGAAAGATTTTCCTCATGTCATCCCAGCTAGTGATAGAGTGTTCTCCTAAACCCATGAACCACTTCAAGGCAGCTGCTTTAAGAGTAGCAGGGAAAAGACGAAGCTTATGGGTATCATCAGTATATCCATAGGTTCGACACAAGATGTCAAATTCGAATAGGAAAGAGTCAGGGTCTTCAGAGGTCATACCATAAAAGTTTGGTAAGACAGAGGGTGGAATATTCTTCATTTTCACCTCTTCCCCTAGGATAACACTAGTGTCTAAGATGGGGAATTTGAAAGTGGCCTCCTGATCTTCTGTTGTTCCTTCATCCCTCATATGTCTTCTTTCTTCTTCCCTCCTTTCTTCTTCCCTTCTCTCTTGTCTACGTTTATTTTCTATTTCTAACATCCTCTCATATTCCCTTCTCTGTTCTGCAGTTGGACCTTTTGATGTTTCTTCCTCAGACATTTTGAATTTACCAACTGTTGAAATGAACTCCTTTGGAAGAGAATCTCCTGTTATTTCTGTTTTTGGGGGGTTTTTAATAAATCTTCCTTTCTCGTCTCTTAATCTAAACATAAAAGTGAAATCTAATCTGTGTTTTTGTTTGAAAAGTTTTGTTTTTATCAGAAACTAAAGTCCCTAAGTCTACTTCTACAGTGCCTCCCCGGCAACGGCGCCAAAATGTTGGCTCTGATCTATTGGTGTTAATCAGAACTTAAATTTAATATCAATCCGGGTTTGTGAACTTCGAGACACATCCAAGTTTAGGACAGAGAAGCTAGACTTATTCAGAATTTAGCTGTTTGTAATTAAATCTACTGATAGGAACTGAGGTACTGCAGCTCATAGAGACAAAATCCTCTTACAAGGGTGATTTCATTGTTTCATTTTTAAGCCTGCAATGATTGATTTGTGAAAACATGAAGATTGAAGTAAAAATTAAATAACAATCCTATAAACCCTAAGATTTAAACTGCAAGATTCTATTATCACTGAAAGTCAATTACCAATTAATTTCTTTTACAAGACAGTGCTCATAATTTGTAAATGTCTTTCTATCATTTCAGTATCGAATACCAGCAATGGACAATTCACAGAAATCGTAGTCTAAACCATTCAATATTCGTAACAGTTAATCAGTGAAGAACAGCGTTTATCCAATACTGCAGTGATGTACAGTGACAGAATTTGTAATTCAAACCATAAATAAAAAAAAGAACAGAGCATCAATGAATTCAATTAAAACTTGACTGTACTTGTTCTATGATCTATAAACTGGAAATTATATTCTGATTCATAAACTGGAAATTACATTCAAATGCATACCCAATCGATCAACCAGCAACAGGTAAGTGTGTAGAGTTTAACGATGGGGGCCCTCCAACGCCTTGCTCAACACACATAAAACGACTTCGCAAAACTTAAAGCTTCGTATTCATTCACAGAATCATTTTACAGGAGATACCACGCAGTTTCGGAAGCTCAAATGTAATGCATTCCTCTTTTAAAATCGTGATCCCCTATCTCATTGTTTTGCAAATGATTTATACAAATTCTAAATCAAACTGAAATTACTATAACCCTACATCTAATTAATGCTAACAGCTAGTCGAGATCATCTTCAAAATCGTGGGGTTCCACAAAATCAGCATTGCTCCTTCTTTTGTGTTGAACGCAGAACAGGTGGCCACATTTAGCTCTGCTTGACTCGACATCTGCATAGGCCACTTCTCCTGACTGTTGGATGTTCATCCATCTGTGGACATTAAGGATCCATTCCTGATCTTCTGTTTCCCTCCTAACTGTCCTGCAATTACTCAACTTTGGAAGTAATACGGGAAGTTAGTACATCCCGTAATTTTAGTAAAAATCCTAGTTAAAATGCCTAAAAATCACAAAAATCAATTTATTAATAAGCAAATGACATTATACCTCTTTGACCAAGGTTTATGGGTGATCTTTAAGGCTTTCTACTCAAAATGGAAATTTTATGAAGGAAATGAAGGTTATCTAAGAGGCAAAAAGGGGTCAAAATAGTGCCCAACAGTGTACTTCCAAATTTGGCCAATTCTTGTCTTTCCCCATTTTGCTTGCCTAAATTTGATCCTTCGACCTCATAATTGACTACAGGAACATTTTACAACATCCTTGAAATTTAAAGGCTAAATTCCTCATCGAAAAGCTATAGGAAACACAAACTCCCTATTCCATGAAATTGACCACCAATTTTGAAGTCACCTAGATAGATATTTCAAAATTTTGAAGAAATGCATCAAGGAGGCTCCCATATGTGACTAGGGTTTCTCAAGTTGTTGCTTTGCTGATCTCTATGCCTAGATTCATATCCATAGCTCACCCATGTTTGCTACTTGCAAAATCATCATAATCAAGGGATTGAGGAAACTGTAAGGGTTTTATTTTTCTCTTTGCATTGAAGCCATATTGATTAGCCAACATTGGAAGATGAAATATATCCATACATAGAGGTGTTCAAGGCCTTGGTCAATACTCTAAATCTGGTCACAAGATCACAACCTCAACATAGAAGATTTGTCAAATGACTAGAGGTTGTCCCACAGCTAGAACTTTCATCTCTGGAACCGAGGAGAAAAGCCCTTATTACGCTATAAAGAAATCTAATTGGGAAGTTCACAGGCCTTTGGCTGAGACCCAAAGTTGTAGAAACATTGATCACAAAACATTGGACACCCAAGATACAAAGTCAACTTTTGTCTTTTGCATAAGGAAGATGCTATTTTGTATTCCTGTTTTTTGAATAAGGGTGCTTATGATTTGAGTTTTCAATTTGAACCTTACTTCATGGGATTAGGGGAATGTATTTATTACCTTGGTATTTAGATTTTAAACCAAAGTGGGAGATTATTTGCAACCCCTATATGGGTTACGTTGCTCCATTTGCCCCTATTTTTTTGTGATGAAAGTTCTCTTAGAGGTATTGGGAATGGTTGGAATGGTTTAATGATAGAGTAGAACCAAAGGGAAATTTATTCTCTTGTGCAAAAATATGTGTGGAACTTGACCTAGAGAAGGGCCTACTAGAAGCATTACAAATCAATTGGAGAAATGAAATCACCTACAAATCGTTGATTACAAACAACTTCCATTCAAATGCAATAATTGCCCTATATACATGCATTTTACTAAAAAATGCCCAAAGTTTCAAGTGGAACAACCCCCTTCTTCTCGACAATGGACTTAATTTATGTAAGTTCAAAGTAGGCATAGATGTTCACAATGCAAGGAAGTACATTGCTCAAAGATTCCTCAAGAGGAACCACACAAAAGAGCATTAATAGATTTGAAACATTGGAATATTTAGAAGAAGATGAGAAGGAAAATGGAAAGAAAGAGAACGAAGAGAACAAATCTAACACATTTCTATCTTAAGGGGGGGTGATTATTCAAAGTCCCACATGGAGCCATAAAAAGTTGTTCTAGTGGGAATATAAGAGGAAGCAGATACATAAGAAGATGAATCAAGGAATGATTCAAAGGAAGCAACATATCAAGAGGAGGAAGTTGAATCAGAAGAAGAGAAAGTATGGGATGCTCCTTCAACTAACCCACAATGCCACTCACATGAAAATTCATAGTTTATTTCTTTTGTCGAAGCTTTGAATAAAGGCCATCACCCCTCACCTCCTCTCACACGAAGGAAATCAAGATGAGAGAAAAGAGGAAAAGAGGAAACGAGACATGAGCATGAGTGCTCTCAAGGATTTAAGCAACTATGGTATCTCTCCCATTAAATGGATAACTTCTCAAAGGTGCTAATCATGTTTTGTTTTCGTGCTTTATTAGGCAAGCAATTTGTAAGGATTTATCATAGTACTCAAGAATTTGTAGGAAAATGTAGTGGTAAAGGAGAATGGTGGATTCACTCCCAACAACTTGACGAGAGGAAGAAATATATGTTAGTAGTGATCTAATCGTTGAAATTTTGTACCATCTAGTAGTCTGGTTGGGCCTCAACCTTTTATATATCAATAACATGCTACCAATTCTTGTTTAAAAAAATAAAATGATCACTAATTTCTCAAAATTATGATAATTTAACTCGAGAAAATTTGAATAGTCCTCATTGAGGTCTTTTATCAAATAATTTACAAAAAACTGTGATTTTTCCATTCAACAATTCACATGCTTTTCCCATTATTTCCTAATGTTGTACCCAAACACCTCTATACACTAGTTGAGGTGACAAGGTAATCCAAAACTAACCCGATTATACCATTTATGCTTTCTAAATCGAATTTAATGCAAACACAAGCAAAACAATTCAATTTATGAACTTGTAACTATGAATGCAAGTTGTTTGATGCAATTCATTTCACATAAGACAAACCAAATTCAGTTAAGTGAAAGAAAAACATAATTGAACCAATGATTCATATGCATGTAAATACCATAGTATTTCCATACTCATAAACAACCAAGGAGTACTTATCTTTTTGAGAATTATACATCAACTAGATGCAAAAGAAGAATGTTACACACACCATATCCTCTCTATCACACATATGATCTATGCCACATAGGCCACCTTTGATACATGGTTATGAATCCACAAGACATAATTCTATAACTTGGTTATAATTTCTCTCACTCAATCAATTCACATAAGTCACATGCAAATAAAAACACACTAGTACAATGATCCCAATCAACCAACACCTCTTCCCACCTAGCATGCACCACATTGGGAATGGGATCCCCTTCTCTGCGAAATATTCCCTTAGGATATCCCACTTCCCTCTGGTGCTCCAACATAGGTTGGGCATGAATCTCTGTTGCTCATAACTAGGAAATGTCAATTGAAATTTTTTTCCCTCTTTATCTCAACAAACACTTAGTATAAAATCAAACATGGTTTCCATGTGGTTATGGCGATAATACTATTGCAAGAAGTTATGGTAGAATACATGTATGGAATAACACCAAGTGAACCATAAACCAAGAAAAATGAACGTGAATCCTTTGTGTATCCAAAAATCATGGATCATATTGCATGTTAAAAAGGAACCATGTGCCTTCATGAGAATCCCACATATCTCACTTTTGGAATAACTAAGCCAATGGTTGATGAGTAATTTAATCACTGAAGGCAAAGGTTAAGGACTTGGATAAAATATGGGTAGCAACAAAATAATGTTATTTTCACTTACCCCGCTAAGCCCCCTTTCTTCCCCTCTCATGAACTCATACCCTCATTTCAATGTGCATATTTATGAAGTTCATGGTCATTATTTACTTAGAACACATAGGTTTGTTTTATAGCCATTTCATCATTATATATACATCCGTAATCTAGGGGTCAAATTGGGGTATTACAACGACCTAAATTTATTTCTTCACCATAGCATCAATGACCTTCATAAAGCTTATGATAACTAGGGAAGAGCTTTAGAAACTAGGGGACAAAGGTCTAATGCAATATTAATGTGCCCACAAAATAATATGCCACACAAATCCAATAATGACAAGCTTGAATAATCACTATTGTTAGTAATACTAGTTAGCATGGTAATCACTACCACTCTCCAATCTACGCTATCTAGCATTGAGATTCTTGTGCTTCCATGTATATTTGAAATTAATTATCTAGGCTAGATATCAAAGAGATTCTTATGCCTCGAAACTATTATGCACAAGAATCACTCTATTCAAACATCAACAAAAAGCCCAAAGTATGTTGTAATTACATTCTTTATGATTGTTATATGATACTTAAAAAAAAAACAATTATTTCATGAAGAATTGCATTTATAATTCTAATCCTTGTTATATTATATTTTATAATGCAGAACTTGATAAAATGTGCCCACAAACTAATATGCCTAAAAAATCCAATAATGACAAGCTTGAATAATCACAATTGTTAATCCAATACTAGTTAGCATGGTAATCACTACCATTCTCCAATCTATGCTATCTAGCATTGGGATTCTTGTGCTTCCATGTATATTTTAAACTAATTATCTAGGCTAGTTATCAATTATATTCTTATGCCTCGAAACTATTATGCACAAGAATCACTCTATTCAAACATCAACAAAAAGCCCTAAGTATGATGTAATTACATTCTTTATTATTGTTATATGATATTGAAAAAAATTATTTATTTCATGAAGAATTGCATTTATAATTCTAATCGTTACTTGTTATATTCTATTTTATATTGCAGAAAATCTTGATAAAAAAATGGGCCATTGTTAGAAAGTATAATAAAAAAGAGAAAGTCTCAAACCTTGTTTCAAACACAATTTATCTTAGCATGTTGGCCATGGTAGGATTTATCATGCATTTTCATTGAATTTAGAGTGTAATTGAAGCCATTATACTACATTTTTCATGGTATTTATTCATTCTATGTCATGCATATTAATGTTTGAGCATAAGGCATAAAGATGACGATGAACATATGTGATTGATGTTGATGATGAGAGAGAGTGATTCATAGGAATGAGAGGGTATTGACAACTTTTTAACCTATTTGTTTTTTATTACATATTTAACAATTAACATTATTTTTATTTAATGAACTCAGGTGTTTTATTATGTTTTTACATAGTGAGGACGAGGAGGGTTAAGAAGGCAAGAAAGGATTTGTCACCAATTCAATCAACTTGTGATGTCAAATCCATTTCATTTCCTTATTTGTGTAGAATTTTTTTGCATGCTATGTTATATACAAAATTAACAATTCTTTAGGTTATAGTGTGCCACTTATTTACATGTGATTCAATCAACTTTTGATGTCAAATTCATTTAATTTCATTTCGTGTAGATATTTTTTCATGCTATGTTGTATACATTATTTTGCATTTATATATACATGATTTTTTGCTCTCACGATTATTACACTGTAAAATAGACTTATAATAATCATCGATCCCATTGATATTTAAATATTTTTTCCAAGGAACAACCTCGCAAAAAACCCTCTGATTACTTCCTTATGATACATGGATGTTAAATGGCGTAAATTGTCGGCCATGATTATAGTGCCTAACCCCAAGGGGATCAAGAGAGTTAAACCCGTGACCTCCCCAACTTTGGGGGTAGAGATCTCACGTCTGGCTCATGACCTCTTGATCTAACTCTTAGTGCTTTATTAATATTTAAATATAATAATAATAATAATTAATGATAACCATTAAATTAATATCTAATAATTAATAACAACAAAAATAACAATAATTAAATTAATGATAACAATAATAAATAAAATTGAGAACTACATTATCCCTGAATAATAAGAAGGCGCTAGGGTTTTTGCTCTGCAACTAGGAAGAGGGTCGACTTGAAGATCTCGGCGGCCATGGTTCCTTCCATGGATGCCAACCCTTTTTCCCCTCTGAGAGGTTCCTGGTCTTAGCGACGACCCATTGTGGTGGCGGCGACGTTTCTCCCTATCTGTGGTGGCGATTTTCTTCCTGTTCGCGTGATGTCCGTGGTAGCATGGCGGCTGGTAGATTGGTTGGGCTTCTGCGGGCCACGAGCGGCGGCGCTGACAGCAGCATGGGCTTCACTTCTCTCGCCATGCATTTGCACTCCCCGGATCTTCTCGTGGGATGGAAGGGCCCTCTCACTCTTTTCGCTCCCACAGAAGAAGTCTTTGCTTCCTCTCATCTGAGTTTCGCCGTGCAGATGGTCTTGATCCGGTGGGATGTTGGAGTATAAGCTCTGTGCAGAGCAGTGTTGAAGAATGAAGACTAATGCCATGGACTACGGGTGTGTTTTTGTCTGTGCTTACTGCAATGGTGATTCTGATGCTATTGCAGATGCAGTGGATGAATCACTTCCAAGATAGGCGCGATCAAGAACAGCTCGTGCAGACCTGTAGCGGCGGCGTTAGGGCATCTTAGGGTTTCTTTCACCTTTCTGCAGCTCAACACGAGCAGATCTTCTTAGAGCCGTTGCTTTGGGTTCTTGGCCGGTGGGGGGCGGTGCCCTTGGCGGGGCTCTTGGTTTCAGGGACGCTCGGCTTGCTACGGCGGACTGCTCCAGTCCAATATGGGGTTTGTCTGGCTGCTTCTTCATCAGGGGTTTGCTTGCTGGCTGTTTTTGCCGGTTTGGGAGGTCTACCGTGTCTGCTGCTCTGTCCACAGACATGGATCTTCTACTTCCTCCGATGAGGGTTTCGGTTTTGACGGATCTATATCTTTCTGTGGAGGGTCTGCTACAAAGTGAGCTGAGATTCTAGTTCATTTTTGTATTCTCCATTTTTCTGTGCAATGAGGGTTTGTTCCCGAGCTCATTTACTGTACCCACTTATATGTGACAATGTATGGAGCAGCTTTTGCACTCCATATATCTGCAGAATGTAATTTTGTATCTTCTGATAATAAAATTACGACTTTTTCCGAGGAAAAAAAAATATATTTTTTAAATAATCAACAATAATAAAATTAATAAAAGTACTTAGAACATTAATAATAACTACATCGCAATTTTGAAGCTAGCATGATGCAGAATGAATAATAATGATGCAGGTTTGGCATTAATACAACAAAAAAATGAATAACAACACCACACACATGGTGCTAAAATGATCTAACAATGAGATAAAATGACATTAACTAGATGCATATATGATGCAAAATAACAAAGGTTTTGTATTTCGATGCTATCACAATGCTAGTATGACTCACATAAAATGAAACCACAATGCCCCATATGAAAATTTTATGCCCATATCGACACATTATAACACTAAAATGAAACGACTAGCTCACATATGATGCAAACTTGTTGCAAAAGTAACTATGTAGGTGTTTTTTTGCAATTAAATTTGATGTAGTACAATGCCAATGCAAAACTTTGTGTCATATCCTTCATAAGTAAGACTACACCTTGTAAAACACACATCAAAAACAAATGTTAGTCTATGGCTTAGTACCTTACAAATCATTAAGTCTTTTTGTCACCATTATTTTTATTATTCATTTATGATAATAGTGATTTTTCCTCAATGATGACTAGGTGAATTAGTTAAGCTTACCTAGCGTAATCATCATGATTGATTTTAGGATATAGAGAAAATATCTCTATGAGGTGGCATTGCCCATTGTACTATATATTTGTAGCTTTGGTGTGAATATGTGGAATATGAGAGTTCACTAGTGAGACTTTTCCCTCAAAGAGTTGTTCTTGAGTATATTTTATTATGATATTAGATCCCTATAATTCTTAGGGTATGATTTCTCCATGGTAGTGTTCCATGGGAGGATTGATGAGGTATAGCCTATGATCAAGAGATATTAATCTATTAGATTGCTCTTCTTCTCTCAAATTTTGTAGATCCGCTCGCAATCATCTCATGTCCTTAAATCATAAAATTGAAGGTGGATAAGGAGCCTACATTGGTGATGCTTAGGTGGAAAGATGGAAATTCAAATATACAATCAATGAATTGAACACATGGAGATACCCAAAAATAAGAGGTCATCTCAAGAAGCGTAGATGGTAGCTTATTGGGAACAATGCATAGGAAGAGGAGTTAGAAGATAAGGCATCTTGGTTCAATAGTATTTTCAGGGACATTATGATAAAGTACATATTCTCAAAGCTCGAAGAAGACCTACATCACTTGGACAGCTTGGCCTACATTTTCCTGCGATTCAATCCCATAATGCAAAGTGTTTGATGGAAGTGCAAGTGCATGTGGTCATCCCTGCGGTGGTGGCCAATCTCTTGCAGATAAATGGGTGGGAATATCACTTGACAGAGCCTCCAATTAGGTGGTCAACCCTTCAGAAACTAGCGGTTTGATACCCGTGACTTTGGCATGCCAATATTCTCCTCAAAAATTATGATTTGGGCCTTGAGAGAGTCAATGGCACCAACCACCAGTACAAGGTCGAGAGACAAGGTTGCTTTGATTGATCTAGCGTGCATGAGTTGACCAAACCCTAGTCGTTCAATAGTAGAAGTCAAGGGCGATTGTAGAGAAAGAATAAGCCTTTGTGGGAATCATTAGAGTTTCATTATTTGGAGTACCAAGATATGGATTCTAGAATACCCATTTGATCTAAAGGAAACTTGTGCTTGGATCGACATTGACTCCTGCAAGATTGAGTCACTGGAGAAAACTAGATCACTGATTCAATTGTGGTTCTTCCTCAACAATTTGCCTCTGTCTTCAAGCATCATTTGGTACCTCTATGTGGCTGCAAAGCATCATAGTATCAATTATGAATAGTTTGGTGATTGTTTGCTAAAAAAATTTAGTGTTTTAGTGGATTAGAATTGGTGCCCATAAAAACATGTATTGGAGCCTATTATCGAAATCGCTCTTGGAAATTGCCATCACTACATTGGTGCATGAGTGTGGTATCCTTTCTCTAATCCTTGTTGATGACCTCAATCGAACCAAATCTCCCATGTGAATTTACCAACTACAATAATTCAGATGTATTAACAAAGACAATGTTTGGTTTCAATAGTGAAAGTAACTTATATCTAACATTTGATGGTATGATCTCTAGTGACATAGTGGAAGAATGATGTATCATACAAGTTTTAGTTGAAATATTTAGTATTGCATTGTGCTTAACATTAATAGTCATTACTTCAACTCTAATAGTTTTTAGAAAAAAAGGTTGTAAAATGGATTCAAAAAGTTTACATTCATAATTAATCCTCAAACAAGTCTAGTTAAAGACTTTATGTACCACATCTCATAATAAAAGGATTTTTGAGATAATAATAATAATAATAGTAATAATAATAATAACAAAAATAATAATTTTAAGGTCACGACCTAGCCAAACATCAATTTGGTGTATGAGACCCCCTTGTTTATAGGACAAGGGCCCCACACAATGATTTGAATGCTAAAGTCAACAAAGGCATACATACCCTACCCCCCCTATGGATTTGAACCTATGACCTCATAGGAGGAAACACATGTTCTTAGTTGTGTCCTAGATCTGCCTAAAATTTGAATAAAGGGATCATAGGTACACCATGAATATTTATGTGTAATTGAGTATGCTTTTTTGGATGCCTTTTACTCTATTTCATGTCTAGTGTTTTGACATGTTGAATTCATACTTGTAATTTGATCCACAACATGGAGTAAAAAGGCATAATAACTTGATCATATTCAAGTATTCAAATTGATCATCACATCATCTTCCAAATGACAAATATACAAGCACAAGACTACTTGATCAAAGTATAAAAGGAGAACATTATCATCATCATCAGAAGAACAATTTAACTTCAAAATCAGCTTTAATTGTAACTTGCATATAGTCATTTTTTCATCGAAATCAAGTTGAGTTGAACTGTAATTGTACGGTGCGTTCTTTGTTGAACCCGACACCCTCCAATTTTTGAGTTTTATTGTTAAAGGGCAGATTTGCAAGAATCCCCCTCTTTTTCGAGTCAATTGTAAGAAGCCCACTTAATACTTGAAATGACTCGAAGTGAAGAATTATTAGATTTACTAAACACTCTAATAATCACTACTATCAATTGTTGATGTATTTGTAACTTCGGAAGATATTCACTTGTATATTGTATTTGTACTTTATTTAATCCCCAATGGAGATGTATTATTCCTCCGATTGGAAGTGTCGTCAGTTGTACTTGCAAGTGTCACAAGTTATATTGTAAGTGTTGTAACTTATACTTGATGGGTTATTAGACCACCTTGATGGGGTCGGCCCTGTATGAGTTATGTGGGTTAAAGGGTTATTAGACTACCCTAGTGGGGGTCGGCCCAGTCAACATTATGTTAAGTGATTAAGTTGGGGCTGACCTAGTTAGAATTAAAAGACAAGTGAAGTAGTGTATAAATAGAGAGTGTGTCTCTCTCATTTTACACATTCTCTCATTTCCCTCACTTCGTATTAGTGAGAGAGAGGAGGAGTGTGCACTTGTGGAGGAGGAGTAGCTGCTGCAGTCATCTATCTCTTGGGTTTGATATTTGTGATCTTTGTATTGGTGCTTATTCTATCTCTGAGGAAGTTGCGGGGTTTTTCACCTTCTTGGTTTTCCCCGGTGAAATGTTTTGTGTCTCTTGTCTCTTGTCTCTTATGCTTGATATGTTGTACATGTTGTTCTTTTAGTTAAGATCCTAGATATAGTGAATAAATGATGAAAAACTAACATGGTATCAGAGCTATCCTGAAGGAAGGCATGGTATGGCATTTATGGCACTTGTTGCACTTGTGACAAATTGGAAGCTAGGGCTTGGTATAGTAAAAACCAGTCATCGTGGCACTTTCGCTATAAACCCATTTTGGAGAAGGTTCAGGATTTGAAACTTGTACAGGTTGAATATGAAATGTCCATGTGCCTTTTTTCGGAAGGACAGCCTCAGATTCGTTGTACTTTGTGAGCTATGATCCGTACATGTTAGGGTTTCCGCCTCTTCCATAATGCAGTCCTAAACAGGTGACCTAGGAAAAAAGGTCATATCTCAGGATATCTCGGGCTAGGAAGCTCCAAATGGAATTCTGTAAAAAGTGACAGTTAGGGAACGGACTTTACTTTCACAGGTCTAGGTTTCAGAGGCTGAAGTTGAAACGGTGACACATGGCACGCCATACAAGTTCGCTATACTGTTTCATCCCATAAACAGGTCACGTTGCGACACTTGGCATACCTCTCTCTCAGAGAATCCATTTGAGGTCAGATTTGTGGCATTGGAAAGATGACAGGTCAATATAGCACAGGCCAAAGTTTTAGACCCTGAGGATCTGAAATTTCAGAGATACATCATAAACAATATGGCATATATTTTTGTCCAAACAGAATTGGATTCTGAGCACCTTCATTTTTGGATTGTCACTGCTGTGGGAAATTAGGGTTTCGAAGAAAGTTGGAATTTTTGAAATATGAGACCACAGCTAGATGCTCCTCATCAAAATTGAAATTTAGAGACCAAGATCAAATTTTTTGGTTGGGCAGAACCCCAGGCATCATCAAACCCTAGTTCGGGATTTTGATCGTTAAGGTGGAAAATTAGGGTTTCTACAAAAGTTGAAATTTTTGGACTCTGTGACCACAGCTGGATGCTCCTCAGAAAAATCAAAGTTTAGAGCACAAGATCAAATTTTTTGGTTGGGAAGAAGGCCGAGCTTTATCAAACCCTAGTTCGGGATCCTGTCCAGAAGATCCAGAATTTTCAATGGCAATTTTAAGGGGTCAAATTTTGGAGATTTCAAAATTGAAGTATACCAGCTTGATCAGCTCAGCAAGGCACATTTTTTCATCCAATCAGAGGTTTGAAATTAAATGTTTGAATTTTTAGGGTTTCTCTGACAAACCCTAATCTAGCTCCAGATCGAGTCTCAACAAATCAAAGTGGATTGAATTAATCCTAGAAGAAAATGAATTGGACACCTGCATAAGTGAAGAAGTTCCAGTTCCAGAGGGAGATGAGGCTAAGGCCTTACATAAGAATGCTACAAGCAATCTCGACAGGTATGACTTGAGGAGATACAGGTATGTTTTGAAATCTGTTTCATGATTAAGTTTATGATAGGTTTGTCTTCATATTATTGAGGTTAGTACAATCTTGAGTAATTTTAGACTTGTCTTATTACCCTAGTAAAAGTATGAATGCATGTGAATGATAGAATACATTCATTGATTAGGGTTATGACACTTATGATTTTACTAATGCACTGTGGTGTTGTATGAGGATGATGTTGTCCGCTAACATGAAAAGTACATCAAGAAAGAACAAATCAAGTACTAGATCAAGAACATATGACCATGGTGACATGAAGACAAAGACTCATCCATATTCATGGATCACATAGAAGCTCTACTTACGAGGTATGTATGATTTGGTTCTACAATAGTTAACTTATGAGATATGTAGGTTACTAGCACAAGTCATTGAAAAGAATAAGAAGACATTATGTGGGTATGTTAGACATAACTAGCAAGCATGACAATCTAGGTATGTTTTTCCTATATCAAGTTAGAATCCTATCTTGTGTTAGGATCTCTTATATAAGTTCGAGGTTTTGTCCTATCGCATGTAATAGCTCCCTAGGAGATCCGATAGGTTGAGCTGTGTGCTCGTAATCAGTCCTAGGATGCTCTTTCGAGGTTTTGTGGTGGCCACATGTAATAGCTCCCTGGGAGATCTTGCCGGTTGTGCTTAGGCACTAAAGGATCCTGGATACTCTTTCGAAGTTTTGTTGATGCACGTAGTTAGTCCTGGGATCCACAGTATGGCTAGAGATGATGAAGACCTACAGGAGGCTAGGCCTATATCCAGCATGAAAAAGGGCTGGATCTATAGAACTTCCTACGACGAGAAGAATTGAGAGATAGCACCAGTGATCGAGATGACGAGTACAACAACAGTGACGATGATGCTTCGTGATCCAGTGACGATGATCGAGCTCCATAATTGAAGACTTGTGCCTATATGTATTGATGACCTGTGTCAAGAGAATACCTTCCTAGTTAAGAGGGAATGTTGATGTATTTGTAACTTCGGAAGATATTCACTTGTATATTGTATTTGTACTTTATTGTATCCCCAACGGAGATGTAATATTCCTCCGATTGGAAGTGTCGTCAGTTGTACTTGCAAGTGTCACGAGTTATATTGTAAGTGTTGTAACTTATACTTGATGGGTTATTAGACCACCTTGATGGGGTTGGCCCTGTATGAGTCATGTGGGTTAAAGGGTTATTAGACCAATCTAGTGGGGGTCGACCTAGTCAACATTATGTTAAGTGGTTAAGTTGGGGCCGACCTAGTTAGAATTAAAAGAAAAGTGAAGTAGTGTATAAATAGAGAGCGTGTCTCTCTCATTTTACACATTCTCTCATTTCCCTCACTTCGCATTAGTGAGAGAGAGGAGGAGTGCGCACTTGTGGAGGAGGAGTAGCTACTGCAGTCATCTATCTCTTGGGTTTGATCTTTGTGATCTTTGTATTGGTGCTTATTCTATCTCTGAGGAAGTTGCGGGGTTTTTCACCTTCTTGGTTTTCCGTGGTGAAATGTTTTGTGTCTCTTGTCTCTTATGCTTGATATGCTGTACATGTTGTTCTTTCAGTTAAGATCCTAGATATATTGAATTAAATGATGAAAAACTAACATCAATGACATGATTACAATCAACAAAGAAACTCTGAAGTTTGCTTTAACTTGTTTCCAATTTACGCAAGCTAAAGTTGAACTTCTCCAAACTTGGCATGATCAAATAAATCTCAACAATCAAACACATTTTGAACTAGTTCTTGTTCAGAACAATCCTTTATTTGAAGAAGATGAATTGCATGCATATGATGTCACAACACAATGTGAAAGAGTGACTATGAACTTGAGGTTTTTTCCTTTGAAGTTAAAAAAGACAACACAGACAATCAACAAGCCAAATACTCTTTTGAATCCAATCATTAGACCCTGGGAAGAATGAGATGCAACAAGCACATAGCATGACTTGGATATGATAGGGAAATTACCTTTCATATTCCTGATTATTCCAATCCAATCTGATTCCAAAGTGATGGATTCCTTAAAAAAGATTCAAATTCACCTGCTCCAATTCAACATCAACATGCTACATGCCAACATTGTCATTGAGTTGGTCATATGGATTAATAATTTTTTGATCTCCATCCTTGCCAGCATTGTGGCAAGAAAATAATTCATCAAACATATGTTTAACACTAAAGAAATCTGCACTATTAAAGTCCACTATGGGTGGCTTAATCCTCAGAAATGGACATCAACAACTAAGTAATTACATAAGTCTTATTAAATAATTAATTATTGAGTAAAGACCTCTCTTGTAGCAGATAACATTTCAAAACCCTCTTTCACCTTAAGGGGGGACTACATTGATAAAATGAAAATGGTTAGTGGTTAACCAAAACCACCACATTTATGAAAATGGTTAGTGGTCATCCAAAACCACCAAATACATTGATGAATTGGTTCAGGGTAACCCGCAAGAAAACCCATGGCTTCTCACCTTGCACTTGATAGGGGGGAATATCAATGATCATAGCCAAGATTCAAGCTTCGAAGTCCTATCAATCAAAATTCAATTAGTTAATTGGTCTACTTAGCAACTTCTACAAATCAAATTAGGGAAGTTCAAAATTGCATCCTGGATCCTCTTTAAATCATCATCAAATAAACATTTGGGAACATCCAACATGGAATCTGGTTTCCTCTCATTGCTCTTAATTATCTAATTGGGATACAATGGGATGTTGTTCAAAACCTAATTATGTCAAAATTTAGAGAACACTTTAGTGATTCATTGATTATAGAGTGGTGATACTACATGTTCACTAATTAGTAGAAGATGCAAACTTATTCTATCTAAATCACTTGCAAATTTTCTAATTATCAAGGAAACAAAGAATGTTTAGATATGGCAGTTGTTCACTTCCATATTTTAAGTATCTTCTAGTTCATTTTAGATGAACCATCCAACTTCCAATTTTGATGGTTTTTCAAGTAGATTTTTCATTGAAGCCTAGATTAGAGGTTTTTGAAAGATCTGTCATACCAACTTTTAGCTTAGTTGGTACATATAGCTAGACTTGTGATTGAGGGGGGGGGAATGTTAGCCTATGGATTACCTTACCAATCACTAATTCGTCATGTCACTATTATTTTTATTATTCATTTAGGATTATAATGATTATCCTCAATGATAACTAAGGGAATTATTTAAGATTGCCTAGCCTAATCATCATGCTTGATTTTAGGATCTAGATCAAATCTCTCTATGAGGTGGCATCACTCATTGTACTATATATTTGTAGCTTTGGTGCGAATATTAAGAATATGAGAGTTGGTTAGTGAACCTTTTCCGTCAAAGTGTTGTTCTTGTGTATATTTTATCAACAAATACAAAAGGTTGATGTAGATTTGACACAAAGTTAATGCAAGTAACAACGCCCCCTTTATTGTCACATTTTGCATCATACACAGTTGATTTTTTTCCAAACAAATACAATGAGAGACGAAGCTAATGACGATGATACAGTCACATATTTTAGTAGTGGAAAAAAAACAAGAACTCAAAGGAGAAACCAAACCAAAGCAAGGGATGCATGTAAAAGTGTTGGATATAACATGGACAAGTGATACAAAAGCATATAAGAGGAGTTAGGGAGTTAGATCATGATTTGATGCAAATATGATAGGGTTCTTGCAAGATATTTTCACGAATAGAACTAGAGGAATCAAAGAGAGAATTTACAAAGAGAACATGAGTGATATAAATAGGTAAACACATGACCTTGAGGCATAAGTGAATATTAGACCAGCCATTGAGAAAAAACATTGCATACTTAAGAGACATAGTATGGGTTTTCATGACTATATTGTAGTTAATTTCTCCCAAATCAATGTTCTATTCCATGAGTCATGACTTACAACCACAATACAAAACCAAGAATGTGTGATTCACATGAATCCTATAAAATAGGAAGGGTCCAGGAAGGTTTGACCAAATAGACCCCCAATATAACAAGAACAAGTGGATTTGCGTCATTGAAGACTTGAAATGAAGGATCCAATGCAACTATGGGACAATTTTAGGGCTCAAATCCCTAAATCAATCCCACATAGTAAGCGAGTGCTTGAAATGTTTACCCTAAAGGATCTATTAGGGCCAAACCAAAGACCAAGGGAGAGGCTAAGAAGTAAATATTACCTAATCACTATACATTCCTAAAAGGTTGTACGCCAAAATACCTTAAGGGAGAGTGGTTCAACATAAAATAACCCTCATAGTGAAGGGCAAGAGACAACTGAGTCATCATAATGAAAGTCATACATGGACATGGCATAAAAGAATGCCACATCACAAAACCTTTAATGGGTAGGTGTATGTGAGTATTAAAGTGTGAAATCCATACATTATACTCTTGAAAATGGACTTGACATGATAGGTCTAAAACATTGAGATAAACAAAATTCTTGAAAATGATTTCATTTCATTATAATTACATACTTGTGTAAAACCACGAATGAGTAAATTCCATCCTACCATGGAAGATATACGCTATACACCTCTTTGAAAGGTTGAAGATACAAATCATGCATAAGGTCATTTATATGGAATTTTAAAGAGATGCAAAGACAATGAGTTTATTTCATGCTTCATGTTGGTGAAACATCATCTAAATAATGGGAATTATGATATAATTCTCTGTAACCTTAGTTTCTATTTAATAAAATGTGAAATTAAGCATACTAGGAAACCATTGAATGATTTATCTAACAAAATGTATGATCTTTATATAGCTCCCTTTAGAGATATGTGCACTAAAGTTTCCCTTCACATTGAAGTAGACACAACGATCAAGGCCTACTTCAATGTGAAATGAAAAATCCACTTAAGAATGTGAGGCCCTCAAGTAGAAATATCAACATATAGGAAGCTTTGGCTCTTAAGGATATGAGAAATAATAAGGATATAATAATATTAAATGCATATAATGGCAATGTCATGGTTATTAGTCCCTACCAAACCAGGGACTATGCTTTAAAATGAACTGAATTTACATGAGTTCACTCTTCATCATCAAATTTTGTAAAAAATGTTCTCAATGTATTTTAAGTCAATTCTCACTAGCTCATTCAGATAAGGTGCGAGTCTCGTCAGCAAGGTGACTAGGGTTCAATTCCCCTTAGGGGTGAACTGGTTGGGAGGAGACACCCTAAAATCCAACCAAGTTGAGGGTTGGTGTGTTCTAGGTCCGGTGCGATACCTGGGTAATTTTGATGGAATAAATGCCCTCGGTTCATGGTTTCTGATACCAAAGGCCACTCATGCCAAGTGAGGGAGTTTTTAGCCAAAAAAATGTAATATTTTAAAAATGAAAAATATTTTTTCATAATTTTGAAATTTTAATGAATATTTTTTTCTGATTGGTTTAGAAGGTTACGGAGATGATGCAATTCCCTCACATAGTGCCCTTATTTGTTAGAAATAGAAAAATAAGCAAAAATACATTATTAACACATTATACAACTTGTTGAGAACTCTATTCTCAAAATGAGAATTCTAACCATAAAAACTCATATTTTTGTGTTAAAAACACAAAAGCAACCCTCGATTAGAAAAGTGGTGTTATTGGTAGCACCCTTATTTTTCGAGGCTAAAATTACAAATTTTTTGGAACCTTGATCGGTGCCATTGCAATGAAAACTATAAACTGATGCCCGAATCGAAAAGTGGTTCTCCCATAATCACCCTCACTTTTATTCAAGGTTAAATTTCATATTGTTTGAAACCTTAGCCTTAACAATCGATGTCATTGCAATCAAAACTGTAAATCAACCCTAAATCGAAAAGTGTTGCTACCATGCCACACCCATTTTTCTTTATGAGGATTAAATTACAACTTGTATGAAACAATGGCCTTAATAACCAATGTTGTTGCAATGAAAATGCCAAAATCAATCCCAGAATCGAAAAGGGGTATCATGGCACCCCCATTTTTCTTTTTGAGGCTAAAATTACAACTTGTTTGAAATTGTGGCCTTAACAACCAATGTTGTTGCAATGAAAATGCCAAAATCAACCTTCGAATAAAAAATGGGTGCTACCATGGCACCCCCATTTTTCTTTCTGAGGCTCAAATTACAACTTGTTTGAAACCGTGGCTTTAACAACGGGCTCTGTTACAATAGAAATGCCAAAATCAACTTTCAAATCGAAAATGGGTGCTACCTGTTGTACCCTTTTCTTTTGTCGGTTTACAATTGCAGGCATTTTGAAACTATGGCCTAAAGAATTTATTCAATTTTTTTAATTGCTTTAAAAATGATTAAAAAATACAATTTGACTGAAAAAAATAGTTCTTTTAGAAAAACAATTTAATAATTTTAAAAATAAAACAAAATAAAAATAAACCGCCCTCCTCCCTCGTTTTGTCCCCTTCCCCATACAATCGAGCCCCCCCTCCTTTTTGTGCTCTTTCCCCACCCCCCTTAACACGTAGAAGGGGCGAGGGCAAGGGGGGTATGGAAGGGTGTGGCACCCCACTTACCCCATGTAGAAATTGAGCGCCCCCCACCCGCTCATCATACCCCTTGTCGTTCACCTTCCCCACCCCCTTGACACGTAGAAGGGGGCAAGGGGGACGGGGCTGAGGAGGCGACAAAAGGGAGGCGGGAGGGGCCCGAGCGTCATGTCTTAGCCTCGTCCCTCCCCCACTTACCCCCTTAACATGTAAAGTGGGGGGGTGTTTAATTTTTTTTAAGTTTTCTGCAATTTAAGTTTTAAAATTTTAAATGTTTTTTGGGTTTTCCTTTTTATTTTTTTATTTATTTTTGACAAGAACGGTTAGATTGCATTAATCTGCGTTCTGGCAAGCCAGAACCAAAAAGTTACAAATCTGAAGAAGGTTGGAGACCTCTAACAGTGCTGCCAACCTTCTTGTAAAAGTCTTGGGAGACAAATCCCATCTGTTTCTTGAGCTAATTCGAGATAATGACAAAATGAGCTTACAAGGGTAAATTCTCACAAACTGTGAGCAAAGTAAAAGACAAAAGCAACACATTTAGACTCAGGGGGATGAAAGCCCCTTAAGGTAGGGATCCAGCTTTTTCTGAGATCCAAAAGAGATGTTGGTAGCTGTCTCCTTTTCTCTACGTGCTTTGTTGGTCCTTCGCCCTCTGGTAAGGGGTGGAGACGGGACTGAATTGTCTTCAGGTTCAATAGTTCCCACCGAGCCGCTGGAGGGGACTGAAACAGCCTGACCTGCAGGGGCAGGGGGTTCAGGATCTGAAGCCCTGGTTTCTTTCGCTTCTACTGAGCCAGGTAGGCCAGGATCCGGAAGTCTTTCGTCTACCGGAGGGTCTTCCATAACTGTTGTTGCTTCAAGGTCTAGGGCTTCTTCTTCTTGCAGTGCTTCAAAGCTGTTTTTATTTTCAAGAGTTGCCTCCGCTGAAGGAGTGACCTTCGGAACCTGGGCTAGTGATTCCTTTCGCTTTGGCTGCCTTCGCCGGTTGGTTACTGGTTGAAAATCATCTCCTTTAGCTGGTTCTGCCTCTTCTGTGGCTTTGGGGCAGCATTTTGCGAAGTGACCATAAGTGTGACACCGAGGACACTTAAAAGGAATCTGCTCGTAGTCCAGCTCTTGGATATGGCGCCATTCCCCCAGGGAGAGCTGAATGGCTTCCGGGAGTCCTTTCTCGAGGTTAACCTCAACACAAACACGAGCACAGGTAAATTGATCCCCTTTCGGCTCCACACTGTCCAGGAAACGCCCAAGCTTATTTCCAATGTCCTCCAAAGAACTTTTCCCCCATAGATGCAGGGAGAGATGAGGCAGCCTAACCCAAACAGGGGCTGCAGTAATCTCAGCTCCAGGATTAAAGTCAAGAGTCCAGGGGGCTAAGAATAGCCCCCTCGGCCCCATGAAATAAGGCCCAGATCTGAAAACTAGATCTCGATCCGCTTTGCTAGAAAAGCTGAAAACAAAAAAGCCCCTGCCTACTGCACATAGAGAAACGTTTCCATGTATCAACGATTTCCAGCGTTCTTCCATCCAAGCCTCCACCGATTTGGGGCTAGGCCATAACCCCGTGAACTTTCCGATGAGGGCTTTTTCTGCTATAAGGAGGGCAAGACTGCATGGCTCTTCTGGAGATAGCTCCAGAGAGGGGATCTCCTCCATCTTCTTAACAAACTTAGACGAGAGAGAAGGCTTGGCTTTAGGTCCTGCCGAACGGACTAATGCTGTGAAAGCTTCCAAAGATTCTTTATCCATCTCAGCAAACCGGTCTGAGGCCATTGTGACGGCGACCACCAGCAAACGCAGCAGAGCGAGCAGTAAAATCGCAGCTTCGCTTGGCTCTGCAAGCAATGGAGACGAGCGATATCGCGTCCCTGAATCCGCGTCCCTGCAAACGAAAACGAACGAGAGGCGGCTAGGGTTTGAGCCCTAGCCGCAGAGCTTCGCCGGGCGTATCATCGCGAGCGTTCCACAATGACTCAGAATTTTATATATCCTTTTTATTTTTATTTTTTAAAATTTGTTTTATTTTTAAAATTATTAAGTTGTTTTTCTAAAAAAATATTTTTTGGGGATAAATGTGTCTTTTTTTATCATTTTTATTAAAAAAGTTGAATATATTTCCCTTTTTAAATCTTTTTTCAAGCATTTTTTATAATAAAAAAATGAATATATTTCTTGTTCGTGGCTTCGAAATGCCTGCAATTGTATCTCGATGGAAGAAAGGGGTGCCATTGGTAGCACCCATTTTTTATTCAGGGGTTTATTTTAGCATTTTTTGCTACAACAATGCTACTTGTTAAAGCCACGGTTTCAAACAAGTTGTAATTTCAGCCTCAAAAATAAAAATGGGGGTGCCATGGTAGCACCCCTTTTTAATTTAAGGGTTGAATTTGGCATTTTTGTTGCAACAATGTTGGCTGTTAAGGCCACGGTTTCAAACAAGTTGTAATTTCATCCTCGGAAAGAAAAATGTAGGTACCATGGTAGCACCTCTTTTCGATTCAGGGGTTGATTTTGGAATTTTTCGCTGCAACGATGTTGGTTGCTAAGGTCAGGGTTTCAAACAATATGTAATTTTAACGTTAAATAAAAACAAGGGTGATTCTGGGAGGACAAATTTTCAATTCGGGGATCGATTTATGCTTTTGATTGCAATGGCACCGGTCGGGGTTTGAAAAAAGTTGTAATTTTAGCCATGGAAAAAAATGGGGGCTACTAGTAACACCATTTTTTATTCAGGGGTAAAATAAGTACTAAATGAAGCCTAAAAAATGAGAATCGTGGAGGATTCTCATCAAGTTGTATAATGTGTTTATTTGAGAAGGCACCATATCACCATGGTTTTGAATTTGTTGGAACATGCATTTGATGGGGTTGTCATGATTAAAATGGGCATTAATGTTTTTGTCATCTACTTGAAGCAAGGCATGATGTCCTCAATGTCATGGGAGGTGGGGTTGATAAGACTGTTGCTTGTAAGGGATTTTTTATCATAATGTGTTGTTAGTTGTGGTTGTTGTAATTATTAGGGATGCTAAGAGGGGGGGGTGTGAATCAGTATCATGCACATATTTACAAATGATTCACATTCAAAAACATGCACCAATATTAATTTAACATCACATCGATAAAACAAACTGTGCACAGATATTTGAAGAAAATTATATATATATATATATATATGAAAAATGATATCATGGAGAAATACAAGAGACACCAATCTCCACTGATGTGAGCACTGATTCACTTAGACATTCTTATGATTGGGACACCAATCCCACTGGAAAGCACCATTTTGCAGATTGCAGGCTTCAACCTGTGAGGACACCCATCCTCCGATCAAGCACCAACTTGCTGAACCAAGCTCCAACCCGTGAGGACACCAATAGTCTGCGCAAGCACCAACTTGGGTGGTGTAGCTAGGGTTTTACCCCTAGCTTGTGCCAATGAGCACCTACTAAGGAGAATGGACTCCTTAGTAGCAGTTCAATAATGATTAAATGATTAAGCTAAAACAACAATTAACAAACTACTTTAAACATTGCATGAGACATAAATGAAAGATGTAAAAAATGGTTTTATATTAATGTTACCTTGAGTGTCAAGGTTGATGAAGCCCTTTGCAGTGTCCAAGAGGATGCTCCAAGCTTCAGAATGCTCCTTCTCCTTCTCCAATGGTGGGGATGGGCCAAAGGTGGCTCTCAAGGTGAAAATAGTTCAAAGGTGAACTAGGGTTTCGAGAGAGATTTTGGCAGAGTAAGGGTGCTTGTGATTGTGGATGTGGAATAAGGGATCTCCATCACCTATTTATAGTTTTTTGGTGGTGGAGTGCTGACCCATGGTTTTAGGAAACACATGGTTTTATGCAGCTGTATAGGGTTTTTTCCTCCTTTTCCTCATTATTTTATATTTTTTATTCCCTTTTTAGGGGATTTTGCTATTTTTTGAGGAAAAGGGGGTTTTTTAGCCTTTTTTAGGCTATTTTGATGGTTTTGTGGCCTTTTGGAGGCATTTTAGGCCTTTTGGAGGCTTTTTAATGGGATTTTTTGGGATTTTAATGGAAATATGGTAGGAAAATGGACAAATGAGCCATATAATGTGGTAAATGAGCTAGTGAGCACTTTTTGGGTGTTAACAGGTGGAGACACCGATCTCCTTTCCTTACCCTGTCGAACCTCCCTGATAAGAAGATAGTACAGATTTATGTCTTCAAGTCTGCGTGCACAAAGATTTGCACTCTGCTATACTGATTGCGCTCTCTTCCACTGGTTCAACTAAAAATGTTGTTTCTCTTACACTATATTACAACAGTGATCCACATAGATTACGTGCGCATGCACACACACACACACATCCACATGCTTCTTGTTCCTTTTCACAAATGCTCAGATATGCGCGTCTGCTCCTTGTGTTTCTACATTTTTTGTTGCCTAACGCACTTCAACAAATCATCTTTCTTTTGATTCCCCTGAGCATTTCATTCTACCGAAGCTTGTCAATTCAATATATTACTCCATGCATTCATCCAAGCTTACTTTTTCACTCCTCATCTTCACTTTTTATTTATACTCCACTTGTTCAAACAATGCGTCCACAAGTTGGAGCTTCTCTAGACGGTAACAACCCTTCTTCCTTTCTTTTCAGACTAGCTTACCCATGCATTTGCCACTTGTCTTCACCCGCGCAAATGGAGTACCATGACTGTGAGGGTCCTGCGCTATCACATCCCCTTCCATCAATCCAACCCAGTGAAGGGAACATGACTAAAAATTTGGGCCATCTCTACTTCTCAACCCCCATTCATCATTTTAAACATTCATAAAAACAAAATACAGGTGTGCAGATGTAGAATGAAAATAAACATAGCGGAATTAAAATCTACTACACACATATCTAACATGCATTGATTTGCATAATCATAACAGTCATCCATTAAAGACAATGCATAAATTAAAACAAGAGAATACTTAACTCGATGTGAAGTTGTCCCGAGTAACTGGCTATGCAACTACAACGTTCCACCCAACCATAGGCCAATTGTGCTCATCAACTCTCAGCACAGTTGCCACCCCCCGAGCTGGGCATGATTTCCACAAGGAAAAAGGGAACAAACATTAACACATAGCCAAGTATACACCACAATTCAGGCAAGCCAGTCCATAGTTGGGTTTATCAGGCTATCAAGGCACTAGAAAGGAATGAATCGCTAAGCTAGTGAGCTCAACCACAAAGCTATCAACACCTCCATGATATTTAGCTAGCTTGGTACCCACAATACCTACACACCCAACACAAGGAAGTATTCCCTTCACTACTCCACAATCCCTCATGCCATACCTTCCCTTCTAGTGCTCTTCATGGTGTGCATAGAAAAGTAGCCAAATCCCTATCATCTTTGGTGAGGTTACACCTTTCACTAAGTTTATCAAGCCAATTCCCACTCCTCTATTCCTGATTGCTTGCATACAAGTTCAATCCAAACATGGGATGCATATGTCCCAAAACACATCAATAACTACCCACATACACACAACAAGCACAAATGTTGGACATGGAAAAAACATTTTAACTATGGGATGCACAAAACAAGATTTCCATGGGTTTTTCCCAAATCGTGGCACATCAAAATGGATTTTGAGAGAGGAAAATGACCACAAGGAGAAAAATGATTTTTCCCGTGGGTATTTGAGCAATTCAAATGGATAAAAATGGCCTCTATGATACCCTAGTTCAAATTCCCTTTCTTCCTAGTCGTTCTTCCACCTAAAAATGCCCTTCCCAGCTAGAAAAAGGAAGAAAACACAACAAAAACGTGGAGGAAAATGCCCAACAAGCTCAAACTGCGTGAGAGAGCAAAGCATATGGATGAATACTGGAATGGGAAGCAAATTCATGGGTCTTTTCTTGCCCAAGAAGAGAAACACGATTTTCCAAAATTGGTGGCTTGCCCATACATGAAATTGGATAGCCATACCTTCCATTTCCCAAAACAATAACTACTCCAACAACCTCTTGGAAGAAATAAATGATTGGGTACAAAAGTCAAGATGGGTAGTTGATGGTTCATGGGTTCTCTCATTGAAACTTGGATTTACACTATTGGATTCAAGGGTTTGAATATCCCCCCCCCCTATTCCTTGTAAAAATCATGCCCCCATACTCTTGTTGCCTTGCATAGCTAGTTGTGGGCATTTTTATTAAAATACATATTTACGATTTCTATCTTGCCTGGCTAGCACACAATCCACATGCATCGATTTTTAATTGTCGATACATAAAATTATAAATCGATGGCGGGGCCTTGGCCTTGAGCTCCACACCATGATTTTTATAACGATATTACATCATTTACAACTTTAATGCAATGGGGTCAAAATCAGGGTGTTACATGCGCACACTAGTTCATTGGCTTGGTGATTCTTGCGCACTTGGGGACCAACACAAGGTGAGTATTGCATTCTAGAGTACCATTACTTTGTGGGTCTTGCGTACTTCCGAAACTTGCACACATATTTTTGATATATTTATTCAAACTGTCCCAAAGACACCTAGTCCTCTTTGACATCAACTTTGGAGTACCACAGCTACGTGGGATTTAGGTCTTGTGCACTTAGGTCTTATGTACTTCAAACTGGCATATAAACACTAAGTCCACTTTGACATCAATGAAAACCAAAGTTCAACAATGGTCATAATTTTCCTTATGATGAGTTCTAAGTCCTAGGGTTTTGCAACTGTTAATGCAACCCATATGGTAGATGCAAGCGCAATCGATGGAGTAGGGGTGGTTAATTTGTTGGGACACGATGTAGGGTATATGGAATTGCATGCGATAATGAAAACACCAAAGAGAATAAGTCCACTAAATATGAGGCAATGTTGATTGTTTTGAACAATGGGTGAATACAATATCCTTTCCAAGTCAATATTTAAAGATAGAATTTCTTAGCTTTGTTCAAGTGTTAAAGTATGATTTCAAGTCATTTGATATTAATGATGCAAGATTGGACTCGATCTTGAACATATTTTATCAAAAATTTTCTCATTATGTTGAGGAGGATGAATATATTGAAGCTATTGTTGGAAATGCTAATGTTCCTTCTTATTCTTTGGAGTCGGCTCTTGGGGAATACTGTAGGAGAGCTGCTTGGGTGAGACAAAGGGAATTGGAGATGACAATTGGGAGATGTTTGATGGTCTACCCTTGGATGTTTTGATTATAGATCCGTTTTTGGTTAATGTTGTGAATTTCCTATTATCTATGTGCAGATTGTTTTAGTTGTTGTAGAGCCTCTTCTCCTTAATGGATTTGAGAACATGGTTCCCATGGTCACCACCAAGGGTTACTTGGTGGCCAACATCAATGGAGGTTGTAATGAAATTCATATGCCTATGAACGCTACACGCATTCTTCTCAAAGATGGAATGACTAGGGATCTTTTTGTTAGATTCCCTACCACCAACAAAGTTGGATAACTCAAGTTGACAACATGTCTCACATCTCCAACATGTATGCTGATTAAATTTATTTTTGGTTCTTTTTGTTTCTTTTTGTTCTTCATGCATGCTCCCTATAGAGTAGTTTTATCACTCTAAAATCCATGATGACTCTCTCATGTTATGTTATTCTATTATCAATCAACCAATCAAGAGAGTTGATGTGTTATGCATGAGTACATATTACAATTTTGTGGGAAATATTAAATTGAATCTTTCTTCTTGATTTGATGTGATGTGCATATAATAATAACACGATATGATTTGCAAGGCTACAAGGCATCAAGTGTGCAATTGTAGGGAGGAATTTGTACATGAGGTTTTATTTCTCTAGTGGAGATGCCATGGGGATGATTATGATGTCAAAGGGCTTGTAGAATATTTTGGATTTCCTTAAGAAGGATTTTCCTAACATGGATGTTATCAATGTTTCTAGTAAGCATCATATGCAATTTAAATTTTTGTGATTTTGATTGGTATTTGGGTCATCCCTTTTTCATTAGATTTTGTGCAATCTTGGTTCACTATACATTCTTTCATTAGTTTTGTTTTTTGGCTGTGCTCTTCAACTTTTTCTTTAATGTCAATTTTGTGTCTAGGCATCACGGAATTTCTACAACATTTGCTTGCGACTACAAAATGTCATGGCTAATGACTTAAACCCATTACTTGGTTAAATGGTTGGTTACATGACATAAAAACCTGAATCTCTAGACAATAATAAACATTAAATCCTTGTTAATTTAGGAATTTAGCCGAGGCATGTGCCACGGTCTTGGCGAGGAGGGTGCCTTAACCATCACCCCTACCATTGGAGGAAGCTTTGACAGACTTGGCGAGTGATCAGATACGCAATGGATTGGGAATCTTGTGGAGGAGGGTGGGAACATGGCACCTGCACCCCTTAGTTGAACAACCATGATGAGTGGGAAGTAGGGACATAGTGCAAGATATCCAACGAGGAAGGCATGGAATCACGAAAAAAGTGGACCCGATTTTAGAGGCTAGGGGATTTCCTGTTGGTAAGTGGACCCAAGAGTTGGGCTTGTGGTGAGACACCCACGTCGAGTGGAAGAGCATCTAGGCACTTGGTGGACATGCATACTGAGTGGAACAATGAGGGGATTCAACACAAGTACAACAAAGAGTGTATGTGGATGCTCCATGGGAATCACACCTGAAAGAGTGATATGGATGCTTCATCGAGAATCTCATAGGGATGACGACTCACAAGAGAAGGGTGCATGTATATTGGCAGGGGAATGTTGAATGTTGGTATGCTAGCATAAGGAGGAGCCCCTAATAGAAACCACCACAAGTAAAGTGCCCAAGCACATGGAGGTCGCCTGAAGTGGGACACCTGGGCACACCTTAACACGACTTGGGAGCCTATATAAGCATGGACGTGTTGGAGCTTAGAGGAATGAAAAAAATGAAGTGTGAAGTGAAGGCACATAAGAGAACAGGGCACACCAAACACGAGAACTAGGCGTAGGTCAAGGCAAAGGAAAAAAGGGTGCAGTTCAAGTGCATGGTGGTCTAAGTGAGAGAACAATCAAGTGCCACAAGAAGTGGAATTGCAGGAGCTACAGGGGAGCATGGACAAGAAGCACATCACCAAGAAGCGGTGAGGGTAAATTCTTGGGGTTCCTTGTGTCAGAGGAGTTGCTGTCATTTTGGGCACACTCCTGGAGAAGATGTCTACAGGCGCTCTGCCAAAGAAGCTGGCTGTGAGTGCTCTCCCCATGTTGTACTCTCTCGTCTATATTTATATTGATATTTTGTTCACACTCCATTGAGGTGCCATGCACATACATTGTTCTTGTGTATGATCTATTTGGCTAAGTGTTAAGTGTAATCAAATGGAAATGAATTATAACTATGGATAACAAGTAATTGTTAAGGTCTGGGATAGGCGTAGTCTAATTGGAGCACATCCGAGTTGGTTTGGACACCGAGGGTTGCGTCCAAGCAGTGCCACACATATAAGGAAAGAAATGACACTTCAATGTTGGGTTGGATACTTAGTAGTGTGATATATGGTACCAGAGCATAAGGTTGGTGTAATTTGAGTTTCGGGAGAAGAGCGTCGAGACGCTGCACGTTGTGAAGGTGCACTCCATAGAAGTGTGCCTAGAACATTGTAGCGGGAAGGTGTGACCAAAATACAGTGTGTCGGTATAAGTGTGCTCGGGAGAGGTGCGCCCAACACACAACGCACTTGGTAGAAGTGCACCCGACATGTAGTGAATTCCCAAGTAGACTTTCAAAAGGATTGCAAAACTTGATGTTGGGAATAGTATTGGCAGCGTGTTGGGTGGAGTGTCAGGAGAGGTGTGCTCTGACAAGAAGAGCACTCGACACATAGAATGTTTCAGTAGAAGGTGCACTCAGCACACAACACACATGTTAGAAAAAAAGGATCGCATAACAATATCATAAAATAAGATGAATAAATAAAACAAATACACATAATAAAAGAGAGACACCAATATATGTGGTTCACCCAATATGGTCTATGTCCATAGAGAAATGTTCGGTCCTTTATTATACCATCTAGAAAATGAAGGGATACAACCTGCATTACATCCACTACAATTTCCTCTTCACTCTCTCATATTCTCTCTCATACAATCACAAAGATATTTTTCACAATACTACAATACAATACACAACCATATTATAATGCCTTCCTTTTAAAGAGGGATTACCATGGGAAAATACCACGGGCTACCCAATAACATGGGCCCATAAACCATTTTCCAAAAAACAACCCAAAAATATCTTTTAGGGGCACTGTCGCCGCACCCCACGTTGGGACGAGTGTACAATCCACCTGCACAACATATAAAACTGGGGTACAAACATGGCTGAACAACAAGATATTTGAATTAGGAAGATAATCGGGTTCCACAACCAACAACACCTTGGAAAGAGATGCACCTAGCACGTAGCAGGTTTCGACTAGAAGGAAAGCAAAGCAGCCTTGGAAACCATTTGCCTAGAAGAAATTGAAGGCAAGGCGCATGATTTGCATGGGATAACAGGTAATTGCAAAGCTGACCACGAAGCTGCAACATAGGCTTTGAAACAGACTTGGTGCAACATGAATTCAAGCAGTTTCATGATGGATGACTTGGTGAGTTTTGTTGGGTTTTCATTTGGCATATTGTACACTTCGTTTGATGTGCAAAGGAAAAACTCATATTGGGGTGCGACATGAAGAAGAAAAATAAGAGTCATCTGAAGCCAAGATGGAAACCATGATGAAGAAGTAGGAATAGTGTGACTGCAAGGTTCAACAATTATTTTAGGCACATTTGAAAAAGCTTGAGCATATTGAATTGCAAAGTAGAGCCCGAGTTCAAGAGTTGAGATTGACGAAAAACTAAGTGAAGTCTTGGGAGATGCCTAGATTGGGGTCACTTAGGTGCATTGAAGGATGCCTGAAAGAAGACACCATTACAGGTAAAACCATCTACAAAGGGAGGTAAGAAGACTAGTTGTTTTATTTGCGATGAGAACCATTTTGTGATAGCTTGTCCATTGAAGGAAGAGTTGGAAGTGTGCTTGGAGGTATATCAAGGGCGATCAACCGTGAAGCTTGCAGTTTTCGGAGAATCCCAAGTGCAGTGACATTCAAGAGAAGCATTGAAAACAATTGAATCCTTGACAACAATTATGGGAAAGATGATAGAGGGTCAAGACCAAGGTTTGTAAGATGAAGAAAAATTTGGGATTTGTTTTGTGACCGTGGTGATCATTGAGTTGCAGGTTTCAGCATTGGTTGACACCGGTGCCACCCATATTTTCATGAGAAGAGGACTGTTACATCACTTAATAGTAATTCTGTGGGTAACAAGTCCATGCTTAAGGTGGTAAACTCAATGATGAAGTTGGTTACAAGTGTGGTTCTCATAGCATTGTTAAAGGTTTGAAATTGGTATGACATATTGGACTTGATAATGGCTCCACTAGATGACCATGCGGTTGTCTTAGGGCAGGACTTCATCAAGTTGGCCAAGGCTGTACCAATGCCTGACAGGAACAGTTTGATGTTCTTGGATGAAACAAAGCCATGAATATTTCTTATGGCGATGAGAAATAAGTTGGGGTGCGTGCCTCGAATGTCATCCATGCAGTTGGTTGAGACAATCAACGCACCCACATACATGCCTTACACCATCGCATCACAGTAAAAATTAGAGGGTTCAGGAATAAATACCTTGGGTGTAGCAGACAATGTAGTCCACTTGGAGAACAAGTTCACAACATTAGAAATTAGGGTAGATTTGGTTGCAAAGAAGACTGAACAGTTGTGCACTCCATTTGACCAAGTGCAACATGTTAGATATAAGGCGAAATTTGCACCAATAGAGGTAGCGAAGGTTGTGGTAGAGAACACTCCCGAAGTTGCAACTTGTGACACAAGTGGCAGTACCAAAGATAAAACATTCCAAGGAGTGGGCTCCTTTTTCCAAGATGGAGACCAAATCATTGAGGCTGGGCAGAGTGACAAGGAACTTGCTTAGTGGTGCGAACACTTGGTAGAGGATTTGGTGGCAGATACAAAGGGAGCTGAGGTGACTGAGGCGCATCCGGTGACTATAGTAGTGGGATGAGACATGAAAAGAAGCGAAGACTTCTTGAAGCTCAATGCAATAGACATTGTATATTTTTGTACATTGGCTATCGGCATCCTTGAATCCCAACTAATTCCCGATCAACATAGGAAAGTGGGTTGCAGTATGATAAAGACAGAGGAAGCCCTACCGTACTTGGAGAAGAAGTCTCGTTCGTAGCGCAGTGAATTAATTGAAGGAAGGAATAAGGAGGTGGATACCACCTTGGGAACACTTCAACATTACAATAGTCGATAGGATGAGAGGCATGTTTCAAAAAGCTTGCAACACCTTGAAGAGGTTGTTGGTAGAAGTTGACTACCTTTTGAAGGGGTGAGTAAGTCGGCAAGGAGACAAGTGAAGAAGAGACAATAGGAATTCGAGTTGATTGAGGCACCTTTGGTTATAGTGGTAGAAACACAAGACACTTGTTGTCATGTAGTAGTGGGAGGTGTGAGTCACCTTGCAAACCATGCAGTCAAGTATGTGGATTTTTGAAGCTTTGCTTTGGGGATTCATGAATCCGAGTTGATGCCAACCCGACTAGAAGAATTGGGTTGTAGTCCTTTGGAAATATAAGGGGACTTTAAGTACTTTTACATAAGGCACAAGTCGGATGGGAAGATCGTTGGGAGTATTGGAGGTGGGGGCCTTGGGTACCACTTTCCATTCCGCTTGGGATGATGGTGAGCAGACTAATGCACTGACTTTGGCATAGGCAGTGATGCCATGGGTTCCTTGCAAAGGTACCTTAGAAAAATAAACAAAGAATATGTAGAAGGCATGAGAAGGGACTAGGGGGTGGTGCCTTAGAAGTGTTGAATTGCAGAAGGAAATTTGATGGCAATTGGGTAGATGTGATGACCTTTCCTTAGTTCGACGGAGTGGCATGAGATGATTGAAGTGCAGATGGAATAGACAGTCTTACACATGAAGAAGTTCACTCTCATGGAGTTGTGCGTGACAGTTGGCCTAATTACCCAACTAGTTTGGCATGTGGGGGGTAACAATGAACATACTCATGGAAAAGGTTGGCTAAGTATAGAAGCAACAATAGGTTGAGCAGGTGCGATGACTAGACCATTTTGAGAGACTTCTTTGGAAGACTTGGTTGTGGAAGCAGATGGAAATGACAACATTGGTAGACAGTTTCCAAGAGAAACATGCACACTTAGGGATGTTGTTGAGGATGACAAAAAATTGGAGTGGGAGAGGATGCCACAGTCTTGGCAAGGAGGGAACCTTGACCATCACCCCTACCCATGAAGGAAGCTTTAATAGACTTGGTGAGTGATTGGATATGCGATGGATTGGGCAGCCCATGGAAGAAAGTAAGCGTATGATAGCTACACCTATTAGTTGAACACCCATGATGAGAAGACAATAAGGGATTAGCACAAGAGAGCCAACGGAGAGGACATGAGAGCACAGATGAAGCGAAACAGAGTTGGGAGCCCGGGGGATTTCCTATCATTAAGTGGACCCAGCAGTTGGGTGTGTGGAGAGACACTAACACTAAGTGGAAAAGTATCTAAGAACTTGGTGGGCATGATGAGGGGCTTCAACACAAGTGCATCAAAGAGTGTATGTGGACACTCCATGGGTAGTTGACCAGACAGAGTGATATGAACACTTCATCAAGAAAATCATGGAGGCATGATGACTCACAAGATAAGGGCACATCCATCTTGGAAAGGGCGTGTTGAGTGTTGGTATGCTAGCATAGGGAAGAGCCCCTACTGTCAACAACCACAGTTAAAGTGCCCAAGAACATGGAGTTCGACCCGAAGTGCGACCCTCGGGAACACCTTAACACTACTTGGGAGCCTATATAGGTGCAGACGTGTTGGAGCTTAGAGGAATGAAGAAAACGAAGTGTGAAGGGAAGGCACACAAGAGAATAGGGTGCACCAAGCACGATAACTAGGCACAGGTCAAGGCAAAGGCAGACTAGGCGCATTTTGGGTGCATGGTGGTCTAAGTGAGAGAACAAACTAGTGCCACAGGAGGTGGACCTGTGGGAACTATAGGGGAGTCATAGATAGGAATCACATCACCAATAAGTGGCGAGGCCAAAATTATTGGGGTTCCTTGTGTAAAAGGAGTCATTTTCATGTTGGGCGCACTCTCAGAGAAGCTTCCTAAGAGCGCTCTCTCAACATTGTACTCTCTCTTGTATGTTTATATTGATATTTTGGGAACGCTCCATTGAGGTGTCGAGAACATCTGTTGTTCTTGTGTATGATTTATTTGGCTAAGTGTTAATTGTAAACAAATGGCAATGAATAACTAAGAATAACAAGTAATTATTAATGTGTGGGATAGGCGTATTCTAATTGGCACACATCCGAGTTGGTTTGGCCATCGAGGGTTGTGTTTGAGTAGTGTTGCACATCTAAGGAAGGAAATGACACTCCGATGTTGGGTTGGATCCTTAGTAGCAAGACAACATCTATCGATATAAATTTTTTTGTCATCAAAAGTAGAATTATGATTTGGAAAGTACCTAGGCTCACCTAGATTTCAATGAGGAAAATATTACAAGGCAATGATTTAGAAAATTGACTAGGGTCATTTGAATTATCATGAGAAAAACCTTGAGGAATCAAACTAGGATGATAAAAGAATCAATGTGAGAATGTGGATGCTAAATAAACAATGAGTTACATCTGAACTCTAATTTGCTTTGCTCAAAGTCAAAATATTTTAGGACATCTAGCTTACAACTTGTATTAACATTTTATTCATGTAAGGATCCTGATTTGGATAAAAGAACTAGTGCTACCACAACTTTGGAAGTTTGAGTTACCAACATTGAATACACATTTTCTCCATGTCTTGTTGTAAGAATCTGGCACATATGTCTTATTTGGTGCGAGCATGTTTATAGAGATTCTCGATGGGAGCACTATTATGAGAGCTTCAAAGAGGATCCAATAATTATCAAGGCCATGATAAAGATTATATTTGTATTGTAGGGTGTTATTCTTCAAAATAACACCCATGATAGAGTTGCAGATCACGATGCAATGGGTGGAAAGCATGGGATAAGCTAGAGCCCAAGGTCACCACAACCTATATTATTGAACAATTTAGGAAAACATATAAGACCAAGGGGAGTCCCTAGAACCTAGTGAAAAATATTTGTGATTCTCTAGACAATACACAAATAAGTTTCCCAAGAAACCTCTCAGAAAATATCAATGCCTTATGGAGTCAAAATAATGAAGCATAATGATCACTAAAAGAGAGGGAGGAGTTAAAGAGCTTTATCACGGATCCCAATAAATGTAACATCAAATTGATACTACTATAATAAGATTGTAGTAGTGAATATATCTCATAAAACTTGACAAAAATCTATCATAATAATGTCACCCTTACCATATTAAATGTACCTTATATAGTAAGGTAGAGGGGATGAGAAATAGTGTGCATGAAAGGACCCAAAAAGTTCTGAAAGTAGGATATCAGGTTTGATATGGTCCTTTTAACATCCCTCAAATAGAATGTGGTCCCAGTTGACACATTCTGCAATGAATCTCCAACCGCTAGGGATCAATCTAGGCCTAAAAACTCAATTTTTGTCCCTTCAAACTTTCCTGAGATGATCAATGTACATGTTGTGCTTGCAATAACATATCTGCAATACAAAACCCTAGCTGACACAAATATCAATATATATAGCATAATAATCCTCCATAGCTTCGTTATCCTACCTAGGGACTTCAACTATGATCACATGAGTCTATTGAGCCAAATCCCATTCAATTTCGCTCTCTAAGTCAACTTGGATCTTCCTACTAGGCTCTGGGGTCCTAAAACATCCTTATTTGCCTTTTTTTGAACTCTTGAAGTCTATTTTGGCATATGAAGGCGAATTCGTCCAATTAGGGATTATTTTCCTTGATTTTAGGATCCCACATTGCAAGTTAGAGTTTTTGAGTGAATCCAAGGATTTTACTCCATTGTTTAGGGACTACATGCACCTCTTTTTTAGCTATTATGAGACAATAGCTCCCTCCTTGATTTGTTTTAGGTATTTTCACCTCATGGATGTGCCTTTATTCAGTTGCATGTGCCTTCAATCAGTTTCATGTGCCTTCTGTCAATTGTAACCAGTTTCTCATAGCATGTAGGGAGCTAAGTCCACTTAGGGTAGTCATGGGTTAGTTAACTCATCTTAGAGAGTGTGCATGGCTATTATGGCTCTAGTTAAGCTTAACAATTCTCATGCACCGCATTAGCAATTCAAATTGCCTCCATGACCTAATTCGAATTACCCCTTATATACTCCATCACCCATTCATTGTAAATTAATGTAATACAACATTCTCTCTTATTGTTGACTTCTCTCTTTTGTGTAATGATTAATGTTGATCACATTTATTGCATGAATTTGTTAGATTGTTGATCTCTTTATTAATATTTCTATGTTGATTAGTATCTATATCTACATGCTCAAATTATACATGATATTAGAGCTACAGGGATGCTAAACAAGTTGGTATACTAGTTTTTACATGGATCCAGTCTAATTGAAGGTTGAATGAAGCCCCAAAATCTTCGCAACATATTCCCTAATGAAGCCCCAAAATCTTCGCAACATATTCCGTACGAGGACATACTCAAATCCATTGACAAGTTGAAAGAGGCCCCATAAGATTTGCACCATATATCCAACAAGGACATATTCAAATCCATTGAGCTTTGCAAAAAATATGCCACAATGAGAGATGCACAGGTTTTGATCCACCACTCGGTTGAAAAGACTGTTTTATAAGCCCAGAAGAAGAGGTGATCAACTATTTTTTACTATCCATTGGAGAACTTGTCTCGAACTAGGTTATATTTGAAGAATACCTCCTGAATGTCTCTTCACACTCAATATCTATGAGAGAACTTGTTCCAATCAGGTTCTCATTGAAGAAGACCTCCATAATGTCTCTTCATACTCCAAATCTACAACTTTTGCTCCTACAATTCACCAAGTTATGCACAAAATATTCATTGGATTTCCTCCATTTGAATCAAAGAGTGGTCAAGAACCATCATTCAAGCACTTCAAAGTGTTTGGATCTCATTAATGGGCTCACATACATTCCAGGAGAAGGATGAGTTCACAAAGGTTTGCAAGGATCTTCGTAAAGCCCTTCATTGAGAAGCAGTTCACCAAGTTATGAATTGCCTTGAAATTAAAGGCTCCTTTTGAGCAGGCCCTTTATCCTTCTCATTTAAATTCTCTTTTATGGGGGGAGAGTGGTTTCCCATGTGATTTTTCCCTCTTACTCCGTTTTTAGAGAATATTTTGTACATGGGTACCTAACATGGTTGCAAATTGTCAGGACCCATTTTTTTCCATTTTTTTCACCTAGCTTGACTTATGGGGGGTGTTAGAGAATAATAAACCTCTCCATAGATTCATTTTCCTACCTAGGGACTTAGGATATGATCTCATGGGTCTACTAGGAAACATCCCATTCAATTTTACCCTTTGAGTTAACTTTGAGCTTCCTACTAAGCTCTAGGGTCCTAAAAATACTTATCTGCCTTTTTTTTCAACTCCTGAAGTCTATTTTGGAATATGAGGGAGAATTCATTCAATTAGGTCATATTTTCCTTGATTTTAGGGTCCCACATTGCAAGTTAGATTTGTGAGTTGAATCTGGGGAATTTAATCCATTGTTTAGGGACTCTATGCAACTCTTTTTTAGCTATTATGAGACAATAGCACCCTCCTTGAGTGTTTTTAGGGATGTGAGTGTTTTTATGGATGTGCACCTCTTGCATGTGCCTTCTATTAGTTGCAGTTAGTTTCTCCTAGCATGTAGGGAGATAAGTATACTCAGGGTAGTCATGGGCTAGTTAACTCATCTTAGAGAGTGTGCATGGCTATTTTGGCTCTAGTTAAGCCTAACTAGTATCTCATGCACTGCATGAGCAATTCAAATTTCCTCCATGACCTAATTTGAATTTCCCCTTATATATTCCATCACCCATTCATTGTAAATGAATGTAATAAAACATTCTCTCTTGTTATTGACTTCTCTCTTTTGTGTAATGATTAATGTTTAGCAAATTTATAGCATGAATTTGTTAGGTTGATGATATCTTTCACAATATTGCTATGTTGCTTATTATCTAGATCTGCATGCTCAAATTATACATAATCTAGAACCAAAAACCCACTTTTTGGCCCTTCAAACGTGCCTGAATCAATCAATGTACTTATTGTACCTGCAATAACAAATCTACAATACAAAATCCTAGTTGGCACAAATATCAGGATATCACAAAAATCAACCACAGTATGAAAATGCCCTCCAAGATCCACCATTAAATCACCCATGGCGCATTTTTCTGTGGCAATAGTATTTCCAATTTCCAAATTTTTTTAGATATGTATTTTGTAATTTTTAGGGCTTTTCTAATATTATATTTTTTGGGGATTTTTGTAATAAAATATACAAGAGAATTTTGATAAAAAAGAGTGATGTTAAGGGTTTATGACCTTAGTATTTTCAACCCTATGGCTATTAGAGATCAAGGTCAACGTCCCTACTCATTTTGGCTATTCAAGATTTACCAACTAGTGAAAGAGGCTAGTAACCCAATACTAGGTCAAAGTGGCCTAAAACCGTAATTAGGGGAAAAGGTGAAATCCAAGGCCCAGAATGGAGAGCTCCTTCAAGAGGGAGGTATCCTCGAACAAAGTTAACAAGATGCTTATAAAAAACCCTAGTTTACCTTGCCCAAGGTGTAAAAGCAGCACCAAACAAGAAATGGAGAGATCTTACCAACATCAACCAAGAAAGAGAGTAAGAGATACTTCTTAGGTCCTTCCTTAGCCATGAGTTATTACAACCATTCTTAGGATCAACCTTGCAAGATAGTAGAAACCCTAGAATACTCACCATTCACCATTCAAGATTCATCACAAGCCAAAGACAGAGGTGTGCATCACTCGAAATATCCAATAGACCAAGATAAAAAGAATAAAGTACATATTTGAACCCTTGTCCAGTTTACAAATTAAAGTTAGAAGCCTTATTTATATGAGGCTTCCTTGACTTAACTTTGCTTTAGATCCTACCTTACAAAAAGGTAAAATAATTCAATTTTAGGGTTTGTTATAAGATTTGAACATGTATAGATCTAGGTACATAAACTAACTAGATATGTAATGAGAAACAAACCAGCCATCAAATCATAATGTAATAAATGCTTTAACATGGATTATTACACAAGAAACTCAGAATGGAAGAGAAAAGAATGATCAAGTTCATTAACTGAAATGAGAGGAAAAAATTACAATATATAGAGGAACAATTCGAATTAGGTCAGAGAGAAACTCGAATTGTCCATGCCATGCAAAGTGGTTTCATTCTATGCAGAGAGGGATAGTCATGCTTAACTAAGACCATATAACCTTTATTAGTCATGCATACACTCCTAGACTGAGTTAAATTGATTAAGTAACTCGTTGATCACTCAGTTTCACTGAATAATGCATGCATGTTCCTAAAATTACTCAAAAGGGGGCACTACTTGACCAAGTGGGGTGCTAATGAGTGTTTGAGGTAGTTGGGTGACAGTTGGGACTTAGTGGAGCAACTTAAGTGTTAATTGAGACACACTCCTTAAATCATGGATAAAATCCCCCAAATCAGGGAATGCACTCCCCAAATCAGGGAAGCCACCCCCAAAACTAGGGTTTTGTCTCATGGGTGACTTGAGATGTGGTTTTGGGTGTGGTTTGTCCCATTAGACTCATCAACACATGCTCTAGGAGGGTTATATACTCTAACATTGTCACCCACAAGTTGGGGACTAAACCACAAAAGACTAAAAACAATGATAAAATGGTGCAATTGGATTCATCTAAGTGAAGTGATGATTCAGGGGAGGATTTCATGCCCCGAATGGCCCAACAAGACGTGGGAATTCCGCCCATCAAGAGGTAGTCAACATTGCCACGAAGCCAACACTTCTTGGAATGAAATCCAAGAGGACCCACCATGACCAAACCATGGGTCTTGAGCCCTGCTAGACCACCACTTTTACATAAAGCACAAACTTGGCATTTTACAATGGCAAAAGACCCCTTAATTTTGGTATATCCTGGAAAGCATGTTGCAAACGATCTAGGATGTAACATAGGGGAATATTCTTGTTAATTCTATAAAGGGGTGCCATATATATATGGACAATAAGCTTCAACCCTTTTTGTTTTATTCATACTTAGAACATTAATTTATTTGATCAATCGATTGCGCCACAATTTTCTGAAATAGGTTTATAACTATGTGATTTGTTGATGTTTGTAAAGTCAAATATTGCATCTTATGCTAAGCACTTTGTGGGTGATGATAGAACAAGTGAGGGTATTGATGAGAATAACACTATCAACAATTATAAACAATTAGTCAACATCCACATGACCACCTAGTTTGATGCCATTTTCAAAGGATTCTCCACCACTTGGTTTCCTATTATAGTTGGGATGGAGTAAAGATGCACACTAACCATTTTCTTCTCATTTCTCATGTTATAAATAAGATATTGGATATATTATTACTGTATATTCTTAGAATCTTGATCGGTCTTGGTTTGTTTTATTCCTTTTCCAAAATATTATATTCTATAAAATATTCAATCATTTTTTATTTTATTTTACAATGATGCCTTCTTGTGTTGGTTACAAAGATTTTCTATTTTAGATTGGCAATATATTGACATAATAACTATCCCACCTAATGCTAATTATTCTTTGTTAGAATTTGATGGTGTGGGGGGATGGATTGACATGGTAGTGTATGTCTCTTCCATACTAGATGGTATTTCTTAATTTCCAGTATCCTTAATTAAATATTGCATCATACTTATGATATCCTATTAAGTATGATACCTATGAGATTCATGTCTATGTTTCTATTCGAAATATGCTCCATAGGTGATGATTCCCTACATTTTTGTTGACTTTATTAATGCTTTGAATTTGCAAGGTAAGGGTGGTTTGAGTATAATAATTGATGGAGTTAAGATAATTTGATAATAAAACTCACCTTGGGACTCTTTGAACATCCTAAGGGTGATCCAAGCATATCCAACCAACTTCATGGTAAGGTGAAGTGCATTTTTTTATATTCATTGATAGTTTCTTATGATGAAGGTGAATACCTATGATGTTAAATATTTGCCTATGTTAGTTTTATCATAACTAGGCTTCAACATTTTACTCTTATTTAAAGCAAGATCTTCCACATCAATAGATGACATGGTTTGCCTCTTCCATTGTTTTGTTGAATATTGGTTATCAATTGAAATTTTAACAAGAGCTAGTCTACAATATAGATAATCGTTCTTGCATAAAAAAATTAATTGCAATATTCCATAGCTTTCATAAGAACAATGTTGGTGGGATGTTGGAGCTTGTCCTGCAAGTTGCAAGTCTTTGCTAATCTCATAGTCATTTTGGAATAACATTAGAACAAGAAATTGGTGAGATAATCCACTAGGAAATCTTTGGTATTGTTGAAAAATGGAAAGTTAGCCATTGAGAGTTTGCTTCCTTTGGATAATAATGCTCCCAAGATTCTTTTTTTCAAGACTCATCCAGGCATTTTGGGTAATCGTTATGGTGGATGGACGATGGAATGAAAGGTTTAAGTGGAAATTGTCAAGAACATGGTTAAAGGGAATCGAATAGAATGGAATATTATGGTTTTCAAGGGAAGGTATCATTGACATGGTTCAAGATTGTTGATTAACTACTCATGAGTGTAGGGAACAAACATTATGATCCCCTCTTTCCTTGGGTTTTGGACCAACCACAACAATGGTTTAAAATCTAAGGCGGTAATTTAGGCTTTCCCCTGATCATAAGCACAAGTAGCCTAACAAACATACTCATGCATGTAGTTGTAGTTGTTCAAATTTATTATGACATATACATATACTCATGCATGTGACTATAGTTGTTCATGAATGTAATTAGAGTTGTTCAAATTTATTATAACATATCCCTAAAGTTATAAATGGATTGCATTGTTACAATTCAGGAAAAAAAAAAAGAGTCTTTCCAGCGTGATGTAAAAAAATTTCTTGGTGATTATTACAATATTGAAGTTTTTTTAGAAGGAATATCAGATTTTCTATTATCTCTATATATCTTCTTAGCTCCATATATCTTCTTTGCAATAATAGACACTTCTACAACCTCAATACTATTAAGTGTTATATTTCTTCCTAATTATGTAGATAAGCTTCCATTTTTTTTAATCTCTACCATGTTTTCACCTAACTCATTTCCTTTAGGTAGGGACTTGCAACATCACTACTATTATCTTGTTTACAATACTAAAAATTACAAGAATAAACTAATTGAACACCTACCTAACTATGAGTGGAAGCTTCATCGACCGTTCATAGAAGGACTTGATCTCTTTGACAGCTGATACTATCTGAACACTACATTTTTTTATCAGGGCTTCATATTTTTTTCCATTTTAGAGGCCCACGGGGAACCTTGTTACACTCTTACTTGTATATACTGGATGATGGCTCTAATGAGCAGCTCTTTTTGATACAGCTCCATGCTGGATACTCTCTCTGAAAGGCATTTAAAATGCTTTCTACAATATGTAATTTGACTACTCTCATAATTAAATTACGCTTTTTTCCTTGGAAAAAACTATGAGTGGAAGCTATGAAAAGGTTGAAAGTAATCCATGATAAATTTATGAATGAGGTCTCTAGTAATAAATAATTATTATTTGGATGATGCTACCAACAAGAAACTCACCCCAACAATGTGTTAATTCCTAGAATTTATGGTTTACTAAAAATACATAGGGATGGTGTTTCATTGAGGAAATTGTAAACATGATTAACTTTCACACCTACAATATTGCTAAATACTTGGACATGAAACTGAATTCCCTTGTGGATAAGATGTTTTCTTCCATAAAAGGCTCAACACACTTTGTGAATGAAATCAAGCACTATAAAGTTGAGGACAATGGCATAGTATCCCTCTTTACAAAGATTCCAATTGATGATGTTGTTGAGGTTGTATGCAATGCAATTCCAAGAAACTACAACTCTTGTGGAGATATTCCTTAGATTGATATACTTAGCTTTGTGGGGAGATTTATGAGTGAAATGAGATTGTTGAAATGGTATCATCTTTTTTCCTTATTCTCACAAACCTATATATTTAATATTTCATAAGAAAGGTATATATCTTTCCATATCAATCTCAGATGGTGACACAAACTAATGGATGAAACAAATATAAATTGGCCACATGGGAAAGAAGGTTTAGATCAATTCATAGTAACATATCAACAACTAGTCAAAGCACATAAGCATCACAGTGGTTATGGAAGAGAATAAATGTCGTCCATTCTTGGATGTATTTATTACTTAAAAGAAGGATGGATAGTTATCCCACCAATTTTATAGAAATAAAACTCATACATATAGATATTTGAATGCTTGGTTGCACCACTATCCTGTCCAAAATGTGGGAAACTAACATGTTAGCAACACAAGCCATTGGACTCTTGGAAAACAACCACTTGGAACAAGAAATGAATCATTTTTTAAAGGTCTTGAAAATCAATGACTATTAGGAAATACAAACCAATAAATCCCTTATAATATATTGTAGTGACCTACACATAGGGAAGCATGATATATATAGAAGACCCAAAAATCAACCTTCCTAGATTCCATACAAGGTATAACTAAAAAATGGTAGAATTTTAAGGAAGAAACAAAAAAAATGCTTTTACATAACTAAATTAATTAGGTCATATTGTAAACTCTACTAAAGATATAATTGATTCAAGTCTTCAAAATTAAGGTAGTAAGTGGTACATGGTATACTATTTTTATTTATAGCAAGACTTGGGAGGCACATGTAACACGTGTTTATCAAGCGTTACAATTACTTTGAGATAACCAATTATTCATACAATGTTCTAAAAGCGCTTTTGGTGCTTCTAATGTGGAATATCTGGGTCACATTGTCAGGATAAGGTGAGCCTAGATCCTAAGAAAATTGAGGCTATCAATGATTGGCCACACTGAAAGCATTGAAAATATTATGTGATTTCCTTAGTCTTACTTGCTATTGCATAAAACTTATGCATAGTTATGGTAGATTTGCAGCCCTATCAACTACCTTGCTAAATAAAATGCTTTTGTATGCACTAATTTAGATGAGCAAGCCTTTCATGCCTTAAAGGAAGTAATGTGTACAACTCCAGGCTTAATCATGTTGGAATTCACTAATACTTTTGTACAAGATTATGATGATATAGGAAAAGGTATACAAGTAGAGTTGATTCAAGAGGGGTGCCCATTGGCATTACTAGTAAACAATCATGTGAGAGAAACTTGGCTAAGTTGACATATGAGAAAGAAATGATGGCTATCCTTCATACAATACAGATGGGGCGTTTGTACCTCATTGAGAGGTGATTCCAAATCAAGATAGACCATCATATCTTGAAGTAAATTTTGGAATATTGTTGGTCATTGCCAAATCAACAAAAATGGGCCACTAAGATGTTAGGATATAATTATGACATCACTCTACAAGAAGGGAAGGAGAACATGGTCATCAATTCCTTGTCTAAAAATATGAGAAAGGGTCATTATTGTCCTTATTCTTACTAGTGCCAGATTGGATTGACAAGGTACACTAGGAATGATTGGCTAATGACAAGGTTGTTCAAGTATTCCAACAACTAAAGGAGGACCTCAACCCCCCTTTCGACTACAACTGGAAGCAAAACACCTTGAGGGCATATGTTTTTGGTGTAGAACTACACTTTAAAAGCATGGGCGTTAGTGGGATTGCATTCCTTTCCCACTACAGCTCACTAAATGTTCATTCTTTTGGGATGGCATGAATAAGGACATCCACACATTCATAAATGAATGTGACACATCTCAAAAGGAATGTTGATGTATATGTAACTTCGAAATGTATTTCATCTGTGTATTTTATATATATTTATTGTACCCTTATAAGAGATGTGTTATTCCTCTATAAGGAAGTGTCTTCATGTGGATTGACAAGTGTCGCAAGTGTGTGTACTTGCCGATGGGTTATTAGACCACCATGTGGGGTCGGCCTGGAATTATATATAATATAATGTGTATGTATCTAAGTAGACAAGTCGGCCCCATAAGGTCACTGGCCAAAAAGGTGAGTATAAATAGAGATAGGAGATCTCTATTTTACTCACTCGGAAAAGTAACTCACTCTCACTCTCAGAAGTGGCGCACTAGTGAGGAAGAGGAGGATCATCTGCTAGGAGACTATCTCAGTGTTATTTGGTTGTATTTTGGTTGAGCCATTGCTCTCTCTATCTCTGAGGAAGTTGTGGGGTTTTTCACCTTAGGGTTTTCCCCACGGAAACTCTGTGTCTCTTGTCTCTTATGCTTTTGATTCTTGTGATGCTTGTCATATTGTGATTGTCATGCATTGATATACTGTATATGTTATTCTCTCAGCAAAGATCCTAGAGTATAATGAATTAATGCTCAAAACTTAACAAGGAATGCATGTGAAATAATGAACGCCCTTGATGCATTGCAACATCTATCGATCCCTATAACCACCTAAAGTGGCATTTCCATGGATTTTATTTTTGGAAGCTAACCACAAAATTCTATGTTCATTATCATATCCTCCAACACAATAGACAAGTTTCTTTTAGATCATCTCTCTTGACCCACCACAAGATCCACCTAGTATTTCATGTGTCTTGTTTGAATAAAGTGGCAGGGTTGAATTGGCATACTCATATTAACCTTCTAGAACTTGATTAAAAGGTTCAATTTGGTTGTTGTTGGAAGCAATACCAAACAAAAGAGGTTGTCGGCTATGCCAACACATTATCTCAGAAAGGATTGATATAGTGAAAGGATACACAACCCAAAGATGTCACTTGGGAACTAACAATGATTTTACAATAGTTTCTAGGCTATTAGCCTTGAAGACAATGCTAATTTTGAAGGGGGGTGGCATGTTGGGGTCCTACCCTAACCTCCCTACTTAAGGGTACAATACTCAGGATCCAGTTCATTAATGTACAAGGCCATATTATTTGCATACAATCCATTAGGTAGTTGGGGTGTGGTTACTCAATGCATAAGGGTCATGTTTATTAAATAAGGCTCATTAGGTAGTTGATACTCATTAATGATGATACCATGAGTGGATTAGGGTCTAAGTAGAGATAAAATACTTATAGAGGTAGAAAGTTATATAATGTGTTGTCAAGTATTATCATTATATTGGAGATTTTCTCATTTGGAGGTTTCCCCCTCAAAGAGGCATGTGAACATTGATATCTTTTTGGGATAGCAATATAAGGGTTAATATTCTACAGGTTCAATACTCTTGTTCTTCCTATTTTACATTATGTAGTTTATATTTCTTTTGATATTGCTCATAATTCATTGTTTTTGCTATATATTGGGGCCTATTTCATTGTAATGGTCATTAATTAATAATGGGTTGTTACGCAAAATGGGGATCAAGTGATTATTTTATCATAAAAGTGGCTAATGGAATTGATATAAATAAATAGTTTCGGGAGGTCATTGGCATCAAGAGATTTAGAGGGTTTTTCTATCTCTCTTTCATTGTAAGGGTTGCAGGTGCATAAGAGAAAACAAGAAGAGTGGTTTCCGCAAGGCTAATTATGTATTCAATTTCCAGTTAATGAAAAAAGAAGATCTGGCTATGTTTCATCTCTATTATGTGTCTTGTTTAGTTGGTATTTTATGTTTTCGGGTTGTGGAATAGTTATTATTGTGAAGATATTCTTGTATGTAGTTTATGGTTAGCTTAAGGTTTTATTAAATAATGTTGGCACATGGGAAAAGTGTTCAACAAATACACTAGTTGGGAAAGTGATATGCGTTCCTCCCTCCATGGACGGGTGGCAGTAGCATCATGGGGAAGAGATCACTGAAAGAAACTAGAGTTGATGGATTTGTATACCACTATTGAAGTGGTTCGAAACATTTCTATGGATGGTTGGATGGTTGGATGGTTTCTTTTCTTCACTGCCTAGATCTGATTTCCTAGGTTAGATGAAAGTGGTTTTCTCGAATATGATTTATTCCAGTGAATATGTGAAGGTCATGACCATGGATCCAGTGCACATGAAGGTATGCCGGGTAGCAATGAGTTGCATAATTTCTCGAGGTACATTTTCCTATATGCAGAACTGCACTAAAAAAATAGGATCGATTCGTGGAATATTTACAACAATAAGAAGGAATGGCTAGCATCGGTGAAAGTGCCGATGTTGTTTTCATGATGAGTTGAGGCATGGGAATTATGTAACAAGATCTGATCCCTTGGAGAAAAGACACTCAAATTTGGGTGGAACTTTGAAGATTGACTCGTTGCGTACAAGAATTATTGTGATGAGAATCAATCTACCTATTTTCCTAGAGCCTATCGTTTCCATGCTTAGTGAGATCCAAAGACTAAGCACCATGGAAGGAGTGGTTGGGTGTATAAATATGGATGCTAAAGAAAAATTCACATGCATGTATTTTGATTAGGGCTTTGACACAAAATCAAGGGATGCTTGGGATGGGATAACTATGTGGATCCTTCCTTATTATGGCAGGAATAGGTTGCAAATTTCATAAGAATAGGAGAATTTACAGAATACACACCATTTGTTTGACAAACCACATCAAAGGAACACTGACAACAATCATTGCAGGGCATATGCAAATTGGGGATGTGGATGAAGACCTTAAGTTTGTAGAGTTAGCATTTAGAGGGGTCCACAAGAGAAATATGGATGCTTTTAATGTAATAGTGTACAAATATTGGTCATGCCTCAGGACTGCACTAGAGCTACTAAGAACTACATTTGAGATAAAAAATCGATTGGGAGATATTTCTTTGCCATTACTAATTCTGCACGGGGTTTTCGATATGAAGAATGATCCCTTTGTAAGCAAGGATTTCTATAATAATTCAATAAGTGTTGACAAAGAACTGAAAATTTATGAAGATGCCATGGATCCTTTTAGGGAAATATTGACGTAGATTCGTGGACATCGATGGGCGTAATTTGGAAGCCCCAAAGCTCTTCTGGGAAATGAAGCTTTTAGGCATGAAGATACATTTGAAAATATTTGTCAGCATCCTCCATGTGTATGTGAATTTGGAAGCTCTGGTTATGATTCTAGATTTGTTCAACAAAGTTACCACATCATCAAGCATTGGGTTGCTGCAGTATCTTGTATATGGAATATGGCATTGTCACCAGGGCAAGAACTAGGAATTTTTTTGTTGGTGGCAACTAGAACCATAATGAACTCCTGGGGGATTTCATTGGAGAAATCATGTTGAGGGAACAATCATATACCTTGGGTAACCCAGTTTGGATATGGTTGCGGTATGAATATGGTGTGGCATTTCTATATATACCAACTTTGATGAGTTGTAGAATCACCATATTAAGTTGTGGAAGGTTGTGATATGTGCAGTGGAAGTTCTAGAAAAGTTGCAAAATGTTACAAAAGATTTGAGTAATTTAGTTGTGAAAAAGGCATTGCCAGTTGCAGAAGTGGTTGGGGAGTTGTGTAACAGAAGGGTTATGGCTTTATTTTCTCCATATTGCATGGGTTCAAAACCTGTGGAAATATCATGAAACGTTGCGGAATGACTATGAACAATTTGTAGTAGTTTATTATGCACCTAAGTTGTTGTGCAATGCATATGGAAGAGAGAAACACACCATTGTTGTTGCGGAAAGTTGTCAAGTATTGCAGGAATTTTATGGCATGCTGCAGAATTTGGATTTTTCATGAGTGTGATTATCAGGCTTGATCACCCTGATGGTTGCACCATCTTTTTTACAGATGGATTGCTTTATTTGTGGATAATAATGATGACTAGAACTTGAGCAGTGGAGTTGTGGTTAAGTGATGTGGTTACATATGGATAATGAATATCATGTAGTTGAGTTAGAAGGTAGAAGATTAGATTAGGATGAGATAGTTTTCCGAAGCCATAGGCATGTATTCGAGTTGCATATATCATAGGTAAACATCCAAGATGATGGTGATGAGTTTCTCTGGAGTAGATTGTGTGACGATCAGGATATGGGTCGGAGAAAGAGATAGATGATCAATAATAGGACGATATGTGTCCATAGTAGAAGTTTGAGCCCTGAAGTCAGAGTCAGAAGAGAGGGGTAGATTCTTCTATTGAGGATAGATGTGGTGTTCACATTTCAGCAGAAAGTTGGTCAAGTTCTACCCTATATATGGCCTCAATTCCTAGTAGACTTGGCGGCTTCCTAGGATACTATTCAAGTATTTCTAGTAAGATGGATTGGTGGCCATAGGGAGGCCTACAGTACAAGTTTTGGTTTGGATGTTGGTATTGAGTTGCATATCTACTCCAGAAGGTTGCATCCATGAGAGGAGTCTTTGCGCCATAATGAAGAGGTTTGAGAAGCTTGAAGAGGTTTGATAAACTGGCCAGGATAGTGAAGAGTGAAGAGGTTGTGGAAAGGTTCAAGGAGGTTGCATCGAAAGGATGAAGTAGCGAAAAGTTTAGGTAGTTATTCAGCTACATGGTGACGTGGTTCTAGAGTTGTTGATTCGAGGGAAAGCCAATGAATAACGGTGGGGGCATGTTGGGGCCTAGTTGCTCATTGTAATGATCAATGATTAATAATGGTTCGTTATGCAAAATGGGGATTAAATTATTATTTTATTGTAAAAAAAGTTAATGAAAATGATATAAATAAAGGTTTTTGGGAGGTCATTGGAATTGAGATATTTAGTGGGTTTTTCTATCTCTTTTTCATTGTAAGGGTTGTGGGTGCACAAGAGAAAACAAGAAGAATGGTTTCAGCAGATCCCTTTCCTGTCAAGGGAAAAGGAGGCATCTTATGTATTCAGTCTCTATTTAATGAATAATGTAGATTTAGTTGTGTTTCATCTCTATTATGTATCTTGTTTAGCTAGTATTTTAGTTTCTCAGGTTGTGGAATAGTTGTTGTTGTGAAGATATACTTTTATGCAGTTGATGGTTAATTTAAGGTTTTATTAAATAATAATGGCACATGAGAAAAGTGCTCAGCACTATATAGTTACACTATGCATGTACATACATATACTATTCCAAATCAACAATAAATATGTTATCATATTAGTATTACTATGCACCACATAAATCAAAACCACACTTGCTCCAAATGTGCTACATGGACCATATTTTTTCCACATACCATTTTACTACTACATGGATCACATAGACCACACTTGTGCCACATTAGATATACGTGTACAACTTATGCAACATAGATTGTTGTGCATGAACGGGGAGTAGTCAACCTTGTCCATGCAATATTCGGTCAACATAAACACAGAGATGATTTGTGCTATTACTAACACTTAACCTTTATGTCTTGACAATATTTACCATTAGAGTCAATGGGGCTTGACAATAAATCAAGTAATGTTTATTATACAAAATTAAGTGGCTCAAAAGGTTTGTCTCTACAACTTGTGCAACTCCAAGCAAGCTAACTTGTAAAAAATCAAGCTTAGCGTTGATGTACTAGTGCAATCCATTTTTATACTCAAAGACGATATTCAAATTCTCTTCTCTGATGTCTAGATGAGCCATTGAGATGTGAAATTCATTCACAGTGACACCAATCGATTAATCATGGTGCTAGCATTATTGTCAACACTCCATGCATTAATCTTCTTGGTGCTTCAACAAGTAAGATTTGTCATGGATCACTCACACAAATTTTTCCCCATGTATTGATGGCCTCATCATATTCCTTGCATTATTATTTGTGGGTTTCCTATCAAGCTATTTCATTTAGGTATATTTTCATCGAGTATTGACTTCAATGAATGTAATATAAAGGGTAATAGGGGAGGGACGTCAATAGTGGAGCAGGGACCAATGTTGGTCATAGAACCTGTCCCATCAACCACCCAATAGATGAAAAACATAAACATGAGTAAACGAACAAAATAAATTAGTTAAATAAAATATCATAATCCATAATAGGTCCAAAAACTTCCCATATGTTGACTGGGCCCACAAGTGTCCATAAAAATTCTTTTAATTCCAATTGTAAATAACTGATAGATCTACTTAACAAACCATATTTTACCTACCACATCCAATTATGTTATGACCTAGAGACCAAATCAACCCTTAAAAAATCTTACATAATCCAATCTACAAGTACATATCCTCTATAACTTCATACCCAACGAATGACCTATGGAGAAGACAGAAACAACCAGCATCCCAACTCATCCCAACACACATCCTCACCTGCATAGTTTAAAGGGTTGTGGATTTTAGCTTCTTCCACGTGTATATTCAACTACTCAACACACCCAATGCAATAAATGACACCCAACCCATTAACTTAATCAAATCAACCATTAAATTGATTAGAAACACATAAATCAATTAAGATAGTTTCCTAACCATTGGATAATACTCAAATAAATCCTACACACCCTTTCACAAATTTAAAATTTTAATCCATGCCAATTCCATTCACCAATCAAATCCAATAACAAAAATCTATAAAAAGCACAAATCATCCAACAATTTACGATATTTCCATTCCATCATTTCAAACTTATTAGCAACACTGTCGAGAACAAAATTCCAGACTAATTAGAAGCACTATCAACAATCCATCAAAATGTTTTCAAATCATGTATTAACATTGTTTCTATAATCTACATTACAATCAATTCATGTTAGAGTATATATGAAAATAGGTTAGAGTATATATGCAAACATATGCAACCTACATTGGCAAATTCATTTTTTAGTTTATGAACTAATAAGCAAACCGTAGGTAAACACATCATTCACATATATAGCTATATAACATTCTCATTTCTAATTTGAGCTATAAGTTCATACAACTTGCAAATTTGAATTCCCATAATTTAAAAAGGGTTACATAATTTACTTTATGTACACACGTAAACTTAGATTGCAATAGCTTCATGCAAATAATGAAGATACAAGAACACTATGAAAATATAAGTAGGGTTACATAATTCACTTTATGCATAAACATAAACTTAGATCACAATAGCTTCATGCAAATAATGAAGATACAAGAACACTATGAATTTTTTTTGCAATGACATAGAAATAGATATTGCATATGTACAGGTTTGTGTCAATATTGTCTAGGTTTTTGTAGTCATTCCAAGAGTCAATCAAATTGCTTATACAAGGAGGTGAGTTAATAGGTGTGCATGAATACAATGCACTTCATCAGATAAAGACATACCCCATGCTATTTCTAACAACAATCTTTCCAAGGATTCTAAAGAGCATAACGAGAAAGAGATTGATGGTGTTGTTCCATAGTCAACCATGGTGCATGGTGCAAGTGCAACCAAGAAGATCAATGCCATCATAGGATGGATAGAACATGATATGTTGATTGCAATTGATGATGCAGAATTCAATGGATATTATGTTAGAGTAGATACCAAAAAACATGGGATTGCACCAACAACATTGCATTATTGGATTAATGGTCTCACTCATACAAGTGGAAAGGGCCTCTTACAGTGATGATTACAAAAGAGGAGGAAGAAGCAGTTGTTTGGTGCAAGGAGATTGCTCGATTGGGCCATGGGATGGAATTGGTACAACTAAAATCCATTGTTTCTCAAATCTATCAAGGTAGGCCAAATACATTCAAAGATGGATTCCTGATAAATCATGGTGGTCAGGGTTTAAAAAGGAATCCAAGATTTGTATTACGAATAAAAAAGGGCCTTGATAGAGATAAGGATATAAATATATTCCCTGTTGTTGTGTTCGGGTTTGATGACATGACACACTATCTATTGTATATGAGAAACATGCCTACAGTCTAGACAATATATTGAACTAAGACGAAACTGGTTTGCAAGTAGGGAGGAATTGTGGAATGCGGGTAATTTCCAAAAGAGGGAGCAGGAATGTGCCAAAAATTCTACCTAAGAGCAGGGAGTGGATAACTATTATGTGTTGTGTAAATGCAATCAGTTCATCAATCCTTAGGTTTTATTTGTTTAAGGGAAAGACTCAACAGAAAACCTATAACCAAAATTGTGAACCAGGAGCATGCATGGTTCCACATCCCTATGCATATATGACAAAAGAATTGTTTTTGAATTTTCTTTGTCACTTTGTTGCATATGTACCTGGTGGTGTCTCACCCGAAAATAGACACTTGTTGATTTTATATGGTCATAGCAACGACATAGATATACAAATCATCGAGGAGGAAAACAAGGTAGGCATTGACTTGCTGACTTTACCTGCACATACTACTCACAGGTTGCAACAGCTCGATGTGAGTGTGTTTGTGCCTTTCAAGAGTTACTTCTGAGGGAGAATCATAGATGGAAAAGAACCCAAGGATAGAGGTAAAAATGTTTGAATTAGTTGAACTTGCAAGTAAATCTTTTAAAAAGGATCTCACCCCCTTGAATATCAAGGTTGGATTTAGGAGGATTGGAATCTGGCCACTGAATTATTATGCTCTTCTCCATGATACTAGTTTTATCCAAGCCTTTGATTTACATGGACAATAAGATGAAGATGTTGCATACAACATATTTTCCCTATCTCAAAGACGATGATGACGATGATAGTGTGCCATTGGATGACGTTGATGAGAATATGTGTGCTACTAAATATGATCATGAACCAAATGAACAAAAAATGGAAGTTGTTGTATCATACAAAACACATATAGATTATGCTGAGCATATTCCTAATGACCCTACTAATTTGAACGTGGTTGTAGGTGGTTGAGAATTAGGAAGCAACGAGGATCATTTGACAATGCCAAAACAAGTTGCACAACCTAATTGGTTAGCATATTCCATGATGAATATGAACATAAATATTCTTTCTAGCACCAATAACGAAATCCTTAACATGCCTTCGCAACCAACAATCCTAAACAACGAACATGCCCATTATTATGTGGACGATGGGGGTGTAGAACAACACACTGTAGATATTGAAGAAATATATGGAGAAGACAATGCCAATGAATCACTACTCCTAGATGATCCTCCTATTCAACTAGGTACCACACCAGTACTCAGTCAATTCCTAAGGTTTACAGTGGAGAAAGTGCAATCCCATCGATTGAAAGGAACACCATATTATATTTGATTAGGTAGGAATTCACAACTGCTCACTTCATAGGACTACATCAAACTATTGGTTGAGTAAGAACAAAAGAAAAGGAATATGCAGGAAATAAAACAAAAGAAGAATACCATGAAAAGGAGAAGAAGGAAGTGAGGATTGTTGTAGCAGAACAACGAATGTAGGAAAGGCTTCGAAGAGAGACAGAGAGGCAAGAAAAAGAGCACTGAAAACAAGTGGCAAGGCATGAAAGGGGACAAAGAAAGGCACAATAGAGTCTTCAAAATCATGGAGGGAGAATGGAGGAGGTGGACGAGACTGCAAATGTGATCAAGCATGGGACGATGGTTTCCAACTCATTGGATACACTTGTAGACAATCCATGATTCTTCCAAGAATTTAGAAACATCCAGCTCCCCCAATATCATCTATCTGGTCAACCTCCTCCCATTATTCTTACCAGAGAAAGGTCCTCTCCGACATAGGCTATCCAAACAGTTCTAGTTAATCCATGGGTATTGAGAACAAGTCAAACCTATTGTTTTTAAATTGCTCCTTGGATGCAAGTAGCAAAATAGCCTCAAGCAAGTACAAGCACCTCAAACCTTTCTAGCAAGCAATCTTAGGCAGGTCAACCTACCTTGGTGAAGCAAATGTAAGCAAATCAACAAGTTTAGGCATCCTTGAAAACAAAGATATCAAATTATTATCCTAACCACATGCAATGTGGATTTTGTTACAAAGACATTTTGTGGTTGTTCCTTTGGTCCTAGACGAAATCCAATCTATAGATTCAAATATATGCAATCAATTTTCCTCTATAATTCAAGGCAATGTATTAATGGATTGTTAATATAAATGCAATTTTGGTTACCTAAGATTGGTTTTCTATATCAATTTTGATGTGCAAGAAAATATGGTTTTGGAAAGTAAACAAATCAGTACAACCATCTGATTTAATCTGTTGCAATATTTCCCCTCAAAACAATACCCCCACATTCATGAACCATAATAATTAACATGTACATATTTTTTATAGCGTCTTCTGTACAATTTATCCCAATATGGTATAATGGTTGATCTTATCCTTTTCTTAGTTGCAGAAATTCCTATATCTTGAGAAATTCCCTTTAAAAAACCACATTTCTCAAGATGTATGCGATCTAGGTTTGGATAGCTAGCGATCCATAAATACCGTTTCGATTTCCGCAATCCACAATGCGGGTTTCAGAAATCGGAAGCTCAAATTTGTGCCTTTGGATAACTCGAGCCACCGTAATCCGCATTCCGCAATGCTGGACCCGGGAATTGGAACTGTCGAGTGGACGCCGCCAAATTTTTCCTCTATGATCCATATTCCGCAATGCAGGTGTCGAAAATCGGAACCGCAAAATAGAACTTGTCAAATTTCACTTCTGACATCCACAATCCGCAATGCGGGATTCAAAAAGTCGGAATGCCATCGCACAACTTTACAGAAATTTCCTCCGCAATCCACATTCTGCAATGCAGGATTCAAAAATCGGAAACTCGGCTGTGTCCCCGAAGCTCGATTTGCACCTTTGGAAATCGGAAGCTCGATTTGCACCTTTGGAAAAATTTCACCTGCGCAATCCGTATTCCGCGATGCAGGTTATAGAATTCGGAAACCCAACTGTGCCCATTTGAAAATTCACCATTCCGATTTCCGAAATCCGCAAGGCGAGTTCTAAAATTCGGAAAGGCGAAAAGCCTCCTCATCGGATATGTTGCGGGTTTCTTCCCAGGCGTTGATATGACCTTGTTCTTCAATCCTGACCGTTCATCTCCTTTTTAAAGCGGAAGACTAGGGGCAAAGTGTCGAGCAAGTGCGCCTTCCGCAACTACTTTGGACCGTCGGATTCGGACTGCCGCAATCGTTTAGAACCGTCGGATCGGCTCCATGGTGGGGTTAATTTGACTTAGGATGAAATGGATGAAGATTTCACGTCCGATTTAGCCGTTAACCTCCGAGCTTTTCCTTCAAAGAAATCCTGTGCAAACCGTTGATAATTTCACGGCCTGGCTCGTCCATTGATCTATGAATAAGTGCGGAACCTCCACTTTGGATTTCAGAGGTTTAACATCTGCGCATTTTTTCCCAGTGAAATCCTTTCTCCGTTGTTGGTCTACTTACTTTGATCTCGACCGCTCAATCCCTTTTGAGTGCGGAAGCCCTCCATTGCCTTGTTTTTCTCATTTTTTCCACTGCGGCTTGATCCTTTGGCTTGAATTTGTTAGTACTTAGCCATTTTTTGGGTTCTCTGCTTCTTCCATTAGTGTAAAAGGTCAATGGGAGTGCTTGGGGTTTCGGTAGGATGGTTCCCTTTCCTTCCCTTGTGGGAGCTTTGATAGAGGTGATAACAACGGCTCCAATAGGGGATGCTATCCTCCCTGTGAGGTAGCAAGAACAGTAGACTAGTTGCCTCTCTTTTTTTCTTTTCCTTTTTTGTAAAATAGAACTGAAAAACAGTTAACCAAAAATTAAAAATGGTAATGTACAGCGAGGGTGGGTCGACATACTTGTTTTTTCACTGGAGATAGTGCTTCAAGAACCTCCCATTGACGGGTCTCTTCCCCACCGGTTCACCATCCTTGTCTTGCAAGAAGAAAGCGTTATTCCCATGGCAAGCAATGGTTGTATGGGGCCCCTGCCAGAGGTTATCAAATTTTTGGGCTTGGTCTTCTCTTATAGCATCCCATTTTAGTGCCAAATCTCCCACTTGGAAATCATCAACCTTGGTCTTTCTGTCAAAAGTCTTTTTGACCTTCTCTTGAGCTAACATGGATTCAACATGTACTTTGTCTCTGCTTTCCTGTATCTTAATCAGCTGATTGGCTCTCCTTATCTCAGGGTTTGGCTCTTCTTCTTGCTCCTGTAGCAGCCTCATTGTAGGCCCTCTGAGGGACTCAGGAAATATCACCTCTGTTCCATATATCAATTTGAAAGGTGAAGTTCCAATTGATCTCTTGGAGGTGATTCTCTCATCCCACAAAGAAAAGGTCAACTTGGTATGCCAAGCCCTTTTGTTTTCTTGTAGTAGATTCTTAATGATCCTAACTAGGATTTTGTTAGAAGACTCGGCCAATCCATTTACCTAGGGGTAGTAAGCAGTAGAATGGCCCAATTTGATGTGGAAATCATTGCAACCAAACCTTGACATGATATTTTCCTCCAGAAATTTGATAATAACTGTGTCTGTGGCTTGTCTGGTTGGTATGGCTTTAATCCACTTGGTGAAGTAGTATGTGGCAGTCAATATACACTTGTGTTGTCTATAGGAGTTGGGAATAATTTCACCAATGAAATATAACCCCCATTGTTGGAAAGGGGCTTCCACAGAGATTTCCTTTAAAGGAAAGGGTAAGAGCTTCCTCCTTCCTTCAAAAATATGACATTCATGGAAAGTGGCTACTTACTTGTATGCGTCATTGAACATGGTGGGCCAATAAAATACTGCCCTGGGAATAGCTCTTTGAAATGTAGTTCCTGCACTCAACAGACCAAAAGGCATATTTGCATACATGAAGGTCCCCCAAGGTGTGGTAAATGTTGTTTTGTCTTGATCTTCTGGCTGTACCTTGACCTGATTGTATCCTGAAAATCCATCCAACATGGACATTCTTGCTGCCCCTACAACCTTCTGTAAGATATGGTCCATTTTGGGAAGGGGATAATTGTCCTTTAGGAACACCTTGTTCAGATTTATGAAGTCAATATACAGTCCGATTTCACCATTTTTCTTCCTCACTTGGACTATGTTGCCATTTTGAAAACCTTAAGGAGACTATGATTTTGGATTCATACAGTCTCTTCTCTTTTTTTTCTACTAGAGGGAGCATCATAGGATTCATCCTTCTTAGTTTCTTCTTGAATGGTTTTTCCCATGTCTTCACTGGTATGGTGTGTTGGATGATAGAAGTGTCATATTCTTTCAAGTCTTCCTAGCACCATGCAACACTACAAGAAAAAAGGTCATTGGTTAGGGTCCAAAAATGTCACCATAAGCTCATTTGGTGATGGTCAAGAGGGGTCCCGTCACCAAAACCTGAGCGTCACCAAAGGCACCGTCACCTTAAGTGAGGGTATGTGGTGACATTCAAGGCCCGTCACCAATAATTATGATTATTCCAGGTTGTGACCGTCACCAATCATTACGAAGTATTGGTGACGGACCTGCTTTGACCCTCACCATTTGATGCGTATATGGTGACGGCCAATGACCGATCATTGGTGAGGGTTGAGACATGTCACCATAATCTCATCGGTGATGGTGAAAAAGGAGGGCGTCACCAAAATGTGAATGTCACCAATGGCTGTGTCCCCAAAAGTAGAGGTGGTGTGGTGACATTCAATGTTCGACACTGATAAGGATTATTAGTGACAAATAGTTACCCTCACCAATTTATATGAAGTTTTGGTGATGGACCTAAGCGCCTCCATCACCAAAAAAACTGAACGTCGCCAATGACATATGATGAGGGCCTTGCAATGACCCTCACTATTGAAGATATTTCCATTAACATATCAATGGTGACAACCGCTATGAGATTGTCACCACTTTTCATTTTGAAACTCTTTTAATGACGCAACATAAAGGACCGTTGCCATTTCAATTAAAATTGTAAAAAAAATAATTATAATTATAAATTGTCGCAAGCAGAATGTAACTCTAGTAGATGGTGATGACCAATAGCCTGCTGGAATAAATTGAACATTTGGTTATTATTATTATAACATTTTACTAATTTGAAAAAGCAAAAATATCACATTGTTATAAGTAAAGTAAATAGAAATGATTCACTAACATGTTTACACGATAACTAAAATAGATATATAAGATTTTTTAAGCATATGGAAACAAGATATCAAAAGATGATATAAAATGTTGTAACAACAGTTTAATAACGTATATCTATAGGCTTGGCCCAAGCCTGTAAGATGAGTTGTTTTTTACACTTTCAAATGCACAAATGGAAATCAGACATATGGGCCTTCTTTGGAATCATGTCACACAGCTCATCCTCCTGTTTGTTCCTCCAAGTTCGTTCTAATGTTAACCGAGGAGCGGATTTATTGCAGACTGGTCACAAAACAAAGGAAGCATAGTTTATGCTTCCGTTGTGATGAAATGCTATGAAGGTTAACGGAAACTAAACAAGCACTATAAATCAACACCATTGACAACAACATAAGCACAAGAAACTATTCAAAAAGCTATTCAACAACTTTTTTGAACTCCAGCGAAAAACATGAACCATACCTCAGTCATTATTTCTGCCAGCTGCTTGACAGTGACCTCATTATTAGGATTGCCAACATTGAAAATGTGACTGTTTTCCCTGGAAGGAATTTCCTGAAAAATGAAATAGGTAAGTACTATAAATATATAAGCATTGTGCAACAAATAACATTATGGTCCTCAAAAGTCATTATTTCTCTCTTTTGCTTCATATTGGATCATCAAATTTTTATGGTCCTCAAAAGTCCTGCTCTGTGCAACAATAAAATTAACATTGGATATCATTCTCAAAAGTCTTATTTAAAAGAATACTTGACCTCATAATTTTTTTAAGTGTGGTTTTGAAACTTGCATGATACAATTCAAATCCAATCTGCCACAATATAATATGCAGAGGAATTTCAGGATTCAACAAACCACATGGAACTCAACTTTGAGCCCAACTGCATCGGTTAAAATCTAGAGATAGACTATCCAAGGTGTTTTTCAAAGCTTTGGCTACTAAACATGTACATCAAAGGATAATGGATAGCGGTTGTGAGATGAGTGGGAGGTCTCATCATGAAAATAAGAGATTGAAGAGGAAATTGTGGCCAATCTCAAGCTTAGATTGATGAGAGGAAGGTGTCCTCATAATTGGTCTCCCACAACACCGCAGCTATAAGCATAGGGATTATATTATGTCCCCTTTTTTGTTAACTTGTTCTAGATTTGAAGAATCACAAAAGGTGTTTTGGGTTGTCTGGCATACTATTCAATCTCTGCTTGCACAAAAGTTTAGATGGCATACAAGTATATGATAATTGATTGATGCAAGCAAAAGCATCTAGACTCCTTCTATCATTATCCAAATTTGCAATCCCTACAATTTAATGGGTTAGACAATATTATCAAACAAAAAGAATTCAGGGTGGATGTTTTGGAATTTGGTTAGAAATACTCTCTTTATGAATGAAAAGGAACAAGTGGTGCCTTGCTTATGAGATATTGTTTAGTTTCTTCCTGTATTATGCTATTCACTTCAGGTTCTTTTTTCTTTGATTTTCTTTTCCCCAGTCTATTATGTCCTTTCCTAGTTGACCTAAATTTGGGGGGCTGAAATCACATTCTCCCAAATTTGTTGAACTCCCATCACCCTCTGCCACTGAGATTGTGTAAGCAGGCCCTTCACCTAGATTCATCCCATCAATTTCTGGATTGTATTTAGCCGCACAAATCCCTAAAACATTTTTTTAGAATAACCAACTGCTTGACTGCATGGAGCCCCTTGAGCAGAAGGATCATTTATTATTACATCATAAGAAACACTCACAGGGACACTGTCTTTCCCTGCAAATCCCATTCTCATTTGATGGTCCCCTGGTTGGATGGTTGACCACTGTCTATATCATTTAAACTAGATAGAACCTCAGTCTGCTAACATTCAGTTTCATTCTCACATTGGGTGCTGCATCTTACCTTCTCATAATCTCCATTACATGTTCCTCTCTCACTTGTGGTCACATCTTTTGTTTTCCTTGTATTCTACGATATTTGATGATGGGAGAAGTTTATCACAAAGGTGAAAACTAGAAGAAGTGTCCCCTCTGCTCTGTTATGATCTCGTGTAAGGATCTTCATACTATTTGCATTCACAATGTAAAGCGGTATGATGTTTGGGAACACAATGACTTCATACTTCTAACTCGGGCAAAAAAATCTGTCATTCCTTTTGAGAAGAAACAACATTCTTTGGGTGTTTTTCCTCACAGTATAGATGGTTAGTGTAATGCCTTTTCAAGGTTTACTCTGACATATGATCCAAAGTTATCTGCAAGCAAGGCAGCACTTGAGCTTACTAGTTGGACTGACAAGGTACAGTCTGAGGGGGGTGAAGATCTGGAGTTACTTCCTTATGCGTATGCAACTAGAGATCAATTAGAAGAAAGAAAAGATGCATGGATTGAACGTCGTGCCTCAGAATATCTGAGTGGTAGTCCACCATTGAAACAAGAGTTTATAGCTGAGGCTAAAGCGTGGCTTGGTAAACTCAAGATTGACAGTTCTAATTCAGGATGTCTCACAGAATCTGTGAAATTAAAATCTGGGGATGACATTACTTTCTCTAATCATGAATCAAGTCATCAAGTAACAAAGAGGTCAGGAAGTTATCTCAGTTGAGTTGTTTTTTACACTTACAGATGCACAAATGGAAATCAGACATATGGGCCTTCTTTGGAATCATGTCACCCAGCTCATCCTCCTGTTTGTTCCTCCAAGTTCGTTCTAATGTTAACTGAGGAGCGGATTTATTGCAGACTAGTCACAAAACAAAGGAAGCATAGTTTATGCTTCCGTTGCGATGAAATGTTAATGAAGGTCAATGGAAACTAAACAAGCACTATAAATCAACACTATTGACAACAACAAAAGCACAAGATATTATTCAAAAAGCTATTCAAACAACTTTTTTGAACTCCAGCGAAAAGCATGAACCATACCTCAGTCATTATTTCTGCCAGCTGCTTGACAGTGACCTCATTATTAGGATTGCCAACATTGAAAATGTGACTATTTCCCCTGGAAGGAATTTCCTGAAAAATGAAATAGGTAAGTACTATAAATATATAAGCACCATACAAGATCAGTATAAATCCACAAAGGATTGTTGTTACTTACCATCATCAAGAGAACATGTCAGCTAGCATATTGTGCCCCATATGTTTAAAGACTGTTTAAACAATTCCAAGCATGCAAAACCAACACAGAACACACTAATTTTTTCCTTAAAGAAATCTATTGTGGAATAACTCCAAGTTAATGATTTAAAAATTAAAAAAACAAATGCAAAACACAACCAAAAATACACCACTATAAAATGATATAATTCCATACCCAAGTTAACACATCTAGAAAGTCAATATGAAGCAATTACAACCACATAGCAGTCCACTTACTTTCCAAGGGCATAATCAAACATAAAGGATGAGCTGTAAATAATCCACTGGATAGTCCAACAACATCTTAATTTAGTCCAAGACAAAAGATCAAAACTAGCATTTATCAATAACATCATTCATTCAATGTAAATCCAAACCATTAGTGACCCAATATGCAAAGTCTGCAAATGTATAAACCATGTAAAGGTGAATATAGCAGAATCGAGATGTTTTATTGTTTAATATTCAACCATATTCCTTCACAATCTGAACAGACATAATCCACGTTCACGTCAACATCGACATCGACTATATCTTCTTCATTTACACATTTTGCTTCTTGAAAGTCTGTAACCCCTGACAAATCTGCATACTCGGGTTCATATGATGTGCTATTTCTCAATCCTTTTGGAGAACATGTTAACACTACATACCAGTCAGTCTCAACTGGATCTTGTACATAGAATACCTGTTTAGCTTGCGATGCCAGAATAAATGGATCGTCTTGCCAATGACTCTGACTTAAGCATTTCTTCATATTCACCATTGTAAAACCCAAATCATCAGTTTTAATCCCTCTCTTATTGTATACATCGACCCAATTACATTTGAACAATGTGTACTCCATACAAAAATAGTCCAATGTAATTATTTCTTCTACTCCATAAAATGTTGTTTTCTGAAGTACAGGGTTTGGATCTTTGGAACTTGACCTCATCATTGTTTCGGCTTCCAAACACACACCACTATTTTGTGTGGTTCTCTCATTATCCATTCTTTTTGTATGGAATCTATAACCATTGGTTAGGTATCCCTTGTACTTATTCACAAATTTCCTTGGGCCCCGCGCTAGCCATTTAAGTGTATCAGACACATTTCCATCTCCTTCCACCTATATATTTTCAGTTTTTTTAATGTAGTTAGAACACATACATCCAACCTATGACAAAATATTTAAATTTGTACATGACAATATTCAACATGTAATGATTTGTAAGTACTTATAATATAAATAGTATAAAGTGACCTGTTTTTTTAGCCAACTAGAAAACTGTTGGGTGTGGAGTCTCTGCAATAGAGCTTTATCTTTTTTGGTTTGGGTAAATGAGTTGAGAATCTCCATTTTGTGCATCCTAATTTGACAATTATGGACAGTAAAATTGGTTGTTAATGTGTTTTGATAAAATATGAATAAAAATAATTTGAAATGTCAAATACATTATTCCATTCATGGATCTGTGTTTTGTTAAACCACAAACAAACAAAATTTTGAAGGTCAAACATGTTACTTACTCTATCCATGGATCAACTTCATTTGTGTGAAATAGAACCCACCTATGGGCTTGTTCCCAACTAATGTTATCCATTTCTGATGGAATTGAAGCAAATAATGGCTTTCCATCAAGAATTACTTCTTCAACTTCATCATCCCACACTTCATTTCAACCATGTGTGGTTCCAATAGCTTCCATACCTTTCAAGTATCCTCCACAAAACTTTATTGATTCCTCCACATTGTAGCTTTCAGCGTTGCATCCTTCAGCCCTATTTTTGTTCTTAACATAACTCTTGTATACTTTCATACACCTACAAAAAGAGCATATTTTTTAAGTAATGTCAAAAGCTTTGAATAAATTATTCTTCTTGTGGTTCTTGATAGCAAGTAAAGTTCCATGTACCTCTCAAAGGGGTACATCCATCTATATGAAACTAGGCCACAATATCAAAGCTCACGTATCAAATGCACATTCAAATGCATCATTATATCGAAAAATGAAGGAGGGAAGTACTTTTCAAGCAAGCACATTGTCTCCACGATATCATTTTCCAACTTGTCAAGGCTCTCTATTGAAACCGATTGTGCACAAATCTGCCTATAAAAGTAACAGAGCTTACAAAGCGTCTTTCGAACAGCAATTGGTAGCACATGGCATAGAGCTACTGGGAGAAATTGTTGCATTAGAACATGGCAATCATGTGCTTTCATTCCACAGAACTTAAGCTCTTCCATAGATATATGATTTTTTGGATTAGAGCTATAACCATCTAGGACTTTTAATGTGAAAAGAACGTGACATAGGGTCTCTTTCTCTTTCTTTGAAAGAGTATGCGGTGCAGGTGGAAGGAATATTTTTTTTCCTTTAACTTCTGGCCATAGTGATTTTCTCAAACCCATTTTTTGCAAGTCATCTCGTGATTTCTTTCCATCTTTGGACTTCCCTTTTATATCCAAGAGAGTTCCAAAAATGCTTTCACACACATTCTTCTCCACATGCATTACATCTAAATTGTGACGTTGTAGGTGTTTCTGCATTCCAACACATTGAGAATATTGGAAAATTATTTAATATGGAGGAAATCATAAACAATGAATTCAATGAAGACATCTAAGCACAATGACGTCATATAAGCATGCAATGTATAATAATTAGGAATGGTTGATGTCTCTACATACCTCCCAATATGGCAGATTGAATAGGATTGATTGTTTATTCCACACCACAACATTAGTTTTTTCACCTTTTTCCTTATTTATTTTCCTTTTCTTTGATTCACTCTTCCCCCAAACTGTTTCGTTTCCCCTTGTTTCCTTAAAAATATCTGACACTCTTACAAATGGAGGGGCATAACGAAGCTCCTCCTTCCCATTAAATGGTCCCTTCTGTGAGCGAAACTTATGATTTTGAGGAAGAAATCTCCTATGTCCCATGTACACACATTTCTTGCTACAATTGAGGTACTCTGATTCTGTGTTCTTTCCACATATGGGGCATGCATTATAGCCTTTTGTTGTGCAACCAGCCATATTCCCATAAGCTGGAAAGTCATGAATCACCCACATAAGAATTGCCTTCATGTTAAAGCATGTGTTATTGTAAGCATCATATGTCCATACTCCTTGGTCCCATAATTCCTTTATTTCATCTACCAAGGGTTCCAAATACACATCAATGTCATTACCTGGTTGCTTGGGACTAGGTATTAACAATGTTAACATACAAAAATTCCTTTTTGTGCACAACCATGGTGGGAGGTTGTATGTAACCAACACTACAGGCCAAACACTGTATGTACTGCTCAAGTCTCCAAATGGATTAAATCCATCTGCTGCCATTGCAAGTCGTACATTGCGGGGTTCGCCTGAAAAACCAAGCCATCTTTCATCAATAGTTTTCCAGGCTGGGCTATCAACAGGGTGGCGCATATGACCATCATTGCTTGCATTCTCATGATGCCACCTCATTTTTTGTGACATGTCCGCAGAGCTAGAACAACAAAGAAAATCTTTCATTTATATATAATATTATCATATAGTAACACTATGAAAAATGGTAAAGATAATACAAGAAGGTGAAAACTTGAATACAATTATGGTGTTGAAAATCATACCTATACATTCTCCTTAGCCTCGGTGCTATGGGGAAATATCTTAACACCTTTGCAGGAACACCTTGACGCACCTTTTGAGATTGAGCATCCACCTTCCATCGAGATTTTCCACATGTTGGGCATTCGTCTTTACTTTCGTTACTTCCTCAATATAAAATGCAATCATTGGGACATGCATGTATCATATCATAGTTTAATCCCAATGATTTTATCAACTTTTTTGCAGCATATGCAGAATCTGGAAGTGTGTTATCTCTAGGAAGTGTATTTTTATGCAATTTTAACATTTGGCCAAAACTTCTGTCAGACCATCCACTATTCACTTTGAGATTGTAATATTCTACGGTTGTTGATAGTTTTGTGAAATCAACACAACCAGGGTACAATGGCATCTTTGCATCTTCGATTAACTTCCTATATTCATTAAATTCATTTAGTACATTTGTTGATGCCAAACCCACATTATCACAACCTTCGTTTAGGTTTTGATCAAGACATGGATAAGCATCATTCACCATATGAAGCACTTGATCACCAACAATGGTTGTATAATCATCCTTTTCGAGTGGATCATTACCATTCTGAAACGATGTTCCAGGCTCATCAACCTGATTATCGTAATGGCATTCTACATGTCCATAACCCTATTATAAGAAAATTAAAATTCATGTCAGTGATTTTATGGTTTTTATGAAAATTAGAATGAATAGATATTGGTCAAATAGGGGCCTTTACCAATGCAAATTAGCTTACCAATTGAGATGATATATGCTCTATAACTTCATGTGGCTCATTTTCAGAGCATTGCCTAGCCTCATCAATAACGGATGGAATCTAAAGGTGAGACAAAAACATAATTAAGCACATATAAATATAATTTATATCTTTATTGTAATACAGCACATATAAATATAATTTATATCTTTATTGTAATACAAGTAAGTTTGAAACTAGATCAATTCATTTATTTCAAGATACCTGACTGTGAATGCTCTCTCCATGAAAATACCAAATTTTATATTGTTCCATTATTCCATCACAAATCAAGTGCTCGCGTATTTTATCAAATGTTTGTACTTTGACTATGCCACATTTATTTTATGGACATCTTATTCCTTGAATGCGCCTCAGCAAACTTTAAGAATTCCTCAACCCCATCTCTATATTCTTGTAGTGTCCTACACATAACCAATTTTCATTAAGTCACATAAATTTAATTGAGAACAAGTTAGCACTGATACAATTTTTTGGTATATCACCATGAATAACCAAATATAGAAACTATACCTATTTTTCAAGTTCATCCAGTTTCTTTTGTCCATTTGATAATATGCTCCAAGCTCCTTTGAAATTATGTCTACAATGAACTAAAAAAGTTAGTTGATATTAAACCTCATATATATTGAAAACACACAACTTTGCACTAACAACTTGCGGTCAAACAACTGCATAAACCCACATTTCTTATTAAGAGGTATTCTGATATTAAAAAACTCCCTAAACTGTTCAAATATTTGACTTAGACCATCTGGAAATAATCTCTGTGGCTTAATGCATTATTGTAATTGTCTCTTTAGATGTCAATTTGTAGAACCATTGAAATTCGAACCAATATGGCATCTAACTTCTAAGAAAGTAGAACCCATAAAGATTCTACCCAGACTCAAAACTAATTCATTCCAGACAGCCCTTCAATGCAGAGTGTTCAACATCACTCCTCTTCATACTGAGCATAATTCCAATGTAGTCAACACTCAATCTTAGATCTTAATTAAACCTTAAAATTAAAATGTAGCCCAACAGAGAGTAACACAATTAACTAATTCATTTCCTAGTTAGCTTGTATATTCACTAGAGTTCATCAATCACATAGACATATATGAAATCAACACACAACATCATGGCAAATAATCATTTTCCATTTATTACTTGGAAATTTGCAGGCTAATAAACAAACTCTGACCTATCCTATGTTTTTCTTGCCTTGATTCTTACATTGTATAGCTACCCTCCTAACCATCATTTTTCAAGCCTCTCTCTCTAACCTCTAATGCTCGCAGGCATACAAGATATATTTGGAAACATAACTTGTAGCTAAATAACAAACCTCATACATTTATGGAACTAACTCCTAAAGTTTTTGTAAAGTTCTTGTAATTGTAATTGTCACTATTATGTTAGAATAAATTGATTTTCCTCCTTAAGACTGTTTAATAACGTATATCTACAGGCTTGACCTAAGCCTGTAAGTTGAGTTGTTGTTTATACTTACATATGCAGAAATGGAAATCGGACACGTGGGTCTTATTTGGAATCGTGTCACATAGCCCATCCTCTTGTTGGTTCCTCCGAGTTCATTCTGATGTTACCCAAGGATCGGATTTATTGCATACTGGTCGCAGAATAAATGAATCACTTTTTCTGCCTAGATTAGAGGATCTGTCGATTCTTTGAATCTTGACAGATCCTCCCTGAGCCTAAAGGAAATCTTGTAAATGTTCAATAGTTAGCAAGGTTAAACTAGAAGTTTCCAACTGTGATGAGGTGTCAGTGATGCATCATCCTTTAGGATAGAGCCGAACTCCTATTTAGGGAGGCAGTTACAGAAATATAGAAAGGTCGTTAGGGTTAAACTGTTAAATTGATTCTTCATATATATGATTGTAATCCTATGAGCCACAGCAGAGGTAGAGCGGAGGTGAGGCAGAGGCAAAGAGGATAGGAAAATAGAGAGGAGGGGACCAGGGTAGAATACTCCCATATTGTGTAATCAGGTCACGAAATTCTGAGTAATTGAATTTGATTAATGAAAGCATTTTATATGCATATGGACTTGTGAATATCTCTTTCTATGTATTTTTTATGAAGTTCATTGTCTCTGTTGAATGTGAATGGCATCCTGCTGAAAACATAAAGTCATTTACTCCGGAATTTGTATGCAATTCCTGCAGCGAAAAATGAGTACATGGGCTTTGTTAATTGGTTGACTTCCTGACAGTAAGCAACTACAGGAATATTGGATTTCTGCGAAGTATTTGGAATTGGAAGACCCTTCTGAAAACTGACTCGATGTGATTGTTTATCACTCGAGTGTCCTTATGTTATGAGATCTCAAGTTATGCAAATCGGAAGGAAGTGAAGCGATTGAAATTGGAACATCAAGTTACTTCAATTAGATTGTTTAAAGTACATTCTGCATAAAACCCTAACCCTAACCAAAATTTAACAGAATAAATAAATGTGTTGGGTGAGAATCTACTATCGTTGAAGGTAAAATATTGGAGATTTTAGCATTTGTTTAACATTTTTATACAGAGATCAAGTTACGGAATTGATAACCAGGTTCCATATTTCAGGGTTAGGGTTTGAATATTTGGAAGTGTGTTGAAGGGTAGTAGTTTTTTTTTCCACTTGTTCATGAAAAACTAAGTTTCTCAAATTTTGAAACAAACACTGAAGAAATGAACACTGGCCTAGAGGAAAAATCGTGGCAAATTGTCATTGTGCACAAATTTGAATACCCAAGTATACTCTGTTTTGGAATCGAACTCCATTTTAGATTCCATTTGTGTACGAGCAGCAGTAGATCATGGCCCAATTGTAATTATATTATTAAAAGGAAAACGCCATTTCTGAACAAAGAAATTGAATTTATACTCAAGGTAAGAGTTCAAGAATTTGGGGAAGCGTTTTTTGTTGAAATTGCAGGTGGTTCCTATATCAAAAATAAAAAGAAGAGCTGCATGGATAGCGTTGGAACCTGATTTCCGCAGTTCATCTCACTCCCTTTCCTTCCGATCGGCACCTATGTCTATCTCTCCATTCGCGGTTCAACCCAACAACATTTCATTGTGATTTTTTGTCTATCTCTCCATGCACATGGTTAAAGCCAAAGCAAATCATTCCCACCCTAATTTCATCCGCACCAAAATTCAAAAATTGAATTTTTTAGTCTTTGAAAATGGTATCTTTTGAATCTTTGAAAATGGTATAAAATTGAATCTTTTTAATCTTTACAAATGGTATAAAATTGAACCTTTCGAATCTTAGAAAATGCAGGCGTCGTTTCTTGATGTAATTTAATTTACGATATACAAAGTGACAAAGTGTTACCATTATTGCAGTTTATTATTTAAATATTATTATCTGCAAAATCAAGAGTCATGCATGACTTCACAATCTCTCAGCTTTCCATAAACACTAGGCGAAGGCATACCTGGTGGGAGACCATGGGTCACACATCAAAGAATACCCGAGTATAATTGATCTACTACAGAAGGATAGTGAGCTATAGAATAACGAACCCCAATCATAGACACAAGAGGAAGACCAAGTTGATATAACATGATGAGAACATGACTCTCTCATATATATTATAGAGGTCTAGGGGTATAAAGCCTCCAATAAGTATATGATCCCACACAAGACCGACTTAACCAACGAGTTAAGTTAGGGGTCACACATCATGACCAATACTCCAACGTTAGGTGATCAGGGGCTTGCAATCGCATAAGGACTTCTCTATACCTATGACACATGGAACACCCATCAAGGAAACCAACTCATTCCACCATCATTAAGTACTGCTACCACCATCAAGGGATAAAAATGGTGAGGGCCAACTATTTGGTGAGGGATCCATCCCCTGGCTCAATGGCATTGGGAAATGCTACCGTCTCTCTAACTAGTCCTCTCACTTTTGTTTCTAGTATTAAAACGCATATGCATTCTCGGTTTCATGACAACCCTGCGATGGGTGCTCCACACCCCCCTGTGAATGTGTATTCGGCTATAATGACAAACAACATTATAATATAGGTGGTTCTTTCAAAGCTATATTAATGCAAAACAACATGCTTACGTTCCAACTTCATCCCTAGATATGATGGTAGCTATAGAAATAGTAAGCAAATTATAGGATCACATGTTTATAGAAAATGCACAACTACACGACATGTATCATGGGAAGCCCTCATGGGGGAGAAAACCCAGTTACAACCTTTCACTGTGATAGAATCGGAAAAATCAAGAGTCATGCATGACTTCACAATGTCTCAGCTTGCCATAAACCCTAGGCGAAAGCATACCTGGTGGGAGACCATGTGTCACACATCAAAGAATACCCGAGTATAATTGCTCTATACTACAGAAAGATAGTGAGCTATAGAATAACGAACCCCAATCATACACACAAGAGGAAGACCAAGTTGATATAACATGATGAGAACATGACTCTCTCATATACATTATAGAGGTCCAGGGGTATAAATCCTCCAATAAATATGATCCCACACAAGACCGACTTAACCAACGAGTTAAGTTAGGGGTCACACATCATGACCAATACTCCAACATTAGGTGATCAGGGGCTTGCAACCGCATAAGGACTTCTCTATACCTATGACACATGGAACACCCATCAAAGAAACCAACTCAGTCCACCATCATTAAGTACTGCTACCACCATCAAGGGATAAAAATGGTGAGGGCCAACTATTTGGTGAGGGATCCATCCCCTGGCTCAATGGCGTTGGGAAATTCTATTGTCTCTCTGACTAGTCCTCTCACTTTTGTTTCTAGTATTAAAACGCATATGCATTCTCAGTTTCATGACAACCCTGCAATGGGTGCTCCACACCCTCCTGTGAATGTGTATTCGGCTATAATGACAAACAACATTATAATATAGGTGGTTCTTTCAAAGCTATATTAATGCAAAACAACATGCTTACGTTCCAACTTCATCCCTAGATATGATGGTAGCTATAGAAATAGTAAGCAAATTATAGGATCACATGTTTATAGAAAATGCACAACTACACAACATGTATCATGGGAAGCCCTCATGGGGGAGAAAACCCAGTTACAACCTTTCACTGTGATAGAATCCGCAAAATCAAGAGTCATGCATGACTTCACAATGTCTCAGCTTGCCATAAACCCTAGGCGAAAGCATACCTGGTGGGAGACCATGCGTCACACATCAAAGAATACCCGAGTATAATTGCTCTATACTACAGAAGGATAGTGAGCTATAGAATAATGAACCCCAATCATACACACAAGAGGAAGACCAAGTTGATATAACATGATGAGAACATGACTCTCTCATATATATTATAGAGGTCTAGGGGTATAAAGCCTCCAATAAGTATATGATCCCACACAAGACCGACTTAACCAACGAGTTAAGTTAGGGGTCACACATCAATGATGACCAATACTCCAACGTTAGGTGATCAGGGGCTTGCAACCGCATAAGGACTTCTCTATACCTATGACACATGGAACACCCATCAAGGAAACCAACTCATCCCACCATCATTAAGTACTACTACCACCATCAAGGGATAAAAACGGTGAGGGCCAACTATTTACTGAGGGATCCATCCCCTGGCTCAGTGGCGTTGGGAAATGCTACCGTCTCTCTGACTAGTCCTCTCACTTTTGTTTCTAGTATTAAAACGCATATGCATTCTCAGTTTCATGACAACCCTGCAATGGGTGCTCCACACCCTCCTGTGAATGTGTATCCGGCTATAATGACAAACAGCATTATAATATAGGTGGTTCTTTCAAAGCTATATTAATGCAAAACAACATGCTTACGTTCCAACTTCATCCCTAGATATGATGGTAGCTATAGAAACAGTAAGCAAATTATAGGATCACATGTTTATAGAAAATGCACAACTACACAACATGTATCATGGGAAGCCCTCATGGGGGAGAAAACCCAGTTACAACCTTTCACTGTGATAGAATCCGCAAAATCAAGAGTCATGCACGACTTCAGAATGCCTCAGCTTGCCATAAACCCTAGGCGAAAGCATACCTGGTGAGAGACCATGCGTCACACATCAAAGAATACCCGAGTATAATTGCTCTACTACAGAAGGATAGTGAGCTATAGAATAACGAACCCCAATCATACACATAAGAGGAAGACCAAGTTGATATAACATGATGAGAACATGACTCTCTCATATATATTATAGAGGTCCAGGGGTATAAATCCTCCAATAAGTATATGATCCCACACAAGACCGACTTAACCAACGAGTTAAGTTAGGGGTCACACATCATGACCAATACTCCAACATTAGGTGATTAGGGGCTTGCAACCGCATAAGGACTTCTCTATACCTATGACACATGGAACACCTATCAAGGAAACCAACTCAGTCCACCATCATTAAGTACTGCTACCACCATCATTTGTAAAAGTGTTAATTCCTCAACGTGAAGTCATATTAATGGATAGGGTATTTTTAGAATAGTGATAATTGCAATCCATGAGAAGAACCTTGGATCACACATTTTGGTTTGATCTTATCTTAGGCATCACTCATGATGTTTGATCAAGGAAGCAAATCACTAAGAGGTTGCAGGGTGAGAATTTACTCAATAGACCTTTCGCATTACTAACCGAAAATTTCCACATATTTAGAGGAACTTTTGCATATTTGAAGGCATACCTCACCATTGAGGTTCATATATATGTTTTTAAATGTCTTTGCTTAGATAATATACTAGGTCTTGGCACCTCTTTTATGGTGTGAGAATGTGTTGTAGGCAATGAAGTTTCAGTAGGTCCATTTCAACTTTATTTAATTGTTGCATTAGTTTTTGTAGGAGAAGGGTTAACATTAATAGAAAACCAATGCATTACACTCACCATTACAAACTTTTTTTTCACACCATTAGTTTGATTGAGAAATTATATTGTTTGACTTATAATCATTTTACTCTTGTACATGTGAAGATGTTAACTTTATGTTTTTTTAAATCCATATGCTTTCCTTCTAGTTGTGCATTTTTTAGTGGATTGTGTATCTTCTATAATCATGACTACCTCTTAAAATTTTAAGGATCCATACTTAAAAAATGTATAAGTCTTGGCAAATCCAATAAATTCTTAAATTCTAACTATAAAATATTTGGTGATACTATTTAATTTTGTTTTCTAATTTATAAGTATTTTATGTACTTTATATAATAATTTGGACAAAATACTAACATTTGTAAATGGAAATAGGAACATCTATTGTCAAGAAAAGAATGTTTGGATTTGTATTTCCCTCCATTGTTTTTAGTATTTAGATTTCCCTCCAATTTTTTTTTTCATTTTGTAATATAAATAGGAACAAAGATCATATGTATTCAACAATATTTTAATTGAAAACATTTTTTGCTTGGCGTTGAAGTTAGAAAACTATGAAGACTAGAGGAAATGAGAAGCAAACTCTCTTACAACAGGCAATCTTAACCCGTGGAAACAAAAAGAGTTACCATTGCCTTGTACTATTGTTTGTACTATATTGCTCATACTATTGTTTTGTCTTTATTGTCCCTTTGTACTATATTGCTCATACTATTGTTTTGTCCTTATTGGGCATTGTTTTGTCCTTATTGTCCCTTTCGGTCAAGATGAATTATGATGAGTATTTCAAAATTTAATAGTATTTTAAAATCCATATTTGCAAATGACATTTACTGTGGATAATTGGCCTTTTGCAAAGACATTTTTTGTTATCTTGTCAGTTGTTTTTGTCCATTCATGAACTAGATATTAAAATACATTACATCATCATACTATGGATTTGAAATAAGTAGGCCAACATGTGGTGCCACCGGCCGTTTCCACCCTTATTGATGCAAGAGATGGGCAGACTTGCTCCGTTCCCTAATCTCATAGTATTAGAATAGGGTTACCAGAATTTTCCAGATGTATCGTTGCTGGAAATCCACTTACTCACAATCCAAACAAAAAATGCAGATTCGCTCTTTCCAAAAGTTATAGAGGTCTTGTAAACGCCTGAGTCAGTCTCTCCAACATCTAGTTAGCAAAAATTGCAGAATTTCTTCAAGGAAAAATATTAGAATCTAAACCGGGAGTAAATGGTAAGATTTACAGATTCTAAACCAGTTAAGCAAATTTATATCAAAATTCTCAGAACCACACCTCACATCTGCTCAGTATTTAGAGTTGTGCAGCATAATTTCCAAACACTCTTCATGAATTAGTAGTCCACAAGAAGATGTTTTGTGGTTTCAGCATTCTGCATACACAGACAACATCTATTGGGACCAATCCAGCCTTTTTTTTTAATAGTTTCCCATGTCTTGAGACGCCCCTGTTGGCAATATGGCAGTTATGTCCTCAGAATCGCAAACCCTGGAGTCACTCTTGGTTTCTTATGAGCGTAACTTTGTGATCAAACAATAGAGGTGACCAGGTCCCGGTATCTGATCTTGTGGGCAAGATAGTTGCTCTGTTTTTCTGTGACAAGTTTTTCTCCACCATCACTGCATATCTTATAAAGATGGAGATCTTAATAAGAAGAAGCCAAAAGATTAAAAAATATCATGCCCAAGTTTTGGGAGAAAGGAAGCCTGTAGAAAGCCCAAGCATGCGGTTTTGAAGGAAATGAAGCCTACAGGCTTGAAGTTAATTTATGAATTAATTGACTAGTTAATTAATTAATTAGTTCATTAAAACAGAGATTTGAAAGGGCGTGAAGCCCGCAAACCTGGAAGATGTCCATTGAGATTTTAATTGGTTAAATAATCAAAATATGCAAAAGACATAAATATGAATTAAAAGGTTTAATAATAGAAGATTCGATGAAGCATGTGAAGATTACACATCAAAGAATACCCAAAAAATCTAAATAGAAGAAAAGAGTGTGTCTTGGAGTCATAAGTTGCAGTAGCATCTTGAGCAGTCCAAGATGTAGTAGCATCCTGAACCAGTTAATAACATTAGATTTCATATATTTTGCCTGTAAAACTTTTGACCACAGAGTATTCCCAAAAAGCACCCTCTATATTTTAGTATACATTGTTAGACATTTTTTTATGAATGAGTTAAAGATATTTGTATAATGTTCATAAATACTATTTAATTTTCAGGATTGTGTTAGTTGGCTTGTTTCAACGATGTGTTAATAAAAATGATTTTTTTTGTTATGCAGTTTATTTGCGGATGTCCATATCAAAGTAAGACATTATTTTTTTTTGTTTGGGATTTCAATAACTTCAATTATTTTTTAACAATTATTGTCCCATCTTTTATACCTTTAAAATTGTCTAACTTTCTTTGAGCACGAGCTGCAATCCATATTTGTAGAGAGCTAACAAGATTAAATTAAGACGTTGCAATACATCACTTTTAACAAAGTCAGGCCGCATTACCAAAAGAAATGACAATGTTATATGTGGCACATTATCAGGTAAATATTTTAAACATGATGGTAACTTATTATTTATTTTTTAATAAATAAACAATTATATTAAAAAAATTCATAATATACTTGACCATATGCTCTAAGATGGGAAACAAATTCCAACAAAATATAGCATCGGGATCCACTGTCCCATTACAAAGTGAATCTACTTGCTATAGTGTTGACAACAATTCTAATGCACATACTCTTGAGAAAGATGTGAAAGAACCAGTACTGGAAGGTATGATCATTTCTAAACTTTTTTGTCCTATACAGGTATTTCAATATTTCATATTGTCATTGTCTCAAGAGGGGTACTGGTTTGTTTTTCCAGAAAATTTTCAACAGGAACCACCACAACAAGATCATGTTTTGGAGGAGGATCCACCAAAACAAGAGCATGTTTTGGATCAGGATCCACCACAACAAGAGCATGTTTTGGATCAGGATCCACCACAACAAGAGCATGGTTTAGAAGATGCAAATGCATCTATCGAAGCTAGTACTGCAATAAATGTGAAAAGAAGGAGTAGAGGACCAACAAAATGTCTCTTTGGAACCACTATAGAGGGCATTGCATTGCTTGAAATTCAATTTAATGAGAGGGGCCAGCCTATTGGTCCACATTCAGAGAAATTCTCCTCATTTTTAGGTGTTCTTGCAAGGGAAATTCTAGGCATCAAGCACATGGATGGAAAAAAGTGTCTGAAGTGCAAAAGAAAGACATGTGGAGTGCAATCAATGTGAGCATCAACTTATTCTAAACTTTATATATTGATGCATATTGAGCTTGTGTGTGATAGGTTTAGTTTCAAATAACACTTGTATCTAATAATGGATTTTTTTATCTATTGTAGCGTACCTACCAAATAGATCCGTCAGCAGAGCAATGGTGTCATAAAGCAATATATCAACGCTTAAGAACCTATAGATATAATTTGTATAAGAAATACTATTTGAAATACGAAACAGATGAGGAGAGGATTTCAAACATTCCTATTGGAGTAAATGAAACTGATTGGATTGAATTTGTTAGATTATGATCTAACACTAAATTCAAGGTAAAAATGAAAGACAGATTTGAATGTTATCATCTTTGATTTTGAATTCTCTCATACAATCAACTCTAATCTTAGCATCTATTTTTTTATTGAGTTGCAGGAGAGGTCAAGAACAAATAAGGAAAATAGGGCATTAGAACAAGAGACCCACACTTATGGCCGTAGAGGTTACTTTAGGGTTGAAGATGACCTCGTAAGTTGCAACAAATTCTATTATTTGTTCACAATTAACAACTTTAAATATAGTTAACTAGATTGTTGTATTTGTTGATACTAGAATCAATCTCGTGGTCCAAGTAATAAGCCTATAACTAGGGCTGATGTGTGGATGAAATGCCATAAAAAGAAGGATGGCACTCCAATGTCATCATTCATTGCGGAGAAAATAGTAAGTTCCGAACCTATTCTTGTATCATTTATGCTTTTTTTAGAGTTTATGATGTTTCTTATATCAATTTGTTGAAATGTTGACATTGCTAGAATCAAATTGAATCGGCACAAAATGAGTTAGTGTCTCCTGCATATGCTACAAAGCAAGATGCCCTTGCTATAGTTTTGGGGCCTGAGAGGAGGGGTCGTGTACGTGGGGTTGGATTCGGAGTCACTCCAACAGTATTATTTGGAAAAGAGCGTTCGTACAAGAAGGAATTTCATAATACTAAAGAGAAATTAAGAGAAAAAGACAAGGAGCTCGGAAGATTGAAAAAAGCTGTTGAAGAATTAATGGAATGGAAAGCTGCCATGGAGGTGGGGAAAGAAAGTGGCAGAGTTGTTCCAAAATCCAACAATGTAAGGATTGCATGTGTAGACTTTAATTTTTTATGCAGGCCATCTTTAAAGTTGGGGATTTCAAAATCATAATGCTAACATGAACATGATCGTATTGTTGTAGGGTGTGTAATATATGAATTTTTTTTTTGCATCCTAACCCTTTATCTTCTGATTTCATGATATCTAATGCAAACTATTATATTGGCAGAGTAATATTTCCATGTTAGATGTTGAATCAAATAGACGACCTCTGCAACTGTCACCTCTTAATCCAGTCACCCCAATCCATGTAGTTTTTTAAACCAACTCTTATTTTTTCCATTTTTATTTTCCATTATTTGAAAATTGCTCACAAGTATTTATTTTTTAGGAGAGTCTCCAAAATAATCCTAGTCAAGGTTCATTGGAAAAAAATACAATGGCTCCTAGACCATCTAATACATTTGATACTCCAAAGTCTAATACATTTCATACTCCAAAGTCGATGGTGAGTTTTGAAACTATTTAATATTTACTGTAATGTTATAATTGTTATTTCACTATATCTTACAAGTATTTATTTACTAACAGGCTTCTCTGAGTCCTCATCATGCTTTGCCAAAACAAACTCCTTTGACTTTGGGAGAACATAATCGTGACCCAATTGGAAAATCAATACAACAGGTAAGTTCTAAGCCTCTTTATTTCTATGTTTAATATTCCATTCTTATTCCGAGGAATCTCACGGGAATTTGTTTATTGGCAGGTTCAAATGCAATTACCATCTTCAGATGCAGGATTGAATGCAAAAAAATGTTTACTGACATATTTTAATGGTCAATTGAAGGTTGCAAAGGGTTACATCAAAAGAATTGAACCAAACTTTTTCATGCCTAATGGGGAAACATTAGGTGATGGATATTATCTTGTGTGCCCACAATCAATTCTGGTTGATCCTGATTATGAAATCAAGCTTAAGCATAGAAGTAATCAATGCAAGTATTTAGCGGATGCAATTAACAGTTTTATACCTTGGAAAAGCAATGACATTGAATTGATCAAAGATTGAGAAGAATGTGAACTCGGAGTAAACAACAGGAGGATGGGCTAGGTGACAAGATTCCAAATAAGACCCATGTGTCCGATTTCCATTTGTGCATATGTAATTATAAACAACAACTCAACTTATAGGCTTAGGCCAATCCTGTAGACAAGCATGGACAAGCATGGCAAGCAAGCTGGAGGACAAATACATGGCAAAGGTGACATGGAGGATTGATGACAGAGAATTCACTTTTGGAGAAGCCCAAGCAGTGTCTGATTCTAATAATTCCACAAGTACTGGTATATCTCCCTCTCGCAAAAGTCGTGTCTGATACAAATAACTATCTTCACAAAGATAGATTAAAAAGGGTAGTGACTGCAACTAGAACCTTTTCAACATTATTTCAGGTTTATGGAAAAAAATGGATCTGTAAGAGGTTGCAGGACTAATTACCTTGCAATCAATGCTAATAGTTTCATGTCCAACACATAGTCCTAGTGAACATGACCCTTCTATAGCTAGTTGTAACAAAACAAGTATAGTTCAGTTTGTGCATTTACATGAAATAAAAGGTCGAATTTTTTCCTAAAATCACCATAAAAATACTCCACAACACCCCTATAATCCCCACAACTAGATGTTCATCTTGTTAAACCCATAATAATATCTAAAAATTATAAATAAATTTAAAAGTCAAATATGAAAACATCAAAATTGCATTCACACATTTGTAATTTTTATCCCAATGAATACACTTTCAAAACCAAGCAAAAAAAATTGAAAACTTATCATGAAGATACCCACATCCCACATACGAAATCCTATATGCATCAAAATATCTCTTGGGCTTATCCATTTACATATAAATGTTGGTCTAAAAACACTAAACAAGACAGTCTTCGGATCCCATGGGAAAGCAACTAAAAACAATCATGATATCCACAAACATGTATAGATTCTGCTTAAAACATGATTCAATGAACTAAATCAACGAAAAGCAATGTAACTTACTGATTTTTTCTATTGTTACCTGTGTTTAAACCAAGACATATTCATGGCAATACAGATGTAGTGATGAACCCTATCACGCCTTAGAAAAAATGTGAAATGAAACAAAATGAGGGTTCCCAAAACCCATAAAATCTAAGATCAATGAAAGTGGTGGATATCTGGGTGGCGGTGGATATCAGTGCATTAGAATTCAATGGCCACTAATGTCTACTTGGACACCTATCAGAAGAGTCCCCTGAGCTTATATTTATTGAATACATCATCAGTGCAAAGCCAATGAAAACAATGGAAAAAATCCAAAATTTTATTTCTAATGTCGAACATTGGATGTGCCTTACTAGAAATATTGAACAGACATATAATTGTGTCCCTGCAATCGCTATATTTCCCATAGGGACATAAAAATATCAGAGATAAAGCCATGGTTCACTATATTTCTTCAATACATAGTTTTCTTATCCAGTTGGTTCACTGTAATAGTGAGGTGGATGCAAGGTTAAATCATGGGTTCCCTTCTCATGTTGGTATTCCCTACTTGTATGCCATTACTTTCAAAGGCGTAAGGATAAGAACAAGACCTAGACCAGGAACCTAAATAGAAGGAAATCCACTATGTTGTGCATCCATGTTACTTAAGAACTTTAGGAGTTAGGAATTAGTTCCATAAATTTAGGAGTTAGTTCCACGTTACTTGCAATGAGATAATTTTATGTGTTCAAGGGAATAGAAATAATGAGACAAAGTGGACATGTGGTATTGTTTGCAAGGACCTGCCAATGTACTCCAAGTGAAAGGTAGGCCCATAGACAATTAGTTGTTGTAGCTTTTCATCTATTTGGTCATCCCCAAGTTAAGGTTTCAAGATCCAAAACATCAACTTCTCCTAAGTAATGGTATCCAGAATATCCACCTTATACCACAAGCATGTTTTCAATAGCAATTGTAGTGTGGCTATCTCTGGGAGCAATAAGATCCCATTCACATCAAGGGAAATCCATTTCATTAGATTCAGGTCCAGAATATGAACATCAATCAAGTAATTTCCTCCCCCTCTCTCATGGGGATGGTGGAGTTCCTCGAATGCAAGCATGCCTCCATTCATTGGTCTACAAGTCTAAAGTGTGCAGATCATTTATCTTATTAGACCCGTTTGTTCCCCCAAACACTATGATATTGTGGTCTAAGAGAATGGCACTATGGATGTCTCTTGTACCTAGATCTTGCCTAGTTGATACTAATAGGATACAATACACCATCCAATGCGGGCATTTGAAGCCCCTTGCATTTAAGGTCTCTAAAAGACCTTAGGTACTGATGAATATGGCTGTCTATGATTGTCATTGATGACAACATTAATGACAAAGGTGTACATGGCATGAAGATAAGCAAGCTAGATAACATTGGCAAGCATGCATGATAAGCATGAATGACATGGCAAAAGGAATATGGGCATTGGATGACATACGTGGACATGACAGCTTGGGAAAATAAACCATGACATGACAAAGAAGTGATAAATATTAATGACATGGTATGATTGGGCTTTGGAACACCAAAGTGGGCAAATGACCCATTCTGTGGTCATTTGTGGGTTGATGGGGTCATGAAACCCTTGAAGATGGTCATGGTGCATGTAAAGGTTTGGCACCCACATATATGGTGGCATGATGGCACTTGGATGATGACATGTCATAGCTAGATGATATGAAGCTCTTAAAATTTGATGGATGAAGTTCCTAATTGTGAAGTTGGTCTAGTATACCACTTGATGATAGCAGCTACAGTAAACAGTTTTTTTTTAACTCTGATTTTTGGTGTGATTGAGGAATTTTGGACTGATATATAGCAGTAGCAAAGGGTGGACAAGTGGAAAATCGCAGGAGCATGATAGGAGTCTAATTTTCTTGTCTATTATTTCTGACTTCGGGTATATAACTTTTGAGAGCTTTTGGGACTGTCCAGAATTTGTTTACAGTAGCAGAATGATGCCCTAACAAGTTTGTTGACCTTGTTGACACCTTCAACAATCTGAATGATGAACGCCCATGATGTATGCTACCTTATGATGATGATGCATACTACAGTATGGAGATAGGTGAAGTATGAACAATGATGTACACACAATTGAATAGCAATGAGATGATGCAATATGCATGTTCAAACCTTGATGTATACAGACCTTGATGATGATCTACCATGCCATGATTTGATGAACACTTGATGTTTATGTTGCCTACACTGATGTTGATAATGATGATGCATAGAATTACACAATAGATACAGTGATGTATATACTGGTAATGGTGTATTAATATGATGATATCTCAGTGATATACATGCACAGCGACCTTCGTATGAGCAGCAGTGACTGTGACATACATGACCAGCTTGACCATTGAGTATGAGCAGTATATGGACTAATTTGACATGACATCCTTATATAGCAATGCAAGCCTTGGCTTAACAGTAACAATATTGGACATCGATGTGGATGATGTGACAGTTCGATATGATAATTAACATGACAATGATGACAGTAACAACATGATGAGCAGAAGTTGGTTGGCTGAGGAAATGATGATAAGCAGAAGTTGAAGACATAAGCAGACCTTGAAGAGATGGGAAGACCTTGAAGATATGAGCACATTTAGTTGATGAGAAAACTTTATTAATATGACTGAACTGTTAGACTGATGATATTACTGAGGACAGACTGAAGACATGGTTGTGACAGGTTGATAAAGTGTGACATGACAGAGATGTTGAAATTTGATAAGATATGCATATGTACATATAATACAAGCAGGGTCTTGTATCCAATTTTCTTGGCTGGGTCTAAGAAAGACTAGGCAGGGTCCTAGATAAACACATAACCTACAACTGATGAAAGTAAGCAGTCTAGAGAGTTATGAGAACAGAAGGATGATCTCTATAGGAACTCTACAAACCTAAGAGCAGAATTGAAGAATTGTCTGAAGCATTTTTTTGGGCACAATAATTTGTGAATGCATTTGAGAATTGTTCAAAGGCAGGTTTGAAGGCTTTGAAGCTAATTGGGAATGTTCTAGTAATTCCATAAACAGTGAAGAATTAGTTGCATGTGGATATACAAAAGTATTGACAATAGGTTTCTTGAGTTCAAGCTTGCTCAAGGAAAATCTACATCATAATGAACTTGGAGCAACCAACAGGAGGATGGGCTAGGTGACACGATTCTAAATAAGACCCATGTGTCCGATTTCCATTTGTGCATATGTAATTATAAACAACAAATCAACTTCAAGGGTTAGGCCAAGCCTGTAGATATACGTTATTAAACTGTCTAAAGACACTAAACAAGACAGTCATCAGATCCCATTGGAAAGCAACTAAAGACAATAATGATATCCACAAACATGTATAGATTATGCTTAAAACATGATTCGATGAACTAAATCAACGAAACACAATGTAACTTACTGATTTTTTCTATTGTTACCTGTGTTTAAACCAAGCCATATTCATGGCAATACAGATGCAGTACTGATGAACCCTATCATGCCTTAGAAAAAATGTGAAATGAAAACAAATGAGGGTTCCCAAAACCCATAAAATCTAAGATCAATGAAAGTTACGGATCTCTGGGTGGCGGTGGTTATCAGTGCATTAGAATTCAATGGTCACTGATGTCTACTTGGACACCTATCAGAAGAGTCCCATGAGCTTATATTTATTGAATAAATCATCAGTGCAAATCCAATGAAAACACAAAAAAATAATTATTTAAATAATGGAAAAAAACCAAAATTTTATTTCTAATGTCGAACATTGGGTGCGCCTTAAGAGAAATCTTGAACAAACATATAATTGTGTCCCTGCAATCATTATATTTCCCATAGGGACATAAAAATATCAGAGATAAAGCCATGGAATACAATAGGGTATGGAACCATGGTGTGGATACATCCCTAAACACCAAAGAGAACCAGACTAACATGAAGCGTAGTCAAAATACACAAACAAAATTCCTAGATGTGAAAACACCTCCAGAGATGGCTATAGGATAGTCCACATGATAATGAATATGGCTATGCCTTAAATACATTGTACAATCACCCAGGAAACAAGAGGAAGATGCAACACATTGATCAAAAGGATAATCATACTAATTGTATGCCAATCATATCGAAATTAAAAAGGGTGGTGACTGCAACTATAACATTTTCAGCATTATTTCAGGTTTATAGAAAAAAATGGATTTGTAAGAGGTTGCGAGATTGATTACCTCGCAATCAATGCTAATAGTTTCATGTGAACATGGCCCTTCTATAACTACTTGTAACAAAACAAGTATAGTTCAGTTGGTTCATTTACATGAAATAACAGGTCGAAGTTTTTCCTAAAATCACTATAAAATATCAGATTATGGGATTTAGTAAGTTTCCAAGGAAAAATTTATACACTTCTTTTGAACAAGTTCAAATTCACATAAACATAAAAAGACATAGCATGGTGAATCATTAGATTTGAAATATCATACTTTAGAGTCTAGATAAACAAGAAGGATATTTCCACTATTGTGCATTGAATAAACCTGAAATCCTGACAAAACAATTACAGGTTTTTAACATCCTCTGGTATATTATCAAGTAACAACACGATGGAGATCCAAGTGAAAACCTACCCTTTGGGTAACAATTCAAGCACCAAGCATCTTCCCTAGAAGGAAGTTTGTTGCATGTCCCTATGCAACTTATTCCCCCCGTAGTAAATTCTGATGTAGCTCGGTCCAACTGTAAGATGGGTGACCTACTCCATTTCTTTCCTGAAAGCCAAAATGATGATCCACTTCCATCCATGAAGAGTTCTCTACAAAATCATACCACTACCCAACCACATTGTACTCAGTTTTGTTGCACCAGAGCAAAAGGAAATGGAACCTTAACCCAAGCCATTGAGTACCATTTCTTCATAGATAATTCACATACAAACTTGTTCTTGAAAAGGAAACCTGGAAAAATGGGTATCCCATGGGGTCCCGTTGTTGGAGTACTGGAGGAAGCAAATTCCAACGGGTCTCTGAGGCCTGCAAAGAGGCCAAAGTCCCACAAGATATAAGTTCTTCAAAACTCTGTAACGCTGATCTCTGATTCATTCTAAATTGTTTCACCCTCATAGGATCCCTGAGGAATTGACTGTGACTAGAAGAGGCCACTTCAGCATCTGGATGCTCTCCTCTGACGTGAAGTTCAGACTAGAATTCCAACTTATAAAAGAATTTCATCCCTATTTCCCACTTAATTTGATTATGAATAAAAGATGAAAAGGCCCATAACTGAATATCTCCTACTACAAGATTGGGATTCCATTCCAATTCATGTTCTAGAAAGAATTTAAACTGATAAAGTTCACACAAAAAATCCGTTTCCCTTGTAGATGAGTCATTAAAGATATCCACAAAGTCATCAACATTTCCCATCATGAACTTTTTGTTATTATTCAATCTAATCATCTGAAGGCCTACCCATTGTTCATGCAGGTACATTGAATAAACTCTAGCAGGACTTCTACAAGAAATGGCTTGCTCAGCAAGTTTAAACATTTGTCTCTTTTCTTCTTCTTTAATCATTAATTGCTGCTATAAAGACTGTATCTTGGACTTCCACTTTTGTTCTTAAACCAAGTAAGCAGAAAACCAAGTTTCCTGCATACGTTGTACTTCAAATTTATATCGTTGTTGATAAACAAGGCCCAAGTCATATAATTCGTCATTTCTTCCAATCCATTTAACAATATTTACTTTAGCTGATGCTAAAGCCAGGGTATTAGTCCAGACATCATCAAGAATTTGATTAAAAAATTCATAGAGAAAATCTGTGACTTTTTCTTTATCTTCAGACCTTTTAGAGGTACTAGGAAGAATGTTTTCTGCAGCTGTTGTAGCCAATAATTCCAAACTTGTATTATCCTCAGCCAGTGGTACTGATTCCTTTAGTACTAATTTATCTCTAAGAAATTTATTTTGTTTCCTCAACCTTTTTTTTTGCAAACTCCATCGGTGAGCCTTATTTCTCAAAATTTTCAGTCTTTTCTTAAGAACACCATTCTTTCTTTGTAACTGTCTACTCCTCTGTTTTAACTTTTCATTTTCATTCTTAACATGTCTATCCAAAACTTGAAATTCACGAACTTGCTTCTGAAGTTTCTTAATCCTCTTCTGTAACTTACTTGAAATTAAACCAGTAGAATCAGGCCTTACCACTTGATTAGATTCATCTTCTTCCCTTTGAGCTTGGTCTTGAAACTGAGTAGCTTCCAATTCTGGCAGGGGTGTTGACTCTAAATTCTGACTCTGTGTGTAACGGGTTCTTGTATGTTTGGGTATTGTTGAAAACATATCTTCAGATGTTCTAACTTTTTCAATAACTTCTTCAGAAATGCCTTCTAGCCTTGCAGATCTTCTTCTCACCATAACTGAAATTTTATTAACCTCTTCATCATCTCTATGCCTCTTTGGAGATGGTTGGGATTGAATTGGTTCAGAAAATGTTGGTGCTGGATCAAATTCTGTCTGAACTGTTGGAGGGGGCGATACAGAATCTTGTGGATCATCATTAACCTGCTCCTGAAAACCTTTTTCCACTCAAAATTGTTCCCACATTAGGTTGCTCTTCTGTAATTCCTCCACAATCAACAACTTAATTAAACCATGATGATACAAGCTATTACCAAGTCGTTGATCAGGCTGCTTTTGGGCAGTTGAAGCCATTTTAGACAGGCTCTTCCATAAAAAGTATGGAATGTTCATCAATTATTCTCCTTTAATGTGAAGGAGAAGCCGAATATGATAAAGAAAGACAAGGCTATATTGTCCTTCACAAGTCAAATATTTCTGCAAAAAGAAAATGACATTACCCCATTCAGCAGTGAAACAGTTGTGTTCATCTCCCTTCTTCCAATGAATACTAGAATTAGCCACCTTCACAAACTGTTTCCAAGAGTTAGGGTTTTTCAAACGACCAGCTTTAAACCATCTTTCCCCTGTTTGTAGTAATCCTGCAGCGAGAGCAATGGATGTTTCTAAAACTAGAAGCAGAAACCCCCGAATGTTAGAACAAGCTCCATCGAAATTGAGAGCAAATTCCTTGGTCACATCTTCATTGTGCCCTCTGAATTTACTAAAAAATGCATACAATCCAATTTGTTGAAAAATCCTCTTACTAGAGGGATCTTCATCCAACAGTTCAATGGAATATGGCTCCTCCCTACGTGCAGCACTAACCATGCCAATTGAAAATTTCTCTGCTGAAAGGAAGTTAGGTGATCAAACCGGTATCCTTTAACCCAAATTGGTATTTACAGGCTTGACATATGCATAACAAAGAAATCCAACTTTCAAATCGGGTGTACATATAATTGTTCAGACATGCAAGGACAAAAGGATAGAGCTAATTACGACAATTGATGGGGTCAAATCAGCATATACCCATTCGTCCAAAAAGCAATGAGTTAACGGTCACTCCATTTATGGACATTATTTGAACTAAAATACTTGGTCTCACATGTCATGATATATAATAATCCATGAAATGACCTTGAAAAGCTAATTGAAATGTATAAATATCATTCTTATACGCTAGAATTTATACACATTATTAGGAAAAATATATTGAATTTAACCCTACAGGAACAATACTTGTCCGAAAATAAGAGAAGACTTTGAATAGCATACCACATAGGCAGGGGATAAAACCGAGATCCAACCCTTCCAATCATGCAAATATAGATCCTCCATGGATTTTAAAGATATAACTCTGTTGGAAGAAATCATTATATCTGCAACTTGAAAAGAATAATTCCAAATAGAACTGAAAGTTTGCTTGTACTGGGAGGGATGAATCCAAGAGAGTATCAAGGTTCTGTTCATTTTCAGGATTCCCTTCCCCATACATGAGACATTCCATTTTACCAACAATCTGTTCATCTTCAGTATTTTACTGAAATATTTAAAAAACACAGAAACTGGAGATTCTACAGGCTTGAGTCAAGCCTGTAATTGTTTGCTAAAACATGTTGAAATGCAAATTCTTCAACCAAACCATTCTTCATGCAATCCAAACCATGTGAATTAAGGTGTTGGAGTAGAACATGGATGAGTAGACATCCCTCCATTAATGCCAATGGATTTCAAATCTTGGAAGTACAATCTAACAGGATATATGAATCAATTTTGTTGATGTCGAATACCCAAAAGATCAGATTGCTTATGAATCCATTTTGGAATGGTACTTATAAATTGCTAGTGGTTTCTTATGGAAAATCACTAGAGATTGCTTATAGACCTTATGAGTGGGTATTGTGACTAGTATGACCTTGGAAACATATTAATTACAAAGAATCCATAACAATAGTAGCTGTCTTAAACCATTATATTCTTTTGTCGAAAAATATAGCAACGCTCACATAGTGTCGCCAAAAACCAATTATAATGATAATTGGTGACAAACATTTACTACACTCACCAAAAGTAAAATAAACATTTATTAGTGAGGGCTACTAAAATATTGTCACTAGAAGTGTCACCAAAGAGATAATCAATAACGGTCCTTTAACAACCCTCACCAAAACTGTCCCTGAAAAGGGATTTGGTGATGAACCTTAAAGGACCATCTCAAAAGGAACTTATAATGACGATGTTTTAAGGACCGTCATCGTATACGACATTAGTGACAACCCTTAAAGGTTCGTCACAGGCATGACCCTCACCAGTGACCTTTTTTCTTGTAGTGCAAACACATCGGAAAAAATTCTCATTAAATCCACATAGTCATCTTTAGTGCTAAGGGTTAGAGATTTGGACAGTTTGACAATTTTGAGTTCTTCATCATCCCCAATGTCACAATCTTCTACTTCAATGTGGTTTGGAGAAACCTTATAATTTTTTGCCACGTCATTTTCATCAAACAACTTTTCCAATGGAACCAACCTTTGGTAATATAGTTGTTTTTTAGCTGCAAGATCTCTTTATCTCCCAAAGTTGTTAGGATCTCTGGTGGATCAGGTTCCCATTCATCACTTGCACAGTTTTCTTGATCAATCTGGGTATTGGAAAATTCTTCAGTCATCTCCATAAATTTCTTTATCTGTTAATCGTCTTCAAATATTTTCCAATGCCTGGTATTGTCTGGGACAAAAGGTCTGTGTTTTATATTTATCATGTAAGTTCAAGTGGGATAAGCAGGGAGTTGAAATTTGCTAGTAGAGCTGGCTAAAATGTCTGTTGTTGTGTTTTTCTCTCTAGAAATGAAATAAATACTATGTTCTGTCAAGAAATTTTCCAACATATCCCACACAACATTCCTATAAGCCCTCATTTTGGGATGCTTGGCTTCATAAATCCCATTCACTATTGGATTATCAGTTATGCATCTCCATAAACTTTGATCTTTTTAGCTCTTAGATCTTTGAGTGCATTCAAACCCAACAGTAGGGATTCATATTCTGCCACATTATTTGAATAGTCAAACATCAATTTGAAGGAATGTAACCAAGGGAATTTATTATTTTCTTCATCTGGGGGGCTAATCCATACTCCTGCCCCAGCTCCTTATTTTTTCACAACCCCATCAAATCTCATTACCTGGTGATTTTATTTTTGGACTATGGCTGTAGTTTCTACTTCTAGTTCTGATTTCTGATCACTGGCTTTTTCCATTTGATGACCCCTGTCTTCTATGTTTGCTTAGATGTCAATGCATTGTATCCCTTTCTCACTATTAGATTTATCATTTGGTTCAGGAAGATTAGTAATTTTCACACCTTTCTCTTCTAAACCAAGATCATAACAGAAAATTGGGGAGCCTATATCAGTGTCTACAACAAACGTGGGATGATTGTCAAGATTGCTCTTACTACTTACTACATAGGATAGTCTATGCTATTTGTATAGTCTTTTATTTTTCTTCCAAACCAAGGATGGTGGCATAAGACATGTCCATCTGTAGAGTTCCTTTTAATTTCGATTCCCAAGACCTAGACAATAGCATCCCAAATTTGGGTGGAATATCAGCCAGTACCACATCCATTATCAAATTTTTCTGAGGTATTTGAGTCAGTGAGACAACCATGTCTTTAATCAGCCCTAAACATTGGACTCTTATAGAATCAAAGGAGAACAAATATTTATAGGGCCTGGTCATTTCTAACCCTAGACTTTCCACCACTGATCTCGGCATAAGGTTGTGATGGGGTGTCGGGTCGACCGCAACCAACTCAACCCTCACCCTTCCATGATATGGGGTGATTCGCTAGAATCGTTCCCTGACTTGGCTTGAACCCATCCTAGTCCTTCTCCCCATGACCCTGACCTTCAACACAAGGTCTCTGCAACAATCTGGGATCTTCTTCCCACAAAAATGACCTTCCGCAATATTCTTGCGGGGTCACCGTCTTCCGCAATTGCCTTCCACAATCGCCTTCTGTTAACACCCAAAAAGTGCTTACTACCTCATCTACCACATTATATGGCTCATTTGTCCATTTTCCTACCATATTTCCCTTAAAATCCCAAAAAATCCCATTAAAAAGCCTCCAAAAGGCCTAAAATGCCTCCAAAAGGCCACAAAACCATCAAAATAGCCTCAAAAAGGCTAAAAAACCCCCTTTTCCTCCAAAAATAGCAAAAATCCCCTAAAAAGGGAATAAAAAATATAAAATAATGAGGAAAAGGAGGAAAAAAACCCTATACAGCTGCCCAAAACCATGCGTTTCCTAAAACCATGGGTCAGCACTCCACCACCAAAAAACTATAAATAGGTGATGGAGATCCATTATTTCATATCCACAATCACAAGCACCCTTACTCTGCCAAAATCTCTCTCGAAACCCTAGTTCACCATTGAACTATTTTCACCTTGAGAGCCACCTTTGGCCCATTCCCACCATTGGAGAAAGAGAAGGAGCATATTGGAGCTTGGAGCATCCTCTTGGGCATTGCAAGAAGCTTCATCAAACCTTCACATTGAAGGTAATATCAATACAAAAAGCCATTCTTTAAATCTGTCATTTATGTTTCATGCATGTTTTAGAAGTAATTTAATTTCTGTTTTAGCTTAATTATTTACATTTATTGAACTGCTACTAAGGAGTCCATTCTCCTTAGTAGGTGCTCATTTGCACAAGCTAGGGGTAAAACCCTAGCTACAGTTTTGGCGACTCCCCTAGATTTTGAATTTCTGGTTTCCGTTTTTAAAATTTTTCCCTTTCGGCTGTACCTTTCGGCCGCCGCCAACCGCGTCTTTTCTCTCTGCAGTCGCGTCCCGACCGCGCCTTTCAGGCCTTTACCTGCGACCCGACCGCGGCTCTCAGACTTCTTCCGATGCCCTGCCGACGGATTCAAGTCTGTTACCTGCGATCCGACCGCGGCTAATCAGCCTGTTTGCCGCGACCCGACTGCATCTTTTTCCCTTTTTCCTGTGTCCCGACTGCCTCTGTTGGCCCGATAGCCGCGACCTGACCGCGTCTGTTTCCCTCAAACCCGCGGTCTGCCTGTTCTGATTTGCCACAGACCCGCGGTCTGATTTCTGCATTTTTCCTGTTTTGAGCCCAGCCCCTTTTGCTGCAATATTTTCTGCATCTGAACAGCCCTCTGTCCTACCTGCAGCCCAACTTCCCTACAGCCTTTCTGCAACATAATTTATGTTCCTTTTACAGATTTCGTTTTTAAAAATTTCAGTATTTTTAATTCAGAAAATTTTGCAAGTTAAACTTTCAATTTCAGTATTATTGATAGTTAGAAGTTGCCCCCCTTGTGGCACTTCCATGTTGGGTTCCTCATAACCTCACAAGCACACACTCTGTCACATAAATCAAGTGAGCCTTAAAAAGTACCTAACTAAACCAACATTCTAACCCCACTTGGGGAACACAAAAGAATCATTGTAGTTAGGTAGGATCGGGGGGATAGGCTTCCAATAACACCCCTCGGGTACTTTCACTTGAGACATAGTTGTTGTCCAAATAGGGAACCAAAATCCCCTAGTACTTTTTGGCACGGTCACAACCAGTTTATCAGAGGGCCTCTCCCTTAGGAGGGTTGAAGTCGGGAGACTGGTTCCAGAGGCCTGAGTGGAATACCGCACTCCATTCAGTAACTGAAGGGCTACCTTTCGCGGTTCGCGGGATATCCCTGTATAGGGGTATTGCGGTCAACGAACTAAACGGCAGATTCACCTTTATGGACGTGTCATGAACGGGGTATCTTAGTTGCCATTCTTCTAGGATTGACTACCCGGTGTCCCTCCCGGTAGGGGGATATCATAGCCACTTGGCTTTCCTACTCAAATTGTCTGACTTGGATTTCATCACCTTGCAGAGGATATGTTTAGTTGAGGCAGAATACTTTTAGTTAGGTGTTTGCATGCTCCTTTACCTCCCTTTGGTCTAGTGAGTCCACCATTTTTCATTTCTAGGAAACCTGCTGCTTGTTGGTATTCTGACCATCTTTGTTGATACTCCACCTATTGTAGCACAGCTGTTGCAGTGGGTGTTTTGAGTTGGTTGTTGGCCTGAGTGCCTTGTTTTTTAGCTCTCCTTCTGCACACTCGGTTGCATTAGGATTTTTTGAGCTGTTTTTATACTCACCTCAACCTACATAGCTTTGACACCATCTGTCACCATTGAGTCCCCGAGACATTCTCGGCGCCTCAGGGGCGAGCCCCCACAACACGGTTCTCTTGACACCACCCGTCATAGATTCCGATCATCATCCGTTGATACCACTCATCACAGATCTAGAGCCTTGTCACGTGACTCCACTCGTCAGCGACGTAGGACTCCATCACCAGATAGTGACACCCCTTACTTTACCTCTGATTCTGACGAAGAGTCTGAGAACCCTATTTACACTGCCCCTACTAGCCCCATGGCTGGCACGAATTCCACTCCGTTTGTGATAGGGACTATTGGTGGCACATCCACCACTACACCAGTTACTACACCTGTTTTGGGTATGCCCTCCATGGGACCCTCATCTACCGTTCCCCTCACGGTACCTATTCCCGCAGCGGGAATACCTATCCCCATTACATCAGTGGCTCACACTACCCATGGTGGTGCTGGACCATCCTCCACTACCTCAGTTCCCCCAATTGGGGGCACCACCCCAAATCTTGTCCCTCCACTTGGGGGCACTGGCCCCAACTTGGTCCAACCCACTACTGTGTCACATCCTTCTTCCAGTTTGCCATTCATGGCTAGCCTCAACCTACCTGACCTGGCTAGATTGACCAACGATCCTATTCGACACGACCCTACGTGGCCTCATATGCCTACCAAGCTCCCCTCTGACATCCCTAAGTTCGAGGGCAAGGCCGGTGAGGACCCACAAAACCATATCATGTCTTTCCACCTATGGTGTTCCTCTAAATCCATAGTGGATGACTCTGTTCGCCTTCGTCTCTTACAGCACACCTTCACTGGCTCTGCAGCCAAGTGGTATATCGAGCGACCTCATGGGACCCATGCCTCCTTTGCTTCCCTTGCCTCGACCTTCCTGCAGTTCTTCCAGTTGCCTGTCCGCTATGACGTGGGCGTTGAGATCCTCCTATCCTACAGACAAAACACGGCTACCCATATCACAGACCACATCCATGAGTGGCGTCGACGCCGTAGCTTATGCAAGATTAAACTAGACGACCGTATCTTCCTAGATTGGTTCCTCAAATCCCTTCTCCCTGTTATTGCTAAGGATGTGGCATCAGAAAGACCCCAGTCTGAAGAAGAGGCCATCCTTAAGGCCCAACAGTTCGACCTCATTTACGCCCAGTCAGGTTACCTTTATACCATTATACCTGACGCCCCTCGCGGCGAGTCCTCCCAGCACGATGCGCCGGGGGCATCCCACGCTGCAGACGGTATCATTGGCCGTGTTTCTTCGCATCCCCAACCATTTTCTATTACACGTCCTACCCCTGGCCCCGACCTTTCGTGGGCTACCTCACAGTCTGGCGCAACCACCTCGTATGCTCCCATGACACATCACCATGGACCCTCATGTCCACCTCAGTGCTTCGGTTATGCGACTCCTGCTTATGCTCCCCCAGTCGCACCTCATCCTTACTACCATCAACAGGCTGCCACAGCTCCTGCGCCTTCACAAGCCCAACCCGCTTATTATCCACCACAGGCAGCCCCTGCGGCACACCCACAACCTGCTCCGCAGCCATATCAGCAACCCCCTCAGGTTGCTGCACCTGCTCAGCCTCAACCTACATATCATCCACCGCAGCCTGCTCCAGCACCTGCGCAACCTCCGAATCCACCTGCTGCCCAAGGGCAAGTTTACGCCCAACAGAACCCGCAGCAAAACCAGAATAACCAACGCAACCAGGGCCAACCGAACCGCGGCAAGGGCCGTAATCGTGGGAACAACCAACCTGCAGACCAAGCCGTTCAGCCGGCTAATCCCCCCGACAACAACAATGCGGCCCCCGCTAATCAAAACCCTGATCGCCCGCCCAAGCAGGCTAAAAACCCCAATTTGCGAACGAACCACCCTTGTTCTATCTGCGGGGTATACGGCCACTACACACACGCTTGCCCACACTTAGAGCGAGCTCGGCAACTCTGGGTTGACGAGGCCCATCGCCAAGGGCATGCGGCTCCCCAAGCACCGCCCAACCCCCCCAACCTCAACAACCCCCTTTGGTGCTGCAAAACCCCTTACCAACCCAGGGCGTAGTGAACACTCAGCCGTTGGCTCCCCCTCAAGCCAACGCGCCCCAACAACAACAGATCACTTATGCTGCTCCTGATCAACCCATGTTTGACTCAGGTACCCACCACTTGCTGATGATGTCATCTGCTGACGTCAATCTCCAGACCCGTTGGAACCAATACGGCTCCACCTCTGAATCCCCTCCCACGGATAAACCCACTAACGCCCATCCCACTGATCAGGCGTTACGTATACCTCCACCTCCACTAGATGGCGCTCCCAAAGCCCCTCGTTTCCCACTTCGCCATATCAACAATAACCCCAATGCGCGCGCTGCGTCAAAATACAACATTGTAGACGACCTAGCCCAATCTCCCGCAGCCATGTCTGCGTTAGAGTTCTTGAAGAACTGCCCTTCCCAGCGCAAGACCTTACTCTCTGCCATTAGGGGGATTGACCCAAATGATTCAAATTTGATGGCATTTGATTTAGACCAGTTTGAACCTCGCCTGCCTTCCACCCTAGCATTCCAAGTTTCTGTTTCCATTCGGAATCTTGTCATCCATCGATGCATCATCGATGAAGGTGCCTCCACATGCATCATGTCTACGTTCGTGTGGCAGAAGCTGGGATCCCCTCCTCTCCAGCAGTCCACCACTGCATTACGCGCCTACGACGGTCGTTCGGCTCAGCCCCAAGGCCTCCTAGCCAATGTCCCCGTCTAGTTAGGTAGCAAAACTGTACTCATTGACATTGAGGTAATCAGTGCCCAATTGGATTATAACCTTTTACTTGGCCGCAGCTACATGTATGCCATGCGGGCGGTTGCCTCTTCCGTCTTTCGCACCATGATGTTTCCCCATGAGGGACGCATGGTTAAGGTTGACCAGCTCACCTACTATGATCCCAGTGCTCCCGCGGCACCTGAAAATGTTCTCCCCATGGTTGAACAACCTGTTTCTCGTGCCACCACCTCGTTTGTTTCCTCTACGGGGCCTGGAGTCTACTCAGACACGCCGATGACCTCCACCTTTCAATCCATTCCTCCCCCGTCATCTATGCCCGAGATGTCTGACTTATGTACCTTGTCCCACGACAACCTACCACCTAACAATCAACCACCCTTGTTGCCTAAACCACCATTGGTACCTAGCCACATTGGTGTTACACCGATCCATACGATCCCCTTCCTAGTCCCTCCATCGGGAGTAGTAAGCGCCCCGGTCATGGCTACCCTTAGTCTCCCTGGGTTAACCTTGGGATTACCTGTATGGTATCTTTCGCCTCCCGTTCGCCCGCCAACACCAGATGTCGTCCTCCAACCGGTGCAACCCATGGCTACTACCTCTCAGCCACCTCCTGGTGTCTCTACCCCTTCATCCTCCACGGCTCCCCCTCCTCCTCCCAAACCCACTAGGGGCAGAGGTCCACAACCTTACACTGCTGTACCACCTCCCAAGACAGTCAAAAACCCTCCAGTATTTCGTGCTCCTCCCAAATGCTCGCTGTGCGACGAGTTGGGCCATGCGACCCCCCAATGCCCACAGTTACCAGCATTGCAGAAGCACATGCAGATGCTCGACGATGACCCCAACATCCCAACGGTCGAACTAAATCCCACTCCCAAGCCTAAAGATAAGTCCCTACGTACCAACCACTCCTGCGCCATATGCGGTATTTACGGGCATTATTCACATCATTGTCCCGATCTCCCGTATTACAGAGCGGCTCTCTATGAGATGAAAAATCTGGATTTGGAGACGACACCACCCACCATTGAGGAGATTTACCCCCGGTCTCTCCCCCTTCTGGCGAGGTTAATATCATCTATATGATCTCTTCAACCACTACCCCCTCGTCAACCGATTTGACGACGCAAACTTTCCGTACTGATGAGGAAGTTCTTGAGGCCCTGACTGCCCCGGATTATCCCTGGGATGACATGCACCACCGTTCCTATTTCATCCCAGAAGAATCCTCCTCTAGCACAGCTACCCAATTCACAGTTGAGTCCAAAGACTTCCTCCCCACCAAGGTCGACTGGTTCAAGGACCCTATTCCTGCTCCTGATGCCTTTGAGGAGGGTAACATGGCCAATATCTCACCCGTTATCCACATAGATATCTCTGACCCACCTGGCGTCAATGAATGCATTGCCTTAGGAGCCTCCTGCAGTGAACAAGAGATTGAGGAGTACCAAAAAAATTTCCGAGCGTTCCGTGATGTCTTTGCCTAGTCCTATACCGAAGTGCCCGGTCTTGACCCCACTATCATAGAGCACCACCTTGACACCTCTGCGTCAAGGGGCATGATAGATTACCTCGACCCTGGGATAGGGGGAATGATCAATCATTTTGACCCTACCCCATCACATCTATCTCAGTACGTCAATGAACCCATTGTTCAAACCCACACATTTGTGATCCACAATCACAAACCCCATGCACATAGCATGGGGGAAGATCATTAACCCTGCTCACTTTTTCACACTTGTGATCTCAACCATTTTTTGAGGTCACATATCACTTGTAGATTTGATTTGATTTGATACCCCTAGTATTCTGCCCCCGCGGGCCATCATGATACACCTAGTATTATGACCTCCATTTTTCGCACCATTTGCATTGCCGGATTCATATTTCCGTGCCCGTGATGATGCTTGAGACCATTTCTCGCTCTCACCAGAACCTTTATTGACATCGTGACATGACACCTTGTCATCCCGGTTTGCGTGCCACGTCGGCCGTTCTCCATTTTTCACATATTTTATATCATCGGATTCATTGTTCCGAGCTGGTGATGATGCTTGAGATCATTTATCGCTTTCACCCCCCGATCTTTCGGGTATTTTTCCCAAACGCCCCCGTCGCCTCGGTGTGCGTGCCACATCGGCCGTTACCCATTTTTGACATCCTTTATATCGTCGGATTCATTTTTCCGAGCTCGTTATGATGCTTGAGATCATTTCTCGCTCTCATGGAGATCCATTATTTCATATCCACAATCACAAGCACCCTTACTCTGCCAAAATCTCTCTCGAAACCCTAGTTCACCATTGAACTATTTTCACCTTGAGAGCCACCTTTGGCCCATTCCCACCATTGGAGAAAGAGAAGGAGCATATTGGAGCTTGGAGCATCCTCTTGGACATTGCAAGAAGCTTCATCAAACCTTCACATTGAAGGTAATATCAATACAAAAAGCCATTCTTTAAATCTGTCATTTATGTTTCATGCATGTTTTAGAAGTAATTTAATTTCTGTTTTAGCTTAATTATTTACATTTATTGAACTGCTACTAAGGAGTCCATTCTCCTTAGTAGGTGCTCATTTGCACAAGCTAGGGGTAAAACCCTAGCTACAGTTTTGGCGACTCCCCTAGATTTTGAATTTCTGGTTTCCGTTTTTAAAATTTTTCCCTTTCGGCTGTACCTTTCGGCCGCCGCCAACCGCGTCTTTTCTCTCTGCAGTCGCGTCCCGACCGCGCCTTTCAGGCCTTTACCTGCGACCCGACCGCGGCTCTCAGACTTCTTCCGACGCCCTGCCGGCGGATTCAAGTCTGTTACCTGCGATCCGACCGCGGCTAATCAGCCTGTTTGCCGCGACCCGACTGCGTCTTTTTCCCTTTTTCCTGCGTCCCGACTGCCTCTGTTGGCCCGATAGCCGCGACCTGACCGCGTCTGTTTCCCTCAAACCCGCGGTCTGCCTATTCTGATTTGCCACAGACCCGCGGTCTGATTTTTGCATTTTTCCTGTTTTGAGCCCAGCCCCTTTTGCTGCAATATTTTCTGCATCTGAACAGCCCTCTGTCCTACCTGCAGCCCAACTTCCCTACAGCCTTTCTGCAACATAATTTATGTTCCTTTTACAGATTTCGTTTTTAAAAATTTCAGTATTTTTAATTCAGAAAATTTTGCAAGTTAAACTTTCAATTTCAGTATTATTGATAGTTAGAAGTTGCCCCCCTTGTGGCACTTCCATGTTGGGTTCCTCATAACCTCACCAGCACACACTCTGTCACATAAATCAAGTGAGCCTTAAAAAGTACCTAACTAAACCAACATTCTAACCCCACTTGGGGAACACAAAAGAATCATTGTAGTTAGGTAGGATCGGGGGGATAGGCTTCCAATAACACCCCTCGGGTACTTTCACTTGAGACATAGTTGTTGTCCAAATAGGGAACCAAAATCCCCTAGTACTTTTTGGCACGGTCACAACCAGTTTATCAGAGGGCCTCTCCCTTAGGAGGGTTGAAGTTGGGAGACTGGTTCCAGAGGCCTGAGTGGAATACCGCACTCCATTCAGTAACCGAAGGGCTACCTTTCGCGGTTCGCGGGATATCCCTGTATAGGGGTATTGCGGTCAACGAACTAAACGGCAGATTCACCTTTATGGACGTGTCATGAACGGGGTATCTTAGTTGCCATTCTTCTAGGATTGACTACCCGGTGTCCCTCCCGGTAGGGGGATATCATAGCCACTTGGCTTTCCTACTCAAATTATCTGACTTGGATTTCATCACCTTGCAGAGGATATGTTTAGTTGAGTCAGAATACTTTTAGTTAGGTGTTTGCATGCTCCTTTACCTCCCTTTGGTCTAGTGAGTCCACCATTTTTCATTTCTAGGAAACCTGCTGCTTGTTGGTATTCTGACCATCTTTGTTGATACTCCACCTATTGTAGCACAGCTGTTGCAGTGGGTGTTTTGAGTTGGTTGTTGGCCTGAGTGCCTTGTTTTTTAGCTCTCCTTCTGCACACTCGGTTGCATTAGGATTTTTTGAGCTGTTTTTATACTCACCTCAACCTACATAGCTTTGACACCATCTGTCACCATTGAGTCCCCGAGACATTCTCGGCGCCTCAGGGGCGAGCCCCCACAACACGGTTCTCTTGACACCACCCGTCATAGATTCCGATCATCATCCGTTGATACCACTCATCACAGATCTAGAGCCTTGTCACGTGACTCCACTCGTCAGCGACGTAGGACTCCATCACCAGATAGTGACACCCCTTACTTTACCTCTGATTCTGACGAAGAGTCTGAGAACCCTATTTACACTGCCCCTACTAGCCCCATGGCTGGCACGACTTCCACTCCGTTTGTGATAGGGACTATTGGTGGCACATCCACCACTACACCAGTTACTACACCTGTTTTGGGTATGCCCTCCATGGGACCCTCATCTACCGTTCCCCTCACGGTACCTATTCCCGCAGCGGGAATACCTATCCCCATTACATCAGTGGCTCACACTACCCATGGTGGTGCTGGACCATCCTCCACTACCTCAGTTCCCCCAATTGGGGGCACCACCCCAAATCTTGTCCCTCCACTTGGGGGCACTGGCCCCAACTTGGTCCAACCCACTACTGTGTCACATCCTTCTTCCAGTTTGCCATTCATGGCTAGCCTCAACCTACCTGACCTAGCTAGATTGACCAATGATCCTATTCGACACGACCCTACGTGGCATCATATGCCTACCAAGCTCCCCTCTGACATCCCTAAGTTCGAGGGCAAGGCCGGTGAGGACCCACAAAAACATATCATGTCTTTCCACCTATGGTGTTCCTCTAAATCCATAGTGGATGACTCTGTTTGCCTTCGTCTCTTACAGCACACCTTCACTGGCTCTGCAGCCAAGTGGTATATCGAGCGACCTCATGGGACCCATGCCTCCTTTGCTTCCCTTGCCTCGACCTTCCTGCAGTTCTTCCAGTTGCCTGTCCGCTATGACGCGGGCGTTGAGATCCTCCTATCCTGAAGACAAAACACGGCTACCCATATCACAGACCACATCCATGAGTGGCGTCGACGCCGTAGCTTATGCAAGATTAAACTAGACGACCGTATCTTCCTAGATTGGTTCCTCAAATCCCTTCTCCCTGTTATTGCTAAGGATGTGGCATCAGAAAGACCCTAGTCTGAAGAAGAGGCCATCCTTAAGGCCCAACAGTTCGACCTCATTTACGCCCAGTCAGGTTACCTTTATACCATTATACCTGACGCCCCTCGCGGCAAGTCCTCCCAGCACGATGCGCCGGGGGCATCCCACGCTGCAGACGGTATCATTGGCCGTGTTTCTTCGCATCCCCAACCATTTTCTATTACACGTCCTACCCCTGGCCCCGACCTTTCGTGGGCTACCTCACAGTCTGGCGCAACCACCTCGTATGCTCCCATGACACATCACCATGGACCCTCATGTCCACCTCAGTGCTTCGGTTATGCGACTCCTGCTTATGCTCCCCCAGTCGCACCTCAGCCTTACTACCATCAACAGGCTGCCACAGCTCCTGCGCCTTCACAAGCCCAACCCGCTTATTATCCGCCACAGGAAGCCCCTGCGGCACACCCACAACCTGCTCCACAGCCATATCAGCAACCCCCTCAGGTTGCTGCACCTGCTCAGCCTCAACCTACATATCATCCACCGCAGCCTGCTCCAGCACCTGCGCAACCTCCGAATCCACCTGCTGCCCAAGGGCAAGTTTACGCCCAACAGAACCCGCAGCAAAACCATAATAACCAACGCAACCAGGGCCAACCGAACCGCGGCAAGGGCCGTAATCGTGGGAACAACCAACCTGCAGACCAAGCCGGTCAGCCGGCTAATCCCCCCGACAACAACAATGCGGCCCCCGCTAATCAAAACCCTGATCGCCCGCCCAAGCAGGCTAAAAACCCCAATTTGCGAACGAACCACCCTTGTTCTATCTGCGGGGTATACGGCCACTACACACACGCTTGCCCACACTTAGAGCGAGCTCGGCAACTCTGGGTTGACGAGGCCCATCGCCAAGGGCATGCGTCTCCCCAAGCACCGCCCAACCCCCCCAACCTCAACAACCCCCTTTGGTGCTGCAAAACCCCTTACCAACCCAAGGCGTAGTGAACACTCAGCCGTTGGCTCCCCCTCAAGCCAACGCGCCCCAACAACAACAGATCACTTACGCTGCTCCTGATCAACCCATGTTTGACTCGGGTACCCACCACTTGCTGATGATGTCATCAGCTGACGTCAATCTCCAGACCCGTCGGAATCAATACGGCTCCACCTCTGAAGCCCCTCCCACGGATAAACCCACTAACGCCCATCCCACTGATCAGGCGTTACGTATACCTCCACCTCCACTAGATGGCGCTCCCAAAGCCCCTCATTTCCCACTTCGTCGTATCAACAATAACCCCAATGCGCGCGCTGCGTCAAACTACAACATTGTAGACGACCTAGCCCAATCTCCCGCAGCCATGTCTGCGTTAGAGTTCTTAAAGAACTGCCCTTCCCAGCGCAATACCTTACTCTCTGCCATTAGGGGGATTGACCCAAATGATTCGAATTTGATGGCATTTGATTTAGACCAGTCTGAACCTCGCCTGCCTTCCACCCTAGCATTCCAAGTTTCTGTTTCCATTCGGAATCTTGTCATCCATCGATGCATCATCGATGAAGGTGCCTCCACATGCATCATGTCTACGTTCGTGTGGCAGAAGCTGGGATCCCCTCCTCTCCAGCAGTCCACCACTGCATTACGCGCCTACGACGGTCGTTCGGCTCAGCCCCAAGGCCTCCTAGCCAATGTCCCCGTCCAGTTAGGTAGCAAAACTGTACTCATTGACATTGAGGTAATCAGTGCCCAATTGGATTATAACCTTTTACTTGGCCGCAGCTACATGTATGCCATGCGGGCGGTTGCCTCTTCCGTCTTTCGCACCATGATGTTTCCCCATGAGGGACGCGTGGTTAAGGTTGACCAGCTCACCTACTATGATCCCAGTGCTCCCGCGGCACCTGAAAATGTTCTCCCCATGGTTGAACAACCTGTTTCTCGTGCCACCACCTCGTTTGTTTCCTCTACGGGGCCTGGAGTCTACTCAAACACGCCGATGACCTCCACCTTTCAATCCATTCCTCCCCCGTCATCTACGCCCGAGATGTCTGACTTATGTACCTTGTCCCACGACAACCTACCACCTAACAATCAACCACCCTTGTTGCCTAAACCACCATTGGTACCTAGCCACATTGGTGTTACACCGATCCATACGATCCCCTTCCTAGTCCCTCCATCGGGAGTAGTAAGCGCCCCGGTCATGGCTACCCTTAGTCTCCCTGGGTTAACCTTGGGATTACCTGTATGGTATCTTTCGCCTCCCGTTCGCCCGCCAACACCAGATGTCGTCCTCCAACCGGTGCAACCCATGGGTACTACCTCTCAGCCACCTCCTGGTGTCTCTACCCCTTCATCCTCCACGGCTCCCCCTCCTCCTCCCAAACCCACTAGGGGCAGAGGTCCACAACCTTACACTGCTGTACCACCTCCCAAGACAGTCAAAAACCCTCCAGTATTTCGTGCTCCTCCCAAATGCTCGTTGTGCGACGAGTTGGGCCATGCGACCCACCAATGCCCACAGTTACCAGCATTGCAGAAGCACATGCAGATGCTCGACGATGACCCCAACATCCCAACGGTCGAACTAAATCCCACTCCCAAGCCTAAAGATAAATCCCTACGTACCAACCACTCCTGCGCCATATGCGGTATTTACGGGCATTATTCACATCATTGTCCCGATCTCCCGGATTACAGAGCGGCTCTCTATGAGATGAACAATCTGGATTTGGAGACGACACCACCCACCATTGAGGAGATTTACCCCCGGTCTCTCCCCCTTCTGGCGAGGTTAATATCATCTATATGATCTCTTCAACCACTACCCCCTCGTCAACCGATTTGACGACGCAAACTTTCCGTACTGATGAGGAAGTTCTTGAGGCCCTGACTGCCCCGGATTATCCCTGGGATGACATGCACCACCGTTCCTATTTCATCCCAGAAGAATCCTCCTCTAGCACAGCTACCCAATTCACAGTTGAGTCCAAAGACTTCCTCCCCACCAAGGTCGACTGGTTCAAGGACCCTATTCCTGCTCCTGATGCCTTTGAGGAGGGTAACATGGCCAATATCTCACCCGTTATCCACATAGATATCTCTGACCCACCTGGCGTCAATGAATGCATTGCCTTAGGAGCCTCCTGCAGTGAACAAGAGATTGAGGAGTACCAAAAAAATTTCCGAGCGTTCTGTGATGTCTTTGCCTGGTCCTATACCGAAGTGCCCGGTCTTGACCCCACTATCATAAAGCACCACCTTGACACCTCTGCGTCAAGGGGCATGATAGATTACCTCGACCCTGGGATAGGGGGCATGATCAATCATTTTGACCCTACCCCATCACATCTATCTCAGTACGTCAATGAACCCATTGTTCAAACCCACACATTTGTGATCCACAATCACAAACCCCATGCACATAGCATGGGGGAAGATCATTAACCCTGCTCACTTTTTCACACTTGTGATCTCAACCATTTTTTGAGGTCACATATCACTTGTAGATTTGATTTGATTTGATACCCCTAGTATTCTGCCCCCGCGGGCCATCATGATACACCTAGTATTATGACCTCCATTTTTTGCACCATTTGCATTACCGGATTCATATTTCCGTGCCCGTGATGATGCTTGAGACCATTTCTCGCTCTCACCAGAACCTTTATTGACATCGTGACATGACACCTTGTCATCCCGGTTTGCGTGCCACGTCGGCCGTTCTCCGTTTTTCACATATTTTATATCATCGGATTCATTGTTCCGAGCTGGTGATGATGCTTGAGATCATTTATCGCTCTCACCCCCCGATCTTTCAGGTATTTTTCCCAAACGCCCCCGTCGCATCGGTGTGTGTGCCACATCGGCCGTTACCCGTTTTTGACATCCTTTATATCGCCAGATTCATTTTTCCGAGCTCGTGATGATGCTTGAGATCATTTCTCGCTCTCATGGAGATCCATTATTTCATATCCACAATCACAAGCACCCTTACTCTGCCAAAATCTCTCTCGAAACCCTAGTTCACCATTGAACTATTTTCACCTTGAGAGTCACCTTTGGCCCATTCCCACCATTGGAGAAAGAGAAGGAGCATATTGGAGCTTGGAGCATCCTCTTGGACATTGCAAGAAGCTTCATCAAACCTTCACATTGAAGGTAATATCAATACAAAAAGCCATTCTTTAAATCTGTCATTTATGTTTCATGCATGTTTTAGAAGTAATTTAATTTCTGTTTTAGCTTAATTATTTACATTTATTGAACTGCTACTAAGGAGTCCATTCTCCTTAGTAGGTGCTCATTTGCACAAGCTAGGTGTAAAACCCTAGCTACACCTTCTCCGCAATCACCTTTCCGCACTCTTCTCTCCGCAACGATCCTCTCTGCAATAGTATTTCCGCAATTGTGGGTTGAGGGCGCGTTCCTTGTGCTCCTTGGGAAGTATTTCCACAACGCTCCTCCACAAAGTCCTTCCCGCAATACCTTTTCCGTAGCGTCGCTTACGCCACACTTCGTCGCTAACCACCGTGATACTCTCTTTTGCGGGTTGTTGTCTCCACCGTCGATATTTACGGGGCTAATCTCGGCCATTGATCTACAATCAAGGTGAATCCTTCACTTGGGCTTGCGGGAATGTTAATCTCTGTATGACTCCACTTCGACAACGCTCCCACGTCGTCAATCTTCTGTCGGATTAGATATGAGCCGTTCAACTCGACAAGCTAGATTTACTTAGCTTCTTCTTGATTTCTCGGCCAATTGATCATGGAAATTATCAACCCAGCTTTACCCTCGTCTAGATGCTTGGAAAACTAAGTTCAAACAAGACTCCTAATTAAACAATTGACTAGTGATTGCTCTGCAAACACATTGGGGTTCTTCACTTCACACAAAGATCATATAAACACAACACAGAGATTCATTCACATAGAAATCAGGTCACAAATGCACATAGCTCTACCTGACAAAAAATCAAAGCGTTCTTAATTCAAATGCACAGAAAGAGGTCTTAAATCCACAATTCTTCTACCTTCATCTACCGAAAACATGAAAACCGCATTCCCTACAGAATGAATTACAATCCTGAGTCGACCAACCAACCCTTAGCTCATTCTACTCTACCCTACTTATGCATTCAGCTCCCTAACATAATTCTGAACCACTCAACAACCTAACAAACTCCATGACGATGGTCTGCATCAGTACTCAGCCGACTTCCTAGTCCGACTTGATCTCCACGCAGGGAATATCAACTCGTCGCTAGTCCTATCTTACCAAAAATAGACAACACAACAATTAGTTAATGCATGTGTGAATCAGAATGATAACAGAAAAATGGGTCATCCTGTCCACATCAGAGCTGCTCATCCTTATTCTAGTCACAACATGTGACCACGTAATCACATTGTTGACTCAGCATCGATGCTCCTACATCAGAATCCCAAGGTTAAAATTTATGAACCCCTGTTCAGTAAGTCAACTATTGAGAAACCCTTAGTTTCCAATTCCTTGACATCCATCCATGTAGAATCCTCTATAGGATGTCCCTTCCACTTGATCAGGTACTCCAGGTAGTCCCCCTGTATGGTGTACTTCTTGCCACTCTAGTGTCCAAGATATGCTAAGCTTCTGTAGGATGGACCATAGGCATATGTTTTAGCCATTGAAGATCTTCCACTCCTGGCACTTGCCATGTATCATCTATCACATAGGCATACAATTATGCAACATTAAAAATAGGTGATATACCAATTCCTGTTGGCATTTCAAATTCATAGGCATTTGCTGAAATTTTTTTGAGTATCCTGCAAGGCCCAATCTTCTTCATCTTCAACTTGTTGTACTCTCCTTTTGGAAATCTCTCTTTTCTCAGATGTGCTAAGACTAAGTCTCCCACTTCATATTTCTTTTCCCTTCTCTTGGAATATGCTCTGGTCTTGTAACTGTTGTTACTTTGTTGCAATCTTGCCTTAACTTGCTCTTGCAGTTCACTGATCCTTGCTGCAAAATCTTGTCCATCTACACTTCTCTTCTCCAATTTACCCAAATCACGAAGTTCACATGCTCCTCTTGGATGCATTCCATACAGAATTTGGAATGGACTCATCCCGGTACTTCTGTTTGGTGAATCATTGTAGGAAAACTCAGCTTGGCTCAATACCTTATCCCACTGCTTTGGACTTTCTCCAATCAGACTTCTCAACATGCTACCTAGACTCCCGTTTACTGCCTCAGTATGTCCATCGGATTGTGGATGATATGCTGAACTGAAGTTCAACTTAGTACCCAACTGTTTCCACAAGGTTCTCCATAAATGACCTGTGAATTTCACATCCCTGTCAGACACAATACTCTTAGGTAAACCATGTAGCTTCACAAATTCATCAAAAAACAAGTTAGCAATGTGTGTGGCATCACTAGTCTTATAGCATGGAAAAAAATGTGCCATCTTAGTGAATCTATCCACCACCACAAAAATAGAATCATATCCCTTTTGAGTTTTTGGAAAATCCAAAATGAAATCCATACTCACAGAATCCCAAGGCCTAGTTGGAATAGGCAATGGTGAGTATAAGCCTGTGTTTTGGATCCTTCCCTTGGCATGCTGACATACCCTACATCTTCTCACAAACTTCTCAACTTCAAATCTCATCTTTGGCCAGAAATAAAAATGGCTCAACTGTCCAAAGGTTTTATCACTTCCAAAGTGACCTTCCATTCCTCCATTTTTTTTTCATGTATCAAGTTCTCTCTCATGGAACACTTGGGAATACAAAGTTTACTATTCTTAAAGAGTAAACCATCTTGCAGCATATATTCTATCCACAATTCTCTGTTTGCTTCTACAGGATTTCTACAAGCTCTATATGCATTCTGAAAATCAAGGTCAGCTTCATACAAACCTCTTAAATGCTCAAACCCTAAGAGTTGGATCTCATTCTCCTGCACCATCAACTGTCTTCTGCTTAAAGCATCAACCACTCAATTCGATTTTCCACTTATATGCTTTATCACAAAGGTAAAGTTTTGCATGAACTCAATCCACTTGACATGTTTCTGGTTCAACTTAGGTTGCTGCATGATATACTGCAATGCATGGTTATTATAAAACAAAACAAACTTACTAGGCATCAGATAATGTCTCCAATGCTTTAATGCTTGAATAATAGCATAAAATTCCTTATCATACGAGGAATACTTATGTTTTTCCTCATTCAGTTTCTCACTGAAATATGCTACAGGTCTGTCCTCCTGACTGAGTACAGCTCCAATTGCTACTCCACTGGCATCACACTTCACTTGGAATGGGTATTTGAAATCTGGTAACTTCAATACTGGTTGTTCAATAATCTTTTTCTTCAAGAACTGAAAGCTCCTGTCAGCCTCTGTTTTCCATTGGAATGGTTCCTGATCCTTCCTGATGGTTTCAATTATAGGTGCACAAATACCACTGAAATTCTTTATAAACTTTCTATAAAAACTTGCCAAACCATGGAAACTTCTTACCTCAAAAATGCTCTGAGGGGAAGGCCAATCAATGATTGCCTGCACTTTTTCTGGATCCATCTTCAATCCATCACTTGAGATAACAAAACCCAAGTACACTAGCTCTGACTTCAAGAATGTACACTTCTTCACATTCACTAGCAACTTTTCCTGTTGCAGTATTTCTAAGACACATCTCAGATGCTTGAAATGTTCCCTCTCTAATTGACTGAAAATCAAAATATCATCAAGGTAAGCTATTATAAACTTACCCATGAAATCTCTAAAGACTTCATTCATCAATCTCATGAAAGTGCTTGGTGCATTGGACAATCCAAATGGCATTACCAACCACTCATACAACCCATCATTTGTCTTGAAGGTTGTCTTCCACTCATCTAATTCTCGAATTTTGATCTGATGGTATCCACTCTTCAGATCTAGCTTTGAAAAGCATGTTGCCCCACCAAGGCAATCCATCATGTCATCCATCCTGGGTAACGGAAATCTATATCTGATGGTAATCTTGTTAATTGCTCTGGAGTCAGTACACATCCTCCATTCACCATCCTTCTTTGGTGTCAGTACTGCTGGTACTGCACATGGACTTAGACTCTTCTAAACCAATCCTTTATCCAATCCTTGTACTTTCCTTCTGGCTTCTTCATTCTCTTGCGGTGTCAATCTGTATGCTTCCTTGTTTAGTAAGCTCACTCCAGGAATAAAATCAATGTGGTGACTTATATCCCTCTTCAGTGGTAACTCATCGGGTAAATCATCTACCACAATGTCACTAAACTCCCCTAGCATCTCCTGAATATCCTCAGGTAGATCTGTAATGTTAGTCTTCATCACTACCACTTTGGGCTTACATACTACAACATAGTTCAGTTCCTTCTCATCAATCTGCTGCAAACACTCTTTTCCTGTCAACATCAACACTTTAGATGTATGTTGTTGGGTTGAACTCTCTCCTTATAAAGGATGAAGAATATGCCTTATCCCATCTTCTACAAAACTATGGTAGTTCCTCCTACCATCATGCACTACCTTCTTATCAAATTGCCAAGGTCTTCCTAGAAGAATATGGAAAACATCCATGGGCATAACAACACAAATGATCTTGTCCTTATATGAACCTACTTGAAAATCAACTTCACATTGTTCACTTACCAGAATTTGATGTCCTTTATGCAACCATGATACTTTGTATGGAACAGGGTGTCTGGTTTTCCTCAGACTCAATTTCTCCACCATCTCTATGGAAACAAGGTTATCAGTGCTCCCACTGTCAATCACCATCTTACAACACTTCCCTTTGACTTTACACATGGTTCTGAATAAAGCCTTTCTCTGAACAGGTTCCACTTCCTCCTTTGTTGGTTTCAATAAGATCTTGTTCATCATCAGGGACTCTCCCTTTTTTGGCATTTTCTCGGCCATTGCTTCCTATTCTTGCTGCTGCTCGTTCTGAGCTACATAGGCTCCTCTCTCTCCTACGTCTTCCTTCTCTGGACATTCAAAAGATCTGTGTCCCAACTTGTTACATCTGTAACATCTGTAGACATTTTCTCTTCTTCTTCCTCTACCTCTACCTCTATGGTAAGGTCCTCTCTCTCTGGAGTTACTCCCTCTATCTTGGTGCTCATGCTGGTGTGAATTGCTAGATCCTCCTCTCTGGGCTGTAAACCTTCCTCTTCCAGCTATCTGTCCTCGTCCTTAGGTTGAACCTCTACCTCTCTGGAAGCTCTGTTTTCTTAAAAACTTCTCTTCTGCTCTCAAGGAACATTGGTGTGCCTCCTCCATTGTTCTAGGTGATATCATACTGATCTCATCCTGAATTTCCATTCTTAAACCATTGACATATCTAGTAGCATTCTCTGTTGATTCTTCTACATAGCCTTCCCTTAGGTTCACTTTGTAAAACTCTTCTGTATACTCCCTTACAGTTAATAATCTTTGCTTAAGGTTCTGCATCTGTCTATACAATGTCAACTGGTAGTCCTTTGGCAAGAACTTTGCTCTCATCTTAGCTACCATCCTATCCCAGTTATTTATGACCAGTTTGTTCTTCCTCATTCTTTCGGCCTGCACACTAGCCCACCATAAGGATGCATGTCCTTTCAATATGGTCACTGCGAATCTAACTTTCTTGTTCTCTTCAACTTCATCATTCTCAAAGTATTTATGTAACTCATTGATCCAATCAATGAGGTGTTCTGCAATGAGGCTTCCTTCATAGATAGGCAACTCAGGTTTCGGCCTCAAAGTTGCTCCAAGAAGTGATCGAAAGTATCTTAGCTCAAATGTTTCTCGCATAGGCGTTGCTTCGTCACCTTGTTCATCTTCTTTAGGATCACTCACGTCTCCTACTTTTGGATCTCTTCGTCGACCCATCTCCATAGCTTCCATACATGCTCGCATTTCGCTCATTTCTTCCATGACTTCGGCATTCGTCGCCAATCGTCCTCTTCCACAAAATCTTGCTCTTCCCATGTGTGCAGCCATGTCTCTATTGTGTCACACAAACAATCTATGCCCTGATACCAAAACTGATGGGGTGTCGGGTCGACCGCAGCCAACTCAACCCTCACCCTTCCAGGATCTGGGGTGATTTGCTAGAATCGTTCCCTGACTTAGCTCAAACCCAGCCTAGTCCTTCTTCCTGTGACCCTGACCTTCAACACAGGGTCTCCACAACAATCTGGGATCTTCTTTCCACAAAAATGACCTTTCGCAATATTCTTGCGGGGTCACCGTCTTCCGCAATCGCCTTCTCCGTAATCACCTTTCTGCACTCTTCTCTCCACAACGATCCCCTCTGCAACATTCTTTCCGCAATTGCGGGTTATGGGCGCATTCCTTGAGCTCCCCAGGAAGTATTTCCGCAACGCTCCTCCACAAACTCCTTCCCGCAATACCTTTTCCGCAGCGTCGCTTCCATAACACTTCGCCGCTAACCATCGCGCTACTTTCTTTTGCGAGGCGCTGTCTCCACCGTCGATCTTTGCGGGGCTGATCTCGGTCGTTGATCTACGATCAAGGCGGAATCCTTCACTTGGGCTTGCGGGAATGTTAATCTCCGCACGACTCCACTTCGACAATGCTCCCACATCGTCGATCTTCTGTCGGCTTAGATCTGAGTCGTTCAACTCGACAAGCTAGATTACTTAGCTTCTTCTTGATTTCTCGACCGATTGATCATGGAAATTATCAACGCAGCTCGAACCTCATCTGGATGCTTGGAAAACTAAGTTCAAACAAGACTCCTACTTAAACAATTGATTGGTGATTGGTCTGCAAACACATTGGGGTTCTTGACTTCACACAGAGATCATATAAACACAACACAGAGATTCATTCACATAGAAATCAGGTCACAAATGCACAAAGCTCTACCTAACAGAAACTTAAAGTGGTCTTAATTGAAATGCACAGAAAGAGGTCTTAAACCCACAATTCTTCTACCTTCATCTACCGAAAACATGAAAACCGCATTCCCTACAGAATGACTTACAATCCTGAGCCGACCAACCAACCCTTAGCTCATTTTACTTTTCCCTACTTATGCATTCGGCTCCCTAACAAAATTATGAACCACTCAACAACCTAACAACCTAACAGACTCCATGACGGCGGGTCTGCATCAGTACTCAGCTGACTTCCTAGTCCGACTTGATCTCCACGCAGGGAGTATCAACTCGCCGCTAGTCCTATCTTACCAAAAATAGACAATGCAACAATTAGTTAATGCATGCGTGAATCAGAATGATAACAAAAAAACAGGTCATCCTATCCACATCAGAGCTGCTCGTCCTTAATCTAGTCACAACATGTGGCCACGTAATCACATTGCTAACTCAACATCGATGCTCCTGCATCAGGTTGTGTGAAGCCCCAGAATCTAGCATAGCATTATGTAGTATGTGATCATGAATGTTCAGACTGATATAGAAAGGGAGAACATCGTCTTCTGGAGAACTTTCAACATGGGGGACAACAGAAGGGTGGGCTTATCATCATGCAAATTTAGAGTATCGGGCTACTTTCCTTCCTCTCCCTTCACTATTTTCAGAAACTTATCTTTATACTCTTAGTTTTTTACCAACTCATTTAAGGGAATGGAATTTTTATTTTAGAAATTTCATTTTCTAAACTGAAAGCAAAATGAATCTTGTCCATGGTTTTCACATTACTTTCATCCCTTCCTTCTGGGCCCTTTTTAGGAGCTTCTGCTCCTTTCTCAACTGCCTTGTCAGAGGTAACATTCTTTGGCTCACCCTTCCCGAGGGTTTCTCTTTTCTTTTGTTGAGAAGAAGATGGCTCAGTAGTAGCCTTTCCTTGGTCTACTGTTACCTTCCTATTTCTCAGATTATGTTGCTTTTGAAATTCAAAGAATGCATTCTGGAACCCTTTTTGATATTGCTCAGATTCTGATTCCTTTAGGCTGCTATCTAACTGCAGAGATGATTGGTCATGTTCCTCTTTGGTTAAATATAATTGGGGTTGCATATGATAAAAAAGGTGGATCTGATCTTCAGGCTACCCATCTTCCTCTTCTCCTGCTATTAGGTTCTCAACAAAAGGTGGTCTAATGGGTTGATTCTCTGCATTTCTAGGATCCCTTGGTCTTCCCTGTGGGGAAGGGGGTCTCCTGTAATTGTTATTTCAAGCTTGAGGCTCTAGGTTTTCTGGCAGGGGGCCTATTATCAAGGGAGATCCTATCCACCAGTTTTTCCATAGTTCTCATCATTTTCTCAAACCTGGTATTAATGGATTGGGATGTGGAAGGTTGAGATGCCTCATTAGGTCCCTTTTTCTCAACTTCACTTATGTGTTTCATTTTTCCAGAGGCCATCGGATTGGATTCTACTTCTACAACATCTTTTAACATATCAGGCAGGGTAGCAGATCTTCTTTCTCTCAACATGAGAGCAAAGTCACTGTCAAAACAATCGGCATAGTGAAGTTTAGCTGCACCCACAGGAGGTTTGATGTCCACAAGGTTGGAATTGTACACTCTCATGAACCTTGCTGAGAATTCTTGGATAGTCTCAACATTAGTTTATTTGTGTTTTCATACTGAGTGAGAATCTAGAGAGGATTTTTTTTATCCTGCCATCTGGCTCGTAAGGCTTAATCAAACCGTCGATAGGTAGAAATTCCTCCATTTGGAAGGGTTTTGAACCATTTCTTTACTTCTCCTGAAATACTTTGAGAAAATAACCTCATCTTGACATCATCTTCATCAATCTCCTCCAGGTCTATGAAATCAGTAAACTAGTCCACATGCTGTTGTGCAGTACCACTCCCTTCCCCATCATATCTCTTGAGGCGTTGGGCATAGCCCACAGGTAGGTCATGGAGATTGGCAGGGAGGGATAAAGGGGAAAAATTGGCAGTCATTGCTCCAAGGTTTTGCTTGGAAACAAGAGGGGTTTGTGGAATAAATTTAGAAACAACACTAGGTATTATAACAGTATGACTTGAAGTAGCAGGAAGAGTAATCAAGACCTAGGTGTTTTTACCAGTTGTTTTAGTGGAGAGAAATGGATCATTGTTTTCTTCTCTGACTTGTAAATTCTCCCACAAAGCACTCAAACAATGTGTTTGGAATTTTCTTTGATCAAACAGGGTTTCTTCGAGATTTGTCTCAGATTTAGACCTAAATAGGGTCTGCTCAAATTTGAAATCAAAAGAGACAGTATCTATAGCCTGTGCCTCTTCCTTAGGTAAAGAAAAAGACCTAGTTAATGGGGGAATACCTGTTTTTTCCTTATTTGCTTGGCGAATGATATTTTCTGGATCTGATATGAATTATGTCGGTTTAGGATCCGGCTGATTTCTGGTAGGTATCCTTCTGGAAGCCATAATTCTCTCAAGGAACTCACCAAGTGTCTCTTGTGGGACTGTAAATTTGAATGTTGGAGTCGCCAGGGAAAATATCACAACCTTGATGTATTTGATCCTCTATTTTCCCTCAGAGATCTGATTTGATGCTCTGTAATTCTTGTTCTGGGGGAAGAAGTCCTTGTTATAGCTTGAAATGACACCTCTCCGTCCGTGATGACACTTGTTTCCCTTGGTCGCATGACGACATTTCTTGAGATCAAGTTCAGTCACACAACAGGACATTTGTGGATTGAGGAGTCATTTGGGACACTAAAAATGGTTGAAATTACCTCATTCTTGACCCATTTGATGTATATGACCCTTAGGAAAATTTTTCCAGACCAAACCATCTCCTGAAAATGAGCAGAAAAGCCTGTTTTTGGCCATTTTTTAACATGAGCGCGACTCCACTGTTGAAATAGTAGCGCTCAAACCCTTCTAAGCGTGACTCCACTGTTGAAATAGTAGTGCTCAACTCCATATGTATGCTACTTTGTCTACTATAGAGTAGCGTACACCCCTGTTTTGGTCAAAATCTCGAAATTCGAGTAAGTTAAGTTGGTTGGGAAACCGCTTGAACGGTTATAAGTTCTTTTCCTCTTCCTCACTGACTATATAAGGAGGGTAGAAGGGCCATGTGTGAGGACTAAGCCCAATTACAAAGTTATGCTGGAGGAATGGAGACCCTCATCCCCCTCTCTTGTGCTTCAGTTTTGGTAAACCCTAGCATAGTTGATTAGAGGCTGGAATCCTTGGAGAACGGAAGCAGGAGACCTTGAATCTAGGTTTCATGAAGTGCCAAGCTTGAAAGAAGGTATAACTTTATGTATTTGCTTTCATTCATCAATAAAGATCAGACGTTCTTCTCTTTCCAAATATGACCTATTAATGTGTCTCAGATTTGATTACAATTTGTTTATAATCTGATGTCTTCTTTCTATTATGAATATCAGTCTTATATGTGTAGTCAAATGTATTTGAGAAAGGTATCAAGTTGTTTTGCAGGTCTGGGCATTGCGACACTGGATAAATATTGAAGAGCGAGGGAGGCAAAGCTAAGGTCAACCTTCTGAATAAGGTTCCTACATCTCTAAACCCTAATCTCTTCATTTATTTGTTGTACTTGTAGAATGCTTGTAAGTCTATCTTTATCACCGTAAGTTGGTAGTTTCTCCCCTGAACTATAGGTGCATTTTCCCCACAATGGCTGACACATGAGGTCAAGGCAACTGCAGAATGGCCGACACAGGTTATATGCTTGAACAGTGAGCACGACACAAGAGTGACTTAGGCAGCTTTTAACACAAAGGGACCACGACGCAAAGTCTGCAATGTAGGAGACATTAACAAATTTTCCATATGATTGGAAGACTAACCAAACGAAGGAGTAGGAACTCTGAGATCAAGTTTACCCTAAGGCCAACGCTAGAACCCCACTTGTTTGATAGACTCAAAACAGGTGCTTTGTTCAAGGAAATAGTTGACTTGCTGCCATTATATTGAAAGCTATTTTAACATTCTTCCCTTCCCTTTCCTTTTTCATTTTTTAACGAGCTTGATAAAGAACTAAAGCATGCTCGACGGTATTTTCATATTTAAGGAGTCTGAAAAACCTAGAAGAAAACTCCATACACCTATCTGTGGATTTTATATCGAGCCCAGATTGGTCTGTGCTCGATGGTGTTTTCTTGCTTATAGAGTTGAAAAACTTAAACAGTCCTCTATACACCTATCTGTGGATTTTATATCGAGCCCGGATTGGTATGTGCTCGGCAGTGTTTTCTTGTTTATAGAGTTGAAAAACTTAAACAGTCCTCTATCAACCATCTCGTGGATTTCACATCGAGCCCGAGTAGGTGAATGCTCGCTTGGTGTTTCACATTTCGAGAGTCTGAAAACCCTAAAGATGACTCCAAAGGTCCTTTTTCGTAAAGTTAGTCTCCTTCCCTGAAAAAGTGTAAAATAATGGAAGAAGAACTCTTCTAGCGCATACAAGAGTATACCTAGAGTATACCTTTTCCGTAAATTATCCACCATGGCCTGGAAAAGGGGTAATTCTATACCTAAGTGGATGTCGGTTCAGTTATTTTAATGAGCCCGAAAAGACAACTATGCTCGGCAAACTTTTCCTATTTAAGGAGTCTGAAAAGGGCTTAAAAAGACTCCATAGGGATCTTTTCCATAAAGGTTTAAAAAGTCCAAAAAAGTAAACTCATGACCTCCTTACTGTTTTTAACGAGCTCAAAGGAGATACAGAAAATGCTCACAACTTCCTTACTATTTTTAATGAGCTCGAAGTGAAGATGAAAGAAATGCTCATAGCCTCCTTACTGTTTTTAACGAGCTCGAAGGAAAGGTGGAAGAAATGCACGTAGCCTCCTTACTGTTTTTAACGAGCTCGAAGTAAAAGAAGAATGCTCGAAACCTACTTACTGTTTTTAACGAGCTCGAAGTAAAAGAAGAATGCTCGAAATGGGAGGAGACGAGTGTTAGGGACATGCAAAACTAGCTCCAAGCGCATGGAACAAAGCTATGCCTAATGAAAGGAACATGAGCAAGATAAGGACACTCAAGGTGCGTCTCCTCCCAGTAAAAGGTGTCAAATTGCAAAGGCAAAATGATACAGGGCCTAGCGGAAATAAGATCAGAGATGGAGGCTTATATAACGAGCTCAAAGCGTGGAAGCCAGCTTCAGGCTCATTAGCGCAAGCGGGATCATAACAGATGCATATGCAATTTGAACACAAATATGGGAGCCTTATCAGGGATGGCCAAAAATATATGAGGAAGAAAGATATGAGGCTTCTTCTCAAAGTCATGGTAAATCTAAAAAGGCTCCCGAGCCTATGAGAAAAACTCAGCATGGGCACTAGAATGGAATAAGGGTGCTGACTAGGGTGACCCATGTTAGGTAGGCTCTGATGTCGGACCGGTGCATGATGCATAAAGAGATGGCTAACACACCAATATCCAACAGGTTCGACCCTATGGCGAATTCGGATGGCAAAAGGTTCAAATGCAACATGACAACGGGGAAGCCTAAACCTATATGCAAGGTTCCGAATATACCTGACATGGTCGCACAAGGTGTCGAAAAGGAGCAGTAAGCAAGTATACATCCAGCTAAGAATCCTGTCTCCAAGAAACATCAGTACCAAGATCATATCTAAAACATATGTAAGGAAAGACCCGATACAAGTCACTGTGGTAGAAATACTTTCAACTTCACTATCATCAACAACAAGCATAAACAAGGCAGAGTTTTCAAATGAAGACTCTATGGTACCCAAGCCCGAGGACTTATAATCAACAAGATCAACTTCAGGATGAAGATCAAAGTTGAAGGACATGATGGAATCTGCAGAAACAAATTCATCATCACTGGAGTTGAAAATTCTAGAAGCAGAATCAAACTCAGTAGGAACACTAATTTGCGGATCTATAGGAGAGTCCAAAGACTCAATAGTAGGAAGATCAGACTTTAAGGTAAAACCGGGGCTGGACATAACTGCGATTGGATCAACATCCAAATGAATGGCAGACTGTACTATGGACTCTAGGAAAAATTCATCGGAAGGAAGTATATCATCCCAGATAGGATACATATCTAAACATTCAGATGGAGGTGTCACTTGGTCAAAGGCTGGGACTAAGTCCCGAGAAGGTAAGCATGAACTCAGAGACTCCTTCTCAGTAGCAGTTGAACTCAAAGAACAATATGCAACAAAATTCCCATGTGACATAGTAGTGCCTAATGACGAGGGACCTGACTGGTATACAGTTGGGTAATAAGGAGGATCAACGAATGCAAGCTGGTCGATGGTGACAATGTTTTTGTTATGAGGGAAATGCATCACACGAAAAAGCGTAGACACCACAGCATGCATAGCATAAACGTAATCACGCCCGAGGATCATATCAAAGTCCACAGGGTCCTTTAAAACCATAAAATCAACTAAGACTGTTTTTCCACCCAAGGTAATAGGTGCCTGACGGAGGAATCCGATTGGTTCACTAGGTCTTCTATCGAAGGTCAACGGCCAATTAACAGTTGGAATAACATTAGGGAAACCCAAATCTCTCCAAGCATAAGCGGATAAGATACTAACAAAATCACCTTCATCAACAATGCATCGATCAACCGTATGGTTCCCGATATCAACTTTTATCTGGAAAGGTGTCGAAGAAGGAAGACGAGGCTCAGCTAGACTATTCCAATCAAAGGAAACGGTCCTAGGGCTTGGTAGGGGTTCACATGGCACAGATGAAGTGTCCCCTTTTTCAGGAACATACAAACTGGTAATGCAGAAGACTTCAACAGTAGGTGCATCAATCTCCGAAGGACTAATGGGATCGATCGAAGATTGCATCGATTCGATCACTTCACTCTCTGAAGGAAGAGTGGGGTCGACCAAAGATTGCATTAGTTCAACCAATTTATTAACCAAAGGTTGATCTGACTGCAGGGAATCTATAGACAACTCAGGAACAGAGGTTCCTTCAGACAAGGACCACACTCTTCGTGCCTCTGGAATGGCAGGGCATCGGTGAGTAAGGTGATCTCCCTTACAAAGTTTACAAGGGAACTTTGGTTTTCATCCTATAGGTTTAGACTCCTTTACAATGTCAGTACTCTCAGCATGACTAGCATTGGATGACAGCTTGCCCCCAGCATGACTCATAGAGGCTGGTTGCTCAGAAGCATCAGACTTTTGAACTAAGGACCACACTCTTTGCACTTCTGGAAGTACAGGGCACAAGTAAGTAAGGTGGTCTCCCTCGCAAAACTTACAAGGGAACTTAAGCTTCTATTTGTTTGGTTTGTCGACAATGTCAACTCCCTCAACATGACTTGCAGTGGCTGATCTGGTGTCTCCAGTATGACTCACAGGAACTGGTGACTTGTCACTAATATGACTAGCAGTGATCAATGACGTGTCCTCAACATGACTGACAGTGGTTGAAGACAAAATTTCAGTATGATTTTCAGTGACTAAAAGTTTTCTCCCAGCATGACCTCCAGAGGCTGGGTAGGTGCCCCCTGCATTACTTGCAGAGGAAGGATGTTTGCCCCCAGCATGACTTGCAGAGGCTGGGTTGTTGCCCCCTTGTTTTGGCATCTTCTTCCTATTCTTCCCCCGTCTATTCCTTTTAGACTGCTAGTTACTAGTATTGCTACTTTCGCCACATGAGGTAGAAGGAGGAGGAGAAGATGTTACTGGCAAAGAAGGCCCAGGGTTTTGATGCTCTTGATTTGAGGTGCTCACAGAAGAAGCATCAGGAGCATGCAAGGCATTCGGAGTGGAAAACAACCAAACCAGCAACCCAATAGTGAATCCAGGAAGATTCAGAGTAGCCATCAAGGGAGTACCAATGTTTCCAATGAATGGAACAGCACAAGGATCCCCCGGAACAGGGGGTACATTGATTGGCACTCGTCGGAACGCTAGACATAGTTTCCTGCTCAAATGAACAATAAGTTCTCTAAGGAAAACTAAAGCAAGTAGCACAAAGAGCACACCACTAAAAAAGGTCCTAAGTAAATCAAACCAGGAAAACAGATGCCTTCCGGAGAAGAGTCTGGGATGATGAGGGCCCAGAACAGATCAACGAAGGATGAAGGATAGTTACCCGGGGTCCACAATACAATGACTAAGGGTGCAAGCGCTGGAATCACCCAACCGCCCTCCCAAAGACCTGCAAGGAATTTCCTCCCACATCTGTCCTAGGTACAGCAGATATACCCTCCGTTGTCACCTGTGTATGAACCTATGGTCAGATACTAAGGATACCACAACACCGAAAACTCCTGGGGGAACAGTCGCTGGTCGAATCAGAAGGCGTGGGCAGGGTAACTAAGCCCGAAACTCAAAAGAGTCCCCCAAACGTGATCCAATCCTAGTATATGCTCGAAACAGAAAGTAGGAGGAGTATTCCCAACAATCTGATCTCACAAGACCTACTGTATAGATCCCAGGCAAGCTTTGAATGAAGTGGGTTTACCTGTGATAGTCGAATTACGATTTTTTGCGTAATGTGTGATCTTGGGTGGTTTAAGGTGTTTTAAACCCAAGATCCTAACCAAGACTAGTTGGTGTAGTGTAACCTAGAAAAGAAAATGTTACTAGTACATTTTATTAGGGTTCATTTTAAAGGTTACTTGCTTACTCAAAAAAGGTAGTGGGTGTGTGAGAGTGGTTATAATAGAGATAGAGTACTGAAAATGAAATATTTACCACCAAACAAATATTTTTCTTTTCAATGCAAGTCTTAAAAATTCTGATCTAGAATGCATGTGCAAATGCAATTTTTAATCTTTCAAATGCAAAAAAAAAGGTAAAAATAAAGTCTAAATTTACAAAATTAAACTCAAAACCTAAGAATGCAGCTACTCAAGCAACTAGGTATGCAAAAGAAAACTTGTTCTTTTTTATGTAAAGCACTTTAAAATATTTTAAGCCACTTGCAAGGTACTCTATTCAGAAAATGAATCAAAATTCTTTATGCTTTCAAAGGTAAGAAACAAAACTGAAACTAACCTATTATCAAAGCAAAGCAAAGAAACTTTTAGGTTGTCTTTATGAAACAGTAAAAGCTACCAAATATGACTTTCAAATTCTTATTGATGTAAGCATGCCAAACATTGGGAAAAGAGTACGAAAACTACTTTTAGACCCAAACGAAGCAAATGACCTACGAAGAAGTATGGTTTGGTAAAGTCAGGTCTGCACATAAACAATGCAAACAAGGTCTTGAACAACAGCCCAAAACACTTGAGCTTTCACTACAAAAGAAAACTTAAAAGCATAAGGGAGGATAAAAAACCAATCTAAAAGAGAAATTTCACTCAAATAGATACAAACAGGGTCAAGAAGACTCAAGAGGTTTCAAATCCAGTGGAAATGGGGCAAGCAAGTTCAGTCAGACTCAAATTAGGGTACAAAACACCAAACAGGTCCACAACCCCCCAACTTGCGTCAACAAACCCCAAAACTTTTCAAACAAGCCCAAATTGATCAAAAGAGGTTCAAATCATGAATGTAGGATCATTACAAGGATGGGAGACCACTTACAGTGGTTTAACTCAGACCTAGGGTCATTAGGGACCCCAAAAAATGCAGCCACATCCCCCAGATTTGGGTCCACAACCAAAAACTCAAAAATTTCAAACCCAGATTTTGAGCGCTACTGTGTATGAGGCATACCAGTGCCCATAGTAGGATGGGTGCTACTGTGTAGAATAAAAGTAGCGTATGGGCGCTACTGTGTTGTACAAACAGTAGCGTTACAGGTGGAAAAAGTTTGAAAAAATGGGGTTAAAACCCCCACACCTGGGTCCACAAGGGTTTGCAAGGGCTGGGAAGGGTCTGTAAAAGCCTAGCAGGGTCAAACAGAGCCTACTAACTGATCCTAATCAAGAAAATGAACAAAGACCATCAAACAAGATTGAAGAAATGACCCTTGGATACCCCTAAGCAGTTAAGCTTTCCCCAGCGGAGTCCGCCATTCTGTTGTGGGGAAAATGCACCTATAGTTCATGGGAGAAACTACCAACTTACGGTGATAAAGATAGACTTACAAGCATTCTGTAAGTACAACAAATAAATGAAGAGATTAGGGTTTAGAGATGTAGGCACCTTATTCAGAAGGTTGACCTTAGCTTTGCCTCCCTCGCTCTTCAATATTTATCCAGTGTCGCAATGCCCATACCTGCAAAACAACTTGATACCTTTCTCAAATACATTTGACTACACATATAAGACTGATATTCATAATAGAAAGAAGACATCATATTATAAACAAATTGTAATCAAATCTGAGACACATTAATAGGTCATATTTGGAAAGAGAAGAACGTCTGATATTTATTGATGAATGAAAGAAAGTACATAAAGTTATACCTTCTTTCAAGCTTGGCACTTCACGAAACCTAGATTCAAGGTCTCCTGCTTCTGTTCTCCAAGGATTCCAGCCTCTAATCAACTATGCTAGGGTTTACCAAAACTGAAGCACAAGAGAGGGGGATGAGGGTCTCCATTCCTCTAGCATAACTTTGTAATTGGGCTTAGTCCTCACACATGGCCCTTCTACCCTCCTTATATAGTCAGTGAGGAGAGGAAAAGAAGTTATAACCGTTCAAGAGGTTTCCCCAACCAACTTAACTTACTCGAATTTCGAGATTTTGACCAAAACAGGGGTGTACGCTACTCTATAGTAGACAAAGTAGCGTACATATGGAGTTGAGCGCTACTATTTCAACAGTGGAGTCATGCTCAAAAGGGTTTGAGCGCTACTATTTCAACAGTGGAGTCATGCTCATGTTAAAAAATGGCCAAAAATAGGGCTTTTCTACTCATTTTCAGCAGATGGTTTGGTCTGTAAAAATGTTCCTAAGGGTCATATACATCAAATGGGTCAAGAATGAGGTAATTTCAACCATTTTTAGTGTCCCAAATGACTCCTCCATCCACAAATGTCCTGTTGTGTGACTAAACTTGATCTCAAGAAATGTCGTCATGCGACCAAGGAAACAAGTGTCCATCACGGACGGAGAGGTGTCATTTCAAGCTATAACAATCCTTTGGTCCCCAGCGGAGTCGCCATAATGTTATCACTCAAGATTCTTCGGGGTTGCAATAGAATGGATCCTGAGGTAACTATTTCAAACCAAGATTTGGTGGGATGGAAACTAGCCTTTCCAACCACAGAGAGGGCTCTCTCTTTCACAATTCTTTCAACTAACAAAATATCCTTTGAATGGGATGATTATGGGTAAAAAGTGGTGACTAGGCCTCAGATAAGGATTTTTAGGGCTTTTTCAGCTGGTTGGGGTTAAGGATAGGAGCATCATTGGGCATGGAGTCAAAATTTAATGGGATTTCTGTCACAGATGACTGATTTGGACTATAATTCCGGGGGTAGAGGCAAGGTAGATGACGTTTTTTCAAGTCAAAGATAATCAACAAATGGTAGCAGAAAGGGAAACAAATTCCATCACAGAGTTAGAGCATTTAAGAATGAATTCTAACCTACAACTTCAAGAAGAAATGGTGGAGTACCTAATCATATGCATATGAAGCATAAAATATGAATTTCAGACCATGTAATCTTGATCTAGATACTGCAGAAGAAGACAATCAATGGAAAATACTAATAAAGAAACACATATACAAGAATAAAAGGCATCAAAACACTCATCACAAGAATCTCTGCTCCAAAATTAGGTCTTCATATTAATTAAAAGGTCGAGTTTCATTACATACGCAGAGCTTTTTCTCTCCCAATCTCAACAATCCAACCCTTGGGTCTCATTCGGACCCTGCCTTTATAGGCTTACAAAATATCTAAAACTTATAGAAACACTTCAGCCAGGTGTGGTTGTTTATTAAACTGGTAAAATGTAACAGATTCTTGATTTGTTAGATGCGCAGATGGGGAAACTTCAGTGTGTTGTCAATGTACATTCAGGCTGTGGAAAACGACTTGTATGCTCTTTGGATTAGGCCATTTCAGGATGATTTGCATGGATAACCAAGCTGTGCCTCTCTTCTGCTTCCAGATCGACTCCCAGTCATGCCTTTCCCCTGTGAAATTACGTGTTTTTTGTAGTCGCAATCTGCTTTGATCTTCAGTCTACAATCCGCAAATACCATTCTGATTTCCGCAATGTGATTTTCGGAAATCGGAAGCTCAAATTCGTGCCTTTGGAGAACTCGGGCCACCGCAATCCGCATTCCACAATGTGGGACCTGGGAATCGGAAACTGTCGAGTGGACACCGCCAATTTTTTTCCTTCACGATCCGCAGTCCGCAATGCGGGTATAGGAAATTGGAACCGCAAAACAAAACTTGCAAAATTTCATTTTCAACATCCGCAATCTGCAATGCAGGATTTTGAAAGTCGGAATGCCATCGCACAACTTTGCAGAAATTGCCTCCGCAATCTGCATTCCGCAATGCGGGATTTGGAAATCGGAAACTCAGTTTTGTGTCCCCAGAAAAATCACGTCTCCTCAATCCGCAATGCGGGTTTCGGAAATCGAAAGCTCGATTTTGCGCCTTTGGAAAAATCGCACCTCCATAATCCACATTCCGCTATTTGAGTTGCGGAAATCAAAAGCTTGATTTTGCACCTTTGGGAAAATTGCACCTCCACAATTGGTATTCTGCGATGCGGGTTGCGGAAATCGGAAGCTCGATTTTGAGCCTTTGGAAAAATTGCAACCTCCACAATCTGCATTCCGCGATGTGGGTTGCGGAATTCAGAAACCCAACTGTGCCCATTTGAAAATTTACCGTTTCGATTTCCGCAATCCACAAGGCATGTTCGGAAAGTCGGAAAGGCGGAAATGCGGAAAGCCTCCTGATAGGATATGTTGTGGGTTGCTTCCCATCCGTTGATTTGACCTTGTTCTTCAATCCTGACCGTTCATCTTCTTTTGAAAGCGGAAGACTAGGGGCTAAGCATCGAGCAAGTGCGCCTTCCACAACTACTTTGGACCATCAGATCCGAACATCCGCAACTGTTTAGAACCATCAGATCGGCTCCATGGTGGGGTTAATTTGACTTAGGGTGAAATGGATGAAGATTTCGCGTCCGATTTGGCCGTTAACCTCCGAGCTTTTCCTTCAGACGAAATCCTTTGCAAATCGTTGATTATTTCACGGCCTGGCTCGTCCATTGATATATGATCAAGAGCGGAACCTCCACTTTGGATTTTAGAGGTCTAACGTTTGCACATTTTCGCCCAGTGAAATCCTTTCTCCACCGTCGATCTCCTTACTTTGATCTAGACTGCTCATCCCTTTTGAGTGCAGAAGACCTGCATTGCCCTGTTTTTCTCATTTTTTCCACTGTGGCTTGATCCTTTGGCTTTAATTTGTTGGTACTTAGCCATTTTGTGGGTTCTTTGCTTCTTCCGTTGGTGTAAAAGGTCAATGGGCATGCTTGGGGTTTCGGTATGGGGGTTCCCTTTCCTTCCCTTGCGGGAGCTTTGCTAGAGGTGATAACAGTGAGAAGGGGTCCATAGGGTTACAAGGCTATTGAAATTGAATTAGGGAATTGGAAATGTAACCACGAGAATATATGTCTCCAATGAGTACAGAACATGTGCCATGCAATACAACCAAGTAGCATTGTACGACACTAGTCCACCATGTGGCGCCACATAGTGGTAATTAGGAGAACCTTTAATTCACTTTTATTCTCCTCATTACCTAGTCTCCACGTGCCTTTTCCTACGTCGATCTACATGCAGTTATATATTGCTCGGGCTTGGTATGTGGGCATTGAAACATGCCATGCTTGCAACAAAAGGATAAGGCAATAATATGAGCATATACTCATACAAAGAAAAGGACATTGAAGTATCAAAGCACAATGAAATGGTATGACCCAGTTTGTAAATCCCTCCTCTCCTTCCTCTAAGAATAACAAAATCTCAAAGGAGATAAGAGGTTTGGGGAGGTATCTTGCCTTTTCTAGTTCAAAAATATGCAAGGAGGATAAGGAATCTAAAACCTTTTCAAACAATTTGAATGGTGTAAATAAAAATGAAATTATCTCAAACTTTCTCAAACAATTGGAAATTTGTCACCTTAATTTCTAACAAAAAATTAGGAGGGTACTAACATATTGGAACACTAGCTAGAAAATATTTTAATAACACCATAATGCTTACATAGAAACAATCTCACTATAATCCCATTCTAACAAGCATCACAAGATCCATGAACACATCAATATCACAAGAGAGCACTTAGCACACATCAATATCACAAGATCCATGCACACAACAATATCCTAAGTTTTATTAATACAACAAACATATTCCATAATCATTCACATTCATCATGCCAATGAAGCAAAAATCGTCTTGACAGGTATGGACTTCCTAAAGCCATGATTACTTCTTGTTGCTAGCATTGTACATGATTAACGTATATAGACTAATGCACGACATTCACATTTTCCTCTTTATAAAGCAGGTTGTTATTTTTAGCTTGTTGACCCTATATTCTAGCCATAACCACCTCTGCACTATTAATTACACTAGGTTCTCTTCATATAAAAATGCTTCAAAATACTAAAAAATATGGCCCTTACTTGTGCTGTCCTTGTTTTTCTTGTAGATTGATTTTGCACTATTGTAACCTGCTTTGTTTTTCCGTTACACTTGTTACTACTCCCTTGTTATTTAGGCTTCTCATTGGATATATTATGAAATGAGTGCATAACTCTTTCATTCTTGATAACAATGAAAAGTTTGAAAATTTGGCTATTACATTTGTTGTTGGTTGTATTTTGATGACTTTAACACAAAACATTTTTCTAGATACATTGTCGGTGGTAATGTACTAATACACCCCTTATTTATAACAATAGCCTCATATCTACAAATGTGGCCAAGGAACATGTTTTCCTACTCCAATTTTTAGAAATAAGTTGTTGATATATGATGTGTGCCCTATATATGGATGGCCTATGGTAGTGGATACTCTGCCAATGGATACAATTATTTATTATCAGCATAAGTTATATGAAGCTACTTATGGATTAGCGAAGGTGATCACACTTGAAAAAGAACACTGGAAATATTATGTACGTTGGCCAAAATGCATTTAGTCGATTAATTCAACCTTTTCACCTACCTGCGATCTTTAGATTAATTGCTTAGTTAGCTATATGAGTGCTTTCAACATGTGTCTATAGAGGTTGGTAATGTGCTTTCAAACTAGGTTTCTATACACACAAATATCTCATTTTTCCTAATCTACAGAACTAGAGTACGATTAAAGTAAGGGATGAACAATGACAAAGTGCACATACTTAGAAATGTACACATAATTTTTATAGGAAAAACTTGAATTTAATAGATAGGTAGACAAACTTAAGTTCAATAATAGAATTCTATTTCAGTGCGTATAATGTATGAGAAGACTGGAAAATAGCTTTAGCAATATTGGAGGTAAAAGACCATGCACATAATTGTCTATGAATAGGGCCATAGTATGAAGAGGATCATAGAATTCAATGTCACTACTCCTAATAAAGGCAAGGATAAAGTGTACAAAAATACAATACAGATTTATGAAAGAATCCATTTAGTTAGGGATTAATCTCAAGGACCCAAACATGGTTAGAAAGTACCTTAGTGGTGTTGACTCAAACCCAGTCGACAGGGGGTACCCATCACTATCGACACCAACCCACCGCGATCTCCCTGAGCACGCGCCGAGACAGGTTTTGGTCTGCTCAACAACACCTACAAAGCATATGAGGTCTCACCTGAGGCGATCAAGGGAGAGTGGAAGGAACCATGTTTCCACCGAATGAAGGAGGATGATTGCGGCAAAAATTACTTCAACTTATCGCAACATCCAAAACAGATCTATGCATTCAAGATTAACATCATTTGTATTCATAGCATTATTTAACAGAGTCATTCATCGCAACAAAAACAAATATAACATTAAAAGGTTAACTGGCAGCAAGAAGTCATCACAACAGGCATTAACACAAAAGGTACGCAGGGAATTTCACCAAACAGTTCCGTCATGTCATATTACTTCAAAAAAACCCTGATACAACATCTATGCAAAACCAGATCTCAGTGATATCTCTTGATCTCAGAACATATGCAAAACCGCATCTCCAAGATATCCTACGACCTACCACTTTCTGTCTATATATAGGCATCCGCCTTTACAATGCTTGTCCACTTACTAACAACTTCCTAACCAACTCCAGGACAAATGACCCAAAATCTAACTGACACGGTCCAAATGACCCAAAAACCCGCCTACTGCAGTACAATTAGCTCAAAATTACATCTCATATGGTCCAATGACCCAAAAACCTGCATTTTGCGGTACAATCGACTCAAAAAGTACATAAAATAATGCAGCCTTCTTCCTTTCTGCGATCTCTTCTGACGTGTCGCAGCATCAGCGATGCTGCGATTCTTCCTTACCAAACCGCCTGCCAACAAGTGGCTTTCACAATTACATTGGAGGGGAAGTTATGCTATTTTAATTCCAATACCATTGATGAGGCTTATGTGTAGGCCTTAGTACATGAAATCTTGTGAGAATAAGTGGAAACCAAATGGTTTTTAAGCTATTATACCATTATGGAGTTTCCAATAATGGAGAGAAAAAGAGGGAAAGTGGGGACAAAAGAATACATTTTCCATTACACATGTGTGCAAGTACTCCTCATAACCACCATGGCCAATGCAACATTGATAGTCTCACCAGATACAAATGTTGGAAACTAAAAATAGTGTTTAATCCTACAAACCAAAAGTAGGAGCAATCTAGGAAACATAATATTCTAATGGAAGAATGAAAGGAGATAAAAAGAAATTCATATGTGGATGGAATTTTTCACAATAGTGCAAAAAAGGTGAGCTTGACTAACCTCTAGTAACCACAAAGTGTAAAACGAAATGACAAATCTATTCCATATCAAGAAGAACATAATAGGTGTATGTTCGAGGTGGAATTTAGGGGTGGGGATAAACTATAAAAACTAGAATTGCAAAACCCTAAAGAGTCATTCTCTTCAACTCAAAAACCAATGATATGTGCACATGAACAACAACGATAATGCTTGTACACATAAGAAGAATTGCAGAGATAAATGTTAAACTATACACACATGTTATACATCTATATGCCATGTTATTTATAAGAGCACTACATATAGTTCAAAAATAGAAAGTAATCAATAAATAAAGAAAGATCAATGGAGTGATAAATGGGGATGGTAGATGGAGTCTTGTAGTAGGTTGAGCAATTAGTGGGGATTGTGTTTATGATTTGTCTTCCTAACTCAAGAGTTACAAATAATCAATATCAATTATGATAAAATGACAGCTCAAGTTATGAAGGCTTGCATAAATCGAATATAAGGTTCACATAAACCCCTTCTTGAATATTTGTTAATACCAACACTAAATAAAGCAAAATTATCAAAATGGATCCCACTTGCACTAGATCCTTTCAACAAAAACACCCTGGAAAACCATGCCATTAACCCAACTTAATAGCCACATGTAACTACAACAAATTGAACATAACCACAATAGTAGCAACACAAATAACAATACTCACAATTGCAAAAATAGGAACAAAGTCTGACCTCTTATATGCCCCTAAATGCTCATGCTATCCTTTGAACTTCTCTATACACACAACCTATCGATGCCATGTTAGAAATTTGTTTCATGCATATGTTTATGGCTTGTCATGTGCTTGCAGGTTTGGCAGCAATGATGAATGTGAATGATTATGGAATAGTGTGTGTGTGTGCTTGCAGGTCTGGAAGCCTATCAAATTAAGATAATAATGTTAATGCCATGACGGGTATGGCCAAACTCGACCCCCCAACCCACTACTTAGGGGTTTGTAAATTAGTAGCGAATAAGGGTTTGTAAATTAGCACACAATACAGGTTAATTACCAGGGTTTGCACTCATCCTATGCTTCATTTAGTGCTATATATCATGAAACATAGACAATAGTAGCACCACAATAACAATACTCACAGTTGAAAAAATAGTAGCAAAGTCTTACCTCTTATATGCCCCTAAATGCAGACGCTATCCTTGGAACTTCTCTATACACACACCCTGTCGATGCCACATTAGAAATCCATCAACTTCAAAGCAATGAACCAATAAACACCAAATTAAGATGACAACATTCATGGCATGACAGTATGGCCAAGCCGGAGCTTCCCCCAACCCACCATTAGGGTTTGTAAATTAGTAGTGAATAAGAGTTAATTACCAGGGTTTGTAAAAATAATATAGAATGAGAGTTAATTACCAGGGCTTCCACTCATCCTACGCTGCATTTAAAGCTATATGTCCTTAAATATATACTAATAGATCTTACATTATGTGAGGGTTCTTAACAACACAAAAAACCACGAACAAACCAAAACCACTTTCCATTGCAGTGCTTACCAAGACGGGTGACGACAATGAACCCATAAACACCAAATAGACAAAACCATAGAAAACTGTTTTCACATTCCCCACTCCACTAACGCTGAAATTATTTTTAACAATGTGTCAACTGAAATTATTTTTAACAATGTGTCAAACCACACTTTCATTCCTCTCCCGTGCACATCACAAGTAAAAATCACAGGCTAGTGGAGGGCTTTGCCACAGTGCAAAGTTAATTACCAAGGTTTGTAAATTGGCAGAGGAACAGACCATTTAACAAAACAATCAATCAATCAAACAATGAAAAATCTAATAAAACCCAATTTTTATTTTTATTATGACAATCCATTACCAGAGAGTAGGAGGCATATTAAACCCATGAGACCAAAACCATAATTCATAGCCATAAGACATAAATATAAATAACCATAAGAAAAAAACCCATGACACATAAAACACCATAAGAGAAAAACCATAATTCTTACATTGTAAGGACAACATGCTTTGTCCATTAATAAATAGCAAGAGGTTTTTCAAATCCATCAAAAGAATCCCATGAAAATTTTTGGGCATGATTTTGTTGAAGTACAGTTTTGGGAACTACGTAGTTTAGGCTGCGAGGTCAGTTGGCACAGTTTTGCGAAGTGCGCAGTCTAGATCGTAGAAGTCAGTTTTGCGCAGTTATGCTAGTGCGCAGTGCCAACGCAACAACCATTTTGAGAAAGAGTATAAGGGAAGGTCGAGCCGAGAAAGCGACCTATTTTGGGTAAGGAGCAGATTGGAGAAAGAGGAAAGCGACTGGTCAAGAGAGTGGCGGCAAGCAGTTAAGGAGCCAGGCCACTAAGTCGATAGCGACAGGCAAGCTAAAGGGATGGAAAGTGACAGGCCGACGATGCAGTTGTAACCGTTTTGTTGATGATTGCGGCTGTCAGAAGGGCATTAGAGCCACGAGTGGCCTAGCAAGGCGACCAAAGCGAGTGGAGTAAACTGTCGACGGTGACAAGCAGGGTGGCAGGTAAACGCACCAGTTTTAGGGAATCTTAGGGTTTTGAGCCTATGCATTGTAAAGACATGACCTACGGGCATGATCTATAAGAAGGCACAATTTTGTAAGGGAAAGGTTGTTAATCTCGTATCTTCATTGTAAAATCTTCGAAGTATTGATTGCCATTGCAAAGGCTCTGCAAGCTGTGTGTGCAGAGGCCTATTGAGAGAAGAGAGTCTACAATTGAGTGCGCAGATTGGAACTATTGTACCCTTCCCAAGATAATATAACAACAGTTCCTGTGGACGTAGCTCCCATCCTAGGGGTGAACCACGTTAAATTCTGTGTTGTGTGATTATTTATATGCTTGAATCTGTATATTTGCTTACTATGAATGCTTAAGATCTTCTTATTTGCTTACTATGTATTCGCCATAAGAATGAAGATGGGAATAATATGTTAAGTATCACATATGTGGATGAATGTTAGAGTATTTCTAAGTCTGTGAATGCATAAGCCAGTTGGATAGTCACTTAAGTGGGTAGAGTTCGCGCAGTGCGATCCCCTCGTCGTTGCAGCACCGGAAGTGCGCAGTACGTAGTGTTCCGTCATATTGCATAAGTCATAAGATTAATAACCTAAGGCAATTGATGAATGGATATGAAACTCTAAGTAAAATCATTGAAATTGGTTTAAATCCGAACAGGAAGCATAGTTATCAGTTGCGCTGTCCTATCACCGAAAGACCATCCCACATCGCCCAGTCCTTGGATGCGCGATAGACTGAGTATTGATCATGAAGGGGTTAAGCTCCATGCAGTCCTTAGTCTGCAGTGCGCTGTTCATCAGATCCGTTTACGCACTCATCACCCAGTTGTGGAAACTTGATTCCGCAACTTCCCCATTACTTCGCCTCGGGTGAGACCTCAGTCTGTTCGCAGATTGTTGCCGAAAGGGCCGGTGAAAAGGGGTTTTGTTGGTTCATTGAACCGCGAAGAACCTGGGTCTACATTGGAAACCTCTAGAACAGTTATATAAGCCAACAAAAACTAAACCCATAGCAAAAGAATCCATCAGAACAACCCACAATATGAAAAATCCATACAAATTTCCACCTGGAGGATTATTGTGTTGAAGAACACAGAGGAAGAAGTTGGTAGGATTGGAATCATACTAGATAGAATTTGGCGCGATTTTTCTTCGGTCGTTCTTCTCCAATCGCTCCACTGCCATACCTCCAAGCACACATACACAAAGGTGAGGGCCATTAACAATAACCAAAACCATGAACATACTGAACTACTTTCGACCAGAGTGCTTACTAGGATGGGTGATGAATGCCACCACCAAACCAACAATGAGCATGCTTGAACCAGCTTTGTAGAATGAACAAGCATGGAACGACTCACCAAACTAGAGGTTGAACTACACCATACCTCCCGACGTCTACAAACCACCAACCTGACGCTAAGAACAACCATGCCGGATGGGTTGAATAACACATGCAACATACGAAAAAATGATGAGATACTAAGTGGATGATGAGGGATGCAACCCACCACCGAGAGTAGCACCCACAATTGCAAGGATGGAAAATGGGACGAACCACTGCCGGGGTGATTGATTACCTATAGACCGAGGTCGAGCGAAATTCCATGTAGGAAAAAGTGCGTGGAGACCAGGAAACAAGGACAATAAAAGCGAATCAAAGGTTCACCTAATGCCATGATGCATTGGATTAGTGTCGTACACCGCCGCGTCGCCATTGTGTGGTTAAGGGAAGGCGCACCACTATTGGTATCCCTCCCCTAAACCACTTATCAAATGTTTTGGCATCAATGCCACTTTCAAAATAACATTTTTTTAAAAACCTGATAATAATTCATGCCGCCAAATGATCCTAATTTAGATTAAGCCAATGTTATAAGTTTGACTTAGGGGCATAATTCCATTGAGAAATTTTGCAAACAAGTTATCGATTTCCTTGCATGCCTTTTGTAATGGTTCATAAATCATTCACTAAACAATGCTTACATCAAGTGTGGCTAAGCCACTCGAGGTAATTACATAGACCATTTGTCATTTATTGTGTTTCAAAAGGTAAGTCAAGGAAATTACATCAAGCATGTGCTTTAGTGGAGTTTCAAAACCAGCTTGAAACACCTCTAGAACAAGTAAAAAAAATGAAAAGAAAATTCTTTGTGATAAATTTTTAATGAAACTTTTTTTATACTAATAAACTTCCAAGAAGACGAGCGCCTCGATCCTCGTCGGTTTAATATTAACCGTCGATAAGAGCCCATCGACGGTTGACTGGAAATGATCATATTGCCACGGATCGAGACCTCTTAGCCATTGTTCATAGAATCGAAGCGAGGAGATTCCTACAGTTGGAGACGTGTTTACGGCAATCTATAAATATCTTCCTCGCTCTTTCAGTTTCACTATCGGCGTTGTTCATTTTCATTGCTTGAGAGTACCAGAGAAACTTATCAAGTCGAAGGATGTCTGGGCGTGGAAAGGGAGGCAAGGGTTTGGGGAAGGGAGGTGCCAAGAGGCACAGGAAAGTGCTCAGAGATAATATCCAGGGCATTACCAAGCCTGCAATCAGGCGTCTCGCCAGGAGAGGAGGCGTTAAGCGTATTAGCGGCCTCATTTATGAAGAGACCAGAGGCGTCTTGAAGATCTTCTTGGAGAATGTCATCAGGGATGCCGTGACATACACGGAGCACGCCAGGAGAAAGACTGTGACAGCCATGGATGTCGTCTACTCCCTTAAGAGACAGGGGTCGAACCCTCTACGGCTTCGGAGGCTGAGGGATCTCGCTTTGACTAAATTCATTCAATGGTGTCTCTTGACACCACCTTTTTTTCTCAGAAATTTCAACCTAATTACATTGCCGGCTGTCGAGTGTGTTGCTTCCCTTGAAAGTTTGCAGGGGTTTGTTTTGCCTGTGAACTGCTTGTTAGCTGTATTTCTTTCGCTTCTGTATTGCTTCTTTTGTTTAATTTTAATGAGAAATGATGTTTGTAAGGGTTTGAAAGGAAATTGCCAACCGGAAATTGCTCGGAGATAACATCCAGGGTATCTTCAAGCCCGCCATCAGGCGTATTGCCAGGAGAGGAGGCGTCAAGTATATCAGCGGCCTCATTTATGAAGAGACCAGAGGCGTCTTGAAGATCTTCTTGGAGAATGTTATCAGGGATGCCGTAACATACACAGAACATGTGAGGAGAAGGACCGTGACAGCCATGGATGTTGTCTACTCTCTCAAGAGGCAGGGCCGAACTCTCTACTATGGCTTCGGAGGCTGAGGAATCTCTCTCTGGTTTTATTCATTCATCAATGGTGTCTTTTGACGCCACCAAAATTTCTCTGGGAAACTATTTACCCATTCCAATAAGAAAGACAACACTTTGTTATTCCAATCATTGCCTGATCTTATTCTTTCTTTAGAGAAAAAAATAATAACCTAGTTGTTGACTTTTTATTTTTTCACAACAAAAAAAATGTATTATTTATATTAAAAACAGTAGAATGTGTTACATAGTTACACAGCCAAGACCTTCATAGATTGGCATATAAGAGGCAAAGGCCACACATATTAGCCTATAGATTTCATAAGAAACAAACACATAGTATCTAATACCAGAAACAAATACATAGTATCTAATACCAGATAGAAATAAACAAACAACAGGTATCTCCAATTAAAAAAAAAATCAAAACAGAGGAACATACAGTCCCATAGCAGAAAAAAGTAAAAATCTAAAACAAAGCCAGCAGAACAGAGACTCCTCACAGAGCAAGGAAGTAGTCCAACCAAAACACCTTCCAACCTGTGACCGGAAACCAGCAGGCAGCCAACAGACGTTCAAAACTTGCATGAAAAGAGACAATATAAACCCAGAATAGAAACATATATCCACAAGTAAACCACTAAACTAAAAAAAAACTAAAGAAAAGCTATTGCACAAAAAGTCATCACACCAGTCCTTCAAAAGTAATGCCCTCTATACCAATGTATTAGCAATCTTTCTTCGGGTTATGGTTGAACCATACTAAACAGTAAATATAAAAAAAATAAGATTGTGATAATCATAGATTCATAATTGTCCATGTATGCATTAATATTACTTACGGTCCATATATGCATTAATATTAATTACTGGTTGGGCTATTATAATATTATTTTCTTCATATATATATAATCTTCAACTAAAATTGGTTTAAAAAAAGACTGTTTTGTGAAAAAGTAAAAAGTTGATCACTTAATGGTAAACCACTACCTGTTGAGGGTTCCCTTTAAAGCACCCTCTTTGTTTGTTAGGAGTATTCCTTGAATGAGCCTTAAGCTAATTGGAAGTGTTATGGTTGAGGTGGGAGACAAAAGCTTATTCCTTTTGATATTAGACATGTTTCTCCTCAAAACACTAGATAGGTCTAAAATGTCATAAGGGCATTGACTAGGGTGTATATGTGAATCCATTGTAAGAATAATTGAATTTTCTTTGAGACAAAGGATGAGATAGTAAAAGTGAGGAAGAGGGAAATGTGACTAAGCAAATAATGATGGCTAGTTTTGGAATTAGAGTGTTAAATCACATTGATGAGAAAGAAAATACCAATATTGACAATAAGGAAAATCCCACCTTTGTAAGATAAATTCATCACAAAACCCATAATTGAATTCCCCCTATTGTGCGGCATGGGATAACTGGCACTCAAATCGCCTTGCTTTTCCGGCGAATTGTTCCCTAGATCCGGTTATAAAAACCGGTGGAATCGTAGTTTCAACTGATTTACTGTGGAACTATGCCATGGAATTGTGCCCCAAGGGTTTTGGCCCATTTTAAGATGACCCAGATTGTCGAAATTTCAAAAAAATAATCAGAAGGGGGTGGAACTCTGCCTCGCCGAAAAACCGCTCACCGGAATACCGGGGCGATTTGAGTGCCCCTTATCACACTCCTTGTTGTGCATGTTTGAGTGAGGAGTATGGGGAGGAGGTTGAAGTTAAAGCATGTTTCTTTGAAACAAGTGCCATGTGCCACTTGTCCCTTAAGTTTATTTGCATGCCTATCTTAAGGTTCTTGGGATCCCCCCATTTTTACTCAACTCTCTTTGGTTTGGCACTTCAACCAAACTACTAATTCTCTCTCAAAAGAAGCACATGGAGGTGATGAGGGTATTGTATACTGGACAAAATGCATGGAAGAACAAGTTTGTGATATGGCCAGGGTAAATCTGTTTGAACAATACTAATATGAGATGATCATATAGTAAATATGGGCTGTAATTATTTTGTGATAATCGTGGGAGAGCCAGCATAGTTTTTTGTATGAGAACTCCTGGAAACTTATTTTGAACTTAAGTCTGGTTAAGACTTAGGCTATTTGTACTATTTGATTCGTTTTAATGAATACTAGTAGTACGTCTTTTTTCCACTAAAAAAAAAACTAACATGACCAAGCAAAGAATGATCCCTAACATCCATTCCCCTTTCTTGATCTTCTTTAGGGTTTTCTTTTTCAAGAATTACTCTTTTTTATTTGAAATATTACATCATACACATGTAACGAGGGGATATTCCAGTCATAGTAATGTCTTCAAATAATAGGAATGTCTTTAAATTTCTTGAAAAAATAATTCTCATGACGTAGCTAATAATCTTCCTTTGAGTGACGTTGGACTAAAAACTCATCATTTTTTGGCACCCCAAATTGTATATGTTGCACTTCTAGCTCGAATAAAATTTGTGTTGTTAAAATTGTTGAACTTATGCTTATATTGACAGGAGGGGGTGAATTGGTATAAGATACTTTTCCCACTTTAAACATTCATCACTTATTTAGTAACTTCAAAACAATAAATACACATGAACTCAAATCACAATACATAGAATTTAACATGGAAACCCTTTTGGGAGAAAGCCATAAAAGCTTATCTTCATAAATTCATGTAGCCATGAACCTATTGTTACAATGCTTGTAGGCATCAACCTACTGGAGACACCAACCACCTCAAATATGCATTGACTAAAGAATATGTAGGCACCAACCTACTGTTACAAGGTTCATAGGCACCAACCTGTTGGAGACACCACCTCAAATGAACACAAACTCAACAATATGTAGGGACCAACCTGCTGGAGACACCACCTTAAATGAACACAAACTCAACAATATGTAGGGACCAACCTACTGGAGACACCAATCTCCTCAACTGAGAGCCAACTTAGTAATTTGTAGGCACCCACCTGTTGAAGAATCAGGTGCAAGAGTGTTGACATAATCACTTCAAATATTACCTCATAATTATCTTCAAATCTGCCTCATAACCTGCTTCATAATCTGTTGTAAATCTACCTCATAGTTTGCCTCATATATGTTCCATACTCCGCTACAAATATGCCTCATAACTTGCCTTAAATCTACTCCATAATCTGCTTCAAATCTGCTCTATAATTTGCTTCAAATCTGCATCTTAGCCTTCCTCATATCCATTCCATAATCTGCTACAAATATGCCTCATAACCTGTAACACCCCTGGTTTGAAACCCTTAGTATGATGATGCCAAGATGTAATTATTGTCTATAAATTTTTGCAAGTCTGAACATATTGTATTTTGCAATTATTAATATTAAAATCCACAGTTGGCTGTGCCGAGGCAGTACACAGAAGAGATTCGTGACTCATGTATTCACCAGAGACAGTTAGGGGGTTGGAATGTTTTGGGGGGAAAAACCATGTTATGACCCCATTATATATTTAAGTCCCTAAAGTTGATCTTAAATCTTGTTTAAACATTAAACCCATTTAATTAACCCAAAACTTATTTTAAATCATAATTATGATTAAGTGGACTTTGGGAAAATGTTTTATGTGTTTGATTAAAAAGGAGAAACACGGCTCATGGGAGAGTCCACGTTAGGAAGAGTATTAACAAGCAAATGAAGAATTCAAATTTGCCCATGGGAGTGTGGGGAAAGGTCTGAGCGAATATAAGAAGTAATTATTGTCTGAGAATGAATTCCTAAACTTGTGAACTAAATTGCTAGAGAATTTCTGTTGAAGCTTTGTCTAATTTTCCTCTGGTCATTCCAGTGAAGTGCCAAATGGTGTAGATAGATGCCTTGGTGGAATTTTGAGCACATATGGCGGTGGAGTGTCTCATTGCTGTGTAGTCAAAAGGAAATTAAGGAGGTGAGGTGCATTGTTTGGCATGGAATTAAATTTAAGCCAATTTTCCTGATTGCCAAGTGTTTAATCCTGAAAAATTATGGGATTGGTGAGATGTCTATCCGGTGAATGCAAGAGTCTTGGATTGGGGGTGGCATTTTGTTGAGAAAGTAAGGATCAAAATTTCCTACGGTTGGGTGGAGCATGCTTCACATTGATGTAGATGCAACCTGGGTATGTTCGTGTTTCAGTGTTACACAACAGAAACGATACACGCCAACACAACAACACAAGATTGCCAAGAATTATGCCTTTCAATTAAATGATCAAATATCTTTATAGAGGTAATTACAACATGAGTTTCACTCGGATCAGTCAGAATGAACATCGACTATTACAACACTTATACAGGCACGAGGGAATTCTTCATCCTTAGGAAACTCTGTAAGTTTCTCCCGCCAAAATATCCTTTCTCTCCCAAAAGATCATCCTTTCCCTCAGAGCATGAACAAGTATTTACACTCAACTCCTGTTCACCTGACTCGTCTTCCAGAAGTTTAGATCGCTTCCGGGAAGGGTCAAACTGCATTAAATACTTCATGCGGCCTTCTTCATCAAGTGGCTCCACCTGGAATTTTGTAACTACTGCCATAACTGCTCCTACAACTTCCCAACTAACTTCGTGGCTCATTTCCTCGGGATTCCAACTGTCTCCGTCGTTCCATGGCTATTTCCCTGTTTGCTCGACATCACCTTTGACCCTTTCATTATTTCATCTCGTCACCTGTTGTCGACCATAGTCGGTCGGAATCTTTGTGATGTCTTTCCATCTCTAGTCGACTATCGCCCCGTTCCTGGAGATCGTCAACTGTCCTCCAGGCCTTCCCGTTGTCTACCTTCAACTCCTTGTTTTTGGCATCGATGCCGCTCCATCAACCTCCCCAGGTTGAAAATAACTATGCCCAAGGTTCTATAGTTCCTCGAGCTTGTTTACTGAAATCCAAGTTGCCTCCTCCCAATCTCAGATCCTCCACTAGACCAAATATTCTTTCCTTTTTTGACTCCTAGTCTTCCCGACTTCTTGCATGTCGAGCACTTCCGCGACCTCTTCCATCGGTTGGATTGGTATTTGTCCCTACCAATCGTTTGTCGTCTCACTCCCACTCGTCGACCCTTCCTCAAACTTGTACAACCTTTGGAAACATTGAATGCCAAAATATTTTTCAAGACCTTGCACAGACCGATATTCTTTGGCTTCAACTTGCTGTATGTTCCTCTGGGGAACCCCTCCTTCCTTAGGTGTGCAAATACTAAGTCGCATTTTTCAAATGAATGCAGTTACCTTTTCCTGTCGGCTCTCAACTTGTATGCCGCATTTCATTTCTCTAGTTGTTGCGCCACCTTGTCGTGCACTTCCTCCATGTGGTCGACAAATGATTCTACATCTGCACCTTTTCACGTTCCAGTTGGAAACTCGACCAAGTCATTTACTCCATGCGGGCTTCTTCCTTGCACGGTCTGGAATGGACTCATTCCCTTCGACTGGTTATTGAATTGTTGTACGTGAATTCCACCTGCGCCAACACATTCTTCCACTGCTTCGGTCGATTAGTGTGTTGGTTGTGGAGCTTGATCACCAGATTCAGAGATATTATTATTATTCAGCCGTGTTTGTACCCAGCATTATATGATATGTAGGTGGACTATACACTCACTCCAACGGGGGGGGTGTGGGGGGGGCATCGCCCCCCCACGGGGTTCCAGGTGGCTGGGGGGTCCGGGGGCAGCACCCCCGAGAAAGGGGGTTCAGGGGTGAAGCCCCCGAAGGAATTTTTTGGGGTTGTTTTATGGGCCCATGGTTTTGGGTAACCCGTGGTATTTTCCCATTGTATCTCCCTTATAAAAGAAAGACATTGTAATATGGCTAGGGTTGATGTATTAGGTTTTTATGCAAAGTAAACATCTCTAAGATCAGGAGAGAGACTGCGAGACAGTGAAGAGGAAGTGCAGCGGCTGTGCTGCAGGTTGTATCCCTTCACTTCGCTGGACGAAATAATAATAAGGACTGGCAACTTCAGTGTGGACGTAGCCCAAGTTGGGTGAACCACGATATATCTGTGTCTTTTTTGTAATGTGTGTGATTATATTTGCATTTCTGTTTATTGTTATTGCTCTGCGATCCTGTTTTTCTAACAATTGGTATCAGAGCCAAATGTTTATTTGACAGATAAACCCGCAGGAAGCTCGGGTTTTTGGTTCGAGTGGGAGCAATGGCGGAAGAAGGAAAGTTTAAGGTTGAGAAGTTTAACGGCCAAAACTTCTAGTTATGGAAGATGCAAATGGAGGACTATCTGTACCAGAAGGATCTATTCCTGCCGTTGGGAGGAAGAGCAAAGCAGCTGGCGACCATGAAGGATAAATAATGAGAGGTTCTTGACAGAAAGGCTATGGGAACAATACGGCTGAGCCTGGCTTTGTCGGTGGCTTTCAATATCTCAAAAGAAACAACAACAAAGGGTTTGATGAGCGCACTGGGTAAGCTGTATGAAAAACCCTCGGCCTCCAACAAGGTATTTCTAATGAAGCGTTTATTTAATATGAAGATGTCTGAAGGTGGATCTGTTACTGATAATTTAAATGAGTTTAATACGGTTACAAATCAGATAAGTTCTGTAAGTGTGAATTTTGATGATGAGGTTAGGGCTCTTCTAATCTTGTGTTCATTGCCAGAAAGCTGGAATAGCTTGGTCATGGCTGTAAGTAACTCTGTCTCTGGTTCAAACACCTTGAAATTTGATGATGTTATTGGTGTTATTCTTAGCGAGGAAATGCGAAGAAAAAACACAGATGAGACATCAGGTAATGCATTGACCATGGAGAGCAGGGGAAGACAAAAGGAGAGAGGAAAGAGCCAAGGTAATCGTGGCAAGTCTAAAACGGGTAGATCCAAGTCCAGACTGGGAAAAATAGAGTGCTGGAACTGTGGAAAGAAAGGGCATCTGAAGAAAGACTGAAGATCTCTAAAGAAGAAAGGAGATGCACAGAAGGAAACTACCCAGGAAGCAAATGTAGCAGGTGATGTGTTACAAGATGCTTTGATTCTTGCATTAGATAATACTAGTGATCATTAGGTAGTGGATTCAGGAGCTTCATGTCATGCTACACCCCATAGAAAATACTTTCATGAGTATGTTCCTGGTGATTTTGGACATGTTTTATTGGGTGATGATGAGCCATGTAAAATTGTTGGAATGGGTAAGGTATGGATAAAAGTTAAGAATGGAACTGACTAGCTGTTGAACGATGTTAGGCATATTCCTGCTATGAAAAGAAATCTGATTTCAACAGGGCAGTTGGGAGATGGTGGCTGTCTATCTACATTTGGAGAAAAGTGGTGGAAGATCACTAGAGGATCAATGGTGATAGAAAAATGAGACAGGATAGGTACGTTGTATTTATGTCCTCATAATACTGACCATTCTATCTCTTTAGCTTCCATAGGAACAGATACAACATTGTGGCATCATAGGCTTGGCCACATGAGCTAGAAGGGGATGCAGATTCTCCACTCAAAGAAGTTGCTGTCAGATTTGAAGCAGGTAAGTTTGGAATTCTGTGAAAACTGTGTTTATGGAAAACAGAAGAGAGTTAGATTTCTCAGGGTTGGGAAACAGAAGAAGAATGAAAAGTTACAGTTAGTGCATACAGATGTATGGGGACCGGCTCAGGTACAATCTCTTGGTGGCTCTCATTATTATGTTACATTTATTGATGATGCAACTAGGAAAACTTGGGTTTATTGCATTAGACATAAATCTGATGTGTTTTCTACTTTTAAGAAGTGGAAAGCTTTGGTTGAGCACGAGACATGGAAAAGGTTGAAGTGTCTTAGATCTGATAATGGAGGTGAGTACTGCGGCAAGGAGTTTGATAGTTACTGTTCATACCATGGTATTCGTAGAGAGAAGATAGTCCTAGGAACACCATAAGAAAATGGTGTGTCAGAAAGGATGAGCAGAACGATCATGGAGCGTGCAAGGTGTATGAGATTGCATGCAGGGTCGCCCTTACAGTTTTGGGCGGATGCTGTAAATACTGCTGTTTATTTAATAAACAGAGGACCTTCAAGTGCTTTGGATGGTGGTATTTCAGAGGAGGCATGGATAGATAAAAAGGTAAACTACTCATTTCTGAGAACGTTTGGTTGTGAAGCATTTGTCCATATTGATAAAGAAAATAGAACAAAGCTTGAAGCTAAATCCAAGAAATGTACCTTTATTGGATATGGGGTTGATGATTTTGATTATCGTTTATGGGATTATGAAAATAACAAAATCATCAGAAGTAGAGATGTCATATTCAATGAAAAGGTCATGTATAAAGATCAGTTGCAGGGAAAGAAACAGGAAAAGGAAAACACAGAGTACACAGTACTTGATGAAATTACAGAAAATGAAGTTCCAAAGATGCCAGAAAATCAAGAACAACAGCAAGTGCCTGAAACTCCTGCAACTGTAAGAAGATCTACCAGGTTAAGTAGACTCCTTGAACGATACTCTCCTTCAATGTATTATTTGTTGATGACTGATGCTGGTGAACCAGAATGTTATGAAGAAGCAATGCAGGTGGAAACTAGAAAGAAGTGGGAGCAAGGCATGAATGAGGAGATGGACTCATTGGTTGGAAACCAGACTTGGGATTTGGTTCAATTTCCTGCTGGTAAAAGACCATTGCAGAACAAATGGATTTACAGGTTGAAGGAAGAAGAAGGAGGTAAGAAGCGGTACAAGGCCAGACTTGTTGTAAAGGGGTTTGCATAGAAGAAAGGTATTGATTTTGATGAAATATTTTCTCCTGTTGTTAAGATGAATTCAATTAGGACTATCTTAAGTCTAGTGGCGGTAGAAGATTTGCATCTTGAACAGTTAGATGTAAAAACAACCTTTCTCCATGGGGATTTGGAGGAAGAGATATATATGCAGCAGCCATAAGGGTATGAGGTCAAAGGGAAGGAGGATTTGGTATGCAGGTTGAAAAAGAGTTTGTATGGCTTGAAGCAAGCTCCAAGGCAGTGGTATTTAAAATTTGACAGGTTTATGACAGAACAAGGTTATAGTAGATGTCATTCTGACCACTGTGTTTATTTCAAGAATCTAGACAATCAAAGATATATTATCTTGTTATTGTATGTGGATGACATGCTTGTTGCAGGGTCTGACATGCAGAATATAAATGTACTGAAAAGGAAGCCAGCAAATTCATTTGTGATAAAGGATTTGGGTGTTGCAGAGCAAATCCTTGGTATGAGAATAATGAGAAACATGAAAAATCACGAATTGACATTGTCTCAGAGTGAGTACATACAAAAGGTGTTGGAGAGGTTCAGAATGCAAAATGCAAAACCAGTAAGTACACCTTTGGCCAGCCATTTCAGTCTAAGTAAGGAAATGTGTCCCAAGACACAGGAAGAAACATATTACATGTCCAAGATTCCCTATCAATCAACAGTTGGAAGCTTGATGTATGCCATGGTGTGCACAAGACCAGATATTGCACAAGCAGTGGGAGTTGTGAGCAGATATATGAACAATCCAGGTAAAGAACATTGGAAGGCAGTACAGTGGATTCTCAGGTATTTGAGAGGTACCACTACCCAGGCATTATGTTTTGGAGGTTCAGACACTGTTCTACAAGGATATGTTGATGCAGATATGGCAGGTGATATGGATAGCAGGAGGAGCACCACAGGGTATGTGTTTACTGTAGGTGGAACAACAGTAAGTTGAATTTCGAAACTGCAGAAGGTTGTTGCACTTTCAACAACGGAAGCAGAGTATGTTGCTGTTACAGAGGCTAGTAAAGAGATGATTTGGTTACAGAGGTTTATGGAGGAATTGGGTAAGAAGTAGAAGGATAGCAGGTTGTATAGTGACAGCCAGAGTGCCATTCATCTAGCAAATAACTCAGCATTCCATTCCAGGACACATATACAGCTCAAGTACCATTTCATATGCTATGTTCTGGAAGATGAACTGTTGAAGCTGGAAAAGATACATACTATCCAGAATCCTGAAGACATGTTCACGAAGGTAGTGACCAAAGAGAAATTGAGTTCTTGATCGGTTTAAGTTGGCCTTCTAGCATGAAGGTGAAGAGGAGAAAGTTTCCAAGTCCAAGTCCAGCACGTGCAGCAACGGTGGAGTTGTGATCAGTCTCCAAGTAGGAGGTTGTTGGTTGTGGAGCCTGATCACTAGATTCAGAGATATTATTATTATTCAGCCATGTTTGTACCCAGCATTATATGATATGTAGGTGGACTGTACACTCACCCTAGCGGGGGAGAATTGCCCCCCCACGGGGTTCCAGGGGGGACCATCCCCCCTGGTTGGGGGGTCCGAGGGCAGCGCCCCCGAAGAAAATTTTTGGGGTTGTTTTATGGGCCCATGGTTTTGGGTAACCCGTGGTATTTTCCCATTGTATCTCCCTTATAAAAGAAAGACATTATAATATGGCTAGGGTTGATGTATTAGGTTTTTATGCATTGTAAATATATCTAAGATCAGGAAAGAGATTGTGAGACAGTGAAGAGGAAGTGTAGCGGCTGTGCTGCAGGTTGTATCCCTTCACTTTGTTGGATGGAATAATAATAAGGACTGGCAACTTCAGTGTGGACGTAGCCCAAGTTGGGTGAACCACGATATCTCTGTGTCTCTTTTGCAATGTGTGTGTGATTATATTTGCATTTCTGTTTATTGTTATTGCTCTGCGATCCTGTTTTTCTAACACAGTGGTCAAATTCCTCATCAAATTTCCCAATCTCTTGCTCACGACTTCAGTCTGTCCATGGTATGCATAATTGAATCACAACTTCTTGTCAAGCTTCTTCTAGAGGGTTTTCCAAAAATGACCCATACACTTGGTGTCTTTGTCCGAAGTGATACTCTTCGGAAACCCATGTAACCTCACAAGAGTCTCTAAAGAATAAAACAACAATACCAGTGGCATTAGTTGTTTTCCGACACAGAATAAAGTGCGCCATCTTAGATAATCTTTTGATTACCACAAAGATGGATTCGTTACCTTGCTATGTCTTTGACAATCCAAGTAGAAAATCCATACTGATATCTTCCCATGGAGAAGTCAACATTGGAAATGGTGCATATAACCCTGTATTCTAACTTCTTCCTTTGGCATGTTGACATATCCTGCACTGTCGGTTCAGTTTCTTCACATCCGTCGCCAATCCTAGCTAGTAGTATTTTGCTTCGACCAACGCTTTGGTCTTGTCGATGCCAAAGTGTCTTCCCAATACACCACTGTGCAATTACCTGATCATATTCTCCCTCACTAATCCTATAGGGATGCATAACTGATGCCCCTTGAACAAGTATCCTTCTTGGATGAAGTAATCCAAGTATGGAGTTGTGTCACCACTCCATGGTTTCTTCGACGTCTTCCAAGCATCAGAAAAATCTTCATCTACTTCATAGTCGACTTTTATCGACTCTAACCTTGTCGACTTAATAATAGTCCTCCCCAGCAACACAACTCTTCGACTCAATGCGTCAAATACCCTGTTAGTCTTCCCCGATTTTGTTTCAATACAAGGGTATAAATTTGCAAAAACTTGACCCATTTCATATGACTCGGATTTAACTTCGTCTGAGTGTTCAAGTATCTCAAATCTTGGTGGTCGGTAAACAACACAAATTCCTTGGGCAACAGGTAGTGTCTCCGCTTCTTCAATGCCTAGATAATGGCATAGAACTCTTGGTCATAGACTGAATATTTTTGCTTGGCTTCGTCCAAATTCTCACTGAAGAATACAATTAGTTGGCCCCCTTGGTTCAACATAGCTCCAATTGTTAACCCACTCGTGTCGTAGCCGACTTGGAATACCTTGTAAAAGTCTGGAAGAGCTAATACAGGACTCTCCGTCACTTTCTGCGTCAACTTCCCAAATGATCTTCGGGAAGCCTCTGTCAGCTTAAACTCGCCCTTTTTCATGCACGTCGTCAACAGTGCACATATCCGACTAAAATCCCTTATGAACTTCCTGTAAAACCTAGCAAGTCCATGAAAACTTCTCACCTCTGTGGCACTCATAAGATTTGGCCACTCTAAGATCACCCTTACCTTCTCTAGATCCATCTTTAGCCCTTGTTTGGAAATCAAGAATGCAAGGTACACCAGCTCCTTTTGCATGAAGGAAGACTTCTGCAGATTCACCATAAGCTTTTCCTGACTTAACCTCTGCAGGACTGTTAGGAACCCATGTCAACCCTTCTCTTTACTTTGTTAGTATATTGTTGTTGGATGCATATGCTTTGTAAGTCGTCTCATAGTATTTGTTGATCCATAGTTTGTATTATCCCATAGTATTGATCCATAGTATTGGATGCATATGCTTTGTAAGTCGTCCCTTAGTATTATATGTTCCATGGTATTGACCCATAGTATTGGCGCCTATACTTAGTATATAAGTTTGCGTTGAGGCCAATGAAGGCACCGTGAATTTATTCGTATTGAGCTTGCTCAAAGGAGGTTTCCCCCTCGAAGTGGCCCGCGATCAATAAATCGATTCTGAGTTTTGTTATTTCTGATATCTCGTGCATTTTCATTAATTAATTGTTGCAGGTTCCTCACATCTAGTATCATAGCACTTTCTTGGACTCGTTGGGTGGAATTTCTGCCTTTTTTTTTGTTGCATCTGTTGGAGGTTCGGATCTGGAAATAATCCTTATCCACTTAACTGTGGAAAGTACTTGGGAATAAGCCCTAAAAATCATTGTGAGGAGTACCACAAGAACCCGGAATTAGCTGGCCCATTGAGAGGACCTGTCAGCGAAAAGGGCAACGACCCCTACCTGATTGACTAGTTCCCACCCGTGAGGTAAACCAAGAGCTGGCATTTGTGGCAAAGCGGTTATCAGTTTTACCAGAGCCGTGGAGTGAGGGGTACTGCCCCAATACGCAAGCCGTCAGACAACATTGGTGGCCGAGTGAATCTCCTGAACCGTTAGGAAGCTGAGCATACCTGGGGTCCATATCTATTTTCATATAATAAATCACAGATTACATCTGTCCAAAACTGTTGCCGATCACTTCCGTGCCGTTGTAGATCCATCTGTTTCCGATCACTTCTGTGTCGTTGCAGACCCTATCCCAAATTCCACTTCCGAAAGCCAGAAATATCACATTTGTCTATTTTTAGGGGTTGCCATAACTTCTTCGATTTTCACCCAATCGCCTTCCAATTTTGCCACAGTGTTCATTTCCTATTTATGCTTCTTTGTCCTTCTCTGAAATGTTTTCTCATTCTTTCACCCCACTTCTAAAATCCCCATTTTCTGCTTCACTGTCCATTAGAAAGTGTCCAAAACCTAGTCAAACCCCAATTACCCATCAAAATTTTTCCCAAATCCAAATTTTCTCTTACTAAAGAAGCTTATGTTTTTTTTTCTTCCCATTCAAAAAAAAAAACTCCTGGTTATGGTTGTCACTCGCACATGAGCACAAATCATGGATGAAGAACTTGCAGCCCTCAAAACCAAACTCCAAGATTTGGCTGAAAAATTTCTGAGCTTTCATCTTCAGCATTCAACCATGAACAATAAACGACAATCAGAATATTATGCAGACATTGGGTTCTCTTCTTCCGGCAATTTTCGTGGGCTGAAGCTTGATTTTCCTTGCTTCATTGGTAATGATCCGACTGGATGGATATACTGGGAAGAACAATGTTTCAGTCTGCATAATACTTTTAATGTCTACAAAGTTCCACTTGCGTCCTTTCATTTGGAACATGAATCCCTTCAATGGTACCGTTGGTACATCAAGGCTCATGACGAGCCAAAATGGACAGATTTTTGCCAACTTCTTTTGCAACGATTTGGTCCTAGTGCTTTTGATGACTTCACAGGATCACTCACTAAACTTCGCCAAATTGGCACTGTGAGAAAGTATCAAACAGAATTTGAGAAACCCGTCAATCACATAGAAGGATTGTCTGATGAATTCTACAGGAGTTGTTTTATCAGTGATCTTAAGGATGAAATCCACTCAGAGGTTAAAATGTTCTGTCCCAACACAATGATGGAAGTCCTAGGGTTTCCTAAGTTGGCGGAGGACAAGATCACATCCATACAACGCTCCAAATCCACTTTTGTTCAATTCAAAAATATGGTTTCCCAACGACCTCCCATCACGCCAGCTCCTCCAACAACTCCTATCAAGCATTTGTCTGAAGCAGAGATGCGGGCACGTAGAGAAAAATGGATTTGCTATAATTGTGATGAGAAATTCACTAGGGGACATAGATGTGTTGAGCAAAAACTCTATCTCTTGGATGTGGATTCCCTGCCTGCCTCTGAACTTGGTGAAGAAGTTCCAGATACAATAGATGATCAGCTCGACATTCAACAACCACCTGTTGAACCTCCGTCTCCGGACGACCACCCATAGATATCTCTCCATGCTTTAGCCGGAGTCACCACCCCAAAAAAAATGCAGGTCAGGGGTTACTTCAAGAAGCTCCTTCTTACGATACTCATTGATTCTGGTAGCACTCATAACTTCATTGACCCTCAGATCGCCAAACGGGTTGATTGTTTTGTCCATCCTTGCTCCAAATTTGAAGTCATGATTGCCAATGGGGGCACCTTACCTTGCAAGGGGAAGTGTCGCAATATACGTATCTCTATGGAATATTATAGCCTGTGCTCTGACATGTTTTCCTTGTTCTTAGGCAGATGTGATGTGGTTTTGGCGCTCAATGGTTATGCACACTTGGCCCCATCTTATGGGATTTTGTTGAACTTTGGATGCAATTTTCAGTTAATGGGAAAAAATACACATTTACGGTCTTGCAACTAGGGTCTCTCCGCATTATCAGTTCATATCTCCTGGAAAATATCCTTAAGAAGAATTCACATGGTGTCATCGCTCAGCTCCATTCCATTCAGATGCACCCATCAACGGTCTCCACTACTCCCTTGGATAGATATACATGTGTCTTTGCTGAACCAGTGGGATTGCTACCTTCAAGAGACCTTTCCGATAATAATTTAGCTGCCTCTACATCTGAGAAGGAAATTATGTCTATTTTGCATGTAGTACAGAAGTGGCAGCTATAACTATTAGGGAATTATTTATGCATCAATATTGATCACTAGAGTCTGAAAAATTTCCTGGAACAATGGGCCTCCTCCCCAACACACCTGAAATGGGTTATCAAACTCATGGGTTATGCCTATGCGATCACTTACAAGAAGGGTAAGGACAATCTGGTGGCGGATGCTCTTTCTCGCACCTTAGATGACCCAGTTTCTCTTTCATCTATTTCTATGCTTGTTCCAAATTGGTTGCAATTTGTTCAACATGGCTATGTCTTCTTTGAACTCCATGCTTCTCCATCGGCAGGGCACTATGGGTTCCTCAAAACGTATGAGAGGGAACAATGTAACTTCTTTTGGTAGGGACTGAAAATGACAATTCAACAGATGGTGGCTAAATGTGATACTTTCCAGGTCAACAAGGGTGAAACGACACTCCTTCTAGGATTGCTCGAACCCTTAACCATCCCTACATGGATTTGGATAGATATTTCTATGGATTTCCTTGAAGGGCTCCGGTGGTACAATAATGCATCTAAAATGACTCCATATGAAGCAATCTATGGTTAGGCACCACCAGTTCTTCTTCCATACACCCTCAGCAGTTCACCAGTTCAGGAAATTGACTCGGTTCTTTGAAACTACGATCAAATTCTTCTAATTTTGCAGGACAATCTTCACATGAAAAGAATTTGAATGAAACACCAAGTCGATCAACACCTTTCTGAGCGCACTTTTTAAGCAGGTAATATGGTTCTTCTCTGTCTACAACCTTCCAAGCAATCCTCCCTGAAACTCAAAAGGTGTTAGCTTCTCTCTTGATCTATCACAGAGGTATTAATTCAGTGGCACAAAATGCAACCAAAGGATGCTACATGGGAACCACTCCTTCAGATTCCGCATCAATTTCCACATCTAAAGCTTTGAGGACAAAGCTTTTTCTAAGGGAGAGGGGATGTTAGGAACCCGTGTCAACCCTTCTCTTTAATTTGTTAGTATATTGTTGTTGGACGCATATGATTTGTAAGTCGTCCCGTAGTATTTGTTGATCCATAGTTTGTATTACCCCATAGTATTGATCCATAGTATTGAACGTGTATGATTTGTAAGTTGTCTCTTAGTATTATATGTTCCATGGTATTGACCCATAGTATTGGCGCCTAGACTTAGTATATAAGTTTGTGTTGAGGTCAATGAAGGCACCGTGAAGTTATTTGTATTGAGCTTGCTCAAAGGAGGTTTCCCCCTCGAAGTGTCCCTTGATCAATAAATCAATTCTGAGTTATGTTATTTCTGATATCTGGTTCATTTTCATTAATTAATTGTTGCATGTTCCTCACAAGGACTTGCCAAATGTGCGACAAGTGCTCTTCCCTCGTCTTGCTGAAAATCAGTATGTCATCGAGATACACCCCGAGGAATTTTTCCAAAAATTATTTTAGCACTTCATTCATCAACCTCATAAACGTACTTGGTGCATTAGTAATCCCGAATGGCATGAACATCCATTCATACAACCCTTCTTTCGTCTTGAAGTTCGTCTTCCATTCATCACCATCCCTCATCCAGTGAAGTGCCAAATGGTGTAGATAGCTTCCTTGGTGGAATTCTGAGCGCACATGGTAGTGAAGTGTCTCACTACTATGTATTCAAAAGGAAATAAAGGAGGTGAAGTGCACTATTTGGCATGGAATTGAATTTAAGCCAATTTTCCTGATTTCCAAGTGTTTAAGCCTGAAAAATGATGGGATTGGTGAGATGTATAGCTGGTGAATGCAAGAGTCTTGGATTGGGGGTGGCATTTTGTTGAGAAAGTAATGATAAAAATTGCCTACGGCTAGGTGGAGCATGCTTCACATTGATGTAGATTCAACTTGGGTCTGTTTGTGTTTCAATGTTACACAATGGAAACGATACACACCAACGCAACAACACAACAACACAACAACACAAAAACACAAGATTTCCAAGAATTATGGATTTCAATTAAATGATCAAATCTCTTTATAGAGGTAATTACAACACGAGTTTCACTTGGATCAGTCAGAATGAACATCGACTATTACAACACTTATACAAGCATGAGGGAATTCTTAATCCTCAATAAACTCTCTAAGTTTCTCCAGCCAAAATATCCTTTCTCTCCCAAAATATCGTCCTTTGCCTCAGAGCATGAACAAGTATTTACACTCAACCCTTGTTCACCTGGATCGTCTTCCAGAAGCTTAGATCGCTTTTGGGAAGGGTCAAAATGCATTAAATACTTCATGCGGCCTTCTTCATCAGGTGGCTCCACCTGACATTTTGTAACTACTGCCATAACTGCTCCTACAACTTCCCAACTACTTCCGTGGCTCGTTTCCTCGGGACTCCAACTGTCTCCATCGACCGTCATAACTGTCGTCATCATTCCATGGATATTTCCCCGTTTGGTCGACATCACCTTCAACCCTTTCATTATTTCGTCTCATCACTTGTTATCTACCATAGTTGGCTGGAATCTTCGTGATGTATTTCCATCTCTAGTCGACTGTCGCCCTGTTCCTAGAGATCGTCAACTGTCCCCCAGGCATTCCCATTGTCTACCTTCAACTCCTTGTTTTTTGCATCGATGCCGCTGCATCATCCTCCCTAGGTTGAAAATAACTATGCCCGTGGTTCTGTAGTTCCTCGAGCTTGTCTACTGAAATCCAAGTTGCCTCCTCCCAATATCGGTTCCTCCACTGGACCAAATATCCTTTCCTTTTTTGACTCCTAGTATTCCCAAATTCTTGCATGTTGATCACTTCCGCGACCTATTCCATTGGATGGATTGGTATTTGTCCCTACCAAGCCATTTTTCGTCTCACTCCCACTCATAGACCCTTCCTCAAACTTGTACAGGTTGGAAACATTGAATGTCAACGATATGTCCATCTCTTTCGTTAGCTCCAACACATAGGCATTGTCCGAAATATTTTTCAAGACCTTGCACAGACCGATATTCTTTGGCTTCAACTTGCTGTATGTTCCTCTGGGGAACCTCTCCTTCCTTAGGTGTGCATATACTAAGTCACCTTTTTTAAATGAATGCAGTCACCTTTTCCTGTCGGCTCTCAACTTGTATCCCGCATTACTTTTCTCCAGTTGTTTCTCCACCTTGTCATGCACTTCCTTCATGTGGTCGGAAAATGATTTCGCATCTGCACTTTTTCATGTTCCCGTTGGAAACTTGACTAAGTCATTTACTCCATGCAGGTTTCTTCGTTGCACGATCTGGAATGGACTCATTCCTGTCGACTTGTTTACTGAATTGTTGTACGTGAATTCTTACTGCGCCAACACATTCTTCCACTGCTTCGATCGATCAGTGGTCAAAATCCTCAACAAATTTCCCAATCTCCTGTACACGACTTCATTCTGTCCATGCTATGCAGAACTGAATCACAGCTTCCTGTCAAGCTTCTTCTATAGGGTTTTCCAAAAATGACCCATAAACTTGGTGTCTCTGTCCCAAGTGATACTCTTTGGAAACCCATGCAACCTCAAAACCTCTCTAAAAAATAAAACAACAATACTAGTGGCATCACTTGTCTTCCAACATAGAATAAAGTGCACCATCTTGGAAAATCTGTTGACTACCAGAAAGTTGGAGTCATTACCTTGCTGTGTCTTCGACAATCCAAGTACAAAATCCATACTCATATCTTCCCATGGAGAAGTCATCACTGGAAATGGTGCATATAACCCTGTATTCTAACTTCTTCCTTTGGCATGTTGACATATCCTACACCGTCAGATCCATTTCTTCACATCCTTCGCCAATCCTAGCCAATAGTATTTCTCTTCGACCAACGCTTTGGTCTTGTCGATGCCAAAGTGTCCTCCCAATACACCACTATGCAATTCCCTGATTAGATTCTCCCTCACTAATTCTCTAGGGATGCATAACTGATTCCCCTTGGACAAGTATCCTTCTTGGATGAAGTAATCCAAGTATGGAGTTCTGTCACCACTCCATGGTTTCTTCTACGTATTTCAAGCATCGAAAAAATCTTCGTCGACTTCATAGTTAACTTTTAACGATTCTAACCCTATCGACTTAATAGTAGTCATCCCCAGTAATGCGACTCTTCGACTCAATGCATCCACTACCCTTTTAGTCTTCCCCGATTTATGTTTCAATACAAAGGTATAAATTTTGACCCATTTCATATGACTCGGATTTAACTTCGTCTGAGTGTTGAAGTATCTCAAAGCTTGGTGGTCGGTAAGCAATACAAAATCCTTGGCCAACAGGTAGTGTCTCCACTTCTTCAATGCCTGAATAATGGCATAGAACTCTTGGTCACAGACTGAATATTTATGCTTGGATTCGTCCAATTTCTCACTGAAGAATGCAATTGGTTGGCCCTCCTGGATAAACATAGCTCCAATTGCTAACCCACTTGTGTCGCAGTCGACTTGGAATACCTTGTCAAAGTATGGGAGAGCTAATACATGACTCTCTGTCACTTTCTGCTTCAACTTGTCAAATGATCTTTGGGAATCCTCCGTTCACTTTAACTTTCCCTTTTTCATGCATGTCATCAATGGTGCACATATCCGACTAAAATCCCTTATGAACTTCTTGTAAAAATTAGCAAGTCCATGAAAACTTCTCACCTTTGTGGAACTCGTTGGCTCCAACCACTCTAAGATCACCCTTGCCTTCTCTGGATCCATCTTTAGCCCTTTTCTGGAAATCAAGAATCCAAGGTACACCAGCTCCTTTTGCATGAAGGAACACTTCTGCAGATTCACCATCAACTTTTCCTGACTTAAACTCTATAGAACTTGTCAAATGTGCGACAAGTGCTCTTCCCTCATCTTTCTTAACATCAGTATGTTGTCGAGATACACCATGATGAATTTCCCCCAAAATGATTTTAGCACTTCGTTCTTCAACCTCATGAATTTACTTGGGGAATTAGTCATCCCGAATGGCATTACCATCCATTCATAAAACCCTTCCTTCATCTTGAAGGTCGTCTTCCATTCATCACCATCCCTCATTAGGATTTGGTGGTATCCACTTTTCAAGTTGATCTTGGTGAAGTAAGTCGCTACACTCAAGCAGTCAATCAAGTCATCCATCCGAGTCAATGGAAACCTATACTTGATAGTGATCGTGTTGATGGCCCTTGAATTGGTGCACATCCTCCATTCTCCTCCCTTCTTGGGTGCTAGTACAACTGGCATTGCACATGGGCTGAGGATTTCTTTGATCAGACCCCTGTCCAACAACTCTTGGATTTGTCGATTCAACTCAACATTCTTTGTTGATGTCATTCTATGCGGTGCCTTGTTGGGAAGACTCGACCCCAGAGTTAAGTCAATTTGATGGGATATACTTCTTGTTTGTGGAAACCCAGTTGGTATCTCATCGACCATTATGCCCTTGAATTCTGACAACACCCCTTTGACCTTTGTCGGGAGTTCTTCTATCGGTCTATCGACAGTCAGATCCTCGGGAATGGCAGCAAAGCAAGATTGTTACTTCTCTTCCTCCTTGAGGAATTTCTTAGCTGAACACATCGACACTCTTTTCTCCCAGTAGCCATTCTCTTTTCCCCGACTATTTTTTTCTTCGACCATGGGAGTTATATGGAACCTCTAAACATCCTTCTCGACTGTGACTATATTATTGCTGCCGTCATAAACCATGTTCTGGTCATATTACCACGGTCGTCCTAACAAAAAATGACATGCGTCCATTGGGATTACATCGCCTAGCACGCTGTCTTGAAATCCTCCAATCTTGAAATTAATTAAACATTGTTGTGTCACTGTAACATGGTGACCCTTTTGCAACCATGACACCCTATGCGCTTTTTGGTGTGGTTTCCACTTCAACCCTAGCTTTTCGATCACCTCTGTCGAGACCAGATTCTATGTGCTGCCTCCATCGATGATGGTCATACAACATCCGTCCTGAATCTTCACCTTGTACATTGTCATACAACATCTGTCTCTGGTCATTTTCTCTTCTCATTGATCCTCACAAATTTCCTCCTTCCTCGCTCCACTGGTCTGTCCTCTAGTGGAAGGAAATTTTTGGTTTCGAGCAGTCGGCTTTCCCCTCCTCGTCAAAGTATTTCGTGATAGTTTCTCCTCTGCCTTTAGATCTAGATGATAGGATTCTCTGACCGTCCTAAACCTTGAAAGACTTAGCTCGTCCCGAATAGAATACTTTAGGTTGTTTACATACTTGGAAACTGCCTCCTCTCCCTCGTTGGTTTGTCCTGATCGAATAGACAGTCGATAAAATTCTTCTGTGAATTCTTTCACGGTCATCTCCTTCTGTCTCAGGTCTTGTAGTTTTCTGAACAAGGAAATCATGTAGTCGGTGGGAAGGAACTTATCCTTCAACTTGGCGACCATTCTCTCCAAGTCTTCACCTTTCCTTTTCCTTTCCTCACTCTCTCATTCTATACATTGTCCCACCACAATGATGCATGAACCTTCAGTTTCATACATTCAATATTCACCCTTTTTGGGTCCTCTATCTGCTCCATGTCGAAATATTTCTCCATTTCTCTTATCTAGTCGATAAATTCCTCAGGGTTTAAACTCCCTGAGTAGGTAGAGAAATCCATTTTATATCTACCTTAATCTCCAACAATACTTTCACCAACTTGTCTCCTGGGTCTTCTTCTCGTTCATCCTTAGGAGAATGTTCTTCCTCTTCAACCTGTTCATCACTATGGTTGAGGGTATCAATACACAGTCCCCTCTTTTGGGATTCTTTCACTGTGGCCAACTTGATCTTTAGACTCCTCATGGTCTGGACACATTATTCGAACATTTCTTGGTCAACCGTGACCCCTATTCCTCTGCTCATCCTTCTTCCTATGCCATGGACGTTTACGCCCCTTTGAGCCATGATCACCAATTCAACCGACCAAATCGCCCTACCCAATCATAATCGGGCTTCCTCTACCTTCTGAAACTCTACTCAACCGCAGTTGGAGTTGCTTTCCTCGTCCAATGGCATCTGGACTCACAACATAGGATTACAACCTATTATGATACCAACCGATGCAGACACAAACTGGGTCGGTCCACGTCTCGCTGTTATACAACATAAACGATACACATCAACACAACAACACAATATTGCCAAGAATTACGGCTTTCAATTAAATGATCAAATCTATTATAGAGGTAATTACAACATGAGTTTCACTCAGATCAGTAAGAATGAAGATCAACTATTACAACAATTATACAAGCATGAGGGAATTCTTTGTCATCAGGAAACTTTGTAAGTTTCTCCTGCTAAAAGATAATTTCTCTCCCAAAAGATCGTTACTTGTATCAAAGCATGAACAAGTATTTATACTCAACCCTGGTTCACCCGACTCATCTTCTAGAATCTTAGATCACTTCTAGGCAAGGTCAAACTGCATTAAATAATTCACGTGTCCTTCTTCATCGGGTGGCTCCACCTGACATTTTGCAACTACCGCCATAACTACTAATGCAACTTCCTAACTATCTCTGCAACTTGTTTCCTCGGGACTCCAACTGTCTCCGTCGGTTGTCATAATTGTCATCGTCGTTCCACGACTGTTTCCGCGTTCAGTCGACATCAACTTCAACCCTTTCATTATTCCGTCTCGTTTCCTGTCATCAACCACAATCCGTCAGAATGTTCATGACGTATTTACATCTCTAGTTGAATATCACCTCGTTCCTGGAGGCCATTAACTGTCCTCTGGGCCTTCCCATCATCTACCATCAACTCCTTGTTTTGGGCGTCGATGCCCCTGCATCAACACACAACCAATTGTCCAATTCAAGTATTTTCTAGATAACTTTTAATTCTTGTAAATGACATTTTAGTTTCTCATTGTTGTTTATTTGATGAATGGAATTCAATGAATAATTTGTTTGAACTCTTGATATGGATGTTGGGTTGGTTATGTATGCAAAGTTTTATAAAAAATTACAAGGAAATTCAAAAACACTTCTAAGTCGGGAAATGTATTTTTGGGCATTTATTTCTCATAGGTGAATAAGTTCTAAATTCTGGAAGTGAAAATGAATTTTGGGAAATTCTAGTCTTTTCTGCTATGCACACACACAAGGGCCTTTTTGCATCCCCAGGACTTGGGTGTCATTTGATAAAACGTTTTTGGCCAAGCCCAACCATTTTATACTTTGCTAGAAAACATTTCTAAGGCTCAAAAGTTGTAAATATGCTCATGAGTCAATGCTTGAGTGTTACTAAATCTTTTTTTTAAATCACATAGTAGATTCTTATTCATGGTTGAAGTTGCATGTTTAATGAACAATTTATAAGTCATTAAATGGTAGAAGAAAGGCTGCAATATTTTTTCTCATGCTTAGTGTATTTGGGGATTTATGTACGAAGTTGTAACTATCCTTTTGATTTAGGGGTAAAGATGATGAAGTTGGCCTACAATAGGTGGAGGGTACCCCAAAACATTTGAATAAATTTCTCCTTTGATAGTGCATATACAACCAGGGCTTGAATTCCAAAAACTATGGTATGCTGATGGGAAAGGTGGGGAACTGACTGAGTTGGAATACTATCCTACAGTGGAGGAAGTATTTGCATAAATAAGGAATTAGTCAAACACCAAATACCTGATAACCCCTTTGGAAAAGACCAAGTTGTCTTTTATAATCACTCCCTTGACTAAAGGTGAGGAAAAAGAAGAGAGTGAAGCAACAATGTACACAATCCCATTTGTTGACTAAGTAGGGTCGTCAACACCATCAATAGCCAACGAGAAGGTCAGAGCAAGTAGAAGAATGATCAATTGAGACATTAACAGAGGAATAATTGTAAAAGATAGCAGAAGATTCGACCAAATTTGACTTCGAAGAACCAAGAATAAACAATATATTAAACGAGGTAGCACAAAAAGTATGGTCCATTAGACAAGAAGATAAAGGGAAGTATACTTGTGAACAAGATAAGAAGAGGAAGAGAGTTTTTGAATCAAGCATAGGTCCATAGTACCTAGAAATATTAGAAAGAGCTAAGGAAGTGAGAAGTACTAAAGAATAAAATTTACATAGACAAATAGGTGCAAAAAAACCTTGCAAATCAAAAGCAACAGTTGACCCAATCAATGAAGAAGAATAAGTCGGATATACCTAAAGTGAATTTCAAAATCTTGACCATGACTCTGAAGGGAGGGGGTAGTTCAAAGAATTCAATCGACATAACAGATTCCCTACCACCTCCGCAACCAACACCTATTGATGAGGAAGAAGGGGAGCAAAATGACCTAGAAGAACAAGATAAACAAGAGTATGAATTTGACTAGGGAAATGAAGAAATAGAAGAGGTGCCCAAACAAACATATGAAGTATCAGAACAACCAGAGTAGGCACCCAAACAAATAGAGGAAGCATATGACCAAACAAAGAAACCAGATGAAAAAAGAACTGGAACAACTGATAGAGCACAATCTGCAAAGCAAGAAAAAGAGAAATCATTAAAGTAATAGACCAAACAACCCACAGAGCAATAGTCAGAGTAGCCAAAAAAATAAGATCAGTTGGATCAACAAGCAAAAAATGAAAAACAAGAGCAAGCAGTCTCACAACAACAAATAGTGGAGCAATGAAAGACAGGGACACAAAAGGAAGCAAAATAGGCAGACCACAATAAAAAGGTGAAAAATGAGAAGCAATAGGAAAAAGGGAATAAATTATTTACAACATTTACAATACAAGGAGAATAGGTCGATCGACCCCAAGTTGAATTGGACCCACAAATAAATACAAGACTTGTATAAATTTGTGACTAAAGAGTACAATAAAAGTTTCAACAACACAAAGAGGGAACTAAAAAATAGAGTGCATAAGGAAGAGAGATCTTGGGAAACATGTAGAGTACAGGATGAACATGCACTTGGGTTTTCCATTCAATATCCTCCTATCGACCCAATTGATAGAATGGAAATACTTCTTATCAATATTATTCACAACAAAAAAACAATTATTGAAAGAAAACCAAAAACTCAAGTTTGATCAAACAATAGCTATTTCGAAGCCACATCATGGCAAATTTGGATATCTCAAAAAGAAAATGGAAGAAACAAGCAAGGAGGCTCAAGAATATGGAACCACTCTGAAGAGTTGTCCTACTTAATTTTCCAAAATATGCAATGAAATAAAGGAGAAGGAGTTCTTAATTGAGCAACTCTTTGATATGGAAAATGTTGCGACTTGGGTTACAGAAAAAAAAGAAAAAAAATATATTACAAAAGTAGAAACAAAGTTGAAAGATCTTCAGACACAAGAAGCACAATGTTTTCAGGAAGGTAGGAATTCCCAACGTGCATCATCAAGGACATCGAAATATATACGGGATACCTAAGACACATAATAAAGATGTAGGTGGATTGTAATACCGACTTGGAAGCAACACATAATGCATTGGTTGAAGATAAAATGGAATACTTGGCAGAAATGAAAAGAAACACGATTTATTTTCAACATGAATTAGAATATTGGTCATATTTAAAAAGGAATCTTCAATAAAATGCACCACTGATCCACTAGGCTTGTACATAGAAAATTAGATCGGATAAAGATCAGTAAAAACTATCTCCTCCATGACCGAATTTCTCATTTTTCAGTCCGAGCACATCGACAAGTCAACAACAAACAGGCCCACCAATCAGAATAATAAACCATTATCAAGGTTGACCCACCCCAATAAATAAAACTATGTAATTAAACTTTTTGTGTATTATAACAATTTTTGGTAAAACATTTTTTCTCATATTCTTTAGGGAGGAGAAGGATATGAGGGCGGGGGAGATGTTGGAGGAGCTAGTTGGTCTAGATTTCTCAGCTGAGTAGCAACTAGTCAGTCAATTAGGGCTTGGAGGTTGACTGACCTAGTCGATCAACCGACTGCCGATTATGGAATTTGTGACTCCCTCCCTTTGAATGCAAGATATATAAGCATGGTTATGCAAAACATTATGTATGAGTAGAGGTGATTATATGATATAATACAAGATTACTTATCCTTAGTTATACCATTACTATCTTGTATTTACTCTCTTTATGTATGCTATCATGTGATAGATACTGTAATCTATGATGTACTATGTTTTCTACTGGTAATTACTGTGTACGATCCCATATACTACAACAATTCCCTTTCGAATTGGATGGATTATGGAATCCACCATGTTGTGAGGGAAAGTTTCCTATGGTTGGGGTGAGGCCACCAACATACTGGGGTTGATAGATAGACATATAAGGTTCTACAAATACAAAAAAAAGCAAAATATTTAAAGTTTAAGAGGGTGTGCACCTTACTACATAAGGTTGGTCCAAGCCTCTCCTTGAGTCTTCCTCTTTCTCTCCAATTAAGGAACCTACAAAAACATTCCAAAAAACCTTCCTCAAACCAATTTGACTGCAAATAAAAGATTGAAATTTAAAAGAGCATAAAACATCAATTTGAAATCAAATCTGAGATAGACATGAACAAATCTATTTGGAAAGGGAATAATGTCTAATATTTATTAATGAATGAAGACAATACATATTTATACCTTCCTTCAAGCACGACACTTCATGAAACCAAGATTAAAGGTCTCCTGCTTCTCTCCTCCAAGGATCCCAACCTCTGATCAAATATACTAGGGTTTATGAGCAATTAGGGCACAAGTGAGGGGGATATGAGTCAAAATTGATCCAGCATAAAATTATGTGTTCCCTCTTCATTTAACCCCCGTTCTATCTCTCTTGTAGTGAAAGGAGAAGGTTTGGTCAAGTAGGAAGCAATTATGACCGAAAGAGGAGGTTCCAAAACCACCAAACCACCCAAATTTCGAGAATTTTTATATATTTTTGGGTTTTTCTGAGGTACACGTTGGTAAAATATAGTGAAAGGTGCTTCCAACATGTAGGTACTCCATGTGCAAGCTGCGTGTGGGTGGAAAAAGGAGCCAAAACAATCATTTCTAGGGTTTTTTAGGAAGATTTTTGGTCTCCAACTGTGATCAGAAGCTCCCAAAATATTGAATGGACCATGAATAAGATAAGGTCACCTAACATAGGTCCCAAATATGTCTCTTACATCCACAATGTCCTTTTTCATGACCCACAATATCCTCATGAAGTGTCTTCACAAAGTACCGTCATGAGAGCAAAATATGCTAGTGTCGTCATTGACGAAGAAGTGCCAAATTTAGTTATAACAGATGCCCCCTAATGCATGAGGGAAGAGGGGAACATGATGGCTGAAATGCATTATAAATAATGAGCAGTTGAGTTATGGATTTGAGGAAACTGGAGAAGCCAATAATCATAGGATCAAATGAATTACCTGAAACAAAGGAAAGTGTCAGACAATCTCTTCCCTGGGATAATTGTCCATGTTTGAATGACGGAACATGACCTCCAGAATGATACAATAGTGATATAATACATATGTATAATTGAATCATAGATCATGGCCACTAGAATACAAGCATGGATCCATGAGAACAATAAGCATGAACATATCCACAATAATACAAAGGTGGATCTATGTCAAAACTGGAGATCATAGCCATACTGAAAAAACTGGATCTATGTATCAACAAGAGCCAAAATGAGTGTGGATTAGTCTTGCACAACTTGGGAAATAACAAAATATGATGATGCTACTATAGGCCCAAGGTATTCAATCCAAACCACCTAAAGGTACGAATCCTAACCATGCGAATAAATGAGATGGAGTCGAACATTGAGGAAACCGTTTGATGACCGGTCATTGATGTAAACCATTAACAAACACAAGGGAACCCACCGATAATGAAAATGGTCCCCAAGGTACCTAGTACATTCTAACAAGTGTGAATAAATGTTCTTGGAGTTGAACACCTGAAGAATCCAATGAGTAGGAGACATTAATGTATTCCCATTACCTAATAGCAAGGGGAATTGCCACTGCTGACTACAATTCCCAAGGTACTATAAAAACTCTAAACTTCATTCCTAGAGAAAGATGAGTTGAAGTCGATGGGAAGAAGTCCGTTGGAAGGGAGGACTTAAGATATCCTCCATCATCCAACACGAGGAACAATCAAGGACTGATTTGATTTGGAGTAGGACTGAGTACATGATGAAACATACTAACACCAAGGAATGGAAGAGATATGAGGTCAAGGAAACTGCATAATGGCCGACACAGGTTTTATCCTTGAACAATGAGAACGAAACAAGAGTGACTTAGGCAGCTTTGAATGTAAAGGGACCATGATATAAATCTGCAATGTAGGAGACATTGAAAAATTCTCCATATGATTGGAAGAGTAACCAACCTGAGGAGTAACAACTCTGAGATCGGGTTTATCCTAAGGCCAAGACTAGAACCCAAATTGTTTGATAGACTCAAAACATGTGCTTTGTTGAAGGACATAATTGACTTGTTTCCATTATATCAAAAGACATTTGAGATCCTTCCCTTCCCTTTTCTCTTTTTAGGTACCTTCTTCATTTTTTAACGAGCTTGAAAAAGAAATAAAGCATGCTCGATAAGGGTCCAACCATGTGTAATTTTATGAGTCCATGGAAGGGAAAATAAAAAATTTCTTCATTGTTTCACAAGTTTGAAGACAATATAAAAGATTACTGGATAAACTACTGTTCCGTGGATTTTAATATCGAGCTCGGATTTGTTCGTGCTCACATGTGTTTTCATATTTAAAGAGTCAAAAAAAATTAAACAAGAACACTATACACCCTCTCGTGGATTTTACAATGAGCCCGAGTTGGTAAATGCTCGCAGGTGTTTTCATGTTTACAGAGTCTGAAAATCCTAAAGAAGACTCCAAGGTAGAATTTTTCGTAAGGTCAGTCTCCTCGCCTGAATAAGGATAAAACAATGCGAGAGAGAACTCTTCTAGCCACAAATGACTAGAGTATTCCTTTTTCATACATAGTATAAACGATCCGGAAAAGGGTTAAATTTATACCGCAGAGATGACCTTTCAAGTAATTTAACGAGTATGAAAGAGACAAGCTGGTTCGATAATATTTTCCTATTTAAGGAGTCTGAAAAGAGCTTAAAGAGGACTTCATAAAAAACTTTTCCAAATTTAATGAGCACAGAAAAGTAAAATCGTGATATCCTTACTGTTTTTAACGACCTCGAAGGAAGAATGGAAGAATGCTCATAATGGGAAGAGACGAGTGTCAAAGGCATGCAGAACTAGTTCCAAGTGCATGGAATAAACCTATGCATATGCAAGGAACATGAGCAGGATAAGAACACTGAGGGTATGTCTCCTCCGGGTAGAGGGTGTCAAGTTGCAAAGGAAAAATGATACATGGATTAACAGTGATGAGATAAACGATGTAGGATTATATAACGAGCTTAGAGTGTGGAAGCCAACATCAGTATCAGAAGCGCAAGAGGGATCAAGACAAATGCATATGAAACTTAAACAAAAAAATGGGACCCTTATAAGGAATGGCCAGAAATGTGTGAGAAAGAAAGATATGAGGATTCTTATCAAAGTCATGGTGAAACTAGAAAGGATCTCGATCCTATGATAAAAACTTAGCATGGGAACTAAAATGGCATAGGGGTGCTGACTAGGGTGTCCCATGTTAGGTAGGCTTTGCTGTCGGACTGGTGCACAATGCATGTAAAGATGGCTAACACACCAATATACAACAGGTTCGACCCTATGGCGAATTCAAAAGAAAAAAGGCTCAAATGCATTGTAACATTGCGGATTCCTAAACCTATATACAAGGTCCGGAATATAATTGACATGATCGAACAATTTATCCAAAAGGATCAATACGCAACCATGATTCCAGCTAAGAATCCTGTCTCCAAGAAACAATAGTACCAAGATCATATCCAAAAAATATGTAAGAAAATATTTGATACAGGTCATTGCGGTAGAAATACTTTCAACTTTACCATCTTCAACAACATGCATAATTAAGGTAGAGCTAAACAATGAAGACTCTATAGTACCAAAGCCTGAGGACTTGCAATCAATAAGATCAACTTCAGAATGAAGATCAAAGTTGAAGGGAGTGATGGAATATGCAGAAACACATTCATCATCACGGGAGTTGAAAATTCTAGAAATAGAATCAAACTCAGTAGGAACGCCGACTTGCGGGTCTATGGAAGGATCCAAAGACTGAACAATAGTATTAGATTCCAAAGGAAAATCAGGGCTGGAATGAATTGTAACCGAGTCAAAATTCGAATGAATGGCCGATTGTATTATAGACTCAATGAAAACTTCATCAGAAGGAATTATATCATCCCAGATAGAACACATGTCCAAACATTCAGATGGATATATCTCTTGGTCAACTGGCGGGACCGAGTCCCAAGAAGGTAAACATGAACTCAAATGTTTCTTCTCAGTAGAAATTGCACACAAGGGATATAATCGTTCGTTGATATGGCTATAGTCAACTTCTAAGGATAAACACTTACAAGGATTGTTAAAGTTCAAAGACTTAAATTGAGGTTCCTTATTAGTTGAATGTGTGGAAATTGTCGAAATTGCGTGTACAGGTGACGCATCAATATGCATATCAGGTGGAGGAATATTAAAGGTTCCCATTAATGAAGGATACATAACCACACCAATATTTTCACGACTGCTCATGGAATGGCCAACTAAAGGAACATTGGATCCATGATCTTGGTTGAACTCATTACTGTTTAAGGCTATTTGGTCAATTGTTACAATCTTTCCTTCATGCAGAAACTTGATGATGTGAAATATCGAAGAGACTACTGCCATCATAGCTTGACTCCAATTTATTCCTAGTAATAAATTATAGTCAAGTGGGGAATCAACCACTTCCATATCCACTTTGATTACTTTTCCCCCAATCTCTATAGGAAAATACGGGATAATTCCATGAGGTTTAAAAAGATGGCAGTCGAAAGCTTTCAACATGGTGACAGGAGCAACTGCATCATGCGATCCTAAAGCCTTCCGACATGATAAAAAAATGACGCATGTGAAGGTACTCTCATCTACAACTGTCCGATAAATCTTAGTGTTTCTAGATACAACTTGGATTTGAAAAGCAACATGGTAGGGTAGAGGAGGCTTCCAATTCTCAAAATCGAAAGTGATCACTTGAATTTCCACAGGATCTAGAGCTCCTAAAGCTGCAAGTAACGTCTTCCTTTGAGTTGGACAAGTTTGGAGTACCTCAAGCGTAGACATCGCACATGGATCCTGAGCCAAATCTTCAATTATGCTATAATTCTGAGCAGTGTGCGCATTAGGATTGAACCTCGCTTTCTTAAGAACACCCTTTAGTATTCTAGGCATAGTATCGTTGGCATGCTTCTCTATATGAAAAGAATTGTCATTATCAACATTAAGGGGTTCCTTACCTTTGGATCCAAACGAATTATATTCATAATCCTTGTTTCTAGTCTGGAGATATAAATCCCGTTCGCACATGAAAACTTCTCTTGAGACTAAAATGCCCCCTTGAGAGGAGTTTGCAAGGTTTTGATGAACACTAGTAATCATCTGTTACTGATGTTGAGAAAATGGATCGGTTAAAACAACATTTAGGGATGAACCTTATACCTGAGGCAACAAATTTTGTGCCATCTCCATCTTAGGGCATTTGTAAGTTAGATGATCTTCCTTCCATAACAAACAAGGGAATTTCGTCTTAGCTTTTTTCATTATTTTCCCTGCCAGCATTAGTGTTATTGTTTGCATTGTTGTTCCCCTTATTCCCATTTTTCTTATTCTTGTTTTTCTTCCCTCGAGGATGTTGGTTGGCTTGAGAGTTCTGTACTGACAAATAATCCAAAGGAGGTTTTGTTTAAGGTTCTGCGTGTTCAGCTAACCCATTTTAGATGAATTTTGACTTAGAAAGTTGTTACTCGAGCTAACTGGATTGTTCTCAATTGCATCGATCACACCATCAACATGAGGTGTTGGGATGGGTTTCGTTGGGTCATCTTATTCTCTAGGAACAGTGGGAATAATTCCATACAACATCCTAGATTGGGAGTAAACCAAATCCAATTGCTAGGATTTATTAATAGCCCGCTCTTCGGTCTGAACTCCAGAAAGAGCCACATCTTTTGCAATAAAAGGTTGCAATGAATTTATGAACCAATCAGTAAGGAATTCATCACGGATCTAAGTCTTGATTATGCTACATCTCCTCCTCCATCCATGAATGTGGTAGGATATATGAGTCGATTTATCCTGACGAAAATATGTTAACAACTCGGTTCCAGTTTCATAACGGACTAGGTGATGAAAGTGGTTGAGAAATGTTAAATTTTTAGAATTTACTTCAATCTGATCTAGGATCTTAACTGAGAGAACAACATGTACAGCAAATCTACAGCATATCAATCATGGACACAATAATGCAAGCACACAAGAGACACAGAGTTTACTTGGGGAAAACCATAAAGGTGAAAAACCCCAATAACTTCCTCAGAGATAGATAGAGCAATGATACAACCAGAATACAAGAGATAGTCTTCTCCTAGCAGCAGAGCCTCCTCCTCACAAGTGCGCCACTTTCTGAATGAGAGAAGTGTGTGAATGAATGATCAAATAGAGATCTCCCGATCTCTATTTATACTTGTTCTGTCCTGCCCAATAAACTAATGGGGCCTACATGTCTATCTTAACCCATGGTTAACTTAATCAGGGCCGACCCCACACTTGGTGGTCTAATAACCCTTTGACCCACATGGCCGACCCCCAATAGGGTGGTCTAATAACCCTTCGACCCACATGACTTATACAGGTCCGACCCCAACAATGTGGTCTAATAACCCATCAAGTATAAGTTACGACACTTACAATCTAAATGACGACACTTCCGTATAGAGGAATAATAACATCTCTATAGGAATACAAACACTTCCGTATAGAGGAATAATGCCATCTCTATAGGAGTACAAAATACATATATGAAATACATGGGTGAAATACATTCCGAAGTTACATATACATCAATAAGAAATTCCATGGCAACCGCATTAAAAGTTTGAAAAGATGCTCGTGGTAACTCAACGTACCACTTCACCGCTACACCAATTAAATTCCTTTGTAAAATACGCAATCGAATAGAATCATCCATAAAATAATTGGATGAACACCATAGATGAAAAGTCATCACATAGTTAGATGGGTATTCCTTGGGTTTACCTTCGAACTTTAGGATGTCTGAAGGACGTTTTTTGGGTATGGGTTCCCATCTCGGGTCATGTAACAATGGATCATTAGTCAACTTTGTAATTTCGGGAAAATTCAAAGTGGCCAAGAATGACAACTTCGTCTGAGCCATAGTGTTCCAGTTTCCAAGAGCACTAGCTTCCCATTGATTAGTGTTAGCATGTGGTTTTCCCAAAATAAATGGATTTCCAGGATTAGTGAAAAGCAGATTAGGTTGTCCTATGTTCTGAGCATGTTGGTGTTGAAATGAATGATAGACTGTTCCAACAATCCCTCCCATCCCTCTGAAAGGTTGGCTACCTTGTAAGTTATTTGTCATAACAGGGTTAGCCACATTAGAACCTCCCATCCAAGTAAAAGGGATATTTACTTGAGTGGCATTTCCCCCCCATGAAAGTCCAGTGCTGGTGCCCCCTGGTATGAATAGAATACCTTGTGATAAATTTAGTCAAAAGGGTATACCAATACTCATACCTCCAACTGATTGGAAATGCAATCTTAATTGAGGTAGAGTGGAATTAGAAACAACTCCAGTGAAGGTCGGGTTAGACATAAACATTTTTCCACTGTAGGGTGTGAAGGTATGGAAAGGGATATACGGGCCACTACTTAAGCAATGGTCAAAGTTGAACTAGGAGAAATGGTAGCATTCATAGGTTGACAGCCTGAAAATGAGAATCCAAAGGAGAGAGGGTTCAAACTCAGTTGAGTTGACGAACTAGTACCGGTAAGTATCATTGAGGATGGTGGAAACCAACCTGATCCTATTGTGGATGTAGTATTAAAAGTGACTCCTCCTACAGGGAAAGTACTATCTGGAGTATAAATGTACCCTGATGTAAATAATTTTTCTATGTTTTCCATATTGAACTGTCTAAAAAATGGATTAGGATTGTTGATACCAACTAACTGGGAAAACTAGAACTTTGTGGTGGGTTCAAAAGTCTATATGGATATGAGAGGTCCTCAATTTCAATGGGACCTGAATTCACTTTAAGCTGAGGCGAATGAACTTTAGGGGAGTTATGCAACTGCTCCTCAGTGTCTCTCAAGTGTCCTTCGTCAGAATAACTCTCAAAATCCCCTAACCTAGAGTTGTTTCCTTCTACTGGTTGTTCTGTTTGATGTTCCTAGTTTTCCTCTTCTGCACCTCGAGGGGGTGGATCATTGTAACCAGTATTCACCTCGATGCATATACTTATCTATGTTAAGGAGATTGTCCTTTAATACTTATATATCTGCACAGAGGTTGATCGGCCACGATGGCTCGCAGAAGACACTAAGGAGAAAGTCTACAAAAAAAAATTCAAACAACACACACTAAAAAGTTCCCAAAGGATGTAAATCAAGCATATAAGGATATGATCTCCCAAATATGATCCTGGGATGATGGGGCCCAAGTCTAATCAGTGAATATATGAGAGCAGTTACCAAGGTTGGGTGTGTTTCCATTCTTGGTGCAATTTTTTTTCCAGACAAGTCTGTAAAACACCCTCCAATAGTACTAATGCTCCAATCCCAAGGTCTAGTCAAGGTGGTTGTAGAAAATAATATGCTAAAACCTATGTGTCACCCTAAATACAAGATACTATGGATAGCAAACCGCAGACGGTGTCTCGGGGAACAATTGCAGGTTGGGATCGTGTGTATGGGAAGCGTAACTAAGCCCTAAACTTTACAACAACACTTTGTACTGTTGAAAGTCCCTGTACATGCAAAAACCTTGGTGGATGCTCGATTGAGTATTGGAGGGATATCTCAAAAACTCAACTTCACACGACCTCGTGATTGACTCTTGTGGTAGAGGAGCTTCCCGGCCACACCCTTATGGTGTTGGATTTTTCTCCCTAACGAAAGACACCTAAGTTTTGAAAATTTTGAGTGACCATGGGGGAGTTAAATCATAACTCCCTACCTCCATAATCCTACCTAATCTATTAGGTGTGTTTCTAAACTAGAAGAAAACCTAATATCCTATCTCAAGTTACTGATTGCTTGATTTAAAATGTACTTTCAAATTTTTTCAGAATAAGTAAACAAGTGCACCTAAAGACAATATGTTCTTTAACATAAAAATGGAGCACTCTATCACCACAAATATGCACTTCTCACTCTCAAATTCTTTTCAATGCAAGCTCTAAAGAAACGATTTAGAATGCATATTCAAAATTTCTTATGTAATGAAATTTTTTGGTCCTTTAGAATGGAAAAGATAAAATTTAAAGTGTAATATGCAAAATAAAAAACCTAAAACTTAATCATGCAACTACTAGCACAACTAACTATGCAAAATGATTTTTTTGTTTTTGTTTGCAATATTAAGCAATTCCAAATCCTTGAAGAGACTATGCAAACTAAACAACTAACTCCAACTCAATGCTAAACCAATTTTTTATTCCTTTTTCAATATGAGAAACAAAAATGAATTTCAAATAAACACACTTTCAAATCAAATGCAAAAAATTTCTAATCTAATTATCAAGTAGTGAAAGTAGCCATAAACCCTAGGATTCCATTCTTGTAAGCATGCCAAAATTGGGAAAATCATACACCAAATGATTTTATACTCAATAAAGGAAAAATACCTACTTATAAATATGGTTTGGAAAATCTAGGTCTACATACAAACATGCATTCAAGGTCCTATACAAAAAAAATAACACTTGAGCTTTCACCTTCGAGGAAAGACCAAAAGCATAAAACATATCAAAACCCGACCTAAAGAGGAATTTTCACTCAAATTAGTATAAATTAACTGAAATACCATCAATAGGTTCCAAATTCAGTCAAATAGGGACAATTAGGTTCAGTTAGATCCAATTTGCGTCAAAAGACACCAAATTGGTCCAAGAAGCCCCAACTTGGGTCAACAAGCCCCACATTTTCCCAAACAGGCCCAAAATGGCTCCAAAATATCCCTAAAATGAAGTTAATATCAAGAAATAAGCAAAGCACACCCTTCGTAGGTGTCCTAATTAGATCTAGGATCATCAAGCATTCCAAAAAATCCCACTAAAAGCCCCCAAACATGCCTGAAAGTGAAAAAATCACGTACACGTTGGTGAACAACTGACACAACTGCATGTAAAACGTAGGTTAGTATACCATCAACCTGCGCATACGAGGAAAACATGCACCTATAAGTTCCATGACCTTCGCGTGGGTCCTGGAACTTTAAAAGAATGCAAATCCAGACTCAAAATTAATAGTGGGAGGGTCTAACTCAGTGCAATGACTTATCCTAACTTGAAATCAAACTCATAAAATCAATCAAACTGGAAAAAAAACCTTGGAGACCCCAAATCATATAGGCTTCTCCCCAATGGAGTTTCCAATTCTATTGTTAGGGAAGGTTTCCTATGGCTGGGGTGAGGTCACCAACATACTGGGGTTAACAGACACACATCTAAGGTTCTGCAAATACAATAAATAAGCAAAATATATAGGATTCAAGAGGGTGTGCACCTTAGTACAAAAGGTTTATCCAAGCCTCTCCTTGAGTCTCCCTCTTGATATCCAATCAAGGAACCTGCAAAACCATTCCAAAAAACCTTCCTCAAACCAATTTGACTACAAATAGAAGATTGACATTTAAAAGAGCATAAAATATCAAATTGAAATCAAATCTGATATATACATGAACAAATCTATTTGGAAAGGGAAGAATTTATAATCTTTATTAATGAATGAATCAAATAAATATTTATACCTCCCTTCACGCATGGGACTTCATGAAACCAAGACTCAAGGTCTCTTGCTTCTCTCGTCCAAGGATCCCAACCTTTGATCAAATATACTAGGTTTTATGAGCAATTAGGGCACAAGTGAGGGGGATGTGAGTCAAAATTTATCTAGCATAACATTATGTGGGCGAAGAATCCTCTTCATGGCCTCCCTCTCTCTCTCTCTCTCTCTCTCTTTTATAGTGAAAGGAGAAGATTTGGTCGAGTAGGAAGCAGTTATGACCGGAAGAGGTGGTTCCAAAACCACCCAAACCACCCAAATGTCGAGAATATTTTTATTTTGGGTTTTTATGAGGTACACGTAGGTAAACTATATTGCAAGGTGCACCCAAAATGCAGGTACTCCATGTGCAAGCTGCGCGTGGGTGGAAAAATGATCCAAAACATTCATTTATAGGGTTTTTTAGGAAGAGTTTTGGTCTCCAACTGTGATCAGAAGCTCCCAAACTACTGAATGGACCATGAATAAGATACTACCACCTAATAGAGTTCCCAAATATGGTTCTTCCATCCACAGTGTCCTTTTGTGTGACCCACAACAGCCTCATGAACTGTCGTCACAAAGTGTCATCATGGGAGAAAAATATGCTAGTGTTGTCACGGATGGAGAAGTGCCAAATTTAGTTATAACACACCATGCAAAAATAAATCCAAAAAAAATCCGATGAAACTTTCATCCTTAACCAGATTCGTGGATTCTCACTTTTTCTCTTGTGAATGCATAGGTAAATGGTGGGAGGCATGAGGGATTTCCAAATATACATTTCCCGAGGTTTGCAAACAAGGAACTTATGAGTCAGAGACAAAACTAAAAGTCCAACCACATCAAATATTTCTTTAATTTCCCCTTAAATGTTGCTTCCTTCGACTCTTGAACCTTTCAATTTTTTTTTGAAGATTGTTTAGGTGTTATATCTATTGTAGCTTCTTCATTTATAAGACAAACAAGATTTATGACAATGAAAAACTACACTAATTGACCCACTAGTACTTCAGATCCTAAAGTTTCATTTCTATGCAAAAAAAACTTTGTCTCATTGTGGTCCACAAACCCTAGGGAGGCATTGGCTAATGGAAAGCTTGAGTATTAAAAAATGTCCATACCCTCGTTGGATCATCACAATAATTGACTAACTCATTTTTTTTAGGGTTCCCTTAGCCTCGTCTATTCACATACCTCTTTAATCCATTTTTTATATCTCCCAAACATATTGTGTGCCTTATACTATCCAAGAGATGTTGTCTCTACTACTACTTCTCTATCTTCCCACTTCCAACAGCTATGCATTCTGCTTCGAACAAATTTTACCTCACAACATAATGTTAGCTGGAATGTATGGATTTGCAAACCAATTTCTAATGGCATGTAAAAACAACCAAGCAAATTCATTCCATGGTTGATTTTCTATTTATTTTCAAGAGAATTTGAAACATTTGGTTTGAGGGAGTTGAGATGAAATTTATTTGCAACTAGGTTTTCCCTAGCCACCACCTTTGTATACTCAAAGTTCTTCGTCCAATCATACAAGCTTAGAGAAAATTTCTCTTGGTCGATTTATGAAAATGAATAAACATAAATCTGTTGGTTTTGTCGCTGCTTCCAACATTGTTAATCATGAATATTTTTGTATATAAATGGTATTCTCCATGTTGGGCATGTCGATCAGGTTCTGTTGTTGCTTACTATTTTAGAAACATATTTTTCTAAAAAAATGCCTCCATTTATTAGTTTTCTCTCTTTTCGATTTATAAGTGCAGACAATAAATGTTCCTTCTTTGATATTGGAATATTGGGACACAAAATACCTTAGAAAAATTGGATTTCCTTCATATCAAATATGATTCTCATACATTGAAAATTAGTTCTTTCTATTAGCGTCAAGGTACTACTTATAATTTCTCTTCCTTTCACTGAGCCTCATGAAAACCCTCTTTCCAATGTGATTACTCGATTATACTTCTATTTGAGTCCGTCTTATGGAAAGGGACACACCAATTCACAAATGTTTGGACACACACACACACACACATAAACAACATGAGAAAAAATATATATACTCAAACAAGTCATCCCCATATGCAAATAGAGGATACACCATATGTAATCAAATCAACACCACTTCGCAAATAAAGGTTACACATCTCATTTTGGCAGAGGGGATATTCAATGGGGATAACTTGGAAACCTTATATTTTCCATTCCACATGACTTAGGGAACATGGAGAGGTGTCTTAGATGGGTACATAGACAAAGGGACAAGATGTAGCCACTTGGTGGGCATCAATTGATGAGGGTTGGATCAACAAACTAGACGTCCATATTGAAATAGCAAGAACATATACATAAACATCCAAATATATAACATATTTAAATTCCCATGTGAAGAATCAATTAAAAAAAGGTAGATCAAACAAAACACAGAATAGACAAGAGATTTACATGGTAGAACTCTACGGTGGGAAAACATCCATGAAAGCAAGCTTTATATTCTTCATAATTCTCCCAATTACAACAGTCCAAGCACACTCAAGTATTGATTTCACATGGGATCCATAATAATGTGAAATTCTATGTCAAAACAGATCTAAGAGATGAGTATACCTCACTGAGAAATAATGAACATAAAAGTTGAATAAGAGTGAAAACTGCAGTAAAAAAGAGCAGAGAAATAATTATGTAATAGAACTCAGATAGGAGCAGAATAATGCCACACTATCCAATAATACGTATAATCAACAATGATGTTACAATGGAGAGAATTCAAATCACTCAGGAGAATTTGAACCTCAATTGGTCTAGCATAGGGATTATCACCATTGGAGTGCTCCGGAAGACTCAAAATCAACTGAACTGAACCTAAACTCAGCTAACTAAAGTCACAATCAGTTAAATGAATAAGGAGGGCGTACTAGTGTGTTTTTAATGCATATCAATCATAAATGGGTGCATGAGGCCACAATCAGTGGCATTCAGAGCTCTAACCCACCACAAGAGTCAACTAACTCAGGTGGATTGCACTGGAACACTCAGTTGGTTCCTATAAAATAGGGAACTGAATGAAGTGGTCCTAAAATAATGCATGCAGGGCTCAGAAGGTGGTATATGGATCCTGGATGACATCTGCACACCACTAGGGGAGAAATGACATCATCAACAATTAGGAAAAATAAATAATGCTAGGTAGGACAAGGATGGAGTATTAAAATATCCTAACAAATAATCTTAAGAATACCACACACATTACAATTGAGACTCCTTCATGCCTCTATTATATAGATTAGAGGGATATGAATGCATATCCCATGATGAACGTGGGATAAACTCACTTTGTAAACTAGTGAGATAATGGAGACTGATATTCCCAATAGTCTAATAATGCATCATTATGTATACAAATTGCCTTATCATTATCATACGTTATACAATGTCCATTGGATGTAGCTTGGGTGGTTGGTAGGAATGCATATTACCTTCCCCACCCAATTTCAATTCCTTGTAAGTGACATGTTGAGCCCTTAAATGGGTCTATAAGATGCTCTTGTTGATGAACCCTCAATGGTTTGAAAATTCTTGACCACCCCTTGTTCCTTCATATATTTTGGGAAGGTTATCCATGGATGTACTAAGCATCGATTTCTGGTGCCGTGAACCACATGAAAAAAAATCATAGGTTGTACAACAGTAAATGTGGCTGCTAGACAAAGATTATACACATTATTACATTTCCCTTTAATGTTGACTAGAGGGATGAAACATATTTGGAGGAAGATTTCATTATGATTAAAATCCCCCCTTGATTACAACTTATTCCATCCCCAATAAGTTGCAAAGATGAAGAAACTTTGCCTCGGTCATACACTTGGTGAAGATATCAACAACTTGTTGTTTAGTGCGGCAATACTCTAAATTAATAACGACATTTTTAACCAAGTTCCAAATGTAATGGATATCAAGGTCAATATGTTTAGTTTTGGAGTGAAACACTAGATTATGTGAAATGTGAATAACACTATGACTATCACATCTCAACTCAGTAGTTTCATTTTGAACCAGTCCAAGCTCAACAAGGATATTTCATATTGACATTGCCTCTTTACCTACTTCTGTAGCTTCCCTATACTCTGCTTCACAAGAAGCAATATAAAGTTTTCTCAAATGTTTATTGGACCAATAAATTGGAATTGAACCAAGTCCAAATACATATCCTACAACAAATCCGCTATCAGTAGCATCTCTTACCCAATTAGAATCAATATAACCAAGAAATTAAGCATAAGCTTTGTTATAGTAGAAAACACCATACCTGAGAATTCGTTGAAGATATATGAGAATAATTTTTGCTACTTTAAAATGAATTTCATGAAGCTTCTGCATAAACCTTGAAACCATACTAATAACAATGGAAATATCGGGTCTGTTATAAGTCAAATTGATCCAAGTGGATACCAGTGGCTAGAGAAAATTTAAGGATTCATAGTTATCCTAAAGTCTAGAAACGTTGACAAATCTTAATAATTCTAAAATGCCAACCTTAAAATGTTTGGCTATATTTTTCTGAAATATACAAATTTCATAGGATTTATGTATCTTTTAGAAAACTTTGGTTAGTTTTAGAGTAAAATAATTTTATCCTATAGAATTTGGGTGAATCATTTTACAAAAAATTGACGAATCTTCTTTGAAAAAAAAACATGGAAAATTAACCCATGGGAAAAATTTATCCTCTAAAATTTTCCCTAGACATGATAAGTCCGGATGTTTTAAATTTAAGAAGAAATATTTGCTTGTATCATCTTAAGAACAAGGAGCTAATGACGCTCCTATTGAGACTCGTTGTAATGATAGAACCTATGAAGTGTTGAAAGGCCAACTTAGTAAGGTTATTTTGATTCGACATCATCTTATTAAGGGGGATGTGATAGTTTTTTCGACACTCATGGCCACCTCACACATGATTTTTTAGTGGATTGTATCATCGACAAGGGATTGTAGAAAAATATTATTGCGAAGGCCATTGTTGATAAGTTGCACTTGCTAATGGACCCTCATCCTCATATGTATGCACACATATGGAAGGACAATGGTTTAATTGCATGTATCACACACACATGCACTATGCTATTTTATTTTGGTCCTAAATTTGTGGAAAAGATCACCTGTGATATGACCCACATGGATTGTTGTGGCTTTTTGCTTGGTAATCCCTACACACAAAAATAAAAATACCTACACACAAACCTTATATGTGATAAACCAAATATGATACATTATGGGGGGATCTGCAGAAACCCTAGTCGAGGGTCTGCAGTATGAATTTTGCGATAGTGCGAGGATCTATGGGAGAATGACATCTGAGATTTAGCATGGTCATATTGAAGGGAAGACTTGGCTTGATATGGAAAATATTTCTCGATATGGAGGAGGATGAGGAACTTCTAGACCATTCTTCTGATCAATTGGAGGGTCAGGGGATCTAGGAATCACTAGCTACCTGACAGATGGAGTTACTTGATGTTTCTCCCCATGAGAAAGCTAGGGTTTGGGACAACCCAAGTTCTATTGGTTTCCTGATTTTGGTGGTTTCCTTCTTTCTGACAGTCTTCCACTAGAGTTTAATTTTTCAAAGGGTTTGGGACCTATCTTTTTTCATGAACCTTTGGGGGATACTGTGGGGTTTGGTTTATCCCAAGGTGTATTTTCTTAGAGTATTTATTATGTCAGTATTTTGGGGTCTCCATTCGATGCACCATTTCTAGCCCTTGGTTCCCCATCTTGGAATGTTGTTGGGGTTGTATCAAGCACATAAGTTAGGGAAGGGTTTATGCTAGTTGATCCTGATGGATTTGTTGCTTTCAAAAATTTGGGATCGTTCGGTGTTGATTTTAGACATATAGATATTTTTGGTAGGGTTTGGGGTTCGGAGGTGATTTCTCTCCCTCCGCTCCCCCCATTGTTCCCTCATATACCGTCACTAGTTTTTGGAGGTTCGCAAGCATCCTCAGGTTTCATTGCTTTCTTGTTTGCATTGCTCGACCATAGTGTGTGAAATTATATGTCACAACAGCTAAAGAGCCGAGCATACCTCACAAAGAAAGAATGAGCGTAAAATTTGGAGAAGAGTGAAAACTGCAATAAAAAAGAGTAGAAGAATAATAATGCAGCAGAAATCAGATAGGAGCAGAATAATGTCACATGTTCCAATAATCAGTATAATAAAAAATGATGTTACAATGTAGAGAATTCGAATAATGTAGGAGAATTCAAACCTTAGTTGGTCTAGCACATGGATTATCACCATTGGAGTGCTCCAGAAGACTCAAAGTCAATTGAATTGAACCTAAACTCAGATAATTGAAGTCACAATTAGTTAACTGACTAAGGAGGGTGCAATAGTGAGTCTTTCATGCATGCCAGTCAGAAAAGGGTGCATGAGGCCACAATTAGTGGCATCCAGATCTCTAACCCCCCACAAGAGTTAGATAACTTAGGTGGAATGCACTGGAACACTAAGTAGGTTCTTATAAAATAGGGAATTTACTGAAGTGGTCCTAAAATGATGCATGTAGGGCTCAAAAGGTGGTAGATGGATCCTGGATGACATTTGCACACCACTAGGGGAAAATGACATCATCAACAACAACTAGGAAAAATAAATAATGCTAGGTAGGAAAAGGATGGAGTATTGAAATATCCTAACACCCCCCCTTAATCCATACTTTGCATCCTGGGCCCTGGTTACTAAGACCAAATATCACCCATACAGTCAAATAAATGATAAAGAATAAAGAAATTTCCATGAACAAAGGAAATGGGGAAAAACCTCATGGAAAAAATACTCCCCCTCAAAAAGAACATTAGTAGGGAACTCAAAGAACCTTCATGCTAAGCAGATAAGGAAAAAACTTTCCTCAGTGAAAGCCTTTGAAAAAATATTGGCAAGTTACTTCTCTGTAGCATAGCAACGTAGGTGCTAGATCTAGATCTGCTCCTTTGATGTGCCTCCCACTGTGTAGAAGTTGTATTTTCCAAAACAAGTCTTTCAAGAACCCTTCTTTCTACTGGAGCGAATGGATCATTGTGGTCCAAAACATGAACCTTTGAGTACCTTTTGTTAGAAAACCGATATTTGTACTTGGTCGTAGATCCCCCATGGAAAGTCTCCTCAAGAGATTGTGGATTAAAACCCACCATCATGTAGCACCTCCCTGAGAGAAGTGGATCTGCATGACATAGTGCAAGTTTTGTATGATACTGAGATCTGGTGGTTCTATGGTCATATAGATCCCCAAATGTGTTCCCGAAAGATACAAGGACTTTGTGAGCCCATATTGGCCTTGACCATGGATTGGGAGCATGTGTTGGATCTGTATCTAAATCTGAATCTCCTTGAACTTTATTCTCAACATCAAGATCTCAATCCTCATCTTCATTAGCATAGGTATAACTCTAATATTCATTAGATTCTGATGGGGTAGGTAGAGAGTATGGCAAAACATGTGAGAATTCATATGCCTTGGAGGCATGGTTTGAAAACCCTTTCGCTATAATCTTCCTAGTGGAGATCTCTGCAATCTCAATTGTGTCAGAACCAAAGACCACTTTGTTCAGTGAACCTGCATGAGTCATCTGATATACAGACAACAAATTTGCTGACAAAGAAGGCACAAATAAAACATTCTTGAAGTGCCATGCTCCATATGTACTGTGACCTTCCCTTCAGTAGAGATCTGAGAGTTGTCTCCCACGTGAATAATCAGACCATATGTAAGATCTAGAGAAGAAAATTATTCTCTGAAGGCAACCATGTGGTTGGAGGTTCCTGAATCTATGAGGAGTGTTGACACAACGACTATCAACAGGGGTTCACTGCACACTTTCGCCAACAAACACCAACCCAAACTCAGTTATGCACCGGCCCAAAAGGGTGTTAACCCTTCCAGCAACACTCGCAGAGCGAATGAAGTCTCACCCGAGATGCATAAGGGGGCTGTAGGAGCCAAGTTTCCGCAGTGGGGTTGAGGAAATGCATCCAACACACATTACCTTTGTAGAAACCGAAGATTATATCTTCCGCAGTAAACTCATCATTCGCACATTAGACCATTCACAGATTCAACATATAATAAACATTCGCAACAACATATTTAACCTACTTATTCGCATCAACAGTAATAATTCAACCCACAGATTGTTAAACATGTTGCAAACATTCACATTCATCATCGCACAGAGACAAAGAGTGAAATGGAACCATAATCGAACATATTCATGCATTCATTAAAACCCGTGGAATGAACCTCGTAGAAACAGTCAATACACCATGTCGCAGATACAAAATAGATCAAAATAGAGATAAACTTCTCATCACTTGCTTCTTTCATTTATCGATCGATCGATGCTCTTAGGATTACAAATATACTTCTATTTATACAAAACTACATGGTTACAAAACGGTCCACATGACCCTTATCTAACTAATTAACCGCTTCGTGCTTCCACGATATCCGTGAATGGTCCTTTTTTCGTGGCTTGTCGGCTTCCACACTTCCTGCGGAATTATCCCGTGCCAACAGACCCCCAACATAAAGAAACTTTGGCTCGCCCTCGAGCCACCTCAGCTGGACAACGTTGGTTCTGATCTCGTCTATCACTGTTGTTAACTTCTAAAACTGTTCTTGGCGTCTAGAGCTCGCTGTCATGTACTTCTCGAAATCATCCTCTAGTCTCTTGCAACCTTGGTCATCTACCTCGAACTCATCCTCCAGTATCTTGCAACCTTGGTCATCTACATCATATGCACTTGCTCTGGAACTTCAAGCTTGCTGCGACCTGGGGACAAGTTCATAGTCGTTACCAAATTGTGAAACAGGCCAACTGCTCTGGTACATCTGTTTCTCACCTTTGACAGTCCATTGCTGGAGCCAGCGGGCCGCCACCCCTGGTGCTCTAGTGGTCAGGACAACCCCGACTATTCTAACTACTAACGCACTCTTAGACATCTCGAGTGAGACCTCGCCTCTGGTCCTTCTGAGTGTCCTCATTTCTTCCCTCGTTGGTTTTTCGTGCACAGTCGTCGTTCTGGCTCTTAGCGCACCTGGAGTGCTTCCGCTTGAAATGAAGTGCACCATTGCAACTATCTCACACTCTTTTCCACAGCTTCCTTGGGCTTCCCCACCGAACTTCCTAAATCTATGCATTGAACCTACAGACTCGCATCATACGACTTACTACCTCCCTTGTCTGAACTTCCTATCATGCATTCTTCACTCCCAACGCCGGTATTTATGCTTTCTTCTTGGTACTTGCTCATCATTTTCAAATCTTATCCACAACCAATCGAATCCATCATCATACCCTTCCGCTGTCTTTTTGGGATGCCGATCCGCAGTGATCCTACTCGGATGTGACTCCTGCGTGCCGGTCGTGCAAAGCATCAGCGAGCGACCTGGATGGCAATGCTTCCCACATGCTTCCCACTTTTTGTCATCATTGGTTTTTTTTTTCAATCGCGTTTCTCAATCGCTATGCACTTGATCATGGCGATAGGGTTTCAATCGATTCACGTTTACCAGCTTAGGAAACAGCGTGCCATCTAATCTCTTCAACTGCATCGCGCCTCCGTCACTAACGAAATCAATAACATATGGACCTAACAAATGCATCTGCAACTTACCTGGATGCTTCACATCATAAAGCAGAACTGTATCCCCGCGTTGAAAGTGCTTTTGTTTAATATGGCGATCATGCCAAGCCTTCTGTCGATCCTTTTCCACCTTTTGATGAAAGCCTGTGATGAACTTGTCCTCATCGAGCTGTACCAATTGGGCCAATCATTCCTCCAGGGCTCCATCGTTGCTCATGTTGGTGACAACTGCAATCCACAAACTGGGGATGATGTACTCCATCGAAATTACAACTTCCTTCCCAAAGATGAGTTTGAATGGTGTCTGTCTAGTTAGACGTTTGCAAGTTGTGAGATACGCCCATAGTATCGCAGGGATATGCAAATCCCAATCATCCTAATTCGTGTTGCATATATTTGTGAGCGCATGCTCTAGGATTTTGTTAAACGCTTCCACTGTTCCATTTGCTTGCGGATGGTAAGGGGTGCTCTTTCCGTGTTGTATCGGAAATTCCTCTGTCATTGCTGCGATTGCCTGATTAACAAAGTGGGTCCCTTGGTCACTCATCCGTATTTTGGGGCACCCAAACTTGGTGACTGCATTATCGAAGAGGAACCTGTCTGATGTTGCAGCGGAACAATCCTTTACTGGCGTGGCTTCGGCCCATTGCGTCAAATAGTCCGTTGCTGTAATTATGTAGCGTGACCCTGTTCATTTTCCTGGTGGGTTTATGGGTCCCACAAATTCAACAACCCATTTATCGAAATCCTGCAACATCAATTGATGTACTAGTGGCATTTAATCCCTTCTCGATGGCTTCCTAGTTCGTTGGGATACGTCGCATCTTTTAGCATAGTCCGTAGCATCCCCATGCATCGTTGGCCACCATAGTCCGGCTCACAAAATCTTCCTTGCAGTTGCGCGTCCTCCGTAGTGACCTCTAGTGATCCTGTCATGAGCTTCCGCAAGAATTCGCTCCTTTTCATGTGAAAGGAAATATCATCGCAGTATCTCGTCTGGCCCCATCTTATACAACTGTCCTGCAATCCACTGAAATTCTACATCCCTTACGACTAGCTTCTTCTTTTGGTTGGTCGTGAATCCTGCCGGTGCTTCTCGTGTGGCCAAAAACTGAATGACTTGTTCATAATGGTCATCGACCATGCCAAACCTGAATAACTGACCATATGGAAATCCTTTGTCAAGGCTCCTTGGCTCTTCCCCTGACTCAATTCATGATAAGTGATCTGGTCCTGCATTCAGTCGTCCTGGCTTGAAAATTATTTCAAAATCGAATTCCTGGAATAACAACAACTAGTGACAGATCTTCCCCCCCAATACAGGATTTTTCACCAGGTATTTTAAGGATGAGTGATCGATGAAGATCTTAAAGTATCCCCCAAGTAGGTAGTGTCAGAATTTTTGTAGGGCATACACCATCCCTAGCTCTTCTCGCTCCGTGGTGGTATAATTCTTCTCCGCAGTAGACAACTTCCTACTTGCGAAGGCTATCGGGTGGTCGATGTCGCCTTCTCCTGGTTGGGACAAGATAACTCCTAGTGCGACTGATGACGCATCGACGTGGACGTGGAACTCCTTTGTCCAATCCAGAAATGCCAAGATAGGTGCGACAACCATCTTTGCTTTTAATATGTCCAGACTCTTCTGGCACTCATCGTTCCACTCGAACTTGGAATCTTTCTTCAATAACTTCTCCATGGGTGCTGTGATTACTACATATCCTCTGATAAACTTCCGGTAGTAGCCTGTGTGGCGCAGCATGGATCTCAATTGCTTGACTGTCGTCGATGGTGGGAGGTCGACAATAATGGCAATCTTTGCCCGGTCTACCAGCATACCTTCCCTGCAGACAATGTGCCCCAGTAAAATCCCGAACGGAGCACAGAAGATACACTTTTTCAAGTTCAAGGAGATATGGTAATGTCGACAACGTTCCAACATTAACCGCATGTTTGTAACGTGATCCTTAACCAACCCATACACTGTCCAACCGTCCATGTAGACGGCAAGAAATTTGTGAATGTAGTCTTTGAACGCTGACACCACTAATCGTGAAAAAATTGCTGGGGCATTCTTCAATCCAAATGACATTACTGTGTACTAAAAGCATCCCCACTCTGTGACGAATGTAGTCTTATGCCGGTCTTCCTTCGCAATCTTGATATGGTGATAGCCTAAGAACCGATCTGTGAATGAGTAGATATCTTGACCGCCGACTCCTTTGAGCACCTCATCCGTGAAAGGTGTCGGGAACGGGTCGTGTAAGCAGGCATCGTTCAGTTTCCGTAAGTCGACACAGATGCGGACTTTGCCAGTTTTCTTGTCCTGGACCATAATCAGGCTGATCCACTCGGATTCTTCTATGCATTCTATGATGCCTTCTTCCAACATCCTTTCAATCTCAGCCTGCACTCACTCCTTGTGCCTTGGATTCAACCGGCAGGGCCGCTGCTTGACGGGATTCGTATCGAGTTTCAGGGGAATCTTCATTTTGCCTAAGTCCCCGGAAATTCCTTTCATCTCTGAGAATTTCGTTAGGAACAGATCCTGAAACTCATGCAGCAAATCTGTCATCTTCACAATGGTGGAATCATCCCAATAATCCCCAATTCTTGCGAACTTCAGGTTCTCTTCCGACCCAATGTTCACCTTCTTAATCTTCAATGGTTGATGAAACCTGTCGGAAGGAATTTCTGGTGCCTCGACACTGCGACTACCTTCTGATTCCGGCACATGTGTAGCCCTCAGATCATCCTCATCATCCGGCTCTCCTATGATGTTGTAGCACTCCATCATTGTTTCTGTTGTCGCAGTCCACCGAAGTTCTAATGGTTGCTCCGTCGGTACTGTTTCAAATATCTTCTCGCGGATCACTCGTAGTGCACTATAGATGAAGGGGTTCTAATATAAGAAACAAAACGTTTGGCTAAATCCAAGTGTTAGCTTCTCCCAAGAATTTGTTTCGTGTCGCAGTTCTGTTGCGACATACCAACTCCATGGTACTTCATCCAAAGTGTGAACGAATGCATGGATCCACTCCTCTTTTGCTCGTAATCCCCATTGCTTTTGCACTCCGCCAAATGGACGTTTGGGTCGCTTCTATCGTCAAAATTCCTTTCGCTACATCCCTCCGCATCGCCAAACCTAACCATCAGTAGGTCGCGACATAGTGGCCAGGTTGTGATATTAGACTTATGTTCTTCCCACCAGCGCGCAGGAGTAGGCTTCAAGGCTTCCTCCAAGGCCAATAAACGTTGTGTCTCCGACACTTTCTCTTCAAATTCAGCAAGAAAGGTGCTCAAATTAGGTAATCCTTCGGATGTTGGTAGCGCGCACTCCTCTGTGGCTACCCATCGCAGTGACTGTGTGATCCTCATGCATCTCCTAAATGACACTTCATGCATCCATTTCTGCCAATTCTCGAGCGCCTCATCCGAATTCGACGACGTTGAACTGACACTACGCCAACCTAATTCACCGTTTGCTGTAGGATTTATGTAATCCTTCGATATATTGTATATGCTATTCCATCCCTCCGTAAATTTATCTCTGGATGATTCAACGTATCGCTGCCCTTCCGTAGGATCCAAAGGTGCGTTGAACCTCATCTCGCGATTCTCAAATGACATTGTCCTCTTCTTAAAGTTGATAACCGCTAGATTGTCGATTGCCCAATCAATCCCTAGCAACGCTGGGTAGGGACTGGTGTTTCTCCACAATCTTAATGACATCAAAATAAGCATAAGACTTGAGGCCCTCAATCTCGACAGGAAGTTGGTACAACCGACCAATTGGAGTAACCTTACTCTGGTTTGCTAATCGCAACTGTACTGGTGACCAGGCCAATTGTGGTTTCCCCATAGTCTCCCATGTCTGCTTGGTAAGAATGTTGACATCCGACCAGAGGTCTAAGATAATTGAGTCGACATCAAAAGCTCTAATTTGTTCTGACATTCACATCTCTCTTCCTGTCTTCCTCTTGTGTATGCGATTAACTCTTTGTTCTTGGTGTACACCCTCCTGTTGAGTCAACAGATTGGATATATCCTCAAGCGCATCCTGATTTTTTGCCAACTCCAGGAAACACTTTAATAAATACTTTAGGGTATTATCCTTTCCCTGCGACTTGGTCCTGTCAAACGTCGGTGGCATATCGTAGATAAATTCTTCCTGAAGAGGTAACTGCCTCCTCTGTCTCATCGCCTCCTGCGCTTTCAAGAAGATATCCTTTTCGGCCTCCTCATCAAAAGTAACATGTTTCCGTACTGTTGGTCGGATAGTAATTTGTGGGCCATCGGTTCCTGTCGTCGCTCCTCCTCGTGTCACCACTCCAACAGTCGCATGTTGTTTCCGAGCCTCCATCGATATCATTTGCACAGCTAGTGTATTCTGGTCCTGGTTCTGTGGAGGTGGTGGCGGATGCTTGGTCTGCCATTTCACGATGAGCTGCGGACAGTCTTCAACTCCATGATCCACAGTGCTGCAATACGTGCACTGCTGTGGTGATGGATTCGGGCAATCCCTTTGATAGTGCCCCTGCTGCCCACAATTGTAGCATATACTTGGTCCTCGCCCTCTTCCAACAGAACCTCCTCGTCCTGCGCCAGCACCTCGACCTCTGCGAAATCCTCCCCTATCTCCTCCACGCAGTGGGCCATATGGTTGGTACTGCGGCTTCCCATACGGAGGTTGCTGCGGTGGTCCATACTGTGGGTACTATAGTGGCGGATACCGTGGTGCCGGACATTGCGGTGCCGGATACTGTGGTACCCGATACTGCGGTGCCGGATACTACATTTTCCCATACTGCACTTGATCATATTGTTGCGGTTGGTGACTATACTGGGATGGAGGCTGGTTATATTGCTGCTGTGGTTGACCCGATTCCTGTTGTTATCCTGCCATGAAATATGTTGCTCTAGTTCTCTCTTGGAGTAGGCCATAAGCTCTGTAGTTGTTGTCATTGTGTCCAACTGATTTACAAAACTTGCAATACAAGTTTTCTAGTTTCGACACCATTTTCTGTAGATAAACACACTCTTCTGATCGATGGCCTCTCATTTGGCAGACATGACACCAAGTCATCCCTCCCTGACTGAGGGGATTTGGTGCACCGAATTGCAAATACTCTCGAAAGTCTAGGCACTAATCCTTGTGGTGTCCTTCTGTCCTACACCTAGTACACCAGATCTCTTCACGAGATTCTTTCCCTTTCTTCATGTCTTGTAGTTGGATCATCAAGTTTTCCAGCTATGCTTGTATCCTATCCATACCCAACCTTGTTTCATCGATTGGTGAAGCCTCAAGCTTCATCGCAATCTCCAATGCTTCCGCTTGGGCCGCAACCTTCTATTGCATTAGTGGTCCACGGATATGTGGTACCAGTCCTGCGATGAACCACTCCTTGTGCTGCATGTCATTAATCCCAAAACTCACTTTTTCTATCAACATCTTGTACCGTTGATCAAATTCCCACACCGGATCGTTCGAGAATTGGTTAATCTCCTTGAGCTTAGTAGCATACTGTGACTCCGATCTGTTCTGATCTGTGCCAATGTCTTGGCTGGTGTTCCCGTCGGAACCCTTGTAAAATTCATGAACCAGTCTAGCGCCTGACACCTAAGGGTTGTCGCTATCTGTCCCATTTTTATGGCTTCATTTTGGACCTGCTTCACAGTCCAAATTGATTCACATATGAACCAATACTGTTCAGGATCCTCGGTCTTGTTCCCCATAAAGGTAGGCATCTTTGCCTCGTTTTCCATCCTAACATTCCTACTATTATTGTTGACTGATGCGCTACTTTTACCGCTGCACGTCGGGAAACTTTGCGAATAACTTGGGTTTCTTCCTGTATAATTCTGGTTAGTGCGCGGGGTTGCAGGTATGTTGTAACTTACGATCCGTGTCTCTTCTGCTTTTGGGGTATCCTGGTCATCGTCCTCATTGTAATAGGGTCGCTTTCTCCCTTGTGGTCTTGTTTCGCAGACTTCCGTTCCGGTCCTCTCAGGAGACTCTCTCTCAGTCCTCCTCTTCTTCTCAGGATGCCAGAATATCGCTCCACTCTTGAAGGTACCACACTCTTCGTCAGCTTCCCATATAAACTAGTCATCGCTCATGTTCATCTACCCCTCATCTTTCTATCGGATCCGCATTCACGTGACACCTACAACCTCCACACACTGATATTTCTACTCGTCGGAAGTCATCTTCAAAATTCCCTTTTCACACACGAGCATCTTAATCCACAGTTTGAGCAACAACAAGTACCTTCCCCTTGGTCCCCTGAAGAAATTTCTCTCCGCATCGCTATATGACTTGATCGTGTCTACTGGGAACTCAGTAATGTATCCCTCTAGGATACTACCTACCCAGAAATCAACAACCCTTGATACTATGTTGTTGACATGTTTCAGCCGTCGAACTAGTTCTGGCGTCCAATGTGCAGGTTCAGTCTCTTGGAAATGGTGCTTCTAGAATGTTAGCTGCGATAACCACTCGTGCAACGATACTGGGAATTCACAGAAAAATATTTCATGGATATCTGAATAAATGTACTTCTGTAGCCAACTGCTTACAATCTGTCTAGGGTTTTGCTTTTCTCCTTCTGCAAATTCTTCTATCTTTCTGTCAAACCACTCTTGGATCTCCAGTTTCATTGGATGCCACAAAATATCCTCTTATTTTCCTGCTCAAGGTTCTGGTAATAGAACCATTTGTTGACACATCGACTATCAACATGGGTTCACTACACATTGTCGCCAACAAACAACAACCCAAACTCTCTTACGCATCGGCCCGGAAGGGTGTTAACCCTTCCAGCAACACTCATAGAGCGAATGAATTCTCACCCGAGATGAACAAGGGGGCTGCAGGAACCAAGTTTCCATAGTGGATTTGAGGACACGCATCCAACACACATTACCTTTGTAGAAACCAAGGATTATATCTTCCGCAGTAAACTCATCATTCGCACATTAGACCATTCGAAGATTCAACAGATAATAAACATTCACAACAACATATTTAACCTACTTATTCACATCAACAGTAATCATTCAACCCACAGAGTATTAATACTGTTGCAAACATTCACATTCATCATCGCACATAGACAGAGACAGAAATGGAACCATAATCGAACATCTTCATGCATTCATTAAAACCTATGGAATGAACCTCGCAGAAACAGTCAATACACCATGTCGCGGATACAAAATAGATGAAAAGATAGATCAACTTCTTATCACTTCCTTCTTTCATTCATCAATCGATCGATGCTCTTAGGCCTACAAATCTACTTCTATTTATACAAAACTACATGGTTACAAAACGGTCCACATGACCCTTATCTAACTAAATAACCGCTTTGCACTTCCGCGAATGGTCCTTCTTTCGCGGCTTGTCGGCTTCCGCACTTCCTGCGGACTTATCCCATGCCAACAAGGAGGGCTTGTGATTTTGAAAATACAACCTTTAGTGCATGGAAACTCTCATGACCATCAGACTCACTTCCAAAATCAATCTCTCTTGCACCTTTTGGGAGGGCAATGTTGTGCTGTTCAAGAAGCTTGGTCATCTGATCTATCTTCTTTTGCATGTAAGATCTCTCTGGGTGGTTTCCTTTCTTGAAATAGGAACACTTGGATTTATCAAATCCCTTCTGTTTTTCCTTCTTAGAGTTGGAGGCTCCTTCTGATGCACTTGACTTGGAATTCTGCTTGGGTTCAAATTGCCTCTTATCCTTGCCTTTGTGCTTCCCATTCACACTTTTTGCTTCTCCAGCCATAAGAGCTTGATCTCTGGAATCCTGCAAGGCGCCCATCTATATCATCTTATCTTGTTCTTGGATGAGAGATTCAGTGAAAACATCTAAGGATGGTATCTTCCAACCAGGGATTTACATTCACCTAGAATGGAAGGTAGAGACAAATATAGAGAACTCAGGACCTAGCTTGCTCATAATGGATAGCACTAGCTCCTCATCCTTCTTCTCAATGCCAAACTTCTTGCATTGCATAACCAAAGATTTGAATTTCAAAAATAACCGCTGAATGGTCTCAAAACTGCTCGGTTGTAGAGCAATCAACTCATTTTCCATAATATGGCCTCTTAGCCCATCTTGTTTTCCGAAGAGGGTCTATAAATTCAACCATAAGTCTCTTGGAGTCTTCAATCCTTTGATGTGGAAGAGTAGATATTTGGAAATATGAATACACATGAAACCAAATGCTTCATCCAATTTATTCAGAGACTTGGTTTTCTCCACAGCTGATGTTGGTTCGGGATCCTTCCCCATTGTCATCATGTACAATGATTTATTTCACAATACCATATGCATATAAGCCCTCCAATAAAGATAATTGAAGGGTGTCAAGATCCTAAGATAGAGAGCAGAGTTCGAATTTTCCATTACAATTGCTGGAGAAAATACAAGGTGAAACTGCTGTTATTGCAGAAAACTGCTGTAACTGCAGAAAATTGTTGTAACTGCTGCACTCAAAAAATTTGAATAACCTGCAAAAAAACTCTCAATAAGGAGGTAGAATATTACTGAGCAATGATTTAGGATAGTAGGAACTTTTATCCGGATCCTTCACACCTGGCTAGACCTCATTGGATTTCTCCAATGAATTCAATGCAATGGCACCAGGATTTGCTGTGGAAATACAAAGGCTTCTGGTGCACTAATGAAAGCAGTTGCTCAACCTATTCACTCAAATGGATTTGAAACCATGTGAAATTCTATGTCATAGCAGATATAAAGAGTTGGGGATACCTCACAAAGAAAGAATGAGCAGGAAATTTGAAGACAAGTGAAAACTGCAATAAAAAAGGGCAGAAGAATAATAATGCACTAGAACTCAGATAGGAGCAGAATAATGTCACAAGTTCCAATAATTAGTATAATAAACAATGATGTTACAATGGAGAGAATTCGAATCATGCAGGAGAATTCGAACCTCAGTTGGTCTAGCAAAGGGATTGTCACCATTGGAGTGCTCTGAAAAACTCAAAGTCAATTGAACTGAACCTAAACTCAGCTAACTGAAGTGACAATCAGTTAACTGACTAAGGAGGTTGCAATAGTGAGTCTTTCATACATGCAAGTCAGAAAAGGGTGCATGAGGCCACAATCAGTGGCATCCAAATCTCTAACCCCCCACAAGAGTTAATAACTCAAGTGGACTGCATTGGAACACTAAGTAGGTTCCTATAAAATAGGGAACTGACTAAAGTGGTCCTACAATGATGCATGTAGGGATCAGAAGGTGGTAGATGGATCCTGGATGACATCTGCACACCACTAGGGAAAAAATGACATCATTAAAAACAAGTACAAATAAATAATGCTAGGTAGGAAAAGTATGGAGTATTGAAATATCCTAACATAGTGGAGGTGATGTTATAGCTTGAAATGACACCTCTCCGTCTGTGACGATACTTGCATCCCTTGGTCGCATCACGACACTTCTTGAGATCAAGTTCAGTCACACAATAGGAAATTTGTGGATGGAGGAGTCATTTGCGACACTAAAAATGGTTGAAATTACCTCATTCTTGACCCATTTGATGTATATGACCCTTAGGAACATTTTTCCAGACCAAACCATCTCCTGAAAATGAGCAGAAAAGCCTATTTTTGGCCATTTTTTAACATGAGCGCTGGTACACAGGCATGATAGTAGCGTGTGTACCCTACTCTAGTGTACAATAGTAGCGCTCAAACCTTCTGAGCGCTACTCCACTGTGAAATAGTAGTGCTCAACTCCATATGTACGCTACTTTGTCTACTGTAGAGTAGAGTACACCCCTGTTTTGGTCAAAATCTCGAAATTCAAGTAAGTTAAGTTGGTCGGGAAACCTCTTGAGCGGTTATAACTTCTTTTCCTCTTCCTCACTGACTATATAAGGAGGGTAGAAGGGCCATGTGAGGGGACCAAGTCTATAACATCGTTATGCTGGAGGAATGGAGACCCTCATCCCCCTCTCTTGTGCTTCAGTTTTGGTAAACCCTAGCACAGTTGATTAGAGGCTGGAATCCTTGGAGAACGGAAGCAGGAGACCTTGAATCTAGGTTTCGTGAAGTGCCAAGATTGAAGGAAGGTATAACTTTATGTACTTGCTTTCATTTATTAATAAAGATCAGACGTTCTTTCCTTTCCAAATATGACCTATTCTCATATGTCTCTGATTTGATTATTGTTTAATTATAGTTTGATGTCTTGTTATGTCATGGATATCAGTCTTATATATGTAGTCAAATGTGTTTGAGAAAGGTATCAAGTTGTTTTGCAGGTCTGGGCATTGTAGCATTGAATAGAATTGAAGAGCGAGGGAGGCAAAGCTAGGATCAACCTTCTAAATAAGGTGCCTACATATCTAAACCCTAATGTCTTCATTTATTTATTGTACTTGCAGAATGCTTGTAAGTCTATTTTTATCACCGCAAGTTGGTAGTTTCTCCCCTGAACTATAGGTGCATTTTCCCCACAACATAATGATACAGGGCTTAGCGGAAATGAGATCAGAGATGGAGGCTTATATAACGAGATAAAATCATGGAAGCCAGCTTCAGGCTCATTAGCGCAAGCGGGATCATAACGGATGCATATGCAATTTGAACACAAAGATGGGAGCTTTATCAGGGATGGCCAAAAATATATGAGGAAGAAAGATATGAGGCTTCTTCTCAAAGTCATGGTAAATCTAAAAAGGTTCCCGAGGGTGGTTCCTTCTCAAATTCAGCTCTGCAAAAGAAGCGGTATGGGCTCTAAAAGGTGCATGGAGCATATATTCCACACCGATGTTGCTAAAAAAATGGACCCCTCTTCGATGCGAGCATGCGACAAATGGATGTGATGTTGATTAGGGTTTGGCTCTCGGGTCTATCTATCAAATTATGGAAAGGAGAAAGATTCAAGGACCTTGGGAATTCTATGGGGCCTTTCTTGGAGGAAGATATGTCCTTTTAATTGTCAGGAGAAATGTTAGTTGCTTGAATCTTGGTATTGTTGGATGTTAGAGAAGGAATGGTGGAAGAATTGGAGCTAGTTATGGGGAATATGAGTTATATGCAGAAATTGGATTATGAAGGAGTCCCCTTCCATTGTCACAGATGCCATTAGCATGGTCAAATTTTCAGTTAATGTAAGTTTTTGTTTAAAATCCAACAAATGAATCCTCCATAGGCGTATTCAAGGAAGCATTTGGATTCTCTAGAGGAGGGGGAGTTGACCTCTTTTAACATAAGATTAGTTGTGGGGGGTGTAGATGAAGCTTCTATAAGAGAATCAGAAGTTGATACAGAAGCAAAAGGATACTCTATTAAATATGTGGTTTTGTTCCTGCCATGATGTTTGAATATTAGTCTCCCCAAGTATCGGTCGGATCAGTGGATAAGCATATAACTGTGGCTCTAGACCGCAGGGCTACGACTCAACTGGGCATGCCTTATCTTCCTCCTCTTTCCATGAATTTATTAATAAATTCATTATCATTGCTTGGTCGATATTGGTCGGGTTCTCTAAAAAACCTATCCTTTCCTGATGGTTTCTCAAAACCCTCAAATTGAAATTGGATGGAACTTTCTTTAGCGCACTACTCCTTTGCTTGAGAAAGGCCTTCTTCACTCCCAATTTTAATCACCTTAGAACCAGAGTCCTATACGAATTCAGAATAAGAAGTAGTGGTGTATCAACTTTGAAACATAACTTATATCCCATCTCTATTGTCCTATGTTTGTAAGGGAGTGGAGGTGTTCTGGGTCAAAACCCAATTATTTATGGTGCTAGGAAGGAGAGAGGGAGAGAATACCATGTGTCGAGATATCGTAAGAGGGATCTTGTGGATATGGAAGAAAGTAAGAAAATATCCATTTTTGGATCTCTTAGAGCATCGCCTTCCGCCTCAGGGGTTCCCTTATGAAACTTATCTCTTTTAACTGTCAGGGGTTGGCCAACCCTCCCAAAAAATTGGCCCTGAAAAGGATGATAGAATCAAATCATCCTGGAATAATTATTCTGCAAGAAACTCTTGGGGAAGGTGAAACTGTAGAGGTAATTCTCTCTTTCTACCAACCCAAACCATCTTCTCACATGCTTGACCAGTTTTGTTATTAAAGAGCAGTCTAGGCATGTTATCTAACCATCAAATATCCATGTCACTCTCTTCCACCTACACAACACAAGGAATATATTCCCTTGCTATGCTCAATGGCCCCTTAGGGAAATTATAACCTCTAGAACTCTTTAGCATGGGCAGAAAAATCCCAATTTGTTGTATTCTTTCTGGGATCCGTCTGCAAAAATTAATACTTGTCTCACAAGCATCCAAAGGGAATCATATGAATGATGGCTAATGGGTTCCTAACTTAACCAACCTCTATGCTCACCTACAACCGTATATATTTCACCCAAGGTCTGTGATTTCCTCTTCATAGTGTTGATTTTTGTTTTGGTCAATTTCCAAATTGGTTCATTGTTAGAAATGGAGAAACGAAACATGAGGACATTATAGAGCATTCATTTGTGAATTATAGAATGAAACAACAAATGCCAATGAGAGAATTAAGGGGAATGATGATTTACATTACTTATAAAAGAAGGAATGTAGGATCTTACACTTCCCCATGATGATTGTACTCAACCCTGTAGAAAATCATACTTCTATTCACACACAGACACTGTGGAATTTCGTAAAACAATTCATGCACCTCTGATATCATACTTCAATAGTAAGCTAAAATAAGTACTTATCTAAAGCATTAAATGTAAAGGTACTGTAGACTGATATATTGTACAAAAATGGCATTTTTGCAGTGGAAAACACTTAAAACAATGAACAAATTAAAAAAATCAGACATAGGAAGTTTTGGTCAAATTGACCCTGGAAAAACCCCCTGGGGAAAACCATCCCAAGAGATTTTTATTATTGATAAACACACAATATCATAATTACAATAGCAACAAGGTACAACATTAAATATTAAGTACAATACAAACATTTTCTTGAAATACAAGCACAAAAACTTACCTTGTAAATTTTGCAATATGTTGCCTATGAAAACGTGCAAACTGTATGACCCAAGATAGTCTCTGCAAATTAGGTCACCTCGATTTAAACACCCAGTCACATCAAATTTAAAACCTCTCTTATGTTGTATAATTTCTTCAGAAATAAATGCTTGCAACTTCCTAAAAAACTGTGCCTCTTGCCTCATTTTTTGTGGAGACCAACTCAACAGTACGACCCCGCCAAAATGTACAATACAAATTGATCATTAATGGTTGTACTTTGTCTTGGGAAATATGACCATGCCTTGGGATTTGTGCCCACTCCTACTACTATCTCTTCCCTTCTCTTCAGCTTCTCAACAAATCCCTCAGTCTTGGAAGTCAAGATCCTCTCTCCAAGCTGCTCCTTGGAATTCAAGCCACTCAAGAACTCCTCACTTTGGAATTTGTACCACTCCAATAACTCTCTTGGGGCTTGTGAAAATGGTCTCGTGAAGTCCTTTTATCTTTTCTCATTAGGGTAACTCCTTGTCTTTTCATCTTCTATGGCTAAGACTAGATCTTGGACCACAAGATCTAAGGTTGTGATTTAATCTCAAGATGACTTAAATCACTTAAGTCATGACTATATAAAAATCACATCTTTTCGAAAAGTCACTTTTACCCTAAATAAATAAAAGTCACTTTATAAAGTGCAAGTCAATTTAATAAAGCACATCTCACTTTAAAATCATAAAGTCACATCATAAAGTACTTTAATAACACATTTAATAAAGTAGCTTTATGTCATTAATGGGACCCCCTTTGTCCTCGGACCCCTGCACCTAGGAACCTAATGCAGGAGTACCTATGAGATACCAAAAATAACACTCCCTCTTAGTGAGGGAAGTATTGCTAGCAACACCTCCACCTGGATTTGTATCCAACCTTTGCTCTCCAGCAGTTGAAGTTTCTCCCTCTGAAACTGAAGGCCCCTTAGCCACTTGCTCTGGATAATGTGCTGGAGATATGTGTTAGTCCACTTTGAACTGATAATTTTTCTCACTCTCTTTCTCATTCTCAAGAGTAATCTCATACTAGCTTGGTATCCTCACATAGCTGAAGAAATCCTCTCCACTGGATTATACCATTTCTACCACTGAGTTTGACCTCCCACCAGAATCACCATCCATAGGATGACCCAATAATTGGTAAGTACTGACGTCTTTGATTCCTATCATTCTCTCTACACCCATGCCCTCCCTCACTGGATACATAATAACACATCCTTCCAAGTGAAGGATCACATATCCGTCATATTCCAAAGCTAACACTGAGAGGAAGTTATTTTTCATCATTGGAATAAGAAGCACTCCGCCAACCTCCATATAACCTCTAGGATCGAGTTGGAACAAAACACTTCCAACTCCTTCTACTACATGGGTTTTGGCATACCCATACCAAGATAAGAGAGAATTCCTTCTCAAATTTATTCGCATACACTTCCAATTTAGCTGAAGTGGCGGTCTTGGTCTCTTCTTTCTTCTTGTTATTCTTCTTATTGGGACACTGCCCAACAAAGTGACCATATGTATGGAAAGAAAAGCATCTCACCTTGCTCATATCCTTCTCGGACTTGGCTCCACTGCTTGAGCCCTTTTTATTCTTACCATTTTTTGAAGGGCTACATTCTCTTCACCATCTCCTTTCTACTAGCCTGTGTGAGTGGAGCTAGATCTCAGATCCTCCTGTATGAAGTCATCCCAAAGTCTGGTCCATGTTGACATGTTCTTTCTAGAGACAACTACACATATAAAATCCTGCCAAGGTTGTGAGAATCCATTAAAGACTATTCTCACTAACTCTCCTTCTCCCACTATCTCACCAATATCCCCCAACTCATCACATACCTTTGTAATGAGGGTCAGGTATGATCCAACATTATCAGTCATAGTCATTTTAGTATCTCTCAACTTCCCCCTCAAAACCGTTTTCTGGTTTTGATTGTAACTCTGAAACAACTTTACCAGAGTCGCCCACATATCATAATCTTTTGTTTTCTCGGTCACATGATTCCATAACTGTGTGAGAGGATCCACCCACAAACCTCTTACATGCATTCAATGATTGGTTTTAATAATTCAATGGAGTTTGTTTAAGGCACATGTTGGAAAAAAGATGAGATCTAAGGTTAACACTTTGTAATAGAGGATTTAATTTCCCATGGGCCTCCTTTCCTCTTCCACTCTAATGGATCATAGCCCCTCTCATGCTCTTTGCAACCTTCTTGGACCATTATATATTCTATTCCAACATTAATATTTACATAGATTGAGTTCGTTGTGGCAAGATTACCACACAATCCATATAAGTATATTTACATCATTTATAAATGGGGTCATTTATTTAATCTCACATTGATTAAATCCCATCATTACAAGTACACAACTATAATTTATACATAATATGATGCAATACATTCCAATGGTCAAATCTGATGTATTACAATAGATCAACCAACACCCATCATTAACAAAATTCAATACTGGAATTCATTATCAGCTCTACAATTGTGGATCACAAATATTTTCTCAATATAATTGTTTCCAACATATTCACTCCTCCCTAGAAGCTCAGGATGCCCTAAAGGAAGAGCACATGATACTCATTCATTGTATTTGATCATTGTAAGTACACAAAGGAATCACAAATTCCATGTTTCTTCTTCAGGAAAGCATTGGTCCATCATTTCATAAATACAAGAATATATTTTAAGCAAGAATCTGATTTGAATGTTGGGATATGTTGAATTATCCACTAGATTCATATCACCAAGTGTTTGCAATTGGAAAAATATTGGTATTTTTCTAGGATCCTCTATCGTATATGAGGAGATTCTACTTTAGTTGTTTACTGAATGTATCAATTGAACATCCATTTAGGGGATTCATCACCACAACTCAATTTTTCACAATCTCTTTCTCAAAATAATTTTGGGAGGAATATCTAATAATAAGGGCTCATCAATACACAAATCTCCTTCCTAAGTACTTTTATTTAATTGGAAGTTGGTCTTGAAACAAACACTCTTATTGTACTTAGGTATATTATCTCAACAATGAATAGAGTTCCTTCTCTGCCTTGACTTTAGAGGTTAATATATATATATATATAAATATTTCCGTAGAAAAATATCATTTTATTCATATAGAATAAACATAGATTGTCCTAAAAGGACGTACATCATTACGCCAAGAACATACCCTTTCTGCCTATATTAGGCTCCATTACATACAAACACACAATTTTCCATAGAGATAACTCCATTTGGCTCAAAGCCTTACATTCAATTTTTTTTTTCATAACAAAAAACAAAAAATTCCACATATCTCTCATTGTGCCTCCTCGCACAATCCTTGATCTTTACCTCGTCCTCTGTTGTGATCTTCATGTCACTATATAAGCCTATCCTCACCTCTGTTCTTTTTATATTGATCGTCTGATGTGATCTTCATCTTCTAATACAAAATATATTGTTCCAAAACTTGACCTTCAATGAGTTATTGAACCTCAATTAATCATGGTTCCAATGCCAAAGCCAATTTGGATAACGTGTCTGCTTCAACATTCAATTCTCTATAAATGCAGGTGAAAGATGCGTATTTGAAAGCTATTAATAGATCCTGGATAGCTGTCAAAAGGTGTTTAAGATGAGGATCCACAATATGGATATTCCGTTTGGCCCAATCCACAACCATTTTTGAATCACCAAATAATTGCAGCTTCGAAATGTTTTTGCTGCGAGCCACTTGAGCACTGCCCATAAAGCTGCAAGTTCTTCTTTGTTGTTTGTGGGCTGTCCTGGAGAATATTTGATGCATAGCTTTAAATTTTCTGTCACAAAGAGGACTCCACTAGCTCCACCAAGAGGTGTATCCCCTTGAATTCCCCCGTCGAAGAAATCCCAAGGGTATCTCTTATCTATTTCCGAATTCACAATCTTGCGTTGTTTTATCGGCTTGGGTGTCGTTTTATGTTCTTGCACCTTCTGCAATAACAAAGAAACTATTATTTCCGTAGGAAACCATTTGTTTTGGAAAATGGCATGGTTCCGCACCCCCCAAATACTAAAGACACACTAGGGAGGGAAGGAAGCATAGCAACCTACCCTTGACTCTTGCCACCACATTTTTACACTCTGCTCCAGCATGAGGTCCCTTATGGAAATAACCTACACACACACACACCAATCCAAACATGTCTTGAAGGGGTAACTTAACCTTTTCAAGAGAATATTTAGATACTTAAAACTATTTACATTTCTTACCCTAGATTCATTCAACATCTTAAATCAACTTAAAATCAAAATTGTGGTTTTTGTGACATCTAAAGACTCCATTATTCTCATAACAATCACTTCAATTCTTATGTAAAAGGGAAATATAAGTCCTTTTACCAACTCTATGTATATATATGATAACATCGTAATAAAGACGAACACACACTCAAAAGTAAAGATTAACTACTCAACAATCCAACACTAGAGGATTAATAGACAATTCCAAAATTCAACAAGTAGTCAAAACTTATATATATTGACAATCCCCTAAAAGTTGAGAATTAGTATCCCAAATAGAGTCATTGAGAAAAGAATAAAGATATAATTCCAATGACCCCAAAGTCTCCCCCTTAGTTTTCCCTTGTAGATTCCTAATCAACCAATGGAAAATGGATAATATTCCAATATGTAATCATAACTGAGTGTGTAATCTATAATTTTTTTGCGAGAAAAATTAAGAGATGACAAGAGAATCTCCAAATCCATGGAGATAAGATAGACATGATGATGAATTGGTTCAAATGATTCACATATATGGAAATAATACTTAGAATTATAATATATCTTGATTTGAATGAAGCCATCTATATATTTGGAAATTTTGAAGCAATGTTGGGATCAATCCTCACTCATCTCCAATTTATACCTTTGGGCATCCCTATGTCGAAAAATCAATAGATAATCAATTTCTTTCCAAGGAATAATATCGTAGAAAACCATTTGATTACTTCCCCATGATTTAGATGGTAAATGAGGTAAACCAATGGTCCTGATTATGGAGCCTAACCCCGAGGGGATCAAGAGAGTTGAACCTATGTCCTCCCAACTTTGTGGGGAGAGACCTCATGTCTAGTTCATGATCATTTAAGATAACCCTCGAGGCTCAATAGATAACCATTTATGAGCATTGTAACCTTAGTATATATTTGTTGAGGAATATGTGCTTCCTATATGCATTTCAACTTCAAACCCAAAATCTATGCTAGTATGAGATAGGGAAATTATCCTAGCAAGAATGAGAATGAATCTAGTTAGCATGATGCTTAACTTTTTAAAAGAGAAACCAATTCTCATGGTGAATATGAAAGAAATAAAGAAAACCTATATTAAATCTGTCAAGAAGTTGCAACTTTTATTATTAAGGATTAAGGCCAAAATAACCTCTGGAGCTCTAATGACAAAGAAGAAATAACCCAATTTCCTATGAAGGAGGCATACAAGAATATTGTTGTTTTTGGAGGCACATCCCAGCTATCTACTACAAATGAAGACAAGTAGAGGTGATCTAATTTTGTCCAACAATAGTAACTGAAATTAAGCTATACATGATTTTGGATTCCTTACCATTAGAAGTTGTCATTCTCTTAACATCACAATCAATGCATACCAAATCATGTAAATGTAAGTCAAGAAGTAGGGATCATTGCGACCCTTACGTTACAATATCCATAACTATTCAAGTTTACATTATAAGCATGGATATATGTCTAAGAGTCAAGTAGATACTTTTTTACGTCGTATTTTTGTCATTGAGAAGGTTAATTATAATTGTAGTGCAAACTATATATGGCTCATTAATGAGAAACATACCAGTGTATTATATGCTGGTCAATTTTTGTTAGCTATGTCTTTCAAATGTTAGAATATCGTATGGATTTATATTTAATAGTGTCCATTTGGGATCCCGACAACAATGTTGAAATCCTAAATTAGGCAATTTGAGGTTTTTGTTTGATTATTATAAGATTTGACTTGGAAATGAAGTCCAAGGAGCCACATTAGTATGAATCAAGACATCTACTATAATACACACAATGCAATGTACCCAAAAGATGTACCTCAAACTAAATCTAACCACAAAAGCTTGAGAAATTAAGTGCCAATGACTCTAAATGAATTTACGTTGCCATAATTTGTTTTTAATAATGGTCAATAGTCTAAGTGAGACTGTTGAGATTATTGTTGGGATGCTATCACTTTAGGGAGCTACCTTGGAAATTAAGAGATGTGACTCTAAATAAATTTATCTAACAAGTTATTTAAGTTATTTATTGTTGGAAGGAACTAGGCTTGAAAATGAAAAAGGGTCCAATTATGAATGAATTTATTTATAAGACACTATTTATTTGTTTTTCTCATGAAATCTTCAAAATCATCTTCATTTTGAGCAATTTTCCTTAATGAATTTATTATTGTTGTAGATAAATAAAAACATCTATGTGTATAATTTTTTTGAAAAACTTGAATATACATGAGAGATACATACGTTATTAGAAGAAATATATCAATAATTTGATCCATATTCTCTTTTTTTTGGTTGTAAGCTTGTGGAGTTTTTATATTAATTTGTCAAAATGTATAGAGTGTAATATTGTTGGCTTGCCATTGGGAAACCAAACCAACAAAAAAAGAGATGTCATTCCTAATATATTGAGCCCATTTGACTAAGGCTTCATATAGCAAAAAACTATGATGAAAACAATGATAACTAAGAGTATCTATAATGGAACTAATATGTCTTGAAACAAAAAACATGTCATCCACATCTGAAAGAAAACTAGTTTGGTTGATCATCTTCATAAGGTATAGTTATGGGAACCTCTTGATTTGGACCTAGCTCATAATATTCCTCAACAAATTCAATCTTACCAATTTCCTTGTCAAGGATATTGATATTGGCTTCCATAGTTTTGAGTTGTACCTGAATTTCATTCGGTGAAAGAATAATCTCTTCATGAGCTTGATTCTTTTCCCCAAGATCCTATCCGATTAGGGATTTCATTTGTAATAAAGGTCGACCATTCTATGATATTAAGTAGTTTGAGTTTGAGTATTCCATGTATCAAACACCCGAAGCTGCATCTCTCTATCCACCTCATCATTGGAAGTAAGGCTTCTTTGTATCCTTATTGCTTCCTCACTTTGATCAATCTCCCTTTGAAATGACTTAGGAATTAGTCTCCGATAGGTCGAGGCAGAATTAGAGGCCCTCTATGGAGATCGAGATAGAGAAGTCACTACTCTTCCTCTATGATTCATTGTCTTTGTCCTCTCCCAAGGATGGTGATTAGAATGAGTAGGCACTTAGGAACTTGTTATAAAGAAACCCTTGAGCCTAAAAGACTCGAGTTCGGTCCAAATTTCCAAACATAAAATTGTCAAGGGAAAATGAAGAGATTGGTGTCCTCCAAGCCCAAAATCCTTATCACTGAACCAAGATGTGAGCTGAGAGAAAAGACCAAGTAAGAAAGGAGTTGATAGTAGACCTAGTGGGAATTCTCCAGCTCCCTTAGAGAGGGGTGCCATCCAAGATTTGAACGCAAGATGCTTATCAACTCTTTAAGAAACCAACTGTGCCATAGGATAACTGCTCCATTTCTATAAGCAAGGAAAAACCCTATCCATCTCTTCCTACTTCTACATCCACTCATGATTACACCATCCTCTTGCAACATAACTATGATTGGATGCCCCATGCTGTGTGAGGTTTTCTTATCCATCTCCCACTTAGAGCCATCATTGATCACAGATTCAAGTATCATTTCCATTAATTGTTGCATGGTGTTCATGTACCCTTCCTTCACCACTTGTCCCCTTGAGCACTGTATCGTGGGTTGGTTGTTGATCTTGGATCATGCCCTTCGGCCCTTGTGTGACACTCCCATTCCTCCATATCACCCAATCCGAATGGACCCCTACCAATGTAAAATCATAGTTTGATATTAATTTTTTGTGACCCTTTATATGAGCTAAATATTAATATTAGAAACTTACCTAGTGATGATCACTTACTATCTTTGCTACTTTTATGATTATTTCTTAAGATATATGTCATCCTTTTGAATTGATTAGTTGAAGCCCTAGAGAAAAGGTAGACTTTCCTTTTCTCCCACTTTATTTTCATTTGATTTTTCATTCACCACAGGGTTCTACAATGCATGGGGCTCCTTTAACTTTGTAAACCTTGCTTCTTTTGAACTCAAGGGAGACAAATTGTCCCTTTCTAGCTTTGATTTGTCCAATTCATGATGCCTTGTCATCCAACTCAAGGAGTTTTCAATCATAACTACTTGAGAAGAAGAGAGAGACACAAAGTCTAGGTCCATGTCACAACCTAAGAAGGAGGATTACACAACTTAGTTGATGTTATAGCTTTCAAACACGATTTTTCTTTTTGGAGTAGCCTTTGAATGTTTCTTCTTCAAGGTTTACCATCCTCTAAGCTTATTACTTTTAACTTTTTATCCACCTATGTTGTTGGATAGGAGTCTATTTGTTGAGAGTTCCTATTATCATAATCCAAGTTTAGGGACTATTGATATTCTCCACATTGTACCATGAGATGATTTTGTAACCCTTCATTCAGGTAAACTTATACACATATTCTCCCAAATATATTAAATACCTTTTTCATCCTAACTAAAATCAATTTTGAAAAAAGTAGTAAAAATATTTTTCATCTATTCCAAATTTTCACAATGCCACAAGTAGATATGGAGATTTGGTAGCTTTCCATTAAATGAAGTGAAGATACCGAGATTTGGCAGCTTTCCATTGAATGAAGTGAAGATATAGAGATTTGGTAGCTTTCCATTGAATGAAGTGAAGATATGAAGATTTGGTACCTTTCTATTGAATGAAGTGATAAAGATAGCCATTTTGACTAGGTTAAACCCTAAGAACCATAGGAATACTAATGTTGCCCCATAAACATGGGATTATTTCCATAATCAAACTTCATTCTTGCCAGAGTGAATAAATTTGCTATTTGCTTACTCATAAAATTTAGATATTTTTGTTATTTGGTACCCATAAAATTTAGATATTTTTTGAATATGTAGAAGGGCCTCTGAGATTATGTGATATCAAGGTTCCTTTCAATGAGGTTAAGTAGTAGAATGACTAGAATGACTTTTAGATGTTTTTGAACATGTAAAAGTACTTTTGAGATTATTTATTATCAAGGTTCCTTTCAATGAGGTTAAGTGGTAAAAAATTTTGGTCAATTTTACTAATTTTTAAATTTCTAACTATAAAATATTTGGCAATTTTTAAAAAAATTTCAAATTTCAATAGTTTTACATATTTTTAACCGTTTTTAAAGTAAAAAAATATCCCATAAAATTTAGACAAATAAATTTAAAAAAAATAGAAATTAATAATTTTTATTTATTTTTTAAATCCAAAGAAACCTAATACCTACTGATTACTTTCAATATTTTCAATCCATTACCTTATCTATCACATCTATCATTTATGTGCCAGTCTTTCGTGGTGGCGCGTGTTTTCTTCTCATCCGCCCATAGCGTTTCCCTATTTCTTCTTTCTGAACTCCCTTCAACCAAAACAACCAATTTCTTCCTGAAATTGAATCGACTGCCACAGATCAATCCACACCCATCGTCAACAAATTCAATCCCAAAATCCATCATTCTTCTCTGCAAATGGGGATCACAAGTGTTCCCTCAACATCATTATTTCCAACACCTCCACTCCTCTCCAGAAGCTCAGGACAAACTCATGGAAGAACACATGACACTCATTCACTGTTCTTCATCACCAGAAGTATACCAAGAAATCAGACACTTCCCAGTTTCTTCTTCAGGAAAGAATCAGCCCATCATTTCCTGTCAGCAACAACAACATGCCGGGCTACTGCATCATCATCATCATCTGCTTCTTCTGGGTCATCTACTTCTATTCAAACAGTGCAATTCAATGATGGTTCCCCAACCAGATTCGCCCCACTCATAAATGGCTGCTGGACATTAGCAGGGGGGCATGGCAGAATCGTGGAAGAAAAAATAATTTCTGTTATGGAAATGTACTCATCCAGAGGCCTCACTACATTCGACACAGCAGATATCTATGGCCCAAGTGAAGAAATCCTGGGCAACTTCAGAGAGAAATGGGAGAAAGAAAGAACAGAGCAAGGGCTTCCAGAGGTTCAGATATTTACAAAATATGTACCCAATATCTTCCAAGGCAACGTTTCTCCTTCTTCTGTAGAGAAGAGTGTTAGGCAATCCCTGCGTGCTCTCAGAGTGGAGAAACTGGACCTTGTACAGTTACATTGGTGGGATTATCATATTCCAGGAATGTTAGACACTGCACTTACACTCACAGAGCTCCGTGAGAAAGGCCTGATTACAAGCGTTGGGACTACTAATATGAACACAGAGGCCCTGTCAAAGATTGTGGATGCTGGCGTTCCAGTTGTTTGCAATCAGGTTCAGTTCTCTGTTCTTGATCCTCGGCCTCTGGCACAAATGGTTCCTTTTTGCAAGAAAAATGATATCAAATTGCTCACATATGGTTCCATTGCTGGAGGGCTTCTTTCAGATAAGTATTGGGATGGAGGGAAGAAGGGTATTCTTGCAAAATTGCAGATCTCCAATAGTGTCATTCTCAACACATCCAGCCTGAAAATGTATTGGAATATTGTTAGGGTAGCAGGGGGTGAATCGTACTGGAAGAAATTGCTGGCAGTGTTGGCAGAGATTGCTTGTAAACATTCTACCACCATCTCTGGTGTTGCGTTGAAGTGGGTGATGCAGCAAGGTCCTGTGCATCCCATTGTTGGCCTTCGGAATGCTAATCATCTGGAAGAGAATTTGAAGGTTTATGGGTTTTTGTTGGACGAATTGGACATGAAGAAAATAGAGCAGGTTCAGAGGGGAGAGAGCACAGGTCCTGTTGGTGACTGTTATGATATGGAGAGACCCCTATGATTGAATTTCAGGGGAAACAATCTGAAGTTTCTATTGACCTAAATATACAATACAATCCTGGAGCTTGCTGAGGTATGCTGTTTGCCATTAGAAAATTGCAGCCCTGGAAACTTGAGAATGATTGCATTTTGCTATTTTTCTTCAACGATTTCTTCTTTTCCGAATTTCCTAATGAAGAAATTGTACTATCATTAGAAAAGCCAAATATATTTTTAGCTTTTTATTAAAACATAGTATTTTTTCTGTAGCTACTGTCAGAGGCTACCTTATCTTGTATGGTATTTTTTTCTGTATACCTTACAGGCTATCTTATCTTCTTCTATTTCAAGAGATTATTTGTGTTATTTCTAACCAGATAAACAAGGCTGTTATTATCCTTCATGTCTTATTCATTGTCTTCCATCTTTCTATCCCTGTGCTTTATAAAACTCAATAAAATGATTTCACCACACATAGAATCCATCAAAGTCACCCAGAGTTTGCAATAATTGTTGGATAGGTTGGGATATAAACTTGATATATATGTTTTTTAATTACTTTTTACTTGGTTAATAAGTTGGGTTTAAATTTATTATTATGATTATGATTTCCTTAACAAAGGAGTTTGTATGATTGGTGAAAGTAAAGTGTTAGTTATTGTCTCCATGAAGCTTTCACTCCCCAACCAAGCTTTTTTTTCCTCATGGACTCTATGTGACCATAACATACGAGCCCATGATACAACTAATTCATAACTCTTGAAAAACTTTCCTCTTGGGAATAAAGTAATTAATTATGGATGAGGTGATATTCATATAAACATGTTGGACACACAGTTAAGGGAGAAACACATATGTTGCTTCTTTCCATACTTTTAATTGAAAGAAAGTTATATGGATTGAAATCAGAATCATGGTCTTGCCATGCTATTGATGTTTCTTAATATGTTTTTGCATTTATTTTATGGACATTACTTTACAATTCCAATGGCAATTGGTAGGGTTGAAATCTGAACCTTATGTAGAATAGTGTTCAACATACTTATATCAAAACAATATTTTTTTCTTCTACGGGCAGTGGGGGCTGGATATTCTAATGAACTTTATATCTAAGACAGAGCATAAGTATGTCAAAACATTATGACTCACAACCCAAAAATATTTGTGTAGTTGAATAGTAAGGATCCAGCATGAGAAACTCTTATCACAAATTCTTCTTCTCTACTAATAATGCAAGTGCTCTGAATGGAAAAGGTCCACTTTCCTACCTATCTGTTCATGTTTGATTTTGGTCTAGCAATGTCTCCTATGGCTCCAAGGTATTCGACGCTACAACAATAAGCACATGAGGGACCCTTCATCATATCTCACACCAAGGCCCCTCAGTAGACACCAATAATGCTACAAGTTGGTGGCTTCATCGCTTCTAAATTCAGCCATCCACAATGGGCTAATCAAGATGATACAAGGGAATGTTTGGTCACTAGTTAATGTCATAATCATTCCTTATCTAGCTATTTAAAAAAAATCAATTTGAAAATCTACTATAAAGATCCCATGAGAGTGGATTTTTTTAATGATTAGATTAGCTTCAAATACTGACTAGGAGATACAATAAATTTCTCTAATTGATTACTGAAACAATAAACTAAAACAAGAAGGAAGATAATTTCTTAGGATTTTACAAATCTTGAAGTAACAATTTAGTACACAAAACAAATGCATCATATGGTTTATAGCTATTTTCAAATTTACTGTAGAATTTCATTGTAAGGTAAAGACTATCCAAGTCTTTAACCATTAAGAATTTGAATTTAAAACAATTAAAATATATAGAAGAATAACTCACCTAGTAATTAGCAGCTCATGAGTCCAATAAAATTTTCCAACCATGCTTGAGCAACTATGGGGAACATGAGGACTCTCCTCCACCCTAACCCCTCAATTGTCAATTGAATAGTTGAGGCCCCCAAGCCCACAACCTCCATCCTTTAGGCTCCAGTTTTAGTAGCCATATGGGATGCATGACCATATAAACATAGAAATCTCAAGAAAAAACAAACAACTCCATACTGTGTAGCAAAGATACCAAACACTAGCAAAGATACCAAACACCCTTAGACTATGATGCCAGAAACAAACTACCAGATAACTTTGGATTGTGAAGGAAAACTACCAGAGAGAGAGAGAGAGAGCGCCTAGATAAACACCTTCTTACCCTATATAAATTATAGCATTATGACTTGGCTTCTTGACAAGTCACCCCTACCCCCACCCAATGCAATTTAATAAAAAGGAATAGCATACAAATTGCAACATAAGTGCATATTTCATTAAATTACATATTAATATATAATTTGCGTCATATGATAATTTATATATTTACAAAATAATAACATTATAATACACTATACATAACATATATCATTTTATTACATTATGATGAACTATATAACATATAGACCATTATATATATATATATATATATTCACCACTCAATAAAATAAAATATATAGTATCACACCACACAGATATCACACAAACTTATCATAACACTTACTAACTTATAAATCATGCATAACACAAGCATAATACTTATGCTATACTCATGAATATGAAGGGTGACTCGTGAAGGATGAAGGTGGCATCACACTCTTGTTCTGGCCCATGTGGAAAGGTAGTATAATTTCCTTTTGTGGTCATGGACTCTCATGCAGGGATGGTGGCACTTACATACTTCTTGTAGAAACCTTGGATGAGTCCCAAGCTCGATCTTGTGATACATGCCATTGTCAACATCCAATCATCAATATTTAACTTAATCAAATCATTAAATCGAGAAGCAATTGAACAAAGAGTCAACACCTTAGAAAGCATCAATGTATTCACAACATTCATGTAACCATATATCCTTTCAATACAATTGATAATCATTCAATCATGCCATCTTAATCTTAAAAAATATAGATACAACAACAACACATATGATACATAAGCACAATAATCATACAATCATGTCGTCTAATTTTTAAGTGTCATTTGAGTCATCTTCATACACAAGTCATGAGTAATCAATGTAAGAATCAACATTCCATGTGTCATATTATCCAACATCTCACAAGGGTCAAGGGATTTTAAGTGAGATGTTACATATACCCCCTTCACGAAACTTTTTCCAGAAGTTATATTATATTTTACTTGTTTTGATGCAAGGTATTATATGTTATGCACAATCATCACATAATATGCACCCACATATGTAGTATTATTGTTCAAGTGAGAGAATTATTGGTGTGGCCATCACGGCTAATTCACACACCTATACTATTTATAAACATTGTACCCTACTTTATTACATGTTATTGGTTCTTCTAAGCAAATAACACAATTATGCATCTATTCAAATCAATCACATGGTCAAACAATAGCCTTAACTACAAATATTTAATGTTTCTTTTCATTAGCATAAAAGAATTTCATCAATCATTTTATAATCAACTAAATCAAATAACAACATAGGACCATGATTTAACAATCATATATGTATTCGCACATGCCAATTTGAGATAAAATTCAAGCAATTTAATGTTTTAGATATAACAACCATAAATTATTTTTCAGTTTTGTCATCTTCCCAAATTGATTAACACAAATGCTATACCAACCAACACTCACCACCCTGGCCTTCCTCCCCTCTTGCTAGTTTAGTGTTTTTCACCTTCCTGGCCTTCCTCCCCTCTTATCAATTAGGTCTCAATAGTTTAATAAGGATAGACAAAAATTCAAACCCAAAGAATAGCATCCGAAAATCACAAAGAAGTTATATAAACCAAGCACCTTTCAAATAAATCAAATTCAAAATAAACAAATAAAATATAATCACCAAGACTAAATTAAAAGATAAAATATCAATTTTCCTCCTACATTTCTTCATCCACAACCTAGTTTTCCCCCTCATAGTGATTGGATAATAAATCAATCTCTAATCACTCACAACCACAAGTTTCCTGCCTCATGGTGCTTGAGTGACCCTTCTTGCTATGGCACAAGTCCCTCTGCTAAAACTAGTCTTTATGTTCCATGGGATGATATCTCCAACTCATCACACATGGTTGTCTGCAATAGGCATCGAAAGTCATTTTATGACTTTCGACATCTATAAGTTTTATAGTGCTCCATTATAAGTTCAACCGTCTAGCTTATAATGGTATACATGATTCCAAGTTGTATAATTTTGGTGTTAGGCTTCCTCAACACCTTTCATTCTTTGCATATTTATTAAATATATATTAGTTCAATTATATGTTCAACTTTCTAGCCTATAATGGTACACATGAATCCAAGTTAGTTGTGTAAGTTTGGTGGAAGGATTCCCCAACACCTTTCTTTCTTTGCATATTTATTACGAAATATATATTAGTTTACTACACCTCAATACTAAATATACTTCATTTATTCAACATTTATTTATTTATTTTTACAAGTCATCCTCAAAAACCATCTTATGCATAAATCAACATGTAATTAATATTCAACTAATTTGAGTTCATAATAAATTGTATAAGACATAGATCGCAGGTCACTATTATTGGAAGCATAATTGCATTAAGACACCCCATCCAATAAAATCCATTAAGCCTTATTATAGAAATACATTTGTATAATCAAACTGAAGCAACAATTAAAGTTAGAGTTCCTAAGATCTTAACAAATCTAAAATGCACAAATACCAATTCAGGCAAACTAGTGATTGTGAGAAACAAGGACACTAAATAACAAAGATGGAAATTTGGTTTTCAATGAACCTTTAACTATGCATGTATCCATTAATTAATGGTGATGTTGAGGCCTCAACTCTCTCTGAGTTAGATGACTTGGGGACCCACTTTTAAATTTTTAATTGAGCCTTGTTTATCTAAATGATGTCTTCCAAATTTTTATTCTTGATTAAAATCTTGATGCACGATTGACTTTCTTGTTTTAACGAATAATCTTTATAACATGCATCAATTACTTTTTCAGGTGCTTGCTTGCCACTTAATTTTGCCTCTTTGCACTTGTCGTAATTATCACATTGCATGCATTATCGTACCTGATGTTGCAACTCTTGGTTTATCATTTATAACACATGTAAAGACTATGTGCATATTTATCTAAGTTCATTTGTGATATTATGCATATTTGGTTGACTCATAACATTGTTACATATTTGGTTGACTCATAACAGTGTTTCGGGAAATTCGACTATTTTTCTAAGTGCTTGATTTTAGGTGCCTAGGAAGCCAATTGAGCATTTTCATGAATTGAGATCTTTCAGACGATGATGAATCATAGATATCTCAATCTACGCCTTGAAATACTATATAACAAAGATACAAGGTGAGTAAATGGAATGTGATTTGAATGAAGCTATGATTTAAATGAGGCTTAAACTTCTATTAAAAAATGTCTTTTCCACCATTTTTGGCCTTGATCCAGAATGACAATTTAATATCTTAAACAAGCTATTTATGGGATTTTATAAATTGTGAGTCCAATGCAACTTTCAAATTTTGATTCTGACTCTCTTGTATGAAAATTCACAAGTAACCTTTTTCGCTTATGAGGTGTGTTGTGTTTCATTGCTGTGATCACCTTGAATCTTGTGTTGAAATTAGACATATATGTACTTGTTTGAAAGGTCTATTTGTCCTCTAAGCTTTGCACAAAATGGTTCACAAATTCATGTTGTTATGGGCAATATATTGGTAATGGAAGTTGAAAGATGCTTTGCGTATTACAAAAGATGATGAATGGGAAATGTTTTAATTGGTTTGATTACATCGAGAGGCACATTCTACAGCCCAGTAGTGTAACGTACCCACCCATCCATCCAAGGCAAGGGAGGGAACATGATGCCAATCTCTGGGGCTTTTACATAAGCTCAACCCATTCATTAGATTCACAGCAATAAAGATGATGTGTGCAGATGCAAATCACTTAAACATGCACAGCGGAATAAAACATATTCATCCACACACTCTTCATATGCATTCAACATATCAATAACAATCATTAATTTAAGCATTGCAAAAGTAAATACATAGACAGAAAAACAACACTTATCTTCATTGTGCAATTGTCCCAAACAACTAGATATGTCGCTGCAATGTTCCACCCAACCATAGGTCTCTGCCCAGCCTGTATTCTTTCAGCACTCAGAGACCACCCTCGAGCTGGGCATGATTTCTACAAGGAAAAGGGGACATTCAAGCTCATGCACAGCCAATTAATCATTTCATCCAAGCCAAGCCAGTCCATAGCTGGGTTTATCAGGCTACATTTGAACCCTGGATGCTTGCACTCAAGCTCAAGCCAAAACAATGGATACCCATCTCAACCCCAACATTCTCTTACACTCAACAAACTCAAAAACTGGGCATGGGCACACATTTCCAGCAATGGGGTTTACAAATAGGATGGCCATGCGTTTTCCCCAAAATGTAGGCACACCAAAATGGACTGTGGAAAGGGGAATTCGACCACAGGGAGCAAACCCGATTTCTCCCACAGGTTATGATCATTTAAAATTGCCAAAACAACCTCATTGAAACCCCAAATCGAGCTCCCTCTTCTTCTAGTAGCTCTGTAACACAAAAACGCCCTATTCCCCACTGAAAACAAGGAAACACAGGAAAAACATGGAGGAACAACGCCCAGGCAGCTCCAAAAACATGAGAGGGAAAAACTGGTTGATGGGTAATGGCTTGGGGAGCAATTCATGGCTCTTTTTTTTCCCAAGAAGCCAAACACGTTTTTCCATGCAGGGTGGCTTGGCCATACTCGAATTTGGCCAGCCATACCTCCCATTCCCCAAGCATTAACTACCTCAACCAACTCTTGGGAGAAACCAATGATTGGGTACAAAAGTCAACATGGGTAGTTGAGGGTTTGATGTGTTCTCTCATTGGCACTTGGCTTGACTTGATTGGCTCCAAGGGTTTGAATGTTTCCCTCCCAATTCCTTGTAAAATCATGCCCCCATCTCTTTGTTGCATTGTATAGCTAGTTGTGGGTATTTTATTAAAATGCATATTTACATAATATCCGCAATTCCACTGTGCCTGGCTAGCACGTAAACCATATGCATCAATAAATCGAAGGTGGGGCCTTGGCCTTGAGATCCTCACCATGATTTCTTAACAATATTACATCATTTACAATTTTAATTCCATGGGGTTAAGATGGGGACGTTACATACCCCTCCCCTTGGAATAACACCGTCCTCGGTGTTCCAATACTTAGGAATAAATACCCACTTTATACATTTTTCAAAATTCTCAAATGGTGGCAGGTCTGTCCTGCATTTCATCTCTTTACTTTGAGCTTTCAGGACCAAGTCCTTTGGCTTCCACAACTGCTCCTGCTGGATTTGATCTGCCATCTCTATAGGTGGGCATTGCGCTACATCGATCCCTTCCTTTTATTCACCTTCCAACTGTTCTACAAGTCTGGAACTTCATGGCTATCATCTTCCTTCTTGTCCTGGAAACTATTTGAGGAAGATTTTAAGCCAAATTAAATAGCTGTTGGTCTGCTGCCATGATCAGTGTGCACAACTGGCTCTCACTTTTCTCACTAGCCATCATTTGGCTAGTAACAGCTACAACAATGGCTTTCAATGTCTCACCTATGAGACTCATCATGGCAATTCCTGTTAGGACAAGCATAACACAATATCAAAATTAGTCAATTATTTTCCTAATTGACTTGGAACGTCCATGCTTTACTCATGAGACTTATACACATTTCATGCTTTCCCACATACACATGAACTCATTCATGTTCATCCTTTCATAGGAAAATAACTATTTCAGCATTCACAATTCATTTCAAGCAATTAAACACAATTTGTTTTCATTTTTGACATGCACTCAACAATCCTTTGTTTCTAAGATGCATCAGTCAAAAGGAAAGAGAAGAGTAAGAGTTTCCCCCTCTTAGTCTTGTTCCAATCCGAAGCCACACCATCACTTGTGGTTCTATGCTCCTTAGCCTCTTTCACTTCAATGTGAATGCTTGCCTTGCCCTTTCTTGGCTATGACACTTAGTGTCTAAGGTCTGTCTAATGCTTTTCAGCTAGGGAACCCTTCCCCATTGTTGCTTACAGAACCTTTGGCTTCTAAGACCCACACAGTTCCACTAGCACCATCTTTCATTACTGCCCATACTGATCTCTTTAGGACAATCACATGTCCACATGCATCCTTATGATTCCCTCATAGTCCTTGCTTCTATCAGTACCTATACTCAAACATTGAATCAATTCACATGTTTATTTTATTTTCATAAGGTTTATCTCTAAAAAAGAGTTTAAGAAATCATAATTAAATCATATACACACGTATATTCATAAGCAAGAGTTGCAAGATAACCAAATACTTATCTGTATTGGATGTCTTCTCTTTATTCCATGGGATTCTTCTTTGCTTTACTAGCTTTGGATTTCCTGTGGGTACGATAATGAATGTTGGGCTAGCATGCAGGATACTCCACAACCATTTGAATAGGCAATGCCAGGCCAGTATGCTGACTGGGTTTTTATCAATTAATTAAGGAATCTTTGGCCAGCACGACGGCTACTCCACAACATCAAGTGGTTAATGCCTCCACCAACTATTCTCTGAATTTATCGAGCTTCAGTTACTCTCCGGATTTACCAATAATTTTATAGCACCCGACCAGTTACTCTCTGGTTCTACCAAGAAATTTATAGCGCCCAACCAGTTACTCCTTGGTTTACCAAGAATTTTATAGCTCTTTTAGGGTCCTTGCTTTCCTGCAATGCCCAAGGTTTCCAACAAAGAAACAATAGTGTATCAACTTAGCTGTTAGAAGACTTATACCTGAAATATTCATTATTCCAAACAAGAATTAAATGAAAATGAATACTTATCTGTATTGTGCATTTCCTTTCTGGTCCATAAGATCCTGCTTCGCTTTGCAAGCATTGGGATCGCCTATGGACTTGGATGTTTGGCCAACACGCATGTTGCTCCACAACATCAAATAGTTAATGCCCAACCAGTACACCTTCACGCCGACTGGGTTTACCAAGCATTTGTGGTGCCCAACCAGTCCCATACCTGGTGGACCCTCTCCATTGCCGAGCCAACACATTCGTCTAGGTCATCGACCAATGGAAGGAAACTATGCCACCGACCATTATAGGTCAAGGCTCTACCACTCTGCCTTAGGATTGCATTAGCCTTTCACACGTGTCACAACCCTTCATGCGCATAACAATTATTTACCCACACAAGGATGGCACTCCTTCTCTTGTGCAAAACCGACGGTTCCCTTTAGGAACTCTTTAGGTGACTTCCTTAACTGTAGGCCAACATGGCCCCACAATACCCACAACATCCAAGAAAATAATTCCAAACCAGTGCAATGACTGGGTTTATTAGGCATGTAAAAACCCTTCATCAATACCTCCACAACAACTAAGTAAATAATGCCAAACCAGTACATCGAATGGGTTCATTAGGCATGCAACAACCCTTCGTCAAGACCTCCACAACAACCTTTCATTTTGCTTCATTCGTGTGCAACACCAAATTGTATCTGTGTAAGCTGGTAGCACAAGAAGGATAAGCAAGCTCATCAGTATCATTGTCCCAAAATTGTAAACATGTTTCATAACATTCACTATCAAGTATTGAAACACCAGGAATGCGTCCATCCCCTTAGGGTGTAGTCAATATTGACAACCTTATCATACCCCAACACCAGAAAGGTGTGCACTCCCTTTTGGATGTGAGATATGTAGGCCCTAATCATACTCAAGCAATCTGGAATAATAATGAAATAATAAAACATGCTCTGCATATTAAATCTAATAACCAGACATGTATATTCTGAGTTAGGGTTACAAAATACTTATCCCTTTTTAGATGTATCTTTCCTTCATTTGCGAAGAATGGGGGCTCCCTTCTCTGAGTCAACAGTACTTCGGTTTGCCGCCCCAGATCTTTTCACGTTCCATAATCCGACAAATGCCTTCTTGGCATAATTTCACCATCTCATTCACATGGCCTTCCAACATGTAGTGCAACTGGGATATTATCAAAATTTACAATGGCGTTTCACCCGAAACCCATTTCTAAAGCATGGGATTCTTCCCATCTAATTTGGCTTTTGCAGGCCATCACTCATGGTCTTCCTGCAATGTGTCATCCTGGCACACTTATCAAATAGCCAAACAGTTAACAATTTTTAACAATAAAATTCAAATCTGATTGTTCCATAACCAATCAATGTCATTAACAATTAAATTCAATATGAATTTACAATTCTGTTTCCTACATAAATTGATTTGCTTAGCAATGAGGCTATCCTCATATTGTTTGGCTCTCGTAAGTGGTATCACTTTGTCCATTATGGTTTCACCCTTGCTACCATACATGAACATCCACCTACAACATGTCCTCCTGACACAATTTTATATAAGCCAAACAATCATTAGCAATTATAAGCAAATTATCAAATCTGAAATCAACAAATCTGTTTTCCTACAGAAATTCGAATTGCAACCATGAGATTATTCTCATAGACTTAAATCAGATAATTTTCAGATTTGTTTCATGCATAAGTTACAACCATGAGAACCTTCTCATAACCTTTGGATTTTGCACATGGTAGATCTCGGTCTTTACTATGGACTTATTCTCATTGCCATACGTAAGACTTTTCCACATGAAAACTGAAACTTCAATCAGCCAAACACGTTGTGAGTATCTATGTATATAATCATTTCATTGCCACAACAATCACTGAAGTGATCTCAGAATTATAACACCCAATAATTCAACACCTTCAACTGTTAATATTTGAAAGGCAATGAAATATATATCCCTATAAATGCATCATTATCATAATAGAATTGCAAGACACAGATACACTATCCATGCAATTTAAATAAACTGTAAATACTCATTACTTCACAGCCATATTCTTTTTATCCAACTCTGTCATTCAAACAGAGCACTTTGGTAGCCCATCAACATGTCTACCTTCCACATGCAATCATTCTCCAGCAGTCACAGCAGCTCATGAAATGGTCTCAGTATTAACAATGGTTCACCATTTCATTGATTATCTAATTGCATTGAAACATATATATTACAACCATGCATTCACACAATGCATCTCAACATGTGCACCCACACATATGCATGCACATTCACAACATTTACATAATCTTTTAATGTGCATTCACTCAATGCATACCCCCCAATACAACCTTGCATTAATCCATGAATGCTATGTATTCCAACATATTATGGCCTAACCATGCCTATCTCATATGACATACACTACAACAGGACCACAAGTCATCACTTGCTTTGGTTGTTAAACTCACAACCGACACACACAAATGGCATGATATAATTTCATATGAATGCATTGAGGTTTCTAAGAAACTATAGGGTGTAAGGCTCATTTCCTTTACTTACCCACACCTCACCATACTCGGTGGGTTGACATTCACTTTCAGGCACTCAATACCACATAAAAACCAATCAACATGGTTTAAACATAGTTGAAGGGATCTTACCAAATCCTCCTTCAATCATTCATGCAATTAAACATAAATAACCATTACCTGCATGGCTGTCATTAACATCGCTTGATGTTACCTGATCAGTTGGCCTCTTACTAAGGCTACACAGTCCTTTTTCCAACCTCATGATCACATATTTGTTGCACCATCCTTTTTTCATAAGGTGGTTGGTCATATGCAATAATAATCATCCATGCCCTTAGTCATGCTTCGGTTTTCTTTGGTCCTATAACCATTGCAAACACGATTAGTTATTTAACAACCACCATAATCATCTTTAAGTGGCTCATTGCATATGCAAAACCTCACTATTCTACCAATATGCAATATCATATATATACACAAGTATTTTTACATGTACTGTGCAATGTTTATCAATATGCCATCTAGTGCATATTCATTTCAGCTATCTAATCTCTTACATTTTCAATCATGCTTCTATGGTCTGATTCATTCAACCATTATCAACAACATTACTAGTGATCAACCATAAGCAATACCATTAATGGGCTATTGCATGTGTAACTTTCACTACCTTGACCCATATGCAACATCATGCTCATGCATAAGCAATCCACATGCACCATGCAATGATTCTTTAATCATGCCCACTAATTCATATGCATTACTCTCTTGTATTTCCAGCATCCCTATGCCATAATTTTTAGTATATAAAACTTGGGAAATATAAATACAGTAACAAGAGAGGAGTTAAGGAATTCTCCCTTTTCAATTTCCCATCATGACATGGAGTTCCTCCTCCACATCATAGCTGATCCTTTTCTTGGCTTCCCTACCGAGCATACAAGTAATCATTAGCTATGATCTCCTCATGAATTAGCAATTCAATATATATATACATAAATGTATAACATTTATTCTTGTTGTTTTTCAAACATGCAATTCTTATACTATAAACAGAAATAGTTTAAGGTGAGGAATTTCCCTCTTATGAACATTGCCTTGCTACTCCCATTGCTCCTCCGCAATGCATATTACAGCCAATTACTCTTAATAAGGCTTCCACAAACCTCCCATGCCATTTCCTGCCTCTCGTTCCAAGCATAGAGATTGCATTTCACACTTTCAACGACTGTCTCCGGGGGACGACGGGGGTCAAGGGGGCTTGCCCCCTTGTGGCGCATAAGTTCCATGCTATTTTTCAACTTTTAGCACCTGAAAAATTTCCCTAAAAAACGGTTGAAATTCCCAGTTTCGGAGCAACTCACTCAGTTCTTCCGACTTGTTTCGGGCCAACTTGCCGAGTTTTTCCGCAGCTTCAGGCCAACTTGCCTAGTTCTGCCACAGTTTCAGTCCAACTTGCCGAGTTCTGCCGCAGTTTCAGGCCAACTTGCCGAGTTTTGCCGCCGAAAACACTTAGAAAAAAATTTCGAACCAGCTCGCTGAGTCCTTCTGCCGTTGCGGACCAAATCGCCGAGTTCTTCCGTCATTGCGGACCAACTTTCCGAGTTCTTCCACCGAAAGACACTTAGAAAAATTTTCGGACCAACTCGCCAAGTCCTTTCGTCGTTGCAGACCAACTCGCTGAGTTCTTCCGCCATTGCGAACCAATTTGCCGAGTTCTTCCACCGAAAGACACTTAAGAAATTTTTTGAAAATTTTCTTCCTTTCCCCGGGCATTTCACAACCCTGTCGGCACAACTCAACCAATTTTGCTGAACGTGTCGGCTCCACTCAACGAGTTCTACCGCCGTTTCGGGCCAACTCGCCGAGATTCGCCAACACAGTTTTTGGCAGAAAACTCATAGACACTTAAGAAAAATTTTGAAAATTTGAAAATTTTGAAATTTTTCTTAATTATCAGTGCTGAGCAAGAAGCATACTTACCTCTGCAACTGTGATAGGTAGCCCATAAAGGCCCAATGCTGCAACCAGCAGCTCTGATACCATTCTGTAACGTACCCGCCCATCCATCCAAGGCAAGGGAGGGAACATGATGCCAATCTCTGGGGCTTTTACATAAGCTCAGCCCATTCATTAGATTCATAGCAATAAAGATGATGTGTGCAGATGCAAATCACTTAAACATGCACAACAGAATAAAACATATTCATCCACACACTCTTCATATGCATTCAACATATCAATAACAGTCATTAATTTAAGCATTGTTGAAGTAAATACATAGACAGAAAAACAACACTTATCTTCATTGTGCAATTGTCCCAAACAACTAGCTATGTCGCTGCAACGTTCCACCCAACCATAGGTCTCTGCCCAGCCTGTATTCTTTCAGCACTTAGAGACCACCCCCGAGCTGGGCATGATTTCTATAAGGAAAATGGGACATTCAAGCTCATGCACAGCCAATTAATTATTTCATCCAAGCCAAGTCAGTCCATAGCTGGGTTTATCAGGCTACATTTGAACCCTGGATGCTTGCACTCAAGCTCAAGCCAAAACAATGGATACCCATCTCTACCCCAACATTCTCTTACACTCAACAAACTCAAAAACTGGGCATGGGTACACATTTCCAGCAATGGGGTTTACAAATAGGATGGCCATGGGTTTTCCCCAAAACGTAGGCACACCAAAATGGACTGTGGAAAGGGGAATTCGACCACAAGGAGCAAACCCGATTTCTCCCATAGGTTATGAGCATGTCAAATTTTCAAAACGACCTCATTGAAACCCCAAATCGAGCTCCCTCTTCTTCCAGCAGCTCTACAACAAAAAAATGCCCTCTTCCCCACTGAAAACAAGGAAACACGAGAAAAACATGGAGGAAAAACGCCCAGGTAGCTCCAAAAACATGAGAGGACAAAACTGGTTGATGGGTAATGGCTTGGGGAGCAATTCATGGCTCTTTTTTTGCCCAAGAAGCCAAACACATTTTTCCATGCAGGGTGGCTTGCCCATGCTCGAATTTGGACAGTCATATCTCCGATTCCCCAATGCATTAACTACCTCAACCAACTCTTGGGACAAATCAATGATTGGGTACAAAAGTCAACATGGGTAGTTGAGGGTTTGATGTGTTCTCTCATTGACACTTGGCTTGACTTGATTGGCTCCAAGGGTTTGAATGTTTCCCTCCCAATTCCTTGTAAAATCATGCCCCCATCTCTTTGTTGCATTGCATAGCTAATTGTGGGTATTTTATTAAAATGCATATTTACATAATATCCACGATTCCATTGTGCCTAGCTAGCACATAAACCATATGCACCAATAAATCGATGGCGGGGCCTTGGCCTTGAGATCCTCACTATGATTTCATAACAATATTACATCATTTACAATTTTAATTCCATGGGGTTAAGATGGGGACGTTACAAGTAGGGGGAATGTGTACCTCCATCCATGATTATAATAATTCATCAAAATAAACAACAAAACAACAATGATAAATTAAAACATCATTTCCAGGAATTAAAAATTATCCTAAAAATACTTGACTTGGGCAACTGGCTATGTGTGAGGCACGCTCCACCCAAACGTAGGAAATTTTTCTCATTAATCTCTCAACAAAATGCCAGCCCCGAGATGAGACTCATGCATTCACCCGATAGACATCTCACTAGTCCCATAATCTTTCAGGATTAAACGCTTGGCAATCAAGAAAATTGGCTTAAATTCAACTTCATGCCAAACAATGCATTCACCTCTTTGATTTCCTTCTGACTACACAACAGTGAGACACTTCACTACCATCTGTGCTCAAAATTCCATCAAGAAAGATATCTACACCATTTGGCACTTCACTTGAATGACCAAAGGAAAATTAGACAAAGTTTCAACATAAATTCTCCAACAATTTGGTTCACAGGTTCATGAATTCATATCAGAATTCATTCTCAGACAATAATTACCTCTTTTGTTCGCTCAGGCCTTCCCCCATACCCCCATGGGAAAATTTGAATTCTTCATTTGCATGTTAATACTCTTCCCAACATGGACTCTCCCATGAGCCACGTTTATCCTTTTTAATAAAACACATAAAACCTTTTCCCAAAGTCCACTTAATCATAATTATGATTTAAAATAAGTTTCGGTTTAATTAAATTGGATCAATGTTTAAACAAGACTTAAGATAAACATTAGGGACTTAAAGGTTTAATGGGGTCATAACACAGTTTCTCCCCCTAATACATTCTAACCCCCTTACTGTCTCTTGTGAATAAATGAGTCCCTGATCTCTTCAGTGTACTTCCTCAACATAGCTAGTTGTGGATTTTAATATTAGTAATTTCAAAATACAACATCTTTAGCCTTGTAGGCATTCATAGACAATAATTACATCTTGGCATCATCATACTAGAGGTTTCAAGCCAGGGGTGTTACATTCTCCCCCCCTTAAAGTCTACACTGTCCTTGTGTTCTAATTCTTATAGATATTTATACAATGTTTACATACCTCAAAATTCACAAAATGTTCCAGGTACTTTTCCTGCATTTCATCTTTCAAGATGGCCTTTCAAAATTGGGCTAGATGCATTGGACCTCACCAAGTTATTCTTGATGGCTTGGCCTTTCAGCTCAACCTGCTGACTAGTCACTTCAGTACTTTCCATTTAGTTACCATCATTGTAGTTACCTCTGCTTGGGCACTTGTGAAATCTATAGTTGATTCATAACATTTCTTCAACAATGTGAGAAACTTTTGATCAATTACTATCTTTGATTTGTGTGATTGTATTCAATATTCTTTAGCTTTTATGATAACAACAACAACTTTCAAATGAAATATTTCATCTACAATCAATCATCATAAATTCATTAAGCTAATCTAATAATAATCCAACCATCCTTTATGAAAGATCAACTACATCATTCTTTTCCCATACTACTTTCATGCATTTCATGTTTAACTCAACATATGCATATAGATGAATCCATTTATCTTTGTTTCTTTTACAGAAATTTAACCATTTCATCATTCATTGTTTTTTCAAACAAAAATAAACACAACAAATTTTTAGTTGTAACATGCATTTCAACAGCTTCCTCTTTCTAGAAAGTAATAACATAAGTAAAAAGAGAAGAGTAAGAGTTCCCCCTCTTTATCTGATCCAATCTGGAGTCCCACATTCATGGCTTTTCTTCTCCTTAGACTCTTTCTCTTTGAAATGGAAATGCTCAATTTGAAATTTTTTAATTAGAGGAGATACATCCTCAATGCAACATTGTCAGTTTGGTGTCCACATTACACCGCTACACACAACACCCTCTAGTGATTTTTAGTGTGTGCGTAGAAATACTTCCCAAACTTCCTCAATCAGGTTCAGCTAGCTTGGGGTCCACATTACATCGCCACACACAACACCCTCTAGTGCTTTTGAGTGTGTGCGTAGAAATTCTTCCCAAATTCCTCAATCAAGTTCAACTAGCCTGGGTTCTACATTACACTGCCACACACAACACCCTCTAGTGATTTTTAGTGTGTGCGTAGAAAGATCACCCAAACTCTGGCCATCTGCAAAGAGATTACAACTCATACTAGGATTGCACAATCTTCATCTTTAGCTTTATTTTCTTACTTCACTTCACTTCTCTTCTTCAATATGCAAACACCACCTTGCATATTTTTATATTTGACAATAACATGATAATCAATAAAGCTTCATTGGTATTGTGATGTAACTCACATACATTTATCGTAATGTATTATCATAAAACTTAAAAACATATTATTATGTAAAATATACTTGTCGACATTGAAACACTACGAATGTGTCCATTCCCTTGGGTTGTAATCAATGTCGGAAACCATGACACAACACAACACCAGGAATGCATCCATTCCTTTCAGGTGTGTGTCATGTCGGTTGGACTTGTATCTTAAATATCCTTTCAAAGTAAAAACATTTTCTGAATATCATCTCCTATAAAAATTATTTTCAATATTAAATCAAGTTTAGGGTAAAGATACTCCCTTCTTCCTCAAGGCTTGAGTGATTTTTTTTTTAATTTCTTCATTTGTGCCATATTCTTCAATCAAACATGATGAAGAACCTCTTGGATGACCCCATAGAACTCTAATATTGCAATCTTTTTCTTTGCATTCAAGTTTTAGTTTTACAGTTTCATTCTCCACTTCACTTATAGGTAATAGCGTTAGATACATACAAATAAATCATATTAGATGACTTCAATTAACAACCAGTAACAAGTTATAACCAACTAACAACTTTATTAGATAACAACAGTCAACAAGTTCAATCAGTTAGCATTTTCACCAATTAACAAAATTCAACAAGCTATAATTAGTTTACATCCACTTTAGTTAACAATTTATATTAGTCATCAATTCATCTCAGCTAGCATCACATTCATAGCTTTTACTTTCATAGCAAAAGTATGGAAGTATTAACAATTCATTTACAATTCACACAAACGTGGTGAACAAGAATTCCAGCATTCAGACTTGTACCGAACCATGTGAGTGCACCATTCTTATTAAGAAAACATTCAACACAATTCAAATACTTATTGTTGTTTCATAGTCTCTTGTACATTTAATATTGCATTCAAATACATAATTATGCAATTACACTAATTTCCATTAAATAACAACATTCCAATATTGTATCAACATAAACCATTCTTGCACATATGGAGTCGAGCATAGGCCCATCCAAAGAATTTAGCTAGCTCTCCAATATGGACATCTACCATCAGACTTAAAATACAAGTCAAGCACATGGCAAAATCAATGAGTAAAAGAAACGGAAATGCTCAACCAATGAGCTCAAGTACCTAACTACAGGCACCTCAAGGTCTCAACTAGTTTGACCCAATACCAGCCACACACAACATCAAGGAGGTTCTCCTTCTTTGTACAATTAGTCCCCTGAGAGTTACCTCACTGTTTAGTGTGGGTGGAAAAGGGTAGTCCAGACCGTGCTAACCTCTCAGGAGGTCTCAGTCTTCACTAAGGTGTTTACAGGCTCAAACCAAACCATTCTGTACTTTTATTAATTAACACAACCTTATTATTCATAGTATTCATAAATAATTCACAAGGCAGGGCCACTTTGTCATAGAGATGAACATATACCAATCTGTAATCAAGGTACTATTCGGTAATCCATATTTAGTGGAACTAGAAAAATCAGCTAAAGTCATTACTCTGCAATTCATAATCAGCCAAAGGATTATGATCCTAACTAAGCATAATATCATGAAAATAATTCTTTAATAATAAATTTAAAGTTCATGCAGTGCATGCATATACAACTTATGCATTTTCCAACACACGTCAAACCTGCCGCGCAACTCTAACATTACTCTAAAATATAGCACAAGAATAAACCAGTCATAAATATCCATTCTACTAAATCATTCACTTCAGGAAATAAATTTCAAAATTCAATAACAAATGCAACCAATCAATCAACATGCTCTACACACACGAGCAACAACATACTATAAATGATGCTACAAGGGGAAAGGCATCTCGCTTTGTATTCTGCATTTGACTCACTCAGGTTGGTCAAGGGCACTAGTGAACAACACTTCCTCACCAAATTTCTTCACAACAATTCAGAATCTTAGCTTCATCCAGCTCGACGCCAGACAACCCACTTCCCTTCTTGGGTTTCCTTCTGACAATTCAACAATGATGCACTTCACTATTTTCATGCTCAAGAATTCCACCAAGGTTGGTATTGATAAAATTTCCCTTTCACTAGGCATTGGCTATAAATGACACATTTCAAAACTAAACAATTCAATTCTCAGGAATTCAACTCACAAATTGAGACTTACAAATCATGGAAACTACATACTCTACAAGCATCATCATGCTCTAAATAATGTCAAGTGCACACACCAAGAAACTATCAAGCATTCAAGCATACAACTAGTTATTGAAAATCATTTGACAGGTCCCCAACCCTACTACCAATTGGAGACTTGAGGGGTCACAAGGATATAAGGATTAAATACAAACAATGCACATAAAAACTGAGACTAGGCCAACATGCCCCAAACAAGTAAACTAATAAACCTTGTATAAATTAAATGTAACTACTAAACATTTAATTGTGATCCCACAGGTTATGCAATCTATGCATGCTACCAAGATCAACCAGATTTTAAGCTTTTTAGCTGCGAAGAACTGAGAAACTCTAAGATACATGATGCTACTCAACATGACAAGGGATTTGCTACAACCAAGTTCATGCCAAACAACGCATTTCCTTTCCCTGCTTTCCTTCTACCAACAATATAGTGAGGCACATCATTGTTTTCTAGTGCTCAGGAATTCCATCAGGGTTGGTGCATACACCATTTACCATATCACCAATCATTAGCTCTCGTTTTGACAACAACATCCCACATCCAACATAAAACAATTAATTTGTTCAAGAACATGGTTACAAGAACAACCAAAGACAAATTATAAAAATAGTGACAATATACAATAATCAAAGATCACAATGGGATTTACACTAGGAACAATAAGGCAAATATACCTAACGAGGAACAACCCAAGACAAGGGTCCACTAGAGACTCCATGCAACAACCAAGTTCCATAAAATTTGGGCTTTAATGATAAATCCCTTATGGAGTCATTGTTATACTATTATTCATAAACATACAACATCAAGAAACAATTTCTCACTTGAGAAAAGCATCTTGCTAGTTATAGATAGCTCCAGAGCTTCACACTCTTAAGGAAACTTACAATCTTACATTTGCAATTAAAAATTCCATCATATGGTTACATGTACAAACATGAACCATCATAATCTATTTATATATTAAATAGATAAGCTATGAATGTACATAACATTCTAGCAGGGGGGGAAACTCTTGTTTGGTCTCTACCCACAAAATCTTCTTTCATAATTTCAAAAACTCAGAAATTATATTTCCATATAGAAACATAATATAGAAAAGATCTTAAACTTCAAGAAAAACTTATGATGAATTTCCCAGATTATTCAAACATATTGTCTCACCAAGATTAACCGGATCAAAACTATGTTAATCCATCCTTTACCATACAAGGTTTGTCTTTACTTTGCAAAATCAAAAGATCAAGAGTTGTAACCTCATCTACTCTTTGACTACATAAATAAAAAACTAAGTATTGAAACCCAACTCTGTTAATTATCATTAGTTACATTTATCCAAAGACAGAGTGTTGTAGGCTCGCTCTGCTAATTAACATTAGCTACATTTACCCAGAGGCTGAGTGTTGGAACACTCGCTCTGATTCCAATTTGTAACGTACCCAACATTACACTAGACTTAAAAACATACTAATAATAATGTTTTTTTAATAGAATTTTACAGGCATAATGGTTATATAAATGTATATAACAAATGCATAACAAAAATAAACATTTTAGTGAAAGCCTAATAGATCAACATACATTACAATAGACCAAACCATATTTCACAACGCAATTTGATTTAGTATAGTTTTAAACATAATAATTCTGACACAAAAACTGTGACACAAGAGTTGTGATACAAGAGCTGTGACACAAGACTTGTGACACAAACATTGTTCTACTCAATTGAGTATGGTTGGTGTAGTGTCCAATGTAAACATTTCTTCTTCGACTAGTGTCACCCTCGACATTGCTACCCAAATCAGTAGGGAGGGGTATCTGATTTTCTTTCTCTATTCTTGGCATTCCTTACATTTTACTTTTAAAATATCTACAAGGTGATTTTACCACATATAAATCTTCCCTTCTTCAGTTATCCTCTCGATCACCTCTAACATGTTTAGTTTGAAATATGATGGTCAACCAGTTCTAGTGAAGCACAAAGAAACTATAATACATGCTCATTTAACATGCTTTTCTTTGACCTAGCTGATAATTAACCCCTTTGAGTTTTTAGCTATAGTCAACCCTGTAAACTTCCTTATCCATTCCATGGCATCTGTCTGTCTTGCTGATCTCTACGAGACTGAGTGAGATCCTTGAATTCAACACGATATTCATTAGGAATTCAAGGAATGCATTAGTGAGTATTGCAGTTAGAAAATATTTGAATATGGTTGTCGCATTTATATTATGTTGCAAAAGATATGCGCATATATTCAATTATTTTCTATGATGTGTTGAATTGTCGCATAAAAGATCTCATACATAGAAAGAAAGAATGCAAATCAGTATTGTTGATGAACAAACATAAGGAGAGTATAAATATGCGTAGATACATAAACGAAGTTTGTATTATATTCAAAATTATTCTGTTACAAAATTGCATGAGATCTATGTCGCAAAAAACAAAGTGAAGTACAAAGAGGCAACATGACAAGGCCCAACGACAATTGAAGTACAAAGACAATGCTGGGATCCGTATCAAACAAAATTGAGAGTTACAAAGTTGATTCAAAGTCCTAGCTCAACATCTAATTCCTTGTCATGATCGATATGATGTTGTGAAAGATGAATATCTAAATCCATCAAATCTTGCTTGATGAATTCAAAGGATGGTTGCAGTGGGAAAAGCTATAGAGTTGAGGACGACGCATTGGCAATGGATTCTTTTGTCTGAATCATGTTCAAAAGGTCCATAATCTATTGTTGTTGTCGCTCCAAGGAGTCGACTCTCCTGCTCGGACTGGATAACTCCTCAGTAGTGATGTGATTAACCTGTGACTACGCGTACCAGTGGTTGAACTTAGACTCTTTCAATTGGGCTTGCTGTAGCTAGGGTTTTCACCCTAGCTTGTGCAAATGGGAACCTACTAAGGAGAAGGGACTCCTTAGTAGCAGTTCAGTAAAAATGGTAAAAACAAGACAGTAAATAAAAACATCAAATTTAAACTAGCATGTGCATGAGACAATTAAAAGATGTTAAAAATTGGTTTTGTATTAAGTATACCTCAAATGTGAGGTTGGTGGAGCCTTTGCAGTAGTCCAGGGGCTGATCCAATGCTCCAGTGTTGTTCCTTCTCCTTCTTCCAAGGTGTTTTGGATATGGGCCAAAGGGGTTATCAAGTTGGAAATTAGATCCAAGTGGAGAGCTAGGGTTTCAAGAGAATTTTTGGTAGCATAAGGATGGAGAAATTTGGAGATAAGAAATGGGGAGCATCCATCACCTATTTATAGTTTTTTGGTGGTGGAGTGTTGACCCATGGTTTTGGGCACCATATGGTTTAGGTCAACTGTATAGGGTTTTTGCTTCCTTTTTTCTCTCTTTTTCCTCTTTTTTGTATTTTTATTCCCTTTTTAGAGGGTTTTTGCTATTTTTGGAGGAATTTACATTATTTTGGGGGAAAAAGGGGGTTTTTGGCCTTTTGGAGGCTTTTTTAATGGTTTTTTGGCCTTTTGGAGGCTTTTTAATGGTTTTTTAAGGTTTTGGAGGCAAATATGGTAGGAAATATGGATAAATGAGTCATGTAATGAGGGAGATGAGGTAGTGAACACTTTTTGAGTGTTAACACTTGCCAAACTCCCACATACACTCTCAGTCGAGCGAATTCTGCCTACTACGACTGAAATGTCAAGCGAAGACTGTTGAATGAGTCATTAAATATATGGAAGAATGAATACACAATGGAAGAAGATGAGAAACTCAGAGGCATTGAGACGCAGAACAAGCTAGACAGTGAATGAAAAAAGATGATAAACCAAGGAATTCTTATCTCTTTTATAGAATTGGAAGGTAGTTCTCCACGCGCACGAAAAATAAATTGAAGAGATGTTTAGGTTAATGGAATTCATGTATACATGATTCGAAGATGGTCATGGAGACGTTAAAAGTTATTGTATGAGTTAATGAATTCGGGAAAGAAGACAAAAAGTGAAAATCCAATTCATTTTTCTATGCGATAGGAATGATGTTGCCCAAAAGGCTCGAGTACGAAAGTGACACGTCGAAATTTCCGCACAAGTTATTTGTCACATCACCTTGTTTCCATGCTAGCTAATAGATGGAAATATGTGCAAAGAATATTTGGTTGTCGTGGCAAGATATGCGAAGTCAGAAGATGTAATGAAAATTGGTCACATTGCAGTAAATGCGACAAAATGAATGGTTGGATATTGGAAGAAATCGACATGGAAGACAATGCAAAATGGACGCAGATGGAAATTATGCAACATGCAAAGAATATGGCATGGAATATTGCGCAAGAAATGAAGAAGTGTGGTTGATTGGTATGACAGGAACATAAGTTAGCAACTGTACAGGGGGAGCATATCCGATATAGATACAGAAACATCATTGAATGTATAGATTGCAATATGACTGAGCTCTGCACAACAACCCCAATGAAAGAAAAGAGAAGAAAGCATAAAGATAGGGGGATTAATCAAAGCAAGCAGATGTATGAATGCTAGCGCAAAACCAAAGAAATGCGAACTTGTAACTACGCATTGAAGGAACCTCTTTGTCATTGATGTCAAAGGGGGATAAAGATCATGAAGCATGTGATAAGTGCAGAAAGATCATGAAAAGGCACAGAAATATCATGAAGCATGGGATCAACACAGAGATTAAAAGCAGTAGATAAATATTGATCCCTATAGTGCAAAGAAACAAAGGAGGAAAGATAGTGGAAGCATGCATTAGTGGAAGAAATCAACGCAGAAATGAAAGATAGCAGAAAAGTACTAACTGTGGAAAGCAAAGATGAGCAAAGGATCAAACTAGAAATAACACAGGGGGAGTACACACAAGAAGAGTATTGTGACCAGGACAGATGAAGTGCACAACTTCATGAGTGTTTACATGCACAACTTCATGAGGTGTTGACATCAGTGCCAAAGGGGGAGATTGTTGAACTTTGGTTGTCATTGATGTCAACTGATGTCAAAGAGGATTCAATATTCTTGTGCTAGTTTGAAGAAGTATATGAAAGTCACTTCAAAGAAATCCATTTTGAAGAAGTACATAAGAAGATCATCTAGTTTGAAGAAGTAAATAAGGTATGCAAGTCTTAAGTCCACCTAGTCATGCTAGTTCAAGATAATATGCCAAAGAGATGGTTGGACAGGTATGCAAGCCCAAAAAGTGTGCAAGTCACACCAATCAAAAGAAGTATGCAAGTTGTTGTAGTGCGCAAGAGTACCGGAAGAAAGTGGCAGTCGAAGAAGTCAAGTGTGCAAGTCCCACAAGCAATGGTACATCAAAGACGCAAGACCCATTATGCAAAGGACCAAGTATACGCAAGACCCACAAGGGATGACACCTCAGTGGCGCAAAACATGACAAGTGGCGGAAGCGTGAAGTAAGTGGAGCCGTGAAGCATGGAAGACGGGATGCTATGACCAACTTGTGGATACCATCCACGTAGGAGAAGTATAAATAAGAAGTCGAGTCGGAGAGTTGAGATAAGCTTGATGCTTGAAGCTTGAAGATGCGAAAGTAGTAGTTCTCTGATTTTGGAAAGCTTCTTATTTTGGGGTATTGATGGCTCGTGGAACCAGAACAATATGATCTTGCAAAGAGCCAAGCGTGCATAAACAGAAGAACACAATTACTGATGGTGCGCAAGATGATGTAGTTTATTTGTGATAGTTGCGTGAAGATAGAAATGCAGAACTACAGAAGATGCGCAAGTGCATAAGAACATAAATATAGTATCACTAATAGTACATAGAAAGTCACGGATAGTCTAAGACAGATGCACGAAGATAGAGTTGCAACACGGCAGAAGACTCACAGTATGATGAAGGAAATCAGAGACAAGTGCGGAGAATAGAAAGGCAGTATCACAGATGATGCACAGAAGGTCACAGATTATATAAAGACGGATGCACCGAGTCAGGAGTATAGAATAACAGAAGGTGCACAGATTGATCTGATACAAATGCGAAATCAGAATAGCAGCACAACAAAATATGCACAGTATCAGTTGAGTTTGCAGATGCGCAGAAATAGAACGACATAATGAACCTGTGATGCACCTGCAACAATTAATTAATAAGAATATGCAAAATAGCAGAAATGACAGAAATCGGAATCACTTTTATATTGATCATAGGCCACTTCGAGGGGGAAACCTCCTATGAGCAAGATCAATACAAATAACTTCACGGTGCCTTCATAGGTCTCAACACACACTTATATACTAAGTCTAGGCGCCAATACTATGGGTCAAAACCATGGGCCACTACAAACTATGGATCAACAATACTACAGGCGACTTACAAAGCATATGCGCCAACAACAATAACATAAACTATTGATCAACAAATACTACGGGACGACTTACAAAGCATATGAGTCCAACAACAATATACTAACAAAGTAAAGACATGGGTTCCTAACATCCCCTCCCCCTTAAAAAAAATCTTTGTCCTCAAAGCTTTAGATGTGGAAATTGTTATTGAATCTGAAGGAGAGGTTCCCATGTAGCATCCTCTGGTTGCATGCCGTGCCACTGAATTAAGACCTCTGTGATAGAGCGAGAGCGAAGCTGACGAGTGCGCCGATTGAGGATGGCCTTCGGCTCCAAAAGGATGGATCCTTCATTATCCAGTTTGGGTAAAATCGTTTGTCCACTGATGTTGGTGCCAAGAACTTTCTTCAGACAAGAGACATGAAGGACTGGATGAATGCGGGAAGAAGGAGGAAGTTCCAATTTATAAGCAACGGACCCAATCTTCTGAAGAATCCGATATGGCCCATAGAACTTTGGAGTGAGCTTATGATGCCCTTTGAGTTTGAGGGATGACTGCTTGTACGGCTGGAGACGAAGAAAAACCATATCACCGACTTGAAAAGTGCGCTCAGAACGGTGTTGAACAACTTGTTGCTTCATGCGATTTCTTGCCATGTGAAGATTGTCCCGCAAAATGCGAAGAATTTGATAGTGGTTTCGAAGGACCGTGTCAACTTCCTGAACTGGTGAATTGGTGGGGGTGTATGGAAGAAGAACTGGAGGTTCCTGATCATAGACTGCTTCATATGGGGTCATTTTAGAGGCAGTGTGGTAAGAGGTATTGTACCACCATTCAGTGAGAGGGAGCCACTTTGCCCACTGATGTTGTTGTTCAGAGGTGAAGCAACGAAGATAAGTTTCCAAGCATTTATTGATAATTTCAGTCTGACCATCTGTTTGTGGGTGATACCCTGAACTCATCTTCAGTTTGGTGCCAGTGTGGCGAAATAGTTCTGTCCAAAAATGATTGGTGAAAGTCGCATCACGATCCGAGACAATGGAAGAAGGGATGCCATGAAGACGAAAGATCTGGTCCAGGAAAATTTGAGCGACTGAGGAGGATGTATAGGGATGGCTGAGAGCACAAAAATGACTATATTTGGAGAGGCGATCAACCACAACGAGAATCACTGTCTTCCCGACAGATTTAGGGAGCCCTTCAATGAAATCCATAGAAATATCTGTCCAAATCCATGTAGGTCTGGGCAAGGGTCGAGCAATCCTGGGAGGAGTGTTTTTTCACCCTTATTGCGCTGGCAGGTATCACATTTGGCCACCATCTGTTGAATTGTCCTTTTCATGCCCTGCCAAAAGAAGTTACGCTGTGCCCATTCATATGTTTTGAGGAACCCAGAGTGCCCTGCCGATAGAGAAGCATGGAGTTCATAGAAGACAGCCTATTGAAGATCTGTGCTTTGGGGAAGCACCAGACGACCCTTGTATATTAGAGAAGCACCATCCCAAGAGTAATGTGGTACAGCAGAAGGGTTGTTGGTCAAGCGTTGGATGATTTGAGATAAGGAAGAGTCATTGACATAACCCTGTTGAACAGATTGCAACCAATTTGTAATAGGCATAGAAATAGCTGAAAGAGAACCTTGGGCATCAAATGTGCGAGAAAGAGCATCTGCCACAATATTGTCTTTACCCTTCTTGTAAGTGATCTCATAGTCATAACCCATGAGTTTGCTAACCCATTTCTGTTGTGCCGGGGAGGAGACACGCTGTTCCAAGAAATATTTCAGACTCTAGTGATCAGTCTTGATGCAGAAATGATTCCCTAATAGGTATGGGCGCCACTTCTGTACTGCATGCAAAATAGCCATCATTTCCTTCTCATAGGTAGAAGCAGCTAAATTCTTACCTGAAAGGGATTTGCTGGTGAATGCAATGGGGTGTTAATCTTGAAGGAGAACTGCACCAATTCCATTGCCGCAAGCATCACTCTCAATAGTGAAGGGCTTGGAAAAATCGGGCATAGCTAGAACAAGTGTGGTACACATAGCTTGTTTTAGTTTGTCAAATGCACACTGAGCAGCATGTGTCCATGTAAAAGCATCCTTTTTCAATAGAGCAGTTAATGGAGCTGCAATCTTCCCATAATCCTTGACAAACTTGCGGTAGTAGCTAGTCAACCCCAAAAAACCACGAAGGCTCTTGAGTGTCTGAGGATGCGGCCAATTGTTCATGGCATCGATTTTGGCAGGATCCACACGAACCCCTTATGCTGAGATAATGTGCCCGAGATACTCAACTTCATTCTGTCCAAAAACAAATTTAGACTGCTTGGCATGGAGATGATGGTCAGAGAAAAGTTGCATGACAAGATCCAGATGCTGGAGATGTTCATCCCATGTTTTACTGTAGATGAGGATATCATCAAAGAATACCAGAATGAATTTCCGCAAGTAGGGTCGAAATATTTTATTCATTAAGGCCTGGAATGTGGAAGGAGCATCAGTGAGGCCAAAGGGCATGACCAAAAACTCATAATGGCCATCATGTGTGCGGAAAGTTGTTTTAGGGATATCATCCTCATGAACCTGAATTTGATGATACCCAGAACGAAGATCCAACTTGGAGAAAAAGTGAGCCCCATGAAGGTCATCAACAACAGGAATTGGAAACTTATCCTTGATGGTGAGGTGATTAAGTGCTCGGAAGTCAATGCAGAGGCGCCATGACCCATCTTTTTTGCGGACAAGAATAACTGGAGAAGAAAAGGAACTAGTGCTTGGGCGAATAATACCTTGCTTCAATAAGTCCCGAACGAGCATTTCAATCTCCATTTTTTGGTGAAATGGGTAGCGATAGGGCCGGATGTTGGGAGGAACGCTGCCAGGAAGGAGCTGAATACGATGGTCTTCTGGCCCGGAAGGTGGAAATCCCACTGGCTCAGCAAAGACACCTGTATATCGATCCAGAATTTGTTGTAGATCCAAAGGAGTAGTGGAGACCGCTGAAGGTTTCATCTGAATGGAATGGAGCTGAGCGATGACACCATGAGAATTCTTCTTGAGGAGTTTTTCCATGCGATGTGAACTGATGATGCTGAGAGAACCTGGTTGTAATCCTGTCAATGTGTGTTTTTGTCCATTGAGGGAAAACTGCATCCAAAGTTCAGCAAAATCCCATAAGATAGGGCCAAGTGTGCGTAGCCATTGAGCGCCCAAAACCACATCACATCCACCTAAGGTCAAGGCAAACATGTCAGAGCGCAAGGTATAATCTCCCATAGAGATACGCACATTTCGACACTTCCCTTTGCAAGGTAAGGTGCCCCCATTGGCAACCATGACTTCAAAGTTGGAGCAAGGATGGATAAAACAATCAGCTTGTTTGGCGATCCGAGGGTCAATGAAATTATGAGTGCTACCAGAATCAATGAGTATTGTAAGAGGAAGATTCTTGAAGTAACCCCTGACCCGCATTGTTTGGGGGGTGGTGATTCCAGCTAAAGCATAGAGAGATATATTTGGCTGGTCATCCTGAGACGGAGGGTCAATAGGCGGTTCCTAAATGTCGACCGGAGCATCCAGTGTTTCTGGATCTTTGTCACCAATTTCAGAGGCAGGCGGAGAATCCACATCCAAGAGATAGAGATTTTGCTGAACACATCTATGTCCCCGAGTGAATTTCTCATCACAATTATAGCAAAGCCCCTTTTCTCTGCGTGCTTGCATCTCTGTTTCAGACAAACGCTTGATAGGAGTTGTTCGAGGAGCCTGCGGTATAGGTGGTCGTTGAGAACCCATATTTCGGAAGGGAACAAAAGTGGGCTTGGAGCGTTGTTGGGCTGCAATCTTGTCTTCTACCAACTTAGCCAACCCTAGGGCTTCCATCATTATGTTGGGACAGAACATTTTGACCTTAGAGTGGATGGAATCCTTTAGACCACTGATAAAACAACTCCGGTAAAAGTAAACCGTTACACCCAAACCCCTAGGTGTTAGTGAAGGCCGTCCATTAGGATCTTAACATCCCACCAAGCTCCGCAGTCCAGACTCTGGGCTGGATGTGCGCCCGTACGGTCGTGTCCCCTTTGTGTTGTACGAGCCTCCGGTGAACACTGCAATGCCAACATTGCCACCCGCTCTGATACCATATGTGATGCACCTGCAACAATTAATTAATAAGAATACGCGAAATAGCAGAAATGACAGAACTCGTAATCACTTTTATATTGATCATAGGCCACTTCGAGGGGGCAACCTCCTATGAGCAAGCTCAATACAAATAACTTCACGGTTCCTTCATAGGTCTCAACACACACTTATATACTAAGTCTAGGCACCAATACTATGGGTCAAAACCATGGGCCACTACAAACTATGGATCAACAATACTACAGGCGACTTACAAAGCATATGCGCCAACAACAATAACATAAACTATTGATCAACAAATACTACGGGACGACTTACAAAGCATATGCGTCCAACAACAATATACTAACAAAGTAAAGACATGGGTTCCTAACAGAACCAGAGTGCAGATTGCATAATGTAAAGAAACATGAAGTCAATTGTGTAATGTTGATGTAGTCAAGTAAAGTATGTGATACATTTCAGCGATAGCAAGATATCAGTTTAAAGAAGGTGCGCACAACATTATGAAAAACAGATTATTGGAAGAGTGCGCAGATCAGTAGAACAACAAAGTAATATCTTCTACATTCATATAAGGGTGGCAGGATGGGGCAAGGAGTAGGGGGTCAGTGCCTCCTTCCAGCTGAAGCTAGTAAATTAGGGAGTCAGTGCTTCCTTCAGGTCGTAGCCTGTAAAACCAGAGGTTCGGGGCCTCCTTCCGATTGGTGCTGGAAAACTTCGAAAGTTGGTGTTTCCTTGAATGCAATCTTTTTAATATAAGAGAGCATTATGTGTTTTTCTCCCGTTTGGGTTTCCACATAAAAATCTATGTGTTCTATGTATTGCATATGTGATGGTGAATGTTTCTCTTTATAATGGATGCATAATTTAAGTTCAAGTTCAATTTGATAAGAAGTAAAAATTGTCCATAACTGTGCTAATATTGATTCACCCCCCCTCTCAGTATTAATAAGATTCCAACATAGTCAAGGCTATCCTAGAATCTATCTTGATTTTTTGGCATTCTCTAGCTTGGATCCCAAAGGGAGTGTTTGAAAAAATTAGAAATATTTCTTGCAATTTCTTATGGAGTGGTAAAGGTAAAGTTGGCGGGATTTCTTGGGCTAGATGGCAATCCATAGCTCTTCCAAAAAGAAATGGAGGATGAGACTTGAAGCATATTATGTATTTGGGAAGCCTCTAGTTGCAAAATGTCTTTGAAATCTCATTATGAAGGAAAGTATTTGGAAAAGATATTATTCTTTAAAAGTGTATTGTAGCCCCTGCTTCTTTACCCAATTGGATAAGGAACCCTCAAAAAAAATTTAAGAATGTTTGAAATCACTGAAAGGACATGGTATTAGCGCTTCCTATTAGTGGAAACTCTCTTACATGGAAGGTTGGAAATGGGATGATGTAAGTATTGGATTGTTACACCTAAAATCTACCCATCATGAGATTTAGTGTATACACCCCTGAATACATATTGATTGAGTAATTGACATGGAAGGATTTGTACCCAGTTGTAATAGGTTTTGAGAGGTCGTCGCAGGTTGCTCTACTGCAACATGCGACGTTGCACCTTGCTCCATTACAGGGTGCAATGAATTCAGTTAGAAGGCAAAAATAGCTTCTTTGAGCTCCTTCTCGAAGCTTGCTGACTTGGGACCTCATCCCTGACCTCATGGGGGAGTTGGCCTTTGGTTCCTAACCTATTGGGAGGATCCTCTATCTCTCTCCTACCATATCTCAACCTATCCTATCCATACCCTATCCACTTAGTCCTATTTAAGTGAAGCTCTACCCCTCTCCAAAGGGAGGAAGTCTATGGTGTCTACATGCTGGTGAAATAACTCTTGGGAGATCCCTATTCATCCTTGAGAGACTTAAGCTTCCTTGGGAGGAAATGGAAAATGGCCCTTGGGAGGAAATGGAAAATGGCTTGGATGGAGAAGGGTTGCAACGTTAAGTCTTGGTTGTAGTTCTATGTCTCTACCATATATTTCCCTATTTATAGTAATACAAATGCTTTCCACCAATATTGTTCATGTGTGTAATGATATTGAGTAGTTTACCTGCTTAATTGTTTACTTAGATCTCTTATTGTATAGATGCTCTTTACTCGTTTGTGTTTGTTCTTGTGTCTTGACAGGTCTTGCAGCTGAGATCTGACGACCACGAGACGTGGAACAACATTCAGGAGAAAGGACTAAGAAGTAAAAGGTAAGACATCTAGCACTTGATCCTTAAGTAGATATAGGAAATCCATTTGTAGTATGTTCTATTTGTTCTAGACTCACATTGAGCTAGGGAGATCCGGCTCGCGTCCACTCGAGTGGATTGTTCGATAAACAAATCTAGTGATCATACTGGGGAAAATACTTGTCTTGTTTGAGAGTCCTTTTCAGTTGATTGCTTGATACAAGACTTTTGTTTGTCATTTGCTTCTCAAGTTGATTTCACTGTCAGATCTTCATCTTGAAGACTCTGATCTACTTCCTCTGAGTTCATACTACTCATTCCCAAACCATTTTCATGGTCCATTGCTTGGAGATCTGATTCATATTTGGAATTAGATCTCGCCCGTCGCACCTAGTTAGTGGGAACAGAGCAACACTGTGTGATTTCTGGCCTCTGTTCTTTACATGTTAGTCACTCGTCGTAGCCTTTTCATTGGCATACTACGACGTCATCGCACTTCCCGCATTGGTGAACTGCGACATCGCACAGAGTGCGCCGATTTGTCAAAATTTGGCATGTAGGCATCCCCTCTCCATTTGTCAATCTGAACTTTGGTTTGCTGTATGAACTCCCTCTGTGCTGCAAGATCCATCCGAAGATCCCATTTTTTATTTGCGTATTGGGTGTTTGGTTTTGTTTGGATTGATTTTGGGTTCCGTTTTGGACAAGTCTAAGGACCGGTAGTGGTGGACGCTCTAGCCTCCTCCACCTTCATCCACTCACCCTTGCATTCCCTTCCTTCCATCCCTGATCTGATCATTGCATTAGATCAACCTGCAGACCTCATTTACATTATTTTTTTAAGCTTTGCTTGCTACTTTTTTATTTTGAGTTAAGTGTGTCTTTCAGCTTGATTGAGTGCTTGTCTTTTCTTGAGTTTTCTGAGTATACCGAGTGTTTCAAGTAGTGTTTTCTTTTCGTTCGTTTAGATCTGAAAGCTCAATTGTCATCAAGTTTATTCTTTGATACATCCATTGAAAAGTTAAAAGTGCTTCTTTCCCATCATTTCTTGAGTGTTTTTGAAGAAAATCGTTCTTGCATTGGAATGTTTCGTTTATCAATCTTTTGGAAAGTTGAATGAATGTATGATCATTTTTGTTTTTCTTGAATTATTAATCACTCATCTTCTTGAAAGACTCAAGCTACACTTCCAATTTTGCAAAAGTATTTCCATGCTAGGGAAAGGTAGATGCATTTTTTATTTTTTATTGCTTTTAGGCCTTTGAAAGTGGATTTGAAAAGCTTGCATACTTCATTTTGAAATTCTCTCTTTTTATTACTTAGCATCATTTTTCGTTTTGAAAAGACAAAAGAAAAGGAAAAATGTTGTGATTTGGATTATTAGTGTTGTGAATTTTTGCGTTTCGTACAAAAAATGAAAAGAATGCTTTTATAGTCAACTTGTTTGAACTGGGAATCATTGCATTTGCTTTGGTGAAATTGTTGGAAAGAAAAAGTTTTCTCCCTCTCATAGGTAGCATTCATCAAAATAAAAGAATATTTTGTGCATGTAGCTAGGGCTTGCATTATGTTTCCGATTATGTACTCACCTCATGCATTCACTTAACCGTCCAGATAAAATTAACGGTAGAACTAGGTAAAAAATTTTAGCAACTTGTGTGTAAGTTAGAGACGTGTTCCGACGTCGTTAAGTGCGGTAGCTGTCGTTATTTGCCAGCACTGTATCCTAGGTTTATTGTAGTTTTCCACGTACTTATCGGTATATCAAGCTCCTTCACGTACCCACCAAGTACCATAATCTATAATTGGCGTATATCGAAGGGTGTATCACGTACTCAGTAGTATATCGGAAGGTCTCTTGCCGAACGATTGTGCATTAGACAGCACCACTACGGATTTGAGCTCCCATGTACCTTGTGTATATTGGGAGACACCACTAGGATTCCTGAAACCAACTGAGTTAACCATTTGGTCGTCTTTGCAAATCAATACACCGAGAACAACACTCAGGGAGATTAGCACACACGTACTGTCCAGGTAATCGGGTATGCAGGAAAGGGTACGGTCCCAATCCTCCTTGCCGCGTCATATTGTTGGACCTTGTAGTATATCACGGTTTGCAATGCCTTGATAATCCCGTGAGGTTCCAGAATTTGAATCCACTCTGTCACATAAGTTTGCTTGTTGCCTTAGTTTGCATAGGGTTTTGTCTGTTCTGCTTTTCTTTTAGCTTGCCTTAGGAGAAAATTTTCGTTTCAGTCACTCTGGCTGAATTTCCTTGGAGAAGGTCTCGTAGAATCCAAAACTTACCACCTGAATATCCCCTTAACCAGGAGGTAATTTCGAGGGAAAGGATGGATCCTTAACCTAGGTTCGGGTCACAAGAAGTGGAAAACCCCACTTTGAATATTGGAGGACATTTGTTTCCACATACTCCTCTAGGTTCACCTGCCTCTCATCCCCCGTAGGATGAAGAAGCACAAATACCCACTTCACAAGACCTCTCTCCCGTTATGATGGGAGAACCTCGATCGTTGGAATCGATAAATCAACCCCAGGACGACCCCACAGCAGCTGTTGGTCCTTCAACAGCTTATTGGACATCTTCTACCGGTCATCCAGTGGCCCATTTTTCCATTGCACCCCGACCCAGTCGGGTTAGTCCTGACAACCACTTGACACCTTATTGCGAGTAATTGGCTCGTTTACGTGCCATGGGTGAGGAGTTTCGACATCGGAACTTTCAAATAAGCTTCGACAACCAACCAGTCCCAGGTCGCTCTTAGTCTTTCGAATCACCATAATCATCCACACAACACGTGACCACTACTGAAATTGGTCAACCATTTATCCCTGCACATGCATCTCTTAGCTAGGAGACCAGTTCGATACTTCCTACTACCCAATCTATTGAACAACAACAGTCTAACACACCTGTTACTACCACGGTCACTTTACCAATTCCTCCCCCACCTCAAAATTCGAGGGAAGGATACTCCATTCCCCCAGATTATCTTATTGGTAACGTTACTACTATGGTAGCTAATCAACAACCTATGTTGGTTCAACCTTTGTATAGTAGTCATCCTGTTGTGGCTAGGGGGAAACCCCCATTTCCTAACCAAAACATTGGCGGTGGAATCCCCAACAGACCTCCCGTTGGACCTTGTCAACCCGCTAGACCATCCACCATGGGATTATCTCATGTTGGGGGACCATCCAATGTTACTCAACCCTCATGGAGTCAAGCATATCCAGGTTCTTTTAACCTTGCACCGGGTCAACCTAATCCTAGAAACGCACCATACGGGATACCCTATCCCGGAAACCCATACACTCTATGGGGGAAACAACCCATTTTACAACATGGACCCCAACCAACTATCCGTCAAGCACCACCACCCCCAATCGGTCCACCCCCACCTCTTGCTGGAGGCGGTGGACCCCCACCCACTTTTGGAGGAGACGGACCTCTCCCCTCTGGCGGAGGTCCAACTAATTCTACCAACAATGACCCCCACCCTTTGGTCAATGGCGGGAATGGCCCACCAACCCCCCCCAAGGGCGGAGGAGGCAGAGGACCACCCTATTATGGTGGGGGAGGATATTTCCCTACGGGCGATGGAGGTGGTCCGCCACCCCCTCCAAGCGGAGGTGGTGGTGGATCTAATTATTATGGTGGTGGCGGTGGAGGAGACCCCCATCCTTCCGGCGATAGAGGTGGTGGAGCTACCCATCCTTCTGGTGGCGAAAGTGGTCCACCACCCCCTCCAGGCGGAGGTGGTGGCGGGCCACCTTATGATGGTTATGGACCTCCACCTCCCCCCGATGATGGCGGTGGACCTCCGCCTTCTCTCGATGGTGGAGGTGGAACCCCATCTTATTGGAATGGACCACCCTTTGGTGGTGGACCCCCTTACGGTCTGGGCGACACACCCCCCTACGGTCAGTTTCCCCCGTGGTCACCCTTTAATCAGTCAATATGAGGTCCTACCAGTCCTTACATGCCTTATCAGTACTACCAGTACCCGCAGCCTCATCAACAGCTGCCCTTCTTGGCTACTTTGGACCTACCTGACCTATTGTAGCTAGGGTTTTACCCCTAGCTTGTGCAAATGAGCACCTACTAAGGAGAAGGGACTCCTTAGTAGCAGTTCAGTAAATGTAAATTAAAATGCTAAAACAGAAAAAATAAGATGTAAAGAATGGCTTTTGTATTAATTTTACCTCCAATGTGAAGGTTGGTGAAGCTCTTGCAATGCTCCAAGAGGGTTGCTCCAAGCTCCAACTTGCTCCTTCTCTTTCTCCAATGGTGGAAATGGCCCAAAAGGGGCTCTCAAGGTGAAAGTAGCTCAAGGGTGAGCTAGGGTTTCAAGAGCTATTTTGGCAGAGTAAGGGTGCTTATGATTGTGGATGTGGAATGAGGGGTCTCCATCACCTATTTATAGTTTTTTGGTGGTGGAGTGTTGGCCCATGGTTTTGGGAACCATATGGTTTAGGTCAGCTGTATAGGGTTTTTTCCTCCTTTTCCTCATTATTTTATATTTTTATTCCCTTTTTAGAGGGTTTTTGCTATTTTTAGAGGAATTTTGGATATTTTTGGAGGAAAAAGGGGTTTTTTAGCCTTTTTGAGGCTTTTTTGATGGTTTTTTGGCCTTTTGGAGGCTTTTTAGTGGGATTCTCAAGGTTTTTAAGGGAAATATGGTAGGAAAATGGACAAATGATCCATGTAATGAGGTAGATGAGGTAGTGAACACTTTTTGGGTGTTAATACCTATGTCGATTGACGAACAACCCCATTTACTATAGAACTAACTGGCCCCCGATTCCGGTGAAACTCCCATCGGATATCCCCAAGTTTGACAGCAAACAGGACGAGGATCCCAAACATCATGTGATGACATACCATTTGTGGTGTTCATCCAACTCTTTGATGGACGACTCGATCCGTCAGAGATTATTTCAACGGACACTCACTGGTTCGACTGCAAAGTGGTACATTGAATTACCACCTCATTCTTTTCACGATTTCGGGTTTCTTGCTATGAAATTTTTGACCCACTTCCAACTGCCTATATGGTATGAGACTGGTATGTACCTTCTCACCTCTCTCCCCCAGAATACCGCTACTCATATCTCTACTCATATACATGAGTGGCGATGGAGAAGACGTTTGATTAAGGCTCCCATTCTAGACCAAATCCTAGCAGATTGGTTTACAAAGTCTCTCATTCCCCACATAGCTCGAGACATCACCATGGGCGGTGCTGTCACTGAAGAACAAGCTATCGCTCGTGCCCATTACCTAGACTTGGTATACGCTCAATCGGGCACATTGTTTGAAATTCTTTCCGACGCACCCCGCGACACTTATGACCCCACAAAACCTCCTAAGGGACCCCAAACCGATGGCATCATTGGCTCCCTTAGCACCCAGCCTGCTTCTAATAGTGTTGGATCGTCAAACCTTCATGGTTCATCCCCATTACCAACCCAGGCTGGCCACAACACCACCAAATCGGCCGCTCCTGCTGTAAATGAAGAGGTGAATTTTGTCCAATCAACTTCATCTCATTAGTCCAGCGGCAAGAAGAAGAACAAGGGGAAACCCAAGAAGTCTTCCACCCAGCAGGAACAAAGGAGCACTCCTGATGATACCAAGCATAAATTGAAACTAAAGTATCCTTGTTTATTGTGCAGAGATGATCACTTCTCCAAAGAATGTCCCCATAGAGACGAAGTTCAAAAATTTCTTCGGGGTAAACCAACTCCCGCAGTCCTCAACGATCTGTTTCCCACTCAGAATCAATAAATTATTTCTCAACCCCCCCAGCCTAGGGGGAACCATCCAATACCGTGCATGTTCTCATGGTGCATAACGAAATGATCAATTTGAATACTCGCTCGCGATCATATGACTCAGTCCCTTCGAAGGAACCTTCTAGAAGTAATACTGAAAAAGCTTCCAACTCCCTGCCTGATGTCACTATACCAACAACTTCTCTCACCATTGAGAAGCCATCCTTAGATTCGATATTGCGACCGACCAAGAGCACAATTTGAAAAGTTTTTTTCAATCCTCATGCTCGAGCGGCACAGATTACAATATCGTCGAGGACTTGGCCCAAGATCCTTGCGCCATGTCCACCTTGGAAGTTTTGCAGAACTGTCCTAATCAATGCAAAATGCTCCTTGTAGAAATCAGTGTAGTCGACCCTGATTCTTCAAATACCATCATGTTTCGACTTGACTACTTCAAGCCAAGGCTTTCCCACCAGCTCGCATTCCAAGTAGCTGCAAACATTGCAGGGAAAATTGTCCATCGTACCCTTTTGGACGAAGGCGCCTCTACTTCTGTCATATCGATCACCTGTTGGAGAGCCATCGGCTCTCCTGAATTGAATCGTTCTCCTACCATGTTGAAAGCATTCGACGGTCATGGCTTTCAACCACATGGGTTCCTACAATCTCCCGCAGTTGAAGTGGGCAGAAAGACCGTAACCATCAATGTGGAAGTGGTCTCGGCCCTGATAGATTATAATCTCTTGCTTGGTCGCAATTGGTTTTACGCCATTCAGGCGGTAGCCTCTTCAGTCTTCCGCGTAGTACAATTTTCCCATCAAGGACGAATTGTTACTATTGACCAATTAGATTTTTGCACACCGGACACGACTACTCATGCTGGTGACCATGTTCCTTCCATTGGACAAACGTCAAAACAGTATGAGAGTATAGGGGTTGGCCTTTTGAAAGATTCATCTCTCATGGGCGTTTTTCCAATTTCGGACCCCCCTAATCATGTTGCTTCGGTGAACATGATCTCCATAGAGATTTCATCTCACTCCACTGATACTTGGCTTGTACCGGATGAAGCCACAACACACCTGATTGGAAATGCAATGCCTCTTTCACCCGTTGAACGTATTTACAAGGCTATCCAGTCAGCACCGGAGGACCACTTACCTGTGGCTCCCCCATCCTGTTCTCTACAACGGGCATCATCTCTACTTGATCTCTTACTTCGGACTTTCCATTCAGACGAGTCCATCATGGAAGTTATGAATGTAGATGATGGCCCGTGGGATGACCTCCATCATAGGTCGTGTTTTCTTCCTCCTTTGGAATACATAGAGGACAACATTGATACCATCTTTTCACTGGATATCTACACGGTCCCTCATTCCCCCATACTCACATGTCTATCAGAATTGAGGGAAACCTGGCCAATATTGAGCCTACCACCCCGGTAAGAATTTCAGTAAAACCTAGTATAGTGGAACACATTAGCATAGGCCAGAAGTGTTCCCCTGAAGAAATAGCTATGGGTACGACCTTATTCAAGCAATTTTGAGACGTATTCGCTTGGTCCTATGAGGAGATGCCTGGGATAGACCCCATGATTGTTTCTCATGAAATAAAGACCTATCGCGACATCAAACCTGTGCGTCAAAAGTTGCGACTGGTACACCCCCGAAATACTGCAGCGTCAAGGCAGAGATTGAAAAACTCTTAAAGGCTGGTTTGATTTATCCTATCCCGTTGACGGATTGGGTCTCAAATGTCATCCCTGAGAACAAAAAATAGGGTACTATTCGCGTCTGTGTTGATTATCGGGACCTTAATAAGGCTTGTCTGAAGGACAATTACCCGACCCCTTTCATTGACCATATTATCGATAATTGTGCTGGAAGCGTCATCTTTTCATTCATGGATGGCTTTTCTGGTTACAACCAGATTGAGATCAACCTAGCGGACCAACATAAGACGGATTTCATCTATCCTTGGGGGACATTTGCATATCGCAAACTTCAGTTTGGCCTTAAGAACGTTGGCGCCACATTCCAACGGGCCAAGTCGTATGCTTTCCATGACATTAAGGACTTTGTGGAACCTTACCTGGATAATCTCCCTGCTTATTCAAAGCAGCGTGAGTTCCACATCGATCATCTGACGACCATTTTCCTCAGATGCAGACAGTACAATATCCGTCTGAATCCTCATAAGTGATCTTTTGCATTGAGTCCAGACGTCTCTTAGGTTTCATTGTCTTGAAGGATGGGATCCATATTGATCCCTTAAAGGTGGAGGCCATCATCAACCTGCCACCCCCGACTAATGTGATAGAACTTCAAAGTCTCCAAGGGAAGGTGACTCATTTAAGACGTTTTGTTTGTAATTTCGCAGAGAAGACTCAGGGATATATGAAACTGCTTAAGAAGGATGTCCCGTTCATTTGGGACAATCAAGCTCAAAAATCCTTCGACAACATTAAACATGCCATCATGCATGCCCCCGTGCTCCAACCGCCCAATTATTACCGAGATTACATTCTATATCTCCCTGCTTCTGCTACCACTATCGCCATGGTTCTGGTACAGGAAGATCAAAACGCCCAAGAACATGTAATATACTACGTGAGTAAGGGTCTAATTGACGCTGAAACTAGATATTCACATGTCGAGAAGCTTGCTCTCGCAGAAGTCATCGCCATTCAAAAGTTTCGACACTATATCTTGCTCCGCACCACCACCATCATCGCAGACTCGAACCCCATGTACCACGTACTGACACGTCAGGTGCTTGGGGGAAAGTACTCACGTTGGATTGTGATACTGCAAGAATTCGACCTTCTTTTCGAGAAAGCCAAGTCCAAAAAGTCCCCGGTGTTTGCTGAGCTTATATGTGATTTTCCCCACCCTAATGTAGAAGTTGAGCACAATGACTCTTTTCCAGATGAATCATTGTCTCTCATCAGTACGACTGATCTGTGGTATGGAGATATTTCATTATATCTTCAATCCCAACGCTTCAACCCTCAATTGTCACGCGACGATCGTCGTACAATACGTCACCACTCGAAGTATTATCTAATCATCAGTGATACTTTGTACCGCTGTGGCGTCGTTTCAATTCTTCGACGTTGTCTAACTCACGATGAGGTTGAACGCGTTCTGAATGACTGTCACGTTGGGGCGTGTGGCAGTCACCTCTCTGGGATGGCTACAGCCCAGAATATTTTGTGCGCAGGATATTACTGGCCTACTATCTTCAAATATTGTATTGAGGCCATGAAGAGATGTCCTCCATGTCAATACTTCCATACGAAGAAGCGCACCCATCCTGCCCCATTACACCCAGTTATTGTCGTGGGCCCCTTCGCAAAATGGGGCATCAATTTTATGCATTGTAAGCCTACCTCAGCCGGGGGGCATAGTTACATCATTGTAGCCGTGGATTACTTCACAAAGTGGGCCGAGGCAATGCCTACATACCAAAACGACGGCAAAACCGTCGCACTCTTCATGTTCAACCATGTAATAGTGTGGTTTGGAGTTCCTTAGGCAATCGTTACCGATCATGGTTCTCACTTTCAGAACCACATGGTCGATGAACTGAGTGATAGGTTGGGTTTTCGCCATGAAAAATCAACACCCTACTACCCGCAGTCCAATGGACAATTCGAGGCAATTGACAATGTCTTGAAAACTATGGTCCAAAGGATGGTAGGAACCCATAAATCCAACTGGCATAATATGCTCTTTTCAGCACTATGGGCCTACAGAACTTCCATTAAAATCGCCACAGGTTTCACTCCTTCCCAATTGGTATATGGATTGGAGGCTGTCCTGCCGATAGAGTGCAAAATTCCGTCTCTACAACTCATTGTTGACCTTCTTCCTAACACTACTGTCGAGGAAGAATGTTTCCTGTACTTAGCAAAACTTGACGAGTCTCGCCGAGATGCCGCTCTTGCTAATGAAGCACATAAGAAACGCATCAAATCTCAATATGAAAAGTCTATTGAACCTCGTATCTTCAACGAGGGTGACCTGGTCCTCACATACAACCAGAAGCATGATAAACTAGGAGCAGGAAAGTTTGATTCCATGTGGCACAGACCTTATATTGTCAAACATGTTTTGGAAAAGGGAGCTTATGAGCTTGAGGACTATGATAGAATCTCTTTGGGTGAACCCCACAATGGGATTTACCTGAAAAAGTACTATGCCTGAAACTGTCATGCATATATTTTCTTGTATATACTATACATGGCATGTTTTTGTGTTTTCGTGTGGTGTGACGTGTTTATTTTTTAGTGTATTTAGATCTTGTTTCTGCTTCTTATACCATGTTTTGTCTCCGTGTGCAGATGGAAACATGCTACAAATTCGCGAACGGCGCCAGGCGGCATACCCGTAACTTTGTATTGGCAGCCTGGGTACTATATTCCCCAACAGGTGAGCTCATTAGCTCGGGGGGAGTTGCCTTGGGTTTGCAACCAACAATGCTGCAGAGTATCAGGAAGTAATTGGAACCCTAACCAGTGCTATTTCCCTAGGTATGAACCACATTGTCATCCACATGGATTCTCAATTAGTGGTTTCCCATCTTAACCGGGTCTATGCTATCCGTGATCCTACCTTACTCCGTATCTTTAGACGAGTTCGTCTCTTGGAAAGGTCATTTGAATCCATTCAATACCTGCACATTCCACGAGAGTTAAACACAGTTGCTAACTCAATGGCCAACTTCATTTTGGATTGATACATCGCACACACATAACAGTCATAATATGTAAAAGCATTCACAACATGTAAATAATGTACTGTATAAAAGCAAACATATGAACAAGATCACATCACTCATCAATTTAAAAAACACATAATGTATAAATAGCCGATAATGTCTGTATATATAAACATAATCTTGAAAAAGTAGTGCTGATACAAAATTCTAAAGCACGATAGCTTTCAGTAAGTCTCTACAAAATCGGAAGCTTCGTAGCTTTCAGTAGTACAAAATCTGAGGCCTCTAAGCTCTCAGTACACACACAATGACAACATGTGGCCTATCGCCCGGCCTATACAACCCTAGGTGGTCTAGCATCCCTAGCCAACTAAGTCTGGAAACAGTCCACTACTCTCGCAACCCTGCGAAGCAATGCGTTGAAGCGCGCAGTTGCTCCAACCGTGTGCACCTGCATAGGCCGTGGCACCTCATCTACCCTCGGCTCAGGAACAACCAGTGTCAACCCACTCAGGTTGGCATAGACTCTGTCCATCTCCATAATGGCAGCATGCATGGCTGGATCCACCATCTCTCCCTCTCCTCTCTCTCTCCTATCCAAAAGAGAGGTCCCCACTGGTCGTATAGGCCCCACATCTGCACACACATGTTGCTCTCCTGTCATCACTATATAAAAAAAAAATCATAAATGCACAAAACTTAAAAAAGTTCAAGGGTCATTTGTTCTTACCGAGGTCTCCCCATGCTGCTCCCTTGGCCAGCGGCAAGTCTGGGTCATTTGTTAAGTCGGTGCCACTATATGGAAATTCGTCCACCATCAGTAACTGGCCGCTAGCCAAGCGAAGAACTCGGGAGGGAATCCTATGATAGGACCCCCACCATGCCAAGCCATCACATCGGTCCACCTGGCCATGTGTGGATCTCTGAGGTCCCTATCCTCTAGTGGTACCTGAGGACGCAAAAGGGGAACCCATTCTAGCAAGAACGAGATCACTATAGATCCACAGCCGAACTGTTTGAGCTCTCCCCGTCGACACTTTGTCAGCTGAGCTCGTACGTTTGCAAGGACCCCCTCACATGAGTTGAATATCTTTGGAGACAAACAGTCCTCCGCATAAAGCATCTGTGCCCTGGTGGCTAAGTGAGGAGCTTGACTCCCCACCATCCTCGTAATGGTGAATAAATGATACGAACCGTCACACCAAAACCTTGAGATGTTAGTGAAGGCCGCCCACTAGGAACTTAACATCCCACCACGCTCTGCAGTCCAGACTCTGGGCTGGATGTGCGCTTGTAAGGTGGTGACCCCTTTGTGCCGTACGAGCCCCGGACGAACACTGCAATGCCAACGTTTCCACCCGCTCTATGACTTGAACCTGGGTGGAGGCTCTGATACCAGATGATACAAACCGTTACACCAAAACCTTGAGATGTTAGTGAAGGCCACCCACTAGGATCTTAACAATAAAATGGCCCGCAATGGGCGCTCCCGTACATCTTTGATGCAAATCTTCCCGCTAGATGCATGGGCGTTGGGACCACAATGTTGTCAGATCAAATCTTCCACGGTTCGATCACTCCCATGTGATCTAGTGAGTGTCAAATTGTCCCCCCTTCGGGACAAACCAGTCAGAAAATAGATGTCCTTGACATCTATGTGAAGCTCATGCTCACCAACCATGAAGTACTGCTGGGCCACATCCCAACATTGGAGCATATGGTTCAGTAGTGGAAGTTGGGATCTCATCCCCTGAATGTGGAAGAACTTGAGGATCCCACAGTTCCTCAATGCTTCCACACAATGTGGATCGTTTACAGCTTGTTCATCATCTAATTTGTGTTCCCTTTCCTGCCATTCCAAAACCATTCTGGATGCTTGGAACCTGTCAATAGGAATTTTTTAACAATGTTAGGACTTGCTTCACCCACTGGAAGTCCTTCTTTTGAGTTTTATTTGAGTTGGGAAATGGACGTCGCCATCGTCGCACCCCGTTTTTGCAAACAAGCCGACGTCATCGCAGTCCATGTATACTCCATTTGCGACGACTCGGTCTCGTCGCAGTTCCCGAAAGGGCAAACAACAATGAGTCGAGGGTGCAATGGCCCTTCCCAAATCAAGCCAAAACCCAAAAAAATGACTAAAAATCAAAATTGTAAACCACTACGATTTTGCTGGCTGAATTTTAGGGTTACCTATTCCTAACGGTGGGTGAAATGGCTGATCGTAGCTCTCGGAATCGACAAGTGAAAATCTGGCTCTAAATGGCACTATTCCTCCCAAATTTGGCAAATAGAACAATGGTGACTATATTTGGTTTTTGTTTCTATTTATAAACAAAATGGAATATTCCTTTTTCAAACATTTGATGCCGTTATGCCATTTTCTATAGTTTGGATCAGTTTTATTGTATTTGAACGTTCGGTTGACTATTTGACCTATTTTCTGAGTGTGCAGGAGTTGTGAAGAGCTTTTCTACATCATTTTCATATTGGAACGATCATCTCAGGTATGAACACCCGTTATGAGTTTTTGTCGTTTACCCATTTTTTCATAGATTGCAATTAATGAGCTTACTCTTTGTTCTTTCTCGTGCTCTTGAAACTATGAGAATACGTTACCGAGTTACGATTTATCACTTTTCCGGGCTCGTTAAACTCCTACGGAAAGGGAACCCCTCGGAGTCTATATTTAAGCTCTTTTCAGGCTCTTGAAATACGAAAAGATCACCAAGCGAACTTGTTGCGTTCACGTGTGTAAAAGAATTTGAATGGTCATCTTCCTGGTGATAGTTTATCCCTTTTTCAGACCAGGGGGCACTAGTTACGAAAAAGGTATACTCCAGCCAATCATGACTGGAAGAGTCCTCTCTCGCGTTGTTTTACCCCTTTTCGGGCGATGAGGCTAACTTTACGAAAAAGGACCGTTGGAGTCTTCTTTAGTTCTTTTCAGACTCTCTAAACATGAAATGATGACCGAGTTTACCTTCTATGGACTCGTTAAACTCTTACATTGAAGGGCCCGCCATAGGACGATCCACTCCTATCCCAGGTTTGAAAAATATTTGGCATTGGACTCATCTATGAGATGAGCTATACCGAGCATCTGGTTACCCTCATCAAGCTCGTAAAAAACACATGAGGCACTCATAATTCATGATGGGGAAAAAAGAAAGCTTTTGTGTTACACACCTTTGTTAGTGGCAGTACATAGTCGTTCTTGGACATGGCTCTCATTTTCATTTGCATATAGTACTTGGATCATCTATTTGTCCTCGAGTCTCGCTTACTTTTTGAGTCTCGTTACTCCTTTGAGTCATTCAAAGAAAGCTTCCATCATCAGTTGCATTAGGAGTGGGTGTCGCACTCGTCATGTCAATACTGCGAAGTCATGCCATGCCCATGTTCAAGAACATCTTCACTATTTGCGGTCAGTACACCTTCAATCATGTCGGTCTACTCTGATTCAGTCCCACATGTTACTGTACCATCCGACCCACTCTATGCATCTTTTGTCATGTTTCGTGTCGATGATGGGGGATTCATCATGGCCCTCCTTCGACGGATTCATCTTTGTCGACTTCAACACATCATCCAAATATAGAATCTAGAAACCAACCAAGTACCTTGGCCCTGCATGTCTCAATGGCAAGTTACCTCTCTTTCAACATGAGTTCACATCGTTGAATCTTGATTGAAATATTTCATCTTGCGTTCGACTTCAACTCATTTATTCACGCTTGGTGATATGTACTATGATACCTTGGGAATCATTGACATTAATGGTGATCTCCCTCGCGCTTGTTAATGGTTTACATCAATGACCAGTAATCAAGTGGTTTCTACCATGTTCAACGTCAAGACATTTGTAATCACATGGATAGATTCGTATCATTGCGGGTTCAGCTTGAAGACCCTGGGGAGTCATGTTTTACCCAGGTTGTGATGGAGTTTGTATTGAGTCATATTACACGGATCCACATTTGTATTGGTCGTGGCTGTGTTATCATCTCATCATGGATATACGCTTGTGTCTAGTAGCCATGATCGTGTTCAATCGGCCATTACTACCATGGAGCTGCATTGTATTGGTCGGTAGCCATGTTGTACATCATATGAAATTGTCAGTTCAAAGTTAGTTGTACTGCAGCAATGTCCTTCGTCCGACAAGTCCATTGCCATTCCTTTTTTCAAAGCATTTCACCTGTCCAATCTTTCAACAGCTTCATGCTTTGGGGGGCATTCTGTTACACCTAAAATCTACCCATCATGAGATTTAGTGTATACACCCCTGAAGACATATTGACTGAGTAATTGACCTGGAAGGATTTGTACCCAGTTGTACTAGGTTTTGAGAGGTCGTCGCAGGTTGCTTTGCTGCAACATGCGACGTCGCACCTTGCTCCATTACAGGGTGCGACGAAGTCAGTTAGAAGGAAAAAATAGCTTCTTCGAGCTCCTTCTCGAAGCTTGCTGACTTGGGACCTCATCCCTGACCTCATGGGGGAGTTGGCCTTCGGTTCCTAACCTATTGGGAGGATCCCCTATCTCTCTCCTACCATATCTCAACCTATCCTATCCATACCCTATCCACTTAGTCCTATTTAAGTGAATCTCTACCCCTCTCCAAAGGGAGGAAGTCTATGGTGTCTACATGCTGGTGAAATAACTCTTGGGAGATCCCTATTCATCCTTGAGAGACTTAAGCTTCCTTGGGAGGAAATGGCAAATGGCTTGGATGGAGAAGGGCTGCAGCGTTAAGTCTTGGTTGTAGTTCTATGTCTCTACCATGTATTTCCCTATTTACAGTAATACAAATGCTTTCCACCAATATTGTTCATGTGTGTAATGATATTGAGTAGTTTACCTGCTTAAATGTTTACTTAGATCTCTTATTGTATAGATGCTCTTTACTCGTTTGTGTTTGTTATTGTGTCTTGACAAGTCTTGCAGCTGAGATCTAATGACCGCGAGATGTGGAGCAGCATTCAGGAGAAAGGACTGCGAAGTAAAAGGTAAGACATCTAGCACTTGATCCATAAGTAGATCTAGGAAATCCATTTGTAGTATGTTCTATTTGTTCTAGACTCACATTGATCTAGGGAGATCCGGCTCACATCCACTCGAGTGGATTTTCCGATAAACATGGATTATATCAAATTACAGTATGTCGTGAATAGATTTGCCTAAGTCCTAATTTGATAAATCATACCCATGAAAAAGGTATTTATACTTTGTACATCAAATTGTGGATACTATTTCTACAAATGTTTGGCAACAAGGTTGGAAATTGGCATAGTGTATCAATTAGATGGAGAATGGATAGATACTTGGTAGATCTATCTGAAGGAGTTGAAAATAATAAATATAATAATAATTGATTCAAAGGAATCCTTGATGTGGGATGAAAATAAAGTTAAAGGTATGTACACTACAAAGTTAGGTTATGAAGTTTCAATGGATCCTATTGGTCGAGAAGAGATTTGGTGGTGGAATAAAATATAGAAAATAAAGGTACCTAAGAATACAAGAATCTTCCTATGGATCACACTATAAAACAAGGTTCCAAAAACTTTACACCTAAATCTTGTCACCATGAGCCATGTGTCAAAGTTTTGCCTAATCCTTGAAGTTCCCTTAGCTAAAGTGCATTAAGTTTGGGGTTTTCCCTAGGTTTTTCCTTCTCTAAGTGCACCGGCGCAGTTTCCCTTCAGACGAGGTGCGCCGACACACTTTGCACACTAACAAGGTGTGCCACCGATGCTCTTTTCCTTCATGCAAGGTGCGCTAGCCTTCAGATGGCGCTCTGTCTCTTCATGCAAGGTGCGCCAGGGGTGTTTATAGGTGAAAACTCAAGTTTTGAGACCCTTCTCGAAGCTTGTTGAGGTGGAGGGTCATCCCTAACTTCTAGGTGAGGTGGCATTTCAGTTCCTAACCTAAAGGGAAGGATCCCTTAACCATCTCCCCCTAATCGTCAACCTACCCTATCTTTTTAGCCCTATATAAACACCCCCTCTCTCCATGGAAAGTGGAGGAAGTCTATGGTACTCTTATGCTGGTGAAATTAGCTCAGTGATCCAATACTCTAGTCTTGGAGGCACCTACTTCTCTCTAGGAGCTTTGTTTTGGCTTGTAGGAAGGAGATTGCTACGTTGAGGCATCGGTTGTAATTATCTCTTCTATTGTACTTCCCACCTTTTATACAGTAATATAAATGCTTTCCATAAATTTTATTGTGTTAATGATATTTATAGTTCACCTCCTCAGCTGTTTACTTAGACTAGTTAGTGTTTAGGCATACTTTAATGCTTGTCTTGTTCCCTATGTTTTGACAGGTCTTGCAGTTGCAGATCTGACGATCGCAGAGCTCAGAACGATTACAAGGAGAAAGATCTGTGAGTCTAAGGGAATATGCTTAATTCCTTGATCTCTAACTCGATCTAGGAAAGGTATTCCATATTATGTCTCATTTTTTCTAGACTTGCATTAAGCTAGAGAGATCACGCCTTAAGTATGCTTTTGGTAGATTGACTGATAACAAATTTGGTGACCATACTGGGGAACTTGCGTTGATTTTAAGTTTTCAAGTTGAATGTCATATTCTTTGATTTCTTTGCAAGACATTTCCTTTTCCTCCTGAGCCTCTTTCACCATCAGATATTCTTGTTGAAGAGTCTGTTAAATTTCTCTGAGTCCATGGGTTTAATTATTAAACCATTTCATTACTCATCCTTGGAGATCTTTTTCATTTCTACTTTGGGATTTCGCCCGACACACCTGGGTAGTGTAACCAGAGTGCCATCCTATCACGGGTATTTTTTTCCTTTCTGAGATTTGCGCCACCAGCGCTAAAGCTTTATTTGTCTTCTGCGCCGCCAGCGCTAAACCCATGTGGATGATCTGCACCGGGTGCTTTGTGCCTGACTGCAACCTGCGTCGGCCCCTTCAAGCCTATTTTTTAGCTGGGATTTCCTTGTTTTTGAGATTTTGGTATGATTGATTGTGGTTTGTAGGCTGAGTATTACAGACACACACCCCTTAGGTCCAGCATTGCTTGTGTTTGGAAGTGTTTTTGTTGATTTTGGATGTTTCATTAAGTCAAGTAAGTGACTCGGTTATCGGGGGCAATTTAAATCCCCCACCGTTCGGTTCGATCTTGCCATCTTTGATCACCTTACTTGATCTTTTTAGATCTGATCTCCAAACCCTTCCCCAATCATTGATTTTTGATTGCATTTAGTATATTTTGAGCTTTTCTTCGAAGTGATTTTAAGTTTGTGGGTGTTCTCATTTTTTCTTTGGGAATTTCTGGGTGATTAGAGTGCTATTAGACATTCTCTCATTTTCTGCCTATTGATCTGAAAAGTATTTAGTTATCAAATTTCATCTTGATACATGCATATGAAAATCAAAGTGTCTCATTAGTTTGTTTTCAAGGACAATATTTTGTTGCATATAAAGGTTTGGTCGCATCTTTGATTTCCTTGCCTTTTTAGCCCATTATAGCAGAAAGTTAGAGTTTATGCATTCTAGATAGGAATTCTTAATTTCATTACTGCTTAAGGTCATTTTTATTATAAAAGGAAAAAAGATATCTCCTTACCTTAAGTAGGTTTCATCGAAAGACAAAGGAAAATGTGCATTTTCATGTAGTTAGGATTTGCATTATTTTTACATTTCCTGTCTACACCTCATGCATCCACCTAACCGCACAAGATAAAATTAATGCTAGCTTAGGTTAAAATCATTTAGTAACTGTGTGTAATTTAGAGACTTGTTCCGACGTCGTAAAACATGGCAGCTATCATTACTTGCCAGCACTACATTCCGGGGGTATTGTAGTCTTCCACGTACCAACCGGTATATCAAAGATCTTTCACGTACCAACCAGGTATATCGAAGATATTTCACGTACCCACCAAGTACTTCACATACATGGCGTATATCAAAAGGTGGTTCATGTACTTGGCGTATATAGAAAGGTGTTTCACTTACTCAGTAGTATATAGGAAGGTCTCGTGCCATACGGTTGTGCATTAGACAACACCACTACGGATTTGAGATCCCACATACCTTGAGTATATCGGGAGACACTCCTAGGATTCCTGAGACCAACTGAGTTAACCATTTGGTTGTCTTGGCATCGCAATACACCGAGAACAACACTCGGGGAGATTACTATGCATGTATCATCCAGGTATTTGGGTATTCAGGCAAGTGTATGGTCCTAATCCTCCTTGTCGTGTTTTACTGTTGGACCTTGCGGAATATAGCGAGTTGTGGCGCCTTGACAATCTTGTGAGAATCCTGACTATTTATCCACTCCTATTCACATAGTTTGCTTGTTGCTTTTAGACTTGAGTAGCATTTGATTTGTGTGGTACTTCAGAGACTCTTAGGAAGTTTAGATATGGAATATTCTTTCGGTACTACCAACCAAGAAACCCCTTTCCAAGGTATGCCATTTGTTATCCCCCCTTGTGGAATTGTTGGTCCTCCCTTTATGGCTACGTTGAGTCTTCCTGGATTGATGATAGGATTACCAATATGGTTATTTTCCAATATGGTTACACCAAGTGCACCAATCGTGTCGAACCTAGGTCCCTCACCACATGAACATCAATATCATGGTGACCCTTCTCCTTCTTCATCAAAAGTTGAATCGGATTCCCTCTCTTCCTCTTCTCTTACTGGAAACACTGATGTTAGTAAGAATGGGGGTGAGAAGAAGAAGAAAGGGAAGACTAAGAAGAAGGTCACAACCCCAGCCTCTGAATATCATGTTGGGAACTCATCAGCCCCTGATCATCATGCTAGGAGCATTGATACACCTATTTTGAATTTGCTTAAACTGGAATTACCTTGCAAACTTTGCAAAGGGTCCCATTTTCTTAAGAGATGCCCTAGTATCTCCAATGTCTTAGAAATATGGTCGCGTTCTGAACATCCCATGCCATCAGTCTCTGGACATCATACTGATGATACCCCATCAACTAGTGACATTATAATTAAGGGTCAGAAGGGTAGAGTTGCATACCCTTGTTGGTTATGCAAGGCCATGCACCGTACTTACCTTTGTCCTTGTATGGATGAAGCTTCACAATTGTTGAAAGACATGGACATATCCCATAAACACCTTCCAAATGAATATTGTAGGTTGTCCCTTGATCCTACGTTAGTTGATAGGATGGTCAATCCAACCCCACCCTTGGTTGACCCCACTCTTTCATTGAAGAGTGAAAACGAAGCGGTCGATTCAACAACATCCTCGATCGACCCCATTCCTCCCTTGAGGGATGATACCCAAGCGGTTAATCAAGTCTCATTCTCGGTTGACCCCACTCCACCTTTGAAGAGTGAAATGCCAACGATTAATCGAGCATCACCCTCAGTTGATCCCACTCTCCCTTTGAAGAGTGAAATGAAAGCAGTAGATCTAGTTTTATCCTCGGTCCACCCAACTCTTTCAGTGGAAAATGCCCATATTGAAGCAGTCACCATCACAAAATCTTTGTCGTATCCTGCTTTTCCAACTGAAAGTGAATTAGAAACTGCTGATATCTTTCTGGTCGATTCAGACAGTTCTAGGCAAGGAGAAGTCTCATCCCCGGGACGTCCTCCAAGTACTGAGGTTATTTCATTTGATTGGAATAGTCTAGCAGAATCTCATCTCCCCCCGGATGTTCCTTTCTAGATAATTGTAGGTGTTTCCGAAAAGGAAATATTTCGCACTATAGTTGACGAGGGAGCTTGTGTTAGTATTTTATCCTCAACTGCTTGGAAAGCTATAGGGTCTCCTCAGCTAATGTCGGTTACCAGCCAGATTTTGGCTTTTAATAGAAGGCCTATCATACCTTTAGGGATTCTTCCACAGTTACCTATCACCTTTGGAGGGAAAACTGTTTATGTTGATCTCATGGTTTTCCAAGGTCCTTTAGATTTCAATCTGCTCCTTGGACGTGATTATGTCTATGCTATGAAAGCCGTAGTGTCCACACTCTTTCGAGTGATGTATTTTCCCTATGATGCGAGGATTGTGACCATTGATCATCTTTCCTTCGTGACACCCAATCATCACATGACTTCCATTCAACAAAATTCCCCGAACGTTCCACACATACTAGTGGTTTCTTTCCCTTAAGCATGAGGGGCATGTCTCCATCCTCTGGACATCATGCTGGGGGGCACACTATTAACCTCTGGACATCATGTTGGATAAGTGCCTTTAATCTTGAGCATAGTTCCCTTTCTATGTCAAGCTCGTTGAAAAATGAAATAGGTTCCCACGAGCATGGTTCTATTCCTGTGTCAAGCTCGTTAAAAAATGAAACAATATCCCATGAGCATCGTTTTATTCCCTTTCAAGCTCATTAAAAAATGAAATGGCCCTTTTTTGGAGCATAGTTTACCTTTGGTTTCAAGCTTGTGGAAAAATGAAACCATCTCCCTATGAGCATAGTTCCCTTTATATGTCAAGCTCGTTGAAAAATGAAATAGGTTCCCACGAGCACGGTTCTTTTCCTGTGTCAAGCTCGTTAAAAAATGAAACAGATCATGTCGCTTTGAGTCAAGTCTTCTCGTAGACTTAATACCTGAACCTTCTTTTCATCCGCCTATGCCTTAGGTGAATGAAACGAAGCTTGGGGGGCATGTCTTCAACCCCTGGACATTATTTTGAATTCAAATTGATCGCCTCTCCACACCATGTTGGATCTAGGTCACGTACTTCTAGCTACCATGTTGAGGAAGAGTCCACCAATGGGAAAAAAATTTAGCATACTTTCCTTTTTTGGTTTTCAAGCTCATTAAACCATGAAAATAATCCCAAGTTCTTCCTGTATCAAGCCGTTAAAAAAAAACATGTGCTCGAGTAAATAAAAAATGGTGAGAGAGAACGGGGACTCCGCGGGACTAAAGAACTCTAGTTTCTGAAGTGTTCTGGTTTAGGGTTTGGGCCGACCGTCCCTCATGGATCCACCCCCCGATCCGGGCCGAGCACCTCTTGATGCTCTCTTCTGTTCGCTGGTAGCGGCTCAACCTTCGTCCTCAAAGCAAGTCGGGCCTGTTGACTCGAGGTTTGTTAAAAAGTCTGCCATCCCAGAGGTCAAACTGGGTTCCACGGCTTCAAAATACAAAGCCCTCGCCCTCTCAGAAAAAGGGTTGGTTGGGCACTTCACTGGTTTGTGGCCCTCTCCGAGATCTATTGAGATCTGGCTTAACAAAAATTGGTGCCCTCTCATTCAAGGAGAAGTTCAGCAGATCTTTTGCGGCAAGGGTTTCTTTGTCTTCTATTTTGAAAAAAAAGAGGATAGAGATCTTATATTCCGAAATGGACCCTATTTTATGGGGCCAAGAGGAATGTACATTAACAAGTGGGATCTTTCATTTGACCCAGAAAAGGATATCCCCTCAGCAGTTCCAGTATGGGTCAAGTTGCCGCATCTCCCATTGCACTGTTGGAACGACGAAGATTTGAAAGCAATTGTCAACTCATTGGGGAAATATATAGATAAATTTGAACCAAAACCCCCTATGTTTTTCTATGCCCGAATATGTGTAGAAGTGGATCTTGAGAAAGGGCTCCCAGAAGCTATAAGCCTGTCAATGGACGGTTGGAATCATTTACAAACTGTGGATTATGAACAGATCCCTTTTAAGTGCAAATTTTGTCACGAATATGGGCATTTTGCTAAACTCTGCCCTAAAAGGAAGTCACAGGAAGTGGAAGAAACCCAAGAGGGAGATTGGAATGAGGTTATTAGAAAAAAGGGAGGGAATCCTTCTAACACCCTTCCTCATCAAGCAACACCAAAAAGGAAGGAAACGACTAGCAAGCAGCAGAATCCAACTAGAGAAGCCAATAAATTTCAGCTTCTATCATCTGAAGTGGTTGAGGAAGAGCAGGCTCAAGCCCTCGAACATGTACAAGAGGTAGCGATAGAAAAAGCTAGAGAAGAAGAAAGGCAGGAGACCGTTAATCAGAAACTAGAGGAAGGGGAAATCCGGGTAATATCCTTAACACAACAAGAGGAGCCTGAAAGTGAGGTATCCAAAGCTTTAGGTGGCTCAGTCACAAGAGAAAAAGCCAAGTTATTTCAAGAAGAAACCTCAGAAAGTAAGGAAGAATAAATGGAACCTCAGACAAAAAAATACAGGAAGCTTAACAAGGTCGTAAGAGAACAAGAAACGGCTCGAGACAAAGCGACGGGTAAGAAAACCAGTCTTGACCAGCATGTAAGAATTCTATCCAGCACAAAGCAAAATCAAGGAATAACAGAGGAAAAGAAGGAAAGAGTAGTGCCCAATCACTCTAAAAAATAATGAAGATAGTCTCTTGGAATTGCAGAGGTTTAGGAGGCAAGCAAAAGACGAAAGAAATCAAAAGAATCAAAAAGTTGGAAACCCCCTCAATACTCATGCTCCAGGAGACTAAAATGCAGGAGGCAGACTGTCTCAAAATCTTAACTCAAATATGGCCCAAAGGAGAAGGAATAGCAGTCAACTCCATAGGAGCCTCGGGAGGGCTCATCACTTGGTGGGACAAAGGTAAGTTCAAGTGTAACTCTTCATTTAATAATAGAAATTGGCTCTTTACGGAATTAGAAGATCTGTCAAATAATGAAAAATATTGGATAGGAAATGTGTATGGGCCTACGCTCCATGGGCTCAAAGATAATTTTTGGAAAGATATAATAGATCTACAACTTGGTAGAAACCCCTCTCCCTGCATAGTTGCTGGAGATTTCAATGCCACAATAAGTGCAAATGAACGCAGAGGAGGTTCGAAGGTTAGAGACCAGTTTGGAGAGAGACTGGAAGATCTTCAGGCATCCTGGAACCTAGTAGATATAAAACCCCTGCATGGAACTTACACTTGGAATAACAAAAGAGCTGGCCCAGGACATATTGCTGCCAGGCTTGACAGATTTCTTCTCAGCTCATCCTTTCTAAGCAAACCCCTCTTGCCCGACTCCAAAATCTTGGCTTCTGCTACCTCTGATCACCGCCCTATTGCTCTTTTTTTCTCACTCCCCGGAAACCTCGGTCCCCTTCCCTTCAGATATAATCCAGCGTGGATGGAGTATGAAGACTGCTTTGAAGAAGTCAAAGCACTTTGGAAACAGTTTATTCCAGGCTCCCCAGGGTATATTTGGGAGACCAAACTTAAGAACATTAAGACAATGTTAAAAAGATGGGAAAAACAAAACATGAAGAGACTTGGAGAAGAAGTCATCACTCTGCAAGGGGAACTGAAAATTCTGCAAGATCAAATGGAAACTGATTTGATATCTGAAGCCACGTTGAGGAACGAAAATGACTTGGAAGCTCAAATTCGACAGGCGGCTAGAAGAGACGAAGAGGAATGGAGACTTCGATCAAGATGCCTGTGGCTCAAATCTGGAGATAGGAATACTAAGTTTTATCATGCTCAGTGCAAGGAAAGGTACAGGAAAAACAACCTTCTCTGCCTAATCAAAGAAGATGGAAGGAAGATAGAAGACCCCACAATCATCAAGGATGAAGTCAAAAACCACTTCGAGTCTCTCTATAAAGAGGAAGATGAGCCGCCAGCTGCAGACCTGGATATAATGTGTTAAGACATTCCCAACCTCATCTCAGCCGAAGATAACAATATGCTCATGGAACAGGTAACTGAAGAAGAAGTCAGGAATGTTGTTTGGTCTCTACATTCGGAAAAATATCCAGGCCCAGACGGATTCTCCATACACTTCTACAGAAAGTGTTGGCATCTGCTGAAAAGAGATCTTGTCAGAATGATAAATTGGACCAGGAATCGAGAGAAGATAGGAGGAGGCACCAACACCTCCTTCATAGCTCTAATCCCGAAGGAGAAAAAGGCCACTTCTATAGGAAGATTCAGACCTATTTCGCTATGCAATTCTTCCTATAAAATTCTTACAAAAGTCATAGCAAACAGAATCAAGAAACTGCTTCCTAGTATAATTTCTCCTAATCAGGGCGGCTTCATCCCAGTCAGGAAAATATATGATAACATTTTATTAGTGCAAGAGGCTATTCATTCAATCAAGCAGAACAAGGACGCAGGTATGGCTATTAAACTAGACATGCCCAATGCCTTTGATAGAGTTAGGCATGTCTTTATCTATGTTGTTTTGAGAAAATTTGGCTTTGATGGAAAGTTTGTTAGCTGGGTGAAAGCTTGTATAGGAGCTCCGTGGATCTCTCCTCTCCTAAATGGCAGACCCTCCTCTTTTTTTCGCCTCTCTTGGGGACTGAGGCAAGGTTTCCCTCTTTCTCCCTTCCTTTTTGTCATAATGGCTGACTCCCTAAGCATAAAACTCAATTCCCTCTTAGCTTCAGCCTCTCTCCCAAGTATTGTCTACGCCCGAAATGTCCCAGCTATAAACCATGCTCATTTTTCCAACGATACCATTCTCCTTGGCAGTGCTTCTCCCCAAATTGCTGCTAGATTTAAATCTACTCTTGACCTTTTCCTTAAGACCTCCGGGGGCAAAACCAATGAAAACAAGTGCAATATATACACCTGGAATTGTCGGCCCGCCACTGTTAGACTCATTTCAGCCATATTGGATTTTAAACCCTGCCTTGACTGGTCTTCCTTTAAATATCTTGGCACTCCCATCTCTCTCAAAAATCCTACCTCCTCCGTTTGGACTCCTATCCTTGAGAAATTTAAAAATAGAATAAATTCGTGGGGAACTCGCTGGTTGAATTTAGCTGGGAAAGTCACTTTGATAAAATATGTCCTTTCCTCGCTGCCTGTCTTCATAGCAGCAATTATGTTGGCCCCCGTCTCTATCCAGAATGATTTTAGCACAGAGATAAGAAAGTTCCTGTGGCAAGGGGGAAAGACACAAAATAAAAAAAAAATCCACTTGATAAACTGGAAGACGGTCAAAGAAAAGAAAAAGAGAGGAGGGCTTGGAATTCGTGAGCCTGCCTTAGTAAGCAAAGCTTTGGGTGCCAAGTTAGCATGGAGGATTGTTTCTAGAAAGAAAGAATGGTGGAAGGAAGTAATAAGGAGAAAATATTCAAGAAGCTCAAGATTAAGATGCCTCGACAAACCAAATATCAAAAAAGGAACAGCAATATGGGGACTCATCTCCTCCTCAGCTGCTATAATAACTGAAAATCTCTATTGGATCCCTGGTAATGGGAAAAGAATAAATCTCTGGACCGACAGTATAAATGGAGACAAGCCGCTTGGAAAAATGGGATGTCTAGACTCTATTCGAGATTGGTTGCAAAATATGGGCATCACAAAGCTAAAAGACTTCGTGAAATGGAAGGACACTGGAGAATGGAAGAGTTGGAAGCAGATGAGTCCCCCTGCTAATCTCAAAAGCGATTATAAAATATTTCTCAATTTCCTGCATGGGAAAGGCCCGGTAAACATAAAAGAAAAAGATCTTCGGGGATGGGGGAAAGCAAGTACATATACAGTCAAGGCCGGCTATGAAAAAATCACCCTCTCCAATTCTCCGGTTCACAATAGATGGGGGAAAGTTTGGATCTCGGATGGCATTCCCAAAATAACTGTATTCTTCTGGCTATTGGCTCACAACAAATTGTTAACAGCGGAAAATCTCAGAGCCAAGGGAATAGCAGGTCCCTCAAGGTGCACTTTGTGTAAACTTGCTGAGGAAAACTCCCACCACATTTTCTTGGAATGTTCCTTTGCTAAGCAAGTGTGGGTTCAAGTCTTGGGGAATCAATGGAGACCATCCATTCTTCCTAGAACTCTTGAAGAACTTACTGACCACTGGGGTCGCTCCTTTCCTGGCAGATCCAAGAGGACAATGTCAAGAATTTGGAATCTAGTCCCAATGAACATTTGCTGGCAGATCTGGTTAAATCGAAATAAAAGTATCTTCGAGGGTAGGAGTGCTAACAGCTATAGAGATGCCATCAAAGCCATTACAATGATATCCGAGTCTCTATCCTAGAAAAGAGTCATCATCCCAGCTCAGGAACCTCTCTCTCTGTCTGAATTCCAATGGAGTAGTGTCTTCGTGAAGGCCAGCTCCCTTCAGTCCAAAACGTTACATCCCTACTTTGATTGGGAAATCAGGAAAGATCCAGACTCTTTCTCCAAGTGGTGGAAGGAGCAAAACAGTCACAGCATTTTCTTCGACGGGGCTTCCAAAGGGAATCCTGGGGTGGAAGGTGCGGGTGGGATACTCTTTGATCCCGGAGGAAATAAAGTCGTAGCCTTCTCTTGGGGCCTAGGTAGCAAGACAAATAATGAGGCAGAATGGCCAGCACTCATTCTCTCATTAGATTTGGCCTCCTCCTTCAACATTGACAATCTCAGAATTTATGGAGACTCTAGACACGTTATTCAAATCATGAGACGAGGTTCTGCTCCTCAAGGTTCAAAAGCCTACAGATACATGCAACGAATAAAAACCAATGTTCATCTCCCAAATGCCTCATTTTTTCACATCCACCGAGAGAACAACAGGCTTGCAGTCTTAGAGGCTAATAAAGGAATCTTGTTAGAAATTGGGCATGTCCAGGATCTCAATGGTGCCATGGGATTTCACTTCATCCCCTAAGTTAAATGTCAAGGGTTAATAAATTCATTACAAAACAAAAGGTAGGGTCCTTTGGATTCACGAGGGTCCTCCTCATCCCTCACTTAAAGTTTGGTTATGTGCTCTCCCCTCCCCCCGTTGCTTCTACCACACGCCACCCCGGCCTTCCAGGCACCTGTCACATGGATCCCTGCTGTGCTGTCAGCTCCCACGAGCCATTATTAACTCCTCCCTCCGCTCCTTTCCCTTCTTCCCCCGCGATGGTTTGTCCTCCTCATTTCTCCTGTGCTATGAGTCGGCTCTCCCTCTGCGAACTAGACTCCCCTCCTTTCCGTCCCCTTCTGCTGCCTCCGTTTAACATTGGAACAATGCAAAGTGTTATGGCGGCCATAGCTGCCCTGAGCCGCACTGTGGTGGACATTAAAATCTTGGTTCGCAGCACATACGACGCTGTCTGCACCAGCGTGAAGCAAAATGAGGAGATGGCCATGGATCTTAATCACACGGTCTCCCAGCTTTCTTGCCAGGATTTGAGGATAGATGACTTAGAGAAGAATTTGTTCGAGCTGATGGGAAAGGTTGACATGCTGCAGGAAGATATGGCAGTTCTGACAGGGAAAACTCAGGGAAGTTATGTGCAAGAAACCCCCACGGTCAATCAAGAGATCAATCAGGAAATGGTGGATGCAGCTTCTGCTCAGCTCAAGAATTATGGCTAATTTCCAGCTTAGCTCAGGTTTCAAAATTTTGTACCTATTTTTCCAATGTATTTCTGCATTATACTCAACAGACAGTTTATCAAGGTTTATCCCAGCACCATTTTGAACAGTTTTAGAAAGACAAGGCTCAGAGCTTTTAAATCTATGCTGCTAGAAATCATAGTTACAATCTTTTCAGAAATTTCCTCTTCTGTTAAAAATCCTATTGAATGCATGTAATGAATAGCTGTGCACAGCTTTTATAAATACACTCTATTTCCCTGTTTCTGTTATAAAAAAAAAGCTCGTTAAAAAAATGAAACAGTACCTCTAGAAATCATACTAGAAGTAAGTCGTCAGTTTCTAGTACTGGAGACAAAATTTCCAACCTCTAGCCATCATGTTGGATAGAAACCTACTAATGGGCATAATACTGAGGATAGTTCATTTTCTATTACAAGCTCGTTAAAAAATGAAGTAGACATCATGAGCATTATTTTCACTTGTCTTAGAGCTCGTTAAAAATAGTAAGATAGTATTGAGGTTACTTTTCACTTTTTTCGTGCTCTGGTTAAAACATGAAAATGGTTTGAGCTTAGTTTTTACTTTTTCGTGCTCTGGTTCAAATATGAAAAAGATTCTGAGTGCTTTTGATACGAGTATAGGTTTATCACTTTAGCCAGCCTCGCTAGACTATTTACGGAAAAGGAACTGTACCGAGTTTACTTTTTTCTTTGTCGTACTTTGTTATAAACCATGACAAAGTTGTTCATGGAGTCCTCTTTAAGCTCTTTTTAGACTCCTAAAATAGGAAAATATGACCAAGCGAAATTGATTCATTCACGCTTGTAAAATGATTTGAATGATCGTCTCCTTGGTGATAGTTTACCCCTTTTTTCGGACCAAGGGGCACTATTTACGAAAAAGGAATACTCCATCCAATCATGACTGGAAGAGTTCTCTCTCGCGTTGTTTTACCCTTTTCCGGGCGGAGGGACTAAATTTACGAAAAAGGAACTTTGGAGTCTTCTTTAGTTCTTTTCAGACTCTCTAAAAATGAAATGACGCCGAGTTTGTCTTCTATGGACTCGTTAAAATTAAACATTGAAGGTCCCATCATGGGACGAACCCCTCCTCTCCTAGGTTCGTAAAACATTTGGGATTGGACTCATCCATGGGATGAGCTATACCAAGCATTTGTTTACCCTCTTCAACCTCGTTAAAAAACAAGTGAGACACTCATCAGTCATAATGGGGAAAAAGGGAAGATTTTGTGTTACACTTTATTTGTGGAAATACATAGTCGCTCTTGGACATGGCACTCGTTTTCATTTGCATTTCGTACTTGGGTAATCTGTTTGTATTCGAGTCCTGTCAATTCCATGAGTCTTGTCACTCCTTTGGGTCGTCCAAAGAATGCTTCCATCATTAGTCGTATTGGGGTTTGATGTCACTCTCGTTGTGTCAATATTTTAAAGTCATGACATGCCCATGTTCAAGAGACATTTATTACTCATCCTCTACAGTCAGTGCACATTCGATCATGTTGGTCTACCTTGAGTCAGTCTTGCACATTACTCTACCGTATGATCTACACCAAACATCTGTTATCGAGTTTCGTGTCGATGATGGGGGGTTCATTAAGGCCCTCCTTCGACGGGTTCATCCGTGTCGACTTCAAATCAACATCCGAGGACTGAATCTAGAAACCAAACAAGTACCTTGGGCCTACATGCCTTAATGGCAGGTTACCTCGCTTTCAACATGAGTCTAGATCATCGACTCTTGTATGAAATATTTCATCGAGCGTTCGACTTCAGCTCATTTATTCACTCTTGGTGATATGTACTATGATACCTTGGGGATCATTGACATCAATGGTGATTTTACTCGCACTTGTTAACGGTATACATTAATGACCAGTAATCAAGTGGTTTCTACCATGCTCGACTCCAAAACATTGTAATCACATGGATAGATTCGTATCATTATGGGTTCGTCTTGAAGACACTAGGGAAGTCATATTGTACCCATGTTGCAATGGAGATTGTTTGAGTCATATTTCACGGATCCACTTTTGTATTGGTCGTGGCTGTGTTACCATCTCATCATGGATCTACACTTGTGTCTAGTAGCCATGATTGTGTTCAATCGGTCTTTTCTATCATGGATCTGTAGTGTATTGGTCAAAAGTCATGTTTTGTGTTGTATGAGACTTGTGGATCTCAGGGTCATTTCTGTAGCAGCTCCTTCCAACCAGCAAGTCCTTGCAACTATTCTTTTCTTACTACAAAGCATTTTACTTGGCTTACTTTTCCAGCTTCATGCTTTGGGGGCATTCTGTTATACTTAAATCTCGTCACCATGATCCATGTGTCAAATTTGTTCCTAATCCCTGAAGTTCCCTTAGCTAAAGTGCATTAAGTTTGGGGTTTTCCCTAGGTTTTTCCTTCTCTAAGTACACCGACGCAGTTTCCCTTCAGACAAGGTGCACTGGCACACTTTGCACACTGACAAGGTGCGCCAACAGTGCTCTTTCCCTTCATGCAAGGTGTGCCAGCCTTCAGATGGCGCTCTGTCTCTTCATGCAAGGTGCGTCGAGGGTGTTTATAGGTGAAAAATCGAGTTTTGAGACCCTTCTCGAATCTTGTTGAGGTGGAGGGTCATCCCTAACTTCTAGGTGAGGTGGCATTTCGGTTTCTAACCTAAAGGGAATGATCCCTTAACCATCTCCCCCTAATCCTCAACCTACCCTATCTTTTTAGCCCTATATAAGCACCCCCTCTCTCCATGGGAAGTGGAGGAAGTCTATGGTACTCTTATGCTGGTGAAATTAGCTCAGTGATCCAATACTCTAGTCTTGGAGGCACCTACTTCTCTATAGGATCTTTGGTTTGTCTTGTCGGAAGGAGATTGCTACATTGAGGCATCAGTTGTAATCATCTCTTCTATTGTACTTTCCACCTTTTATACAGTAATATAAATGTTATTGTGTTAATGATATTTATAGTTCACCTCCTCAACTGTTTACTTAGACTAGTTAGTGTTAGGCATACTTTACTGCTTGTCTTGTTCCCTATGTTTTGACAGGTCTTGCAGTTGCAGATCTAACGACCGCAAAGCTCGGAACGATTACAAGGAGAAAGATCTACGAGTCTAAGGTAATATGCTTAATTCCTTGATCTCTAACTAGATCTAGGAAAGTTATTTCATATTCTGTCTCATTTGTTCTAGACTTGCATTAAGCTAGAGAGATCATGCCTTAAGTCCGCTTTTGGTAGATTGTCTGATAACAAACATGAGAAAGATTACAGAAAAGAGGAAGACGGGGACCTGGTATCGGCTTATTTTAAACTGGCAGCAAGTGAACAAACAATGAACGTTGGCAACAAGTGAATGAACAACCAAAAATCCATCTATCTTGGCAAGAAAAGAAAAGGTTTTTATGTAGTTGGCGTATCTTCTTTTTGGGGGAATCCTTGAGTGACCAAATCATCTTTATGGTTCTCAATATTTCCATCCAAAGGGAAAACGATTTTGTAGACCCATTCACATCCTGGAAACAACATGTTAAATTTTCTGAATTTACTTCAATATGATCTAGGATCTTAACTGAGAGAACAACATGTACAGCATATCTACAGCATATCAATCATGGAGACAATAATGCAAGCACACAAGAGACACAACGATTTACTTGGGGAAAACCATAAAGGTGAAAAACCCCAATAACTTCCTCAGAGATAGATAGAGCAATGATACAACCAACCAAGAGAGATAGCCATAACCTAGCAGCAGATCCTCCTCCTCCATAAGTGCGCCACTCCTCCTTGAGTGCATGTGTGAGAAGTGAGTGAGTAAATAGAGTGCCTCCCGCACTCTATTTATACTTGACTTGACTTGTCTTTTTACCTAACTCATGTAGGCTCGAACTTAACCACATAACATAATGCTAACTGGGCCGACCCCCAATAGGGTGGTCTAATAACCCTTTGACCCACATGACTTATACAAGGCCGACCCCAAACAAGGTGGTCTAATAACCATCAAGTATAAGTTACGACACTTATAATATAAATGACGACACTTCCGTATAGAGGAATAATAACATCTCTATAGGAATACAATATACATATATGTGAAATACATTCTGAAGTTGCATATACATCAACACTCCCTCTTAACTAGGAAGGTATTTCTCAGCACAGTTCTTCTAGCACAAGTCATCTTCTCTGGATCATCGTCACTGGATAATCGTCATCGAGTCATCATCATCGTCACTGCTGCTGCTATCTCAATCAATCTCTGAATCTACTCGTCATAGGAAGTTCTACAGAGCCAGTCCTTTTTCATACTGGATGTAGGCCCACCACCTGCAGGTCTTCATCATCACTGGCCATACTGTGGAATCCTCAGGACATATTACGTGCGTCACAAAACCTCGAAAGAGCATCCCAGGATGTTACGGGTACACAACTCCGACCTGTAGGATCTCCCAGGGCGCTATTACATGTGACCCCACCACAAAACCTCGAAAGAGCATCTCAGGATGTTACGGGTACACAACTCCGACCTGAAATCTCCCAGGGCACAAATTACATGTGTTCCACCACAAAACCTAGCAAGAGCATCTCATGATGTTAGTACACAAATCCGACCTGAAATCTCCCAGGGCACAAATTACATGTGGTCATGGCAAAACCTCGAAAGAGCATCTCAGGATGTTACGGGTACACAACTCCGACCTGAAATCTCCCAGGGCCCAAATTACATGCCATAGGACAAAACCTCGCAAGAGCATCTCAGGATGTTACGGGTACACAACTCCGACCTGAGATCTCCCAGGGCGCTATTACATGTCCTCCCAGAGCAATGTCTCGAAAGAGCATCCCAGGCTGTTACGGGTACACAACTCCGACCTATAGGATCTCCCAGACATGCTCATTTGCACAACCTGATCCACGGCCACAGAGTATCAACTTGATACTCACCATACATCATCCTGATGTACTCATGATCATCCTGATCATCATCACTGCAACGTCCTGCTGCATGTCATCTGGAGCAACACCCTGAAGCTCATCATCCATGATCATCCTGATCATCACTGCAACATCCTGTTGCATGATCCACCTGATCATCAATGCATCCACCTGATGCATACCAAGTATCTACCTGATACATATCATCATACATGATCCTCCTGATCATACAATGTATCCACCTGATACATGATACATATCACTATACATGATCCACCTGATCATACAATGTATCCACCTGATACATATACAGATACATGGTCCAAGCATCCAACATGATGCATATACAAAATACATACACATGATCCAACTGATCATATCCAACATCCAACATGATGCATACATACATAAATGATCCAACTGATCATATCCAGCATCCAACATGATGCATACATACATAAATGATCCAACTGATCATATCCAGCATCCAACATGATGCATACATAAATGATCCAACTAATCATATCCAGCATCCAACATGATGCGTACATACATACATAAAAATGATCCAACTGATCATATCCAAGCAGAAACCAGAACATCATCCTGATGCCCATTATCCAGCGCTTACATCCACAGCCATGTGAAGGATCCTCCTTTCAACATGCTTGGAATGGCTTCAGCAAATGTGTCCATCACTTCTTCTTCGAAGTGTCCTCGATCTGAAGAACGCCAAGCCTCTCTCTGAAGTACTCGAACTTCACTCTCGCTAGTGGCTTCGTCAGCACATCTGCAATCTGCTCGTCCGTCGCAACATACAGAAGCTTCACAGCTCCTCTCTGCACCATATCCCTGATATAGTGATATTTGATCTCTATGTGTTTCGACCTGTCATGAAACACTGGGTTCTCGGACAGCTTCACACAACTCTGGTTATCACAGAAGATACCAGTAGCCTCCAACGGGAGATCAAATAACTCATACAGTAGCTTCCGTAGCCATACTGCCTCACAACTAGCTGAACAGGCTGCAACATACTCTGCCTCAGCTGTACTCAGTGCTACGCAGGACTGCTTCCTGCTAAACCAAGAGATCACACCTGATCCCATACTGAAGCAGCACCCAAATGTGCTCTTCCTGTCTGCAGCATTGCCAGCCCAATCTGAATCAACATAACCCTGCAGGTTAAACTTTTGATTTATTTCATACTTGAGCCCATAATCCACTGTACCCTTCAGGTACCTCAGAACATGCTTTACAGCAACCAGGTGAACACTCCTCGGATCCGTCAGGAACTGGCTCAATGTGTTCACAGCAAAGCAAATGTATGGTCTCGTGTTCGTCAGTTACATCAAGGACCCAATCATCTGACGATACATAAAGACATCAACTGGCTCAGATGAAGCATCACATAGAAGCTTCAGATTTGATGTCATAGGTGTGGCCATGGCCTTGCAATCCATCATCCCAAATCTCTTCAGGATATCTATTGTGTACTTCCCTTGACCAAGGAAGATCCCACCTGCATTCTGCCACACCTCCATACCTAGGAAATAGTGCATCATTCCCAAATCTTTCTTCCGCTGCATGTCGACAATCAATCTATCTTCACCTGTAACAAACAGGTTATCCGCATACAAAAGTAGTATCACTGGATTTCCTTCCTCAACCTTGTAGTAAAGGTTGGAATCCTCTTTACTCTTGGTAATGCCCAAACTGGATAGAAAGCTGTCTATCCTACCATACCAAGTTCTGCACACATATCTGACTACACCATGCTGTCTTGAAATTCATCTGGTGCATCTTCTATTTCATCACATTTATATTTCTCAATGCTGCCATCTGTAATATGCTTGATCTGATAGTTCCATTTGGAAGTCATAACAAACTTCCCTTCACGTCTTGGGACTGCAACCCAAACATCATTCTTCATGATCGACGGATCATGGCATTCCATTTCTTCATCCCAGATCCTGGGAACTTCAATATCTTCAGTAGATATCTTTATTGCTGAACAAATGTTGTAGTTCTTCTTTTGTAGGAGATGGCATACGATCTTTCCTACACAACAAGTTAAATTGCATGATTAGAAAACATCTCATAGTTTTCAGAATAAATTCTTACACATAAAGAAATATGTCATACAGTCATGCAATTATCTTAGCCAATGCTTCAATACAACATTTATCCATATCGCATAACTTTCTAGATGCCTTCCAATCTCTACCAGAACATTGTTAAGAGTGTGCACAACTCCCAACATGTCAGCAAAGAGGTTTCATTCTAGATAAGTAGCAATGGAATGTTGTACAGTGCCATAGGCCACTTACCCATGTATATTAGTAGTATACTGTTCATCAATGCAACTATTCTAATATGCATAATACACAACCTAATTCTAGGAACATCAGTATATACATTATTGAACAGTATTATTTAACCAAACAAATATGCAAGAAATGATGATTAAAATACTTATCTTTCTTAGTTTGTTGGGTGGACTCCCTCTGAGTCTTTGCTTCCTTGCAGGAGCTGTTGGAGTCCTAATCTGAAGTAGCTTCTTCTACACCTTTCTGTTGTGGAATGTAGAAAGATGGTCAACTCCCTCTGAATATATGCATCCTTGCAGAAACTACTGAAGTGTGCTCTTTTTCTTTCTTGCAGGAACAACTGGAGTGTGCTCCTTTGCTTTCTTGCAGGAGCAACTGGAGTGTACTCCTTTGCTTTCTTGCAGGAGCAACTGGAGTGTGCTCCTTTGCTTTCTTGCAGGAGCAACTGGAGTGTGCTCCCTCTTGATCTTTGCTTCCTGAATTACCTGTTCTTGAACTCATATTCATCCTTGGTCTCTATGCATGCTTATTAGTATCATGATTGTGTTATCCTTGTGATTTCATATAAAATCATACATTCATTAGTATACTATACAATAATTTCAAGCATGTATAGTCATGATCATTTCAAACAGAATAATAAGCATTAGCATTCAAGGTTTATGTGGGATTCTTATGGTTAGTCAAATCATAAGAAGCATAACATGTCTAAACCTGTAATTACTCAAACCTATGACTCTTCAGGTTAGTTGAATCATCAATCAAGATAAGAGATATAATATGCATAAAACCTGTGATTATTCAAACCTATACCTTCATGATTCTTCTGGTTAGTCATATCATCAATTATGGTAAGAAACATAATATGCATACAACCATGATTATTCAAACTTATGACTTCATGAATAATCATTATCAACAACACAACAGTATAAGATCCTAAACCAAGGTAGGATTCTAGCTTGATATAGGAAAACATACCTGGATTAGCGTGCTAGCTAGTTTATGTCTAACATACCCGCATAATGTCTTTTGGTTCTTTTCAGTGACTTGTGCTAGTAACCTGCATTTCTCATAAGTTAACCATTGTAGAAACTAGTTATATATACCTCGAAAGTAGATCTTCTATGTGATCCATGACAATGGATGAATCCTTGTCTTCATGTCATCATGACCATATGTTCTTGGACCAGAACATGATTTGTCTTTCTTGGTGTACCTTTCATGTTAGTAGACAACATAATCCTCATACAACACCATAATGCATTAGTACAATCATAAGTGTCAATACCCTAATCAATGAATATTTTCTATCGTGCATTCATAATTTTATTAAGGTGATATGACAGGTCTAAAATCAAGATTGTACTAACCGTAATAACATGAAGACAAACATACCATAAACTTAATCATGAACAAATATCGAAACATACCTTGATGAGTCATACCTGTCGAGATCACTTGTAATCTTCTTATGTAAGGCCTTAGCCTCATCTCCCTCTGAAACAGGAACTTCTTCACTCATGCAGGTGACCAATCCATCTTCTTCTAGGATTAACCCAATCCACTTGATTTGCAAGAACTGGAGCTGGAGCTGGATTAGGGTTTGTCAGAGAAACCCCAAAAATTCAAACTTTGAATTTCAAACTTCTGAAAGGATAGAAATATGCGCCTTGATGAGCTGATCAAGCTGGTATATTCAGAATTTGAAAACTGCAAAGTTTCACTCCTCAATTTTGCCTTTGAAACTTCCGGATTCACTGGACGTGACTCTGAACTGGGGTTTGATGAAGCCCACTCTTCCGCCCAATCAAAATGATTGATCCAAAGCTCTAAGCTTCTATTTTTCTGAGGAGCTTCCAGTCGTGGTCACAGATTTCAAAAATTCCCATTTTTACAGAAGCCCTAATTTTCCACTTTTCTGATCAAAGTCCCGAACTAGGGTCTAATCAAGCCCGGCCTTCTTCCCAACCAAAAATTCTGATCTTGGTCTCTAAATTTCTATTTTGATGAGTAGCATCCAGCCATGGTCTCCGATTACAAAAATTCCAACTTTCTCCAAAGCCCTAAATTCCGGAAGCCATGAATGAAGGTACTCAAAAATAATTCTGTTTTGACAGAAATATGTACCTGATTGTTTCTAGTGTAACTCTGAACGTTTTGATCCACAGGGTCTGAAAAAGTTTCCTGAGATATCCTGACTTGTTATCTTTCCATCCTGACAGGTCTGACCTCAATTGGATTCTCTAAGAGAGATTTATTCCAAATGTCGCAACGTGACCTGTTTTGGGATAATTCAGGAGAGCGAACTTGTACGGCATGCCACGTGTCACTGTTTGAACTTCAACCTCTGAAAACGTTTCCTGAGATAGCTCGGCCTGTTATATTTCCATCCTGATAGGTCTGACCTCAATTGGACTCTTTGAGAGATAGTTATGCCAAGTGTTGCAACGTGACCTGTTTATGGGATAATACAGGAGAGCGAACTTGTACGGAGTGCCACGTGCCACTGGTTCAACTTCGGCCTCTGAAAACGTTTTCTGAGATAGTAAAGACTGTGTAATACCTATCACTTTTTACGAAATTTCATTTGGAGCTTCCTAGCCCAAGATATGATCTTTTTCCCAAGGTCACCTGATTTTGACTCAGATCTGGAAGAGGCAGAAACCCTATATTGTACAGATCATAAATCACAAAGTACAACTAATTAGAGGTTTTCCTTTGGACACAAGGTACCTGGAGATCTTAGCTTCGGCTGGTAACAATTTCAGATCCAAAAAATTCGCCAAAACGGATTTATAGCTAAAGTGCTACGATGACTAGTTTTTGCTATATCAAGCCCTAGCATCGTAAGTGCAACAAGTGTCATACATGCCATATCATGCCTTCTTTCAGGCTAGCTCTGATACCATGTTAAATTTTATGAATTTACTTCAATATGATCTAGGATCTTAACTGAGAGAACAACATGTACAGCATATCTACAGCATATCAATCATGGAGACAATAATGCAAGCACACAAGAGACACAACGATTTACTTGGGGAAAACCATAAAGGTGAAAAACCCCAATAACTTCCTCAGAGATAGATAGAGCAATGATACAACCAACCAAGAGAGATATCCATAACCTAGCAGCAGATCCTCCTCCTCCATAAGTGCGCCACTCCTCCTTGAGTGCATGTGTGAGAAGTGAGTGAGTAAATAGAGTGCCTCCCGCACTCTATTTATACTTGACTTGACTTGCCTTTTTACCTAACTCATGTAGGCTCGAACTTAACCACATAACATAATGCTGACTGGGCCGACCCCCAATAGGGTGGTCTAATAACCCTTTGACCCACATGGCTGACCCCCAATAGGGTGGTCTAATAACCCTTTGACCCACATGACTTATACAAGGCCGACCCCAAACAAGGTGGTCTAATAACCCATCAAGTATAAGTTACGACACTTAAAATATAAATGACGACACTTCCGTATAGAGGAATAATAACATCTCTATAGGAATACAATATACATATATGTGAAATACATTCCGAAGTTACATATACATCAACACAACATTCTTCCTTGGTCGAAGACGTACCAACTCCCAAACATGATCTTTCATTAAAGAGTTGTATCATATGGCATATCATGTTCCCACTCTCACCTACCACAGTATTTTTTTTAGGACCAAGGATCACATATAGACTTGATGACCCTTGACACAAGAGTTAATTTATCATGTTTCTTCCAAGCGCAAGTCTTCCAAGTATCTAAAGCATCACAAGATCAAATTTACCTATTTCCTAAAGAGTTTTTCCATCCCATTCTAACCAGTATAAAAATATCCAGGTGTACAAGGAGCAACTTAAAGGAACTGAACAATTGCTTAGCTCATCATCGGAGTCTATAAAACATATAAACTAAGAAACAATAGAACATCAGTACGAGAAACATTAGCAAAATTAGAAGATTGGGAGAAGTTGAACCGGTGCTATTGGTTTTTCTTCAAATACAACATCCTTTCCAATGATTCTCTCTTTAGCATATAGATCATGCAAGAGGAATGCCAATAACTCCTCACTATAACCATCAAACATATCATAGTGGTTCTTTGGTTATAATTTCTTCATATCCTCATCCAAAACAAGAGCCCAACTATTGCATCAAAATATTGTGAAGTGAGCAAGGGTTTGCTTATGACACACCCAACTTAGCTTCTTTAGGTGTCACATTCCTAGCAAGGTTGGTAGGCATGTGATTCAAGGAAAATTTTAAGGATCGATTTAATTTTCAGCCATAAATTATTAGCCGAATATTTTTACTAATGTTACTAATTATTATATTTCCATCCATAAATTATTAGCCGATATTTTTTTAAAAAGATTCAAATTTCCAAGGGGTTTATATAAATTTTGGACAATTTTGGTGATTTTTAGAGTAAATTTTTTTATCCCATGGAATTTGTGTGAATCAATTTACAAAAGAACCAAAATTGGGGAATCATATTTTAGAAAAAAAAAGACAAAAAATTAGCCTATGAGCTAAATTTCACCCCTAAATTTTTCCTTGATGTGATTCAAGCAACCACCTTAGCCCAAAATTTCTATTCAAGATTCCCTTATAGTTAATGAAAAAAATACCAAAGAAAAATGTTGTACAAATCATATGACTATGGACAAACCTCCACCTTTGGTGATTGAGATTGATTTGGACCAAGGGAGGAAGCTTAAAAATGGAGATTGATTATTAGAAAAAACTATTTTTACTTCGTAGGCATTTCACAGCGGAGAAGCATAACCATCCACGTTGGCTAGATTCCTCGCTCACAGAGCGAATGGAATGCCGCTACAAGGATGGTTGTTTCTGTTTCACTCCCTCACTCTTCCAGTTTTCACGATTTCAAATTATTTTTTCGCCGGTTTTCAATAGCCATTGCTGCTCTTTCGACTTCTACCAATCGACCCCAGCTGAAAAAGCCATATTTTTTGCTCTTTGCCTGGGTTTTTCAAGGCATTTTCGTTTTGTATTTTTGGAACAGTGTTGGCTTCTTGGCTCTGTGGTTGTCGTAGTTGGACAATCTTCTACTCTGTGTGGTGAACAAGCCCGTGTCTCAAGGCACTTGCTATTAATATTTTGTGAACGGTGTTGGCTCTTTGGCTTCATGACTGTCTTTGACGAACAGATTTCTCCGCCTTCTGGATTTGTTGATACGAATGGAACATGCGACCAAAGTTGTGGGTTATCTTCCGGTGACACCCTGCAAGAAGTATTGGCATGGAATGGAGGCGAAGGAAAGAAGCACTGATGTTATCCATATGTTGGAAATCCAGTTCAAACTACGCAGACCCAATTCAAGGCTCCAATCATCAGTCCTCTGTACTTCCTAATATACAAATTTCACATATTGGGTAGTTTTGAGAGAATGTTGCCCATAATCCATGTTTCTGCGGTCATGGCACGCAGCTGTACTTTGAAAGAAAAAAATTTGCTTGTGGTCTAACAGAGTCTACATAATTTAGTATGTTACACACCTTGGGATGTCACCCTAAGCTATAATAAAAAAACTTGTGCAGAGAATAGAAAAAGGTGAAACCCCAACGCAGCTTCAGATCCTTCCTATTAAAACAGAGATATCCTCTTTCTGTTTCGGAAACAAAGATAAAGACCCAATTGCTATGAATTTCGGGGAATTGGACCAAATGGGTGATCTAAAGTGGCTTGTAGAGCAGCCCAAGGCAGGAGGAGCATCCATAGGGTTGTCAATCTCATCTTCTATGCAACAAATTGTTATGAAATTGAGCCAATTATTAGCTCGATATGGAGGAACTGGATGTCTATGTCTAATTGGGATTGTGATGTGTGAAACATACCTGCTTCCTCTCTTCTTTGCCAAAGAATAGTTGAAACAATGAATGACCCACAATTCTCACACAACTCATGATCTCTTTACTCCGATGTCAATTGATATCTCATTCACAGATTTCTTGAATGTATGAAAACAAACTCAATTATCTTCATATAGAATCCTGGAACAATACAACTAACCACCTATGTTCAGAGAATGAACTCATCTCCAGAAGATATGTCCTCATCTTTGCAAGAAGGTTGGTTGCAGTCTTGAATGGTCCTTCAAATGCTCCAGCCAAAAATCCATCAGTTTCCTTGCAGATTGGGTACTCACAAGGGCAAATCGAGACCAGGGTCGTACCCTTCAAAACCATTCCACATGGGAGCTCTAGATATAGGGCATACCAAAGCTTCATGTTTAGTGCAGGAACTTGAGTTCTGTTAGATGAAGCAGAGGATGTCCAGACCATTGAAAAAGAGTTATGTACTCTAAAAGAAATCAGCACAACCCCAAAATCAAGAACCAATACTTGTTATGTTAAGACCTTGATAAAGCGAAACCGATACTCTTGAAACCATGGTTGAATGGATACCTACTATATGGATCCCGAGAAAAATCAAATTACATCCAGTAAACACACTAATTCACTTATTTTGCAGAGGAAAAACATCCAAAGGATGCTTGGAAAACAAAATTGGAGCATTTGGGCAGATAACAGCGAAGGAATTAAAACTAATACGGACCTTGAACTTTGGATAAGGTGGATGACATGATCCCATACAGAATTCTGAAGTTGTTGATCTTGAAATCTCCAATGAGTTGTAGATATTGTACCTGTAGCTCCTTTACTCTATGGTAGACATAACCGACTGCGGCTCTATCTTCAACATCTTGTACGAGTGGAGCATCTTCAGCATCTTGTACGACTGGAGTAGGAAGGTACCGAGCTCGCCATTTCGCCCATCTGGAATGCCCAAGATCATGGCAGCCTTCATCCCGGTTCAACACGACGTTTGACATGGTTAAGAAGTGTGTGTGTGTGAATGGGCGATAGAACGTGTGGATCACTGGCCATTCCCTTGGTGCCCAACTTGGTGGTGCTTGATCTCATCATGGTGTTGAAGGATGAACACAACTGCATTGAATCACACAATGCATTCTTCGCCCTAATCTGGTGGGTTCTATGCTTCCTTTTTATAGCTACTTCTACAAAATAATTATTTGAAATATTCAGACCCTATTTTTTTAACTTAATATGAAATTTATATTCTTCTTAGATCAGTTTACCAGAACAAAGCATGGACTCTCCTCTACTATAAGGTTTTCACTGCACGATGATGAAGATATTTGCAGTCCGATAATTAAAGCCATCTTTGTCCTGCCTTTTTTGACCTGCAACATTAAGGAGAAAGGCTTGAGCATGAAAATCACAAAATGGATTAAAATGAAGTTCAGTTAAAATGTAATCAACAATGTTTGAGTTACGCTACAAAATTTTATCCACATCTAAGAAAAAAGATGCAGCAAATTGTTAGCCAGAAGCTGGAATTAACCAACCTGACTTATGCTATAGAATTGTATTCACATGCAAGAAAAAAGATGCAACAAATTATCAGCCAGAAGCTGGAATTAACCAACCTGACTTATGCTACATAATTGTATTCACATGTAATAAAAAAAGAGTTCGGACTATCGCATGTGACCAGCAAATTCTTAGCCAGAAGCTGGACATAAGGAGAAAGCTAAAATTATCAATTGCATTCCCTCCATCTAACTGCGTTGCACGTGCTGAGGAACCATCGTTGGTGTGGACAACATCATTTTAAGAATTGCATTAGCTTAAACTTGGATCTCATGAAAATTTTGTTGTATGTTTCTCTCCACATTGCAAATTAAAATTTACATGTTGCGTTCCACCTTGCAAAATACTCGGGGAACTTACCTCTGGTCGTGGCTTAGGGATCGTATACCCATCTTGTGGCTCAGGGATGGTGTATCCACATGGTAGAATACTTTGCGAACTTACCTGAAAGTTGTGGCTTAGGTTTGGTGTACAGAGGAAATGGTTTAGTATTACCCTTTGAATCAATTGAACCTAAGGAAACGGTTTAGTATTACCCTTTGAATCAATTGAACCTAAGGAAACGGTTTAGTATTACCCTTTGAATCAATTGAACCTCCGATAGGTGGCTGGCTGGGGTGGTGCTTATTATACACATAGCTGCTTATATACGTTATCTTATACTGTGTAACCCAAGTTTTTCTTACAACCCCCAGCTTTGTAATCCAGTCTGCCTTAGGTCCCCACCTGCTGAGCCTGCCTCGCCTGAGCCTAACCGACCTTAATCTACCTTATTTGAATCTACCTAAAAAATGGTAAACTTATTTTCAAATATAATAAAAAAGTTTATAATATTTATTAACAAAAAAGTACATGAATAATGGTTTTTGAAGTTTACAAATTGTTGCTACACGTATATAAATTTTTTAATGAGTGTTAGAATTAAATTTGCTTTGTCAATTCTGGATGGATTTCATAAGCAAATCAAGCCTAATTCAACTAGAGCCTTGCAACTCACTGCATGTTTGAGTCTTGACGGTCTTCCTTTTAAATTGAACCAGAACAACAAAATAAGTTCGTTAATGGCTTGATTTGCGAAAACTCTAGATACATGAGTAATTAAGAGCTCGTTGAATTTGTAGTCATGGGCATGAAATTTAAGTTATTTAATGAAAGAATTAATCTATCTACCTATATGTCAAAACTATTTTCCATGCTGATGTGGTCCACTGCCCTCCTTATTGTCTTACCAGAAGGCATGAGAATGAGGAAGATGACTTAAAATTATGGACTTCACCATCAAAGAGGCCTTACAATCACATTGGTAAGGAGTCATAAGAAGATCACAACAATCCAATGCGTCAAATCTCATATGAGAGTGCCAATTAAAGTTTTATATGGTAAATTTAATATAAGACTTCCTTATAGTTGTCTCCTACTCTTTCTGTCTTGATACATTTGATAATTTATGGTTGCCTCTGCCCCTTGACCCAATTGATATTATAAGGTGAGGATGTGCATGCATAATAATATTTAGTTATGACTATGCGATGAGGATTTAAATAGAAGAGGATGTAAAGACTGTGAAGATGCTCACAGTAGATCCAAAGAGATGATGTAAACCTCACAATGAAAGAATTTAGGAATGATAGAAGAAGAATAGAGCAGAAGAACACAGATCCAAAGGAGCTTAGATAGAGGCAAAATAATTACACATGTTACATTAATCTGAATAGTAAAAGGTAAATATACAATGCTCAGGATTCGAATACACTAGGTGTGATTCGAATTAGCCTGCATGGGCAGATCCATAATCAGTGGAGTGTCATCAAGTCATAACTAGGAGTCCAACTCATCATCAGTGAAGTCATCAATGCACAAGTAATAGTCAACCAGAAGTCTAACTGAGTCTAACTGAATGTGGTAGGTGTAACTGGCACATGGAAGCACTAATGTAGTGAAGGAGGCTTAGTGGAGGGTGCTCATGGAGCTAACTGGAGTCAGAACATCCTATCTAGTCACACTGGAGTTCCATCGGAGTGATAAGGTCAGTATAGAGTGAGTCAAGCCTAAAATCAGGGAGAGAACTCTTGTTAACTGAACATAATTGGACTGGTAGGTGAAGAAGTGCACCTCTCTCATGCAGTAGGTGAAAGGAGGGCGCACTAGGCACTAGGAGAGTTGAAACTAATCAGGAAGAAGCTCCGGGGGCTAGCTAACTGAGGGCTAGGTGTTGGGACTGATGACTGGAAATGCATGCAAACCCTAGAATGCATGCAAACCCTAAAAGTGCATGCAAACCCTAAAAGACTGAAAATGGAAATGACTGAAAAGCTAGTAGCACTAGGATGGAGTATAGGAATATCCTAACACCCCCCCTTAATCCATCCTAGGCCCTGGTAACTAGGACCAAAGGTCACCCATACAATCAAATAAGATAGAAAAATAAAGAACTGTCCATAAACCGAGGAAATGGGGAAAACCTCATGGGAAAAATAGCCCCCCTCAAAAGAACAATAACTAACTGAAAGAACCATCATACTAAGCAGAAAAGAAGGAAGCTTTCATCAGTGAAAACTTCTGCAAAAAAATTGACAAGTTGATCCCCTGTAGGATGCCAAAACAGGTGCTAGATGTGGATCTAGTCTTCTGATGTGCCTTCCACTATGTAGAGGATGGATTGGACGAAGTAAGTCTCTCAGGAATTCTTTCTGCAACTGGAGCGAATGGAACATGAGGGGTCTTCCCAAGTGATGGAAGAGAGAACCCCATCATCATGTTGCATCTCTCATGGAGAGGTAGATGGCATAATGCAAGGTTGGCATGATGTTGAAGTCTGGTAGTTCGGTGAACAAATGAATCCTCAACTATGTTCTCAGTAGTAGCAAGGACTGTGTGAGCACATATTGACCTCGAATCTGGACTGAGAATATGTGTTGGTTCTGGATCTGAATCTTCTTGGACTATGATCTCAACATCAAGATCTTGATCTTCTTCTTCATCAGAAGAGGAGTCACTCTGATCTTGATCAGAATCTGAAGGAATTGTCGGAGAGAAGGGCATGAAGTGAGAGAACTCATATGCCTTAGAGGCATGATTAGCAACCCCATTCGCTATAATCTTTCCAGTGGAGATATCTGTAATCTCTATTGTGTTTGGGCCAAAAGTTACTTGCTTTGGTGACCCTGTATGAGTCATCTGATATACTGATAACAAATTAGCTATTAGAGAAGGAACAAATAAAACATTTTTGAACTTACCATGCTCCATATGTACAGTACCCAATCCTTTGGCAGAAATCTGAGAGTTGTCTCCCATGTGAATAGTAGGCCCATATTTGAGATATAAAGAGGAGAAAGATTCTTCAAAGGAAACCATGTGGTTGGAAGCTCCAGAATCTATGAGGAGGGCTTGTGAATTTGAAAAACCAGCCATCAATGCATGGCAATCATCAGATCCACTTCCAGGATCAGACATCTTTGCTTCTTTTGGAACAACAATTTTGTTTTGTTCAAGAAGCTTGGTTAGTAGGTCTATTTTCTTGTGCATGCAAGTTTTTTCAAGATGGTTTCCTCTCTTGCAGTAGGAGCAATTAGGTCTCTTGTGTTTGTCACTTTTGGATTTAGATGGCTTCTTGCCCTTGTCTTTTTGCTTCCCCTTTGCATTCACTCCACTTGCTTCTCCAGCTAGAAGAGCTAGATCCTTGGAGGCCTTGATGGCACCCATTTGAATTAATTTGTCCTCTTTTTGAATGAGAGCTTCAGAAAAGTCTTTTAAGGTGGGAAACTTCCATCCAGGGATTGACATTCGAACAGAATGGAAAGTAGATACAAAGACAGAAAATTGAGATCCAAGTTTGCTTAATACGGAGAGTACCAATTGCTAATCACTTTTAGTGATGCCACAATGCTTGCATTGTAAAACCAATTTATGAAATTTTGAGAAGAATTCTTGAATGCTCTCGAAATTGCTAGGTTGTAGGGCAACCAATTCATTTTCGAGAATGTGGCCTCTTAGCCCATCTTGTTTTCCAAACAGACTCTCCAATTTTGTCCATAACTCATTTGGAGACTTCAATCCTTCAACATGAAACAATAGATCTTCTGACATATGAAGGCATATGAATCCAAAATCTTCATCCATTCTATTTAAATGCTTGATTCTCTCTACAGCTTGATGTGGTATGGCATCTTTTTCAAATACTATTCGATTTAGCTGTCTATTATGCAAGTGTAATCTCATCCTACTCTTCCATTCAAAGTAATTGAAGGGAGTGAGAATCATAGGAGAAGAAGGAGCATTCGAATTGCTCATCTCGACTGCTGGAACGAGTGCAAAAAGAAACTACTGATACTGTTGCTACAACTGCTAGAACTTCGAAATACCTGCAAAAAACTCTCAAGAATGGAGGTAGAATATACTCTCAAATGGCTCTGATACCATGTGAAGATGCTCACAGTAGATCCAAAGAGATGATGTAAACCTCACAATGAAAGAATTTAGGAATGATAGAAGAAGAATAGAGCATAAGAACACAGATCCAAAGGAGCTCAGATAGAGGCAGAATAATTACACATGTTACATTAATATGAATAGTAAAAAGTATTTATACAATGCTCAGGATTCGAATACACTAGGTATGATTCGAATTAGCCTACATGGACAGATCCATAATAAGTGGAGTGTCATCAAGTCATAACTAGGAGTCCAACTCATCATCAGTGAAGTCATCAATGCACAAGTAATAGTCAATCAGAAGTCAAACTGAGTCTAACTGAATGTGGTAGGTGTAACTGGCACATGGAAGCACTAATGTAGTGAAGGAGGCTCAGTGGAGGGCGCTCATGGAGCTAACTGGAGTCAGAACAACCTATCTAGTCACACTGGAGGTCCATCGGAGTGATAAGGTCAATAAAGAGTGATTCAAGCCTAAAATCAGGGAGAGAACTCTTGTTAACTGAACATAACTGGACTGGTAGGTGAAGATGTGCGCCTCTCTCATGCAGTAGGTGAAAGGAGGGCACACTAGGCACTAGGAGAGCTTAAACTGATCAGGAAGAAGCTCCGAGGGCTAACTAATTGAGGGATAGGTGCTGGGGCTGATGACTGGAAATGCATGCAAATCTTAGAATGCATGCAAACCCTAAAAGTGCATGCAAACCCTAAAAGACTGAAAATGGAAATGACTGAAAAGCTAGTAGGACTAGGATGGAGTATAGGAATATACTAACAAAGACATGCAAATTTTATACGTATTTTGGTGGCGAGTTTTGAAGATAAACGTGATGAGAAACCACATATGTTTGGAAGGACGGAGGGAGATTACACGACAATGATCATGCCACCCATCAAATTGAAGACAATTCCTGAGCCAAAAATTGTTATTTTTAAAATTTTATTAATCACCATTGTGGTACTTTGGTCTAAATGTTTTTTTCTAGCTCATTGTTATTCCCTATTGTGTGCCCGATTCCACCTATCTATATCGATGCATAAATCAACCTCTGCTTGGTTTGTGGTTGATGAAGCGTTCCATTAAATTCCCCACTTATTCAAAATATGTCCCATATATATCTTTGTTAAAAATGCATCATATATTATAGTAGAAATAAATTAGTAACAACAGTGACACATCCAGGTGCCACAAAGCGGTTGATCCGGTTCCCCCCCTGCCTACATAAACAACGAGAGCAAGCATATCTGACTCGGCTCCATCTCAGAAAGTATTGATATATTTCCCAAAAGGTGTGCCCTCTGTCCGAAATTCAAATAGCCAAATCTGATTTGAACGTAGAAACTTTTGCCATGTTGAATGACAGTCGACTCTTGAAAAATTGCATGGCAACAACTCTTCCATAAGGAGGCTCTGATTAGTCTGATCAAATCCCACATACTTTTGCTAGCCTACTGAACTATCCACTCAAGCCCAAACACAATCCATTACCAATGAAGTGGAGCGATAAAAAGGGTAATGTATTCAGAAGTATTACAATCCCAAATCATCCTAGAATTCTTGCAATTCCACATCACAGGATTAATTGTTCTGGGTTGTGGCAGAATATACAACATCCATTTGTAAAACTAGCATGACAAATTCGATCCTTGTTTGAATTCCACGTCATGGGCTTAATTGTTTCTGGGTTGTGGTAGACTATACCACTCCATCCTCGTGTGACTTCAAAATTAATGTCTCCTCTATTTTAGTAAGTATTTGGGAAGCTCGGAAGAATATATCTATGACCCTTTCTTGGCATTGGAATGGTATTATAAGAGCATTGGATTTGGCCTGTCATTCGATTTAGCTTTGAAAAGTGACAACTTCTCACTTTAACCCATTTAAACATATTATTCCATGAGATACTTTTTAATAAAGTGATTTATGTAAGGAAATGTCTCTATGATGAGGGTGCTAGGCTGTTGAAAATATCACACTATCTTTCCTGTGAATATGGCTTTGATGTGAAATGATAATTTGACCATTCAAAGTATTTAATAGATGATTCTAGCTAATGAGATCACATGTTTACTTTGAAGCGTAGTTGGGAGAATGGAGGTGGGGGTATGAGAACCTTTTTAGATCTATAAGCCTAAATAGATTTATCTGCATTTAGTAATCACATCCTTTTCCAAGAGAAGTTGAACAAAAGACAGGGACTTTAATATGAGGAGGCTAAGTGGGTAAATCAAGGTTGCACAATATGATCCTCTAGGCTCTCCTACATATAATGGATTTTTGCATGGATTCTTGTTTTCCAAAGCTTTCCTTTGAAGGAGTGCCTCTTGACGTTAGGTGTTAGGTTTCACTATTGATACTTAGCAACTTTGTGATTCGGTCTTGAGACTCTATGTTGCCTACTTTGGAATTGTTTTATTGCTCATGAGTGCTAAGGCTTTAAGTTTTGTATGGTTCTCTTGGTATCATATTCTTTTTAGCAAGATCCATTAGAAAGAGGTTGGTTTGCTAATGTATAATACATGTGTCATTTAACTTAAACAGGAGTTTGAAACTTTATTGAAATTGTTACTTTCTATGTTATTTGAAAATTTTCTTATTGAGTATATTTAGTTATGGAATACTTTGGTTGAAAGTTTTGTATTCATATTTTAAATTAATAACACTTTCTTTTTTAAAAATATACATAAATATTTTTGACATCACTATTTAATTTAAATTTAAATAATTAAGCATATTTATTTATCACATGTATTATTGATTTATATAAATAATATTTAAACATGAATAAATAATTAAAATCATCCTTAATTCTATGTAATATATATAAACATTCAAAACTTATTAGGTATAAGATAATTAATATGATTATAAATATGATTATTATTATTATTCTTTTATATATATAAAACAAACATGGTAGTTGGTAGATCAATTGCGGAAAGAGTCATGATTTTCAAAACATTGGATAATATAACTAGGTGTTTAAGTTTATAAAAGAATTAGTAGTACCAAAGCAATTATTAAGTGGTATATCTATCCCTATATGTGTACACATTCAAAGGATAACTTACACTACGAAGGTATTGATGCTTACTTAAATATAATATATAAAAAATTCGAGATATATCAGTTTTTTTTAGGGTCACTATGGTTGCTACTTATTTTAAGCATGTTTCCTTCCCTAATGAAGGGTAACGTTCTTTGATTATTAATTTTATTGTCGGTTATACCATGTACTTTTGTTTTTTATGCATCATGGCCTAATATGAGAATAAAGTTAGTGTTCTATGATTCATACAGATTTATGGTGAGAGGTCATTTCAAATCTAAATCTATGGAGCGGTTGTTAATTATAATACATATATAATAATAAAACTTGGATGTTTCATAAGTTTGAAATATGCTTTTGTAAACAAATGATAAAAACATATTTTATGCAATGATGGTTGTTGTTTGTGATGAAGTGGAAGATTCTAGGAGGTTCATTTAGTGATTACTCTTGTTAAAAGTGAATTAAAAGTGTCGATCCCTCTTGATGTATAACAATTAAAGTGTCCATCCTTTTGATGTAGGCAATAGAAATGTCATTCTCATCTTTTGCCCGAACAGTTACAATAATTGTATTATGTTATAATATCGTAGTTACCTTTCTACTTTGCATAGAGGCTTCCTTTATGCTTTGCATAGAGGCTTCTATCTATGCAAATAGCCCTAGATTGTTATGGCTATCGTAGGATTTAATGCTCAGCCAACTGATTGCTCTTTTTAAAATTGAATTTGCCTTCTTGTTTACAGCTTAGTGGTATTCATTTCCTGGCTTTTACATTAGCCTTTATAGCGATGGTTTCTGATACCGAAAGGAATCATACTTCACAACATTAAGAGGTTCACAAAAAACACATTCATTCTACATACCCATCCCAGATCCATTTTAGGGACAAATTTATTTAGAGTATGTTTCCCAATTGATTGTTGTCTGAACTCAGAGCTAATACAGCTATAGGCCATTCCAAGATTCAAATGTGTTCCAAAAACTAGTGTTACATATCTCCTATTTGTATTTGATTTTCAATTGCCTCACCTTGTTAGCTTTCAGGGTTACTTTCAAATTGTTTACATCATGTTTGGAGGTGCTTCTATTAGTTAGTCTAAGATTCATACTTAAGTTGTGATTTTGTTTTCTGTTTCAATGATGCCAGTATGACCTATTATCCATAATCTGCCCAAACTAACTTTATTTCCTTGTGCTCTTTTCCTCTCGGCGTTCCTTTTACCTCTCTTGAAGCAAATACTAATTTATAAAATAAATAAATGAAATGATGAAGATTGATAAACTAAACTGTATAAATAAATATTAAAATTTATATGAAAAACAAATTATAAATAAATATTAAATCAAATTTAAGTGGAAAACAAATTATAAATAAATATTAAAATCTGCATGAAAAAAAAAAATTAAAATGAAATCTATATGCGAAAAAGTTAAACTTCCCTGCCAAAACCATATTTTTTAAAGTCTATATTTTTAAATTTCCCACCAAAAACAATTCTTTTTAAAATCTGTATGCCCACAAACAAAATTATTAAAAAAAATTAAAAATTATATCGTTACATTTTCCACCTAAAACAATTCTTTTTAAAATCTGTATGCCAAAAAGAAATTAAAAATTTTCAAGCAAATCAATAATCAATCTTTTTGAAATCTGTATTATTAAATTTCCCACCCAAAACAATTCTTTTTAAAATGCCTATGTGAAAAAGAAATTATTAAGATTTTTCGTTAAAATAATTTTTTAACCAAAACAATTCTTTTTAAAATCTGTATGCGAAAAAAGAAATCATAAGGTTTTTGAGGCAAAACAATAAAATAATTTTTTTTAATCGGTAAAATTAAAAATATTTTTTTAACCAAAACAATTATTTTTAAAATCCGTATGCGAAAAAGAAATTATTAATATTTTCAGGTAAAGTAATAAAATAATTTTTTAAATTGGGAAAATTTTAAAAAAAATAGGCAAATGCGAAAAAGAAATTATTAAGATTTTTCAGGCTAAATAATAAAATAATATTTTTAAATCGAGAAAATTAAAAAAATTTAGGCAAATTCGAAAAAGAAATTATTAATATTTTTCAGGCAAAACAATAAAATAATTTTTTTAAATCGAGAAAATTAAAAAATTTTAAGATTTTAAAAAACAATTAGGTAAAAATTATTAAGATTTTTCAGACAAAACAATAAAATATTTTTTTAAATCGGGAAAATTAAAAAAAATTAGGCAAACTCAAAAAAGAAATTATTAATATTTTTCAGGGAAAATAATAAATAAAATCATTTTTTTAATTGGGAATATTAAAAAAAAAAATGGGCAAATGCGAAAAAGAAATTATTAAGATTTTTCAGGGCAAACAATAAAATAATTTGTTAAAAATTATTAAGATTTTTCAGGCTAAACAATAAAATAATATTTTTAAATCGAGAAAATTAAAAAAAATTAGGCAAATTCGAAAAAGAAATTATTAATATTTTTCAGGCAAAACAATAAAATAATTTTTTTTAATCGAGAAAATTAAAAAATTTTAAGATTTTAAAAAACAATTAGGTAAAAATTATTAAGATTTTTCAGACAAAACAATAAAATAGTTTTTTTAAATCGAGAAAATTAAAAAAATTAGGCAAACTCAAAAAAGAAATTATTAATATTTTTCAAGCAAAACAATAAAAAAAGTTTGGACCATTTCTCGATTTGTGCGTGTCATCCTTGCGCAGGGGCCATCCTAATCTTCTCTGTATCGTTCCAATTTTATCGGATGTCTCCTAAGAGAGAATTAAAAAGCCGTGCAATTCGCTATATATGTTTCTTGTTATGGATGTGGGATTAAATTGCAACATTCCAAGCAGTGAGGTGTGAATTGTGAAATTTGGGGTTTGAATTTTAATAGTAGAGTGAATCGGTTGAAATTTAGTATTAGTATCAAACAATAACTCATTCTTATTGTTCCAAAAGTCTAACTTGCATATTGTCAATCCATTGCAACCGAGCGTTTGTAGTCCAACGGTTAGGATAATTGCCTTCCAAGCAATAGACCCGGGTTCGACTCCCGGCAGACGCACATATATCTCTGCATCTTTCAGTTTTGTCGTCTCAGTACTTGTTTAAAATCCCTTAAATTTTTGGATAGTTTAAATTCCGGCACTTTTCTCTTCATTTATTTCAGCTATGTCCTCACAGTACACGTTTAAAATCACTTAACTTTTTGGATAATTTAAATTCCGTTGCCGCTACATGTTTAAAATCCCTTCAATTTTTTGATAGTTTAAATTCCGTTGCCGCTACATGTTTAAAATCCCTTCAATTTTTTGATAGTTTAAATTATGTTGCCAGGATTTGAACCCACAGGTTTCCGGAGACCAAATACATATCCAGCATAGGTGACCCAGAGAACCGGAGATTTAGCATAGTTGTAATACTATGAGCTCAAAGCCATATTTATGAATATAACATTGAAAACCGAAAACAATCAAAAGAACTGAACCATAATATTCCTCCATTTGTGGGTCTATTTTTTATGTAGGGCCCTTGCTAATCTACTCTCTATCATACCAATTTTATCGGTTTTTTGCGAAGAGACAACATATCATGCCATCAATTTGTTATTTCAACTTGAATATATAAAGAAGATGTGTGAATAATCCCAATTAGAGTCTTCTTTTGTGTCTATGTTGCCCAAATAATACACCACATTAACAATAATGACAATTAGAGAGAGGAGAGGAGTCGTTGGGTTCATCTCTAAGTCTGAATAATAGGATGATGTTAGACTCTACATCATATACCACCAACTTACAAAGACTTTGTCTTGTTCAACTATAACGGGTTTTTTTATCAACTTTATCCTTGTAGTTGGGGAGTTAGTTCATATTTGCTCGAAGAAGCCAACACTTCCTTGCATTCTTTAATAGTTTCATGTTCTTCTTTGAGATTATGAGTTTTCCCTATAGGAGCTCTGGAATTTGTGCCAACTTAACCAATGGAGACAATTTCAAATGTCCATTGATGTTTAGAATCAAACTGGTGACCTTGTTGTTTGTTTGATAGTAAAAGCACGGTTACTTGCTAAATAAGATGCCATATCGAATGGTCCTGCCACCATTCGATCCTTTCTTCCTTCACCCAATCGCCTTGCAAAATGGAAATAAAACAAGGTAAGGACTCAATTTCCTTGCCTTGAAAGTGTGTCAACCACTACATTCTCTTTCCTCTTTTTTGCATAGTTTAAAAGTCATATCATAGAACCTCGGTGACCCATCTTTGTTGGTCCTCTGGAGATAGTTTCCATTCCAAGAATTGCTTCAAACTATCATTATGTATTTTCATCTTGAAGTGCCTTTCCATTAGGTAATGGTGAGATTCTCTAGTTGTAGTGTAATATAGCCAACACTTCCTTTTCATAAATGGGTTTGAATCGCTTATTTCCTTGAGTTGGAGGCTTTCGAAGGCAAGGGGCCTTCTTTCTCGCATTAAAATTGACCCGAGGCATCACACTACAATAAAGGAAGATATCCTTTTTCCATATTGTTGTTAGAAGTGTTGTTATTTGACCATAATTCTTGACAAACTCGAGGTAATAATATAATAATCTTAAGAATCCCCAAAATACATTCTTCAAGGCTTTGGCAATTGGTCATTCCACCATAGTTTTAATTTCGTTGGGTTCTAGCATAATGCCCTCGAGAGATATTGTATGCCCTAAATATTCCACTTAGTGTACTCTATGGGCACACTTGGAATGCTTAGAATACAATTATTGGTCCTTGACACTTGCAAGGCATTGTCAACAACGTTCTCATCCAAAGATTTACTGTAAATTAGTATATCATCAAAAATGACCACCACAAATTTTCGGTGGAAGGGATTCAAAAAAAAAAACATCGAGATTTGAAATGTGGCCAACGCATTATAAAGTCCAAAAGGCATCACCAAAAACTTGTAATAACCTTAATTTTTTCTAAGATTTGATTTGGGAATGTCCTCTTCCCACATTCGGATATGATAATATCATAGATGGAGGTTCAATTTAGTACAAAAAATAGATCCATGAAAATCATCTAACAATTCATCAATGACAAGAATAGGAACAAATATTTAATGGAAATCACGTTGAGTTCCCGATAATCTAGAGACATAAGCCATGAAGAATCATATTTTTTAACCATCACCATAGGGAAAGAGAAGGCACTTTGGCTTGATCATAAGATCCCATACTCTAGCATGCCTTAGACCATTGGTGGAATATGTGGTAATAATTACAGAATGTGCAATATGAAAACATCAAAGAACATGAACAACCATATATGTTATATGAAAAGGCATAATATATATGACTAGTAACATCAAAATCAATATATATCTTAAATAGACATTCCAACCATCAATATACTTCTCCTATAAATAGCACTATTGGGAGGTAAATAATCGTCTCTTTCGTAGATAGTCTTATGAAGATCCATGCATTGCATGACATTGCGTTTATAGGTCACATTGTGTGCAGTTCTCCTCAACATTATGAGCACACAAATGATTTGCAAGTGATTGGCACATGCATTTATTGTGATATACAATGTGCTAAGGGGTGTGATGGAGCATCGATATTAGGGTAAAATACTCGCGCACACACACTAGGAAAAGTAGGCATCGATTCCTTACGATGGTGGTGCCTAAGTGAATGAATCAACACACCGTTAACGATGCTACCCTCTCACATTGGTGCATCAAATTGATAATTTTTTATGTGCTAATGATATGCGGTGTACTGATGTGGAATAGTAGCATCGTTGTTCAATGATAGGGGTTATTTTACCAACCCATCGCTAAACATAAGATAGTTAATCCTCATAATGGTGGTGTTCATGTGGGTCCTAAAAATTTCCCCTCTAACAAACAATTCATTTCAAGTATTATGCCTCGAGATGATGGTGCAATGATAAGGCACGAGAACCTAACCCCCTCAACTCCAAAAGAATGTGAGAAAAATTGTCTCCCTGTAATCTTGAAGTCACTAGGGTCAGTAATCTCTAGACCGAAATATCTTTGGAAATATCCCAACTTAATCTCTATTGCAACACTAGGCAACACATCGGGGAAATGGGAAAAATAATACCCCCCAATCCTAGGTATGCCAATGATGGAATAAATGTCATTCTTTGTGGGTTGGTACCAAAAATCAAGGCTAACCTTGAGTTTTTGTTTTCCATGATACCGACGATGGATCAACCGGCACAACAAATCAATGTTCACCTCTAGGGATTTAGTCTCCTCAAAAAATCGAAGAGGCCAACATCCCTCAAATGGAGGTGAAATTTGCAGTTGTAATCAAATAAGGAAGAAGATCCCTCTCCCTCTCCCCGAACTCGCAAAAATGCATGCATGAAGTTATATGTATCAAATTGTTGTTGTTGTTGCAGTCATCTTTGATTGGAATAAGTACCTCATTAGGAAGATATAGATATATAATCTTCAATATGTGTTATAGTACCATTTGTAACATTCATTCGATATTGAATTTAAATTGGATGCATTAAAAATGATTAAAACAAACCCAATGCACCTTTTTTATGATACGTCATCTACAATTCTATCCACTTCCACCTAAATACTGGTGTGTTACTCTGAATAAACACGGTAAACTCATTATTTCTAGTCCACATCAGTGCACTGTTAAAGGAATGCATCTGCCCTACCAATGTTGTGTGTTGAGGAAGAATGATAACAACTTATGTTGTGCACTGAGTCATCACCAAATGCAATGATTTGCGTAATAAATTGAAAAAGTTTAATGAATGCAATCATGGGTCTAGACACCAATGCATGTAGCCATCGATTTCAATACATGTTGAATAGTGGATACCATCCTTCCATGGTGCTACCAGTTCTCATTAGTGCACTGTGGAAGGTAGGCTTATACATAGTTCCAAGAACTGTAGAAAAATGAGAGAGTACCACCGACAATGGTGTGTTCAATAATCCACACAAGCACCACCATCCTGAGGCATAACTATATTATGTTTAGCAATGGGTTGCTAAAATAACCCCTATCATTGAACAACAATGCTACTATTCCACATTAGTACACCGCATGTATTTGGCACATACAAATTTATCAATTTGATGCACCAATGTGGGAGGGTAGTATCGTTGAAGGTGTGTCAATTCATCCACCCAAGCACCACCATCATAAGGAATGCCTACCTACTTTTCCCGGTGTGTGTGTGTGTGTGTGTGTGTGTGTAAGAGAGAGAGAGAGAGAGAGAGAGAGAGAGATAATATTTTACCCCGATATCAGTGATCCATAACACCCTTTAGGACATCAAATAGCACAATAAATGCATGTGTCAATCACTTTCAAATCATAAGTGTGCTCAAAATGTTGAGGAGCACCACAAACATTATGACCTTTAAACACATCATCATGCAGTGCATGAATCTACAGGAGACCACATTGGTGGCATTTTTGTTTTAAAAAAAACGAATAGAAATAAATTTACTAATTGAAGCACTCAAAAATGTAAATTAATTTGTAGAAAAGAAATTACTTGGACTCAACTCCATCGTGGTGGAATGGTTGCCATGAAAATATTAGTATTTTTTATTTCTTTGTTTTAACCTTACCATGGTGTGCCTTGTATCTTAACACGCTAGTGCGATCATAAGTATGGGGTTCGATAAGCAATTTATTTTTAAATATTTAACCTGATCGTGGTGCAGCTACTAGTAGCGTTATGTGTCTATCAATTTATAGTTTTAGTAAGCATCGCAGTTTGATTTTGTACATAGACACTTTTAAAAAATCACATTTTTATATAACCAAAAAGCAACGTGCCTCGTATTAGGACATATCATTTTAGTTGTATATTCAATGGACACAACATGTCAGTTAATTTAAAAATAACTTGTTTTACAAAATTTGGGTGTGGTTTGGTATTTTTTTATTTAAACTTGCTATGGTGTGCCTTGTACTACAATGCACCAATGCATTTATATTTTAGTCAGCACCACGAACTTTTCTTGAAAATATATATATATTTTTACAAACTTCACATTTTTTATTAACCCTAATGCGATGTGCCTTGTATCTAGATGTACCGATGCATTTATACATTTTATGGACATTGTGGGGCAACTTTAAAAATATAATTTATATAAAATATAAATCGTGTTGTACACAATTCAAGGATCGGAACCCGCCTTTTGAATTGGTATTTGTAGTGCATTTAAACATATAAGTGCATCGATGTGTGTCATGACAAACCATTGGTGTCCTTGACTATTTTTAAGCTTGTCGAATAGAAAACCTATGCTAAAATCGAAATTGGGAGAAGTGCTCCCACAAAATTCCATTTTCCTTATAGTGTATATATATTTATAAGCATTATTTAATTGGAAGCATCATATTACTAAGATTCCATTGAAAAGGAACACATTATGAAGTGGGAGCAAGCATATTTAAAGAGAGAAAATTATGAGAAATTCACTAAATTTATTTGCATCCACGTACGCAATGACTTTGGAAATAATTTGCAAGGAGCACACCATATCCAAGTATTCATACAAAAACATACAAAGGCAAGAGCACGCAATGGCAACTTATTGTTTAAAACCACAAAATGTAGGTGCATTATCATACATTATGTGGAATAGCAGAGCATGCAATGGAAATAATTTCAAATTGTAAGCGCGCAGAGGTTGGAAAGGCATGTATATACTATGTGAACTTTGAAGACTGCCAACATAATAGAGATTCATTATATTGTTTTTAATGGTTACACCTAGGCATACACTCCCACATAGGCAAAAGAAACAGAAGAAACACAACAACTCGACCTAGACTCTCCGCAACAAAAATGTTCTTTTGATTTAAAAAATAAAAGAAACAACATATTATTTTGGAGTAAAAGTGTAATAAGATATCTCTATTGAAGCGCCACAATACAAATTTGTAATGGAATAAAACCAAATTTCTATTCGAATCCGCAACCACACAAATATGAATTTTAATCTAATGTCGTAGAAGGTTGTTTAATGATATCCTATGTTATAACATTACCATTCTCATGATGTTTTTTGTATATATTTATTTTTTTGAATGAATATTATTGTATTAAGTCAACTTTCCATACTACATTATCTTCAATTTAATTTGTTTTAACTATTATTTATGGCCTACCTATGCCAAGTCATTGTCACATTGTGTTTCACGTCTCCTCCTTATTGGGCTCTGGAAAGCGCCTCTCAATGCAATAATGTCAACATGTGGATGGTTTGATGATGTTGTTGTTTGTCTATATGTAATGCAAAGAGCATAATGTGTCATTTTAATACTTTATGAATTTTCTGTAAATCAAACATGTTGAAGAGCGTTCCCTGCTCATGGATTTGTTGACTAACTCTTACATCTGATAACTAATCTCTTCTAGACAATAATTGGGTTTATAAGATTGTAACTTTATCAAAAATCATGAAATTAAATGAGACAATACATACATATTTCAAATCTTTGGATTTGTAAGTATTTCTTGGTACCTTTGAATACAATTTAGGTTTCTTAGGGACTAGGGAAGCATAACCAATCGCAATAGGAACAACTAGAACATCCAAAAAACCATTGATGATAAATTGTGAAAAAAATGATATTCTAGGATAGCCAACTTGCATAAAAACAATTCTTGATCATGATAGAAATAAGATTGACTTTCTCTATGACATCATCCTCTATAAGATCAAGAACTTCCAGATCAATACCAATCATTGTGATATACAAAATTGGGTAACCATCTCATCAGAACTTTTCCCTAGGCACATTGGACATTCTTCTTTAGAAAAAATGGACAATATTGCATATAAAAACAATTTTATTGACCCGGCCAATGTTGACATTATTGATTAGGGTTGTGTCACCATTATTGATACAAGTTTTGTTGGTGTTATTGATTCGATTGATATCAGCGTTGTTGATTCAGGTGATATTGTCGTTACAATTCGGTCAACGGTTGCATTGTGATTTAGGTGATGTTGATGTTATTTATTAGGGTGATGTGGACAATAAGTGGTTCATATAAAGTTGAGTGACATGGAAACCGTTAAGATAAAATAGATATTTACTTCAACCAGTACACTTATATATAGAAACATAAAAACATATAAAGTATAGATCGGTCCATTTAAATACACTAAGTCTAAATTCAGTTAACTATCTATACACAATTGTGATTAGTTATGCTTGGAAGTGCTTGCAGTATGCATTGTTTCTATGGAGCGGGGTACCAAGATCTTGACTGTGCATTTTTTTCATTGATATGTGGTAAATAAAGATACATAATTTCCCAACTGAATCCCAATATGTTTGAACAAAAATAAACTTACTTAGAAATAAATAAAATATACAAAGCTTGTGAAGATCCTTTCAAATCAAACCCCTGATCAAATCCACAATTCCTCGAGTGCACAATTGCATCGTCTCTGGAAAGCTATAATGACTCTAAAAATTATAGGGAAAATTTTAAGGTCTAAATTTCGTCCACGGGCTGATTTTTCATGTTTTTACCCAAAGAAAGATTCATCGATTTCCATTTTTTCTATAAAAAATCGCCCAAATTATATACGATAACATTATTTTACTCTAAGAGTTGCCAAAAGTTTCTAGGCCTTTATAAAAACCTTAGAAATTTGAATATTTTTACAAAAATATCACCAAACATTTTATGGTTGGCATTTTAGGAATTAGCAATATTCGTTGATATTTCTACACTGTAACTTAAGTATGGATCCTAAACTTCCCCCACTAACAAACAATCCATCTCAAGTATATTCCCAACATTGTCATGTTTGTTTCTTTATATTTTCAATTCTAGTGCCCCGCGTCGTATTAACAAAGAAAATTCCAAACACTTGTGAAGTTGGCAATATCTTGGTCGATCATGCACCTAAGAGAAATTGGGCACCTTGATTATATAAAAAGAATATAACATATGCAATGCAATAATCCATATAAATGCATCGACCTTGACATTATTATCACAATAAGGTCGATTCTATATGTAATTATAGTGCACGTGAGGCTTAGTTTCCCATTCATTATTCATTTGTAATGTATACAATTGTTGATGTTAGAGAGCTCTAATTTTCTCATCCATTATCCATCTACACATGGGATTTTCAATGGAAAGCTATAATGCTTGGTGATTTTGGATTTGTTGAAGCAAATCATTGAGAGTTTTAAAAAATTATTTATAATAGATGATGCCATTCTTATATGTTATGAATTATAAGATAGGACATTAATTTGTTTTATTAAGTTAAGAGTTTCAAAAAAATGATTGATTGGAGATGTCATTCTTATTGTTGAACAGATGTTATTGCATTTTATGTCATCAATAAGATATAAGATATGTTAGCTTTGAGTGGCTCTTCTTATATGGGCTCACCAATGGATATGATGTACGAATGGAATGTTGAAATTGTGTGGCATTAACACAGCTTTGGAGGCTAAAAAAATCACAAATGTGCATCTAACTTCCCATGTACCTTTTAAAAGGATTTTCAATAAATATACGGCTTAGCTGTTTTTGTGGATACCCAACTCCTAAATTAAATCCCTTTTCATTTATCATTTAAATTCAACTTCTTATAGGATCGCATTCATTGTTTTCATTTCCTACTTGCCTCCAAACTTTAAAAAACCCGATGTTCATGATAAAGTGGATCTTGTTGTGCACACAAGATCGCAGTTCCAACAACTAAGTTGAGATTGCTTGAATGTATTTGTTGTACCCTTTACAACCATAATACCATGCATCATGCACCTCTTCAAATTTATGTGGGACTAATAAGAAAGCAAACTCAAGCAATTCTAAAAGAAAGAAAATGCTTATTTCAGTGCTAGCTCAATCAATCTTTTATATGTTTGTGATAAAAGTTGCATTCAAAATATGAACATTTTTCCATTATTATTTTTTAGAGATGAGCAAGCTTTGCGTCATTTTTCTTTCCTTTAATAGTCCAAAACAACAATATGCTTTTGATATTTCCTATTAATATTAATATTAGGATCATTTTACAAATTGAAAAGAAATATCCATAAATATCACAATGATTATTGTCTATTAAGTCAAAGTGACTTTGCTAAGACAATGATATGTTGTCTTCTTCAACCCACAACATAAAAATACACCTATTTGCACCGTGTAAGCTCATATAGCAAGTGCATAGGAGGAGTTGTGAGAAACAATGCAAACTGAAAGGGCTGTCATATTTTTGTCTAATATTTGTTTTAGGATTTTATGACGATGTGCTTAGATTTGCAACCACTAATCAATTGAGTTGTGGCATTCATTCAATGTTCATGACATCATATTCAAGGGATGTCCTTTTTACTTCTTTTGTATAGAAATTACATAGAAGATTCAAATTACACATATCCATACACAAGAAGGTAGTTAGTTACAATAAAATTGGTTTAACAAGTTTGTTACTTATTGCAAAACATAAAATGGAAGGAATCGCATACTTTACATTTACATGAAATGGGTATGAAGCAAATCAAATCACTCTTGGAATGATGATTGAAATCACGACTCGTTTTTTCTCAAGTTCATTATATGATGATTTCCCTCTTAATCATCATATAGCAAATATAGTAAGTGCCAAGAGGGATCTGAAAGAAATCCAAGCACAAACCTATCATTGCTTAAAATATCATGTTAAGATGGATCTATGCCAGTTTCTTTTATTATATGTTTCTATTATTATTATGGTTTGGGATTTTTTAAGTTTATGATTATTGTGGTTGGATTTTTTATTATTGTTATGGTTCTCATTTTTCCAGTTTTACAAACTAATTTCATTTCATTTTAGTTTATTGGAGTTACATATGTGACACATATATCTGGGTTGTAGATGCACTGTTGAGATATTGTAACTTCAAAGAATATTATATTTGTACTTTATTATTCCGGAGATGTTTCATTCCTCCTAGAAGATCTTATTGTATATCCGGAGATGTTTATTCCTCCGTCGGAATGTGGTAACTTGGGTTATTAGACTTCCCTAGTGGGGGTCGGCCCTATATGTGTTATATGGGTCAAAGGGTTATTAGACCACCCTAGAGGGGTCGGCCCAGTCAGTTGAAGTGGGGTATTTAACCCATTGGTTAAATACGAGCCTACATGATTTGTGTAAAAGACAAGTCGGAGTAGTGTATAAATAGAGGAGGTGTATTCCTCATTTAACACACACTCACTCACTTGAGAGTGGCACACTTGTGGAGGAGAGTTTTGATATGGAGAAGGAGGAGCTTATACTCAGGGTTACATCTTTGTATATTTTTGCTCATCTATACTGAGGAAGCTTTACTAGGTTTTCTACCCCATGAGGGTTTCCCAGGATAAATTTGTGTCTCTTGCGTTTATGTTGTGCTTGTTGTTTATTCAGTGATCCTGTATATGCTATTATTGTGAAATGGAATGCAATGCTTCTATTTTCTGTCTTAGCATATTAAATCTTAACATGGTATCAGAGCTAACCTGAAGGAAGGCAATGTATGGCACTTACGACACTTGCTTCTCTTGCGACAATTTGAAGGTTAGGGTTTTATATAGAAAAAACCAGTCATCGTGGAACTTTCACCATAAATCCATTTTGGCGAAGGTTCAGGATCTGAAACCTTTACAGGTCGTAGATAACATCTCCAGGTATCTTGTGTCCAAAGGGCACCCTCAGATTCGTTGTACTTTGTAAGTTATGATCAGTACAAGTTAGGGTTTCTGCCTCTTCCAGATCTCAGTCAAAATCAGGTGACCTAGGAAAAAAGGTCATAACTTGGGCTAGGAAGCTCCAAATGAAATTTAGTAAAAAGTGACAGGTAGTAAACAGACTGTACTATCTCAGGAAACTTTTTCATAGGCCGAAGTTCAACCAGTGACACGTGGCACGTCGTACAAGTTCGCTCTCCTGTTTTATCCCATAAACAGGTCACGTTGCGACACTTGGAATAACTTGGGCTAGGAAGCTACAAATGAAATTTCGTAAAAAGTGAAAGGTAGTACACAGACGTTACTATCTCAGGAAACTTTTTCAGAGGCCGAATTTGAACCAATGACACGTGGCACACCATACAAGTTCACTCTCCTGTTTTATCCCACAAACAGGTCACGTTGCGACACTTGGCATAACTCTCTCTCAGAAAATTCAATTGAGGTCAGACCTGTCGAGATGGAAAGATGACAGATCAGGCTACCACAGAAAAAAAAATTCAGACCCTGTGGAGCGAAAATTTCGGAGTTACAGCAGAAACAATCAGGTACATACTTCTGTCAAAACATAATTATTTTTGGAGCACCTTCATTCATGGCTTCCGGAATTTAGGGTTTCGGAGAAAGTTAGAATTTTTGGAATCGGAATCCACGGCTGGAAGCTCCTCAGAAAAATAAGAATTTAGAGCCTTGGATCAAACCTTTTGATTGGTCATAAGGGTGGGCTTCATCAAACCCTAGTTCGAGTTCCTGTCCAAAAGATCCAGAAGTTTCGAAGGCAATTTTGAGGGGTCAAATTTTGGAGATTTCAAAATTGAAGTATGCTAGCAAGACACATCCTTCCATCCATTCAGAAGTGTGAAAGTCAAAAATTGAATTTTTAGGGTTTCTCTAGCAAACCCTAATCAAGCTCCAGATCAAGTTTCAGGGGGAGTTGAGGCTAAGGCTTTACATAAGAAGACTCCAAGAAGTCTCGACAGGTATGACTTAAGGAGGTTCAGGTATGTCTTGAAATCTGATTCTTGATTAAGTTCATGATGTATTTGTCTTCATATTATTTATTAGTACAATCTTGATTAATGTTAGAATTGTCTTATCACCCTAGTAACAATATGAATACATGTGAATGATCGAAGACATTCATTGATTAGGGCTATATGATTGTACTAATGCATTATGGTGTTGTGTGAGGTTGATGTTGTCTGCTAACAAGATACAGGTACATCACAAAAGACAAATCAAGTTCCATGACCATGACAACATGAAGACAAAGACTCATCCATAATCTTTGTTCTACTTACGAGGTATGTATGACTTTGTTATATTATGCTTAACCTATGAGACATGCAAGTTCTAGCTCAGGATCTCTAAATCATTGAAGAGATTGTTTAGGTATGTTGTACATAACTAAGCAGGTATACTAATCCAGGTATGTTTTCCTATGTCAAGTTAGAATCCTGCCTTGTGTTAGGGTCCCTTATATAAGTATACTTGGTATGATTGGTTATGCTTATTCATAAAGTTAGTAATCAAGGGCTTATGCATATCATGTCTCTTATCTTGATGATTTAATTAACCAGAAGAGTACTATGGTCAAACAAGAATATGCATGAGTAAAAGAAGACTTCCTTGAAACCCTGAATACTAATGATCATGACTATACATATTCAAGATTATTTAGAATTAGAATGTTTTGAGAATATACTAATGAATGTATGTTTGTGTATGAGATCATGAGGATGACACTAGTGCACACTTGAGCATGCACAGTGGTACAGAATGAATAGAAGTTCAAAAGACATATAGAAGATCAAGCGGGAGGAACCACACAAACATGAAAGATAAGTATTTGAGTTGTTATTTGAAATAGTAAATGATATTGCTTGTATGCATATTTGTATTCCTAGAATATATCATGTTGAGTGTAAACATTCATAGAGCATTGAAACAGTATACTACTAATATGCATATGATTGGTAAGTTGGACAAACATTCCATTGTTGCTTGTCTAGAATGAAACCTCTTTGTTGACATGCTGAGAGCTATGCACACTCTCGATAGTATGTTCTAGTAGAGATGGAAGGCATCTAGATAGCCATTGTATGCATACAGAATATGGAAAAGTGTTGTGCCAAAGTATTGGTCAAAATAGTTGCATAACTATGTAAATGATATCTATATGCATAATAGGTTATCATGACAATATGATTTGATGATTATGAAGTATTACCAATCAATTACTTAATTTTGATTTGTAGGAAAGATCATGATGAATGATGAACACTGAACAAGCGATGAAGGCTTGTGGCTAGAAGATTCTCCTAGAAAGAGGAAGAGAATCATGATGAGATGTTTGCTCCAAGTGGCTAGATAAGACCATTCCCTTAATGGTGTAATTAAAGAAGAAGTGTGAATCAGGTTTTGTATGGGTTCCCAGGATCGATAATCAATTGATGAGCTTAATGATCACCATGGGTGATGTAGATCTCAACCTTTGCTACAAGGTTGAATATGGTTTCTATACACAGATGACATGGATGCAAGAAGGAACTCACCACAAAGTTTGAATGATATTGAGGCTCATATCAGTAGACCCATCTAACGAGAGATGGCACAGATAGATATGCAGAAGCTCATTCAATGCAGAAATGAAAATGAAAGATCTCAGATTGATGCATTACTTCCTAGGTCTATGGCAAGGCTCAGAAGGAATCTTTCTCAACCAGGGAAAGTATGTTGAGAAATATTAAAAGGACTTGATGTGTTGGAATGGCCACTCTCATGGATTCCAACTTGAAGTTGTTTGCAGATGACTCATCAGAGTTAGTGGATATAACTCTGTACAGACAAATTATTGAGTCATTAATGTGTCTAACGAATACTAGGTCAGATATATGCTTTGCTGTGAACACCTTGAATCGGTATCTAGTGGAAACTAGATGTGTTCATCTGATAAGTTGCAAATCATGTGATGTGGTACCTAAAGGATACAATAGACCTTGATCTATGTTATCTTGGAGATCATGACTTCAGATGGTTACACTGATGTTGATTGGGCAGAAATTGTATCAGACAGGAAGAGCACATCGAGAGGATGTTATTGTCTGGGATCAGCCATGATCTTGTGGTTTAGCAGGAAGCAGTCTAGTGTGGCTCTCAGCACAAGTGGAATATATGGCTGCTTGCTCTGCTAGTTGTGAATAAGTATGGCTTCAAGATTGTTTGACTTAGAGATAGACCCAACTATGATCCTATGTGACAAACAGAGTTGTACCAAAATGGCAGAGAATCCAGTATTCCATGATAAGTCAAAGCACATAGAGATTTGACATTTCTATATACAATATATGGTGCAGAAAGGAATTAAAGTTCGAATTTGTAACAAGTTACCAATGTACTAACCAAACCTATACCGATCCGATGTACTAACCAAAACTCTACCTCAAGTAAAGTTTTCCGAGACAAATTTAATATAGTTCAGAAGAACCCTCCTCGAAAGGGGGAGTGATGTGATCACTTATGATGAGATTGCCTACATCGACAGTGAGGTCGATGATGTGGATACCTATATTGGTGATGCCGACAGAGAGGTTGGTGGATGATCGTTAGACAGGGTCTAAGGTGACAGAGGGATTGCATCATCCTTGAACACATGTTCTAAAGTGAGCCGTAGACAGGTGTCTCCGAGAAAGAAGAGGGATTGTATCATCCTTGAACACATGTTCTAAAGAGAGCCGTAGACGTATGTCTTCGAGAATGAAGTCCTTGGTGGACATGTGAGGATTGGATCATCCCTGGACTTCAGTCCTAAAGAGATCCATAGACATGATGTCTCCGATAATGAAGTCTTGAATGAACAGGTAGGGGATTGTATCTTCCCCGGACCTCGGTCCCAGAATTGAGCCGTAGACATGATGTCTCCAATAATAAAGTCTTGAATGAACAGGTAGGAGATTGTATCTTCCCCGGACTGAGGTCCCAGAATTGATCCGTAGACATGATGTCTCCGATAATAAAGTCCTGAATGAACAGGTAGGGGATTGTATCTTCCCCGGACTGAGGTCCTAGAATTGAGCCGTAGACATGATGTCTCCGATAATAAAGTCCTGAATGAACAGGTAGGGGATTGTATCTTCCTCGGACTGAGGTCCCAGAATTGAGTCGTAGACTGGGTCTCCGATAATGAAGTCCTGAATGAACAGGTAGGGGATTGTATCTTCCCCGGACTTCGGTCCCAGAATTGAGCCGTAGACTGGGTCTCCGATAATGAAGTCCTGAATGAACAGGTAGGGGATTGTATCTTCCTCGGACTTCGGTCCCAGAATTGAGCCGTAGACATGATCTCTCCGATAATGAAGTCCTGAATGAACAGGTAGGGGATTGTATCTTCCCCGGACTTTGGTCCCAGAATTGAGCCGTAGACTGGGTCTCCGAGAATGTAGTCCTGAATGAATAGGTAGGGGATTGTATCTTCCCTGGACTTTGGTCCCAGAATTGATCCATAGACTGATGTCTCCGAGAATTGAAGATAGGACTGCATCGTCCCTGGACCTTGGTTCAAAATGTACGTGTGAGGACTGCATCGTCCATGAACTGAGTTCAAAATGTACGTGATGGGATTGCATTGTCCCTAGACATGAGACTTGTCTTAAAGTGATAAGGATTGATCATCCTGGAACTTGATCTGGATTGTATCATCCATGGACCTATGTCCTAAAGAGAGCGGGATTGATCATCCTGTAATATGATCGTGTGTGTTGCAGGGTACGCTGCTATGTATTGATGATAGATGTATTAGTGAGAATACATGCTATTGATGATAGATGTATTAGTGAGAATACATGCTTTTGATGATAGATGTATTAGTGAGAATACATGCTATTGATGATAGATGTATTAGTGAGAATACATGCTTTTGATGATAGATGTATTAGTGAGAATACATGCTTTTGATGATAGATGTATTAAGTGAGAATACATGCTTTTGATGATAGATGTATTAGTGAGAATACATGATTTTGATGATAGATGTATTAGTGAGAATACATGCTTTTGATAATAGATGTATTAGTGAGAATACATGCTTTTGATGATAGATGTATTGGTGTGGATACTAATACAGATGATCCAGATGCTGTAGATCGAGATGATCCATATGCTGTAGATCGAGATGATCCAGATGTTGTAGATCGAGATGATCCAGATGTTGTAGATCGTGATAATCCAGATGCTGTAGATCGAGATGATCCAGATGATGTAGATCGAGATGATCCAGATGCTGTAAATCGTGATGATCCAGATGCTGTAGATCAAGTTGATCCATATGCTGTAGATCGTGATGATCCAGATGCTGTAGATCGTGATGATCCAGATGTTGTAGATCGAGCTGATCCAGATGCTGTAGATCGTGATGAACCAGATGTTGTAGATCGAGATGATGTGACGATGCTGATCATATTGATCTAGATGACAATGTTGATTGTGTGATGATGATGCTGATGATCGTGTGATGATGATGCTGATGATCGTGAGGATTCAGATATTGATGTTGTTGTAGCTGTTTGAGTGCTGCAGAAGATAAAGACTCAGTACTGAAGATGTTGATGTTCCAGTATTGAAGATGTTCCAGTAACTGGTTGAGTTACTGATGATGTTGAGAAAGCTTCCAATGATTTATAGATGTATCATGTATGATGTTGATGACTCCTTGCTCGTGCTGATGCTGTTATAATATCCTTCTCGTTAAGGGGGAGTGTTGAGATATTTTAACTTCAAAGAATATTATATTTGTACTTTATTATTCCGGAGATGCTTCATTCCTCCTAGAAGATCTTATTGTATATCCGGAGATGTTTATTCCTCTGTTGGAATATGGTAACTTGGGTTATTAGACTTCCCTAGTGGGGGTCGGCCCTATATGTGTTATATGGGTCAAAGGGTTATTAGACCACCCTAGAGGGGTCGGCCCAGTCAGTTGAAGTGGGGTATTTAACCCATTGGTTAAATACGAGCCTACATGATTTGTGTAAAAGACAAGTCGAAGTAGTGTATAAATAGAGGAGGTGTATTCCTCATTTAACACACACTCACTCACTTGAGAGTGGCGCACTTGTGGAGGAGAGGTCTGCTATGGAGAAGGAGGAGCTTACGCTCAGGGTTACATCTTTGTACATTGTTGGTCATCTATATTGAGGAAGCTTTACTGGGTTTTCTACCCCATGAGGGTTTCCCAGGATAAATTTGTGTCTCTTGTGTTTATGTTGTGCTTGTTGTTTCTTCAGTGATCCTGTATATGCTATTATTGTGAAATGGAATGCAATGCTGCTATTTTCTGTCTTATCATATTAAATCTTAACATGCACCTCATTACTCTTGGTGCAATGATATGATGTTTTTGAAATGGAACATTGATGACCAAAAATCTAAATTTGCATGAGGGATGTGGAAACAATTTCTCATTAGTTATCCATTGTCCATATGCTCAACATATGTTGATAAATTTAGAAAAACTAACTAAACGAGACAATGTTTGGAGAGGTACATCGGTAGAGGAATGCCTTGGAATTTGGTTTCAAAAAAATGAATTCAAAGTTTTTAGGTCAATTCCATGTCTCACTATATGAGGTATTTAGTTGGCATGCAATGCCCATATATTTGAAGTGAAACAAACTCCTACCGTTCATATTAACAATCAAGTTTGTGGTATATTTCATTGATGCAAATTGACTCCTAAGATAAGAAAACCACGGTAGGTGGTTGACTTTTATATTGACAAATACTCTCCTTAGGGTTTCTTTGATGGTGGTAGTTAAGGTTAAGATAAATTTAGTAGCATAGGAGGTGCTTTATTTCTATCTAAGGAGCACTTTATTAGATTCAAGCCTAGTCTAGAAATTGGATCAAACAATTATGTTGAAATAATGGCTCTTCATCTTCTTATGTAAATAGACATGGAAAAAGGGGTTAGAATATTGTAAGTATATGGGGATTTCTCCTTGGTTATTCAATGGATAAAAGGGGAGAATAAAATTCACTATGTTCAACTAGAAATTTTGAGAAAACAATTAAAAGAGGCATCATCATTTTTCATATAATCATATATATAATGAACATGTGAAATTCTAAGTCACAACAGATCTAACAGCTAAGTATACCTCACAGAGAAAGAATGAGAAAAAAAAGTTGAATAAGAGTGAAAACTGCAGTAAAAAAGAGTAGAGAAATAATTATGCACCAGAACTCGGATAGGAGCAGAATAATGTCACATCATCCAATAATCAGTATAGTCAATAATGATGATACAATAGAGAGAATTTGAATCACACAGGAGAATTCAAACCTCAATTGGTCTAGCATAGGAATTGTCACCAGTGGAGTGCTTCAGAATACTCAAACTCAATTGAACTGAACCTAAACTCAGCTAATTGAAGTCACAATCAATTAACTGACTAAGGAGGGTGCAATCATGAGTTTGTCATGCATGACAGTCAGAAAAGGGCGCATGAGGCCACAATCAGTGGCATCCGAAGCTTTAACCCCCCACAAGAGTCAGCTAACTCGGGTGGACTGCACTGGAACACTTAATAGGTTCCTATAAAATAGGGAGATGACTAAAGTGGTCCTAAAATGATGAATTCAAGACTCGGAAGGTGGTAGATGGATCCTGGATGACATATGCACACCACTAGCGGGAAAATGACATCATCAAAAACTAGGAAAAATAAATAATGCTAGGTAGGACAAGGATGGAGTATTAAAATGTCCTAACACCCCCCCTTAATCCATACTTTTGCATCCTGGGCCCTGGTTACTAAGACCAAAGGTCACCCATACAATCAAATAAATGATAAAAAATAAAGAATTGTCCATGATCCAAGGAAATGGGGAAAAACCTTATGGGAAAAATACCCCCCCTCAAAAAGAACAACAATAGGGAACTCAAAGAACCTTCATACTAAGCAGAGAAGGAAAAAACTTTCCTCAATGTAATCCTTTGCAAAAATATTGGCAAGTTGCTCCTATGTAGGATAGCAATGCAGGTGCTAGATATGGATATTCTCCTATGATGTACCTCCCACTATGTAGAAGTTGTATTTGCCAAAATAAGTCTTTCAGGAACCCTTCTTGCTACTAGAGTGAATGGAGCATTGTGGTCCAAATCATGAACATTTGAGTACATTTTTTCAGACAACCGAGATTGTTGCTTGGTTGTAGATCCCCCATGGTAAGTCTCACCAAGATATTGTGGATCAAACCCCACCATCATGTAGCACCTCTCTAAGAGAAGTGGATCTGCATGACATAGTGCAAGTTTTGCATGATACTGAGATCTGGTGGTTCTATGGTCAGATGGATCCCCAACTGTGTTCCCAGCAGCTACAAGGACTTTGTGAGCCCATATTGGCCTTGGCCATGGATTGGGAGCATGTGTTAGATATGTATCTGAATCTCCTTGAACTTTATTCTCAACATCAAGATCTTGATCCTCATCTTCATTAGAAGAGATATCACTTTGATCTTCATCATATTCCAATGGGGTAGGCAAAGAGTATGGAGAAAAATGGGATAATTCATATTCCTTGGAGGCATGGTTTACAAACCCTTTCACTATAATCTTCCCAGTAGATATCTCTGCAATCTCAACTATGTCGGGACCAAAGACCACTTTCTTCGGTGAACCTGTGTGAGTCATCTGATATACAAACAACAAATTTGCTGAAAAAGAAGGCACAAATAGAACATTTTTGAACTTCCCATGCTCCATATGTATTGTTCCCTTCCCTTTAATAGAGATCTGAGAGTTATCTCCCATGTGAATAATCGGACCATCTTTGAGATCTAAATAAGAAAATGATTCTCTGGAGGCAACCATGTGGTTGGAGGCTCTAGAATCTATGAGGAGGACTTGTGATTTTGAAAATCCAGCCTTCAGTGCATGGCATCTCTCATGACCATCAGACTCACTTCCAGAATCAGTCTCTCTTGCACCTTTTGGGAGGGAAATATTGTGTTGTTCAAGAATCTTGGTCATCTAATCGATCTTCTTCTGCATGCAAGATCTCTCTGGGTGGTTTCTTTTATTTCAATAGGAACACTTATATTTCTCAAATCCCTTTTGTTTGTCCTTCTTGGAGCTGGAGGCTCCTTCTGATGGACTTGGATTGGCATTCTACTTGGGTTCAGATGGCCTCTTATCCTTTCCCTTGTGATTCCCATTTACATTCTCAATTTTTGCTTCTCTATCCATAAGAGCTTGATCTTTGGAGGCCTTCAAGGCGCCCATCTGGATCAACTTATTTTGTTCTTGGATGAGAGATTCAGTGAAAACATCTAAGGAGGGCATCTTCCAACCAGGGATTGACATTCGCCCATAATGGAAGGTAGAGACAAATACGGATAACTCAGGACCTAGCTTTCTCAAGATGGATAGCACCAACTGCTCATCCTTCTTCTCAATGCCACACTGCTTGCATTGCATGACCAGATCATATTTGAATTTTGAAAAGAATTGTTTAATGGTCTCAAAATTGCTCGGTTGTAGAGAAATCAACTCATTCTCCAGAATATGGCCCCTTAGCTCATCTTGTTTTCCGTAGAGGTTCTCCAACTTCAACCATACCTCTCTTGGATTCTTCAATCCTTCGAGGTGGAAGAGTCTATCTCTGTAAATATGAATACACATGAAACCAAATGATTCATCCAATCTATTCAGATACTTGGCCTTCTCCACAGCTGCTTGTGATTCAACCTCCTTCCCCATTGTTACCCTGTACAATGACTTGTTGCTCAATACCATCTACATATCAGCCCTCCAATCAAGGTAATTGAAGGGTTTCAGGATCCTGGGAGAGAGAGGAGAGTTTGAATTGTCCATTAGAACTATTGGAGCGAATATAAGGTGAAACTACTTCTACTGCAGCAAAACTGTTGCAACTACATAAAACTGCTGCAACTGTTGTTGCACTCAAAAAAATTGAATAACCTGCAAAAAACTCTCAATTTTGGAGATAGAATACTATTGAGCATTTCTTTAGGACAGTAGACACATTTTTATGGATCCTTCACACTTGGCCAGACTGCATTGGATTTCTCCAATGAATTCACTGCAATGGCACCAAGATTTGTTGTGGAAATCCAGAGGCTTCTGGTGCACTACCGAAAGAAGATGCTCAACCTACGCTCAATGGATCTGATACCATGTGAAATTATAAGTCACAACAGATCTAAGAGCTGAGTATACCTTATAGAGAAAGAATGAGTAGAAAAGTTGAATAAGAGTTAAAACTGCAGTAAAAAATAGCAGATAAATAATTATGCAACATAAATCAGATAGGAGCAGAATACTGTCACATCATCCAATAATCAATATAGTCAACAATGATGATACAATGGAGAGAATTCGATTCACATAGGAGAATTCGAACCTCAGTTGGCCTAGCATAGGAATTGTCACCACTGGAGTGCTTCGGAAGACTCAAACTCAACTGAACTGAACCTAAACTCAGCTAACTGAAGTCACAGTCAGTTAACTGACTAAGGAGGGTGCAATCATGAGTTTGTCATGCATGACAGTCAGAAAAGGTCGCATGAGGCCACAATCAATGGCATCTGGAGCTCTAACCCCCCACAAGAGTCAGCTAACTCAGGTGGACTGCACTGGAACACTCAGTAGGTTCCTATAAAATAGGGAACTGACTAAAGTGGTCCTAAAATGATGCATCCAGGGCTCAGAAGGTGTTAGATGGATCCTGGATGACATATGCACACCACAATGGGGAAAATGACATCATCAACAACTGAGAAAAATAAATAATGCTAGGTAGGACAAGGATGGAGTATTAAAATATCCTAACATAACACAATATGATGGTTGATGTCCTTCCAAAGGAAGGCCAACAAGTTGATTTTGGACTATATATGTTGTAACAATCTACCTCTAGTGCTTTGACACAATCAACGTATTTTGTCTTTTGGTTTGAAATCTAGTGTTGAGGACTCTCTATCGCTCCTTTTTGTTTTAAGTATTGCATATTATAATAGGTAATGTAAATATCTTGAGAATTTCATGAGACTTATTTCGAGGCCTATTTGTGGAGGAAAATCCCTCTAGTACAATGTAGAGCCTGAGAACTCTTGCTTTGACCTATGATCTATTTGATCAATATGTATTCAGAGAAATGATGAAATCCATTTTACTTTCATCATCTTTTTGTGCATGTGCCTAGAGTACATAAAGAATGTTTTTTTCATTCTTTCTTTTGAATAGAAATTATTATTTTTTCCATGGAAAAAATACACATATTATCTTAACTACACCTAATATTATAATATAACATAGAGCAGGAGGAGGAACCCTACAAGACCTACAAAAATAAACAAACAAAACCTAACCAACAACGAAATTTCTAAGATATGAATCTTGTGTAAGATTGTAATTGTGCATACATATCTTTGATTGCACTGTGTGAATGCATGATTTTTCTAATGATGCATATATGATAAACAATGTTTCATTGAAATGAATATGTAGACTATTGGACGTGATTGAATTATTGGTGTGACATAATTTTAAGGCCATTTCATGTGTTGATGTGACATTTGCAATGAACGATGATATGCATGAATACTCAGTTGCTTGATCGAATGAAATACTTCGTAAAGTAGGATTGTGGATAGAAATGTATTAGATGTGGAAATTAGTGTAAGATCATCATGAATAAAAGTGACTACTTCATGCAAGGTCCAAACATCATGAGAGAAATTTCATAGTTGTGAAATCTACTTTATGTAAGAAATATGCTCAAAACTCTAATTAAAATATTTATTATGACATCTCAAGGTAACTGTATGTGTATGATATAGGTAAGATGAAGGCTTTGTCTAGTAAGGACAAACGATGGTTGTTGTAATCTAGAAAGCATGGGGAGGATACTATTGTGATGATACTAGAACCCTATGCCATGTCTTGATTTCCTTAAAACTATGGTATATTAAAGGTTTTCAGTGGGATACCTAGAAGTGACACTTTGAGTTTGTGTTCTTCTCACACATGAAAGCATTGGAAAGATAAATTTCCTAAGGGACTATATAGAAAATAAGGGGATTCTTGAACCTAGAAGGGTGAGTGCATCAAGGAAGAAATGAATTGAATGAAACTATTGCAAGAGATTCATGTTATATGCTTGTTGGGATCAAGAAGGAAATGTATATATTTTAGGTGTTGGAGAATACAATGAGATGACCCTCACCCATGTCAGAGAAGACAATGATCTAAAACTCACATGTGGCATCCTTGTGGAGCATAGATATATTCATAAACATTTATTGGGCAGAATTGCATACTTTATCTTGTGTTATGAATATATATGCTTCAGTTATGAATTTGAAATCCCCATAAATAAGATAATTGTTGCTTCAAATGGTTATGGTGTGAAAGTTTTTCTTTCTATAATTGTTATAGGAATATGTTGACATACTAAAACCTTGTAGATATCCATAGGAAATGAAGGAATGGCTAAGCATTGTTGTCCAAGAAAACTAATAATTATGCAAAGTTACAATGAAGAAGATAACATTGCAAGTACAGTTGAAGAGTGAATACATGGAGTATTCATTGGAAAGGAAATAACACCAAGGACGATATTAATCAGAGGGGGTGGGTAGTGTATGTCCCCGGGTTTGACTCCTAGACTATATTGGACCAAATTACGTGTGAAGTAAATATCTTATATGAATGCAAAGCTCAAGACCAAGGCCTAATTAATAAATGTTTAGGCATGTAATTTTTATAAACATGCTCTCAATCTACCATGAGTTAGACTTTCCATGGTATTCTCGAGATATGTAAATATTACTTTGAGAAGTAATACAAAGGTCCAAGGTTTCCTAGGGAAGAGAAAAAGAGAGAACATGCGTCCACTAGAGGGGAAGAGAGAAAGGGGACCTAGGAATGAAAAATAATCCTAAGTTGTCTTGATTTTCTAACCTTCAACTTTTAACCACATACCTTATTGACTACCTCAACCACCAATCATTGAATATAGGTGGTGGTTGATGGGGAATTCCATTTTCCAAAGTTATGAGAGCATGGAAATTGTGTACGAGTCTTGAAAAGTGTAAGGGACTCCATCCATATAGGAATTCAAACCTGATGGATATTTGAACCATCTCTTTTCCCATGCACTCTTGTCATGAAATTAGAGTTGACCATTCCTATGGGATCATGATATTCTATTGGATTATAAGCATTCAAAGGTTGGATATGTAATTCAAACATGTTAAGTTACCAAGAAGAGTTGAGGAAGAGAAGGTTGTGAGCCTAAAAAGAGTAAGCAAGGACTTAGGAAAAGTTGTGGGCCTAAGAAACAAAACAAAAGGCTACAAAGGATCATAGAGGCTAGGTTGATTGGAATCCATACCCCTTTTCCTTGTAGATTATTGTTGATTGCATGCTCAAGAGCCAAGATATGACTCTTATCAAATGATCTTGAAGGTAGATAGCAGGTCCGCGTCCTTTTGAATAACACTAGAGTGAAGCATATCCATGAAGGACTATTATGTATAGAAGGGATAGATATTCCTTGTATTGTGTTGGGAAGTGAAGGGAGTGCCATGGTTGGGATGGGTGGAATGTTGCTTGGATATTTATGGGGTAAATAGTTTGGTTGAGATTCAAAGCAATTGGGTTGGGTGAATGACCTAATCCTCCTTAACCAATAACCTTCACCCTAGTGTCCTCAAATATTTTCTTGGGGTGGAATCCATAGTATATATCCTATGGTTAAGGGAAAAAATGCCCATCGACGGAAATTTCAATATACCAACTTGTTCAGAAAATACATGTTCTATCTCTATTATGAATTCATTTTTATACATCTATTATTAAGTTGGTATTTTCTTATGTATGAATTAGGTAATGGAATTCATAAATGTACGATGTGTTGCATGTTAACTACTTCATTGATAGGTTGGAGGCCTCTGCAATTTGAAATGCTTTAGAGTTTATCTAGCTCAAATTAATGCTACACATCAATATTATGTGTGCTTTCGAACTTGAGTAGTGTTGGTAATGTTATGTTTGAAGTATCACTACAAGTTAAAATGGTTGAAATCCAAATGCCAACTTGGTGTTGAGTAAAAATTAAGCACTATTTATTTCCAAGTTCAAACCTTTGCTAAGGTCAAAATGTTAACTTCGTTTTGGTTGTTGTTTTGGCCTTTGTTTAAGTTAAAGTGTTCTCCAAATGGGTTTGAGAACCCTTTTTGTGTTACTTCAAAGGGCTATATTTGAAGTTGGGCCAATTCCCATTGAGAGTTTGAAAGTACCTTTCAAATGGGACAAAACCCTTGTTTGTTTTACTTTGAAATTTATCTTCAAAGTGACCCGAACAATCTCTTGGGAATCTCTTGAAGATGGCCAATGGCCTATCGGGACAATAATTCAAAACTGCTCAATGGAATCTGTTGAAGAGATCCATATGGATATAGGTGTCCACCCACCTATTCCACTGGCTTAAAACAATTTTCCATTTTGGCAGTTTTCTAGTAATTTTTCTACAGTTTTTTCGGGTCCCTAACTTTTGGGGCCATTTTGAGGCCCTAAACGACGTTTTTTGTAGATTTGGGGGTGGGGGGGGGTTCCAACAAAACACACTGACACCTAGTATAATGTTTTAGATCTCAGATATACCTTTCCAATGGCCTATCGAGTGCCCCAAATAGAGATCATATGCAAACGTTATGACCCCGGGAAGTTGACTGTTCAACTAACCACCTTGGGGCCGCAAACTTTATGACGGTTTATCTTCTAGGGTTAGGTTTTTGGATGTTTAGGGTTCCTTCCCTCATGATTATGATAAATAGTCTCTTTCATCCTCTTCTTGTATTCAGCTTGTCACGAATGAGCATAGCCACCACATCTTTTCTCAGAGATATAGCTACCACCATTCTAGCTGCTTTTATTTTACAGTTTGTTCTATTTCATTCATTTAATAGAATATGAGTTTACTGTATCACTGTGTTTCTTGCCATATATCTATGTATGTGAATATATATATGTTCTTTCATTTCCTTCTCAAATAAATCTGGATCAGTGCTATCAAAGACTTCTGCTCTTGTGGTTTCTCAGTGCATGTCCCTAACAAGATCTGAATATCGAGAGTTGGGTCTCGAACTAGTTGAGCTTGGGGAAATCCCCTCTCGTCGGCCCAAGCAGAATCACATGGCGGGGGACTAAAAGAGATATGAAGAATCAGGAGATCCTATTAATTTATTTCTCAAGGAATCCCTCGCGCGACAGAGGAATGAGATGATGTATAACTTCGCCCAGATCCTTCGAAGAATGCCGATGGCAGCAGATGCACCTTCAACGAACAGTCGTTTCGGAGGTGCAACTCCCTTCAAGTCACAAGTTAAATTTGACATTCTATTATTTGAAGGAAATATATATGCAAATGCTTTGGAGAAACAGTTAAATTTTTTAGAGGGTTACTTCTCTGTTCAAAAAATTTCCGACAGTCAAAAGAGCACATTCGCGCTCCTTAAGTCCCTTCCCCATATCAAAGACTGGTGGGACGACTACTGCGAGAGGCATGCAAGAGATGAGTCTGAACTGTTCAAGACAGAACCCACTTGGGTGTATTTTTTTGGCGCCGTCAAGGAGGACTTATACCCAATCGAAAACTATGATGACCAGTACACCAGGTGGACAACTTTGCGCCAGGAGAGAGACCAGACAATGCCAGATTTTACCAACATGTTCCATACCATGTGCTCCAAACTGGGTATTAGAGACTATGAACGGAACATGGTCCTAAAGTACCGCAGTGGCCTGCAAAGGTACATTTAGATGGAGATGGATTTCCTGGACATATCCTCACTAGGAGCAACTTATCGGTATGCCATCAAGATCGAGTAGAAGTTTAATCAAAATAATAAGCGGTATTATGGATCTATAAACCAACAACAGAATCCTAGAAAAGGTATCCCTAATTCACAAAGAAAAGGACAGCAAGGACGGATAAAGCCCTAACAACCAGCCCAAACCGCATGCAAACAAGGGTAATGGGAAATCGAAGGACACTAGAAAGTGGTGTGAATTCCATAAGAGCCCTTGGCGCAACACTAGTTAATGCCACTCAAAACAATCCTTGTTAACCGAGATTAATCCCTGGATCCGTACTATGGGTCAAACTCTAATGCATAGAAAGAAAGGGGAAAGCAGATCATTGACGCGGAACCTAGTGCCACCATCGCAACTGCAAAGATCCAACCAGAAGAGTCAAATGAGCCAGAGGAAAGGGAGCGCCTCTTCCATTCACAATTGTGGTTGCAGGGGACTCCACTACATTTCATTGTTGATAGTGGTATCCAAAAGAACCTCATCTCAGTCGAGATCGTCAAAATATTGAATCTTCCAACAGTTCCACATCCCCAACCATAAAACATCGGTTGGATGAGCCAAGGATGAGATATCCGCATCAATCAACAATGTCGAATTTCCTACGACATCAATCCCTTTAAAGATGAGGTAATGTGTGATGTGTCCCCGCTTGAAGTTTGTGATATTCTTTTAGGACAAGCATATATGTGGAAACGTCATGTTGTGTATGAGTCTAGACCTCGTAGTGTCATTATTACTTTGGGAAATAAAATCTAGAGGATACCAGAGACACTTCCCACTGCTGCAATGTCCCTCATCACAACTAAGCAAAGCAGGAATCTAATCTCTAAGACAAGGAAATCCGTCCTCTTCATGGTTCATTCTGAAGATGAACGAAAGATTGTAGCAACATCCACCACCTCCACACAAAACCCCTCTACGTAGTAGAAACAAGTGGACAAGATCGTGGAAGCATACACAGACATATTCACCACACCTGTCGGGGTGCTAGTACATTTCCAGGTTAAGCATTCCATTGATTTGATACCCAACGCGCCTTTACCTAATGGGCCAATATACAGGTGTTCCCTCATGGAAAATTAAGAAATCAAACGCCATATTTAATATTTAAACCAAAAGGGGCACATTCTACCTAATTCCTCACCTTGTGGGATCCCAATTGTGTTGGTACAGAAGAAAGATGGGACATGGTGACTCTTTATTTCCCACCGAGCTCTAAACAATATCACAGTCCAAAATCGGTTTCCCATTCCTCGGATCGACGACCTTCTTGACCAGATCAAGGGTGCTAAATCTTTTATCAATATTGATCTGAAGTCTGGCTATAATCAAGTGCCAATTGAGCAGACTGATTCCTGGAAGGGCGCCTTCAAATCCCGGGAAGGAATTTTTGAGTGGTTGGTCATGAATTTCAGCTTGACTAATGCTCCAACAACCTTAATGAGGATGATAGAAGATATCCTACGGCCATTCAATATTTTTTTTATGGTCATATATCTAGATGATATCCTCATCTACAACATAACATTTGCAGCATATCCACCAAGTCCTCAGCACCTCGTGACAACACAAGTTATACGCCAATATAGAGAAGTGCCCATTTGGCATGGAGAGGGTTTAGTATCTGCGATACATCAAGGACGAATGTGGTGTTCAAGTGGATCAAGACAATATCCAAGCCATTCGTGATTGGCCAACCCCAACAATTCTCACAGAGCTTTGCAGCTTCCTAGGTGTTGCCAACTTCTATCGCAAATTTGTGTTGGGCTTCTTTAATATTGCTTGGTCCCTTATACAAGTGACCAAAGGGGGATCTAAGGCCAAGTTCATATGGTCCAAGACACAACATCAAGCATTTGAGGAGATGAAGAACCGCTTATGTTCGGTTCCCGTCCTTGCCTTACCATATCTGCAACAACCCTTTGATATTGAGACATATGCTTAGGACTATGTTGTTGGTGCAGTCCTCACTCAGCATGGCCATCCAGTGGCATATCACAGTGAGACACTTTCAAATATAGTCCGCAAGTACCCCACCTATGAAAAGTAAATGTATTCCATTGTCCAAGACTGTTGTCAATGGAAACATTACATCCTGAGAAAATAAACGATCATCCACACCGATCACAAACCCCTGCAGTTCATGCAAACCAAAGGAAAGTTACAGAATGACCGCCAATAGAAGTGGTCCACTTACTTGCATCAATTCCACCTGAACATTAAATATAAGAAGGACAACACCAATCAAGTTGTCGATTACCTCAATCGACCTCTAGTAGCAACACTGACCACGGTGTTTAACTCTTGTGGCCACGAGACCTTCAGGTGGCCTCCACTATATAATAGTGATCCTGATTTTTCTCCCATCTATCAATCCCTATCTGCAGATATCCATGGTAGAATTTCATCTCTAGGAAGGATTGTTATGCCACCTAGGCCATCGTAGTGTTCCTTCAAGTGATCATGCGAAGATGATTTGGGAATCGCATTACAGTCGGGTGGCAGGGCACTTCAGCACCGAAAAGACAGTGGCCATATTGCATAAGCGTTTTTATAAGACCAAGATCCGACACGATGTCGGTCGATACAACAGATCCTGCACCATCGCAAAACCTTCCATCAAAAGGCATAGGTTATACACCCCTATGCCCGCTCCTAATGGGCCATGGATTACATGTATGGACTATCTTCAACCAAGCATGGTAATGACTATGTGTTTGTGGTTAATGTGGATCGCTTCTCTAAGATGGCCATTCTAATAGCTTGCAAGAATAACATCTCTGCTGAAGCCACTGCTAAGCTCTTCTTCGAGCGTGTTTGGGTTCATTTTGGGTTGCCACAGACTATCATTTCAGATCGGAACAATAGGTTCCTAACCACTTTATGGTTCAGCCTATGGTCATTGATGGATACCAAGCTCACTAAATCGACTTCCTTCCACCCCCAGACTGATGGACAAACAAAGGTAGTCAACAAGATGATTGTGCATATTCTGAAAATGAACAATTCTAAACATCCACACACATGGGATGAGAGCCTTCCTTATGTTCAACATAGTTATAACAGAGCCCTTTATATCTCTATCGACCACGGCCCTTTTCAAGTGTTTCTAGGGATACAACAACTAGCCCTAATTGATGTAGCTTTTCCCACTGCATCCACACAGGAGGAATATTCCCATGCTCAGACTGAGGCTGATAAGGCCACTAGATTTGTTGAAAAAATCCAACATATCCGCTAACAGGTCCATGAAATTTTTGAAAATGCCAACACTAAGTACGAGTAGCGACATGACCAACATGGGGTTCCACACAAGTTCCAAGTGGGTGATAAGGTTTGGTTGCATTTGCAAAAAGAGAGGCTCACAGGACCCCAGCGCAAGCTTTGTCCATTTCGATATGTGTCGTACACCATCACTAAGGAAGTTGGTGACAATGCCTTCAAATTAAGCATTCCTCCATTCCTTTCCTTGCACCCAATATTCAATGTGGAACTCCGTCTCCCATATTTTCCACCATTTTTTGACACCTCGGAGGTGGCAGAGAAATTGATACCTACAAAGATTAATCTCGATTGCATGGAACAGGAAACTATTGATCAGATCTTGGATACATAGGTTAAGGACACCCGCTAGCAGAAGATCCAACTATATCGGATTGTCAATGCAGAGCAACTACTCCACCAAGGCAAGTGGCTTACCAGGAGTCAATTTCAGCAGAAGTTTCCCCATTTAATGGGGGCACTCAACGCAATGGAGACCATTGCTTCCTAAGGGAGGAGTACTGATCTAGATGGATATAGGTGGTCACCCACCTATTCCACTGGCTCAAAACCATTTTCCATTTTGGCAGTGTTCTACTAATTTTTCTACAGTTTTTCGGGTCCTGAACTTTCGAGACCATTTTGAGGCCGTAAACGACGGTTTTTTCGAGATTCGGGGTGGGGGGGGGAATGGTTTCCAACAACACATGTTGGTCCCCAATTGAAATTTATAGAGCTTGGATAGACCTTTCCAATGGTTTGTCGAGATCTCAGATAGACCTTTCCAATGGGTTATCGAGCGCCCCAAACGAACATCGTATGCAAACGTTATGACCCTAGGAAGTTGACTATTCAACTAACCACCTTGGGGACGCAAAATTTATGACGGTTCATCTTCTAGGGTTAGGTTTTTGGATGTTTAGAGTTATTACCCTCATGCTTATGATAAATACGCTCTTTCGGAATCTTCTTTTATTCATCTTATCACGAATGAGCATAGCTACCACATCTCTTCTCAAAGATATAGCTACCACATTCTACTTGTTTTTATTTTATAGTTTGTTCTATTTCATTCATTTAATAGAATCTGAGTTTACTGTATCATTGTGTTTCTTGCCATATATCTATGTGTATGAATATATATATGCCCTTTCATTTCATTCTCAAATAAATCTGTATCAGTGGTATTAGAGCATTTTGCTCTTGTGGTTTCTTAGTGCATGTCCCCGATGAGATCTGAATATCGAGAGTTGGGTCTCGAACTAGTTGGGCTTGGGGAAAACCCCTCTTGTCAACCTAAGCAAGCTCACATGGCAGGGGAAGAAAAGAGATATGACAGAGCAGGAGATCCTATTAAGCTATTGCTCAAGGAATCCCTTGTGCAACAAAGAAACGAGATGATGTATAATTTCACCCAGATCCTTCGAAGAATGTCAACGGCGGCGGATGCACCTTCAAACCACTTATACTATGAAACAAGAACTCGACACAGCTCTCGTTTTTCTCTCTCCTAATTTTAGTAGCTATTTTTACCTCCATTTCAAAAAGGGTCGATACCAGTATCACACATTTTCATTTTGGGGCATTTTTTGGGCCTTTAACACATCCTTGTTGTAAAATATTTTTAATTTCTATTTTCAAGTGTGTTTTTTAGAAATTTAACAAGAAAAACATACATTTAGAAGCTAGCTATAATGAAAAATACATACATTTTTGAAATTTTTAATCATAAATAAGACATTTTTATGGATAAAATAGTAAAAAAATCAAGAAAATGAAGACATTTAAACCCATTTTAAACCGAGTTTTAGACATTTTTTGTATAAAAATGACACTATTTCACATTATTTTCCATAATATTTAACCCCCTAACCAATTATTATTAAACTTAAAAACAAATAACATTTAAAAAAATTACATTCCCCCCTCCTACCCTAACACTAACCCTACCCCCAACAAATTATTACAAAAGTTAAAAAAATAATTATAATGCACCTCTCCTACTCTAACCCCCCTAACAAACTATTAATAAATTTTTTTTAAATTTAAATTTAAAAAAATAATTACATCTCCTACCCTAACCCCCCAACCAACCATTAATAAACGTTTAAAAAAATTACATTTAAAAAAACAAAGTACATTTCCTAATGACCTAGCCCCCTACATTACCCCCTACCTTAACCCCCCAAAAAATTACATTTCCTAATGCACTACCCACTACCTTAACCCCCGATGTTACCCCCATTACCACTCACACATTGTTTTAACTAAAAAAAAAAATTAAAACCCAACTTAAAAAAGTTAAAAAATTAAAATAAAAACCAAACTTTATGCCCCATCAAAATTAAAAACCAAACTTTAACCCCCCCAACTATTTTTTTTTAACTAAAAATAAATAAAACCTAAACTATACCCATATAAAAAAAACATTTAAAAATAACAAATAACAAAAACTAAAACTAAAACTAACATAAAACAAAAAAATAACAAAAACAAAAACAAAAATAAATAACAAAAACAAAAATTAAAACTAACATAAAAAACAAAAAAAAGTTAAAAATATAAATATAAAACCTAAAATTTCCCCACCCTCCCCCAGCCTGCTCCCTCCTCCCCTCCCCCGCCGCTCACCTCCCCTCTCCTCTGCTGCCCGCCCCCTCCCCCTCCCCCTCCCCCGCACGCACTCCCTCCTCCCCTCCCTCATCACTCCCCTCCCCTCTCCTCCGCTTCCGTGGGCACAAAAAAGGTGGCCTTTTTTGCTCCCAAGGCCCCTCCCCTCTCCTCTGCCTCCCTTCCCCTCCGCCCTGTCCCTCCCCCCTTCGCCCTGTCCCTCCCCCCTCCATTTCCCTTCCCCCTTTTCCTGCCCCCTCCCCCTCCTCATCCCTTCCCCCTCCCCCTCCCCCTCCTCCCCTCCCCTCTCCTTCGCTGCCCCGGGCGCAAAAAAGGCCACCCCTTTGCATCGCGCCGCCCAAAGGGGAGCCCTTTTTTGCGCCCAGGGCAGCGGAGGAGAGGGGAGGGGAGCCGCGGGGGAGGGAGCGAGTGGAGGAGGAAGGGAAAGGGAGGAGGGAGGGGAAGGGAAATGGAGGAGAGGGGAGGTGAGAGACGGGGAAGGGAAGGAGGGAGGGGAAATTTTTTTATTTTTATTTCTTGTTAATTTTTTTATGTTAGTTTTAATTTTTGTTTTTGTTATTTATTTTTGCTTTTTTTTTGCTTTTTTTTATTTGTTATGTTATTTTTAGTTTTTGTTATTAATTTTTGTTTTTGTTTTTAATTTTTGTTTTTGTTATTTTTTTTATTTGTTATGTTATTTTTTTTTGTTATTTTTTATTTTTTATTCAATTTTCTTTTAATTTTTTTTATTATATAATATTTCAAAGGGGGGGTTTTAAACTTTGGGTTTTTTTTTGTTAAAATAATGTGTGCACTGAAGAGGGTTTAAGGTAAGGGGTAACGTAGGGGGTTAGGGGGGAGGTAAATGGCTAGAGGGGTAACGAAGGTTTTTTTTAATTTTAATTTAATAAAATAATGTTTTGTGGGGGGAAGGTAGGAGGAAGGGGGGGTTTAATTTTATTATTATTATATATAATAGTTAGGTTATGGGGTAAAATATAATAGTCAGGTTAGGGGGCGGGGGTAAGGTAGGTAGTGTGGGTAGTTGCAAAGAAGTTGGAATTTATTTGTTGAAAAAAAAACTTTTCAATTTAGGGGTTGATTTTAAGGCTTTCGTAAACAACAGTATGGGATTTTTTAGGCCATGGCTATATTTTTAACCCCCAAAAAAAAACGTTGATACTGGTATCAACACTTTTCAATTTGGGGGTTGTTTTTGGTGTTTTTTATGCAAAAATATGAGTTTTTATGGCTAGAGTTCTCGCTCTTAGTTTATAGTTCTCGTTTCATAGTATAAATGGTTTTCAACGCGTAGCCATTTCAGGGGTGTGACTCCCTTCAAGGTACAAGTTAACTTTGAAACCCTTATTTGAAGACAATATGTATGCAGATGCTTTGGAGAAATGGTTAAATTTGTTAGAGGGTTACTTCTCTGTTCAAAAAAATTCTGACAGCGAAAAGATCACATTTGCGCTCTGTTAACGCCTAAAAAATGCACACATGCGACATTTCAGGGATTCATCCAATAAGGTGTCATCAACATAAATAATGCATACCACCACATGCATCCTCAATAGATCCAAAACACAGCATAATTCCATAATTTCCAAGGAACAGTCAAAACAAAGGGGTAGCATGAGTAATACACAGTTGACCCACGCTATAGCGCAGGTTATCTTAACAACGCCCGCGCTACACCTGCGCGGCTATTCCTTCAATAGGCGTGCTACTATCAAAACTGTGGGACCACTCACTCCCAAAAATGCATTGAAGACTCAACCCTCCCCAAATGTCCGAATTTGGCTCACACACTTTGGGGCATTAATCAACCCCCTTGTGTACCTTGGAGCTAGTTCATGAAAGAGGAGAGTTCACATTTGGATCTAGTTGTTTGTTGGACACCTCTTGGCCTATAAAAGAAATCCATTGGCATGCATTTTGAAGAGAGAAATCAGTGTAAAGTTATGCTGTTGGATTTGAGTTGGAGCTTCCTCATAGCCCACCATTTCCTACTATTGTAAGCATTCCCAACCTCCCTTGCCACATTCCATCTAGGAGCAAGTATTTTTCTCCATTGTTCTTCCATCTACTTAGCATTCAGTTTGAACAAGAAAGGCCTCACTAAGGGAGATCATTGGATTCCCTTGAATCCCACGCCTCCTAGGTGTTGTGCAACTATTCCATTGGGTAATACAAGAGTGGTTTAGCATATCTCTGGTTGTTGTTGAATTTTGCATTCTCCCCCCATCTCTTTCATCTTGTTTTTATCCATATTTATATGTTTGAATGTGAACTACACTATAATCTCTTGCAGGATCACTTGGAGGAATACCAACCACACACAAAAGGGGCTCCAAGGACTGATGCCTTCCAGAAACCTACAAGGCTTAGCCCCTTATCAAGTGGAAGAGTGCACTTGTGCAATTTTTTCCACAACACGCTCCTTAAGTCCCTTCCCCATATCAACAACTGGTGGGACGGGTACTGCAAGAGGCATGCAAGAGATGAATATGAATTATTCAAGATAGAACCCACTTGGGCGTATTTTGTCGATGTCGTCAAGGAGGAATTCTACCTAGTCGGAAACTATGATGACCAGTATACCACGGGGACAACTTTGCACCAGGAGAGAGACAAGACAGTGCCAGATTTTACCAACATGTTCCATACCCTGCGCTCCAAACTGGGTATAGAGACTCTGAATGGAACATGATCCTAAAGTATTGCAGTGAACTACACAGGTACATTTAGGCGGATATGGATTTCCTGGACATATCCTCAATAGTAGCATCTTATCGGTATGATGTCAAGATCGACCAGAATTTTAAGCAAAAGAATAAGCGGGATTTTGGGTCTGCAAACCAGCAACAGAATCCTGGCAAAGGTGGCCCTATTTCACAAAGAAAAGGACAGAGCAAGGACGACCAAAGCCCCGACAACCATCCCAAGCCATAGGCAAAGAAGGGTAATGGGAAATCAAAGAAGGAAATTGACAAGTGGTGCGAATTTCACAAGATCCCTTTGCACAACACTGATAAATGATGCTCAAAATAATCCTTGTTATCCAAGACTAAATCCTCGGATCTGGGCTCTGGCTTAGACTCTAATGCAGAGAAAGAAAGGGGAAAGCAGATCATTGACGTGGAACCTAGTGCCACCATCGCGACTGCAAATATCCAACCAGAAGAGTTAGAGGATCCAGAGGAAGGGGAGCGCCTCTTCCATTCACCGCTGTGGCTTCAGGGGGCTCCACTACATTTCATTGTTGATAGTGGTAGCTAGAAGAACCTCATATCAGTCGAGGTTGTCAAAATGTTGAAGCTTCTGATGGTTCCACATCCTCAACCATACAACATTGGTTGGCTGAGCCAAGGACAAGACATTCGCATCAGTCAACAGTGTCACCTTTCCTATGGCATCAAGCCCTTCAAATATGAGGTAATGTGTGATGTTTCTCCGCTTGAATTTTGTGATGTTCTTTTAGGAAAACCATATATGTGGAAACGTCATGTTATTTATGAGTCTAGACCTCATAGTGTCAATTTACTTTGGGAAATAAACTCTATAGGATACCAAAGACACTTCCCACTGATGTAGTGTCCCTCATCACAGCTAAGCAGTGAAGGAAGGTAATCTCTCATATAGAGAAATTCGTCATCTTCATGGTTCATTTTGAAGGTGAACCAAATATCGCAGCAACATCCACCACCTCCACAGAAAAACCCTCTACATAGCATAAAAAGGTGGACAAGATCGTGGAATCATACAAATACATCTTCACCACACCTGCTGGTGTGCCAATGGATTTCCAGGTCAAGCATTCCATTGATTTGATACCTGATGCACCTTTACCTAACAGGCCAATATACAGGCGTTCCCTCATGGAAAATGAAGAAATCAAATGCTAGATTCAAGATTTGATCCAAAAGGTGCACATTTGAACTAGCTCCTCAACTTGTGGGAGCCCAATTGTGTTGGTACAGAAGAAAGATGGGACATGGTGACTCTGTATTGACTACCGAGCTCTAAAGAAGATCACAGTCCGGAATCGATATCCCATTCCCTGGATTGACAACCTTCTTGACCAACTCAAGGGTGCCAAATATTTCAGCAAGATTGATCTAATGTCTAGATATCATCAAGTGCCAATTGAGCAAACCGATGTCTGGAAGACCGCCTTCAAATCCTGGGAAGGCCTTTTTGAGTGGTTGGTCATGCCTTTTGGCTTGACTAATGCTCCAGCAACACTCATGAGGATGATGGATGATATCCTACGGCCATTCACCAATTATTTTGTGGTTGTATATCTAGATGATATCCCCATCTATAGCAGAACATGGGCAGAACATTTACAGCATATCCACCAGGTCCTCAGCACCCTATGACAACACAAACTATACGCAAATATAGAGAAGTCTCATTTGGAACGGAGAGGGTTCAATATATAGGATACATCGTGAACGAACGTGGTTTTCATGTGGATCCGGCCAATATCCAAGTCATTCGCGATTAGCCAACCCCGACAACTCTCACAGAGCTTCGCAACTTCCTAGGCCTTTCCAACTTCTATCGTAGATTTGTGTTGGGATTCTCTAATATTGCTTGGTCCCTTAGCCAAGTGACCAAAGGGGTATATAATTCCAAGTTCGTCTATTCCAAGCCACAACAACGAGCATTTGAGGAGTTGAAGCAACGCTTATGTTCGACCCCTGTCCTTGCCTTACCAAATCTGCAACAACCCTTTGAGATTGAGACAGATGCTTTGAACTATGTTATTGGTGCAGTCCTCACTCATCATGTCCATCCAGTTGCATATCATAGTGAGAAACTTTCAGATACAGTCCACAAGTAATCCACCTATGACAAGGAAATGTATTCCATTTTCCAAGCCTGTCATCAATGGAAGCATTACATCTTTGGAAAAGAAACGGTCATCCACGCCAATCACAAGCCCCTGCAGTTCATGCAAACCCAAATAAAGTTACAGAATGACTGCCACCAGAAGTGGTCTACTTACTTGCAACAATTCCACCTGAACATTAAATATAAGAAGAGCAACACCAATCGAGTCACTCATTTCCTCAGTCGACCTCCAATAGAAGCACTAACCACGGTGCTCAACTCTTCTGGCCATGAGACCTCTCGGTGGCCTCGACTATATATCTATTGGAATATTCACACCATCATGCAGTCATGTAGGCATGCAAGCATGCATTCATACAAGCATACAGTCATGCATTTGCATGCAATTTCATGCATCTAGTCATCATATGGATGGTCCTCCCGACACCTAGAGCTCACTTTCAGCTCCCAGAGCCTGTCTTTATCCCCCATTTGGCCTCCTACCTACCTGATGTGCCCTTATTGATTGTTCTGCATGGAAAGTGTGCCTTTCTCACCTACCACACTCAGTTAGTGCGGCTTTACTCACCTACCTTCAGTTATCACTCAGTTAGGGCGCCTTATCTCACGTACTAGGAGTTATCATTCAGTTAGTGCATTGATTGAGTAGTTCTTCCACTGATTGCTCATGTTGACTGCTTGTAGCTTCTATTTAGCTAGTTCTGGAGTTCCACTTGAATATTTGACAACCTCATGCGCCCCCCTTGGAGTCTCCATTCCCTGATTTATGCCTAGATGGTTCTGTTAGACTCAGTTAGACACACTTTACTGACTATTACCATTTATGACTGATACTACTGACTGGATGATGTCTCCATTGTTATCCAAGCTAGACTTTGAGCGAGACAGCCTCATGCGCCCTCCTTAGAGTATCCATTCCCTAATTTATGGCTAGATGGTTCTGTCAGACTCGGTTAGACACACTTGACTAACTCTTTCCATTTATGACTGATACTACAGACTAGATGATGTCTCCATAGTTATCCAAGCTATACTTTGAGCTTAGATTTGAATGCCCTACTTGGCTAATTCGAATCCCATATGATGCCTCATCATATATTATTGTATCACATTCTTTACATTCATTATTCATTGTATGATATTGTCATTGTTCATTATTCTGTGTTTATGAGTGATTATTGAGTGCATGCTTCTCTTCTTCTTTGCAAATATTCTTGAGAGTTTGATTGTGAGATTGTTACAGTTTGTATATCCGTGCAGATTATCACATGGTATCAGACCAAGAAGCAGTTATTCGAATTGCAGCCATTGCAGTAGTTGCGACATTTCTTTGAGCAGCTATCTTTTACTTGAGCACCAAAAGCCTCTGAGTTTCCACAGCAAATCTTGGTGCTATTACTTGAATTCATTGGATAAATCCAGTGAAGTCTAGCCAGATGTGAAGGACTTAGTCTATGTGCTCAGTGTTCAAAAGGTAATGTTCAGTTGAAGTGTAGCATTCTCCATTAGCAAAAACTTCTCTTGTTTTGCAAGTTTATTCACCCGTTCGAATTCTTCTTCAACTATTCGACCTTCTCTGTTCATATGGATCTAAATCTCACATCTTCCAACTATGTTGAGTGGAAATCCAAGATGGCTCTCTTCATTAGAACCAAGGGCTTCACCCGAATACTCAACGGAACGATGGTAGAAACTCTCAGTGCAGTTGAAAATTCCAAGTACTTGGATAGGATTGATGAAGCAGTTGGCCTCCTCCTTCTCTCAATTTATGAATATATTCACTTCGATGTCATCGATATTACATCTCCTAAAGAGGTTTGGGACAAGCTCGAATCCATTTTTGGACAGAAAGATGATATGAAAGGACACAAATTGGAGAATGAACTCATATATTTAAGTCCTGACAGCTTCAAATATATCAATTCCTTCCTCACCAAGTTCAAAAGCTTGATATCACAGTTGAAAAGATATGAGATAGTGAAAGAAGACAAGCAGCTTATTCTTGCCATTCTCTCAAAGTTGGGGGAAAAATTCTCAGCTTTTGTCTCTACTTTCCAGTCAGTTAAGATGTTCATTCCAAAATGGAAGTTTCCCTCACTTGATGACTTCATCCAATCTCTTACTCAAGAGGAAGAGAAGTTAATCTCCATGGGAATGATCAAACCCAAATTGGATTCAGCCCTTACAGCTGCTGAGGCCAAAAGGGAAAATGGTAAAGACAAGCAAAAGATTTATGATAAGAGATCAAATGATACAAAGCCTTAAGATAGTCCATATCAGTTAGATAGGGCTTCAAAATCAAGGAAGACCAAGCATTCTCAAAAGGAAAGATCCAAGTGCACATATTGTCATAGAGGTTTCCATCCTGAGAGTACTTGCATGAAGAAGACTATAGATTTGATGGCTCAGTTACTTGAGAATAACAATCTTCATGTACCTACATGTACAAGGAAGAAATATCCTGATATTGAACCTTCTAGATCCGAAGACAAAGAAATATTTCATGCCCTCATGGCAAGAGCATCAACAAATTCTTCCTTCATCATAGATTCAGGAGCATCAAGACACATGTCTTCCTCCAAAGATCTCTTCTCCAGTTTCGAAAGCTCAATTGGCCCTTCCATCAGATTGGGAAATGATTCAGAAGTCTCCTCTCAAGGGATTAGAAGAATCTATCTTAACCATGGTTATTTTTCTAATGTGCTTTATGTTCCTTCTCTTGCAGCTAATGTTCTTTCAGTGTATCAAATGACTCAAATTGGAGAGCCCAAAAGAGTGATCTTTTATCCAAATGAAGTTGAGGTACAACACATGGTTTCAGGGGAAATCATTGCAAAAGGAGTTGCAAATCATGAGACAAAACTCTATGAATTTTCACACTTCTTACCTCTCTCAAAGGAATCTGCTCTTCGCTCTCAAGCACATGAAGAGAGTAGACTATCTCATCTCAACTACAAGTGTTAACACCCAAAAAGTGTTCACTACCTCATCTACCACATTATATGGCTCATTTGTCCATTTTCCTACCATATTTCCCTTAAAATCCCAAAAAATCCCATTAAAAAGCCTCCAAAAGGCCTAAAATGCCTCCAAAAGGCCACAAAACCATCAAAATAGCCTTAAAAAGGCTAAAAAACCCCCTTTTTCCTCTAAAAATAGCAAAAACCCCTAAAAAATGAAGAAAAAATATAAAATAATGAGGAAAAGGAGGAAAAAAACCCTATACAGCTGCACAAAACCATGTGTTTCCCAAAACCATGGGTCAGCACTCCACCACCAAAAAACTATAAATAGGTGATGGAGATCCCTTATTCCACATCCACAATCACAAGCACCCTTACTCTGCCAAAATCTCTCTCGAAACCCTAGTTCACCATTGAACTACTTTCACCTTGAGAGCCACTTTTGGCCCATTCCCACCATTGGAGAAGGAGAAGGAGCATATTGAAGCTTGGAGCATCCTCTTGGACACTACAAAGGGCTCCATCAAACCTTCACATTGAAGGTAATTTCAATACAAAAAGCCATTATTTAAATTTGTCGTTTATGTTTTATGCATGTTCTAGAAGTAATTTAATTTCTGTTTTAGCTTAATTATCTACACTTACTGAACTGCTACTAAGGAGTCCATTCTCCTTAGTAGGTGCTCATTTGCACAAGCTAGGGGTAAAACCCTAGCTACAACAAGCTAGCTCAAAATGTGGTTGATGGTCTTCTAAGAGACAAGATTGCTCATGGCACCTGCAAAGGTTGCTTGAAAGGAAAGGATCGATCTAAGAAGATTGAGAAAAAGAGGACTCTTGAAGAAGTGTGAATGCTAGATCCAGATCCACAAGAACCTGCAGATCTAGCACCTATTGGTTCAACTCCTATGGCCAAATGGGCCACACTACTACATCCACTAGTGATCTTGTTGAATATCCATCATCATCAGATTCTAGTTCTTTTGATTCGGAGTTTGGAAGTGATGATGAGCCAGTTTCACTTGCTTCTTCACATGAGTTTTCATATTTAGAGTTTGGAAGTGATGATGAGCTAGATTCACTTGCTTCATTACATGAGATTTCAAATTCAGATTTTGGATGTGATGATGAGCCAATTGTAGATGCATCTTCACATGATATTTCAGATTCAGAATCTGAAGATGGAGATGATGATAATGGAATACCAGATCCAAATCCACGAGAACCTGAAGGATTAGCAACTGATGATGAAGATGAGCAAATGGGAGATCCAGATCCACACGAACCTGAAGATATCTCACATGATATTCCTCCTCTTCCTCGATGGGCAGCCACTACACTCCAATCTGTCAATGATTTGGTTGGTGATCCACATTATCATAGAAGAACCAGATCAGATTTTCAGAATGGAAGGTTCCATCCTTCTCAAATTGTTGATCCATTTCAGATCGATCGATCCTTCTTCGGAAAGGAAGGACACTTACCTCCTTCAGGGGTGGGTGATGATATGCTACATTAGCATCCTTCAATCTATTTTGAGGGAGGGATTTCTTCCCACTGGGTTTTCCCTCTTTCCTCACTTAGTTTATTTAAATTGATTGTACGGGGTGACCTTTGGTCCTAGTCACTAGGGCCTTATTTTACTGTTTTCAGTTATCTCATAGTATAGCTTGCAGGGGTTGGAATATTCACACCATCATGCAGGAATGCAGGCATGCATTTGCATGCAATTGCATGCATCTATTCATCATATGGATGGTCCTCCCAGCACCTAGAGCTCACTTTCAGCTCCCCAGAGCCTGTCTTTAAACCCCATTTGTCCTCCTACCTACCTGATGCGCCCTTCTTGACTGTTTTGCATGGCAAGTGCACCTTTCTCACCTACCACACTCAGTTAGTGAGCCTTTACTCACCTACCTTCAGTTATCATGCACTGTCCGCGCCATCGCAAAACCTACCATCAAAAGGGAGGGTTTGTAGACCCCTCTGCCCACTCCTAATGGGGCATGGAAACCCATCTCCATGGATTACATGTCTGGAATACCTTCAACCAAGCATGGTAACGACTATGCATTTGTGTTCATGGATCGCTTCTCTAAGATGGCCATTCCGATAGCTTGCAAGAAGAACATCTCTACTGAAGCCATTGTTAAGCTCTTCTTCGAGCATGTTTGGGTTTGTTTTGGGATTCCACAAACTACCATTTTAGATCGGGACAGGAGGTTCCTAAACACTTTCTGGTCCATCCTATGGTCATTGATGAATACCAAGCTCACTAAATCGACTACCTTCCACACCCAGACCGATGGACAAACAGATTTATTCAACAAGATGATTGTTCATATTCTGAGAAAGTACAATTCCAAACATCCCCGCACATGGGATGAGAGCCTTCCTTATATTCAGCATAGCTATAACAGATCCCTTCATAACTATACCAGCCACATCCCTTTTCAAGTGTGCCTGGGGTTCCAACCACCAGCCCCAATTGATGTAGCTATGTCAATTGCATCCACCTAGGAGGAATATTCCCATGATCAGACCGAGGCTGATAAGGCCGCCAGATTTGTTGAACGAATACAGCACATCGGCCAACAGTTCCATGACATTTTGGGAAATTCCAACACTAAGTACAAGCAGCAACATGACCATCATGGGGTTCCACACAAGTTCCAGGTGGATGATAAGGTTTGGTTGCATTTGCAGAAAGAGAGGTTCGCAGGAACCCATCACTGGCTTCGTCCACTTCGATATGGGTCGTACACCATCACCAAGGCATTTACTGAAAATTCCTTCGAATTAAGCATTCCTCCATTCCTTGGCCTACACCCAGTATTCAATGTAGAGCTCCTTCGCCCATATTTTTCGCCATTGTTGGACACCTCAGAGGTGGTAGAGAAATTGACACCTACAGAGATTAATCCAAACTGCATGGAATATGCAATTATTGATCAGATCATGGATACACATGTTAAGGGCACATACCAGTAGAAGATCCAACTATATCGGGTTGTCAAAGCAAGGCAACTACTCCACCAAGGCAAGTGTCTCGCTAGGAGTCAAGTTCAGCATAAGTTTCCCCATTTGATGGGGGCACTCAACGAAATGGAGAAAATTGCTTCCTAAGGGGGGAGGACTAATCCATATGGATATAGGTTTCCACCCACCTATTCCACTTGCTCAAAACTGTTTTCCATTTTGGTAGTTTTCTAGTAATTTTTCTATAGTTTTTCAGGTCCCAAACTTCTAGGGCCATTTTGAGGCCCTAAACGACATTTTTTCAATATTCGGGGGATGCCAATGGTTTCAAAAAACATCCATTGTCCATTGGCCCTCATTTGAAATTTTTAGAGCTCGGATAGACCTTTCCAATGGGCTATTGAGCGCCCCAAACAAAGATCGTATGCAAACATTATGACCCCAGGAAGTTGATTGTTCAACTAACCACCTTGGAGCTGCAAACTTTATGATGGTTCATCTTCTAGGGTTAGGTTTTTGGATATTTAGGGTTCTTTCTCTCATTATTATGATAAATATGCTCTTTCATCCTCTTCTTCTATTCAGCTTGTCACAAATTAGTGTAGTTACCACATCTTTTCTCAGAGATATAGCTACCACCATTCTAGCTGCATTTATTTTACAGTTTGTTCTATTTCATTCAATTAATAGAATCTGAGTTTACTGTATCATTGCGTTTCTTGCCATATATATGTGTATGTGAATATATATATTCTCTTTCATTTCGTTCTCAAATAAATCTAGATCATGAAGAGGCATGATGTCCTATCAAGTAAATATTTTGAAAGTATGTGATGGAATCTTTCAAAGACACCCAATGGTCTATCAAATCATCTTTATAAAGCTCACGATGGAATCTTTCAAAAAGGCTTGATGACCTAATCCTTTTCTGTTTGAATTTTAAGTGTCACCTTTGATGTTTTTAGCCATTTCCTTAATTTTTTTAAGTTGGGAATAAATTCAAAAAGGTTTAGATGACTTATTTGTTTGCATCAAACGCATCTTTGAAAGAGTCCCAATGGAACCTTTGAAAACAATCCAACCACCATGTCTTTGCAAGTGATATATTCTAAAAAACCTCAATGGCCTATCATGGATGTCCAAATCATATTGTTATTTCAAATTGCCTCAATCATGTATTTAAGGTGTTTGAATAATATTCTTTTGAATTAGTCGAATGGCCTATCGAGGTCATTAAAATGTTTTTCTTTGTAATGTGTCCAATGGCATGTCATTTGCATATTCCAAATAGGTCCAATGGGTTATTTAAAAGTTCCCAACAACCTATGTGTATGTGTTCTTTCAAAGGACAAATCAGGGTGATCTTCAAATCAATCCTAATGTGGTTTTTCAAATAGGCCTGATGGATTATTCAAAAAGGGCTCAATGGCATGTGTATGTTTATTACAATAAGGGTCAATGGCCTTAGGAGTATGCATTATGTTTAAAAGATTAATGCATGGAAAAATGGATCATCCAAGGAACTTGTTAGCAAAGAAGGGGATTCTTGAGTCCATAAGTATTAATTCAAATGTAAATATAATTAATACACCTTACGAAAGTAAGTTCAAAGAAAAAAGACAAAAAAGGTACCACTCTTCCTCCATAGAGTAGGATGAATACATTACAACATATCTTCCAAGACACGTGGAGATACTAGTGTGTGGAATTTCAAGAAGATTCTAGATGGTCCAAATCCCCAACACTAATCAAGAGTTAAGGTATGCAAAACCCTAGATGGCTATCAAGAAAGGGATTTGATCCTATTGTATCGATTTAATGTTCCATAGTTGAGCATAGAAAAGGAGTAAGATATTCCAAGAAAAATAAAGGAAATAGAAGACCATGTAACATATCTTTATTACATAATGTCTATTGCAACTCCATAGTGAATCCATCTTTCTTTGTATTTGAAAACCATATCTGAAAAGAAAAGAGCAAGGCATAGTCCTCACCTTTTGGCTAGGTTTTCCCATATTGGGTTTCCAACAATACATCTTGTGTCTATTGTGTGGATGGTGTGGTATTTATTGTTGATGTATATGTAACTTCGGAATGTATTTCATATATGTATATTGTACTCCTATAGAGATGGTATTATTCCTCTATACATAAGTGTTTGTATTCCTATAGAGATGTTATTATTCCTCTATACGGAAGTGTCGTCATTTATATTGTAAGTGTCGTAACTTATACTTGATGGATTATTAGACCACCTTGTTGGGGTCAGCCCTGTATAAGTCATGTGGGTCGAAGGGTTATTAGACCACCATATTGGGGGTCGGCCATGTGGTTCAAATGGTTATTAGACCACCCTATTGGGTGTCGGCCCAATCAGCATTATGTTATGTAGTTAAGTTAGGACCGACCTAGTAAAGGTTATTAGGAAAGTCAAGTCAAGTATAAAGAGAGTGTGGGAGGCACTCTATTTGATCATTCTATTCTCTCTCACACTCTCGGGAGAGTGGCACACTTGTGGAGGAGGAGAAGCTGCTGCTAGGAGATGTCTATCTCTTATGCTTGGGTTGTATCATTTCTCTATCTATCTCTGAGGAAGTTATTGGGGTTTTTCACCTTTATGGTTTTCCCTAAGTAAACTCTGTGTCTCTTGTGTGCTTGCATTATTGTGTCCATGATTGATATGCTGTACATGTTGTTCTATCAGTTAAGATCCTAGATCAGATTGAAGTAAATTCTGAAAAATTAACATGGTATCAGAACTAGCCTGAAAGAAGGCATGGTATGGCATGTATGACACTTGTTGCACTTACGATGCTAGGGCTTGATATAGCAAAAACTAGTCATCATAGAAATTTCGCTATACTTTGGCAAGGTTTCAGGGTTTGCAAATCGTACAGGGAGAAGCTAAGATCCCCATGTACCTTGTGTCCAAAGGAAAACCTCCAATTCATTGTACTTTTTGATTTATGATCTGTACAATATAGGGTTTCTGTCTCTTCCAGATATCAGTCATAAACAGGTGACCTTGGAAAAAAGGTCATAACTTGGGCTAGGAAGCTCCAAATGAAATTTAGTAAAAAGTGACAGGTAGTGCACGGAATTTAATTTCTCAGGTAACATTTTCAGAGGCCGAAACGGAACCAGTGACACGTGGAACACCGTACAAATTCGCTCTCCTGTTTTATCCCATAAACAGGTCACATTGCGACACTTGGCATAACTCTCTCTCAGAGAATCCATTTGAGGTCAGACTTGTGGGGTTGGAAAGATGACAGGTAGGGATATCAAAGGAAACGTTTTCAGAACCTGTGGATCAAAAATTTCGGAGTTACACCAGAAACAATCAGGTACATATTTCTGTCAAAACATAATTATTTTTTAGCACCTTCATTCATGGCTTCCAGAATTTAGGGTTTTGGAGAAAGTTGGAATTTTTGTAATCGGAGACTACGAATGAATGCTACTTATCAAAATCGAAATTAGAGACCGAGATCAGAATTTTTGGTTGGGCAGAAGTCAGGGCTTGATCAGACCCTAGTTCGGGACTTTGATCGGAAAAGTGGAAAATTAGGGCTTCTACAAAAATGGAAATTTTTGAAATCTATGACCACGGCTGGAAGCTCCTCAGAAAAATAGAAGCTTAGAGCTTTGGATCGAACCTTTTGATTGGGAAAAAGGGTGGGCTTTATCAAATCCTAGATCGGGGTCATGTCCAGTGAATCCGGAAGTTTCATAAGCAAATTTGAGGGGTGAAACTTTGCAGTTTTTCAAATTATGAGTATACCAGCTTGATCATCTCATCAAGGCACATATTTGTATCCTTTCAGAAGTTTGAAATTCAAAGCTTGAATTTTTAGGGTTTCTCTGACAAACCCTAATCCAGCTCCAGATCCAGTTCGTGCAAATCAAGTGGATTAGGGTAATCCTAGAAGAGAATGGATTGGTCACCTGCATAAGTGAAGAAGTTCATGTTTCAAAGGGAGATGAGGCTAAGGCCTTACATAAGAAGATTACAAGCAATCTCGACAGGTATGACTCATCCAGGTATGTTTCGAGATTTTTTCATGATTACGTTTATGGTTTGTTTGTCTTCATGTTATTACGGTTAGTACAATCTTGATTAAATTTAGACTTGTTGTATCGCCTTAATAAAATTATGAATGTATGATATTCATTGATTAGGGTGTTGACACTTATGATTGTACTAATGTATTATGGTGTTGTATGAGGTTTATGTTGTCCGCTAACATGAAAGGTACACCAAGAAAGACAAATCATGTGCTAGTTCAAGAACATATGATCATGATGACATGAGGACAAAGATTCATCCATTGTCATGAATCACTTAGAAGATCTATTTGCCAGGTATGTATAACTTGGTTCAATAATGGTTAACCTATGAGATATGCAGGTTACTAGCACAAGTCATTGAAGAGAACAAGAAGACATCATGTGGGTATGTTAGACATAACTAGCTAACATACCAATCCAGGTATGTTTTTCCTATATCAAGTTAGAATCCTACCTTGTGTTAGAATCCCTTATATAAGTATACTTGGTATGATTGGTTATGTTTATTCATAAAGTTAGAAATATAAGTAATCAAGGGTTTATGCATTTTATGTCTCTTATCTTGATTGATGATTTAACTAACCAAAAGAGTCCTATGATCAAATAAGAATATGCATGAGTAAAAGAAGACTTCCCTGAAACCTTGAATACTAATGTTTATTATCTGTGTTTGAAATGATCATGACTATACATGTTTAAGATTATTGTGTTTTGATAGTATTAATATTATACTAATGAATGTGTGATTATGTATGAGACCTCTAGGATAACACAATGATGATACTAATAAGCATGCATAGTGATGGATATAAGTTCAAGGACAGGTAATCGAGGAAGCAAAGACCAAGAGGGAGCACACTTCAGTTGTTCCTGCAAGGAAGCAAAGATCAAGAGGGAGCACACTCCAGTTGTTCCTGCAAGGAAGCAAAGATCAAGAGGGAGCACACTCCAGTTGTTTCCTGCAAGGAAGCAAAGATCAAGAAGGAGCACACTTCAGTAGTTTCTGCAAGGATGCAGATATTCAGAGGGAGTTGACCACTTCTCCCAATCCACATCAGAATGGAGTTGCAGAAAAGAAGCAAAGACTGAAATGGAGTCAACCCAACAAACAAACAAAGATAAGTATTTGAATTATCATTCCTTGCATATTTTATTGTTTAAATAATACTGTTCAATAATGAATATACTCATATTCCTAGAATTAGGTTGTGTATTATGCATAGTTGCATTGATGAACAATATACTACTAATATACATGGGTAAGTGGCCTATGGCACTGTACAACATTCCATTGCTACTTTTATAGAATGAAACCTCTTTGCTGACATGTTGGGAGTTGTGCACACTCTTAACAATGTTCTGGTAGAGATTGGAAAGCATCTAGAAAGTTACGGGATATGGATAAATGTTGTATTGAAGCATTGGCTAAGATAATTGCATGATTGTATGGCATATTTCTTTATGTGCAAGAATTTGTTCTGAAAACTATGAGATGTTTTCTAATCATGCAATTTAACTTGTTGTGTAGGAAAGATCGTATACCATCACCTACAAAAGAAGGACTACAACATTTTTTCGGCAACAAAGTTATCTATTGAAAATATTGAAGATATTGAAGTTCCCAGGATCTGGGAAGAATTCCATGATCGAGGAGTACCATTCGATCATGAAGATGTTTGGGATGCAGTCCCAAGACCTGAAGGGGAGTCGATAGTGACTTTCAAGAGGATCTACAAGATCAAGTATGCTGCAGGTGGTAGTAGCATAGAGACTTTTGCTCATGTAGCCAGATACACTTCCATTAGATCTGTACTTGCTCTGGCTGCAGTAATGAAATGGAAGACACACCAGATGGATTTCAAGACAGCTTTCTTGAATGGTGTAGTTGAAGAAGAAGTGTATGTGGAGTAGCCACTTGGTTCTGAGACACATGACAGGGAGTCATATACGTGCAGAACTTGGTATGGTAGGATAGACAGTTTTCTATCCAGTTTGGGCTTTACCAAGAGTAAAGCGGATTCCAACCTTTACTACAAGGTTGAGGAAGGCAATCCAGTGATACTACTTTTGTATATGGATGACCTGTTTATTATAGGTGAAGATAGACTGATTACCGACACGCAGCGGAAGCTTGCTGTCGAGTTCGAGATGAAGAACTTGTGGATGATGCACTATTTTCTAGGTATGGAGGTGTGGTAGAGTGCAGATGGAATCTTCATTGGACAAGGGAAGTATGCAGTAGAGATCCTGAAGAGGTTCGGGATGATGGACTGCAAGGCCATGGCCACACATATGGAATCAAACCTAAAGCTTCTGTGTGATGCTTCATCTGAGTCAGTTGATATCACTATGTATCGTCAGATGATTGGGTCCTTGATGTACCTGACGAACAAGAGACCAGATATTTGCTTTGCGGTGAACACATTGAGCCAGTTCCTGACGGATCCGAGGAGTGTTCACCTGGTTGTTGTAAAGCATATTCTGAGGTACCTGAAGGGTACAGTTGATTATGGGCTCAAGTATGATGCAAATCAAAAGTTTAACCTGCACGTTTATGTTGATTCGGATTGGGCAGGCAGTGCTGCAGATAGGAAGAGCACATCTGGGTGCTGCTTCAGTATGGGATCAGGTGTGATCTCTTGGTTTAGCAGGAATCAGTCTTGCGTAGCACTGAGTACATCCGAGGTTGACTATGTTGCATCATGTTCGGCTAGTTGTGAGGCAGTATGGCTTCGGAAGCTACTGTCTGAGTTATTTGATCTCCCGCTGGAGGCTACTGGTATCTTTTGTGACAACCAGAGTTGTGTGAAGCTGTCTGAGAACCCGGTGTTCCATGACAGGTCGAAACACATTGAGATAAAATATCACTATATCATGGATATGGTGCAGAGAGGAGTAGTGAAGCTCCTGTACATTGTGACGGATGAGCAGATTGCAGATGTGCTAACGAAGCCACTAGCCAGAGTGAAGTTCGAGTACTTCAGAGAGAGGCTTGTCGTTCTTTAGATCGACAACACTTCGAGGAAGAAGTGATGGACACATTTGCTGAAGCCATTCCAAGCATGGTGGAAGGAGGACCCTTCACATGGCTATGGATGTAAGCGCTGGATGATGAGCATTAGGATGATGTTCTAGTTTTTGCTCTATATGATCAGTTGGATCATTTATATGTATGTATGTACGCAACATGTTGATGTTGGATATGATCAGGTAGATTATGTATTTGTATATGTATCAGGTGGATACTTGTATGATCAGTGTGATCATGTACTTATGTATGTATCAGGTGGATACTTGTATGATCAGTATGATCATGTACTTATGTATATCAGATGGATGCATTGTATGATCAGGTGGATCATGTATGATATGTATCAGATAGATATTGTGTATGCATCATATGGATATATTGTTTGATCAGGGTGATCACAGATGACGAGCTTCAGGATGTTGCTCCAGATGATAGGCATCAGGTTGATGCTATGATGATCGGGATGATCACAGATGATGAGCTTCAGGATGTTGCTCCAGATTATATGCATCAGGTTGATGCTATGATGATCGGTATGATCACAGATGACAATCTTCAGGATGTCGCTCCAGATGATACGCATCAGGTTGATGCTATGATGATGATCAGGTTGATCATGTGATGATGTACATCAAGACGATGCATGGTGAGTATCGGTTTGATACTCTGTGGTCGTGGATAGGTTGTGAAGGTAGCATAGAAAAGATCCTGGGAGATCCTATAGTCTGCACTAGGATTCTCTTTCGAGGTTTTTCTACATGTAGCATAGAAAAGATCCTTTAAAAACCGTACAGGTAGAGCAGTGTGCTTGTAACATCCTGGGTTTCTCTATTGAGATCCTATAGTCTGCGCTAGGATTCTCTGAGTAGGTTTTGCTACAGTTCCACATAGAAAAGATCCTTTAAAAAATGGACAGGTAGATCAATGTGCTCGTAACATCTTGGGTTGTTCTATCGAGATCCTATAGTCTGCGCTAGGATGCTTTGAGTAGGTTTTGCGAAAGTTCACATAGAAAATATCCTTTAAAATCCGGACAGGTAGAGCGGTGTGCTCGTAACATCCTGGGATGCTCTATCAAGATCCAGACAGGTAGAGCTGTGTGCTCGTAACATCCTGGGATGCTCTTAGTAGGTTTTGTGAAGGTCAACATGTAAAAGAACCTATAGTCTGCGCTAGGTTTTGTTGACACACGTAATCAGTCCTGGGATCCACAGTATGGCCATTGATGATGAAGACCTGCAGGTGGTGGGCCTACATCTAGTATGAAAAAGGACTAGCTCTGTAGAACTTCCTATGATGAGTAGATTCAAAGATTGATTTAGATACCAGCAGCAGTGATGATGACGATGACTCGATGACGATTATCCAGTGACAATGATCCATAGAAGATGACTTGTGCTAGAAGACCTGTGTCAAGAAATACCTTCCTAGTTAAGAGGGAGTGTTAATGTATATGTAACTTCGGAATGTATTTCATATATGTATATTGTACTCCTATAGAGATGGTATTATTCCTCTATACAAAAGTGTTTGTATTCCTATAGAGATGTTATTATTCCTCTATACGGAAGTGTCGTCATTTATATTGTAAGTGTCGTAACTTATACTTGATGGGTTATTAGACCACCTTGTTGGGGTCGGCCCTGTATAAGTCATGTGGGTCGAAAGGTTATTAGACCACCCTATTGGGGGTCGGCCGTGTGGGTCAAAGGGTTATTAGACCACCCTATTGGGTGTCGGCCCAGTCAGCATTATGTTATGTGGTTAAGTTAAGGCCAACCTAGTAAAGGTTATTAGGCAAGTCAATTCAAGTATAAAGAGAGTGCGGGAGGCACTCTATTTGATCTTTCTATTCTCTCTCACACTCTTGAGAGAGTGGCACACTTGTGGAGGAGGAGAAGCTACTGCTAGGAGATGTCTATCTCTTATGCTTGGGTTGTATCATTGCTCTATCTATCTCTGAGGAAGTTATTGGGGTTTTTCACTTTTATGGTTTTCCCCAAGTAAACTCTATGTCTCTTGTGTGCTTGCATTATTGTGTCCATGATTGATATGATGTAGATATGTTGTACATGTTGTTCTATCAGTTAAGATCCTAGATCAGATTGAAGTAAATTCTGAAAAATTAACATTTATTGTTTTAGTTTATGTTATTGCATTCATAACTTATTTCAATAATTTAAGGTCCATGCTTGTAATATTAAACTAGCACAGTCACGTAACTTGTGGCCAGTGAACATCGATAGGATACAAGTTAAGTGGCAATGTTCTTTAATTATCTCAATGTTCTTTCAATATATATTTATTTCTATTTAATTTTATAGTTGGTTGTTTGCCACGAACTGCCCATTATCCATGCCTCAACTACCAGTTATCACCCGCCCTATGATACACATGTCAATTGAGATATTTTTTATTTTTTTTATAATTGTTTATTTTGAATTTGGAACAACACCCATAAAATAAACATTGACAGTACACTTGTCGCTTCTTCCTACAATCTAGGAAGAGGACCTTTCCTCATCTACCCCAAATGTAAAATATTAGCACCTATCAACATAATTACAAAAAAAAAATACAACACTACATAATATTTTTTTGAAAAAACTTGTAAGATCAATTGTGATACACTGGTCATTGGAATATCCACGATGATTTATAAACCATTGTTTAAATCAATATGTGTCAATCACCTTAACTTTTAGGTGTAATTGTTGAACATCGATATTATATTGTTATGTAAGTATACTTCTCTCAAGCACATGCTCAAATACAAATTGGTTTATCAAACTATCAGATCAAGATAGAAATCCAACAATTATGGACTTGACAATGTAATTTTTTTATTGTATATTTCTGTACAAATGACTAATAATATCCAATATATATTATTTTCTCACACATTAAAATATGACCCATTTAATTAAACATGCAATGCCTTTTAGTAGCTAATGTTGAACTTATGATTATACTGAGAGGGGAGGAGGGGGGCAAACTAATACAATACTTATTTTTACTTTAGGCAAGCATTCATCGATCATTCATTGACTATGAAATAATAAACACATCTAAACACAAATCATAGCACATAGCATTTAATGTGGAAACTCTTTCAAGAGAAAACCGTGAAAAATTATCTATATAAATTTGTGTAGGCACCAACCTATAGTGACAGTTTGTAGGCACCAACCTACAAGGGACACCAATCTCCTCACCTGAGCACTATCTCAACAAGATCTTGTGTACAAGCACCAACCTATAGGAGACACCAATCTCCTTAGTTGAGAACCAACTAGCAAGACACAAATAGGTTCAAATATGTTGATATAATATTCTTGAAATTTTGAGATATGCTCCAAAACTAGCCATTAAAATATCTCAAAAAATGTCACAATATCACTTTGAAATTTGCTCCAAAATCAATATTTAAAACATCTCCAAAACTCTCACAATATCACTTTGAAATCTGTTCTGAAATCAGCCTTACATCATCCCTTAAAACATCTCCAAAATTATTACAAGATCACCTTGAAACCGGCCCAAAATCAGCCCTTAAAATAGTCCTAAACTGTCAAAATATCACCCTTTCTTGTTGTCATAGTCACCTTGAAAGTTGTGCCTTGTTTTCCCTTAAAAACTAATCTCTTTTATCCTTAACGCACTTCCTTAATTTCAAACACAGTCTTCTTTGCTTGTCTTGAAAAATGTGCCCCTTTATGTTTATTTATACGGTTTTGAGTCATCTTTATGGGATCGACCTATATATTTTGTTTGGGCCAACCTTACATTATGGTAGGGCTATTTTAACATTTTTTATCTTCAATTGGCATATTAACTTCATATTTGTATCTTCATTTTACATCCAACTTCATGTGTTTATATTCATTTGGCACCTTAGCTTCTTCTTGGACATCAATATTATATGCAGTCTCCCACTGACAACAATATCTTCAACAATCTTCATTTTAGACCTCTATAGTCTCCCCTTGTCTTTAACATCAATGACAACAGTATTTCCAACAATCTTCCCCTCTGTGATGCAAGTGGGATCAACAAAACCAATCCAACCCGCTTTCCCCAAGAATAGTGTGATTCCAAATTTAATAGAACCACCAAACTTAGCATACCCGGATGAGTCTTTCACCAAACGATCGTTGAAGGGCGGATCTAAAAACTTGCGGTGAACTGGATTACATAAATATTTCGGGTCTCACCTGAATGCGGAGCGTCGAACAAGTATGCCTTCCGCAAATTCCTTCTGCATTTACCTTTCTACAACCTCCTTTTCGCAATCGCCTTCCTTCCAAAATTGCAGGCATGCCTTCGCAACTCCCTTCTGCAACTGCCTTCCGCAATTGGCGTCCACAAAACTCCTTCCACAATTACCAAGACCGTCGGATCACAAGTGTTCCTTCCGCATTTTTTGTGGACCGTCGAATCCGGATCAATGGTGGATTCACCTCATCCGTTCTAAACGTTAACTCCTGAACTCTTCCTTCTGCAGAATGTTGTATGCGTCGTTGATCTCTTCGGCGACTTCTCCCATCCGTCGATCTGTGATCAATGCGGAACATTCACCTTGGTTTGCGGAACTCTATCTCCCATGCAAGTTCTCCTCGCGAGATCATTTCGCCACCGTTGATGTATCTTCTTGCTTTGGTCTGGGACGTCCAATTTCTGTCAAATGGACCGAATGCAATCTCTGCAACTCTACGTTGATTGATCAGAGAATCGATCAATCAACCTCAATCGATATTTCTGGATTTGATCTCCTTTGTTGGATTTCCACATCACTTCTTAGAACTTCAACTCGACTTCACCCAATTTGACTTCAGATGCTCGCTCCATTCTAGCCCTGAACTTCACTTCTGCGGATTCGTATACACAGAGCATCGATCCTTTCAGGATCGATGACACAAGGGCTTACACTGCAAATTAGAACAATTATCCAAGCACTCATACACAGAGATCAATCAACTCATCTTATGTAACATTCAATTCATAAAAACCCCAATTTCAGGCTATTCACACACAGATTTGGAAGACACAGGCATAATTCATCAATCGTTCAATTCACAGAATCATACACACAGAAATATCTATTCTTTTATCATTATCCAATCATAAGAAACCTGATACAGTCCTGATCACCTCCCCTGATCGGATTTACATTGTTTGGCCACTCTGATGCCTAGTAGGCTTACACAAATATAAACAAAGGAACCTGAAGCTAATTCTAGTTCAGATCCTAAATATCCTCAAGAACACTCCTATAGATAAGCAACTAATTCCAATAATAGAAACAAGTCCTCGAATCTTGCCAACAAATGCATAATCGATTACATGACTCACTAACTATATTGGAACCTCACTGCTCCAGCTCAAACCGCTAGAATTCTATCTTCAAACTAGAGAATTTAACACATTTACAATGAAATCATCAAAGGCCCCTACATAGGCAAATGTCAAGACCCTAAGGTCTGACCAAACACTGAACTTGGGTGGAGAGCAGGATGCTCCTGCATCCCTTTGTCATTCATGGCAACCCTTCTGCAATGATAATATTCATAATCCTGTAATTACTCCCCATGTCTGCAACTTTCCCTGTGCTTGCAAGTTTTTCTTTGTTTGTAACTCTCCCCCTTTGGCATCAATGGAAAAGTATAGTTTCTCCCCTTGAGCTTGTGCTTCTCCTCAAGCATTTAGAGATGAGAGGGATATCACTCCCATCTTTTGTCTGAGATATTCAAATGTATCTCTAGAAAGAGGTTTTGTGAAAATATTTGTTATTTGTTCTTTGGTGGCAATGTATTCCAGCTTGACATTATGTTCTGCCACTTTTTCTCTTAGGAAATGATGCTTGATGGGAATATGCTTTGTATTTAAGTGCATAACAAGATTCTTTGAAATGTTTATTGTGCTTATGTTTTCACAAATGATTGATATTGGATGATCATACTCTATCTTGATATCCTTTAGTGTCTGCTTCGTCCAAAGAACTTGTGTGCAACATGCCACTGCTACAATATATTCATCTTTTGTTGTAGATAAAGAGATTGAAGTTTGTTTCTTGATCAACCATGACACCAAACTGTTGCCAATAAATAATGCTCCTCCACTCGTACTTTTATTGTCATCAACACTGCCTATATGTTGTTAGAGTAAAGTATTTACCTCTTGAGTACCACAACCCAAAGTCCAATGTGCCCTAATTTAGATATCTAAATATTATTTTTATTGCTTGCACATGTGTTTCCTTTGGTGGAGCTTGAAATCTGACAACCAATTCTATTTATTGCATGGTTTCTAACCTTGATGTCATTACATACAATAAGCTACCAATCATTGACATGTACAATGTTTGATCAGCTTCTAGAGATTTATCATCTTTGCTCAATTTACAACTTGTGATCATGGGTGTACTGATAGGTGCACAGTATTCCATTATGAATTTCTTCAACATCTCTTTGAAGTACTTGGTCTATGAAATGAATATTCCTTTGTTGGATTGAGTAATCTGCAAACCCAAAAAGAACGATATTTCACCAAGCATGGACATCTCAAATTCTTTCTACATTTCTTTTACAAACTCTTGGCTCATTTTGTCATGTTGTTACTTCTAAAAATCATTTATACATAAACCATAATAATTAACATATTTCCGTTTTATGTTTTGATGTAGAGATTGATGTTTTTAGCTTCTCTTTTGAATCATTGTTGTTGTAGGTAACTATCAAATCTTGAATACCAAGCTCTAGGGGCTTGCTTTAATCCATAGAGTGCTTTCTTCAATCTACATACATACTCTTTGTTTTCTGATAATTGAAACCCTTATAGTTGTTTAATATACACTTATTCTTCTAGATTTCCATTCAGAAAGGATGACTTGACATCCATTTGATGGACTTTGAAGTTCTTAAAACATGCAAATGCCAAAAACATTCGGATTGCTTCTAATCTTGCAATTGGAACAAAATTTTCTTCAAAATCAATGCCTTCGACTTGAGCATAGCCTTTACAAACCAACCTTGCTTTATTTCTTACTACTTTCCCATCTTCATTCAACTTGTTTCTAAAGACCCATGTAGTGCTAATCACATTCTTATATTTTGGTATGGGCACAAGTTCCCATGTCTCATTCTTTTCAATATGATTCAGCTCTTCTTCCATAACAGCAACCCAATGCTTATCTTCACTTGCTTGTGTAAAGTTCTTAGTCTCTATTTTAGATAACAAAACCAATCTTATTCTTTTTTGTACTCATGTATCTATATCACTAAGAATTATATTATTGTGATGATGCTTTTGTAAAAAAATAGATCATGTCTTTGTATCTTGATGTTCTTCTCCTTCTTCTTCTTCTTCTTCTTCTTCTTCAAGTCTTGCTTCCAAATACATAGGAAAGAAAGATACATTCATCTGCTCTAGAATCAATTTTTCCCTAATCACATTCATTTCTCTTTATATAGCACTTGCTCTAAGTATTTGACTAATGTTGGTATACGTTTCCATAATTCATAAGGTGTCTTACTGTTGTTCACTCTAATTTTTCCTCTATTCAAAATGTACATTGATGTGACAATTGCTTTGTAAATTGTAAAACTGTGCAGAGAAGCAAAGCATACATATTTTTTTAAGCAAAATAGAGATGACACCACAGCATTCACACATAATACATAGAGATTTACGCTGGAAACCCTTAACCAGTTTAACCAACACAACTTAAAACCACACCTCTTATTTTCTCATTATGATTATTAACCTTTCACAATACAAAATATAAGTATTCTACAGCATCCAAAACCCTAATCCGCGAACCTGGATTAGAAATAGACCATAATCCCTTAACCAGGATTAAATTACATATTTTTAAAAGAAGCCAGAAATTAGCCCAAAATATTTTGAACTCACTTCGCTCATATCGAAAATGCGCTAACACCCATTTTCAATGTCCACTTCACGGATGGGAAAAAGCTTCGGCACGCCCCGCCCCCCCATAACCTCCCTTGAGCCAGCGCTACGCGTAGCGCCCAACACATATTGTAGAGCACTAGATGGTGGGGATCATCAAGCGTGCCATTGTCAAATGCACCCCTCCACACACACATGCAAAGAATATAACACATACCCAACATGTGTTTCTCCAACAAGTGTTCGGTATTAGCTTCATTCAACATTGTTCTATCCATTTCTTGTATAGTTGTGTTCTTCTTTCTATAACTTTGTTTTGTTCTGGAGTCCTTGCTGCTGAAAAATGTCTCTTGATTCCATGATTCTCACATAATTCTTCGAATTCATTTGAAGTAAACTCACCTCCTATATTTGATCTTAAGCACTTGATTTTTAAATCATTCTCATTTCCAACTAGATATTTGAAAGCTTTAATATTCTCAAATGCTTCAAATTTTTCTTTAAGAAATGTAACCTATGTCATCCTTGTATAATCATCAATGAACAACATAAAGTAACTCTCACCTTTTAGATTTTGTATTCGTGTTGGCACACAGAGGTCTGTGTGTAAAAGCTCCAATGGATTTTATGTTGAGCACTCATTTGTTTTGAAACTTACTCCTATTTGCTTCAGGCATGTTGGCATGGCTTGCAAATAGTGTTCATAGGTTTTGTGATCTTTGGAATGTCTCTTGTTTCTTGTGTATGGTTGAGTTTTACTAAATTGTCAAAGTTTATATGACCAATTCTTCTATGCCATAACCATATTTCATTTATTTGTCCCATACATAATTTTTCTCCTTTGACTTACTTCATCGAGTATATATATATATATATATTGTTTGAGGTTCTGTTTGCATTTGCCACTAATCTTCTTGAACTTGCTTTCCTTATTTCACACCCTCTAGAATGAAATGTGATATTATAACATTGATCACACATTTGACTGACACTTCAACGATTATGTTTTACATACAAGACATTTTTTGTTTTATTGTTTCCATTAGCAAGACTAATGGTACCCTTTCCAGCTATCTTTGCATAAGCATAATCCCAAAAGTAACATTGCCTCTTTTTTCCTTTCTTTAAAGTGCGAAACCATGTTTGGCCCATTGTCATGTATTTTGAACATCCACTGTCAACATACCATTGATTCCCTTTATTTTGAGCATAGAGTGCAAGTTCACATTCTTCCTTGTTCTATTCTTTTTGCTTCCAAACCTTAGATTATTTGGAAAGGACATATTCTTCCATTTTTGTTTAGGAAATATTACTGTGGTGCTTCTACCGTCACGTGCTATGTGTCCATAATTATTACACTTATAGCATTCAATATTGTAATCAAGTAGGGGAGCAAATAAATTGTAGCTTATGCCAACAAACCCATAAGAACTTATGGTTTTGTTGCTCACATAATCATCTCTTCAAGTGGTCTTATAGAGACCTCTATTTCTATTTCGCACATGGTTACTTATTGTATAAACTCTACAATCTATTGCTTTATGTCCAAAATTATTGCAAAAAAAACAATATCCAAAGAAGAGATTTTAGTTCTAAGGTGTGAAAGGTCTTCTTGGTGGAACAACTCCTATGAACTCATTTTTGTTGCTTTTGTAAGAAGAATCAAGTTTCTACTGGTCATTATTTCATTTTATGTTGTTGCATTCATTGTTGATAGAGCCTTTGAGGATATTGGCATAGATTTTGGGTTATTCTTCATTTCCTTTTATGATGGATTTGTAGTCTTAGTGCTTGCACTTTCTTCAGGGGTCTTATGATTCTCATCATAGTCAAGACCTATTTTGATTAATGGTGACCTTTGGTAACTTAGAATTTCATTTTAAGTTTCAGTGCTCTTCAAACTTCTATTTAATTAAGCATTTGACTTCTCCAATTCATTTCTTAGTGAGACAACTTCAGGCTTTAATCTTTCGTAGATTTGTTCCTTTTCCTTGAGGAGACTTCCCACTACTTCTATCACTTTTTTTCTCTTCTAGTTGAGTCTTTAGGCTGAAATTGTCTTTTTTGTTTCATCAAGATCATGATCCTTCTTTCCATATTTATGTAGTTGTTCATTTTGATTTATATTATTTGTTCTTAGCATGTCTATTTATTTTAAGGCTCTAACGAGTTCTACTTCAAGATTCACTTCTCTATCAACTTCTTCTTCTTCTTAATCTAATTTTTCTTTATGATTATCATCATTTTCTTTATCAATAGACTATGCATCTCTTTGTCAATGTCAAAATCATATCCTTCACTTTCTTTAGAAGAGTCGTTATCCTCTTTAGATTAAAATTTTTTCTTCTTATCATGTTTTCCTCTTGTATTTCTATAGGGATTGTTTTCGTTCTTATTGTTATTCCCTTCTTCATCATCACTACCTTCACTTTTTGCATATGGACACTTAGCAACAAAATGTCATATTTTACCACAATTGAAATATTTAAAGGGTAGTTTACCTTTGAATTTGTCTGATCCCCTTTTTATCTTTCTCACAAATTGTGTTTCCTTTGTATTTGATTCGTAGCTAGAATAATCACAAGGTTTGTGTCCTTTAGTCTTCTTTGATGCTTTGAAAGTTGCTTCCTTCTGTGTTGGATTTTCTTTTTCTATCATCATCTCATAGGCTGAAGGATCCCATGTAATTCATCCATTATCAATTTATCAACATCCCTCCTTTCTTCAATGGTAGAGACTTGGCATTAAATATTAAGGAAGTGACCTTAACACCTTGTGTACAATCATCGGTTCTTCAACTTTTTCATCAAGTGCTTTGATGGTGTTGACAGTTTCATCCACATGGAGGAGATAGGCTACAATATTCTATGCCTTTCATTTTCATACCCTTGAACTGTCCTCTATGATTTTGGAGTTTTTCCTTCTTAACCTTGTCATCACCTTCATAGATATTTTGAAGCTTGTCCCATATTTATTTTGTTGATTCACAATGCATCACTTTGACAAACTCAAATGCTGATAGACCGCATAAAATAGTATTTGTAGCTTTTGCATTATTTTCACTAAGCTTCTTCCCATTCATATCTATTGGTGGTGTTTTTGGAGTTGTATAATCAGTTACGATTGATTGCCAAATATCAAACCCATGAGCCCTTAGATATTGTTTGCATCACTATGTTCCGGAATGCATAGTTTGTTCCAGAATGCATAGTTTGTTCCATCAAACAATAGATCCATGTTTGTAGAGAAACCTTCCTGGCAAGCCATGTGTGCTCCCGAGATCTACCTTACAGTGGTTAGATTGTTTTCAAAAAAGCTTGCTCTAATACCAATTGTTGAGATTATGTTTATACTATGAGGGGGTGAATCAATATAGAAATTCTTTTTAGTTTAGACAAGAATTTATCAAGCATTCATCAACTATGAAATAGTAAACACAAATCATAGCTCATGGACTTTAATGTGGTAACTCTTTCAAGAGTAACCATGAAAAAATTATATATGTATAAATTTATGTAGGTACCAATCTACAATTACAAAGTTTGTAGGCACCAACCTACATGAGACACCAATTTCCTTAGTTGAGCACCAACTTGTTAAGATACAAATAGGTTCAAATATGTTGATATAATCTTCTTGAAATTTTGAAATATGCTCCAAAATCAACCCTTAAAACATATCCAAAACTGTCACAATATCACTTTGAAATTTGCTCCAAAATCAGTCCTTAAAACATCTCCAAAATTGTCACAACATCACTTTGAAATATGCTCCAAAATGAACCTTACCTCAGCATTTAAAACATCTCCAAAACTGTCACACGATCAACTTGAAACCTACCCCAAAATTAGCCCTTAAAACAGTCCTAATTTGTCAAAATATCACCCTTTTTTGTTGTTAGTCACCTTGAAAGTTGTGCTTTGTTTTCCCTTAAAAACCAGGAAAAATAGCCCTTAAAAACTAATATCTTTTATCCTCAACGCACTTCCTTAATTTTAGATCCAGACTTACTTGCTTGTCTTGAGAAATGCAACCCCTTTATGTTTATTTACATTGTTTTAAGTCACATTTATGAGGCTGACCTGTATTTTCTGGTTGGGCCGACCTTACATTCTAGCAGAGCTATTTTAACATTATTTATCTTCATTTGGCATCTTAACTTTATCTGTTTATCTTCATTTGGCATCTCAACTTCATGTGTTTATCTTCATTTGACACCTTAGCTTCTTATTGGATATCAATATCATTTGCAATCTCCCTCTGACAACAATATCTTTAGCAATCTTCATCTTGGACCTCTATAATCTCCCTTGTCTTTGACAACAATATCTTTAGCAATCTTCGTCTTGGACCTCTATAATCTCCCTTGTCTTTGACATTAATAACAACAATATTTCCAACACCTAAAGGATTATACAATTCTCTCCCTCCTAAGGATGTTTCATCTTCTCAACATAATATCAAATGCCTATAACTTTTTGCAAGTTGAAATTTAATTATCATCCTAAGTCATCCATCTATTTAAAATCTTTATTATCTTTATTGGTATAAAAATGCTTCATCATAGCATAAAGTAATAACTTTTTGCAAGTTGAAATTTAATTATCATCCTTAGTCATCCATCTATTTAAAATCTTTATTATCTTTATTGGTATAAAAATGCTTCATCATCATAACATAAAGTAATACACATGCATGAGATCTTCATAATTTGGAATAAATTGTTATCAATCTTAATCATGGATTTATTCATAAAAATATAATCTCTAATAACATGAGCTCATATGATCCTTGGTTCCACATTTATCCATAGCCTTACCTTTTGGGTGTAGTTACTAGCCAATGATAATGTCGTCATTGAATTTTTTTAATTCCAAGTGTATTCTTCATTTTGATCACACTTATTTGAAAATAAAAGAATGATGTAACAATTATTACTCTTAATGATTAAAATGTCTATCTAATTCAACGTTTTTAAGGTTTATATATATCTACAAAGTTTTCTTTTGATCTTCAATTCTTACTTATTATAACAATCTAATCTTATGTTTTTTTTGTTGAGAGGTATTTATTTTAAAGATAATTCTATCAACTATCATGTTTTAATTTTTCCAGCAAATGACAAGAGAGGATTGTGTCACTTAATTTTTTCTGGAATGTGCTACACTTCCACAAAAAAATGTTTTCTGGAATGTGCAACACTTCCACAAAAAATGTATATCTTAGTGTATTTTTAAATGTTGTAGTGCCCAATGTTTATTGCTCTCCTAGAACTATGAAACACAACCTTAATAATTAGTCAAAAAGAGTTAACACATTCATCAAGAGAGGACCAAGTACCTCTGCTAAAAGTGGCATGTTATTTTGCCTCAATGTGTCTTCGTGCTAATGAGCCCAAGAGTAGTATTTTAAAGAAAATTCGTCCTAATGAGCCCCAGGGGTAACATTTTAAAAAAAATCTCTCTCTTTTAGAGATTCACCTCTAAACTCAAAGAAACCCTTCTTGTATTTATGCTTCAAATTTGTTGGACTAATTGTTGCACCTTTAGGAATCAATCTTGTGGACCTAATCACCACCCTAGGAACATGGGACCAACCAACCACTCCAGGTTTTGTGCTTTGGTTTGGAATTGGTGTAATTGGCATCAAATCCTTGACCCAAGTTCAATTCCCCTAAGTTACGTTGGAGGGGGGCTGTTGGACTAACTGCCACACCTTTGGGAATCGATATTGTGGACTAACTGCTACCCTAGGAACATGGGACTAACTACCCACTCAAGGTCATGTGCTTGATTTGGAATTTTACTTATATCTGTAGGTTTTGGTGTAACAAAAAAACTTCAAAATCTACCTCAATGTCAGTTTTGAAACTCAATGCCTCCTAGGTTGAAGAGGAGGGAGAAGAAAGATCACTAACTAACCCATGGGTTAATATGTGTATTTGCTAATGTTTCATGGAAGCTAAAGGATCTCCAAACACCATAAGGGTCGCATCTAAAGAAAGCTCTCCTTTAAAAATTCACTTCTAAACTCAAACAAGGCCTCCTTATTAACTTTGTGCTACCACATTGCCAATTTAAGTTGAATCCCTCCTCATTAAGGAAGACAAAACCTAGCCCATGTGTTGGTGTGTGTTCAAACTCAAAAAGGACTCCTTGTTTATCTTTATGAATCAATGAGCCTACCAGAATTTCCAATTTTGAAGTTCAATCCCTCCTACGTCAAGGTAGACACAACCTAGCCTATGAGTTGCTATGTGTGTTCAACAATGTCTCATGGACACCAACCTAGATGCATGTGTTAGGGTTCCTCATTAATAATTGACCGCTATCTGAAGGGAATTTGTATCCTAAAAATAATCTCTCTACTTGATAGAGATATTCCCATTTTGCAAAGGTCCTCAATTTTTGGAGAGGGTTGGTTGATTTGTGAAACCTTGGTCAAAGTGGTCATCTTGTACACTAAAACGCTATATTCAATCCTTAATTACATGCAAATGTCTAGCCTCCATCCTAAAATCTTGAGATGTGCAATACCTTGTTGCCATTGGAGAGGTTAGGTAAGAGTGGTTACAATGGCTATAAAGATGATACATTTGCATATTTCTAATTGCACCCAAAACTTGCATTGTAATTCATTGAACAAAGGCCTTTTAAATGAAATCATTTTACAACGTAATAGTAAAAGAAATCATTTCACAATGCAATGGTTGCACCCAGACTCAATTACTAGGTTATGAACACAATGATTTTTGTTACAAGGTTTGCTTGAAACACAACCACTTACTTAGTTGCTCAATGTTTCATATTTGAAACATCTTCCTCAACTTCTCCACTATTTAAAAAAAGAAGTGCAAACAATTTAACTAAATTGATTGGAGGAGTCTTGATACCAACCGCCATTAAGTGGAAGTGGAACTAAGGTCCTTAGATCAAGAGCCCAAAGCTAATTCCAAGCCAGATGGTTCTGCAAATGGCCCATTTCCACAACTCACGAGAATGGCATACATTGATTTTTGTTACAAGGTTTGCTTGAAACGCAACCACTTACTTAGTTGCTCCATGTTTCATATTTGAAATTTCTTCATCAACTTCTCCACTACATAAAAAAAGAAGTGAAAACAATATAACCAACTTGATCGGAGGAGTCTTGTTACCAACCGCCATTAAGTGGAAGTGGAACTAAGGTCCTTAGATCAAGAGCCCAAAGCTAATTCCAAGCCAGTTGGTTCTACAAATGGCCTATTTTCACAACTCTCGAGAATGACATACTATAAAGCCCTTTGAACACTACCGAAGTCTATGCAGCGAATGATATTATGGACCAACATAGATCAATCTTAAAAGGGGATCTATCAAGCGTCGAGAGGCATCAAATCTCTCGAGGTGCAAACCCCTTTTTAGAGTGCAAATGTTGAGGAGTTTTAATTTGTCTAATTTGTGTAGGTTTATATATATGCCGTTGTAAATGTTTCAAATTAGTTTTATAAATCTAATTTGAGCCGACATGTTAATTTTTATAAATTTTTTTTTTTTTAAAAGACACATGTCAGCTCAAGATTGAGCACAAAAGTTGTCACACATCCCCCAACTGGGTTATAGAATGTGCCTCTTCGAAGCAAAGATACTCAATGTAAGATGGAGAAAGCCCAAGATATACAGAGTTGGACAAAATCAAGGAAAGAGAATCGTTTCATGGAGGTCATTTAAGTAAAGAAAAGGAAAAAAGAGAAGTAATTGTGTTCCAAGTCATCTACGGAGAACATCTTCCCAAGATGGAATGTTCCCAATTGTTAAATGATTGTGATATCTTAAAATAAATTGAGAACACCCGATTTTTACCGAGAGAAATGAGTCTCCCCATCTTTGCTTGGTTCAAATTCTGTGTTGCAAATTCGATATCAGCTCGTAATGGCAGATCCAAAGAATAGTTTTATAATGCATGGCTCTTTTTCAGAGTAACTTTTACCAACAGAAATTAGTCTCCCCATCTTTGCTTGGGTCAATTTTTGTGTTGCAAATTCAATATCAGCTCGTAATGGCAGATCCAAAGAATGGTTTACAACACTTGTTCCCGGATATTCCCAATTGCTAAATGATTGGGAAATCTTAAAATTCATTAAAAACAGCCCAGGCTTTTTGATGCATGGCTCTTTTTCAAAGTAATTTTTACTAAGAAAATAAATTTCCGATCTTTGCTTGGGTCAAATTCTGTCTTACAGATTCAATATCAGCTCATAATGGCAGATTCAAAGAATAGTTTTTCAGATTGTTTACAGCACTTTTTACCTACTTATGAATCTCAAAACTTCTCGGTGGAACATTTTAACATGGACTTCATTCAAGTGCCTAACACTCCACCTTTCATTCAGGAACATTAGTTTACAAACAGCTGCACAACGTTCTTCAAGAGAACAGTACGCCTTTAGGGTTTGAACATATTGAACAAACGTTGATTTATATATCTCGGCCACTGTTCCACATGCAAATAATTGCCAAGTTTGAATTAGAATTAGAACTTGGTACAATACAGGAAAAAAAAAAGCAGAAAGAACATTTTCAATTCAAGAAAATGTGAAGGGTATACATCTTAAATACTCTGGAAATGCCAGTCATTTCCTCGAATACTAAACAAATACAAGCAGTTCTCTTTTAAAATACTCCTTAATAGAATCGCTACTTTGATCGTACCTCAGCCTAAACAACTTCTCCCTTCACACTTCTATCCTGCTGCATTGTGGAACAATATCTTTCCAGCCTCCTTCCACATGCCTCAGGTGGCCACAATATTGTACAACCAGTCAAACGAAAACATAATTAACCCTCAGGAAAGTTTGCAAGCTGGAGCTCCAGACAAAAAACAAGAACCAATCGAAGATCAGTTTGATCCCAAACTTTCAAACTTGGGATCAAACTGATCAGCCAAAGGGCATGCAAATACTCAACCCCAAGCAAAAATCAAGCACGCAAACAAAGATGGCCAACCAGAGGCCCAAAAACACTGAATTTGATTCAAAATGCACATTCCAGTAAGGACTGAAACATGTAATAACAAGAAAACAATATAGGTTAACAGTTCAAACTCCACGTGACCCTTTTTTGTCTGAGCCAAACCAAATAAATCAGCTGAATCAATTTATTCGCAAATTTTCTGGGCCAATTCGGCCAAACTTTGTAACTATGGACCAAAAAATGCCTTGCATGAAGTCTCCACACGCTACCTTGGACAGCACTCATGAGCAAAACAAATGTCTCAGATGTTCTCAATAACCACAACCTACACTTAAAGCGTCTTCATTCACCCTTCAATGTTAAGCAATATCCTCACATATCACAGCACCAATTGCTTTTCATCCAATATGTATCTCTGTTTTAAAATTAGAGGAGCTCAAACAGAAATGCAATACTTAGCATCATTAAAACAAGCAACAGTTCAGGAAAGCAAACCAGTGAGAAAGGAGGATTAAAGGTCACAATTGAAGGGGACAGCACCAGCCATTTAACATTTCTCATATGCAAGATGACTTGCAGTAACTTCAGCATTCACACAATAATTTTAGGCCACCTAGCCCTGTCACCACAAGATGCCTCTCCGTTCAGACTGGTGCTTTTCCAGTGTCAGGAGAGTATCACTAAATGGTGTATGCTGCCATCTAATCAGTAAATCTGCAAAAAGGACAAGATTATCAGCACACAAAAGTCTCCCTCTTGAGCTGTCCGATCACTCAAGAGCAAGGGTAACTTTCAAATAATAATTTTAAATGGCTAAGGTCAAATCTTAGAGGTAGTTGCAACAACGAATTAACGAAAATGAGTGGATTGAGTGTGCACCTTAGGTGAAAGAAATTCATAATAAGCACACTGCAAGCTACCAAATCAATATACTACAAACAACTTAATCTATAACAACCAAAAGATTCAAAGAGCTAAAACAAAGCTTAATTGTACCAAAACACATACCCAAGAGATTGATTGCATCATATTGAGACGTAGATGACAAACTGCCTTAAATCTCCTTGCTTCAAATGGAGGCAGTGGTCTAAAGTGTTGGAGATGGAAGAGTGAAGAGTTGTCCACTGCTACCAACTGTTCAGAGAAAATAATATCCAACCCTTCCTCTTCTTCTCAAATATGTATATATAAAACCTTAATTCATCCTAGTTGCTTGAGAAAGAGAATAGAAAGCTCATTAAGGCAAAAGCTCAACATGCACCTTAGGCAACATTTCCTTTTTAGTTTTGGAATATTTTTTCCCTTGCACATTAGGTTTTTTAAGATATTTTTTATGTTTTCCTTTTAACAACAGCAGCTTTATACCTTTTACCATTTCTTTGCATAAAAGGATAATATTCCAAAGTCAATATAAGGCTTTTAAACTTTTAACTAACCATGAAAAATGCCAAATATACCCAAGAGGTCAAACTAAGTTTTAGGTAGTCAAATTTAGCATTTGAAATCAAAGTTTGGAAAGTCGAGCTTGGCAATAACGACCACTAAATATAACAATTTGAATTAGGGTTTTGGAACACAATTTTATGACCTCATGCAAATGGAAGTCTTCCAACAAACTACCACGTGTCACACTGGGAGAACCATCCACCCACTCAAGACTACTCTTGACTCGTCACTCTTTCACCATCGAAACCTTGAACCACACTATCATTTCTTACTACAAACCATGACATTTAACCTGTACTTGCCATACATGAAACTATTAATTATAGTTGTACCCAAAAAAGTAGTCTTTCTTGAAAAAGCAAAAAAATGAAAAAAATTAATAATCTCACTGCACTAGTTTTTTAAAAGCATGAATGTATGAGTACCATGTTAATTTATGATTACCATATCTGATCTTCATTCTCAATAATTTACTAGTTAAATTACAAAAGAAAATACACTAATAATCTTATCTAATTACACAGCAGAAAACAGGAAATCATTCACACATTTGTCACACTTGTTTACCCTGGAAAACCCCAATGGGGAAAAACCAATAAACAGTGATTTTATTAAGATAAAATTCAGGGCTCCCGTCTTGGAATAATCGCCCACTGAAGAATAATACAAAGACAGAAAGATAGCCTATCACACCTCGCGATCAGCCCTTCGATCTTGCTGGCCGCTAATCCCATTGCTGCTCCTTGCTCCTTTCCTCTGACCTTGTCCCACCACACTTGGCTGAGAGTCCTTCTCCAACCAATCAATGAGATCTCACTCACTCTATGTAGCTATTGTGTCTTTTCCTCTCCTTAGGATTCATTTTATAACATCTCAATGACCAAAACCCTAACCTTCAATCTCCAAAGTGATCAATGGCTAAGATTAGATCTCAAACGTCACTTGAGATCAATGGTTGTGACTTAATCTTAAATTCACTTTTAGTTATAAGCCAACATTAAGTTAATTCACTTTGCCTAATTTAGACTTAGGAAAGAGATACAAAAGTCACTTGTTGTCTCAAGCAAGTACCTAGAGAGATAATTTGGACGACTCTTGCTTGCCTAACACCTTTCCTATGCAAAAGTACTTGTCTGAGCTACAATCATCAACACTCCCTCTTAGCAAGGAATGTTAAAATTTAATATGCTAAGACAGAAAATAGCAGCATTACATTCCATTTCACAATAATATCATATACAGGATCACTGAAGAAACAACAAGCATAGCATAAACACAAGAGACACAGATTTATCCTGGGAAACCCTCATGGGGTAGAAAACCCAGTAAAGCTTCCTCAATATAGATGACCAGCAATATACAAAGATGCAAACCAAAGACATGATCTCCTTCTCCACCATAGCAGACCTCTCCTACATAAGTGCGCCTCTCTCAAGTGTGTGTGTGTGTCAAATGAGGAACATACCTCCTCTATTTATACACTACACTGACATGTATTTTACACAAGTACATGTAGGCTCGTATTTAACCACTAGGTTAAATACCCTATTATAACTGACTGGGCCGACCCCCACATGGTGGGTCTAATAACCCTAGTTACCACAACCAATTCGGAGGAATAAACATCTCCGGATTCATAGTATAATCACATCGGAGGTATGGAACATCTCCGGAATAAATAATATACAAATATAATATTCTTAGAAGTTACAATATTCAACACTCCCCCTTAACGAGAAGGATATTATAACAACATCTGCAGGAGCAACGAGTCATACATGATACATGATACATCTATAAATCATTGGAAGCTTTCTTAACATCATCAGTAACTCAACCAGTTACTGGAACATCAACATCTTCAATACTGAGTCTTTATCTTCTGCAGCACTCGAACAACTATAGCAACATCAATGTCTGGATCCTCACGATCATCAACATCGTCATCTAGACCATCATGATCAGCATCATCGTCATCACACGATCATCAGCATCGTCATCACACGATCAGCAGCATCGTCATCTATATACATGATCCTTCCTTTCGGAATTACTGGATCAATCTCATCACAATCATATTTAAGACTATCCTTCCTTTCGGAATTACTGGATTTACTGTCTAAGGATGATTAGTCCAACCACAATCATATTTAAGACTATCCTTCCTTTCGGAATTACTGGATTTACTGTCTAAGGATGATTAATCCTACCACAATCACATTTAAGACTATCCTTCCTGGATTTACTGTCTAAGGATGATTAATCCTACCACAATCACATTTAAGACTATCCTTCCTGGATTTACTGTCTAAGGATGATTAATCCAATCACAATCACATTTAAGACTATCCTTCCCGGATTTACTGTCTAAGGATGATTAATCCAATCACGTGCATTTTGAACCAAGGTCCAGGGACGATGCAGTCCTATCCTCTATTCTCGGAGACACCTGTCTACGGCTCACTTTAGAACTTGAGTTCAAGGATGATCCAATCCTCTCAAGTCCACCAAGGACTTCATTCTCGGAGACCTCACGTCTACGGCTCTCTTTAGGACTGAAAGTCCAGGGATGATCCAATCCCCTCAAGTCCACCAAGGACTTCATTCTCGGAGACCTCACGTCTACGGCTCTCTTTAGGACTAAAAGTCCAGGGATGATCCAATCCCCTCAAGTCCACCAAGGACTTCATTCTCGGAGACCTCACGTCTACGGCTCTCTTTAGGACTGAAAGTCCAGGGATGATCCAATCCCCTCAAGTCCACCAAGGACTTCATTCTCGAAGACCTCACGTCTACGGCTCTCTTTAGGACTGAAAGTCCAGGGATGATCCAATCCCCTCAAGTCCACCAAGGACTTCATTCTCGGAGACCTCACGTCTACGGCTCTCTTTAGGACTGAAAGTCCAGGGATGATCCAATCCCCTCAAGTCCACCAAGGACTTCATTCTCGGAGACCTCACGTCTACGGCTCACTTTAGAACTTAAGTTCAAGGATGATTCAATCCTCATCTGTATTCTCATCTATACAGGTACAAATATCCAAGAGCATGTATCACATCAAAACATGTATACATCACTAATCAAAACATGTATACATCTAGCATGTATTCTCACTAATACATCTAACATCAAAACATGTATACATCACATCAAAACATGTATACATCTAGCATGTATTCTCACTAATACATCTAACATCAAAACATGTATACATCACATCAAAAACATGTATACATCTAGCATGTATCAAAACATGTATACATCACATCAAAAACATGTATACATCTAAAAATAAAAGATATATAGGAGTTCTAAATCTAAATAATTCTAAGTAACTAAGTGCAACAAAACAAAATTTAAGGGACAGACTTGTTATCAAGTACTATACTACTCCCCCTTTCGAGGAGGGTCCTTCTGGACTATACCAAGCTTGTCTCGGAAGTATTCAAACTTTACTCGAGACAAAGGTTTAGTCAGGATATCGGCAATCTGATCCTCAGTGCTTATATACTCGAGCTTGATAGCTCCTCTCTGCACCATGTCTCGTATATAGAAGTATCGGATCTCAATGTGTTTTGACTTATCGTGGAACACAGGATATTCAGACATCTTAATGCAGCTTTGATTATCACACATAATCACAGTGGGATCCATTTCTAAGTCAAACACTCCATATAAAAGCTTTTGAAGCCATACTGCTTCACAGCTGGCAGAGCAGACAGCCATATATTCTACTTCAGCAGTACTGAGAGCCACACTAGAATGTTTCTTGCTGAACCATGAGATCATGGCAGATTCAAGACTATAACATCCACCTGATGTACTCTTTCTGTCTGAGACACTTCCTGCCCAATCAAAATCTGAGTAACCATGTAAACGGAGTTCATGACCTCCAAGATAATATAGACCAAAAATCTAATGTACCTTTTAGGTACCTCACTACATGCTTTGTAGCTATTAAGTGAACCTTTCTAGGTTCTACTAGATACTGACTTAGGGTATTTACAGCAAAGCATATATCTGGCCTAGTATTTGTTAAATACATCAATGACCCAATGATTTGTCTATATAGGGTTAGGTCCACTAAATACAATGAGTCATTAACTAACAACTTCAAGTTGCAGTCCATGGGAGTGGCCATGGCTTTATACTCCAACATATCAAATCTTTTTAGAAACTTCACAGCATACTTACTTTGATTTAAAAGATTCCTTTTGGATCTTGCCATACTTCTAGACCTAAGAAGTAGTGCATTAATCCGAGATCTTTCATTTTCATTTCTACAGCCATTTTCATGACCTGTTTCTCATTCCTTGTCAGAAAGAAATCATCGTCATACAATAATGGTATGATAGGTTCATCATCCACAACCTTAAGGTAAAGGTTAGGAACAGTTTTACTTCTGGTAAAGCCCAAGCTTTGTCATGAAGCTGTCAATTGTCCATTATTCATACTCAGCATTCAGTGATCTTCTGCATATCTATCTGTGCCATCTCTCGTCAGATGGGTCTACTAATATGAGCCTCAAAATCATTCGAACTCTGTGGTGAGTTCCTTCTTGCATCCATGTCATATGTGTATAGAACCCATATTCAACCTTGTAGAAAAAGTTGAGATCCACATCACCCATGATGATCATTAAGCTCATCAATTGACTACCGATCCTGGGAACCCATACAGAACCTGATTACATTATTAAGAGAATGGTCTTATCTAGTCCCTTGGAGCAAAACATCTCATCATGATTCTCTTCCTCTTTCTAAGAGAATCTCTTAACCACAAGCTTTCTATAGTGTGTTTGATTTGTAAATCTTTTGTTGAACATCCATCGCTTGTTCAGAGTTCATCATTCATCATGATCTTTCCTACAAATCAAAATTAAGTACATGATTAGTAATACTTCATAATCATCAAATCATATTGACATGATAACCTATTATGCATACAGATATCATTTACATAGTTATGCAACTATTTTGACCAATACTTTGGCACAACACTTTCCCATATCCTGTATGCATACAGTGGCTATCTAGATGCCTTCCATCTCTACCAGAACATAATATCGAGAGTGTGCACAGCTCTCAGTATGTCAGCAAAGAGGTTTCATTCTAGACAAGCAACAATGGAATGTTTGTCCAATTTACCAATCATATGCATATTAGTAGTATACTATTCAATGCTTTATGAATGTTTACACTCAGCATGATATATCCTAGGAATACAAACATGCATACAAGCAATATCATTTACTATTTCTAATAACAACTCAAATACTTATCTTTTATGTTTGTGTGGTTGTCTCCCGCTTGATCTTTTGTATGTCTTCTGAACTTCTATTCATTCTGTACCACTGTGCATGCTCAAGTGTACACTAGTGTCATCCTCATGATCTCGTGAGTCTTTGTCTTCATGTTGTCATGGTCATGGAACTTGATTTGTCTTTTGTGATGTACCTGTGTCTTGTTAGCAGACAACATCAACCTTACACAACACCATAATGCATAAGTACAATCATATAGCCCTAATCAATGAATATCTTCGATCATTCACATGCATTCATATTGTTACTAGGGTGATAAGACAATTAATAACATTAATCAAGATTGTACTAATAAATAACATGAAGACCAACACATTATGAACTTAATCAAGAATCAGATTTCAAGGCATACCTGAACCTCCTTAAGTCATACCTGTCGAGACCTTTTGTAGTCTTCTTATGTAAGGCCTTAGCCTCAACTCCCCCTGAAACTTGATCTGGAGCTTGATTAGGGTTTGCTAGAGAAACCCTAAAAATTCAATCTTTGACTTTCACACTTCTGAATGGATGGAAGAATGTGTCTTGCTGAGCTGATCAACCTAGCATTCTTCAATTTTGAAATCTCCAAAATTTGACCCCTCAAAATTGCCTTCGAAACTTCTGGATCTTCTGGACAGGAACCTGAACTAGGGTTTAATGAAGCCCGGTCTTCTACCCAACCAAAAAATTCAATCTTCGTCTCTAAATTTCAATTTTCCTGAGTAGCATTCAGCCGTGGACTCCGATTCCAAAAATTCTAACTTTCTCCGAAACCCTAAATTCCGGAAGCCATGAATAAAGGTGCTCCAAAAATAATTATGTTTTGACAGAAATATGCACCTGATTGTTTCTGCTATAACTCTGAAATTTCTCCTCCACAGGGTCTGAAAACCTTTTCTGCAGTAGCCTGACCTGTCATCTTTCCATCCTAACAGGTCTGACCTCAATTGGATTTTCTGAGAGAGAGTTATGCCAAGTGTCGCAACGTGACCTGTTTATGGGATAAAACAGGAGAGCGAACTTGTACGGCGTGCCGGGTGTCACTGTTTGAACTTCGGCCTCTGAAAACTTTTCTTGAGATAGCTCGCCCTGTTATCTTTCCATCTTGACAGGTCTGACCTCAATTGGAATCTCTGAGAGAGAGTTATGCCAAGTGTCGCAACGTGACCTGTTTATGGGATAAAACAGGGGAGCGAACTTGTATGGCGTACCACGTGTCACTGGTTCACCTTCGGCCTCTGAAAACGTTTCCTGAGATAGTACAGTCTGTGTACTACCTGTCACTTTTTACGAAATTTCATTTGGAGCTTCCTAGCCCAAGTTATGACCTTTTTGCCAAGGTGACCTGATTTTGACAGAGATCTGGAAGAGGCAGAAACCCTAACTTGTACTGATCATAACTCATAAAGTACAACGAATCTGAGGGTGCCCTTTGGACACAAGGTACCTGGGGATGTTATCTTCGACCTGTAAACCTTTCAGACCCTGAACCTTCGCAGAAATGGATTTATAGCGAAAATTCCACGATGACTGGTTTTTGCTATGTAAAACCCTAACCTTCAAATTGTCGTAAGTAAAGCAAGTGTCGTAAGTGCCATACCTTGTCTTCCTTCAGGTTAGCTCTGATCCCATGTTAAAATTTAATATGCTAAGACAGAAAATAGCAGCATTACATTCCATTTCACAATAATAGCATATACAGGATCACTGAAGAAACAACAAGCATAGCATAAACACAAGAGACACAGATTTATCCTGGGAAACCCTCATGGGGTAGAAAACCCAGTAAAGCTTCCTCAATATAGATGACCAGCAATATACAAAGATGCAAACCAAAGACATGATCTCCTTCTCCACCATAGCAGACCTCTCCTCCATAAGTGCGCCTCTCTCAAGTGTGTGTGTGTGTCAAATGAGGAACATACCTCCTCTATTTATACACTACACTGACATGTATTTTACACAAGTACATGTAGGCTCGTATTTAACCATTAGGTTAAATACCCTATTATAACTGACTGGGCCGACCCCCACATGGTGGGTTTAATAACCCTAGTTACCACAACCAATTCGGAGGAATAAACATCTCCGGATTCATAGTATAATCACATCGGAGGTATGGAACATCTCCGGAATAAATAATATACAAATATAATATTCTTAGAAGTTACAATATTCAACAAGGAAGGTACTTCTTGAAGAGCCACTTGGAACAAGTTCTCCCTCTGACCCTGGCATGTTGTCACACACATCATCTTGCACAGTGGCATCCATCTAACCCTGTTGGTCAGCTGCTCCCTAATCATTGGAAGGCACAGAATCGATGACGCTAAATATTAGTGCCATGAAGTTTGGAAACTTCGTCAAAGGCCTGCTCTGCCTCAATGTGCTCCTATAAGATTTCGCCTGCTCCTAAGAATCCATCAATGTCATCTCGTACCAACTAGGTCTCCTAGCATAACTGAAAGGGGCTATAACTCCCTCTTCCCCTCTAAAGGTTTACTCCCCACTTTGGAAGTCTGTGAACTATGCTCACCCTTCGGAGCCTTCTGCTCCTTGACCTCTGCCACTGACATCGATCCATAATCCAAGATCCCCTTGGATCCAATTACAGGCTCTCCTTGTAACACGTATACCTTTCCCTCTCTGGCACCAAGAACTCGTGTTGAATCTATGCCAAATCCCTTCAATCAAATAAGAACCCGACCACTCTCAAAAGAGGCGACGTATCCACTGTACTCTAGTGCCGATATTGAGACCAAATTCATCTTGAGCTCCAATACATACAACACATTTGTCACTTCCAAAGATCCCTCCTGACTCTAATTGAAACCTGACTATCCCAACTCCCTTTACAACACATTTGGCATGGGTGCCAAGCTCCACATGCAAACCTAAGTCTGTCTCTAACAACCTGGTGAACAACTTGTTATCCACCAAGTTGCACCTAGGTAAATTTCCTGTGAGCCGCCGAAGTTTTGAACAATCCAATTGTTCATTTTCAGTACTTAGAAGTTCAGAAGTCTTTTCAGGGCCAATTTTGGCCTCTTTTTTAATAATTGCATGTTCATACCCCTTGGGGATATTGTAAAAAATGTACTAGCATGACAGTCTTTTGTAAAGAATTTGGCTCCCTAGGACTTAGACATCAATCCAATCATTCCATGGTGTTTTTTCCCTTGTCAATTATGCAATGTTGAATAAACCATGTATAATTGATGAGTTTTTCACCTGCTCCTCCAAAGCTGGAATGTTCGTCTTGGTGGTTAGGCCTTAGGAGGTTTTTAAAGTTCATGTGTCAATGTTTATGAGCATGCTTGACATTAAATTGAGTCATTTTGAACATGTACTAGGTCCCCTAGGATTTTTATTCAATTATGCAAAAATAAAATTTTCTCATAAAACAGGTCAATTTTTAATGTTTTATTTAAAAAAGTCAAAAATATCATAACAGTGTGGTTTAGGGGGGAATTTTCCATGGGGGTGCTCGTTTTCTAACTCGGAGCACCCATAAAACCCCAAAACCCAACTTTCCTAAGCTTCAAGTGATTATTAATCACTTTAATAAAAATTCTCTCAAAAATGATAAAAGAGAATTAAAAAATTAGAAAAATAAAGATATGGAGAAAATCAAATTTCCTAAATTGAGGAATTTGGTCCCATTGAAGGCCCAGTTGAGTTGGCAATCAATATCGGAGATAAAATCAATCA